>OX359282.1:20057009-21502009 GCA_947179155.2 Hedera helix | reverse complement strand
AATGGGTCCACGATTACAAAACAGAACAGTAGCATATAATATTTAACATGCATCTATTCTTTAAGCTTTCCCTTGCCCTTGTCCTTTTTGGAACTCTCGGGTTTAACTGCAAATAATTCATGATACAACAAGAGTGAGCAACTACTTTGCTCAGCAAGTATAATGTGAATCCACAAGATATATCATGAATGAATAAAACAGAAATCGAAATGAATTAACGATATTGAAACTGGTTTACATAATTCAATAATCAAATGAAAGAATGAAGATTGATTATTTCCTAAACAACATAATCAAGACTCAGAATAAAAGATTAGAGAATTGATTATTGACTACTGAGTGGTCAAATAGACCGTGAACTCCCAGGTATCAATCATTAGACTGACCCTTTTATAAATTTAATCCGCCAGTATTGTACTCAAGGGGATCAACCTCTTGTACACCATGTATATGCATAACATTTAACTCTGACTTGTATCGGAATATCCGACACTTAATATTTCCCCCATTAAGGGTTGCTCTCTCAGTAAAGAATATGCACCAATGACTAGTTTGGATAGCTTTTAAAATAAATTTCATTGTCGTCTAGCCGAAACAATTGGCATAGACTTCTCTTTGAATAGTTCTCGAAAAGAAAACTTTAATAAGTCTATGACTCAATAAAAGAATCACAGTTCAACTGCACTATGTGCGAATTTCAATAAACACAATGATGTGGAATAATTTATACTAAATATACCACTTAACAATGTCTGCGAAATTTGCTCAAAGTAAATATTGAGTAAGGATAGAGAACTTGTCTGGCTCGCGGCGTATAGCTAATACCGTGTAATTAAACCTCCTTTGAAAGACCTAACATTGATAACGTTGGCCTATCAATTAGTATGACATGTAAGGATTTATGCTACGTCTTAATTAAGTTACCACTTAAGCACATTGACTCCCTATCACATACCTCCAAGATAATAATATCATATTTGGATAATAACCTAATTACAAGTTAGTATTATTAATCACATAATAATACCTTAATTCAATTCTCAATATTATTAATTATTTAATAATATTTTAAGGGCTTACTAATATTATTAATCATTTAATAATATTTTAAGTATTCACGTACCCTTTAATTATCATTTAATATGTAAGTAAATAATAATTAATTAACTAATTAACTTTACTTATTATTTATTATATTAAATAATAAATAATTAGATTATTAACTTCAATCTCCTCTAATTATTATTTAATATTAATTAAATAATAATTGATTAATTATTTAACCTTACTTATTATTTAATATTAATTAAATAATAATTAATTAGTTTAATAACTTTAATATCCTTTAATTATTATTTAATATTAGTTAAATAATAATTAATTAATTAATTAACCTTACTTATTATTTAATATTAATTAAATAATAATTAATTAATTTATTAACTTTAATTATCCTTTCATCATTATTTAATATTAATTAAATAATAATTAATTAATTATTTAACCTTACTTATTATTTAATATTAATTAAATAATAAATAATTAGTTTATTACCTTAATTATCCTTTAATTATTATTTAATAATAATTAATTACTTTTTTTTTTTAACCTTACTTATTAGTTAATATTAATTAAATAATAAATAATTAGTTTTCTAACTTTAATATTCTTTAATTATTATTTAATATTAATTTAAATAATAATTAATTATTTATTTAACTTTACTTATTATTTAAGTGCAATTAAATAACAAATAACTAACTTATTTATCTTAACATCCTTAAATTATTATTTAATATTCATTAAATCATAATTAATTAATTACATAACTTCATATATTATTTAATATTTATTAAATAATATTTAATTAGATTATTAGCCTATTTATACACTAATAAATAGCTAATATATAGTGAATCACTCTAATAATTTCAAAATTTATTTTATAACACTTAAATAGCATGCCAATAGGTCAAATATTATTTTTCTGAAATTAAAAATAATTTTCTCAAACTTATTAGCAATTTAGTAAGCTTTAATCCACCATTAATTCTAATAAATACAAAATTACAACAATTTTCGGATTTTAAATTTTAATAATTTTCTTCATAAAATAACAAGCATTTTCTGTTTAGGAACCGAAGCAAGAACCGATCTAAAAAGGACTGAACCGGCCCCCCTAATATTTCAAGAAAAACTGGAAATTGGCGAACCGGTCGGTTTTTTCCAAAAATAGGCAGATTGCTTTTATGCTTTTCCTGACTTGGGGTCTCCGGCTAGAACGTGAATAAAATGAAATCTACAAGTCCGATCGAGGCCTATTTGGTATCGATGGATTCGTCACTTCCCGAACTACATTTTTCTGTCATCAAACATCAAATTTGGATTTGTTTTGGTCACAGAAATTGGCTCCAAACCGGACTGTTGTGCACAGCCCTAAAACAGTGGGTGTGTTTTGGTTGAACAATCATAATTTGCTCATTTTAAATCGGATCGAAGTGATTCCACTTGGAGAATCTTCGTATCCCATGCATCTAACACCAAAAATTTATGGATCATGAATCTGACTTACGAATTATGCCCAGAAATTTCGGGAGGTGGCTGCCATGATTTTGGTTACTTGGTTTTCGTCGGTAAAAACTTATTTGATGATTTTGATGAAATCTTTCCACATAAATACACCCAAAAATTTATATTAAACCCATGTAACCCTAGATATATCAATCTAGCATGTTTCTACCTTTTTAGATTTTGAAAATTAGTTTTCTACCAAAGAAATCACATAATGGATAACAAGGAGCATGAAACTAGGGTTTTATGTGATTTTATACCTCTCGCTCCTATTAGCTCGCTTCCGTTGTTTTCCGAAGTAGTCGATGAAGTTGTTGGACATCCAAGAACTTCCTCCTAGCAGCCGAGTACCCTCACACACTCTCTTGGTATTTTTCTTTTGTTCTACTCTCAAGAACACTTTAAGAACTTCCTTGCTTCTCTCTAACTTTCTTGCTTTTCTCTCTAGGATTTCTCTATCAAATGAACCAACTCTTGCAAGAGTTGGTCAAGCCTTCTATTTATAGAGGTTTAATCCACACTTGGTTAATTTAGTCCGTAATTAGTCAACAAACATGCTCCACCTTTTGGGGGAATTGATGGGGTGTTGGGAAGAGTTTGTGTGGGAGTAATTTGGGGAGCTTGGAGACATGAGCCCCCTCCCCTTGATGCTGCCGAGAGCCCCCCCCCCCCCCCCCCCTATTTCCCCTAGGTTTTTGATTTTCTTTTAACATTTTATTTGGCTATTATACATACATATATATATATAAATCAACTTGTAAGTATCTTGACCATTTGACTTTGGTTTGGGCCATCATTTGGGCTCTAGGAATTAATTTCATTGGGCTACCAATTAATTCCACTTGGGCTCCCCATTTAATCTACTTGGGCTCCCATAATTAATTCTAGGGTTTATTAAATTAAATTCCAATGAGTTAGACATTAATTGTTACCCTTAATTCACATAATATAATTGGTAACCAAAATTAATCCTAGCATGCTCACGGCTACGCTTAGGGTTATAATCATCAAAGGTCCTACTTGGATTAATTAAATCATCCAATTAGGCTTTTATTTAATTTATTCTGTCTACCGTGCGCCGGTTTAATTATCAAACCTAACGATTAGATTATCGGTTTAGGGTTTCGTTCGTATCATTATCGTTATTATTATTTCTAGGTTAGTAACTTGGTTTAACAATTCCACCGAGTGAGCTTCCCTTTAATTCCAACCTCATACACATTGATATGATTATTCATGATGCACAATAAATTAAACGTTAATTTCATTTCATTACTTAATTATGACGCAAATTTTTATCGAACTATTTCATAATATTTTGGGTCATTACAAAACCGGTTATAGAATAAATAAATTAAAATCATTCTAATTTTATTTATATAAATGGATTAAACTATTTAATTTATTTAATAAATAATATTTACTCCACAATAAGGATAAGCCCCCTTAGCGATCAACGACTTTCTAGATAATATGAATTTCAACATTTGATCACAAAGAATCTGTTCCGTGAATAGTTATCATACAATTCAATCATTCTACCACACAATGTTCCAACCAAATATAAGACATAAAATTTCTGTAAAATCTTATTTATTTGATCATACGCATTTCAATTCTCAAATGTACAACTTTAATATAAATTAGAAACTCATTTCTAATTTTTCATTCCGCCTCAGTCAATGATTTTTGAGTTGACATTTTTCGAATTACATATGACATTCTCTCTCTTTACTGGAAGTGGTAAATTCTTTGTTTACTATTCACCTACCTCTATGTACAACTTATTATACCTGATTTTACCATTTGATATACTCTAAGGATCTTAAGGAATATGTCAAAATATAACTCGTCATACACAAGGTACTATGATGATCTCAAGTCCAAGAATCACATATACTATTATCACATAAGGAACTTCTATTGACATGCAAGTAAAACTCAATTAGGTGTTCCTTTAGTGAGTCGCGTTCAGTGAACTTATTCTCTAATAAGTACCTACACATTTTCTTTAGTGTCTCCATACAAATGATTATGAGATCAATCACCCTCTTCATAAGAGCAATTATAGTATGTACTAATTTATCCGGATTCACTAATCTGTATTTTAGTGATCACACAATTCAGAACATTTTAGTTTAGAGCTACCTAGAATTTAGATCTCATTAGTATGATTAACATTATGATTTTAAAAGTATTGCTCAAAACTATGAATTTATCTATTTAATTAATTCAACCAATTAATCATAAATAAGAAAATGCATTTAAATAAAAAATTTATTAATAAACGAATAAGATTACGAAGTATAGGCTTATCATATCAAATGTGATTGGTTTAAGAGTATACTATTTTTAGAGCATTGCAGCACCCTTTAACAAAATGCCAGGAAAAGACGTCAGCGCCGTAGCCCTATGCTACGGATCCAACATCGCCGCAATGCCATTTTATGCGTTTTTAGTTATTTTGCAGCATATTTAGGGTTTTTACCTCCTTATTTAATTAGGATTCTTATGTAATGTGATATCCTTTTGTTATTAGAAGCAGGGATTTAAAGTACTATAAATAAGGATCAAAAGCTATTGTGAAGAATTTAGATTATTCTTTCCGTTTATAAGCTATTTCTTATTGTTCTTGAGATTCATACTTGACTTATCATTCAACAATACATAGTTAGGCGTGACATCTTTCATCACATCAATCGTCAATTGTACCAAGGTTTTTGTTTACGTATAAGCAACGGGTCACGGTGTTATTGGTGTTCCATTCTATGTATAATTCCTTACACAAACAATTGTGACAAGGTTCTTGTTTCCATATAAGAGACGGGTTAAGGTATCGTACGTGTTCCACCAAACAACCTTGGTAGAAAATGATTCAGACAATAACCACTTTACGCAAGTGTATCGTGGAAGTTATCAAATATAATGTGGTCAAGGATAAATTAGTTAACGCAAAATTTTATGGAATTGACTTATATACTTTAAGACATGTTTTCGAGGATAAATTTTTTTGTCACTAAATTCATCTTTTTAAGAACAAATGGAGTAAAACTATAAAAGTCATTGCACAAGTATTTTTATATGTAAAGAAAAATATGAGAGGATTAGTAAATTGGAACTAAACCATATGTATTGGAATAAGAATGAGAAAAAAAAAGAAAAAAGAAGAAGAGAGAATATAATGCATTTGGTTTATGAATTTGAGAAGTCATTATAAATAAATTAATGACATGTAAAAAAAAGTTAAAAAAAAATCCTTCATTATAAGAAACATGGCCTCGTATTAGGAATTGGGCTAGACCCCAGGTTTCGAGTACCTGGATCAAAAAACACACCCTAAAATTGTTACTCACTCCCTTACGATAAGAAATAGGGAGATTTACATTTACTAGTACATTTTTAGAAATAATTATAATAATGGTGCATTCATAAAATAATTATAAAAATAATACATGTTTTCATATTTATTTACAAAATTAGTGCATTCTTATCCCTTTAATTTAGGTGGGCATTTAAAATTTTAAATTTTAATGCCGTTTATGTTTCGGAACCCATCTTGGCATCTCTTGAGGATAAGTTAAAGGAAGTCGACGTGTCCGATATTATTGCAGGAAGACCAGAGGCACAGGCTCTTGACGTAATGAAAATATTTTCAAAAGCATTTGAAGGTTGCATCTTGAAATCTCTGAATCTCTCAAACAATGCCTTGGGTGAGAAGGGTGTTAGGCATTTGGTACACTTCTGCAATCACAGTACTGCTTGGAAGAACTTTATTTAATGAATGATGGGATCTCAGAGGAAGTTGCAAAAGCTGTTTGTGAGTTAACACAATCTGCAGGTTTCTAGAGGTAACCAAACACTAGTATGAAGATAACCAAACACTAATATGGAGGTAACCAAATTCTGAATGTAAATAGTAGTAAATAGTTTTTTCATAATGCAGTTGGTAACTAAACATTCATATCAAGGTAACCAAACCTTCATACCAAGGTAACCAAAACACAATCAGCAGGTTTCCAAAATGGTACTCTGTTTTTAAAACACAATCTGTAGGTTTCTGGAGGTAACCAAACACTAGTATGAAGGTAACCAATTCCTAAATGTGTAGTAACTAATTTTTTCGTGCAGTAAATCTAAGTAACAAAACACTAGTATGGAGGTAACCAAACACTAGTATAGAGGTAATCAATTCCTGAATGTGTAATAACTAATTTTTCGTGCAGTAAATCTAGGTAACCGAACACTCTTCTTGTGCTCCTTGTACTTGACCGTCATTATAAGATTGGGGTGGAGGACTAATAATTGGTTGATCGTCGTCAGATGTAGCTACTGATGATTCAACTCCTCCTACTGTCGTCATTAATAATAATCCAATGAGCAATAAAGGCATTGCTGCGGATAAACCCATGGTTGGTTGGAAGTATAGGCTGATTTTTTCTAGTTTAATTTGGTGGTGTTTGATCAACGAAATGCAAAGGGAAAAAGATTTATCCTTGTTCTTATCTACTATGATATTGAAATCCGGTCACGGTGGTCGGTGGAACAGATCTGATGAAAATTTGCTTTTTTTTGATGAGAATCCCACACGAAGTGCTGAAGAATTTGAAGAGAGAGAAAGGAAGGAGAAATAATCAGGGAAAGTGGAGGCAAAGTAGGGGAGAGAAATGGAGGCAATATGTTTTGTAATTATTTTGTCCATATTACACTTATTTTGTAATTATTTTATTTGTGCACTATTCTTGTAATTATTTACTAATTGTTGTATATTTATGTAAAGAACCCTAAGAAATATGATAAGGAAGTGGACAATACAAGGTGGAATAACACTACTAAAAAAAAGCTGGATTGACAAGGGATTAGAGCATGGAACTGGATTGACATTCTATAGAGAAATTGGTATTGTATTTGCTTTGGTATCTCTGGACTGGACTATTAGTCCTATTCAAAAAGTAGTATCCCATACGGGCGACTAATTAGAGGGAGAGAAGGAGATGAATTTCGTAATCCGGAGTTTGAGATTTTTTTTTTTTCCCTATTGATTTTACATATTTAATAATTATGTATATTAGACTATATATAAGTAACTCATTTCATTATTAAATGATATTTAATTAGTTTGTTCCATATCTAGCTTTCACTATTTTTATCTTCTCCATGTAAGATCTTTATCACTATCTATCCTAAGTAAATAAATTAATAAAATACTATATAAGCTTCAATTGATAGACATTCGAGTCGCTTTTAAAGTTTAAAACGAAATAATAATTTCCTTAAAACAATTTTCACCATAGTCTAGTGTAAATTTGTGCAAATTAATAATTCTTTTAATAATTGTAATAAATAATTCTTATGAAAATATTATTTAACTATTTATAATAGAGAATTATGATGAAAATGTAATTGGATGGAGTTCCCCTTTTTGACACTAAAAAATGCAATAGGTGAAGATTGGGTTTGGAATGGAGACAAGAGATTCCACTGAGTCAACTGATTAAAAAAAAAACGTCTAGCGTACCTCTTCGTCAGTTCATAATTTCACAATTTCTCATGATTTCAGAATTGTCTTTTAACTTGAAGGTATGGTCCTTTCAAGTTCATGGCTCCTAAATTCAAAGAATTGTCTCAGAAGTATTCTGATGTTGTCTTTCTAAAGCTGGACTGCAACAAAGAAAATAAGATTGGTTGTCATTTCTTCCTATATTCAACCGTCTTTTGTCTGATAGTTACTAGGAAAACACTGATCTACTGGGTACCAGAACGAAATTAGATATGAGGAACGCTACCTAAGGTGAATGAACAAGGTATCTTAGTTCTCCTATCACGATTCAGAACGATAGTACCCGGTATATGAAACATAGGCCAATTAGAATTCCGTGGCCTTCTCTCTGTCCGTGCTTGTTTCTGTGTTTACTTATTTATGTCCTTGTGACATTCTGCAGCCATTGGCGACGGAGCTAGGAATCAAGGTGGTTCCTACGTTCAAGATTACAGTAAGATTGTTAAAGAAGTCACAGGCTGCGATCGAGACAGTTGGATCCCCTTAAATTCTAATCTTGTTTTCAGATGTAACAATGTTCAAAGTCTATTCATATTCAAATCAAATGATATCTACATGTTCCAAGTTAATTTCCACATTTCAGCCTATGGCTTTGGTATTTTATGTTTCCAAAAACTAGTAGTATTTGAATCATCTTGAAAAATCAGATTGTTGCACAAATATGGCAAACACTCACTTGTACAACTTTTTTATTTTTTCCTACTTGTATAGCAACTCCTTATCAGCGTATGTACCTCATCGATAAAGGCTTAACCTTTAGTTTTTTTTCTATAATCGAATTGGATTGCTAAGATCCATGACAGACAAAAGCTCAATCTCAATTACCCCCGGTCAATAAAGCTGCTTAATTCACATCAACTGCTTTAGAAAATAAATTAAGAATGAGAGTAAAAGTATACCTCAATTGTACCAAAGGAAAGTGTGGGAAACTTGGCTCCACGTAATTCTTCAAACATACTAATAAATTTCTCGAAAAATGCATGGTTATTTGGATCTGGGCTGTCCCATAAATTGGAGTCGGTTCGGGAGAGAATAGCTATATCATAGTAATGATTATGAGTGGTAGAGCGAACCCTCCGAACAACAAGAGTATCGTTGCTGGGGTCTGTAGAGGTGCGATTGAGATGAGATTTGATGAAATTGGGGCTTGATATTAGGGTTAGCCATGTTTTGCAAACGGATCTGAATCGTTTTAGGGATTTTACTGGTAGCCTAGTTAGTACTTCAGCTTCAACAATCTCTGCCGGGAGAAGATTAAGATGATTGTTGGTCGGAGCCCTTTTGCTCGCTAAGCTGGTGGTCGCCATGGATATCAAATCAGAATATCCAACTTCTAATTGGAAATAGGTTACAACTCCAATAGGCCTGTGAATTATGTTGGCTATAACTCTCTAGAGAACCATAATAATATTTATTTGTATTTTAGTTTTTTAAGCAATAGAGAGTATCCGGACAAATTTTTAGAGTCAACCAAATCGATACAATTATTAAGAGTCTTAAATTAAATTATAAGTGGAGTTGTTATTAGAGTAAATTGGGTGCATGATAGTTTAGTTTTTTATGTTTAATAATAAAAATTATTATTTGATTTTTTGGTTAAATATTATATTTTTTTATGTTAAATTTATCTGGAGCATATGTGACGCCGGAGCGGGATAGCGATTATCCTGCGGGCTAAGTTAATACAAATCTACAGGTAAAGGCACAAGAGATTCACCAAAAGAAATAAGAGGAGAAACTCTCAACTCTAATTCTCAGAAAAGTTTTATCAATATATTCAACCACCTTTCTATACCCACAAGCCGGGTATATATAGTTAGGTAAAACTTGGGCACAAAAAAAGAAAATATCATAAAAGGAAATATTAAAAAGGAAAATACTAGAAAGGTGGCTAACAGATTCTGACAAATCTTTCTCTCTCCTGCCACGTAGCTGGTCCCCTGTCACTACCTTTCTTTAGTAACCAACTCACGTGCACTTACCATATGACACCTAATAATTAATAGCTAGATTATATGCCCAATAATAATAAAGGAAATAAAATAAAAGGAAATAAAAACTATCAAAAATAAAGGACTGAAGTCGTCTGAACTGAAGCTGTCCCCGAAGAGCATTATTGATCCCGACCTCAAGGTTCCCGAAGAGTATTATCGGTCCCGATCTCAAGGTCCCCCGAAGAGTATTATCGACCCGATATTAAGGTTAATAGGTCGATCCCATCTTACTTGTCCGAGGGCATCGGTGCCTTTTAACTTTGTCCCGATCTGCTTTCTCCAGGTACTGTAGAGCCATTAATGTGCTAGCTGACAGATCGGCATGATTGAGCTCAGCATGATTAAGCTCAGATGCTCCTGCATCAGTCACCCCGGGTTGAGAAGAACTCGTCCTCGAGTTGTCATTAGTGTCTTCGGCTTCATCAAAGCAGGGGCTTAAATGTTTGACATTGAAGACATCCGAGGTCCGTAAATGGCTCGGTATGTGCAGACGGTAGGCATTATCATTGATCTTCGGTAGGATCTCACACGGGCCGATCTTTCGATCTTTAAGCGTATTGTACTTTCCAACAGGAAACCGTTCTCGGGTCAGAACAGCCCAAACAAAATCACCAACTTCGAAAAGTACTTGACGTCGGCGTTGGTCGATTTGATCCTTGTAAGAGGCATTATGTTTGATGATAGATAGACGGACTTGATCATAAATAGTCCGAAGGTGTTCGACCATCTCATCTGCCTTCGGATGCACTCGTTCGATCCTGGGAATAGGAAACAAATCCAGAACTCCGGATGGATTTTGACCATAGACAATCTCAAACGGACTCATCCCTGTAGTTCTGTTCTTAGACCTATTGTAAGCAAACTCGGCTTGAGCTAAAGCAAGATCCCACTACTTCGGCTTTGTTCCAACCAGACATCGCAACATATTGCCTAGACTTCGGTTCACCACCTCGGTCTGACCATCGGTCTGAGGATGATAAGCACTACTGAAGTTCAACTTGGTTCCGAACTTTCCCCATAAACTCCTCCAGAAGTTACTGATAAATTTTGTATCCCGATCAGAGGTGATGGACTTTGGAATTCCATGCAATCGGACGATTTCCCAAAAATAAAGAGTGGCAATTCGGTCAGCATCCATGGTCTTTCGACACGCAATAAAGTGAGCCATCTTCGAGAATCAATCTACTATCACGAAGATAGAATCAACTGACCGCTGAGTTCGAGGTAATCCCAACACAAAATCCATACTCACATCTATCCATGGAGCTTCTGGTACGGGTAAGGGAGTATATAGACCTGCGTTAGTGAGCGCCCCCTTTGATCGTTGACAGACATAACATCTTTCAACATGTCGAGCCACATCCCCTGATAGCTTCGACCAATAGTAGTTAGTCGAGACTAGGGCTAGTGTCTTATCTCTCCCGAAGTGACCCTCATTGTGAAGCTCACCAATTATCTACTGTCTGAGCGAGCAATCTGGTACACAAAGTTGAAGCCCTTTAAACAGATAACCATTGTGCAGGACGAAGTCACATCGTTGACCTTCCGTCACTTCCCGAACTATCTTCCCGAAGGAAGGATCTTCTGTATACATATCAGGGAAGACTTCAAACCCAGTTATTGTATTGCTCATGGTAGTAAGAAGTACTGTGCGTCGACTGAGAGCATCAACAACACGGTTTAGACTTCCTGCTTGATGCCGAAGTGTAAAGGTGAATTACTGCAAGTATGCCACCCACTTGGCATGCCTTCGGCTCAGCTTATGTTGACCATTGATATAGTTTAAAGCTTCATGGTCGGTAAAGAGAATAAACTCTCGCTGTATCAGGTAATGACACCAATGTTTCAAAGACTGAACTAGGGCGTAGAACTCCAGATCATATGTAGAGTAATTCTTCTTCGATCCTGACAACTTCTCACTGAAGAATGCCACTGGCCGACCCGCCTGACTCAATATTCCACCGATGCCGATCCCTGATGCATCACAGTTCACTTCAAATACTTTATCAAAATCAGGGAGTGCTAACACCGGTGCTTCGGTCATCTTCTGCTTCACTAGCTAAAAACTGATTTCGGCTTCTTCCGACCATTGAAATTCCCTACCCTTAAGGCACTCTATGATAGGTGCAATTAAGGTGCTGAAGTTGTAGCAGCCCGAAATCCCGACCTTATTTAATTATCCGATTATCTCTGGATATCATAATTATAAAATTTAAAACCATATTAACCGGGATCTCGTGCGTTAAAACTTGCTACTTTAACCTTTAAACCAATTCTGTGGATCATAAATGCGGTCCATTTTTTTTTTTTAAACTTATTTAATAACTTACATTCCTTAAACATGTCTCAGGATCGCAACGTTCACTTACACTTCATTATAACTTAGGTCAACCATTAATATCATGCGACCTATTATTATCATATATATATCATGATTTACAATAGCATAAATGATAAATAAAATTTCGCCATTATGTATTCGTTTGTATGGCCCTGTTTTAAATATACATGTTCCTGTTCACATAGATATATCTATATCATACATCTTCTGTTCACATGTCTCTGTGCTACGCATACAAGTTTATCACATGTATCACCTTTCCACTTTTCCTGGATAATATATACTTGCACTAGTCATTCTCTGATAATACAAATCAGCAATTCATACATTCCTTTCTACTATCTAGGTTTAACATTTAAACTTGATTATTCCATAACCTGTATGTACACAAATTTACATATAATTGCTTCACATGAATATCTCACAGATACAAATTATACATCTCTTCACGCATCTCCATGCATTCACACTCTTTACCTTAGCGTCACCGGAACCTCCGGCCTTCTTATATTTACCTGAAATGTTAGTTCATGGCAAGGGTGAGCATAAAGCTCAGCAAGTAATTCAGATAACACATTTCATGCTCACAGTTTATTTATGCGTTATGCCCTTCTACTTAATCATGTTATCCATGAATGCCACGTATTACACTTAACAGTTAAATCATATAGATGCACGTAACACATTTCAAATATTTCGCTAACACGCAGTTCACCTAGAACATAGCACCTTATAGTCTGAATACTTGCCTGGAATGCATTTATTTAGCTTAACCTTTTACCACCTCGTTTGGCCGTTCTATCCTTCTTCGCATCGATTCGCTACATCGAGCGTTATCTGTAAACATACAATCTATATTTATCAATATAGGATCATTAGCTTATATAAATCATCAAACTTAGTCCAACATCTCTTAACTATTATTCTCGATTCATATCACGTTTGTTGTATTAGCTTATAATACATCTTAATTCACTTCCGACACTTTTCATAATTCAACACACTCTTTAACTTAACTTAAGGCATATTATGTTATGCCGTGTATTATTTCATTTATCCTTGACATCCTTTATATAGCCCATTTTTATTTATTTATGGTTTACATAACCCATTCTTATCATTTTGTATCAAAACATAGCGTTTCAGACACTTTAAAAAATTTTCTGGGCACTGTTCACTGCGCCCCGGCGCCAAGTTTCTTCTTTCTCATCTCGCTGGCCGCGAGAAGCTCTCGGCCGATGAACAGTGACACTGCGCCCCAGCGCAGTGTCAAGGCCAAATTACTGCGCCCCGGCGCAGTCCTTGGTTCAGCAGAATCTGATTTTTGGTCCTGCTTTGCTGATTTTTAACTCCTTAATTATACATCCAATTGACACCAAATTTGGTACAGCTCTAGACCTTGCTACATAGTATTTTACAAAATTTTCCTTTTCCTCATTTGGACTTTCTAAACCAGAGATATGCTAGCGTGTAGGAGGCCTGTTCGGACAACTTTCAGACTTAGCCAAATTTTCTAAGTTTTAAAAACTTGAAATTCTAACTTTGCTATTTTTGGCCATTTGACTCTAACTTCTATTCCAACACTTGCCATAGCTCACATAACCTATATGTGACATGTTCCAACTTTCAAAACCTTAAAATTTCGCACGAGGCGACTTTTGTCCGTAAAAATCCATTTTGATTCGAAACGATTGATTTCGATCGTTCGAATCGCCATTTTGCTCAAATTTAAATCTATTGATTCCTAAATCGACTTAGACACGTGTAATAACTTGACACTAAGCCCCTTGGCTTCATTTGACCTTCAATTACTCAAAATTGCCAAAAATCACACTCTAATGCCATTTTAACAACTTTTAAAAGCTTTTCAAATTCATCCTTTAAACTTAACTTGACCTTTAAATTTCTAAACACCACATAGGCTATCTCTTACACATTTAATGGCTTTGTAAGTCTATACAACTTTCATATGCACATTCCAGTGCACTTTACAGATTGTTACGTTGTCCACATAAAAAGTATAGCCTGGTATTTAATCCTTTCATACCAAAACATGATTTTCCACCTTTCATGAACCTTTAAAGCTATCTAGCTAGAAATTTCATGTGCTTTAGACATGTTCATACTCTTCATCTAGATTTTTATCAAATCCTTCAACAAATACTACATGATCACCCATTATACCATGATTTCTAGCTTTGAACATAAACATAAATTGTCCATCACCTTTGTTCTACCACTTTGGAACTTAGGGTTTCATAATTACTAATCATATAACATGTAATTAACATAACTCATACCATCAAGCCATGTACCCCAAAGATACATGCATGGTCATCCTTATTCTTGAATTTAAAATTATAAACATCAAACTTTGAAACAAGAGCATGGTTATACCTTCATGTATGTCAAACTTCTTTACATATTTAGCATCCTCTTGATGAGTACATCACTTTTCCTTCTTGCTCCATGGCCATTCTAGCATCCTAGCTCATGGATTCCTAGCTTCTCTCCATGGCTTCCATGGCTTCTCCTTCTTCTTCTTACTCTCTCTCACGTGTGGCTCCTAATTTTCCAGCAAAATGAAGATAAACAATACCTTGCTAGCTTAAATAAAGCTTAACCCAAGATGGTTAAGTTGACTTAACCATAGCTAATACTAACCAAGGGCGTTTTGGTCATTTCCCATGATAAGTAAGGGGCGTTCTTGTCATTTCACCACTTGGGACATATAAGTCATTATCTAAATTGTCAAGGGTATTTTGGTCTTTTTGCCCTTTAGGACACAACGGTAATTATCTAATTTGTTGAGGGGTATTTTGGTAAATTGCCAATTTGGCTAAGTTTTCATTTCTTGCAATCTTTCCCCCTCATAACTAAACTTTCTTACATTTTCCCCCTTACTTCGTTTCATAATCATTTAAATTGGTTCTTCTTCTAATCAATCGATTAGGTCACTCGTATTCCGTCGTACTACGTTTACGTAGACTAATTTTACGACTTAATAACCATTTAATCGCCAATTGATTTCATAATCTTCCTTTTTAACCCTAAATGCAAATTCTCGTTTCCTACCAACCTTGTTGGTTTCATACTTTACGAATTTCAATTCCCGACCTCTCAATTAGTCGGATTACTCACTTTTTCCCATAAACTGCTTCCTCGAGAAGTGAACCTCGACCGAAATACCGCAATTCATCGTTATTCATTCCTCTTTAAACTTATATTGGTGATTTACAATCTTTACATCCTTTCACTAATTTACATATCAATTAATAGCAATTTAAACCATTCTTACATCCAATATGATTTCCACTCATTCTCAGAATATTACATTTCATTTCTACACGTCATATAATTACATAACTCGTTTAAATCAAAGATACCAATTTCTTAACAACTTCATATAATCACATATCATATTCTTATTATTTCTTAAATCTTTAGTAGACCAATTAGGTCAACCGTTCCTTCTTTTCCACATATACTGACTTACCCTGCCATTCTCATATCCTCGCCTCTCCAGGCCTATTCATTTAGCTTACTGTTAATTTTCATAATTAAACCTCAATTCACATACTATTTTCTTATTCAATTATTTTCTAACTTTAAATCCTTCTAACTTTACCAATTCAAATTCATACATATACACGCAATATCCATATACACAACATCAATCTATTACTTGTTGACACCTAACATCATGTCTTACAATAATTCTCCCCAAATTACCTTATTATAGGTATTACAATAAATCATTTAGCTCAAATTTGTCATATAACCATTTAAAATTCATTTTCATTATAATTTCTCATTTTCATAATTCCCCGGTTTATTTCATCTTTCTATATTCAACCACATAGGTCCCTATTTAATATTTCAACCACACAGGTTATTTTTAACACATTGATTACATAAATACTTCAATTTAATCACATAATAATCGTATTTAATCATTTTAACTAGGTTTTGTTTTATAACCTTCACTTAATTATCCATAATCCTTATTTAGAATTTCTGTAAAATCCTGGAGTGTCACAGAAGTCCCTGATGAACCGTCGGTAAAAGGAAGCCAGACCATGGAAGCTCCTGACATCATGTATATTCTTTGGAGTTGGCCATTCCCGAATGACATCTACCTTCGATTGATCCGCATGCACACCCTCAGTTGATACAACAAAACCGAGAAAAATTACAGAAGTAGTGAAGTATGAACTCTTCTTCTGGTTGATGAACAGACACTCCTCTCTCAAAAATTCAAAGACAGCTCGGAGGTGCTCAGGGTGGGCTTCTCTATTCGGACTATAAATTAGAATATCATCAAAGTATACAACCACAAATTTACCCATGAATGGTCGTAATACTTTATGCATGAACCTCATAAATGTGCTCGGAGCATTGGATAACCCGAAGGGGGTAACCATCCATTCATATAACCCGTGTTGAGTTTTAAACGCTGTCTTCCACTCATCTCCTGATCTGATCCTGATCTGATGGTAGCCACTCTTGAGGTCGATCTTGGAGAAGACCTTGGCTCCTGACAGTTGATCCAACATGTCATCTAAACGTGGGATTGGAAATCGATACTTCACAGTAATCTTGTTGATGGCTCGGCTGTCTATACACATCCTCCACGAACCATCCTTCTTCGGTACCAACAAAGCTGGCACTGCACACGGGCTCATACTTTCACGAATGTATCCTCTTTCCAGTAACTCGACCACCTGCCTTTGTAGTTCTTCGGACTCCTTAGGGCTGAGTCTGTAAGCTGGTCTGTTCGGCAGACTTGATCCTGGGATAAGATCGATCTGATGCTGGATGTCTCTCATTGGCGGCAGTCCCGATGGAAGCTCTTCTGGCATAAGGTCAGCATATTCAATTAACAACTCCTGAACGTCGGCTGACACTTCGGTGTTGTTATCTGCTGAACTGTTTTCATAAGGAAGTAAATCGTACACTACTCCTTGTCCGACCTCATGTAAGAATTTTTTCATGGATAACAAATTGGGATGATTACCTGACTAACCCGAACTCCCTGCTTCCCGACGTGGGGCTAACACAATCTTCTTTCCTTTGATGCTAAGGGAGTAAGTGTTCTTCCGACCATCATGAGTGACACTTCGGTTGTATTGCCAAGGTCGTCCTAACAGTATATGACATGCATCCATGGAAACCACATCACACCAAGCATTGTCGAAGTACTTTTTGCCAATTGAAAATGAAACCAGGCACTTCTTATCTACAGTTACCTCATTCCCTTTGTTGAGCCACGAAAGCTTGTATGGTTTTGGGTGTTGATCCGTCTTCAGGCTTAATTTATGAACAGCCTCTTCGGACACCACATTTTCACAGCTTCCACTGTCAATGATCATCTTACAGACCTTGTCGGCTATGGTGCAAGTAGTGTGGAAGATATTGGTTCTCAACCAATCATCATCGGTATCACCCTTAGGGGTCAGTAAACTCTTTCTGATGACTAGGGTTTCTCGACCATCACCGTACAACACGTCCTCCTCTTCATAGTCATCATAGATAGGCTCGCCGAACTCCTCGACTTCCCCTACCTCTTCCCCGATTAGAAGATTTTTGCCTTTCTGGTTAACAGGTTTTCTGCACTCGGTTGCCCGATGTCCTGGTTCTCCACATCTGAAGCACTTAATAGTAGATCCGACATTACCCTGTGGTTGGGTTGGTGCCGAACGTGTTTGTTGAGGTGGTGGGGCCGGTCTACTACTGGGGATGCTTCTGGGCATCGGCCTTCTGTTCTGCTGTTGCTCGACCTCACGTGCTCGCTGGTAGGCTTCGGATACAGTCCATATTGAATAGAGGCTAAGCACATCCTGCAGAGATTGCTTCAAACCTCCTAAATACCTTGCCACCAGCTGTTCCTCTGTTTCAGATAAGTCGTTACGAGCGATTAACTAGTAGAACTCCTCAGTGTATTCGTCAACTGACCTGACTCCTTGCCTTAATAGGTGCAAGCGCTTGTACAGGGACTGAGTATAGCCGAAGGGAAGGAAGTGAGATTGCATCTTCTTCTTCATCTTCTCCCACTCAGTTATCTTGGATCTTCCCTGTCTTGCTCTCGACTTCTTCAACTGTTCCCACCAAGCAGATGCTCTGCCCTTCAATTTTATTGCAACTAGTTTCACCTTCATAGCATCTGGGACCTCCTTATATTCGAAGATTCTTTCTACTTCATTCATCCAGTCGATGAATCCTTCTGCTTGAAGCGTACCAGAGAACTCCGGTAGCTCCACTTTAAAACCCATATCCCGACGATAATCGTCTTGACCTCTTCGTTCCCAGAACTGGTTTCGATTTTGATAAGGATTATCAAAATTGGAATTAGATTCGGTATCAACTACCTCAAACATAGGGTGTTGGACTTCCTCATCCGGAAACTGCCCATGACGACCCTGATAGTGGCGATTAAGGTGCGGAGCCTCCTCAGTCAGAACCCGCTCTCGACGACCTTGATCTCGCGTCGTTAGACGCTGGGTTAATTCTGCAACTTGTCTCTGTAAATCCTCAATCATCACTTCCTGAACGTTGCGATCACGGTGGGGAACTTCCTCAGTCGGAACCTGTCCACGTCTACTATGACCACGACTACCAGCCATTGAATCCGGTGAGTATTAACTTCCAGGTGAACGATGAACTCTGATACCAACTGACGTCGGAGCGGGATAGCGATTATCCTGCGGGCTAAGTTAATACAAATCTACAGGTAAAGGCACAAGAGATTCACCAAAAGAAATAAGAGGAGAAACTCTCAACTCTAATTCTCAGAAAATTTTTATCAATATATTCAACCACCTTTCTATACCCACAAGCCGGGTATATATAGCTAGGTAAAACTTGGGCACAAAGAAAGAAAATATCAGAAAAGGAAATATTAAAAAGGAAAATACTAGAAAGGTGGCTAACAGATTCTGACAAATCTTTCTCTCTCCTGCCACGTAGCTGGTCCCCAATATCTGTCACTACATTTCTTTAGTAACCAACTCACGTGCACTTACCATATGACACCTAATAATTAATAACTAGATTATATGCCCAATAATAATAAAGGAAATAAAATAAAAGGAAATAAAAACTATCAAAAATAAAGGACTGAAGTCATCTGAACTGAAGCCGTCCCCGAAGAGCATTATTGATCCCAACCTCAAGGTTCCCGAAGAGTATTATCGGTCCCGATCTCAAGGTCCCCCGAAGAGTATTATCGACCCGATATTAAGGTTAATAGGTCGATCCCATCTTACTTGCCGAGGGCATCGGTGCCTTTTAACTTTGTCCCAATCCGCTTTCTCCAGGTACTGTAGAGCCATTAATGTGCTAGCTGACAGATCGGCACGATTGAGCTCAGCATGATCAAGCTCAGATGCTCCTGCATCAAAATGTGTCAAATATTTTGATGTTTATAATTTTAATTATATTTTTTTGGTACATAGTTGGTGTTGATTTTATGGCAGTGGTGAATAAAAAATATAATGATACCTATTACTATCTCTATCTTGTAAACAGATTTTTTTTTAGTTATCAAAATTTGTCATTTTTATTTTAAATAATTGTGCCTAATTTGACTTGGGTTTAGTTTAATATTTAGAAGGAAAAAATTAACATAATTTTTAATAAACTTCTTTTATGAATAATAAGATTCATTCTATGACAAGCTTTACCTAAGTTTCTTTTATGTAAATTTTAATATTTTTGAAAAATAATTATAATATTTTTTGTCAATTTGCACTTTTTATGCTTATAAATATTTTAGTTTTTAATTATGAAAATAAATATTATATCTCAATGTATTTTATGTAAATTTTAATCTCAAAAAAATTAATTAGCTAAATGTGTATGACTTTATTTTCTTGATAAATGACTATTTGTTATGTTTGACGTTTGTGTTATTTATTTAATACACAAATTCCTAATTAATTTATATCAAGTTAAACGAAAATGAAATCAAATTCATATTTAGTTAGTGTATTAGTCATTATAATTAGAAAGTTGTTCTGGATAGTATATTAAAAAGTATTAGTGAATATTAGTTGGTTAAACACATTAGGGATAGTGAATACTTCATTTTCTTGATTAGAGGGTTACTAATAATACTTGAAAAACTAGAGAAGTGGTGAGTGAGTGTTATTATAATTATATATAGAGGGTGCAAGTGAATTTTATTTGAATATGTTCAAGTGCGTTTAAGACTAAAGAAGATGAAGAAACATGTTCAAGTCTATTCGTAAGCAAAAATCAGAGGAATTAGCACAGGTATTATATGAAGAATAATACATGTACATAAATTATACATAAAAAATTATGTAGAATTCATGTATTATTTATCAATAAAAATGTATAAAATATCTAATGATTGGTTTTGTTCCGTAGTTTTTTTTTAAATATTGTTTGTGCACAATGTTTTATCGCAGTTTGTTTCCATAATATTACTCGTTACATGAATAATATAAATTTATACTAGGTCTCTTAACTACAATAATAAAAGGTCTAAAATTGATGATTGTAACTCTAATACATAATTTATTGTATTTATGATTAATACCGACCAAATATTTTGTCAAATATATTTTGTCGCTTTTTATTATTACCGACTAGTTGGTCTGTCAGTATCTTAATCGCCAGTTCTCTTCTGCTTTAGCCACCGCCACACCTAGACCTAGCAATGTGGTTATGAGTTGGTGGGTCAACCCAAATTAATTAAAATTATTTTGGTTGGTTAACTACATTAAATTATTTGGATCAGTTTATATGTAAGACTCAGACTTTTATGAAATCTAAATTTAATTTTTCTTTATATATTTTTTCTGAAATAGTAAGTGGTTAAATTGACAAAAGTAAGAGTTAAGGATGTTATTATGTCGGACAATATTCGTTTTATCAGAAAATATTCGATTATTAACCTTTTAAAATAAAAATAGTCAACGGTCCTATCACTTTAACTGTTAAAATATCCGGTGATAAAGAAATAGTAGAATACGGTATTACACGGTAGCACATGGTATTCCATTGTTCTTCAAGAGATGAGAGGATAGCTGGGACTAGCCCGGGGGATGGAGTGAAGGTTTGAGTGATAGTAGTAGTAGTCTTCACATGTTGTAAAATAATGTGGTAATAATAGTGAAAACTTAATTATGTATTATTTGAGTATTGTATCCTTGTACTGTATTGTAATAGTTGTTGTGTATTTTGACGACTTAAGTTTGGGCTGTATAGGCCCGAATTTGGGGGTGTCACAATTAGTATCAAAGCTTAGAGATATGGTCTTTAATGGAGATCTAGGGTTAAAACTAGGAGGAGAGAGACGAATAGAATCAATCACTAGTATGTCCTATCTAAATTAGATTTGTTACTTAATGAGTCGGTTTGAATATAGGGCCAATAAGTGATAAGTTAGTTTGTTTAACTAACCTTTATTTTATGACCGCAGTTAAGAATGACATCTGAAAATGAGGAAGTAAACCATGAAACACCGGAGGAAAATATGGCTGAGAATCAAGAAGCTATGAATAATCCTTCGACAAACTCAAAAAATAATGCTCCCGATAATATAATGAATGATGATTTCTTTAGGAACTTCATGCGGTTTATGCAAAGCCAGACAAGAGGAAATCCCGTCAACAATAACGGTGGAAATGTTGGCAATGCACGGATGGTCACTGCCAAATAATTCAAAGAGTTGGGACCACCAGAGTTTCATGGAAAGCCCGATCCACTAAAGGCAAAAGCATGGATCAAACAAATAATAAATATATTTGATGTCCTACGTTGTAGCGATAATCAGAAGGTTCCATTCGCCACCATCATGTTAAGAGGAAAGACGGACCATTGGTGGGAAGCGGTAAAACATACCCATCACTTAGCATTCGAGATATCCTGGGCATAGTTTCAGGAAGCGGACCATTGGTGGGAAGGGGTAAAACGTACCCATGACTTGGCATTCGAGATATCCTGGGCATAGTTTCAAGAACTGTTTAACAAAAAGTACTTTCCAGAAAGCATCCACCACATGAAGGAGGTGGAGTTTATCAAGCTGGAGTAGGAAAACATGACTGTCTCACAGTACGAGGCCAAGTTTACCGAGTTATCCCGATTTGTGCCCCATTTGGCGAACGACGAATTACGAATGAGTCGTATGTTCTTACGAGGTTTGAGACCCAAAATTCGTCAACACCTCATCTATCACAAATTTTGTTTATATTCACATGTTATGGATAGGGCTCAAAGGGTGGAACAATAAAATGAAATATTGCAGCCAAGAGTTAATGATCAGCAGAAAGAAATAATAATAACAATCACCGGAACGAGAACTATAAAGGAAGGAATCACCATTTCAGAAATAGTAAACACTTCGGTGGTAATCCCGACTCAAATAACAGAAGAGTGGAATCGAGTGAAAACAACTTTAAGAGGAATAAATCCCACAATGATTACTGAAGGGAGTCGACATCAGCACCTACACCAGTTTCAAGGGGAGGAGATCAACCACCAATAAGATGTTACAAATGTGGTCAAGAGGGTCACATCAGCCCAAACTGTACTCAGCTATCCAAGTTGTGCTGCAGTTATGGGAAGGAAGGTCATATTGCTCAATTTTGTCGTGTTACAAAATCAAGTCTAGTTGCAATGATGGCTTAAAAAGTTAACACGAACAAGGGAAAATATGTAGTTCGGGGGAGAGCTCTTGTTGTGACATCCCAAAGCACGCAGAACCCGAACGAGGTGATAACCGGTAAGCTGCTCATAAATTCTTATGAAGTCTATGCCCTGTTAGATACTGGCTCTACCCACTCTTTTATCTCACCTACATGTGCTCAACGATGAAACTTGATTTCTAAAAACTTAGACTTTAACTTATCAGTTGAAACCCCATTGGGAGAAATAACCATTACTTATATTTTATATAAATCTTGCTTAGTTTAAATCAACAAACTCATATTACTCATTGACCTTATTTCTTTGAAAATGCATGAATTTGATGTGATTTTAGGAATTGATTGGTTGACTAACCATCATGCTAAAATTAATTATTTTCAAAAGATCATTAGTTTTCATATTCCTAATCAACTTGTCGTGCAAATTTAAATAATCAAACCATTAAAATTTATAACTATTATTTCTAGCCATAAAATCATTCGTTTATTTAAAAATGGATGTTAAGTCTTTTTAGTTTATGTCACTAATTTGAACAAAAAACACATCAAACTTTAATTATATTTCTATTGTTAATGAGTTTTTGACGTTTTTTCAAAGGAACTTCTTGGCTTCCTCCCAAACCGTGAAATTGAATTTAGTATCGACCTTAAACCCAATACTAAGCCTATTTCTAAAGCCCTATACCGAATGACTCCTCTTAAACTTCAAGAGTTAAAAGTCCAACTACAGAAATTATTGAATACTGGTTTCATACGTCTGAGTGCATCACCTTGGGGTGCTCCTATTCTTTTTATCAAGAAGAAGGACGGGAGTATGAGATTGTGAATCGACTACCGAGAACTGAATCATGTCACCATCAAAAGCAGGTACCCGTTACCTCGATTGATGACATGTTTGATCAATTGTAGGGTGCTAAACATTTTTCAAATATTGATTTTCGCTCTGAATATCATCAATTAAAAGTTAAAGCTGATGATATTCGAAAGACTGCTTTTAGAACTCCCTACGGGCATTATGAGTTCTTAGTCATGCTTTTTGGACTAACCAATGCTCCTGCAGCTTTTATAGACATGACGAACAGGATATTCAAGGAATATTTGGATCATTTTGTGGTTGCATTTATTGATGACATTCTCATATACTCCAAGAGCCGTGAGGATCATAAACAACACTTGAGATCGATACTCTAAAAACTACGTGATAACAAGTTGTATGGCAAGCTAAAGAAGTGTGAGTTCTGGCTTGAGGAAGTAACATTCCTTAGTCATGTGATTTCTAGTCAAGGAATATTAGTTGATCTTTCAAAGATTGAAGGAATTTTAAATTGGGAGAAACCTCGGACAGTAACGGAAGTATGAAGCTTTTTGGGCCTAGCTTGTTATTATCGGAGATTCGTAGAAGTATTTTCTCGAATTGCCACTCCATTAAGTTAGCTGACTGGATAGCACCAAAATCGTATGGAGTAAGGAATGTGCAAAGAGTTTTCAAGAACTCAAGAAAAGACTTATTTTAACCCTTGTTTTGACAATACCATCAGGATCGGGAGAATTTGTCATCTGTAGTGATGCTTCAGGCAAAGGTCTAGGCTGCGTCCTTATGCAACATAGAAAAGTTATAGCCTATGCCTCTCGGCAACTCAAAGATTATGAGAAAAATTATCCTACTCATGATCTAGAGTTGGCAACGGTCATTTTCGCATTAAAAATTGGAGACACTATTTGTATGGGGAGAAAGTGAAAATCTTCACGGATCACAAAAGTCTCAAGTATTTCTTCACCCAGAAGGAACTCAACATGCGACAACAACATTGACTCGAACTGTTAAAGGATTACGACCATACCATCCAGTATCATCCTGGTAAGGTGAATGTTGTAGCTAACGCATTAAGCAAAAGATCTTATGCGAGTGCAAGCGCATTACTGACTACGCAAAGGCGTATTTTGTATGATTTACAAAAGATAGAGATAGAACTAAAGACACCAATGACCTACATGAAGATTGCACACGTGCAAATCGGCTTTAATCGATAAAATTAAAACTGCTCAAACTACTTATCCGGAACTAATGAACATGATGAAGAAAATACAAGAAGGTGTTATTCCTGAAGTAAGAATCGACGAGAAAAGACTACTTCGAGTCAACACTCGACTCTGTGTTCATAAACGACCTTGAATTAAAGTACAAAATCATGATGGAGGCACACAACACACCATTTGCAATTCACTCGGGAAGTACCAAAATGTATCGTGACCTTCAACATACATTTTGGTGAAATAATATGAAGATGGAGATTGCAGAGTTTATCTCAAAGTGCCTAACTTGTTAACTTGTCAAGGAAGAGCATCAAGTGCCTAAAGGTCCATTACAACCACCTGAAGTTTCAGAATGGAATTGGGAACACGTCACTATAGATTTCGTGATGGGTCTTCCCAAAGTTTCTCAAGACTTAGATGTGATTTGGGTCATCGTAGATAGATTGACCAAATCCGCTTATTTCTTGCATATACGAGAAAACTTTTCACTTGAGCGTCTTGTCAGTATGTACATAAGTGAGATTGTAAGATTGCATGTCATCTCAGTTTTCATAGTTTCTAATCGAGATCTTAAATTCATTTCATACTTTTGGATCAGTTTACAAAAAGCTTTGGGCACCGAGCTACGATTTTGTTCTGCATACCATCTTCAAACAAATGGGCAATCGGAAAGGACAATATAAACTCTCGAAAATCTTTTGAAACTTTGCATACTAGACTTCAAAGGAAGTTGAGACAAGTACTTGTCATTGGTATAATTCTCCTACAACAACAATTACCAAGCAAACATAAGCATGACTAAATTCGAGGCTTTGTATGGACAAAAGTGTCATTCTCTAGTATGTTTGAATGATGTAGGAGAAAAAAAATTATTGAGACCTGAGTTGGTGCGCTTAACAACAGAAAAGATCCAAATAATTCGACAATGAATACAAGTAGCACAAGAATGACAAAAGAGTTATGCTGGTCTTCATTAGAATGACGAAAGTTTCAATGTCGGAAACCATGTATTCTTACGTGTTTATCTATGAAAAGGAGTTACGAGACTCGGATAGAGAGAAAAGCTCAACCCACGATTTATTGGCCCATTTGAAATTCTCGACCGAGTAGGAACTGTGGCCTACAGATTAACCCTACCACCAAGCATGTCCCGGATTCATAACGTTTTTCATATATCCATGCTACATAAATATGTAAAAGATTCGAATCACATCATTGAGTTGGAGTGAAATGTTATAACAGATGATTTAACGTACGAGGAGGTAGTTGTCAAGATCTTAGATAAGAAGGAACAAATCATACGCTCAAAGTTATACCTCAAATCAAGGTTTTATGGAGGAAACAAGATACTGAGAAAATGACCTAGGAGCTAAAATCTGAAATGAAATCTAAGTATCCTTACATTTTTGAATTGAGAGGTACGTCAATTTCAAGGATGAAATTTCATAAGGAAAGGAGATAGTAAAACCCTAACTTTTATGAAATTTATATTTAATTTTTCTTCATATATTTTTTCTGAAATAGTAAATGGTTAAATTGACAAAAGTTAAAGTTAAGGATGTTATTATGTCTGACAATATTTGATTCGTACGACGACGCCGAAATAACCAATCATTAGTAGGCTCCATAACGAAATATTGTCAGATATAGAAAACGACAGTAGTAACCTTTTTAAATAAAAAAATGTCAACGATACTATAACTTTAACTGTTAAAATACCCGATAATAAGAAAATAGTAGAATGCGGTATTACATAGTAGCACACGGTATTGCATAATATTTTATATTATTGAACTTATAAAGTGACTATTGTACAATATTTGATTTTATTGAATCAATAATTGTCATTACGCAGTAACAAGTGTTCTTTCTTTTATTATCACTATTATGATATTGATTTAACTATCGTATTTTATTATTAGTTGGTATTTTTGCTAGTATTATGAGTCTTTAACTTAGAGAGTTAACTACACTGCATTTACAATAATTAGTTATAATAAGGAATAATTATGAATTATTGTTGAATAATTAAATTTATAAAGTTATTTGTTTTATTATATAAAGTTATTTACTTTATATAAAGTTAATTATTTTATTATGATATATTATATAAAGTTATTGTTTTATATATAAAGTTAATTGATTTATATATAAAGTTTTTTATTTTATATATAAAGTTCATTGATTTATATATAAAGTTATTTATTTTATATAAAAAGTTAGTTGTTTTTATTAAAATATGAAATGAATGGTGTTGATTAAAAATAATATTTGAATGAATGGTTTAAATTAGAGAAATCTGAAAAGGTGAAATGTGTGGTACCGATTAAATATTATCTTGAAATGTACGGTTCAGATTAATTAGAAATCTTGAATTATGATAAAAAAAAATTGCTATAAATAGAAACCTTAATTTAAGAATTTTTCATAACTTGCTTGCTTATTCTTTATCTATCTCTAAATATTACTTTATGTAAGTTCTCTCTGAATGTGCTTAAGCTATCGTGAGTATTTGTAAAGATCTGTAAGAGTACAAGTACTGTTCAAATAAGTCTTTTTATAAAAGTTACCCACACACATCACACGATATTTATAATTTTTTCTTTAGAAGACTATTCCTTTAGAATATTCATTTTCAAAAACTCTCTTGAATATTTTTTTGAAATATTATTTTCAAAAACTGTTTTAAAGTTTATTATACACTACACAAATTTTTCCTATCAAATCACTTTTGATGATTTCATACGAATTGGTATACGCCATGAAATTTATATGTGATAGTTACTAATTAAATTAAATTATATATATATATATATATATATATATATATATATATATATATATATATATATATATATATATATATATATATATATTGATTAACTTCATTTAAATCTGTATCATGTGAGATGTTAAGGTAAGGGGTATCATTTTCTTTCATACTCTTAAACTTACTATGGTAAGTATTGTTCGGTAAAACTTTCTGATATGATTTTATGTTCCTTAATAGTTTGTGCTTTATTTAATATCATTTCACGTGAACCTCCCTATTGAACTTTAACTATTATCTTTAAACTATGGATCTTGAATATCATTTTTGAATTAACTTTATATCATGTTGATAATTTGGACATTATTTGACTCTGTACAAAGTAAAATTTGTAAACTCCTAATGTTTATTGTTTATCCTATTATTCTCTTTCGTTTGTTCAACATTTACATCACTGTTATTTATTATAATTATCAATAATCAAGTTGTGAATATCTGTAGTCTGGGGCACAGGTGATATAATTGGTGAATGTGTTTGGCCTGGGCAAAGATGATATAATTATTGAGTGTCTTTTAGGGTACATGATAAAAGTTCTCTTTGGCCTGGGACAAAGAATAATTGTTGTTTGAAATGATCATGACCAGTAGCGTTTCAAATGATAAAAGTTAATGATATTTTTCTGAAAAAAGAGAAGCTAGTGGACAATATAGTATGCATGATTCTTTTAATGGATTATTTATTCTGTTGCTATTATTGATTTAAAATTTGTTGTTTACTTTATTCTATCAAGAACTCAATTGTTGAAGGCTAAATGATAATTTTTTCATTGCTATCTTAGTCATGATATTTATTTACTGGGTTATATGAGCTCGCTCTTTCTTTTTATTTTATTGTTCTTCAGGAAAAGAGAGGATAACTAGGACTAGCCGGTGGATGGAGTAAAGGTCCGAGTGATAGTAGTAGTAGTCTTCACATGTTATAAAATAATGTGACAATAACAGTGAAGACTTAGTTGTGTATTATTTAAGTGCTATATTGTTATACCTTGTACCGTATTATAATAGTTGTTGTGTATTTTAACAACTCAAGTTTGGTTTGTGTAAAGCCGGGATTTGTGGGCCATCACATTATACCCATACTTTTTTAAAGAAAAACAAGCCCAAACCAGTTAACTGGTTTTGATCTTCTTCTTTTTTTATAACAGTTGGAACACAGTTCTCTCGACTCTTACTTTGCCATCTCCTGCTGCTTCTTCATAACCAAAATTCACCTAATTCCTCTTTCTCTTCTTCTTTTCTAGATCAACACTTCAATGGAAGAATTAAGTCAAATATTACATTTTTATCCATATGCTTATAGAGAAGGCTTTAAGATGCAGAGGATTGAAATTTGGGGAGGAAATTAGAGCCCTTGATAATGAAAATTGGATTACCATGAGAGCCAAACATATTGGTTAAACCCTAAAAGCCATTCCTCTTCTTTTGATCTAGAGAAAACTGAATCTTGATTTGAGAATAAATTGTTGAAGCTTGAAATTTTTTGGAGATATGAAGGAGAGAGAATAATCAATTTATCTAAACACACAACAAAATACTACATCCATCTACACCATTAAAAAGTGGGGCATGACACAAATTTCAATATCATGCCCTACTTTTTAATGGTATAGATGGATCTAGTGTTTTGTTGTAATGTGTATAGACTTGTCCTTTGAGGGGATGATGAAAATTGGACCTAATAATAGTAACAAAAACTTTATGTGGACATGAGTACTGTTTTACAATTTCACCTATTTGTATTTTTACCCTCCATTAGGGGAGTCAAAATACAAATAGGTGAAATTATAAAGCACTCGTGTTCAATCTTCACGTCTACATAGAAGAGCTCTAATAGTAAACTTAAAATTTGAAAAATGGGTTGACCAATATTAGACATATAACAATTTGGTTCTAACCCATATAACTCATATTAAAACAGGTAATATAATTTTAGTTCTTAATAAAACCATAACCATATTTTTTTAATCCAAAACCAAACCAAACCAAACCAAATCTACCTTTTGTCAGGTCTAGCCACACATAATAACCTCCATCCGAGTCATTGTCGTCCACGCAATTTTGGTCGGCCGCCGCACAGCAAGGACTTTCGACCACTCATTTCTCTCCATTCGTCCTTTCTCCTCTCCATCACGACAACAATTTAGGGCTTCTAGCACGGCAACGATTTAGAAATTTACAATTTCGTTTCAAAGATGTTTTTCCTCCCTTCTTCCTCTTTCACACTTACATACTCTGTTATTTAGGTTTGTTTATCAATTGATTCAGATTATTTGAGACAGATTCAAGCTTTACTTCTTATTTAATGGTCGGAAAACCTGCGAGGTTGCCATTTCTCCTAGCTATTATTTGACAAGTAACCATAAACTCTTCTTTAAATTGGCTGTCCTCCTAAATTAGTTGTTTTCCTTAATCTGACTGTTGACAAAAAATTAAAAATTAATTTAATGCTATTGTTGAAAAATTATTTTAGACAACAAAAAATTCGATAATTCAACTGTTTATTAAGAATCAAGTAATTGTGTATTATATACTTTAAACTCAAGAAATTCTTGGCAATAACACTAGTACACAAGCACAATTTTCAATAACACATGAATGAAAATTGTTTTCAACTACAACAATGTCAGTAACACATCAACGAAAATTATTTGTAGAAACTACAATTACACTACTACTAACTTACAAAATTCTCTGACGATGTGTGCAACAAATATTTAGTCCCATTCTTAAGTTGTGAAAAGAACTGAAATAGTAATTATTTCAAACAAAATAACAAACAATCAAGAAAAAAGTTAAATCCTAATGGACATTATATAAAGCCTTGAAATAAAGTCATATTCCCAAAATAATAATAGATACGTTATTCAACACATGCAATAGAAGAACAAACCACCGTGATAACGTTACATCTAAATCTGAACAATCTATTTTCAATAATTTATGCACCGAAAAAAATCTCACAAATAGGACATGAAAAAAGACACCTAAAAGGAAAAAACAAAATCCCCCAAGAGATGATAATGACATCCCGTCATAAAAGAGAGAAATTAATCATCTCACGGAGAAAACAAGTCCCATAGAAAAGGAGAACAAATTCCACAATAAAAGAAATAATTTATTAGATCAAAATAAGATGAATCTTGAAACATAGCCTGTTCCTCGTCAGCATCTTCATTCAAATCGTCTCCTCTGTCTTCTCCAGAATAACCCACTTCATCTGCCACATGACTTTCACTACTACTGGACGAGTTATATTCATCATCTGAACTGATATCCTCAGATTCCACCACCGTATAACTATACCCCGTCCAGCGGAACATATTCACTTCTGAATTGTAATCGCTAATAATCCTCCGCCAGTGCTTCAATAAAATATATAAAGTTTATGTGATTAAAGATCATTTTTATAACTCATTATGTGCGAATTAAGAAGTCACTTTAGAGAAAGAAACAGCGTGGTGAGCTAAATAATATTTTGACTGCAAAAGAAGAATATTGATGCATGAATTTTAACTGGCAAAACGTAGCAATGCATGGAAACACATGGACTAAGATAACCACCTTAACATGCAAATATATTTCCTAAAAGTCAGAATCCCAGCAACCCAAACAGTTCACTTCAAAAACTCTAACAGTTAAATTCAAATGACAATGCAGGAACTGGTTTCAATATCAAATTCCCTTGAACAGTTCAATATCACGTCTACAGATGACTCAGAGCAACAAAAGTCAAAAATCTCTGTTAAGTTTAGTATGCCGTAGTTTACATGACAAGTTCAAAAAGTGTACAAGATTTTCTGTACATGTTCTTGTTACGTATGATATATCTCAAACCTATTTTATGAATCATCCGAGCCTAAATTAGTGTCTTGATACGAAAATCAACCTGTTTCTGTATTCTATTCCCCACACTTCTTCTCTGGCTTCCGATATTTCTATGATAAATTCAAAAAGCATGATTTTAAACCACCGTTGCTGAAAAACGAAAAATACTGTAGACAGAAACATCATTTTCCCCACTGCATCCAGTATACATCCAATATCAATCTTCACATCCCTTCATTCGTTCATATCTTCCACGATATAGAGTGGTAAATCTGTTTTACAATCCTACTTTTATCCAAAAAAAGATTTTTCAAAATTCTAATTTTCAGAAAAGAATAAATAAATAAATAAAAATCTTAATAGCTGAAAATTAAATAAAATTATAGATTCCTGTATTTGCAAAAAATTGAACCAAAATAATAATCAGAAGTACTCCTTAAACAAATTTCAAGATGCAATGTAAAGCCATATAAAGGCATTTTTATTCAATTACTTACTTTTTTGATAAATACTAACACCAACTAGTGGCATAAAAGGCGAGGGAACAAGAATTTTGGAACATGAAATGAAGGTTTGAGACAGCACCAGGATAAATTAGTCCTATAAGTCAATTGTAGGGCCACTAACTATGATCCACGTCATGATGTGGACTCAGCAAATTTGAAATATATCATGGATGCCACTATGAGTCTGATTTGTAAAATAACAAGCTGAAAAGGTCACTAAATTTTAATGAATCAATTCCCATTCGTATCTTTTAATAAGTACGAATTGAGTACCATTTATACCGTCTGCAACACTAATTGTGACAACTGATGGCGCTCAAATATAGGAACAAAGGATGAACATACCAGTAATAAAAAGAAGCAACAAGGGAAGCCCAAGAGTGAAAGTACTTGCCATCCTTGTGTTCTGGGTTTGTCAAGATGATCAAAATACAGTGCATCTGAGACATTTAAATTTCACATAATTGAACTGCTAAGCTATAAAGCAGCTCTAATCAGCCTAACTTATAATTTAAGGCTAAACTTCTTGCCTCCTTACCATCAAAATGAAGTGCTATGGAACTCAATTTGAAATGTGCTAAGATCCATAACAGATATAAGTTCTTCCTCTGTAGGTTTACCTATCAATTTATCCCTTCTCGAACTATTCTAGCCTCCTTACCTACCAGTTGTATGTTCTTAGGGTGACAGTGACGGAGAGACCATCAAGATAACAACTCTGACTGCTTGCTCTGTTGAGGCACATGCTGCATATTATCTGCTAAATTGAGGGTCATGACCTTCAACATTCCCTGTTCTAAACCTCACAGGGACATTAAATTTCTTATATATTGATTCCCCTCCTGGAAATTACTAATAATTTTTTAAAGATAAAATTTCAGCCAGCAATCTCTTTCTCTCTAAAAGGAGTTCCCCATATTTCCCATTACACACAATTTGTATTAAGCACAATCCAAGTTACCTAGTGTTCACAAGAGCTTTTTCCTCCCCTTCTTTTTGTTATGAATATTAGTTTCTATATAAATTCATCATGATAAATATCATCCACTAAGAAAAACTGGATTCATAAGTGTGAACTATAGGAGTGAACCAATCCCATGATACATTAGGATATATTCGACAGCAATGAGGCACGGCCATAGTTATCAAGGCGACAAGTCGAGGTGAGACGACAACCGGGAGTTTAAGCGCTTAGGCGACAAGGCGTCCGACTAATCATCCACAAGTCGACAAGTCGTTAACAATGTAAATTTTATACAAATAAAATTATATATATTTAATATTTATGTGAATATTAATATATTTATTTTTCTAATGATTTACCATATTCATAATGCAGGTTGTAGGCTTGTAGTAGATCAAATCACAACAAGAAGTGAACAAGATCAAGTCAAAATGGAATTTTTTATTATAGTTATAATTTTTTGAACTTGTACCAACTTCAAATTATATAAATGGTGATACTTTTTAATATTTAGTTTAATTCAATATAATTCTTAAATTTATGTTTAGTTTCTTAAGTTTTAATATTGTATATATAGAATATCATAAATTTTAATACTAAGAATTCAATAAAGAGCAGGGAACATCCCCCAAAATGAGAAATCAGATTTTTCTACAAATTGGGGAAAAATTATATGATCCTGATATCAAGGACCAACGATTCAGCTTCCTTTCCTCTTTTCTCCTCTTCTTTTACTTTCTAAGCAATAAAAATTCAATTCTAACGGAAGGAAATAAAGATACCTTTTCACAAAATTACTGACTACTACATAATTCAATGCAATGTGTTAACTTGAAAACCATCACATATCACAATTTAGGCTAATGAATTTAATTCATTTGTTATTGAAATTGCAAGAGAGGGGATGTACCGTATCGAGAGAGGATGAGTTGATCTGCTATAAGTTCGATCTATGTATAGAGAGAAAGAGATGATGGTGAAAAAGAGTATATGTATATATGTTATATGTTTGTAATATGTATATGTGCGTGACACTGTGACGGTGAAGAACAAGGATGGAAGAGAAGAGCGAGGGAAAAGAAAAAAAGGGAGGCCAAGCTGTGATATAATGAATAGTATAACATTTGAACATACCAAAATTAAAATATAATTATGATACTTAAATAAAATAAATTATATAAAAATAGCTTGTAAATACGTAATATAATAAATAGTATAACTTTTTTGTTCATTTATTTCTCTTCAATATCTTAAAAAAAGCTCACAAATAAAAGAATTAACTGAAAATTATAAATACAATGGTACGAGTTTTCTCTTTTTAATCTTAAAAGTAGCTCCAAAGATTCTTTTGAATATTAGGGAAACATCTTAACTTTTTGAAATATAATTATAAATTATAAATTTTTTGTTAAATGAATTTATTTAAAGTTTTGAAAGTAACAAATGTAGTAATTGCTAATATTATGTATTTTACAAATAATTATTTTTTCTTATACTATACTCAAATAAATTTGTAATGATACTGAGTTTATAATTTCGTAGTTTTAAAAAGTGAAAATGAAGTTTTAATTTTAAAGCAAAGTAAAAAAATTGAGAATTTATATACAATTACAATTTAATTTTAAGAATATATTTCAGTTTAGGGTCTAATGAAAAATTTAAGAATATCCATCAGGAAAGAAACGAATACTCTTGAATCTTAAATAAAAGACTTTTACTACTAAACTTTTTATGTTATCGACAATAAATGAAATAGTTGTAAATTATTATGAACAATAAACAATTTGTGGAAATGAAATTGAAGATTCTATGACTTTTTAATGGTGCAACTTATAACACAAGAACAAGTCAAAATGGATAATTTTATTAAAATTATAATTTTTTAAACTTGTATCAACTTCAAATTATATAAATAGTAATACCTTTGTAACATTTAGTTTAATTCAATATAATTCTTAAATTTATGTTTAATTTTTTAAGTTTTAATATTGTATATATAGAATACCATAAATTTCAATATTAAGAATTTAATAATTTTTAGACAAAATGGTTATATTTAAAGTCGTAACGTCTTAACACTGTCGATGCCGGGAAAATCGTCTCCTTTTTTATAATTACCCTTTCCAATTTTAGCCTTTGGTTTTAAGATGTGATTTTGAAAAGGGTCGGCTTAAGTGTCGACGGGGTTTGAAAGGTTGATTTTATGATGAGCCAGTTGACCAGAGTCGCCAGTTGGTATATTTGCAATGGATGTACCAACTCATCCGAGTTTAGTTTTAGTAATTGTTGGCTCATGCGTGACTCTTGATTAATTGGTTTGCGAACCAAGATTCATAGAGTTTGGGAGCTTGCTTAAGCGAGGAGAAGATGTTAGGCACCCCCCGACTTCCGTGAAACACGGTTACCGCTATCTTAATATTTTCCTTTTCTTTAAATCCTAAAATGTGTGTTTGTGCGCGTGTGTATGTGTATGTGCCTATGAAAATCTTTGGAATGCTTTATTTTCGAAAATACTTCTGAAATCTCGCTGACCCTATGCACGAAGGATTCGATTCGTTTTGAAAAGTTCATTTTTAAAGCTTTCGCTTTTTTTGATAACAAAATCTTTAATGATGACATTTATGAAATAAGGTTTTCGAATACTTCGTCAAATAGTAATGGAGCTCATCCGATACTTTCGATTTTATTTTAGCCTACGAGTGATTTAATAGCCTACTTTGATTGATTTTATGAAATTCTTTATCTTTTCATTCCAAAATCCTTTTTTTCATGTCGAAAAGGAAAATCAAGCATTAAAATAGCGTTGAGGCTATTCCTAGGCATGTGAGTCATCCAAATAACCCCAAACGCCCTCAATCGCAGATTTCACTATTACGGGGTCTTAAACCCGATTTCGATTTGATATCGTTTTAAGGCCCAATATTTACCTATGTACAAAAATGGCCCATTGTCGTGACTACATACACCAAAAATTGTCCATCTTTGGAATTTGATCACAAGGATCTCATCCCTAGGCTCACAATCCCCAAAATCACCACACAATCATACAAAGGAAAGTTTAACAACACTAGATTTGTTACTATACCGCAAGAACCAAAATTTGCAAGCCCAACACTATGGACTACCCATTAACACAATGAACTACATATTACCATACGGATATCATCGGGACAGTAGGAGAAAATTTCGTTCCAACGGAACCCTCACTAATAATCCCTAATCCGCGGATCCTCAATAATATAACAAAATACTACATTCAAACAACTCAATAACAAAAGATTATAATAATAAAACAAGTTAAAACTTCAAGAAAAACACCATTTTTTCACCTTGCAAAACGTCAAGAAACGCCTTATATTTCACTATCAAGTAGATAACATAAGATTGGCTAAGTATTTGAGCAAAGAAAAATTAATTTCCTTCTATTTTTGGCCAACCCGAGTCTTTCTCTCTCTAAAACTCGTCTTTTCTCTCTCTATATCTTCTATTTTTTTCTTCTCTCTTCCTCTCGGCCGATCAAAATGGCGTTATATAACTGACTGGGGGCAGCCGCAGGTGCATCTGCGGCTGCCTGCGGTAGCCGTCTGAGCCGCCGTCTCGGCTGCCGTGTGTTTACTCGAGCCACGAAAAATGCAACTTGTCGTTGGCCGTAGATGCATCTGCGGCTGCCCGGCTTCCTTTTTTCGATTTTCGTGTCACGCAGTCTTAAATCACCATTTTTTGCTGTAATACTTCGGAAGAATGTTACTTGATATAGAAATTTCTCTTTGTGCTTGGCTTCCAGGGGGCGCTGCCCCCTTACACCAGCCACTCGCTCACCGGGGAGCGAGACCCCTGACTACCGTAAGCGTAGTGGTCATTCGTCGTCTTTGGTGATCAAATCAGGTTTTTTCTGGATCAGCTGTTTGCCTTGTCTCAAGTAACCTGATACTCGTTGTTCGTTGTGGCGGCTTTGACTGTGAATTGTTGTGGTGGCTTCGTGTTGGGGTCCACCTTCCTTTTCGCATATCGGATAAAGTGATGATTTTGCCCTCCTGTCAGGGTTAGTACAAAAGTACAAATTTTGGGTGTCTACAAACACTATATTCACAAATATATAACGTCACACACACACACATATAAGTTTAATAGTAAGATTAATTCAAATTTTGGGTGTCTACAAACACTAACCCAGCTACCATGTGTCATCCTTTTATATTGCATACGGACTTTGAAGCTTTGTGAACAAAATTAGATAAAGACACTTGGGTCCGCTTTTCTGCCAATCTTGTGAATTTGCAAGAAACAAAAAAAATATATTGATGATATACTGAAAGCATCCAAAGACTAATAGACAGAGGGCTGATAGACAAAACCCGTAAGAAAGGTGATGCAACCTGTAGCTAGACTAAGTTTTCACGCTGCCCGTGTAACAGAAGAAGTCCAGCCGGAAGAAGAGGAAGGAGATGCAGTCAAGTCCAGCGGCTCCGGCCGACGGAAGAGGAAGGAGATGCAAGAGTCGTGATCGGCGAATTCCAAACTTCAAAGCCCAAGTAAGTTCGAAACCCTTACCTTTATGCTGTCTATAAGCGAACAAATCGTCCGAAGCGAACAACTAGGCTGCAACTAAATTCCAAGGCGACGACATATCCATCTGAGCGCTCGGCCGGACAGCTTGGGCTTAACCAGCGAGTGGAAGACTAGTCGTCGCCTAGGCGACGACTTAACAAGCATGGGCACGGCTACAAGGGTTATTTAAGGATTACTATGCAAATGGAACAGAAGAGGTGTATAATTTCCAAAATTGTAAATTGAGATTTGAGAATTTGCAAGGAAGTCCTCCAAGATTACCCAAACAAATTATTACAAAGAATTTTTTTGCTTATATCTTGAGACAAGAATTAATTTTGATGTTAGGCTTTTATACGGTGGTATAATAAACTACAAAGTCCGTGGAAAGGCGTCTTATATGAATCCCAAGAAAGAAAAAATGCAAATCTCAAATTAGACAAAAACTGAATGTTCATATATTCTGTACAAAGCAACCATAAACCACATTACATAATTATTAGAGTAGGATGTCTACTTATTTATGAGAAACAAAACGGAAGAATACAAAAAAAAAAATTAAAAATACAACACACCTAAATATAAAGTTTTACAATGATCTTGTTCCAATATCAAATTTTTAAGACAAAATTTATTTACTTAAAAAAAAAAAGTTTGCATACAACATCCCTAAATATAAAGTTTTTCAATGATCTTGTTCCAATATCAAATTTTGAAGACTAAATTTATTTATTTCTTTTGGAATTAGTTGTTGAAAAAATTATGTCGGACTGTCTCTTGTTCCTTATCCATACATGATCGAACAAATTGCAAAAGAGTACGATGTGCATATAAAAATTATAACCTTCAAAGTAGAATAGCTGACCAATTTTGTGAAAACTAATTCAGTCAACAAATAAGGTATTATAGCTTTTATAGCACAGATGCATTATAAGTTACCAAACACTTGAATAGTTCAGTATTTGATGCTCTTCATTTACCATCACATCCACCCTCTCCGGTGTCTGCCCCGTTATAAACAAATAATAAATCTAACAAAACAGTCTTTGTGTTTGAACAATGAATATGAATCAAACTAACATGCGGTAAACATAAGGTCAAATCAAAATCAACATAACGGATCTTAAATACCTGCATCAAGATTGTTGCCAATGGAGAACTTAAGTAGATTATGATGTCACGTTCCAATCTGTGAAACAGCCTCTTATCTAGCTTAAGAAACTCCAGATTACCGAATGGCGAAGGCTGATATTCTAAAAAAGTGGATCCCTTGAAAGAACCTAGGAAAAGTATTGAATAAGACAAAGCAGACATTTAAAGTCCAATTATAGTAATGAAGACTACACCATGCATTTAATTTACATCTAAATAGCATATTTCTTGATGTAATACTATAAATACATGAATGTAATGTATGACATGATCAAGGTATAGTTGGTAACACTGTATATCTTTATATTAAATCTTACAAAACTGAACAAGGTAAAATACATCAGCCTGAATCAGTATACCTTAACTGCAATCAACTGGTTTACAAATAAATAAAAATATACCTGAATTGTATTGAAGGAAAGTGTGAGAAACTTGGCTCCACAGATTTCTTGTAACAAACTAATTAATTGCTGGAAAATTAGTTGTTTGTTCTCTTCAACATACTTCTTTGACCGATACTTGTATATAACTATATATCAATATCAAGATTCACTTGTTCCAAACAAGGGAAGCCATCCTCAGACGACAACAATAGCGGAGAATTACCACTATATTCCAAACACGATAGATTCGATGTTGATACCACAAATAAAAAACTTCGAGGTTCCGCAAAATCCTGGATTATGGTGAAGTTAACGAGACTAAGGGAATTTATAACAAAATCCTCCCAGTGCAACGGCACGGATCCCTTTAAAGTTAGATTCTTCAAATTGACAAAGCCCTCAAAACTCACCATTTTGCCAATCAGAAATGTTACGTCTTCGAGATGGAGAGTTGTTAAAGCCGGCAAACTCCAAGACATTAGGGATATTAATTAGCAAAGTGTGAGATGTAAAGTTGTTTAAACAGGAAAACTCCAGGGCGGGATTTCAGATTTCTATATTTTAGTTTGCAAACTCCTATGCAAAATTCCTGAACATTGTGAGAAATTGCATAATTTACAGTACTTTTAATCAACTCTGGTTTAAAATAATATAATCTTGATAGAAGTAAAAAGAGTAAAATTGAAATAATATTTCAATCCTCTAGTCTGTTATTACAATTGAAAGGAAACCCAACATAAAGGCTCCCCGACATATTACTAACCAACTATTGGCGTTGTTCCTGGTACTAAATCAATCAAAAATTCTATCTCTCGATCTGGTGGAAGTCCTGGCAGTTCATCTGGAAAGACATCCCCAAACTCCTTAACTACAGGTATCTGCCCTACTTCAGGATTCGCCATTCGTGTATCCACTACATGAGCCAAATAACCTTCACATCCTTTTCGTAACATATTCCTGGCCTGCATCATCGTTAGACCATTTGTTTGTCTTGATGACTTGCTACCATAAAATACAACCCTAGACTTATTTGGTGTCTTAAGGCGTATGCTCTTCTTCTGACAGTAAATTACAGCCTCATGGTTAAACAACCAATGCATTCCTAGGATAACATCAAATTCTCCTAAGCGTATCGGAATTAAATTCACGCTTAATTTATGTCCCCTTATTTCCATACCACAATTTTTATAGATAAACTCAACAGGGATTACTTCTTTGTTTGCAACTTCTATATTCATTGGGCTTTCTAATTTTTCACAAGGTAAGTTTAACCTTCTGGCAAATTCATCAGATATAAAAGAACAGGTAGCTCCTGAATCAAATAACACATATGCATTTATATTATTGATCAGAATTGTACCTGACACCACCTCCTTGGATGCCACTGCGTCTTGCACAGTCATGTTAAAGGTTCTAGCTGTTGGCTTGCTCTGCTGTGCTGGCCCTCCAATGGTTAGTTTGGTATTATTGCCCCTATTGCCACTTCCTCCATCAGTATTCTTCTTCAAGGGACAATCCTTGAATCTATGCCCCGTTCCTCCACATGAAAAACAACCACCTTTCCTTAGCTTAGGACAATTTGGTGATATATGACCTTCCTGACCACAATTGTAACAGACATTCTTCCCTTTCATACACTCCCCCGAGTGATTCTTTCCACACTTTCCACATGCCTGCTTCTTCTGTTAAACATTCCCTTGATGATTCTCTGGATTACTGCCACCGCTGTTCCATTTTCGCTTCTTACTATTGCTGCTACCACTGCTAGCACTCTGATTTCCACCTTCAATTTTCTTCTTGTTCTTCTCTCGATTGTACTTTGATACTGCCTCGCTCCCCCCTCTGCAATGATTGCCTTTTCTAACAAAGTTGCAAACGAATCAATTTGAAATACTGCTACTTTGCTGAATATCCACGGTTTCAACCCATTCTCAAATCTTCTTGCCTTTCGCTCCTCGGTATCTACCTGATGTGGTGCAAACCTGGCTAACTCATTAAATTTAGCTGCGTACTCTGATACTGACATATTCTCTTGTTTTAACTCCAAAAACTTCACTTCCATTCTTCCTTGCATACCCCTTGGAAAATAATTTTCGAAAAATAATTCTTTAAATCTTTCCCAGGTTACCACTCCTTCTCTGGCCCTATTCTGATTTGATTCCCACCAGAAATTAGCCTCACCCTTCATTAAGTATGTAGCAAAAGCTGTCTTTTGCTCTTCTGCAACTCTTGCAATAATAAAAGCATTCTCCATCTCCTTTATCCAGGTTTGAGCTTCTATTGGCTCTGTTGTTCCTTTGAATTCTGGCGGACCTACTGCCTTAAAGTCTTTAAAATTTGCCAATTGATTCCTTGGCGGATTTCCTGCTGGGGGTACTTGATTCTGCATTACTTGTGCTAACATGTTGATAAAGTCTTGTATTGGATTTGCTTGACCTCCTTCAACATTATTGAACTCATCTATCCTTCGGTGTCGTTGCTCTCTTCTTGGCGGCATTTTCTGATATTAAATAAAACTTTAAGTTACTCATTAAATTTCATGTTATATCATATCTTATTAGTGTTAGCTTTTAAAATGTACTACGCACTTTAAACTTATATAATCATAATGTTGGATTTTTTTTATTTTTTTTTTTTTAACAGCATACAAACTAGATTCTCAAATCTTATATACATGATTAAACATGTAATTATAATACGGCATTTATATTCATATACCAAATCTTAGTGTCATACAGATACATGCCTGGCATATTTCTATAAATACCAACTATCCCATTTTAACATCAAAAGATGGGATCTACCAAAATATATTCCCCTATATATATACATAAGATGGGGATATGCCATATTTACATACTACCTCACACCATCTGAGGTTCACATTAGCAAATCTATAACCCTATTACATAAAAAGGGTATTAATGCATCTATCTACATTACCTAACTACCACACAACACTACTTGCCCTATAAAGTTCCATCATCATGCCCATGATCCTGAGTCTAGCATGCACCCACATCAACTCGACGTCGAACCGATCGACTAGACTCGCCAATCTCAGAGTGCAGCCTCACCGCTCCAGCTCTCTGGCTCATGTAAGAAGTGTCTAAGGCTCGTCCCAAGGTGTCGATCCTCACCTCCTTAGCAACTAACTCCTCTCGTAACTGATCAACTAGCCTTGCTGCCTTCACCCATGCCTCCTCAATTCGGATCTTGTCAGCAATCTCTAAATCAAACTCAAATTTAAGAGCTTGATTCTCCACCTTTACCTCCTCTAGTTGAGTCTTGGTCAGCTCGAGACTTTCTTGAGACTGTGCTAAGTCTAACTTTGCCTGATAAGCTACATCCTTATACTGCTGTTCCGTATACTGCAGGGTGTGGTTCTCTGCCTCTAGCTTCGCTACCCGCTGCTCTAGCTCGTTATTCCTAGCTAGTAAGTCTCCAAGAAGGATATCTTGTGAAGTATCCTCCATCACTTCATTCTGCACAAGCTCCTGGTCCACTGAATAACTACCTTGAACTTCATTAACCATCATGCACATAAACAAAGAATAGCATTGGTATCATAATAAAATATATTCATTGATAAAATGAAATGATATTTTATCATGTACAATCTATACTAGATGAATTTCCATAATTCATCACCTAACATACTCTATATGAGTTTTCTTATAAGGTTATAACCTAGGTTTTGCATTCCTAATGTTTATAACCTACAGCTCTGATACCAACCTGTGACGCCCCCAAATTCGGTTTCTCTAACCACGGGTTTGGTGCTCATGATCTAACAACAACATAAGCATTCTATCAATTATTGCCGAAAATAAATATACATTGTTCATTTAAATAACATTCTAGAACATAACCCAGTCCTCTTTAACCTTAACTAAACATACCCTCAAATATTACAAAAGGTTTACATACAATTTATACATTAAAGTATATCACTTAAATAGTTATATTAAACTATTCATAGCCATCTAATCTTGAACCTTGCCCTTGCCCTTTTCGTTCTCGTTCAAACTTTTGGGCTTAACTGAAATAAATGTTATGATATGACAAGAGTAAGCAACTAATTTGCTTAGCAAGTTTAATTACAAAAGAGATATATCATGATTAGAAAGAATTTATCTATCGATGTTCAACAATGAAATTCAATTGAAAGAACATTTAACAAGATTCAATAATTGAATAATAGATACTGAGTGGTCATAAATGACCATGAACATATGTGAAGGTTGTCAGTATTTAAACTGGTCCTTTTAATAAGTTTTGGTAATCAAGGGGATCAGCCTTTCATACCCGGTGATTTATGCATAAACACTTAATAATCGAGCAATAATTATTTTCCAATTAATGCTTTAGTAAAATTGTTCTTTACTCAGTCAAAGGATCCATACCAATCAACTGGTTGGATTACTTTTTTTTTTAAAAGTTATTTGAGTTTATCAAATTTAAACGTATGATCTAGCTGACACAATTAGCATAGATCCAACTCATAATTAGTTCATCAATGAAAGAACTTTAGATACTTTATAACTTAATAATAATAGAACAAGAATTTTAATAGCACAAAGTGCGAGTCTCAATAATCATTTCAGATGTGAATAATCATCAATAACTATTCACTAACATGTTTTGAAAAATAATAACTCAAGTTGAGTTAGGGAACTTGCCTGTTCGACGAGTTACAATAATCTAGCTTTAATTAATATTCTTCGATGGACCTAACACCAATAATGTCGGTTTATCAATTAGGATAGCATACGGGTGAATATATAAGTTCTAGCATATACATGTAATTTATTCGACACACATCGCTTGTTAGTATCTATACTATTAGTAAGTCCATTAGATACTTAATAGACTTTAGAATAGCAATTTAATTAGACAACACCATTTTCTTAAGTGCTAAACACTTATAGAATTTTTACACAATTAATTATCAATGATTAATTAGTGTGTTAATTAACTTTGTTAGCATTGAATCACAATTTAATGTTAGTTAGATAGTAATTAGGTAACTAATTGTAGTTACTTAATATTTACAAACTTTTTCTCCTTTTAATTACTATTTAGTAATAGTTAAATAGTAACTAATTACTCACCTTTAGTTATCATAAATAATAACTAATTACATCTACTTATTATTTAAGGTTAATTAAATGATAAGTAATCAAATTATAAACCTCATTTGTCTTTAATCACTCTTCATTATTAAAGAATAGTAAATTAGCATTTGAGCTTATTTATAACTTAACATTAAATAATAAATAATTAATCAATTATTTATACTTGAAAAATAAATAATTTATTTACTTCATGAATCTTTCATAAATTAAATAACTTATTAGCATTTAGACTAACTTATTATTAAATTAAATAGTAGACAATTATTTTATTAATGTAATTAAGTAATTACATTTTTATTACATAATATCACTTAGTTACCCATTAAAATTTTTCAATATGAATGAAAATAATAATCATTCATTTACTTCCTTTTAATTCCTATTAGTTAACCATTTTCGTCAAATTTCCAATTTAGGGGTCCTTTACGGAAACGCTTGCAAAACGAAATCTACAACTCGGATTTTGGATCCGTCGGAGGCGTTGGATTCGTCTTTTCTTGAACTACAATTTTCATTTATCACACACTTCATTTAGAACTGTTAAGGTCTCTGAAATCAGTGTTAAAGTGGCTGACCAGAAAATAATTTTCTGATTTTTTTCCAACTAAAATGTGTTTTGTTCAAAACTCCATATCTTGTTCATTTTAACATGTTTTAGGGTCATTCAAAAGGGCTTTTACTCATGAATTAAAGATCTAGCACACCCAACAAGCAAATCACAAATATCAAACATAGATCTCAAAATGAGCAACATGGATCATAACTACCAACCAAAATATTCCATGAAAACTCATTAACCCAACACTTGCAACATAATCTAACATATATAAACATGATTCACCATAATAATATATGATCTAACCTTTTCTTAAGGTCCTAGCCAAATAAAACAATAAACTCCATAAATCAAAATAAGAGTAACTAAACTTAATGAAAACAAAACTTGAAATCTTTTATACCTCTTCTTTGTTGCAAATCTTCTATTTCTTCCAAAGTAATTTATAAACTTTGGGTGCATCCAAGCTTTGATCACTTCTCTCTTTTATTCCTCCAAACCGTGGCCTACTCTCTCTTCTAGTTTTTTTTTAACTCTCTTTTTAGAACAAAGGAATTAAAATGGAAGAAACAAAAGAAAGTATACTTGTTTCATTTTAAGATATAATATGTATATCTAACCTATCCTTATCTCTTACTAATTAAATAAGTAAATAACACATGTGGTTAATTGAATTGGATGACACCTTGCAAGAAGGATAAGCTTTAAAAAAAATTACCATTTCTCTTCCTTATCTCTTTCCATGCCCGGCCACATCAAAGGATAATGCCCAAATTTTGGATTTTATTTTAATTACTTATTTACTTTCTCAAATGACTAATAGGTCCCTACCTTATTGAGTAAAAAATATTTGGACCACTAATTTAATTATTTGGGCTTGAATACACTTGCTTAGGCTACTTGAAACCAAATATAATTTCCATCATTCTTGGGCCACTTAATTTATTAGCTTATTGGGCTCTCAATATATGATTTAATTAAATGTTAATGACTAGTTTAATCCATTAACTTAATAATTCTTCAATTCCACAATTAATTAACTAAAGGGGCTTAATTAAATAACTACATGAATTAGTCCATATTTTAGTAATAAATCATGTTCCACATAATTTCTCATATTAATTAATTAATTAATTTAATTTTTTTTTTTAAAAAAAAAAATTCACTTTACTTACTATATTCAATGGAATTAAATATTTAATTAGTTCATTATCTTATCAATTTTCCTTGATATTAATTTACTTAGGTTAGTCCACAAATTTAAATATCTATTAGTGGGGTCTCCTATTAAAATAATAATTAGCCACATATTCATTCATATATATCAGAAGACTTTCAACATTACCAATATTGAATTAATATATTTATTTACAATGACTTAGAAATTCTTGGTTATTACAATAAATCCTAAATCTTTAATTTTAAATTAAGTGCTCAGAAACTCCTTCACTTGTTGGATAAGGCCAGAGTTTGTACCAGTCACCAGTATGTCATCAACATAGACTAGATGAGCTATAAATTTAGTAGCAGTAAAATATGTGAATAGGATGTTATCACTGTGAGACTGACAGAATCCAAATGTCTTCAAGGATAAGGAAAATTTTAACAAAGGAAAATTTTAAAAACCTTTACCTTGGTGCCTATTTAAGACCATATAAAGATTTATTAAGTTTGCAGACAAGTTAAGAAGTAGTACCAGAGGAAGGAGGGTGAAAACCAAGAGGTAATGCAATGTATACTTCTTCTTCAAGATCACCATGCGGGAAGGCATTAGAGACATCCATTTGAGTCAATGAACAACCTTTGATAACTGCCACAACAATAAGAACTCTTAATGTTGTCATTTTGGCTATTAGACCAAATGTTTCAAAGAAATTCAACCCCTCTGTTTGAGTGAAGTATTTTGTCACTAATCTGGCCTTGTATCGTTCAACTGAACCATCGGGTTTATATTTGATTTTATATAACCATTTACAACCCACCACTTTTTATCAGAGGGACCAAATCCCATGTATGATTATCTTCTAAAGATGTAATTTCAGTAACCATAGCCTTACACCAATTGTCATCTCTAACTGCTTGGGAATATGTTTTTGGTTCAGAAATAATAGATGTAGCTGTTAAATATTTGACATATCAAGGAGAGAATTTGTCATAGAGATAAAATTGCTCATGGGATAAGGTGAGTGTACTGAATGTGACTGACAATTATTAGTGTTTATAAGGTATGAAGACAAGCTAGTAAAATTATGAAATTTGGCTTAAAGTTGTTTGGTTCTAGCTAGTCTTGAAGAAAGTAAAGGGCTGAAGTCTGATTGCCAAGAGAAATAGACTGAGAATTAGTAGGAATAGACAGTCTAGTGGATAACTGATGTGTATTTTGAGAGTCAACAGGTGGAGAATGTGTATCAGTTTCTAAAGTTAATGTAACAGAAGTATAAAGATGATCATTAGAGTTAAAGAATTCAAAAGGAATAGAAGGAAAAAGGGGAGTAGATAGAGGAGTTGAAATATCTATGGATTGAAAAGGAAATATATGTTTAATAAAGTGAACATCTCTTATGACAGAACACTTCTTAGTTTTAATCTCCATCACTCTATATCCCTTCTTGTCATTGGGATATCCTATGAAAACACCCTTTAAAGATCTGACTGCAAATGTATCATAATGATGTAGATTGGTGGCAAAGCATAAGCAGCCAAACACTCTTAAGTGAGTATAAATAGATTGAATACCAAAAAAAGTTTATAAAGTGATTTACCTTGAAGAACTCTTGTTAGAATCCAATTAATTATATAGGTAGCAGTCAGGAGACAATCCCCCCAAAATGGGATAGGGAGATATGAATGAAATCTCAAGGCCCTTGCTATATCAAGAAAATGTTTATGTTTTCTTTCTACAACTCCATTTTGTGTTATGAAGTGTGTACACAACTAATTTGATGTAAAATGCCAAGATAGACTAAGAACGGAGCGAGATCGTTGTTAAGAAATTTTTACCCATTGTCAGATCTACCTATTTTAACTTAATAGTTAAAAACTGAGTATGAATAAGAGAGATAAAGTTCTTAAGGAAAGTATGCACTTGAGATTTATTATGAAACAAAAACACACAAGTACATCTAGAAAAATCATCCACAATAGTCAAAAAAAAATCCATGAGTATGATGTTTATATGGTCCCAATATATCACAGTGAATAAGCCCAAATTTAGAATGGCTATGAAAGTCAGTAAGCGAAAAAAGTAATCAAGTTTGCTTAGCTAGATGACATACATCACAATGAGTCTCCATAGTACAGTCAATATGCACTAGAAGTTTCTTTAGAATGGAAGTGGGAACATGACCTAATCTGGGATGCCTTACAGGAGTAGAAATGTTATTACACTTGTGTAGATGAAAACAAGAATGGGAAGACACCAACTCAGAGGTACAAGATGCAGAGATTTTAATGAGCTTAGGATGCAACTTGTATAGACCCCCAGATAGTTTACCAATCTCTATCTCCTTCAAGATAGGATCCTGTATCAAGCAATTTGATGAGGAAAACAGAACTGAACAATGATTGTCAATTGTTAGTTTAGGAATAGAAAATACATTATATTAAAATGAAGGAACACATAGCACATTAGAAAGTTTAATCTAAGAATGCAAAGTAACAGTCCCTATATGTGTTACAGAAGAAGAGTTTCCATTTGATAAATGAAGCATTGAATTGACTGGCACAAGATGATCAGGTAGCTGAAAAAATGGAGTTATGTGATCGGTAACTCCATAATGTAATATCCAGTGTGACATAGTTAAGGATGTACAATGATGGATAGGACTAGCAAAGTGTAAGGACGAAGTAACTTGCACATTACCAAATAAGTGAGCAATGCTAGTAACATTTTTCATGCCAGCTTGGATCAACTGCAAAATCTGTTGACATTAGGCTTCTGAAAAAGGTAATGTATCCTCAGAAGACTTATTACTAGAAAACTTGGTTACCTCATTAGTATTAGTTGATAATTGAGCAAACACTTGAGCAACACTAAGAGTATTCTTTGATCTCAATTTAGGCTTAGGTTGCCCATATAACCTATGCCATGGTGGGTATCTTGAATACGAAAGAAGATACACTTGTTTTTAATGTGTTTGTCTTGATGGCAGAAGGTGCAACTTACATTTACTTGGTCCATAGAAGTCACAGTAGATACTGGTATGGATTTCTTGTTAAAGTTTTTGACATTTCTCGTAGAGTTTTAATGTTTCACATTCTTTAATTGCAGTATTCTCAACAGTGATGAATTGAGCATTAGAATTCTCTCTTTGATGTTCTTCTTGCAGTAGCATAGAATAAGCCTAATTTAGTGAAGGTAAGGGATTCTTGAGTAAGATATCTCCCCAAATCCCAGTAAATGAATCACTAAGGCCCATCAAAAATAGACTGAGCTTCAATCCCTGCTCATAAGTGGCAATTTTTTGAGCTATTTCACAAGTACAAGTGGTACAGATACAAGTGGGAATACTAGATAGGTTATCCAACTCATAAATTAGGGTCCTAAATCGAGGGAAATATGCAATGATAGACAGAGATCCTTGAGTGCACATAGATATTTCTTTTCTCAAATAGAACAATCTAGGAACATTATTTTGAGAAAATCTAGTACCCCACATCATCTTAGCAGTAGGAAAATACACAATACTATTGCGAATATCATCAGATACACAGTTTAAAAGGCAAGATATTACCATATCATTACAGTGAATCTAGTGTTTGAGATATGGAGAACTAGCAGTTGGTTTTGGTAAAGAACCATCAATCATGCCTAGTTTATATTTTGTTGATAAAGCTATCATCACTGATCGTTTTCATTTATTGTAATTTTGATCGGTATGTAATTGAGTAACTAATATCATGCCTGGATGATCAGAGTTCTGAAGGTAGTAAGGATGTGACATCTACAGGACCAGTAATTGTCTAATTAGTACCAGAAGCAACAACAGGAAGCCATAAAACCAACTATGGTGAATGACAAATTGCTGAAGCAAATGAAACAAAACAGATAGCAAAAGATGCGACACGATGAGACGAACATGATTCACAAATCAGAATGAAAAACAGAGGAGAAACCAGAAGTAGATCTAAGATGAAAGAATCAAAAAACCCTAGTTGATCGAGCACAATAGCTCTGATAGAAGTAAAAAATAGCAAAAATGAAATAATATTTTAATCATAAAGTCTGTTATTACAAATGAAAGGGAAACCAATATATATAGACTCCCTAACTTATTACTAACCAACTATAATATATGAAAATGACCAAACTACCCATTTACATTAAGAGGGGTGTGTTCAATTAGGATTTTTAAGGACTTATAAAGATTTTTAAAGACTTTAAAAGTTTAGTTATATTCAATCAAGACATTTAAAGAATTTATAAAAATTTAGTGATATTCAATTACAACTTTTGTAATGTCTTTAAAAGTTAGGGGATATTGAATTGGGATTTTTACAAAGTATATAAAAATATTTTGATATTCAAAAAGTCATAGATTTTTCAAATTTATATCAAATGATGAAGTTTGATGGACTTTAGAACAAGAAATACTCATATCCAAAGTCTGGTTGGCCTCATGTCCAAAGATTTTCAACTATTTAAGAAAGAGAGAAGATGAACAGACGTGAGAAGTGAGAAAAATGAATGCTCCAACCTTTCACATAATATTGAATACATAATTATCCAGAATCTAGTATAGACTATTCTTACACATTAAAATAGATTAAAACAGTTTCGTGTGTGTGTATATATATATATATATATATATATATATATATATATATATATATATATATATACGGTCCGGCTCTCCAGCGAACTGAAAAAGACGAACCAAAGACGAACCGTCGTCTTTGGTATCTATAGCGACAGTTCGACCCGTCGCCATAGCCATGCAGTCTATGGCGACGGATCGAACCGTCGCCATAAATACCAAAGACGACGGTTCGTCTTTGGTTCACTTTTTAAGGTTCGCTGGAGAGCCTGACCGTATCTATCTATATATATATATATATATATATATAGGAAAATTTTCAAAAACGAACTTTAAAAAGCGAACTAAAGACGAACCGTCGTCTTTGGTATCTATGGTGACGGTTCGACCCATCGTCATAGAGTGCATGGCTATGGCCACGGGTCGAACCGTCGCCATAGATACCAAAGACAACGGTTCGTCTTTGGTTCGTTTTTTAAGGTTCGTTAGAGAAGGGGACTATATATATATATATATACAGTTTGTTCGTAGATTATATTCATCTCATAAATCATAGAACTAATCTAGCCATACAAAATAAATAAAACAATACATGCCATTTGAACTATATTATATAAGCATGTAATATCAATTATGCTTTGTAGGAAGGTTCGTTTTTCAATTATTTGAACAACATTTTTATTTTATTTTTTGAATTCAATAGAGGGGAAGGGGTTTCTTCTTTAATTTAATTTGATAAGACCTCTCAATTATTCATGCACTTCAGAGCAATGCAAGACAAACTATAGAGGAGTATTAATTAATGTGTGAGACACTCTCTATTCAGATATTAAGTAGTATCAATTTACCAGCAGATTTGTCCCTTTGAATATGACACACTTGTTGTTATTTGGTTGAAATATCCCATGCCTAATATTTGGGTTTCAGTTAAATGATCAAAAGGAGTACTTTTAACTTTTAAGTTAGAAACAAAAGTTTCATTACAATAATAGTTTAAAAACACATACACACACAACTCTAGCTGTTTCCAACTTCTATTTTATTGTCTCAATTGATAACTATTGATTTTTTTTCAAATTGTTACGGATTCCATTTATCTGTTTATTTTTATCAGCAATACAAAAGAAATTTGGAGGAAGTAATGACAAAATTACGAAGTTTCATTATGAAGGCAAGGTTTTTTCTTGTCATTAATAATGATCATCCAGCATTATTGTTTAAAATGTTATAGTTAATTAGTTTCATTTTGTTAGTGGTAGGAAGGATTTTGCTCTAAATAGCTGGGAGTCATTAGCTGAGACCATGAGGGTAATCCTCTTCTCTCTCTAAACAAACACTATTGTTTTTGTTCTCATGATGGATTGTCCTCGCTCATCACAGTTCGGTCAATAGCATACTTTTTCATACGCATATTAAGAAAACAGAGTTTGGTATTCTTACTGAAAAACGTGGGCATATACATAAAGTATATATAGTCCAATGAAAAGTGAGCTTAATTTTGGTGTTGTTACGTCTGTAGCTTCTAAAGTTTTATTACTATCTGAATATCCAAATTTATCATGAAATGAGTAGAATAATATGAAGGCTTTCAACATATATAAAATCTCATACCACTTATTTCATGGAATTTTTAAAAATCATTTAAAAGTCTTTAAAAGTCATTAAAATTCACGAACTCTGTGACACTCCCAAATTTAGGTACCACTACCTCGAATTTGGTGCTCACGCAATAATATAAACAATCTCTACTAAACAACTTGTAATACTAATGCGAAAAATAAATAAACATATGTTGTCTATTACAATGACTTTATAGTCCCAAGGTCTACAACCTTTACCAAAATAAACATCACAAACTACAAAATAATATCATTGTTTGCGTTACAATCTTATAAGTTCTAAACAAAATATAAATATACTAACAACTATCTAGATAATTAAGATTTTACTTTTCCTTTGCTTTTATCTTTACCCGATCCTTCAGGTTTAACTGCAAAATATTTTATGACATAGCAAGTATGAGCAACTAGCTTGCTCAACAATTTAAATGAATAACAATAATTATGTCATAAATGAATAGGAATATCAACGGAATGATTTAATAAAAGGAGCTCAACAATGAACAATAGAATCAATGCACAAAATAAAAAAGTGGCAATTGATTATTTAACTGCTGAGTGGTCAAATGGATCATGAACTACTATTGAGAAAATTAATCACTTGATTGACCCTCTTAGGTTACTTTGTCAGAATTGTACTTGAGGGGATCAACCTCTCGTACCATATATATATATGCATAACATTTATTCTGTTTGTTCAATACTTAGGTTATTCCCCATTATAGGTTGTTCTTCTCAGTCTAAGAATCTGTACCACTATGGTTTAGATAGCTTTCAAAATAAATTTCACATAGGTCTTGCCGAACAATGACTTAGACTTCTTCTTTAATCAATTCATAATTCAAGAATGGAATCTGAATTCAAATAATATATACGATTTGCAATAATATTATTGTGGAATAACTTGCGATATAATATAAGCTCAAGATTTAAGAATTAGCACAATAATATTGAGTAGAGTTAGGAAGCTTGCTCAATACAAATTTGAGTAAGGTTAAAGAACTTGTCTGTCTGTTGACTTACGGCTAATTCGCTTAATTTAAACTCCTCTTGATGACCTAACATTAATAATGTTAGCCTATCAATTAGTATAACATATAATCGTGCACTTTAAACACTTATCTATGCTAAATAATTAATCACGTAACACATAATTTTATATTAATCGTATAAGACATTTAATTGATCTTATATTAATGATTTAATTAATTAATATTACTTTTCTTAAGTGTTAAACACTTATTAAACTCTTAAACAATTTACTATCACTGTTTAATTAAATTCTTTTTATTTTATTAACTCTATCTTCATTTAATTACTATTTAATATCAGTTAAAGAGTAATTAATTAATTACATTTAGTCATTATTTTACAATAGATAATAACTAATTATGTTTATTTATTATTTAAAGTTAATTAAATAATAAATAATTAAAGTATTAATCTTAATTGCCTTATTATTTAATATTAATTAAATAATAATTAACTTATTAATTATCCTCATTTATTATTATATAATAATAAATAATTAGTTTATTAATTTTAATTATTATTTAATGTTAATTAAATAATAATTAATTAATTAATTATCCTTACTTATTATTTAATCTTAATTAAATAATAAATAATTAGTTTATTAACTTTAATTATCTTTAATTATTATTTAATGTTAATTAAATAATAATCAATTAATTAATTATCCTTACTTATTATTTAATTTTAATTAAATAATAAATAATTAGTTTATTATCTTTAATTATTATTTAATGTTAAATAATAATAAATTAATTAATTAATTATACTTACTTATTATTTAATCTTAATTAAATAATAAATAATTAATTTATTAATTTATTCTTCATTTAATTATTATTTAATGTTAATTAAATAATAAGTAATTAATCAATTACCCTTACTTATTATTTAATCTTAATTAAATAATAATTAATCATTCTTTAATTATTATTTAATGTTAATTAAATAATAATTAATTTCTTAATTATCTTTATTTATTATTTAAATAATTAATTTATAAATTTTATCTCTCTTTAATTATTATTTTATTTAATATTAATTAAATAATAATTAGTTAATTACTTATCTTTATTTACTATTTAATTATAAATTAAATAATAAATAATTAATTTATTTACTTTATCTTTCTTATATTATTATTAAATACTTAAATCACATATTTAATAATTTATTAGTAAATTTATCTAATTACTAACTAATTAATAGCTAATTAGTGCACTATTTACACCTTAAATACAAATAAAAATAATTAATTTATTAATTAATCTTACTTATTATTTAATATTACTTAAATAATAAGTAATTAGCAGTTTTATGATTTTTTAGAAATTAAAAATATTAATTTATCATTTTTCCTTTAGTTAGTAAGGTTTAATCATATTTTAATTATGAAAATTACCAAATAACATGATAAAAATGCAAAAACATTTTTATAAAATAGTAAATGTAAAACCAAGCAACTTCCGTTAAGGACCCGTGGCCGGAACCGGTCTTAATTCCGGTGAACCGGTCGCCGGAAAGTTCCGACTGGTTCATGAAAAAAATCGGCAGAAACATTACTCATTTCCAGATTTTTGTCAAACTTTGGGGTCTTGGAGAAAAATCTTAATAACTTGAGTTCTATAACTCCGATGGAGCTCTACTAGGTATCGATGGAATCGTGACTTCCTGAATTATAATTTTCTGGGCTCAAACATCATTTTTGGATAAGTTTTGATTTTGGAAATTTGGCTTAAAGTGGACTGTTCATGCAAGAACTTGGACAGTGAGGTGTGTTTGGTCAAAAATGCATAACTTGCTCATTTTAACACATTTTTGGGTGATTCCAAAGGGATTTTTTTCTTAACTTATCCATATATTTTCAAAAATTATTATATCACAAAAATAATTTGTAGATTTTAAAATGTGCAATTTATTCGTACAACCTATGTTTTGTTCGTCGGTAAAAATATTTTCAAGTATTTTGCTAGATTTTTCTACATAAATCCATACCACTATACATTTAAATCACATGACATCCTATATGAACATGTCTAGCATGATTCTAAGTATAAAGAGCTCCAAGATAATATTCCTACCATAAAATTTAAAAGAAAACCAAGATTAGGGTTTTAAAAGAATTTTTATACCTTTTTCTTTTGATGCCTTGTTTTCTTTGCTTTCCAAAGTAGGTAATAAGTTGTGATGACATCCAAGAACACCCCCCTTGATGAAAATGACTTGACTCACTTGACTCGGTGGTGACTCACTACACAACTCACTTCCTTTTTCTTTAACTCACCTAGTTAACTCACTAAAACTCACTAGCACACTATATAGAGAATACTTGCAATATTTTGTAAATTCTCTACCAAATGAGCTAGCTTCTATTTATAGTAGTATAAATACATATATATATATATATATATATATATTGGACTTCAACATTTTTACAAAATTTGTTAGTAAAAAATGTTGAGTGTTCCACACACTAATGAAATCAACAAATTGAATAAAAATTTGGAATCCATAGTACTCCCTCCATACCACCAGCCATGCTCTCTAATTTGTTCCATTTTTGATTTATTTTTATAGTCAAATTGATAAATAATGGATCTTCTAGAAACTTTAGCAATTGGATTAAGGAATGGGCTTGCAATTTATTTCGTTTGGGTCATCTATGATCATAATAATCCAACAACATTGGGCTACCAAAATAACTCACCTACTTCTTAATAAATTGGGCTAGCTTAATTAAATATCAACCCACAAAGCGCATCACACAAATCTCTCACTTAATTAATTGTTTAGGATTGTTTAAATAATTATAGGAACACTTAAATAATCAATTTAAATTTAATTTATATAATCCATTTAGACTTGTCATATTCAATATGAATTGAATATTTAATTAGGGTTCCTCACAAAATAATCTTAAGCTAGTCCGTTAATTTAATAAATCCATTAATCGGACTTCCTTTATTAAAATGAACCTAATAGTCAACAATCAAATTACCACATAAATGTTTAAATTAAATCACACAACAACTCATTTAATTATAATTTAGTTTTCTAATTTTATTTATAATGTAATTCAAAATTTTTGATCCTTACAAACTCTACAAAAATCACGTCACTTAAAAAAGTCTCACTTAAAAAGTCTTTAAAATTTTTAATTGAATACAACCCCTTATACTGTTATCAAATCTTAACCTGATACCACAAACAAACAACTTCGAGGTCTCACTAAATTCTTGATTATGGTGACTTTAACGAGACTGGGAGAAGTTATAATAAAAACCTCCATGTCATCATTGTAAGACCCATCTCATACAATAAAATTCATGAGAAATCACATAAAGTTGTTAAAACAGGAAAACTCCAGGGCGGGAATTCTATTATAAATTAGCACTCTATGATAAATTCCAGTATATTGTCAGAAATAGCATGGTTTAAAGTACTTTTAATCAACTCTGGCCTGAAATAACATAAATTTAACCTGATTGTAGAGACATCAGAAGAGTGATTGCGTTTAGAGAGAAATTCCCCCACAAAATTTACATAAAATGCATCACCTAAATTCAAATCGTTGAAGTTGAGATGAGGAAGAGTAGCCCAGATCCGACTCCATCTCCACGACAAAATGCAGGTCTGAACTGCTTCTTGGATTTCGATGCGAGAGAGAATGTTATTAATCACTCGTCGGACAAGCTGCTGATTCTGTCCTCTTTTTTGGCCCTAATTCTCCTCCTTTTCTTATTATTACGCCCCAAATCCATTTGGTAGCTCACAAACTCTTCTTTCTCTCTCTAAAACCGCCAAAAACTTCTCAACTCTCTCTAAAAGATGAACAAATTTTAGGTCATTTCTAACTTTTCCTTTGCGGTATTTTGAATTTCCTTTTTTTCTCTAGTCATCTTTCTTTTTGAATTTTGACCGATAGAGGGGGTTGGATTAGGGGCGAGTATGATGTGGTTTGGTACGGTTTGAAATTCAAATCGCATATGAAATCGCTTAGGTGCAGTTTGACAAATTCAAAACCGTACATGAAACTGCTTGTGATTGGTGCGATGCGGTTTTGAACCTTGCGGTAGTTTTATTTGGTGCGGTTTCGGTTCCAAAATCAATTGAAATAATTAAATTTTATGCAATTTAAATTCACAATTTAGCATCACACAATATTAAATACCATTTTGATAGCACATAATTTTACTTATAATATTTTATCTAAACAAAAACAAAATAAAACCTAAAAACATGAATAATGATATATCCTTACATGTGAAAATTCTAAACAAAGATAATTACAATTTGGGATCATTCTAAATAGTTGTGCATTATAATAATATATCTTGATATGTTTTATTTTGACAGTGCATGGTGCAATACGGTTTCTTAGATGCGATTTTACCCAGAAACCAAACTCAAACCGCATTTGTTGTTTTTCAACCACCTAAAACGGCCACATACACCGAAACCGTTGTTGCGATTTTAATTGGTGTTGTTTGTGCGATTTCGAGAACAATTCGGTTTCTTACTCACCCATAAATTGGATAATGGTGGTCTCATTTTTTTGTTATTTTAGGAATTTAATAAAATTTATTTATTATTTATATGAGAAAAAATTAAAAAATTATTATTTTTATTCATAAGAATATTAAAAAAAAATTATCGTGTCTTAGATTACTTAGTATATAATAAAATAAAATATATTTTTAATTATATATCCATGTGATGTGTCAACTTGGATATTTCATGAAAGATATAATTTTTTTGAGCAGTGTATGTATTGGTACTGGGAATATAAACATTTGTACATCTATACACAATTATTATTACTAACACTGACTACATAGGTAAAAAAAACATAATTATTATTACAATTGGCAACAGTCTGCCCGTCCAAAAAAAAAAAAAATTTACGGATTTTTTTTTTCAGTTAAAAAAAAGAAGTCATTTTGGCCTTGTCCGGACCGCAGGTGACCTGACTCGGCCTTTGACTCAAATTAATTTTTTTTTTCAAAAAAATTAAATATATCAACACATAAAAAAATTGTTTAAAATAATTTAATTTATTAATCATTTAGATTAATTTATAGAATAAATTTTTTATTTATTTGTTCAAAATATTATTATCTCCAAATATACGACTATTAGATATAAAAGAACTTAAATAAGATAAAATTTAAAATATTATTGATTATCAAATGTTAATAAAAAATAATAATTAATTATATTTTTATATACTTACACATAACAAAATACGTTACATGTAATCAAATAATTGTCAGTATATAAATATATACATGTGTAATATATTTATAATATTATTCTAGCATTTTTTTTAAATTAGTCACGTAATATTTAATTATAATTATTATTTTCATATATTTAATTAAATAAATAATACTCATAATAATTTATACAATTAATATATATATATATATATATATATATATATATAATCAAATGGCCCTCAGCTTATATAAGATTAATTGCAACAATACTCGGCACAAACCACACCTCTCTTCTAACTGAAAACTAGAGACACAAGTAATTGATTAATCCTACTGCTTATTGTTAACTGGATAGCTAATCGAACTCAGAATTCATTACAAGAACTTGCAATGGACATGAAAAAATAGTGACCAGATTAGGCTTGTAGAGACTAACAGCCACTATTTAATAAGGGAGAGGAGGAGGAGGAAAAGCCCAACAGAGAGGTTATAGGAGTAGGACTATTAAATTCACTAATTTTATTTTATTTTATTTTTCTAAGAACTGATAGTTGGGGAGTATTTTTTTTATATCAACCTATTCCCCCTTGATTTTTTTTATAGATTTAGGGTTTAAGTTGTATAAAGTTTTATTTGAGAAGTATTTATGCATATCTAGCTAAAGGTTCGAAACACGTATCTACATAAAGGTTTGAGAGTTATTTAGCAGTTACAGTAATATCTTTGTGATGAATAACAGTGGCTGCTGAACTAGACTTTTCTCAGATAACTAGGGTTTTTCACTACAAAAGTATGGGCAGATAGTCTCCACTGTCTAATAAAAGTGTAGAAAAATAAAAATAAAAAGAACACAAGAATTGGGACTCAGAGAAAATACACAGAAATTGTCAAAAGGCTGCAGTTTTAATTACAGACCATGTTACCCGATATTCCAAATTTAGCGGTGACCTTGCAAAACACGCGCGCACATACACACAGGGAGCTAGGATCAAGTAAAGCAGAAAACTATTGTCTTAATGACCAGATAATAACCTCCATCAACGATAACGCGCTGCAAGTGTGGTCATAACATGTCCGAAAGCTTCCTGGATCTATGACATCTTTGCCCTCTTTGCCAAACACAAAGCCTGCCGTTCCTGTACTCTCTTTTGAGCATCGTCAAGACGAGCCTGGAGTTCTTGTACTTCCCCTCGAGCACATACAATTGTCAATAGAACAAATTTCGCCAGCATTGTTTAGATGATTCACCAGCCAATTAGTGTTGAACCCCCATCTCTCCAAGTCAGAAAACAGGCCCCTGTAGTGAGTGATTATCCAGGTAGTAACATTGGTTCTCGTTACTTCAAAAAAGGAACTTACCGAGGTGCACAGTGTATTCAGCCCGATGGTATATATCATCTCGGTTTGGGGATCAAAATGCTCAAATGTTTCTGGGTACGTTTCCTTAATGTAATGTAGCAAATCCACAAACTTGGAATGAACCTTACGGCCTTCCCATAACGATAAATTATCATTCTCACTACATGAGCAAGTCCCATTCACATGAACATTGCTCATACTGTTCACTTGCCCTGGAATCCTATTACCGACCTCCATTATTGTCTTTTGTTGAACAACACTGGCCTCCAGTTCTGGATCCTTTTGTATATGATCTTCTTCCACTTGTTCCTCCATCAGATCCTGAACAATGGTCTCTTCATCTCCACCATCACTAATATGTCCATCTTGAAACATAGTCTGTTTCTCATCAGCATCTTCATTCAAATCGTCTCCTATTTCTTCTCCAGAATTATCCACTTCATCTGCCGCATGAATTTCACCACTGGGCGAGGTGTATTCATCATCTGAACTGGTAGCCTCATATTCCACAACCGAAAAACTAGACCCCGTCCAGCACAACATGTTAACTTCTGGGTTGTAATCTCTAATAATCTTACCCAAGTCCTTCAATAAATTACAACGACAAAGTTTTAGTAATTTAACAAAGTCATTGCAACTCATTATTTGCAAATTAGGAAAAGTCGATACTAAAAAACTAGAGGGAGATGAGTGAGATAAGATTTTAACCTTAAAAGAAGAATATTGATGAATGAAATATAAATGTCTAAATGTAGCCAATGAATGGAAACAAATGATGCTAAGATAACAACCTTAAAATGTAAATATATTTCCTGGAAGTCAAAATTCCAACCACCCAAACAGTTGGATTCAAATGACTGCTGCAGGATCTGATTTCAATATTATTTTTTCTAAAATAGTTCATATGTATCATGTCCTCGTAGGGATCACTCAGAGCAGCATAAGTTTTGAGTACATGTTACGTTGGGATTTTCAGTACATGTTACGTTGGGATAGATTTTAACTCTCTCCTCTCAAACCCATTTTACAAGTTGCACAAGTTTAAATTAGTTTTCACTGTGTGCACTAGTTTCTGTAAACTTTTGTTCACACTTCTCCGGCTTCCAATGTTTTTGTCATAAATTAAAAAAACATGACTTTGAACCACTATTTCCGTAAAAATAGATATAGCGGAGACTGAAATATCATTTTAACGTTTTCCTATATAGCATTCAAGTTCAAGGAAGAGACTCATCAAAAACACATAGGTATATATCAAATTTCAATCTTCCAAGTACTACACTCGGACTCTCTGAGTCTCGACAGACTCCTGCAAAGATGGTTGCAGCTGCAGTGGATTGAGACATGCAAAGAATTTTTAAGGGAAAAAAATAATTGAATTTTAGATGGTCTCTAGTTATTATGTTTGTTGTTGATTGCTTTACATTTTCCCCCTCTTGATAACTTGAGGATGAGTTTTTTCCAAGTGACGGAAGAATTATAATGGAAACAAGAACATATTTACTGTTTTATTAAATATATTATATTACTATTTAGAGATAAAGCCTTCATAATTATTAATGCTTTTAATCATATTAGTGATTTATTCTAAAATAACAGCAAATAATCAATTACAGATTTTGTTTCCTTTCTTGAATTAGAAAAGTTGGTCTCCCAAGTTTAGGGATTTTATTTAGTCTATATAAAGAGATGTAATCTCCATCGTTGGAGTCTGTTTGAATAGACTAAATAGTTGAAACTCTTTTTTATTGATTCAAATAAAAATCTTTTATGAAACATTTAATTATTATATTTAGACTCTGTGAGCTATCCTAACAATGAAGTTTAAACAATCTTATAAAGAAATCCAACGTACCGCATTTTAGCTATATAGCGTTACCACTTACCCGTATTGGTTCCATGAACCAAACCGAACCGCATTCTAGATAACATTGATCCAACTTCCAAGCAACCAAGACCACAACACATAGCTAGTTGAGTAGGATGTCTACTTATTTATGAGAAACAAAATGAAACATACCCCACTTAATTTTTGTCGTTGAATTTTTTTCAGATACAGTTTGTATTCAACACACCTAAGTATAAAGTTTTTACAATGATCTTGTTCCAATATTAAAATTTGAAGACTAAATTTATTTATTATTAATAAAAATTATGTTGATTTGTGTCTTGTGCAAAGCCTAATATAAAAAATAAACCTTTGTTGCCCTTAACAGCAGTCTTTTTCCTCGTCCATACATAATCGTACAAAATGAAAATAGTATGATGTGCATGTAACAGCTGACCAATTCTTTGAAAACTCATAAGCTTCAGTCAAGAAATAAAGTAGTACAGCTTTTATAGCACAAATGGAGTATAAGTTACGAAAACCAATAACTCAAGTAGTTAAGTATTTAATGCTCCTCATTTACCACCACATCTACCCTGTCCACTGTATGCTCCATTATAAACAAATAATAAATCTAACATAATAGTCTTTCGGTTTGAAGTTTGAATAATGGATATGAATCAGACTAACAAGCATAAATATAAGGTTAAAATAACCATATTGGATTTTTAAATACCTGTATCAAGATCGTTGCACCTGGAGAACTACTGAGTAAGTAGCTTATGACATGATTAAGAGATTTAGGTGGGAGGTAGCCATGTCGCAATGGGCTAAATTGGCGCTTATCTAGCTTAAGACACTTCAGGTTACCAAATGGAGAAGGTGGATATTGTGAAAAATCCGGATCCCTTGAAATGACCTAGGAAAATTAATGAATAAAGACAAGGCAAACATTTGAACTGCAAGTATATTATGAAGACTACACAATGCATTTAATATATATCTAAATTGCATATTTCTTAATGTAATACTGCAGGAAGATAGTTACCAAATACTCTTACTGAACTATCTACGTATTGGTACTTGCGTTCCCAATCATGGTACCTATCAACACTCCAAATTTAATTTATTATTTTATGTTAAGTTGCACAAATATCAACTTGTTGATTCAACTATAAATCTTCTATAAAACTTGGTTTTACTACATTTAGATTCTAAAAATTTCCAACTATAAGCACTCATACAATCTATAAAGCTACTCTAATTAATGCACTGCACGTTAGCCTATAAAACATACCACATTATACCCAATGTAATGTGCCATAAACCCGCATCAGTTTCACATACCAAAACGAATTGGTTTCAGGGTAACACTACATACAACATGGTCGTCTAGGTCTAGTGGGTAACACTACATATTTGATTGTAAATGTCTTTTATATAAAATCTTACAAAATTGAGCAAGATAAAATGCATTAGCCTCAAATCAATGTCAACTACTTTAGAAAATAAATTAAAAGTATACCTGAATTGTATTTAAGGAAAGTGTGAGAAACTTGGCTCCACAGATTACTTGAAACATGCTAAGAAGTTGCTGGAAATATTCTTGTTTTTTCTCTTCAAAGTACTCTTTCCATTCATACTTGTCTATTATACCAATATCAATATCTACTCTCTCTAAACAAGGGAAGCCATCCTCAGTCGACAACAATAGTGGGGACGTACCAGTATAATCCAAATATGATAAATTAGGTGCCGAAACCACAAACAAACAACTTCCAGGTATTTGGGCTGATAATATAGTGAGGTTTTCGAGATTAAGAGAGGTTATAACCAAAACCTCCACACCATCCGACCACATGGATTCCTTTAAAGTTAGACTCTTCAAATGGAAAAAGCCCTCAAAACTCAATATTTTGTCTTGAAATGTTACATCTTCAAGACGTAAAGTCGTTAAAGTCGGCAAACTCCAAGACATTAGAGGTACGTTTGTACAATGACTGAGATGTAAAGTTGTTAAAACCGGAAAGCTCCAGTTGGGGAATTCCTCGGTGAAATCGCCGGAAGATATGCGAAATTCCTTTACATTGTGAGAAAATGCATAGTTTACAGTACTTATAATCAAATCTGATGTGAAATTGGATAAATCTAACCTGATTGCAGATACTTCAGAAGAGTGATTCCGTTTCAAGAGAAATTGCTCCACAAAATTTACAGAAAAATCATCATCGAGAAGAAAATCATAGGAGCAGAAGTTGAGAAGAGGAAGAGTAGTCCAGATCCGATTCCATCTCCTTGATATAGCGCAGGTCTGAACTGCTTCTGTGATTTCGATGCGAGAGAGGATGATATGAATCACTTCATCTGGCAAGCTGCTGATTCTGTCCTCTTTTTTTGCCCTAATTCTCCCCAATTTCTTCTTTTTCCCCAAATCCATTTGGTAACTAAGCTTGCTACCAACTGTTCTCCTTCTTTCTCTCCCTAAAACGAGCAAACCCCCCCTCAACTCTCTCACTGAAAGATGAACGAACCACGTTACTCCCCCTCTCTCTCTCTTCACAGTTTTTCACGGGTTATCCAACTATCCAAGTTTATAGTCAGATTTCAGGTGCAAGGTGTCTGTGTTAGCTAACATAGGCCGCCGGGCCCCAATTATAATTTACAAACACGGTGGCCCAATGATACAGTACGCCGTGGTGCGTATTATACTATCCAGGTCCAGCCGACAGAGTGTATTTGATGGGGGTAGGAATATAGTCCAGTGATGGATATTCGGCCACGTGTTATAGAAGAGTGGGCCCAAAGACAGCTCAGAGGTGAGGGATGGAAATAAAGTAGTACTAGTAAGTGTTGTGCTTATCGTTCTCATCAGCTGTACCACAATAATGAGGAGTTATTTTATATTTCCGAAATATAATTATTGATTGTTTTATTTTTTTATATGAGAGTAAATTTTATATGAATTCTATTATATATGAATTTTGTTTTTATATAAAAGAATGAAATAAACTATAGTTATATTTTAAGAAAATAACATAATTTTTTCACAATAATACGTAATTGTCCGTCAAACAATCATAAAAAGTTTATGTTATATTTATATTTTTTTTATTATAAGAGATATGAAAATCCTGACACATTTTTACGAGTTTAAAATCTAAGATTATAATTAATTTTTTTAAATAAATTTAAGATACTTTAAATTATTTAATTTTTAAAATAATAAAATTTATAATTATTATTATTTTCTCATAAGCTATATTTTAGAATTTGTTCAAAAATAAATAAATTTATATTAATTTAAAATTATGTAAAATTCAATATGATAATATGTTTTTAAATAGACGGAGTACTAAGTAGTAAGTAAAGTGAGACTTAATATAAAAAAAATGATATAAAATAATATGTCAAATTATAATTACTAAATATTCTATATTACATAAGTGAATCCAATAAGTATAATTGATAAGTATCATTCACATCAATCACCAAAATATTATTGAATGTAAGCTTCAACCCAGTTCCTCAGAGAGAAAGTAGGACAACAGAGCATTAAATCAACTTAATCCACTCTCAAAAAATAAAATTCAATAGCAGTTATCCCGATAAAAAAATTAAAAAATAAAAAATAAAAAAACTTACTCTGAAAATTAGTTTTGGTAAACCCAAAAGACACTTCTTTCCCATATGCATTATGGATTTCAAATAGGAAGACTAAAACACCTAGAGAAAAAAAAACATATACATATCAAGAAGTCGCTTGTTAACGCTTGAATTTGTCGAGACTCTTGACCACCGTCAATGGTACTAAACATGCACAATTAAACAACTAAAAGCACTCGACAGTTTAGACCGTTGGGGAATAGCTTGAGTATGAGAGTTAGTACAAGTCTTAAGAGGTGTTAACAATTGAGGTGTTTAGTATTTAGTAGCTGAAAAGTGTATTAGATTCTACCTCGATTAATAACTCTCCTTTTATAGCTAACGTTATCCTCTAGTCGTTTGGTCTGCAATGGTTACCTTAGAGAGATAACCCACGTCTTCGTCACATTCGATAACTACTACAACGTCTAGAGTGACTACAGAGTGGTAACCATTGTGGTAATTGTCGCACTTATTCTATCTTTCAGAGTTTAAGTGATAACGGTTTAAGCCTTCTAGGTTGGGTACACTTGACCTAATGGGTTGAAGGAGTAAGGCCTAGTTTAGACTGCCAATTAACCTTAGTGTAAGTACGCAACCCAACATTGCCCCCACTCATTTAGCATAAAAAATGTGGTAAAGGAGTAGATGAAGAAGTCTTCGTGAATCATAAAGATTTCAGACCAAAGGAAAATCTCCTTCGAGAGTCCGGAGGCATAAAAGCGAAGGAAAAGCTCCTTCAGGAGGTCGGAGGCATCAAACCGAAGGAAAAACTCTTTCGGGAGCCTAAAGGCATAATACCAAAGTGAAAGTTCCTTCGGGATCTCGGAGGATCAGGCCGAAGGAAAAACTCCTTCTGGAGCCTAGAGACGTCCAATCGAAGGGAATATTTAGGAGAATTAATTTTCTTTTACTTGGGTTTTCTCCAAGGTATGATGGGCCTTTCTCATTAGCTGTGTAGGCCCAAGTTTTTGAAATTTGAAAAGACGTTTTAGGAGAACTCCAAGCGGCAATCTCAAGAATTCCAAATGATTTCTCAGAGTGGAAATAGGCGGTCATGATTACGCTATGTAACCTGCGAATAATAACCCGAGCCATTATATCTAATTAATTTGGATCGTCGATTTTAGAATAAATAGCGCTCATAGAACTTAAGGTTAGTTTACTTTTCCAAATTTTAGACTTACAAAGAGAGTAAAAAAGCCCTAGCATATACTACTTCTTAAACCGTTGTTGATGCTCCTTCATCTTCCTCTACTGAAGGTGAAATTATGGTAGCCTTCCCCAGAATTTTAGAGGGATGAACTTTTAAACCTCATGTTATAGAGTGGATGAGGGATGTGGAGGAGCATAATAGGAAGAAATACACCGACACTTGGTACCGAACATCCAATACTCCCTTCAACACCTTATATACAGATATGCAACTGTTGATGTTGGAGTTCTATATCCCAGAGGTTTTTGAGGTTAGGAAACCTCAACCCGAGGAGAGGATGTACTGGCAACCTGAGGGTGGATGGGTTGTCGTATCAAGGCAGCAACTCCTTTTTGGTCTCCCATTTTCACTTCTTCCCTTTGTCATTGAACTTATTCATACCACTGTGTTGTTTCCCAGAGGTACATGAATATAATCTAAAGGGGGGGGGGGGGGGGGTGAATAGATCATTGTACAATTAGATATATCTTTTTGCACTTAAGCATACTTTACCAAATAATAATACATTTATTTACGCGACAGAATTTGTATATTCGGTAAAGTCTGCTTTCTGATCATACACAGTAAGATATACAGTTCTGTATTTGATTTAATATAGGAAAGTCATTATATGCAGATGACACATTTATGAAAGATAAAGAAGGGGATATAGAGACATTAAGAACACATAAATTTTTAAAAGGTTCGGAACCTGAACTACTCTTACTCATCTCTTTCATTCTATTGAGCATAAATATTCTGCTAAGGATAAATAGACACAAAATCCTTACAATTTGGACACTAAGTCCTCTCATTTCTCTAGGACACTAAGTCATCTTCCCTGAACAGGGACTGATTCACTTAGAATCAGACAGGTCACTAAGTCCGGACTTACTCCTCAGGACACTAAGTCCTCTGAATCAGACGGGTCACTAAGTCTTGATTATTTTGTTGTTGTTGTTGTTATGGAGGGGTGCTGTCAAGCTAACATTAAGCTCTTTTCAAAAGAACTTAGCAGCTTCAGAATAATTCCAAGAGCTTTCTTAATGTATATGCTTAGCTCTGACTTTGAAATCATCCTTAATTGATCTTCCAAAGTATAGAGTGACTTTGGGTTGTAGATGTATCCTTGTAGTTGATCGATCCCCTCTATGGTCTTCTATAAAATGACCTTTTTCTCTTTGTGCTTATTCTCCAGTGTATAAACCATTCTTTTCTTTATTTTTTTGATCATATCTTTCTCTACTTTTCTCTCTAACCAGATCTAACAATGTTGATGGTCCTCTTCTCAATTTTTCACACACTTTCCTTTTCTGCTCTGCACATTCTCTCCTTTTTTAATCTGGAGTTCTTATATACTTTCAATTTGTCTATTGAGAAGTTACCGTTACTTGGTAACCATTGCTCGCTTAATGCTTTGATCTTCTGAGGATTCTTGACGTTGTTAATTGAGTACTGTGTAAGCTTACTTTCGACTCTACTATGTCAGCTTACTTTCTGTTCTAACATATTACATCATTTTTCTACAGAGATACTTATGACGTCATTCTGTCAATCTAACCATTAATCTCAATTTTATTTGATCTTCATTTTGAGCCTTAGATGGTCAATAGCTATCTTGAGATTTTCACCTTGTGACTTATCAATGTCAGTACATACTCCTCCAATTTCCAGACTAAAGAATCTATATGATGATAACATTTAACTAATAGAGAGTTATTTAAGTTCACACTTTACGAACTTTTCTACGATCTCTTGGTTCTTGGAGTGGACTTAGATTATTCTAGACTCTGTAAACTTTGGGTTGATTCTTCAGCACTACGATTTGCTATATACTTTTTAAGATAATTCCAATGTCAGTTCACTGTCATACTCTACGATTTTTCTAATTATATAGTTCTCGGTAAATCATAAAGTGTGTCATGGTAGACTCTACGATCTTAAGTTTTACGTTTTACAGTTTCTACGATTTGCATATCTTTGAGAACTGCATTTCATTTTATGATATTTCAGCTCTGTGTTATATTCTACGAAGCTTTGCTTTACGATCAACTCAATGAAACTTCATTCCTTACTTCTTCAACATTCTTCTTCTACTTGATCAGCTCCACAATTCTTCTTTCTACTTTACAAACTTTGAGCTTCTTTTGTGAAGTTTTCTTTGCTCTACGGACTTTTTTTTGCACTCTTTTATGATTTTTTTAGTCTTCTATCATAGAGTGTCTTCTTGCTTCATGATTTACTCTTTACGTTCTTAGCTTAGCAACATTTGTGAACTTTACGACTCTTCAAGTCTTCTATCGTAGAGTATAATTTTCTGCTTGACTTGCACAATGAATTTCTTAATCATATCAGAACTTTATATTCTTCTTCTTCTTTTGATTGTTGTAACTTAGTTACTTTCTGAGCTCCAAGTCTTCTTTCTTTCTCAACTCCCCTTAAACTTGATACTTCATGATTGCATTGTTTTGGACTTTAGTTGATCTCTGTTAAGTTTGTTTTGCTTTTCTAGTTAGGTCCCCCTTAGTTAAACATTTGTCAATTCTTCCTCTTTTTCTTATCTCCTTCAGCTAATTTTCCTCAGACAACTTCTTTATTGAAGAATTCTATTGATGTTAGCATCTCAATCATGTGTCGTATTGAATCTATCTCTTAGTGCTATTGGTTTTACGATCTTTGATAGGTATATCACTAAGGTAGTCCATCTCTGATGTTATTCTGCGTTCTAAAGTAACTCAACGATAATAATTTACTCAACGATCGCATGATATTCAATTTAGCTTCCTTCTACAATCTTGAGTATTTTAATCTGTTCAGCATATGTGAGTTTTCATATTTACTTCTTATGTTAGAGCTTTTTGGTCTTTGCTGTGTAATGATAAGCTTGCATGATAGACCTCTACGAACTTTTCATTTGTGTTGATCTTATGGAACGACTTCTTCCAATACTTTCTCCTTATGAAATATGTTTGATTTATCCAAACTTGGGCTTAATCATCTTCTTCTGAACTTTTCATTTTTTGGACAGGGTCACTTAAATTCTTCTTACAGTTGTTCAGTTTTATCCTTTGTGACTTCTTTTTCTTCATTGATGATTCTGAGCTCTGAGACGTATAGATTGAATTTCTCTATGATTTATTTAGTTTTTCTTCTTACTTAACATTTTGCTTTCCTCTACGATCTTCCGTTAGCCCAACGATTATTCGAAGCTTCTCTCAAATAGTTTGAGAGTCTATGATCATAGAGTTGAGTCTTTTACTTTTTGCTTAATGATCACAATATATTCTGCGATCTTGAACTTTATGTACCACAAGCTCTCAATTATTCTTCTGTTCTTCTTGATTTTTGTTTAGTACTTCTTCTTGGAATTGGGCGTATTGTAGAGTTTCTTTTTTTCCCTATGATTTTCATTATTCAATTTCTTTGTTCTATGATCGTTGTATTCTTGTATTCCTTCTATTCTTCTTCCTTCCCTGAACCTAATCTATTACGGTTAGGATAATATTCTGCATTTGGATTTAACCTAACAAATTTGATCCTTAATGTCCTTTAATAATAATACTCTTTTAAGGACAATGCAGGGTTTATCTTTTGGATCAACCTAATAAGTTTAATCCCTAACCTGGTCTATTCTTTTCAATATGGATTAACCTAACATTTTTGATCCCTAAGTCATTTTACAATAATTGTTCATTTTACAAGAACTGTACAAATACAAACAAATGTTTATATGATTACATTTGTTCTATTAATTAATTTTCTTTCTTCTTTGATTATTCATTCATTATTCTTATAATAAGTTCTTATAGTAGATAACACATTTAATTATATAACACATAAACATATATTTTATTATTGTTTTGTCATCATTAAATCTAAATAGGCTACTACATAAAGTTGTTAACACACTAGTCTCAGTTTGAACCAGTTGGTTCCTAATTCTTTTAATCATCTTCATTATTTTATAGTGTTTTGTAACGCCAAGTGCATTAAACTTTCTTTAGATTTTCTTTTCCAATTTTTCTCCTTAGGTACTAGTAGAAAGAATTGGTTCTATTAGTTCACCAAACAAACTAATACGGATGTGTTGATGGAAACCCTTTCTAGTAATAAAGGGTGGCATTGAGACTAGTTCTTAATTAAGGGGCCCAACACCAAGTTGATTAGCTCCTGGTCAGAGCCAAATCGATCCCAATTGAACCTCGCCAAAATTAGTAGGGTGAGATTAGAGGAGTTCAAGGCTCTGTATTCTAAGAGGTCGTCAAAAAAGGTGGATCGGGACTGTTTTAATGATCAGGATTGATTGCATCTCTATAACTATTAGTGTCTTGTCATATATATATGCTTTGACTTTTGTTGTATTAATATTAATGTTTTGATTTCTCTTCTGTAGTGGCTAACCAACCAAAGTATGCACATAATGAAGTTGTCTTGGAGATTACCTGAGAATCGAGGAAACCGCTGTCGGGCTTGAAGAAGCTCCGGATGGCGAAGAACCTAAAGGGGAAGGGGATTGTACCTATTCCTTCTGTACAGTCGAACGGTGCAGCCTACTGTTGAGAAGCCGAAGGTTACCAAACCTCATCAACCGTCGAAATCAAAGAAGGTCATTTGTGTTAGTCCTCTTACTTCTGCCCCTCAAACTACCGTTGCCATTATTGTTCCTCTATCCTCTACCATTGTTGTCGTTGCCATTAATCTTCCCCTTGCCATTATTCCTCCACCTATCGTTACTGCTGCTGCTATTGATCAAGCTAGGGAAAAGATCTCTCTTCATTAGAGCTCCAATCTTTCCCCTAACAATGATTTGGTTGATCGTCTTATGATGTTAGTGGTCAAAGTGCCTGTGATTCCTAGTATCGAAGGAGGAGGGATGGAGAAGAGGAGGACTCCTGAGGGCGGGAGTACATCGGATCCTCAACTTACTACAAAAAGGTAAACGGTGGCGACCGGGGGATCTGGTCAAGGAATATCGGTTGATGCAACATGCTTTTCTGCTTCGAGAGAGTTCCTTGCATAAGCTTTTAAGAGCTTCAGATGTTCGGCTGATGAGCTAAGGTATGAGGGGGTAAATCTTGTAACCCTCATACAAATGCAATTACAGAACCAGGCTCAGGTATATTGTCACGCCCCCAAATTCGAGCGTTGGCCGCCCGGACTTGTAGTTGACTCGTACTTCTCTTTACTCGTAACTTAACCAATGATCTCATAATTATATTGGTTGAACTAGTCTATTTCAGGTAATTTCTTCACATATTTTTTTTTACTTAATCTATGGATCTTAACTTGGCCTTAACCTCTTGTTACAATACCAACTACTATTTTAATCTTAAGGTTTAGACATTATATACCTTTATATATCCAAGATTCATAGTATTAATGATAAGTTTGTTCTTGGAACCGAGGGCGCATTTCGATAATTTTGGCATCTTACTGGCCCTCATTAGTGGAACCTCATTGCTTACAAAACTCCCAATATCATTCAATACCCTCAGTTAGACACATAACTTTATAAAAATATCTCTTCATGTTGATATTTTTTTATCTATCTGAAGTTCATAATATTAATAATGAAAGTAGTATGCCCCAAAGCCAAATATATTTGATGTGATAAGCATATATTTTATAATCTTATTCGTTTATTAACAAAAAAATTATTTAAAGGCATTTCTTATTCATATTTAATTGGTGAAATTAATTAAATGGATAACATAGTTTTGGGCAATGCTTTTAGAATCTTAATGTTGATTATGTTAATAAGATCTAAATTCTAGATAACTCAAAACTAAAATATTTCTAATCGTAGGATCACTAAAAATGGAGATTGGTGAATCTGAATAGATTAGTACATACTATGCTTGCTCTTATGAATATGATGATTGATCTCATTATCATTTGTGTAGAGACACTAAAGCAAGTATGTAGGTATTTATTAGAGAATAAGTTCATCAAATGTGACGCGCTAAAAGAACACCTAATGGAGTTTTATTTGCCTATCAATAGGAGTTCTTTATGTGATAATAGTACAAGTGATCCTTGGACTTGAGATCACCATAGTACCTTGTGTACGAGGAGTTATACTTTGTCATATTCCTTAAGACTCTATGGGTATAACAAATGTTATGTTCGGGTGTAATAAGTTGTACATGGAGGTAGGTAAATGATCAACAAATGATCTATCACTCCTAGTAACCTATGTAATTCGATAAATGACAACTCAGAAATCATTTGCCAAGGTGGAATAAAAATTAGAAAGAAGTTTCTAATTTAAATTAAAGTTGTGTATTTGAGAATTAAAATGCACATAATCAAATAAAATAAGACTTGACAGTAATTTCATGTCTTATATTTGATTGAGACATTGTGTGGTAGAAGTATTGAATTGTACGCTAACTATTTGCGGAATAGTTTTTTTGTGATCAAACGTTGATATTCATATTATACGAAAAATCATAAATTGCTAAGGGGGTTAACCCTTATTGTGGAATAAATAAGTATTTATTTATAAAATAAATTAAATGATCTTAATTTATTATTATAAATAATATTAGAATTGTTCTAATTTATTTATTCTACAACCATAATAATATTGAACTTAAATGGTCACACCACAAAAGAGAAAATATTATTTTAGAAGTGGATGTCATAATTGTAATAATAAATTGAGTATATTTAATTCATACTATGGTGATAGAATAAATTAAATAACTTAATATTTATAATTTAGTATTTTAAAAATACTAATTATAAATTAATAAGAGGAGTCTTATTATTATTATTATTACTATTATTATTATTTAGTTCTTAAATGGTTTAAGAATTAATTAATAAGAAGTACTCTCATAATAAATAATTAAGTTCCTAAAGAATTTAGAATTTAGAAATTGTAATTATTATATTAAATTAATTTAGTTCCTAATAAGATTATGAGTTAAATTAAAGCCCTACTCCTAAAAAGTTTAGAAGGGTTGACTATATCTATAAATAAGAGGGGTCTTATTATGGATTAAGGTTACACATTCTTCCACAATAATTGAGAGAGTACTTCATAATTCTCTACATCTAATAGTTAGAGAGAGAGAGAGATAATTAGGGCTAGCCACCCATGAATTGGAGAAACCAAAATATACTTCTTTAATTCATAGATCTCTTCGTGGATCACCTCTAAAAGCTACACACTTAGGCAGCGAACATTAATCCATATATTCTAATTTATGAATTTGAAGATGAACGCAAATGATTAAAGGGAGGTGAACTCATACCTATAGAAGCTTAGTGTCTTTAAATGTATAATCTTTTATCCTTCAACAATTACTAATACTCGCATAATAATGATCTTGGTTATTGGTTTGTAGAAAATTTTAAAATCTGATTTTTGCTTGCTTCCGTTGCACTATTACAATTTGATTATATGTATATCATATTTTTGGAAACTAACAAATAACACACTTGTACTTAGAACAGAAGAACCTTGCGAAAAATGTTTGCATCTTTATCCGTAGCAAGATTCTTTTTCTTACAACACTCACAATATTATTCAATATCCTCATTCAGATATATAGTTCTTTATCTATGCTGTATTACTTTTTACTATCTATCTGAAATGAAAGTATCGACAATAATATGATCAGTCTATATTACCAATACCCTCATTCAGATTTATAGATTTTTAATAATTCTAAATTATATTAAAGTAAAGTCCTAACACCATTTGATGATAATAAATAATATCATTGACAGAGCATTCGGTTATGTGATTTACTTGTTCGTATTACAAAAGTCATTGCGATTACAAATAAAAGACCAGTAAATAATCTAATTTACGCGTTCTTCTTTACGTCTATGATCTTTCTATCTGTGACGACCCCAAATCCGGGTTCCTTTAACCCTAGACTTGGTACGTCACGATACATCATCTTCATACACGTTCTATAACTAATGCGGAATATATAAACATAAATTGTTTATTCTACAACATTTCCCAAGGTTTCTAACCTTAACTTACATATATACCTTTAGATTCATAAAAAGGTTTACAAAATTACTTACATCATATAACAATTTAGTTATAATGAATAACACTATAATCTTGTCTTTTGCTTCTGTCTCCGTCTCTCCTCGGACATTCGTATTATTCTGAAATTTGTTATCATGATATAGCAAGAGTGAGCAACGACTTTGCTCAGCAAGTTTAAATACAATAACGATATATCATGATTGAAAGAAAGAACAAGCTTTCGGATTTTCAACAATATAATAATTGTGAAAGAGTACGAATCATAATTTCAATAATTGAATGACTGAATCAAGTAATGTTGAGTGTCAATAATGACCATGAACAATTTTAACTGAACCTTATGGTAATGAAGGTGATCAGCCTTTCATACCTGATGAACACATGCAACAAGCACTATGTGCGAATCAACAATTTAAAGATGTGGAATAATTATACAGAATTAAACCATAGCATGCTTGAAACGTAATAACTTGAATTTGAGTTAGGTACTTGAACAATAAAATAATATATCCTGCTCGAATATAAATTGAGTAGGGTTTAGGAAACTTGCACAAAGTAAAGTTTGAAGATAGGAAACTTGCCTGTCTGCTCAGCTACAATTAATGTCTAGCTTTAACTAACTGGCTTTGAAAGACCTAACATTAATAAAGTTGGTCTAATAATTAGTACAGCGTATTTGTACAACTATACGCTCACTAAGGAACTTATTTACCACACATAAGTACTAACACATAATTTACATCAGTCAAAATGATATTATTAACCTTATAGACCTTCAATCAAATTAGGTTAATAATTTAATAAGTTAGAAAATAATTTTTCTCAAGTGTTAAACACTTATTAAACTATTAAACAATTTATTATAATTGTTTAAACAAAAGAGTTAAAGACATTTTCTTTATTTCATTTAATTACTATTTAATATTAATTAAATAGTAAGTAATTAAATACCTTCAGTTATTATTTAATAATAACTTACTAGATTTATTTATTATTTAAAGTTAATCAAATAATAAATAATTATATTATATTAAAAATAATCAAATATCTTTAGTTATTATTTAATAATAAATAATAACTAACTAACTAGATTCATTTATTATTTAAAGTTAATTAAATAATAAATAATAAACTTATACAGTACATACTCAAATATCATTAGTTATTATTTAATAATAAATAATAACTAACTAAAATTATTTATTATTTAATGTTAATCAAATAATAAATAATTAAATAATCAATCTTAGTTGTCTTTAATTATTATTTAATAGTAATTAAATAATAATTAATTAATTTATCATCCTTGTTTATTATTTAATATTAATTAAATAATAATTAGTTTAATCGTAAATTCAGAAGATATAATATTAAACTAACTAGATTAACATTTACAACATTTAAATATTAATCCTAAATATTTATTATATTTGAAAAATATAATATTAAACTAACTAGATTAATATTTACAACATTTAAATATTAATCATAAATACTTATTATATTTGGAAAATATAATATTAAACTAACTAGATTAATATTTACAACATTTAAATATTAATCCTAAATACTTATTATATTTGAAAAATATAATATTAAATACCTAATTATCATTTTTGTATTATTAATATTTTTGTTATAATTTTAAATTAATTTTTAAACATTTAAATTAATTTAAATTATCCAGAATGGCATTTCCGTAAATAAGTTGAAAAACGAACGGAGGGGCAATTTCGTAATTACGCAGAAAAAAGACCGGAGGGGCAAAAATGTAATTTCGCTAAAAATCGGTGCACCGCGCATGGCGCGCCTTACAAAAACCCGGGGCCAAAACGGTGCCGTTTTGGAGACCCCGGAGCCGGCCTCCGCGCATTGCGCGCGGGTTAACTTTTTTTATGCGCCAAACGGCGTCGTTTTGTACGGCTGTCCGTCGGATTTATTTGGCTGGCGCGCATTGCGCGGCCAGTCTTTTTCTTTTCCCCTTAGCAGATTGTGAATAGTAGTTTTAATACACCACTTTAATAAAAATTACACCTTCAAGTAAGCTTTAAAAATCCAAAAAAATTACCAATCACTTAATATCAATTTATAACATGAAAATTTAATTTTTCATGATTTAATATTAAAATTTTTTTATAAAAATTTTTACATCACATAAACTACCACAAATCATAACTTTTTGTGTATAACTCCATTTTGAGTGATTCAAACTTTGTTTTTCTCATGATTTAATGTTCTATAATATTATGACATTAAATCTAAATTTTATAAAAATTAATTTCTTGTCATTACTTTGAGACTTGATTTAACACCACCAATCACATGTTTTTAGCATATAAATTATACCAAAACACAAACCAAGTATATTAAAATCAAGCATGACATAAATATTACTATCACATATTATTAACTACATTAACATGTTTATACTCACATGTTGGTTTATTTAATAAAAAAAATAAACTACATTTAAAATAACCATTACCTCATTTTAATGGTTATCTTCATTTTTTTTTCTTCCAAAATGGGTTGTGCAACTTGAAGATATGCACCAAGATCTCCTTCTCTACCTTCTCCATGCTCTCTCTCAAAATTCTTACTCTCCCAAACTATTTCTCTCAAACTCTCTCTTTTGGAACTTAGAAAATAAATGAAGTATAATGTCTACCATTTCAAGTATACATGCAAAATTCTTAGATACAAAATTATATCTATAAGTTATGATGCTCCTCACTTGGATACTTGCACAAGAAAAGTAGCCCATAACTTAGTTGGTGGAAGAGGGATGGTCCAAGTACTTTAAAAATCAATACAAGCAACCATTAATTAAATAAATGCAAAATAAACTAAAATAAACACCAAATCAATTCTTTTCTCTCTCTCCTCCTACATGGTCGGCTGACCTCTCTTTCTTTTGTCCCAAAATGTTAGTCACATGCCACTTTTTAATAAATAATAGTTTACTTAAGTATTTTCCAAGTGGGCCAAACATTGGGCTTTAATTTAAAATACCAATTGGGCTTCTATTAAATTGTTTGGGCTACAAAATTGCCAAATTTTATTATTCTCCACTTGGGCTACTAATTGACCCATGTTGGGCTAATTTAATAATTTACACATTAATTATTCAATCCATGATTAAATAAATAATTAGATTGAATAAATAATTAAATATTCTAACCCATAAGTATTAAATTACTAAATGGACTAATAATATTATTAATAATATTTTACATTATTTACATTAATTAATTATCATATTAATTAATTTATAAAATTTAATTCACTCATTATATTCAATTTAATTGAATATTTAATTAATGGCAACTTGTCAATTATTTTGATATTAAAACTTTAGAGTGTGTTCGCTAATAATAATATATATAAACTATATATATTATTTATACACATTACCTTACCTCAAAACAATTTCACAATAAATTATGAAATTAAAATAAATACAATATATAATTTAATATATATTATTTAGGCCATAAATTAAATTATTTAATACATTTACATTAAATAATTTATTTCTCATAAATTATGGAAATAATTCCATTTACCCGAAAATACATTAAAATAATAATATATTTACTCAATTTCTTATTTAAATAATTTATTAAATTATTTAATTAATATTACACAAATAATTGTATAATTCAATTTCTCACTCTCATAAATCATTTACAATGATTTATTTAATTATAGAATATATTCATTTAATATATTCAATTACTATTTAAAATTACTTAATTAATTTAATCCCTTTATATATATGTACATATATGTGAAATTAAATGTTGCACATATATACAATTATTAATCTCCCTTAATTAATTCAACTACTTTATATAATTTATAATTATATAATTTACATAATTATTCCTCACAAATAATTTATCAATAATTTACATAAATATTGATTAATGAGTATAATCAATATAATAACTAAATTAATTCCACAATTAACCTTTTAATTCAATTCAGATTAATTTAATATTAATCTATCTAATTATCACAATTTAATTAATCATTAAATTATGTTACTAAATATGCACACATATATATATATTCATATAAATACATATTTAATTTACACGCAACCACGTCGCATAATTACATAACTCCGCTAATTAAATTATCTTAATCTAATTAGACTTGCTATTAGCCAAGTTCATTGAATTATCACTGTACTTGCTAACTTAAAAAAAAAAATTTTGATATCACCATATCTAAGTTAGTCCGTTAAATTTAATTTGGACATCTATTTATCTATCACTACTAGGTTATCAAACTCCAACCTTTATTAAATATTAAATATTTTATTTCTAATTTATTTAAATATCCGGGATATTACATTCACCCCTTCTTCTAAAAATTTCGTCCCCGAAATTATCTCATACACATTTCTACCAATTTTCATCTCTGAGTATAACTCTTTACTCATCATAGTCTGTGACCACCCTTTTCTAGGAAGTTCATACTTCTAAACTCATAATTCCAGAACAATGGAATATCTTGCAGAAGAATAAATTGAAAATCAATATCTTACAGAAGAATAAATTGAAAATCAAAATATTCATTAAAACTTTCATACTATGCTGAGGAGTCATCAAGACTGTGAACATGGAATTAACTGAATTCCGAATAAATAGTATTTATCTCTGTAAATACTTATAAACAGAGTGTTTATCAATCACAAAGACTGAAAACATTCCATAGGTGTACGCTAGGTGATCAACCTATTGTACTTCTGCGTTGTGCACAACGACTTCTCACGGGGTCGAACTCTTTGGATTTACCAACCCATATCAGCATGCCACCACTGTTGGGCGCCCCCTCGCGGGTTCTTTATTCATGGCTCTGACATATCCCCCATTACGGGGTTGTTCACCTCAGACTTACTACAAAATTCCGCTCCAGCATAAGTTGGATTGGAAAATAAAACTCGAGTCATTTCTGACCAAAAAGTGTCCAGTCAAAATAAATGACATAGACTCACATCATTGAACTGTTCGTATATTACGACTCAAAAATCATTTCAGATTAGTTAAAGTAACAAAAATTCATTTATAGGACTTCATGATACCGCACTGTTGCAACAGTGCGTTGAGGATTCCGTCTTTTCATCTCTGCACCATGGCTTTAATGGCGTGTGATGATTTTATAAATACATTTTGATATTTTCAAATCAATTTGTCTTGCCGAAACAATTAGCATAGACTCTTCTTTAAACGTTTCAAAATACTAAAAATCATTTTGACTTTGTCATATTACATCATACCATAGTGGGCTTAAAAATACATCCAACACTAGGTTACTCTGCATTGATGACTCCATCGGTTATCATCTCTGCACTAAATGCATTAATGATTTCAAAAATACATTTGTCTTTTCAAAAGCACAAAAGTGCGAATTTGGCACGATTTTTAAGAATTTCAAAGTCTAGCATAGCTAGAAGATTTGGAATATCCTAAAACCTCAAAACACCTCAAATTTTTCCTCCACATTCTTTTCCAGCTTAATAACTATATCCATTATAGCCTTAACCTGACTACTTAACTCTATCCATACCTACTGTTCATCAAACTTACCACGTATTTGGGCTCAGCAACTTACCACAATCATATGGTTTGAGGAACTTGTCCTAGTCAGGCCAAAGTCGCCCATTCGCTGAGGGGCTCCACCACATGACTATGAGTCACGAACTTACTATGCGTGTCAGTTCTCAGAACACGAACTTATCTTAACATCCTCTACCTATCCGTTATACACATGAGAAAAGAATCACCTTCTCAACATACATATAGTGAATAGCGCGACACCAGGTTTCAGTTGATTATCATTATAGGAAGCCAAGTGGTCGTCAAACCAAACACATTCTCCTGCCCATACAAGAAATTGGTCAACTCAGCCACTAATCAATATAGGAAGTTAAGCGGTTGTTAAACCAAGAACAAATCCCCTGCCCATACAAAGGACTGTTCAACTCAACCACTGTATCAATATAGAAAACTAAGCGGTTCAAAAACCAAGCACTAATTCCCCGCCCATACAAGGAATTGTACAACTCAGCCACTAATATGAGTCCTCAATTAAAAACCTACAAACCTCTAACTTGTCTTAACTTGATATGAATTTTGTCAATTCATACCTTATCACACTCAACACTTCAAGAGTCCACTTGTTACTATTTCAGTATCTTCATTGTTATAGCATCATGCTATCAACACAACCTCTTAATCATTTAACAGACCATTTGTCATTCCATGATTTTACTATGATCATCGTGATCTTATAAAACAATTGATTTCACTGTACTATTTCTCCTTTATTCTAGGATCGTTTAATTCTATCATCTTATCATTCATCTCTGATCATTTTACTGTACGATCCTTCTCTTTTTAAATTTTTGAATCAAGTGTTCCCTGATTCTTATTCCATTTATTTGGATTACACTCATTGAAGATCCTTCTTTGAATCTTTTCATATATCTATGTATCTATATAGATTTATTTCCTCCTTTATAAACTGTATATGTTCATTTCTAAACTCTATCTGAGTTTATCCTTTCACTGTCTTCATTATATTTCCATGATTATAGCCTAAGGTACTACTACCTAAGAACTATAACCTATCAGCTCTGATACCAACCTGTGACGACCCCAAATCCGGGTTCCTTTAACCCTAGACTTGGTACGTCACGATACATCATCTTCATACACGTTCTATAACTAATGCGGAATATATAAACATAAATTGTTTATTCTACAACATTTCCCAAGGTTTCTAACCTTAACTTACATATATACCTTTAGATTCATAAAAAGGTTTACAAAATTACTTACATCATATAACAATTTAGTTATAATGAATAACACTATAATCTTGTCTTTTGCTTCTGTCTCCGTCTCTCCTCGGACATTCGTATTATTCTGAAATTTGTTATCATGATATAGCAAGAGTGAGCAACGACTTTGCTCAGCAAGTTTAAATACAATAACGATATATCATGATTGAAAGAAAGAACAAGCTTTCGGATTTTCAACAATATAATAATTGTGAAAGAGTACGAATCATAATTTCAATAATTGAATGACTGAATCAAGTAATGTTGAGTGTCAATAATGACCATGAACAATTTTAACTGAACCTTATGGTAATGAAGGTGATCAGCCTTTCATACCTGATGAACACATGCAACAAGCACTATGTGCGAATCAACAATTTAAAGATGTGGAATAATTATACAGAATTAAACCATAGCATGCTTGAAACGTAATAACTTGAATTTGAGTTAGGTACTTGAACAATAAAATAATATATCCTGCTCGAATATAAATTGAGTAGGGTTTAGGAAACTTGCACAAAGTAAAGTTTGAAGATAGGAAACTTGCCTGTCTGCTCAGCTACAATTAATGTCTAGCTTTAACTAACTGGCTTTGAAAGACCTAACATTAATAAAGTTGGTCTAATAATTAGTACAGCGTATTTGTACAACTATACGCTCACTAAGGAACTTATTTACCACACATAAGTACTAACACATAATTTACATCAGTCAAAATGATATTATTAACCTTATAGACCTTCAATCAAATTAGGTTAATAATTTAATAAGTTAGAAAATAATTTTTCTCAAGTGTTAAACACTTATTAAACTATTAAACAATTTATTATAATTGTTTAAACAAAAGAGTTAAAGACATTTTCTTTATTTCATTTAATTACTATTTAATATTAATTAAATAGTAAGTAATTAAATACCTTCAGTTATTATTTAATAATAACTTACTAGATTTATTTATTATTTAAAGTTAATCAAATAATAAATAATTATATTATATTAAAAATAATCAAATATCTTTAGTTATTATTTAATAATAAATAATAACTAACTAACTAGATTCATTTATTATTTAAAGTTAATTAAATAATAAATAATAAACTTATACAGTACATACTCAAATATCATTAGTTATTATTTAATAATAAATAATAACTAACTAAAATTATTTATTATTTAATGTTAATCAAATAATAAATAATTAAATAATCAATCTTAGTTGTCTTTAATTATTATTTAATAGTAATTAAATAATAATTAATTAATTTATCATCCTTGTTTATTATTTAATATTAATTAAATAATAATTAGTTTAATCGTAAATTCAGAAGATATAATATTAAACTAACTAGATTAACATTTACAACATTTAAATATTAATCCTAAATATTTATTATATTTGAAAAATATAATATTAAACTAACTAGATTAATATTTACAACATTTAAATATTAATCATAAATACTTATTATATTTGGAAAATATAATATTAAACTAACTAGATTAATATTTACAACATTTAAATATTAATCCTAAATACTTATTATATTTGAAAAATATAATATTAAATACCTAATTATCATTTTTGTATTATTAATATTTTTGTTATAATTTTAAATTAATTTTTAAACATTTAAATTAATTTAAATTATCCAGAATGGCATTTCCGTAAATAAGTTGAAAAACGAACGGAGGGGCAATTTCGTAATTACGCAGAAAAAAGACCGGAGGGGCAAAAATGTAATTTCGCTAAAAATCGGTGCACCGCGCATGGCGCGCCTTACAAAAACCCGGGGCCAAAACGGTGCCGTTTTGGAGACCCCGGAGCCGGCCTCCGCGCATTGCGCGCGGGTTAACTTTTTTTATGCGCCAAACGGCGTCGTTTTGTACGGCTGTCCGTCGGATTTATTTGGCTGGCGCGCATTGCGCGGCCAGTCTTTTTCTTTTCCCCTTAGCAGATTGTGAATAGTAGTTTTAATACACCACTTTAATAAAAATTACACCTTCAAGTAAGCTTTAAAAATCCAAAAAAATTACCAATCACTTAATATCAATTTATAACATGAAAATTTAATTTTTCATGATTTAATATTAAAATTTTTTTATAAAAATTTTTACATCACATAAACTACCACAAATCATAACTTTTTGTGTATAACTCCATTTTGAGTGATTCAAACTTTGTTTTTCTCATGATTTAATGTTCTATAATATTATGACATTAAATCTAAATTTTATAAAAATTAATTTCTTGTCATTACTTTGAGACTTGATTTAACACCACCAATCACATGTTTTTAGCATATAAATTATACCAAAACACAAACCAAGTATATTAAAATCAAGCATGACATAAATATTACTATCACATATTATTAACTACATTAACATGTTTATACTCACATGTTGGTTTATTTAATAAAAAAAATAAACTACATTTAAAATAACCATTACCTCATTTTAATGGTTATCTTCATTTTTTTTTTTCCAAAATGGGTTGTGCAACTTGAAGATATGCACCAAGATCTCCTTCTCTACCTTCTCCATGCTCTCTCTCAAAATTCTTACTCTCCCAAACTATTTCTCTCAAACTCTCTCTTTTGGAACTTAGAAAATAAATGAAGTATAATGTCTACCATTTCAAGTATACATGCAAAATTCTTAGATACAAAATTATATCTATAAGTTATGATGCTCCTCACTTGGATACTTGCACAAGAAAAGTAGCCCATAACTTAGTTGGTGGAAGAGGGATGGTCCAAGTACTTTAAAAATCAATACAAGCAACCATTAATTAAATAAATGCAAAATAAACTAAAATAAACACCAAATCAATTCTTTTCTCTCTCTCCTCCTACATGGTCGGCTGACCTCTCTTTCTTTTGTCCCAAAATGTTAGTCACATGCCACTTTTTAATAAATAATAGTTTACTTAAGTATTTTCCAAGTGGGCCAAACATTGGGCTTTAATTTAAAATACCAATTGGGCTTCTATTAAATTGTTTGGGCTACAAAATTGCCAAATTTTATTATTCTCCACTTGGGCTACTAATTGACCCATGTTGGGCTAATTTAATAATTTACACATTAATTATTCAATCCATGATTAAATAAATAATTAGATTGAATAAATAATTAAATATTCTAACCCATAAGTATTAAATTACTAAATGGACTAATAATATTATTAATAATATTTTACATTATTTACATTAATTAATTATCATATTAATTAATTTATAAAATTTAATTCACTCATTATATTCAATTTAATTGAATATTTAATTAATGGCAACTTGTCAATTATTTTGATATTAAAACTTTAGAGTGTGTTCGCTAATAATAATATATATAAACTATATATATTATTTATACACATTACCTTACCTCAAAACAATTTCACAATAAATTATGAAATTAAAATAAATACAATATATAATTTAATATATATTATTTAGGCCATAAATTAAATTATTTAATACATTTACATTAAATAATTTATTTCTCATAAATTATGGAAATAATTCCATTTACCCGAAAATACATTAAAATAATAATATATTTACTCAATTTCTTATTTAAATAATTTATTAAATTATTTAATTAATATTACACAAATAATTGTATAATTCAATTTCTCACTCTCATAAATCATTTACAATGATTTATTTAATTATAGAATATATTCATTTAATATATTCAATTACTATTTAAAATTACTTAATTAATTTAATCCCTTTATATATATGTACATATATGTGAAATTAAATGTTGCACATATATACAATTATTAATCTCCCTTAATTAATTCAACTACTTTATATAATTTATAATTATATAATTTACATAATTATTCCTCACAAATAATTTATCAATAATTTACATAAATATTGATTAATGAGTATAATCAATATAATAACTAAATTAATTCCACAATTAACCTTTTAATTCAATTCAGATTAATTTAATATTAATCTATCTAATTATCACAATTTAATTAATCATTAAATTATGTTACTAAATATGCACACATATATATATATTCATATAAATACATATTTAATTTACACGCAACCACGTCGCATAATTACATAACTCCGCTAATTAAATTATCTTAATCTAATTAGACTTGCTATTAGCCAAGTTCATTGAATTATCACTGTACTTGCTAACTTAAAAAAAAAAATTTTGATATCACCATATCTAAGTTAGTCCGTTAAATTTAATTTGGACATCTATTTATCTATCACTACTAGGTTATCAAACTCCAACCTTTATTAAATATTAAATATTTTATTTCTAATTTATTTAAATATCCGGGATATTACACTATCATTCTTCATAATTGCAAATAAAGTTTTTTCCGCAAGAATTAACACTATGGCTTAGCAAGTCTAACTAATAATACATACACAGTTTATGCTTTCATATAAATTTTAACATGCTTTGACTTATTATATATCTCAGTTCAACATTACAATTAACTTTCATATCAACAGTTTATAACACATTGTCATACAAAGCGTATAAATCACGTTTATAACTTATAAACATAACACCTAAGAGTTAGAAGACTTGTCTTGTATGTCTTTTATAGTTAATATTACGGATTAAACGTTATTCGTAACTTCTTCACAATTTATAAGTTAATATAAACTAATTAGGCTTTAATTTACAAGAATTAATCTTTAAATTATATTTCGGGCATTATAACTTCTTATAACATCTAATTATATAATCATCATAAACCTAAATATATAGAATTTTATGATTTTACTTGAATAACACTAAGAACATTTTAAAATAATTTGAACATGATAACCACTTGGTTTTTGATCTTTTCTACTTTATAGTTAAAATAAATTGGGCATTATAACTGTTTGTAAAAGTAATTTATTACATTATATATAAAATAATTTGAGCATTAGAACTGCTTGTAAAAGTGATTTCTTATATTATATATATAAAAAATTGAGCATTATAACTGCTTGTAAAATAAAATTTCTTTTACTATTAAAATAATTTGAGCATTATAACAACTTGTAAAAGTATATTTATACTAAATACTTGAAGAAATTTGAACATAATAACTACTAAAGTATACCTCTTAAATTGTTTGCTTTAGCTAAATTTGCGCAAGGCTTAGATATTTGAAATATATTTTTATCTCACAATAACTCTCAAAATATAAATATAGAGTGTTTGCTCTAGGAATTGCTCTTGAAAATAGTAAGGAAATAAGTAAAGGAATGGCTTGGGATTTATAGGAAATCATAGTTTCGTTAATTACACATTAGGGGCTTGGTTTATTACATTTTAATACCTCATTAATTGCACCTTAGTCCCTCCTTCATAAAGTAGCCTCCCACTATAGTGATGTTATCAATGTGACATCATGCTTGCATCATCCTTTGTTACGATTGGTCAAAACAAGATCACATGGATCACTAGTTAGTTTTCCTTAGTCTTGATTGGTTTATTTTAGTTTGCTTGGATTTAGTTAGCTCTTTAGTTAGTGCAACTTGTTAATCTTTTTTTAGTTTAGTTACCCTAACTTGTTAATCTGTTCTTAGCTCTGATTAGTCGAAAACAATTCACATGGATATCCATACTCGAATGTGATTAGTCGAAAATATTTCACTTGGATTCCTAGTTACAAACTAATTTGATTTCAACTGGTTAGTTAATTAGTATAATACTAAAATATTTATACGAATTTTCTTCGTATTTATACATTATACAATATTCGTATTCTACTCGTATTAATCTCGTATTATAATTCGTATAATTCTCGTATTATACCTTGTATTTGTTGGTTTGCAAAAATATGGCATACATACAATCAAATTATACAATAGTGCAATCGAATCAAGCAAAATCAAATTTAAAATTTTTTACAAACCAATAACCAGGATCATTCTTATACGATAATTATTAATTGAGGAAGGACACAAAATTTATACCTTTGTAGAATCAAGTTTCCACAGGTACGAGCTCACCGCCTTTTAATCCTTCGCGTTCTTCTTCAAATTCATCGATTAGATTCCACAGATCAATGTTAGCTTCCCAATTAGCTTCCCAAGTGTGAAACTTCTAGAAGTGATCCACCAAGATATCTATGAATTAAAGAATTGGATTTTGATTTTTTCAAACCATAGGTGACTAACCCTAATTCTCTCTCTTTCTAACTCCTTAGATGTAGAGAATTATGAAGTACTCTCCTAAAACTTCAACAAAGTGAGTAACCCTAATCTATCATAAGGTTTCTCCTTATATAGAGAAACTCTTTTTCTCCTAAACTCTTTAGGATTAGGGTTTTAATTTAATTCTCAATCTAATTAGGAATTAAATTAATTATTATAATAATTATAATTCCTAAACCATTTAAAAACTTAATTATTTATACTACTACTACTACTTATTAATTAATTCCTAAACCATTTAGGAACTAAATAATAATAATAGTAATAATTAGACTCCTTTTATTAATTTATAATTAGTATTTCTAAAATACTAAATTATAAATATTAAGCTATTTAATTTATTCTATTACCATAATATAAATTAAATATACTTAACTTATTATTACGATTATGCCATCCACTTCTAAAATAAATATTACTCTTTTACGATGTGACCTTTTAGGTTCTCCATATTAAACCGATTGTATAATAAATAAATTAGAACAATTCTAATTCATTTATTATGAATTAACTCTTTAATTCAGAATAAATAAATATTTATTCCACAATAAGGGTAACCCCCTTAGCGATTAATCGACATTCTAGATAATATAAATTTTAACATTTGATCGTAAAAGAACCTTTCAACGAATAGTTATCGTACAATTCAATTATTCTACCACACAATATCCCAATTAAATATAAGATATGAAATTATCGTCAAGTCTTATTTTATTTGATCATATGCTTTTCAATTCACAAATGCATAACTCTAATGTAAATTAGAAATTTCTTTCTAATTTTTATTCCACCTTGGTGAATGATTTCTGAGTTGTCATTTATCGAATGATTTTTATTATAAGATATAGGACATTTTCTCCCTTTACTAGAAGTGGTAGATCCTTTATTGACCATTCACCTACCTCCATGCACAACTTATTATACCCGAGCATATCATTTGTTATTCGCAAAGAGTCTTAAAGAATATGTCAAAGTATAACTCATCATACATAAGATACTATGATAATCTCAAGTCCAAGACAGACAAGTAAAACTCCATTAGGTGTTCCTTGAGCGAGTCATGTTTAGTGAACTTAATCTTCTAATAAACACCTACATACTTGCTTTAGTGTCTTTACACAAATGATTATGAGATCAATCATTCTCTTCATAAGAGTAAGCATAATATGTACCAATCTATCCGGATTCATTAATCCACATTTTAGTGATCACACGATTAGAAATATTTTAGTTTTGAGCTATCTTCAATTTTGATCTCATTAGCATGATCAACATCATGATTCTAAAAATATTGCTCAAAACTATGAGTTTATCCATTTAATTAATTCAGAAAATTAATCATGAATAAAGAAATACCTTGAAATTTTTATTGATAAACGAATAAGATTACAAAGTATATACTTATCACATCAAATGTGATTAGCTTGAGGGCTTACTACTTTAAATCTCTCGCTTGCTGGAAGCTGTCGTTATCACTCCAAAATTATTCCTTACTTTCACTCTATCAATATAAAATTGGTATAATGGCAAGCAAGAGTCGAACCCACGGGAAGTGTATTTTATGATTTATCCGAATGCTTCTAACAGTAAATAACAAGTAATAATAAAAAGGGGATTTTTGTAACTATGATTCTACTAGAAAACAAAGAGTATAAATTGAGATTTTCCAATGATTTGCAAATTTCAGTTCTTCAGTTCAGTATCGTCTTTTCATAAATATGATATAACCAAGTTAATTAATATCTTTCCTTCAATGAAATGAACAACCCTAGGTAACCACGGTCCGCGTTACCCGAAACTCCCCTTAGGTTTTAAATCTAATGTGACGATCGCCCCCACTAGACCTTAATTATCATACAACCTAGAACTATCAGTCTAGATTTAATATGACAATAGCATTAAGAATTAGGGAATTAGGTCATTCCAAGCAATAATCGTACAATCGCAGACTATTTAACCTGTCTTCTTGATATCATAGTAATATTCAAAAGCTTGACCACAATCAAATACCACTATTCGCTACTTATGATCAGATATAACATCTTTTGCTTAATATTATACCTTAATCTAGCATATGATAATAATCAAATCAATTCAATGGGCCCTTATCAAATTAATCAAACCAATCATCATTAAGCAATTTTAATAGATCATCAAGAATAAATTCCACAGACGAAGGAAAAGAAACTAATAGCTCAATTAATTCATAAATAATAAATAAGATTCAACATCCCTTAGAACTGAAAATAGAGAACTTAGCCTGACATAGTCAAAAACGCCAATCAATCTTCAATGGAAATCCTTCTCTCTAAGTTGTTTTAAAACCATTCTAATCCTATCTATTTATATCTCTAATAACTCTACTAAGAACTCCTAACTCGTAGCAACATCACAATCCTTCTGTTGCTCAACTTCTGGAAACACACGAACACTTAAAATCAATTCCGCCGACCACGGCCCCGGCCACGGATTCCCTTGTAAAAGTCGGCCCCGGCCACGGTTACTGTTCATAATTACAAAATTGCCACTAAGCTCTGTTTTTACCGTTTTGACCCTCCAAAGCTATTTTCTGCAATATAAACATAAAAACAAGTAAAATGCAAATAAAAATACTCAATGACAACAATTTATTAAGCTCAAGAACATCGATTCGTAAGTATAAACTACACTCATTACTTGCACTAAAGTCAATCACCTTTTGGTATCCCTATACCATTCTTCTCTAAGTGGCGATTGTTACAATTGCTAAGTAAATGCTTTAGGTAATTGATCTGTAATGTTGTTCTAAGATTCTATCATCTTTATAGTGTCATCTCCTTTACCAATGATTCTTCTAATCATACGAAAATGCTGCAACACATGTTTGGATTTTAGATGAGACTTAGGTTTCTTGGTGAATTAAACTCCTTTAATGCTAGGAACCATTCCAAGTTCAATAATGAACTTGTTAAAGCAAACAATTTCTTTGCAGCTTCACTTATAGTTATTTACTATATATTTGTCACTAAATCAACAACTTTTTACTGTTTGGAACTTTTTCAACTCACTGCACCACCGTTCAAGGTAATCATATAACCTGAAACAGATATGTTGTTGTCTTGGTTAGTCTGAAAACTCGAGTCTGTAAAGCTCTCTAGTTTTGAATCAGACCAACTATTAGAAACTCTTTTCTAATATTCTTCTTCAGGATTGAACTGATATCTGCTTATCATACATAAGCAACATCAAATCTTGTACATATCATCGAATTAATGTATGTCCATTGGGTTAAACCTGTGACTCCCCGCGGAAAAATCACCTGACACCAACTGTGACTCCCGCTCGTCAACGAATAAACTCCACAACATTTGAATAAAGGCATGTTGTTGAAAAACTCAGTAAATTTAAATTTTTATAACTTTTACTTTACCTTGCCTCAGAATCGCAATCTTTACATAAATCCTACAACTCAGATCATTTATATTTTTATGACCTAGTGTATTACAACCATTGTGAGCAAATAAAACTCGCAACCTAACAATAAGTCGACATGACTATTTACTAACCGCTTTTAGTTACACGAGTTTACAAAACATTAACACTCGTCTTGATATACAACCGCCTTTCACTATTATTACAAGGCTTTAAAACAGGGATAATACCGAATGATAATTACTCCCAACATGGTACGACGTTTATCTTTGAACAGTTCTAGTAACGTCTATAATTATAACTAATCTTTAACACATCTTCGTCGCGATTACCGGGATCTTCAAATTTCTCGCTCCCCGCTGAAAATGTTTATTGTAGCAAGAGTGAGCACGACGGCTCAGCAAGTCTAACAGCTAACACATAACACGTAGGTCACATTTAATTTATGCTTTATGCTCCATGCTTTGCATTTATATAGGCATCATGCTTATCATGCTTTACATTTATACAATTAATCCATGCTTACCATGCATGTCAATATTTCCAGGTTATATAACTCATATAACACATCTCAACTCATAGCATTCATTAAAATCAGCTATTAACAACATATGACTGTACGCAGACACATTTAAAATCAGTTATCACATAAAATGAGTGCACACTTAATAGTTTATGCATATAGCAAACAGGTTCGCAAGTAAAGCACATAGTACTGAAAAACTTGCCTGATAGTCGCATTGACTTACGCTACCAGTCTGAAATCCGCGTTCCATCATTAACGCTCAACAAATCGAATTACTGCCTTCGAAAGACCTAATTTGCTTATCTGGCAATTAGTAAAGTACATACGAACTCAGCTGTTATTCATAAAAGGATTGACTCTACAACACAGCATCTCCTATTTATTAACTCATAATTTATAAGACAATATTATCCTCCTTGGATAATATTTTAATTATCGATCAGTATTATTATACATTAATAATACATCACTAAAATTTCAATTGTACTTAGGTACCTAACAATACCTTAATTGGTTACTAATATTATTAAACCCTTAATAATATTTACCCAATTATCAATATTATTAATCCGTTAATAATATTTAACTACTTACCGTCAATTATAAACCCTTTAATGATAATTTATAATATTGGTAATAACTAAACACTCCAACAATTACCCGTAAATTGTTTACACTTTATTACCTTTAATTCTTTCACATCATTTATTTAATATCATTTAAATAAATAATTAATTCACTTAACTTTACTTGTTTATTTATCTTCACATAAACAATTATTTTATTAATTACTTCACATTATTTATTTAATATCATTCAAATAAATAATTAATTCACGTAACTTTACTTGTTTATTTATCTTCACATAACCAATTATTTCCTTAATTACTTCTCATTATTCATTTAATATCATTTAAATAAATAATTAATTCAATTAATTTTACTTGTTTATTTATCTTCACATAAACAATTATTTCCTTAATTGCTTCACATTATTTATTTAATATTATTTAAATAAATAATTAAATTAAATTAATATTACTTGTTATTTATTATCACATAACAATTATCTCATTAACCTTAATTCACTTTAATTATTATTTAATTTAAATAATAATTAATTAATTCTCCTTAATTCCTTTAATGATTATTGAATATCAATACATAATCATTTCTTAATTATTTTAACCTCATCTATTATTTAATATTAATTAAATAATAAATAATTATTTTATTCACTTCATCTCCCTTTAATTATTATTTAATATCCTTTAAATAATAATTAAATAATTAATCATCCTTATTCATTATTTATTATTAATTAAATAACAAATAATTATTATATTAACTTTATCTCCCTTTACTTATTATTTATTATTATGTAAATAATAATTAATTAACTATTATCCTTATTCATTATTAAATAATAAATAATTAATATATTAACTTTATTTCCCTTCAATTATTATTTAATATCATTTAAATAATAATTAATTAACTAATTATCCTTATTCATTATTTAATGTTAATTAAATAATAAATAATTACTATTTTAACTTTATTTCCCTTTAATTATTATTTAATATCATTTAAATAATAATTAATTAAATAATTATCCTTATTCATTATTTAACATTATTAGATAATAAATAATTACTATTTTAACTTTATCTCCCTTTAATTATTATTTAATATCATTTAAATAATAATTAATTAACTAATTTATCATAATAATGACTTTTAATTTACCTTATTTATTATTTATTATAAATAATAAATAATTATTAATTTTGGCTCTCAAATTAATTATATTAATTTTAAAACATTTTGACCCATTTTGGACTTAAATGACCCGACCCGACCCGTCCCGAATGGCCCGACCCGACCCGGATCGAAAAATAACATTTTTCAAAATTTTGGCATCAAAGCCCCGGCTTTCAAAATTGCACTGATTTGAAAGCCCCGGCTTTCAAAACAGAAACCTCATTGGGCGAAATTTTCAGATTTTTCCAATTTTGCCCCTTTGATTAAAACTTTCATAAAATCTTCAATATAAGTCCAAATGACCTCAAATTGGTGTCCATGGATTCGTATCTTCTTGAACTACAAGATTCCATCATTGAAACACATTTTTGGACATATTTTGTCACGAAAAATGGGCTTAAAGTGGATTGTTAGGTTTAGGGTTTTGAAAAATGAACTCATTTGGTTCCAAAAATCATAACTTACTCATTTCAACACCTTTTGACATGATTCCAACTAGGTTTTACTTTTTACTTACATATCTAACATATGACAAAGTAAATCACACATACGACTTGTAGGTTTCAAAATGTATAGCCTCGAATCATACGTTCGATTAGGGTTCCGTCGGTAGAAATCGTTTTCAAGCTTCTTGCTAAACTTTTCCTAATAGATACCCATAAATACCCATGTTGAATCCATTGAACCCTACATTTACTAATCTAGCATGGATATAAACATTTAGAGTTTGAAAGTGGTTTTGAACCATCAAAAACTACTTCAAAATCTTAAAACACAAAGATGAAAAAGAAAACAAGGTTTTGAAAACTTTTGAACCTTTTAATAGTTTTTTCTTCTTCTTGCTAGAAACTTTACCAAGCTTGGATGATTCACTTCCATAGCTAGAAAGCTTCACCATGAGGAGGCCTTCATCTTTAATCCTTGCCTCTTCTTCATCCAACCATTCAAGCATCAAGGAAAATGCTCCTCTTCCATGGCTTTTCTCTTTTCTCTCTAGCTTTCTCTCTATTTCTTTTGCTCTCTAGTAACTTAGTAGCAAAATGACTAATGAATGAATGAGAGAAGGAGAGTGTAGTATATTATTGGCTAGCAAAAATGTATACTTACATTTTATGTAAGTATACACATCACTCATTAATGAAATAGACTTACTAGCTTACGCCCCTTTTTCCTTGCTTTTCCCCAAACATTGAGCTACTAAAAGAGCAACCAAAAGCAGTCTTTAAAGACCCCAAAAGCTGCCGGCAATTGATGCTCCAAAAGCTCCAAATTTCATTTATTTTTCCTTTTCTTTTTATTGCCCAATTGTGCTAATAAAATATATATATATATAGATACATATATATATAATCACCAACACATACATTTGGGCTAAAGATTGGACCACAATTAAATACTTTACCTGGGCCTCTCCAACATTTGATTAGGACCACAATTAAATTAATGTTTGGGCCATGCATTAATTAATCCAATGGGCTAGGCATTTTAAATCAATTGTGCTACCAATAAATTTATTTAGTTAACACACTTGGGCTATCCTTTGGGCCGCTAGTTAAAACCATTTGGGCTCAAATAAATAAGTCATAGGACCTCCTATATGGCTTGCCATATTCACCATATTGTGCCAATTAAATTATCTCATAACCAATTTACAAGTCCATTAACAATTAAATTAAATTGGGCTTGTTTAATAAATTAATTTGACAAATTCAAATTATTAATTTCCTAGTGGAATTATATAATATTAATAATCCACTATTAACAACTTTCCAAATGAAAATAAATAACATTTTTAATGTTTAAGCACTCTCATAAATTAATAATCACATTAATTAATTTATTCCTCCAATTTAACTTGCTAGCTATTTAAATCAATTAATCACATAGCTCAATAACCCTATCAAACTTTGATATTACACATCCTAGATTGGTCCATTAATTTACTAAATCCATTAATTGAACCTTCCTTAAATTCCTTTAATTATCTCAACATATAATTAAATAACCTCAAGCCATCATGTAATGATTTAATTTAATCGTACAGAATTTACAGTTACTGTTTAATAAATTCATTTATTTCTATTAAAATATTTCGGGTCGCTACAAAACCGGGCATCCTATACAATCTATCTTTATAGACCTTTATCTCCGATAGTAGGATGCTTCTCTTAAGTCCTTGATAGAGAAGTGTTTAGATAACCACGTCTTTACTGATTGTAGCATCGGTATGTCATTCCTTATTAGTAGTATATAACATATAGTACTCGGAATGTAACAGTTCTCCCACTAACCTTTTATACACACTTTGTTCATCCACGTTTTTGATAAAATCAAACTCTTTTGATTATTCTATCAAAAAGGACGTTTCAACTTTGAGAAACTTGTTTCAATCCATAAATGGATCGTCAAGTAAAATTTGAATGGACTTAAGCATTATTACTAGTGAAAAGTTTCATCATAGTTAGCTCATTGACCTTGTTTGAAACCTTTTGTCACTAGTCAGGTCTTATAGGTCTCCACCTTGCTATGTGCTTTAGTCTTTCTCTAAAGACCCATTTCGAATTTCATAGTCAACAACTATTTCTCTTAAGTCTTTACCACTCATACCTCATCGCATTTAACTAGATCATCATTCACTATGATATGTACCTTATCATCGTCATCTATGATGAATCCATACCTCTCAGGTATCTTCAGTACTAAACCATATTTACGACTTGGTTGTGGTACAATAAGTTTATCTACTTGTACAGATTCTTTCACTTGATCTGTAGTATTTTGTGATTCTTGAACTCCTTTAAGATCTTTCATACTCCCACTAACCCATTCAAGGATAAACTCCTTTTTCCTAGAAAATAGCGTTTTTTAACAAACACCTTTTAATCAGTAGGATTATAGAAGTAATACCCTAAACTTTTTTTAGGATATCCCACAAGTTTACACTTATCAGATCTTGTCCCAAGCTTATCACTGTTAAACCTTTTGACATAAGCTGAACAATCCAAATCTTAACTTACTTAAGACTTGGTTTCCACCCCGTCCATAACTCATATGGAGTCTTAGGGATGGATATTGAAAGTATCTTATTTTAGTAGATATGCTGTCGTTTCTAGAGTAAAACCCTAGAAGGATACTGAAAGATCAGTAATACACATCATGGATTATAACCATGTCCATCGTGAGAGAATACCGTTTGCACTTGAGATGATCTAGAAACGTACTGTTTAAGTATTCTCTTCTCGATCTAATAGAAGAACTTTAATACTATTGGCCATTTATTTCTTTACTTCACTTTTGAATTCTTTGATCTTTTCAAACGATTTGGATTTGTATTTCATCAGTGGGAGTAATGAATGAATACCCTCATCTTGCATTTTTTGTCATAAGTCTGATAAGTAGGTTTTATACCTACTATTTTGATACCAACTTGCTTAAACTTTCGCTTGTTCTCATTAGTTTTTATTACTATTCATGCTTTTATGTCTCTTTTGTAGGTTTCATGCTCCATAGCTCATTTTTGGCCTTTTCCGTCTACATGTGGACAAACGGGCTTGTTTTAGACTAGAACCTGTGCGGGGGGGAGAAGTGCAATATTTCAGGACAAAATTGGTACGATGTGGGTGTGATATGCGCGAAGATCGGATGCAGCAGAAAATGGTGCACAGATTCCAAGACTGGTGCACGGCGCAGCTGCGCCCCAATCCTTCATAAAAACTGCGCAGCTGTGCAGTTCCTCTGCCTGCTGTCTGACTGGTGCACGGCGCAGCTGCGCCGCATTCCTTCATAAAAACTGCACAGCTTCGCAGTTCCTCTGCTTGCTGTCTGCCTGCCGTAAGGCGCAGCTGCGCCCCATCTCAGTACAAAAACAGCGCAGCTGCGCCGGTCCTTCGCACCAAAATCCTGATATGACTTTTTTGAATGGGCCAATTAAAAGCTTCATGCTACAGTGATCGAAAGGGAGCGCCTGAGGCCCTATATAATAGAAGTATCAGTCTAAGGCTTAAGGAGATAGAGAATAACTAGGTCATAAGGAAGAGGGGAGAGCTCATTGTTCATTTTTATTCTTTGTTTTCTTTGTTCTCTCTTGTTCCTTATGATTTATCTAGAGTAGTTAAGCTTAGGGCTAGACTTTGGAAGTTTGAAGCATTGTGTCAACATTGGAACTCTGGATTCGAAGAAGAGAAACCGAGCTTTGCATTTCTTAACCTTTGTTTTCTCTTTCTTTTCATTTGTACCTTCAATGTATGAACATTTGTTGATGATGGTTGTTATTTCTATTATAAACTAACTTCTCTTATGGGATTATAATGAAACCTAGGTTTTAGTTCAATTTGTTATGCTTCCTTGTTGTGGTTAAATGATTATGTATGGATTGTCTAATGTGGTTTATTTTAATTGTTTAATTGCTTGATCACCAATTACCATGTTAACTCACACGGAACCGAGATGGGGAGTGTGAGTTTAGAGCCGACCATGTTAGCTTGTGTTCATGATTTCACATGACGTTGGATTACATGATTAGTGCTAAGGATAGACATATACCAAGGCACCACACGTAGTCTTTTGAAAACTTGTGCTTAAACCCGTTTTTCTCTAGGTCACATAGAAATATAGTGATTTAATTAACTTGGGTGTTCTTTCCCGTTCTGTTGCCCTTTGGGTCGGATCTGGGTTGGATATGGGTATGATGCAACGAGAGTTGGTCATGCTTTAGTTTCGTGTTTTCGACTAACAATTCGAGATAATCAGTTAGGTCAGGAAGTAGCACAATTGAATGACACCCTAGGTGAAGTTATAATCCCATGCCTCTTTTGTCTGCTTAAATCGTTTATTATTTAGTTGTCTTTAATTTTTACAACTTAGATTTAATTCACAATTCCTTGATTTACTTTACCACTGTTTAAAGAAACCGAAATAGTTATAAAACTACTGCTTGATAGTTTAACAACGATTCATAGTCCTCGTGGAAACGATACTTTACTTATTCTATATTACTTGTTGACCACGTGCACTTGCGTGTAAGTGTTGATTTGTCATGCGTACGGTTTGGCACCCAATAAGTTTTTGGCGCCATTGCCGGGGACTTTGAGTAGTTTTTATTACTTTCATCGTCAGTTTAAATTAGATTGGTTTAGTTAAACAATCTTTTCGTACCTCATTTCTTTTTATCTATTTCTTTGGTTTCAGGTACTTGTGACTTGTGCATGCTAACTCGATCAAAGAAACGCAAGCTGTGGGCTCGCAATGACAACATTAATACACGAGTTCAACAAGTGATTGAGGTTAGCTCTGACAGTCAAGAGGGAATTGAACAGTCAGAAATCATGGCGGGAGAACAAGAGGCACCCAAGCCATTAAGAGATTATGCAACGTCACGAATAAATGAATTGCAAGCGAGTATCACAGGGCCGGCAATCACAGCCCTCTCCTTTGAAATTAAACCGAGTACCATTCAAATGGTGAAAAATTCAGTACAGTTTGGGGGAATAGCTAATGATGATCTGAATGATCACTTGCTGAGTTTTTTGGAGATTTGTGATACGTTCAAATTTAATGGAGTAACGGATGATGCAGTGAGACTTACACTCTTCCCATTTACACTGAGAGATAAGGCAAAGAGTTGGCATCACTCATTACCTCCGGGGTCGATTACTACATGGGAAGATTTGGCGCAGAAATTTTTGAAGAAATTCTTTCCTCCTACAAAGACCAATAAACTGAGAAATGACATTTCTATGTTCGCGCAACAACATGGAAAGTCATTATATGAAGCATGAGAGAGATTTAAAGAGTTGCTTAGAAGATGCCCGCATCATGCACTACCCCAATGGATGCAGATGAACACCTGTTACAGTGGTTTGAGTGGTAACACTCGGACTAGCATTGACGCAGCATCTGGAGGGGAATTTATGGCGAAGAATTTTGATGAGGCATACGAGCTGCTTGAAACTATGGCTGCCAACAATTATCAATGGCCTACTTTTAGGCTAAATCAACCAAAAGTGGCCGGGGTTATAGAAGTAGATGCTATCACAGCCTTAGCAGCTCAATTATCAGTAATGTCCAAGAAGATTGATGTTATTGCGGATAATAAAGTGCAGTAGGTGGCTTATGTTTGTGAGCTATGTGCAGGGGAACATCCTACAGAGCAATGTGCTATCAACTCGGAAGCAGTACGGTTTGTGAGTAGCTACCAGAGACAACCGAATCAGTATCAGAATACTTATAACTCTGGAGCTAGGAATCACCCAAACTCGTCGTGGAGCAATAATCAGAACCATCAACAAGCTCCAAGACCACACTAGCCGCCGGGATTTCAAAGTCATCAACATGTAGCACAACCGTCCCAACCAGAGAGAAAGCCAGATTTAGAAGAGTTAATGCTGAAATACATGGCTAACACTGATGTGTTGATAAAGAGTCAGTCTGCATCCATCAAAAATTTAGAGAACCAAGTGGGCCAAATGGCCAATTTGCTGGCAAACAGACCTCAAGGATCTCTTCCAAGCAATACAGAAGAAAACCCACGAAGAGAGGGAAAAGAGCACTGCAAAGTTGTCATAAATAGAAGCGGAAAACAGTTTATGCCAACTAGCGCGAATGAGCCGAAAGTACAAAGGGAAACAGAGCAGTTGCGCCCTGCCTCAGACTCAGTTGGTGCAGAAAGCTCTAAGGAAAAAGAGGAAGGTGTTGTGGAGACGGAACTAGGAAATAAGGACCAACCAGAAAAGCCTCCGGTTACTCACACACGAGTCTATCCCCCAATACCTTTTTCACAAAGGCTTCAGAAACAGAAAATGGACAAGCAGTTCGCTAAGTTCCTTGAAATTTTTAAAAAGCTGCAAATAAACATACCGTTTGCAGAAGCTTTAGAACAGATGCCGAGCTATGCTAAGTTCATGAAAGGAATTCTGTCCCGAAAGAAGAGATTGGAAGACTTTGAGACTGTGGCTCTAACTGAGGAATGTAGTGTGGTCTTACAAAGAAAACTATCTCCTAAACTGAAAGATCCTGGTAGTTTCACCATTCCATGCGAGATAGGGAGTGTGTCTTTCAACAGATGCTTGTGTGACTTAGGAGCAAGCATTAACCTCATGCCATTATCAATTTACGCACAATTGGGACTTCCTGCACCAAAGCCCACAACCATATCCCTACAGCTCGTAGATAGATCTATTACATATCCAAGAGGGATTGTGGAGGACATTCTGGTTAAAGTTGACAAGTTCATATTCCCTGCGGACTTCATTATCCTAGACTATGAAGAGGACAAGGATATTCCCATCATTTTGGGGAGACCATTTTTAGCCACGGGGAGAACTCTCATCGATGTACAAAAGGGAGAATTAACAATGAGGGTCCAGGACCAAAGAATAACTTTCAATGTGTTCCGGGCAATGAAGTTCCCAACCGATGAAGAAGAATGCTTCCGAATGGATGTGGTAGAGAGGGTAGTGGAAGATGAGTTTCTTAGAATTGCGAGTAAGGATCCAATGGAAACTACCTTGGTGAAGGATAGTGATAGTGAGAATGATGAGTCAGGGATGGATGACTGTCTCCAATAGCTGGAGGCACTACCACAGGTGAACACATGCAAGATATCTGTCGAGCTGTTAGAAAATACAGAAGAACCTCCAGATCGTGTGAAACCATCCTTGGAGGTACCTCATACTCTTGAGCTTAAACCGCTCCCATCACATCTCAGGTATGCTTATTTAGGTGAATCAAATACTTTGCCTGTGATTATTGCATATGCACTAACCCCTTTACAGGAAAGTAAGCTGATAAGAATCTTAAGAGAATTCAAGGAAGCTATCAGATGGACAATCGCCGACATCAAGGGCATTAGTCCGTCCTTCTGTATGCACAAGATTCTAATGGAAGAGGACAGCAAGCCGACTGTGGAGCATCAGAGAAGGCTCAACCCCATTATGAAAGAGGTTGTTAAGAAGGAGATTCTGAAATTGCTAGATGCTGGGATCATATATCCTATCTCCGACAATGTATGGGTGAGCCCTGTCCAATGTGTGCCCAAGAAATGAGGGATGACAGTCGTGACGAATGAGCATAATGAGTTGATACCAACAAGGACAGTGACTGGTTGGAGGGTGTGTATGGATTACAGAAAGCTAAACAAGGCAACAAGAAAAGATCACTTTCCATTGCCGTTTATTAACCAAATGTTGGACAGACTGACAGGTCATGAGTACTACTGTCTCCTGGATGGCTACTCGGGATATAATCAGATAGCTATTGCACATGAGGACCAGGAAAAGACAACCTTCACTTGCCCCTACGGGACGTTTGCGTTCAGACGGATGTCCTTTGGGCTTTACAATGCACCAGCAACATTTCAAAGGTGCATGATGGCCATCTTTTCTGGCATGGTGGAGCATAATGTGGAAGTCTTCATGGACGATTTTTCTGTATTTGGGGATTCCTTTGATTTGTGTCTAGAGAATTTGATTCTTGTGTTGAAGCGATGTATAGAGACGAATCTGATTCTAAACTGGAAAAAATACCATTTCATGGTACAGGAAGGAATTATCCTTGGGCACAAAGTCTCAGAAAAAAGATTGGAGGTTGACAAGGCAAAGCTGGAGATAATTGAGAAATTGCCACCACCTCCAACTGTTAAAGGGGTGCGTAGTTTTTTTAGGTCATGCGGGCTTTTACAGACGATTTATCAAGGATTTCTCCAAAATATCCAAGCCACTATGCAGCCTACTAGAAAAGGAGGTCCAATTCAAATTTGACGAAGAATGTTTAAAGGCCTTTGAACTTTTGAAGACAAAACTAACATCGGCACTCGTAATCGTAGCACCGGATTGGTCTGTACCATTCGAATTGATGTGCGATGCTAGCGATTATGCAGTTGGGGCAATGTTGGGTCAGCGCGAAGGAAAAGATCTTTCATGCTATCTATTATGCCGGCAAGACCTTAACAGAAGCTCAGCTAAACTACACCACTACCGAGAAAGAACTATTAGCGGTTGTATACGCTTTCGACAAATTTAGGTCATATCTCGTTGGAACAAAAGTTGTGGTTTATACTGATCGTGCGACTATTAGATATCTGATTTCCAAGAAAGATGCAAAGCCTAGACTTATCAGATGGATTCTTCTTCTCCAAGAGTTTGATCTGGAAATCCGAGACAAGAAGGGTTTAGAAAACCAAGTGGCAGATCATCTTTCGAGATTAGAAAATCCGGAGTAGGATAGGAAGGACGAGGCGGTTATAAAGTATTTTCCCGATGAGCAGCTCTTCATTGTGACCTCAGAGATTCCTTGGTACGCTGACTTTGTCAATTATATAGTAAGTAATGTTCTCCCACCAGAGTTAACTCGCCAGCAAAAGAAGAAGTTTTTTCATGAAGTGAAGAGTTACCGGTGGGATGAACCTTTCTTGTTCAGACAGTGTGCAGATCAGATAATTCGCAGATGCATCCTTCACAGTGAAACGACCAGTATACTGCATGCATGCCATTCTTCTCTCTATGGAGGTCATTATGGGACGGAAAGAACCGCAGCGAAAGTACTTCAAGCAGGGTTCTATTGGCCGACTGTATTCAAAGATGCCCACCAGTTTGTAAAAAATTGTGATCGATGTCAACGAGTGGGTAACATTTCCAGACGAAATGAAATGCCTTTAAATTCAATTCTGGAAGTGGAGATCTTTGATGTTTGGGGAATCGACTTCATGGGCCCATTTCCATCATCGTCTGGCAATCTGTATATTCTCTTGGCAGTTGATTACATCTCAAAATGGGTAGAAGCCAGTGCTCTACCATCCAACGATGCCAGAGTCGTCCTGAAATTCCTTCAAAGGAACATCTTCACTAGATTTGGCACTCCTCGGGCAATCATCAGTGATGGAGGGAGCCATTTCTGTAACAGGATCTTCACATCACTATTAGCCAAATACGGAGTAAAGCACAGAGTAGCCACAACCTACCATCCCCAGTCAAGTGGCCAAGCGGAAGTATCTAATCGGAATGTGAAGAGAATTCTAGAAAAGATGGTAAATCCGTCAAGGAAGGATTGGTCAATGAAACTTGACGATGCATTATGGGCATACAGGACAGCCTATAAGACTCTCATTGGTATGTCGCCTTTTCAGATGGTTTATGGTAAGACATGTCACCTCCCAGTGGAATTAGAGCACAAGGCTTATTGGGCCATCAAGAAGTTGAATTTCGATCTCTCAGTCGCAGGAGAGCAGCGACTGCTCCAACCTAATGAGTTAGACGAATATCGACTGCGAGCTTATGAGAATATGAAATTGTACAAGGAGAAAGTGAAACGATGGCATGATCGAAAAATTATCGAAAGGAAGTTCGAGCCGGGACAAGCAGTATTGTTATTCAATTCCAGGCTTCGATTTTTCCCGGGCAAACTCAAGTCTCGATGGTCAGGACCATTCACAATCAAAACTGTCTATCCTCATGGCGCCATTGAAATTGTGGGAAAAGAGCATGAACAACCCTTCAAGGTCAATGGGCAGCATTTGAAACATTATTGGGGAGGCAACTTTGATCGCCAACAGTTCTCAATTGCCCTCGAAGAGACAGAATGAACCGAAGAATAGTCGAGCTACGACTATAACTAAAGCGCTTGTTGGGAGGCACCCCACTTTTTGTCTAAATCTCCATTTGAATAATCTTTGAATTATTATATTGTTAAGCTTAATGTTTGAAATACTCTTGGAGATTTGAATTTTATTTTTTTGTGATTTCTTTCAGGAGGAGTAGTACTGAATTAGCATGTTGGATCACAGAAAAAGAAAGCTTTCAGTTTTGGGCTGACTGGCAGACGGCGCAGCTGCGCCGTTTTTACATTACACAGAGACGCAGCTGCGCAGTTGAGCAGAGAGGAATTTTCAAGCCAGGGGAAGGCGCAGCTGCGCCGTTTTTACACTACACAAAGGCGCAGCTGCGCAGTTGAGCAGAGAGGAATTTTCAAGCCAGGGGAAGGCGCAGCTGCGCAGCACGCCAGTTGCAGTTTCTAAGTTCTCTTTAAAACCCGATTGACTGACTTCCTTTCCACTTTAAAACATTTCGATTCCCTAGTCCCTTCCACAACCAAGAGCACTAGAGCTATCAAAGAATATCAAACCCTCATTTCCCTTAACCATTTCCTATCACACCTCCTCATTTCACACCTTTGTCTCCTTCCTATTCGAGCAAATAATTAGATTACTATCAATAGGGTTGTGTGAAGCAAGTTTGGGGGTTCTTCAAGGTTGAGAATTGCGTTTTACAGAGAAACTACATCTAGCCCTAGCATTTTCAAAATGCTGAAGCGCATTCGTACCCCATCTTCTTCGTCGGCTAGTAGTGATATGGGGGGAGATGGTGATGATAGAAACACGCTAGATGTATCAAGGTTTGTCAACCTTTCTGCACAACATTACTATTGGGACGTCATGATTACTAAGTCGTTTGTGTTAGAAAGGTGCCTAAAGCCCAGTTCTGCGGATAAAGGGCTGCTGCAGTAGATTAGGAGTCGTGGGTGGGTATTGCTTGTGGAAACGCCCATAGCGGCACCGATGTCAATTGCGAAGGAGTTCTATGCTAATGCCCGAGAGACTCAGAATGGCAAGTAGACTACTCCCCTCGAGCCATAAACGAACTGTTCAGGATGCCAGCCCTGACTGCTGAGGCAATTCGGTGGACGCAAGAACTGCGATTCCAGACTAACTTAGACACCCTGATGGAGGAGATGTGCAGGCCCGGTGCGGAATGGAAGACTAGGCCTGGCACGGATCAAAAGGTGCATTTTCCTCAGACGGCTTTGAGCAGGTATGCCAAGGCCTGGTACAGTTTCATATGCAGAAGCATACTGCCTACGAGCCACCATCAGGACGTGACTAAGGAAAGGGCTATAATATTGTATGGCATTTGCAAGGGTCAAAGTATAGATGTAGGATACATCATCCATCACTCTATGCTTAAGTTCATGAGGGCCAGTACTTTGGGTGGAATCCCGCATGCCTCCATTATTACACAGTTATGTAGAGCAGCAGAGGTGGAGTGGGGCGAGGAGACCTCTCAGTTGCCGATAAGGGATATTGATCATGCCGCCATTGAGAAGCTCGCAGTTTGGAAGGGTACGAGATCGCATCCAAGGGGCATTGGATTCATAAGGGAAGAGGTTCCGGAGGAGCAGGGTGTGGCAGCTGATGAGCCACAAGCCGGAGGGCTTCCTCCTGATTTTGTAGCGAGGCATGATAGAGAGATGCGTCGCTTGAAGAGGCGCATGGACGCTATGCACACGGACTTTAGATCATATACTGCCGACTTCTCAGCGGCATTGACTAGTGCATTCTCTCAGCCAGGCGCGGACGTACAGTTCCCATCCTTCGGGCAGGGAGGCTTGTACCCACCACCAGATACGCCACCCGAGGCCTAGGGGAGTTTTCTCTCTCACCCTTATCACCAATGAGGACATTGTGACATTTAAGTTTGGGGGTGTTGGGTGCATGATATGTTTTGTTATGTCATAGTTATTATTCTATTTGCTTGTTATTTAAATTAAGTTTATGTTTAGTTACATTTCATTTAGTTTAATTAGTTAAAAAAAGAATAATAATAATAATAAAAATTTGTATCATATTTATTTCTCGTACTGCATTTAGATTAATTGCATCTTATTGCATTAATCCTAGCGTCTTGTTCGGTCGAAGTCATATTGGCCTATGATGATACTCAGTTTTGCTTGATCATGTAACAGGGTTGAAAATCGAGTCATAGTAATAGTGTCATATTGATTTATGAATCCTAACTTGTTTGACTCTGATATAACCGGATAATACTTTATGTGTAATTGTTTTGTTTGGTGTAATCTAAATATGTGCATAATTGTCTTCTGGTGAATTTTTTTTGTTAAAACAATAGAAATTTGGTGAATGGGTTGTGTCGGCTATGACAACACAGAAATCAAGTTTGGGGGATAAGAGAGCTATAGCGTGAGATGGAGCGTTAAAACGCACTCACATATAAAAAATAAAAAAATAAAAAAATAAGCACGTTGGCTAGTTTAGTTCTGTGGCCGTTGATACTCGAGTTAATAGGCCCGTAGGGGTGTCTTTACACCTAGCGCCCTAAAGCTGACTGGTTTGGGAGTCGTTGGTCAAAAGCTCGCTATATGGGTATCTTCAAGGCCTAATAGGACTAGGCATTGCACAGCCGGGTGTAAATGCGAGAAAGAGCAAATAATACCCTCGTGGTTGTATATAAAGTTGGTTTTTTCCGAATAACCCTGATATTGGTTGATGTGAAGTCGTAGCTGACAGTTTTTCTGTTTATCATCTTTCTTGAGTTAGAACTATGATTTCCCTTTAAGAAGCGCATTATGAAAATATTTGCATGATATCAACCTTAATGATAGTCAAGCACACTACACATTGTATCAGTAATAATAGGTTGTGGATTTGTCAATTGATATGACCTACTGACTGTTTCTTGGTTTGATACTATGTTTATTGATCATTGCATCTCCTCTGAGGCTTCTCAATTAAACTTTGTACTGGCTGACATGGATTTGTAGGCATGTAGCGTAGACTGCATTTTTAGCTTAACTTGCATTTCAGATTGCTTGTTTAGTTTCGTTATTTTATAGCTTGAGGGCAAGCAACGGTTTAAGTTTGGGGGGTATTTGATAAGTAGGTTTTATACCTACTATTTCGATACCAACTTGCTTTAACTTTCGCTTGTTCTCATTAGTTTTTATTACTATTCATGCTTTTATGTCTCTTTTGTAGGTTTCATGCTCCATAGCTCATTTTTGGCCTTTTCCGTCTACATGTGGACAAACGGGCTTGTTTTGGACTAGAACCTGTGCGGGGGGAGATGTGCAATATTTCAGGACAAAATTGGTACGATGTGGGTGTGATATACGCAAAGATCGGATGCAGCAAAAAACGGTGCACAGATTCCAACACTGGTGCACGGCGCAGCTGCGTCCCAATCCTTCATAAAAACTGCGCAGTTCCTCTGCCTGCTGTCTGACTGGTGCACGGCGCAGCTGCGCCGCATTCCTTCATAAAAACTGTGCAGCTGCGCAGTTCCTCTGCTTGCTGTCTGCCTGCCGTAAGGCGCAGCTGCGCCCCATCTCAGTACAAAAACGGCGCAGCTGCGCCGGTCCTTCGCACCAAAATCCTGATATGACTTTTTTGAACGGGCCAATTAAAAGCTTCATGCTACAGTGATCGAAAGGGAGTGCCTGAGGCCCTATATAACAAAAGTATCAGTCTAAGGCTTAAGGAGATAGAGAATAGCTAGGTCATAAGGAAGAGGGGATAGCTCATTGTTCATTTTCATTCTTTGTTTTCTTTGTTCTCTCTTGTTCCTTATGATTTATCTAGAGTAGTTAAGCTTAGGGCTAGACTTTGGAAGTTTGAAGCATTGTGTCAACAATGGAACTCTGGATTCGAAGAAGAGAAACCGAGCTTTGCATTTCTTAACCTTTGTTTTCTCTTTCTTTTCATTTGTACCTTCAATGTATGAACATTTGTGGATGATGGTTGTTATTTCTATTATGAACTAACTTCTCTTATGGGATTATAATGAAACCTAGGGTTTAGTTCAATTTGTTATGCTTCCTTGTTGTGGTTAAATGATTATGTATGGATTGTCTAATGTGGTTTATTTTAATTGTTTAATTACTTGATCACTAATTACCATGTTAACTCGCACGGAACCGAGATGAGGAGTGTGAGTTTAGAACCGACAATGTTAGCTTGTGTTCATGATTTCACATGACGTTGGATTGCATATTAGTGCTAAGGATAGACATATACCAAAGCACCACACGTAGTCTTTTGAAAACTTGTGCTTAAACCCGTTTTTCTCTAGGTTACATAGAAATATAGTGATTTAATTAACTTGGGTGTTATTTCCCGTTCTGTTGCCCTTTGGGTCGGATCTGGGTTGGATATGGGTATGATGCAACGAGAGTTGGTCATGCTTTAGTTTTGTGTTTTCGACTAACAATCCAAGATAATCAGTTAGGTTTAACAGGAAGTAGCACAATTGAATGACACCCTAAGTGAAGTTATAATCCCATGCCTCCTTTGTCTGCTTAAATCGTTTGTTATTTAGTTGTCTTTAATTTTCACAACTTAGATTTAATTCATAATTCCTTGATTTACTTAACCACTGTTTAAAGAAACCGAAATAGTTATAAAACTGCTGCTTGATAGTTTAACAACGATTCATAGTCCTCGTGGGAACGATACTTTATTTGTTCTATATTACTTGTTGACCACGTGCACTTGTAAGTGTTGATTTGTCATGCGTACGGTTTGGCACCCAACAAAGTCCTACATACAACTGTGCGTACCAACTTTAACAATTCTCTCTCCATGTCTTCTAAATTGAGATTTAGTCATATTACCCTTGATACAAAATTCACAAGTTGTATTTGATTCATAATCAAAAAGGCTCTAAAAGCCCATCTTTATACAACTTGTTACTTCTTGTTTCATTAATATGATCGAGTTTACAGTGCCATATGAATGTATAATTCATATCATCTCTTTGTCTTTAATTTGTTCAGTTTTAATTTTTTTTTCATGTAAGTTAAGTATGCAAAGTCTATCAAGTAATCAACCAGTCCTAAATAAAATATTATCATTATAAATAGAACAATGATTGTTCTTTATTATAATGCCACAACCTTCATTGTCTATACATGGAACAAACATAATATTTCTTACAAGAGCTGGAACATAGTAACATTTTACTATCTTGATAGACATGCTCATAGGTAATGCTAAACTTTAAATTCTTATGGCTAATGTAGCTGCCTTTACTCCATTTCCCACGCACATGATTACTTGTCTTTTGTTTAGCCTTCTATTTATGCTTAGTCTCTGTAATGACTTGCATATGTGAGACCATCAGCCAGTATCTAATACCCAAGTAGAACTTAACTTATAGAAAGTTTTATTTTATTATGAACAAATCTATATCTGCAGTAGATGCTTTACCAAGCTTCTTCTACTTAGCTACTACAACCCTTTTGCAGTTGTTCTTCAAGTGTCCCAGCTTATCGCAATGAAAGCAAACTCCTTTGATTTCGGGATCACCTTTATTTATGTCCTTCGTTTAGTCTTTTCTTTTGCCTTCTACATTTTCTGACTCCTCAAAAATACATTTGGTCATCTTCTTCCATGTAGAAGATTTATCTGCCAATAAGACTTGGTCTTTCTTGGAAGAAAAGTGACTCTCAACAGTCTTCAACATATTTAAGCAAATCAGTTAAACTAATGTCTAGCTTATTAATTTAAAGTTCACAATAAATTGTGAATAGGAGTCAGTGAGTGACTGCAAGATTGAATCTTGACTCAACTCCCCATCCTTGACAAAACCTAGTTATCCCAATTGATCAATCCAATTGATTATCTTTAAGACATGCGTCTATATTGTAGTGCCATAGGTTATTATAGATCAGAAGAGTTCCTTAGATATCTTATATCTAGTTGACCTATTTAGTCACGATACAACTCATGAAGGTGTAACAATATAGTAGGCGCATCTATTTTCTCATGTTGACGTTGTAACTCGGTACTCATGGATGCGAGTATGATGTACTGAGCTAAAGTTGCATAATCTTGTCACTTCTAAAGTAACAATCTCTTCCTCAGAGGCATTGTCTACAACATTTGCAGTGATAGGTAAATTAAGGACATTTACTAGCTTTTTAGCATTGAGAACTATTCTCAAATTTCTTTAATCAATCCAAACAATTCAGTTCGATTAAATTATTAGCATCCAATATGCTATGCAGTGTTAGTTAATTAGGCATAGCAAAATCTTTAAGTGAATTTTAACGATATTAACATGCATTCATTTTATTAATCACCAAGTTAATTAGGTCTTTATTTAAAATGATGTCTCCCACTATTTTTATCAAACTATATTACACTCCTTATATAGTTCGACAAATCTAATTAAAAATTTTACTAGTGAGAATAAAGATCCTATTTCAAATGTGTATAGCATTGTGTGACATAACAAACTATATATAAATAAATAGGTAGACAACTCCTTGTCAATTACATCAACATGTAACTCCTTGTATTTTGCCACTTTGATTATTATGATCATGTGTGACACATCTAAATCAAAATTATCCAAGTTAAGTTCGACCTAGCACTTCCATATAAGTGAAGAGAAAAACACTGTTCTTGTGTGACACAACAAAACAATATTGTTCAATTATTTTATAAGCATAAAATATGATAAAACAACATCTCAAAAATTAATATGATTATTTGATACTCTATTATTTTACCATGCTAGAAGGCGACGTTCGATATTCTAAGTATCTTTGAATATTACAACTTAATATATTTGCTTTGAGAGCTTTGTTATTAATCGTCTCATCTTGTTTAGCGCGCTTGCACAGACAGACACACACGCACACACACACACACACACACACACACATATATCTTAACGTGTAGCGCCTAAGACACAGTGCTTATAGAAAGTAGAGATAATCTTCACGTATAACGCTGAAGATAACTCTTATATTTATAGGAACGATTTTTTAATAAAGTAAAAATTATATTAACTGAAAATAGATTACAAGGTTTACTTACAAGATAGCTCAGCAATCTTGAATCATAACTGTCCTAATCTAAGATAAAAGAACTGAAAGTGGAACTGAAAGTTTTAGAGAGAAAGTAGAGAGAAGAAAATAAAACTCAAGTTCCGACCTGTCTTACAACTGACTGAACTTACACTTAAATAGAAAAGAAAATGACTGTGGACTCGCGCGTCCGATACTATTACAATTATTAAAGTAAAAAGTACTTTTACTATTGATGAACAGTAAAAGCTGTGTTCACTTTTGGCTGACTGATTGAATAGGGGACAACATCTTTTGCTTTCAATTGACTGATGGACTGGGGGACAACATCTTTTGCTTTTGACTAACTGATTGACTGGGGGACAACATCTTTTGCAAAAATCCGGGACATCATAATGCATAAGAGTCTTGAGCATCCTGGAATAGTTGACTATTGTATGGATCAATATTGGTAACTAAATTATGACTAGAGATAGAAGAATTTTCTTCTGAAGCTTCTTTATGGAGATCACAGACCCAATCATTAATAGCGTCCATTAACAATTTTAACTCTGAGGCTGAATAATCTTTGACTGAGGAAACATCAAAAGAAGATGAAGGGCAAGAAATGGGCTCTTTATCCTTTGATGGATTTACTTTTGGAGTTTGGATTAGAATAACTGGGACTGGGGGAAATTCTTTTTGAACTTGGCCAATAATTCTATTAATATCGAATTTATTCCACCATTTAATGAAGAAAATACGAGAAACATAGTTGATTTGGCTATGATTTTTAATAATAGCTTGGGACTGTCCAGAAATATGAACAGTTGACTCGACTAGCGTTTTCACGTTGTACTGCTATTTCAAAATCCAAGGAATTTTATATTTACTAGCAAAATGGAGCAATACTAGGATGCTTTCAAATTTTGGATTTAATTTGATTTTACTGAAATGGGTTACTTGATTCTGAAGTGGTTCAGGTAAAATGGAAAATGTTGGTCTGTGATGACCCCAAATTCGGGTTCCTTGAACCTCAGATCCGGTTCAACACCAGTACTTCCTTTTCCTTATCATCCATGACTTACAACAATATTATAATTGTTAAATAATTATTTATTTAAAACTTTACAACATCTCTTTCTATTCCAAAATTGAAATCTTTGTACATTCCTAGTATGCCTCAATATCATATATGATACGACATTTTATTACAATCAATTTGAGTATTTAATACTCATATTACATACCAACCAATTCTTATACTGCACAATCATTTTACCTGTCCAATTCGGACTGATATCTACAATAGTCGTATTAGACCTTCAGTGAATGTGATATGCATTCTTGTTTCTTGATCTTTATCAAAAATCTCGAATAACTTCCACTATCTGAAAATGTTGGTTTTAAGCAAGAGTGAGCACGACGGCTTAGCAAGATTAACAGCTACACATAACATATTACATGCTTCACATATTATACATACTCTGCATCTTATTCTTAAGTCATGCATTTCATGTTTTTCATCTTATAAATGCTTCATACTTCTTATGCATCACATATTTCACATGTAATATAAATGCTTCATACTCCAACTAGTCTCTAGCAATTCATGCTTCATATTTCACATGTAATCATAACTCATGTTTTTCACATATCATAAATATCATCAATAAATCTACATATCAATAATATAAAATCACATTGTAGCATATTAATGCACATAGAAACAAGTTTTGAAAAACTTGTTTGGTTCGCTTCTACCGTTTACGCTTATTTGCGTCTTTTGTTCAACCTACAATTTATATATAAAATCGACATAATCATTAGTTATAATGACTATTAGTTAGTCTTAACTTAAGACCTTAACTTCAAATTATTAACTCTTTAGTTGTCCGACAAATGAACTCTTAAGTTCCGGACAAAAACCTTAGTCCAAATACAGTTCGGACATATCGGGTATGCTTAACCAACTTACGCCTTCACTACACGTTCTTCACACGACTTACTTTTAATAAGTTGTCTATTTACATTAGTTTAATTCAATTAAACTTTCTTCTTTTACATAACATACTGATTTGGACATTTAAACCAAATACTTCAAGATATTATCTACCTTTGATAATGTACAACTACATTTAAATATTATTAACCATTTAATAATATTTTAATCAATTATTAATATTATTAACTATTTAATAATATTTTAATCTCATACTAATATTATTAACCATTTAATAATATTTTAATCATTTATTAATATTATTAAGCATTTAATAATATTTTAATCACTTATTAATGTCATTAATTATTTAATAACAATTTCATCATGTACTAATGTTATTAATCATTTAATAATTTTTTAATCATATACTAATATTATTGATCATTTAATAATATTTTAATAATCTTCAATCAATACCAATAGTTAACTTTTAATTGTGTTAACTTTAGTCTTTATTTTAAACATTTAGATACCATTAAGTCACTAATAAACTCTTTTACAATAGTTTATCTTTATTTCAATTGTGTAATTACATTTTGTTAAGTTTTACAATGTCCGACAAGCGAAACTTTCTGTTCTAAACAAGTCTGGACCAAAAATCAAATTTTTTTACAAGCAAGGGCATAAAGACACCGCCCCAAGGCCTTTCTGGGGCGTATCTACGCCCATAGGCAAAAGACCGGGAGTACACTTGGGCGTCTAAACGCCGGAGTTTGGCTGTCAGAACCTCTCTCAGTAGTTTGGCCATAACTTTGTCATACGAAAATATTTTGAGGTGATTCTTAAGTCTAAATTTATTAGAATTTCATGATCTACAACTTCTATTTATATCACAAATTCAAATTCTGAACGAAACTGGACTAAAAACTGCTTACAAGGACAAAGTGAAAACTAAAATCATAAATCCTTGGTTTTAATTGTTCAAACTTAAATAAAATAAACTCTACACATCCAAATGACACCAACATAGTGTTGTTGTCTTCCTAACTTCTTGTTTTACAACATTTCATGGTTCGATCATATTTTTAAAAATATTTTGATAAGAAATTTAAGATCGAACCGCTTAGGGTTTTAAAACGCCCTATTTTGCGGTAAAAGCCATAACTTCCTTGTTTTTCCATGTTTTTGAAAGATTCAAGTTAAGTTTTCTTAAAAACTCATATATGTAACTTTCTAACTATAGAAATTAATTTTCCAACTTGTACCTTTCAATCTAGAACATTAAATAGAACATAGCTACCAAGGTTCTTACCGGTAAATCTCTATATGCACCTTACTTCTAATTCTTTGCATACCACCTATACAAATACATGTACTAACTATATCAAACTATGAATATACCTATATATCATAGTTTTAGACTTCTAGATCATCAAAATAACTTTGGATCGGTTAAAAATACTTTTTTGACCAATTAAAACATATATAGACTATAAAATTTTACTTAAGGAAGAGATAGAACACTTTTCAACCTCTTGAATTTGAATGCTCTTCTTCTTCTTCTTCTTGTATATCTTACTAGGACTCCTCCCATTCCTTCTTCTTGATCTACCCGAAAATATGAGTAGCACCCTTAGTGATTGAACTCTCAACTCTCAATATTCTAACATCAAAGCTCTAGCTTCTCTCTAGTACCTCTCTCTCTATAAGTTAGTAAAAGAAAGCAAATGAGCAAAACTCTCTATATTGCACTAGGAGAGTCTTATATATAGGACAATCCTAATCCTACTTAAGCTCCCTAAACAACCAACACTAGTCAATTAGTGATCATAAGCATACTTACTATTGCAAGGAATGACTAGCTTGATTGACACTTGGATTGACATCTATCAAGATAGTTTACAAGCGAATGGAGTAACATAAAAGCAACCTTTGTCCAACACTTAACCAAAGTGTGGTTAAGGCCCTTATTTTTGTAACCTATGATAATTCAACTATCAACCATGGTTCAAGCTTATCGATTAAACATACACACATGTTCCACCAAATAACCCAAGTAGGGTTCATTCTCTACAATCAATTACACATATATATCTAACATTGGTTAATGTTTTATTTTTATTACCACTTAGGGTTAACTAGTAACCCTACAATGGTTAGTTTTCTACAACATAAATTCATAAGAATTGACTATCTTCATTGACTAGGGTTGGTGAACCACCCATTGGTTAATTCATTTAACCAACATTGGTTAACTCTCTACCATTTCATATACTTTCAACATATATATCTTTACATATTCACCAATAACCTTTTATTTAAATCACATCATAGCTTGAATTGACCAATTTAAATTGAATATAAGCAACATGCATCTTTACTCAATCTCCAAGTGGGACCCCATGTTTGGTCAACACTCCACCATTTTTCCTGTATTTTTATTATATATACATAGTACTTGCAAATTCTACTAACCATTAACCAAGGTATGGTTAATTCTCTACAACATGCAACCTATGGTTACCTACCAATTCTACCTTAGTGAATCATATACATACATAATTGTATCTATAATATTCTTCCAACAACTAACCCATTTATGGTTAAATCTTTAATTTATTTACTACCTAGGGTTACTCAATTAACTCATCTATAGTTAATTATCATCATCAAATTCACTCACCTAGCATTTAACCAATGTTTGGTTAATGTTCTCTCTTGTCTACCAACTAGGGTTGTTCAATTAACCCTACATTAGTTAATTCTCTATACTTAACAATATTTCCCAACACTTTGACCAACATTGGACTTTTAAGTGTTTGGGCTACATAACTTACTTTGCATTGAGCTTTCTTATTTAATTACTCGGCTACCCAACACAATTCACATATCATTTATAACTTGGGCTTGATAATTAATTTAATTGGACTACCACACTACTTGCCAACATAATTTAATTGGACTTATATTAATTACCTCTTTATAATTATTAACAAGACTTACAACAATTAAAATATTTGCTTGTCTTAATCCATTATTGGACTCTATACAACAATTTTATAATTAAGTTAATTACTTAATTAATTACTTCTTATTATCACCATCCTAGGCAATCCTTCTAGCTTTTCTATAACTTTAACTCATAACTAATATAATTAATCTAATTAATTATATTTCATGACTTTCCTTCTTACTTCATATTTAAACTAATTAATTTATTAGCTTAATTGAGTATTAATTTACTCACATTCTTATTTGGCTAATAAGCACACTTTAGGTATATATGTATATCAATATAACCACCTTCACTTCTCAATTGAATTTATTTTCTTAAAAAATTCTTTACATGCATCATTACAATATTTCCACATTTAATTTCTAACAAATAAATTATGTTAAAAAAAAAATGTTCACCCATTTTCTACACATCTCACTTCGACAACTCTAGGTTTTAAACCATAACCTTTAATTAATTATTTCAAATCTTATTTATAATTCTTGTAAATATCTGGGATATTACATGGTACATACCTAAACCACCAAATTTTGAACCAAAGAAGAATCTGACTTTTGAATTTATGGTCAAATTGGATAAATCACAAGTGACTAAATGACTGATTTTGGTACAAAAAGATTTTGTGCCAAGCTTCAATATAATCATAATAACAAAAATTTTGATTTTGGTTATTGAGTAATAGAAGATCGGATGGGTGATCATACCATTCTGCCATGGAAATAATCTGTTTAATATACAAAGAATGATACAAGACTTTGGATTCATCATTTCTATCATAAATAGGCTTAATAATAATTGACTCTGTTTGGATCAAAATATCCTTATAATAGGATAATGACTTGTAAGGGGCAAAAGGAATAAAATGCCAACCAAGAGGAAAGAACTGGGCAACAAATTTTATTGGGTCATTTTTTGGGGTCATAAAGGGCTCAACAAAAAATAGGTTGATCTCATAATTGGGAGTGTGTTCTGATTTTGACTAGTTGAAAGTGGGCTTTTGAGGTTCTGGTTTACAGATGTCAAAAGGTCCAAAAGGGTCAATAACTGGAGGTTTACTAGCTAAGGCTAAACTGTAAGGTTTTGATATTTGGCCCAAAACATGGTACTTGTTTACTAAGTCCAATGCAGGGACTGGGTTTACTGGATGAGGAACAATAGCTCCTTTAAGTTTACTGGACTGAGTAGGGGTAGAAGAACTTCCTCTACCACGACTACTACTACCTCATTTCACACTCATTTCTGCAGACCTGTTTAGAGAAACTCTAGGGTAAGAAAATCAGGAATTGAATTATTACTACCTTTAATATATTCTATATCAAAATCAAAAATACTTAATAAAGTTTATCATCTAGCAAAAAATTACTTAGAAGCAATATTTTTAACATCTTTATCTAAAATATATTTTACAGATTTGCAATCAATTCTTACTAAAAACTTTTGATTTAATAAATCACTTTGCAATTTATTAATACATAAAACAAGAGATAAAATTTCTTTTTTAACAGTAGGATAATTTACTTGTGTAGAATCTCATGCACGAGAATAAAAAGAAACAATGTGTTCTAGTGAATTGGGGAAACTTTTGTTTGAGAATACCTCCAAAATCAATTTCAGAGGTATCAGTTTCAATATTTTTGAATGCATCAGTATTAGAAATGCCAAGACAGAGATGTGTCGTGACATGTTTTTTTACTTTTTGGACAATAGAAGTGTGAATATCAGTCCAAGATGGAGGATTACATTGTAATCGTTCAAATAATGGTTTACAAATTCTTCGCTGATTTTTATAGAATTCACCAATGCAATTGAGGGAACCTAAAAATTTTTGAAGCTAATTTTTATCTAAGATTTTGTCTTAGAATTTACTAAGAAACTGTATAGCTCTAGCAATAGGTTGAATTTGACCGTGTTGAATAACATAACCAAGGAAGTGAACTCTAGTTTGGAAAAGAGAACATTTTGACTGAGAAAGTACCTATCCATTGGTTTGAACAGTTCTAAAAAATGAATTGAGATGTTTCCAATGTTCTTCAATAGAGTTTAAAAAAATAAGAACATCATCAGTGTAAACAATGGTAAAGTGACTAAAATAATTTAGAATATTATTCATAATATTCTGAAATTCACTAGGGGCATTCTTCAAACCAAATGGCATGACATTACACTCATAATGACCGAAGGGGTGGTAAAGGTTGTCTTATACTTATCCTTCTTATGGATCTGAATTTGCCAAAATTCACTTTTAAGATCAAATTTACTAAAAATAACTGCTTGACTAAACCTATTAATTAAATCCTCTTTATTAGGTAATAGATACTTAATCCATTCAAGGACTTTATTTAAAGATTTATAATTAATAACTAATCGAGGGGTTCCTCTCTCAATTTCAACATTTTTATTTATATAAAAAACTGGACAAGACTAAGGAGATTTACTTTTTCTAATTAATCATTTTTTCAATAGATCATTAATTTTATTTTTACAATAACTTATTTGTTCATGATTCATTTGTATAGGTTTAGCCTTAGTAGGAATTAAATGTTCCTTAAATTCCTTAGCATAAGGAAGCTTAACAATATGCCTCTTTCTATGCCAAAAAACATGCGGTAAATCAGAATAAACATTCTTAGTTAATAAGTTATGAAAATCTTTTCTTTTCTTTTGAAGATTATTATTTTGCAACTGTTCTTTAATCCTTTTATACTTAATTTCATTTTTTAGGTATTTTAAATGATTCATTTTATTATTAAAGATATTTAAACTTTTAAAAATTGACTCATCTTGAATAATCTTCAAATCTTTATTCTTAGGTTTATTAATAAAGGGAACTGTTACCTCTTAACCTATGTGTTTACCAGTTAAATCATTTGTATTAGTAATAAAATAGTATAATAAATATATAAATGGTAATCCTAAGATAATCTTATCTGTCATGTTTTTTATTAAAATAAAATATGTTTCAAAATAAATATTATTTTAACAGATATGAGCTTTAGGTAATTTATAATTTATCTCTATTTTACTTTCATTTCCTGAAGTCATTCTTTCAGTAGTTTTTACATAATATTTAATATCCCAGATATTTATAAGGTTCGAAAGTTGGAATCGGACACGATTAAAGGTTAAGGTTCAAAACCTAGATTGGTGGAAAGGATAATGTAAAGGAGTAATTAAGCATTTAACCAAATTTATGTGTTAGGAATTAAATGTGAGTACAAATGAACTATGAGAATTTAAAACCTAGGGATTGGTTAATATATATATTTTGTGGTATCTAAAGAGCTAGGTATTTATACGATGTGTGTTGTGCTTAAATTTTGTAAAAATACTCGCAAGCGCACGAATCTATTGTAAAATAGTTTTATGTAAAGTACGAGGTCGATCCCACGAGGATTATTGAATAATTAATTAAATCTAAATTATATTCAATTCTAATCTAGTTAACAAATAGTGATTTTTGGAATAATTGAAACTAAAAACTAAATATAATGAAAATCAAAACTAATAAAATAACTAAACTTTTAATCAATGAGAGAAAAGTTCTGAGATTCGGAATCCACAATATTAATTATGTACGTCTTACTATTTATTATCAATTCGGAGTACCGATTTGAAAATCAATTCAATGCTTTCTCAAGATTTTTCATTTAAGTACATAAAAATATTTCTTATTGTAAATTCTTATTTTGAAGGTTTAATGTATAAGACCAAAGCATTATATGTATCCAATATTTTGAAAAACAAATAATCTCAGTTCTTAATTTAGATTTTAAATCACAATCCGGATTAAATTAAATTAATTGAAACTATTCAAAAGACATGATATTATGAATGAAACAATTTAATTCAACTCAATCAAATAAATAAGAATTATTAACCATTAAAACTAATTTGAGAATTAATAATTAATTCTAATTCATACATAAATAATATTATTTCATCCTACACCTCAGAAATAAAATTTAACAATACATGATAAGAGCAGGAGCTTTTGAATAAACCATGATGTGCGGCTGCTCTTTTTCCTGTGTTGCTGCTCGTGATGCTTTGCAAGCTGTTGCTTTGGTGTTGTGTTATATCCCTCGCGGCTGATCTATCTCTCTATTTATAATCTGATGCCGCCTTATACTTGCAAACCCTTTTTGGCTTCTAATTAGGAAGATGTGATTTGGGCTGCCACTGTTAAGCCAAAAGATGTTGATTCTCCTTAATAAAATAATGGGCTTGGCCCACAGTTAGAATATTGTTGATAAAAATAAAAACTTCTGCTGGCACTTTGATTTGAACCCTCATCTAGTGTATGAACTTTGCTCCTGCTACCACTTAGCCACCCAACTTCTTACACAAATATTTCATATCTTTTCCTTTTTGTCTTGCTGTTGTCGGCATGCACTTGTTCCTCAGCTTTTCCTACTAAAAGTTCCTATGAGTGAAGCAAACATAAGTATATCCGAATTATTTAATTCCAAACATATGAGAAGCACTAAAAATACAGTAATTATAATAATATATACTCTCAAAGTATAAATTAGTAGGTAAGGATATACCAATTTCTTGGCACATCAATGTGTAAATACAAAATCACGAATAAGGAATGTTGATGCCAAATTCTCGCTCTTGCCGTAATCACCCGTCAGCAAGATACCTGCACACGTAATAAACCATTATCACCCCACAAGACAGACGCGGCTCGGGCCGTCCGGGGATGCTCCAGTGTGAGAGTAAGTTCAGGCGATCAACATCACAATGAAGGACCTTAAAATGTATGCTGGAATACGCTAGATATTTGACAGCTGAGTGTTTCTTAGGAAAAACCTTACCTTTGTTACTGAGAAGTTGCTTGTATATATCTCATCCATGCATCGTAGGACGTCCCGTCATCCCCTCATGAGTGTAAACATGACATCTTTTTCCACTTGTTCCAGTCGGTCCATTGGGGGAAGATACTAGTGTGGGCTACTCTCTACTCCAGTCAGTCAAGGTAGACAAAATGGCCTAAACGTCCTGTCAACCGCCCTAAGGATGGAAAGATCTTAATACCTTGGGACTGAGACCCAACAAAGGGGGAAGGATGACCCGGCCCAAACCATATGTTAAAGGGCCCCTGACCCAAGATGAGAAATACAAAGCCCAAAGAAATCACACCCCAACATTTCCCCCCACTCTTCTATTTTGAAAATAAAAGTAGAAGAGTAACTTCTCCATATATAAAGGAATTTATTAAATTTTAGACATTAAATCCGATCCTCCGAGTAACGGCTAAACAGGTATGACGTCACCCCACTAGCGCTTCCGATCTAAATACCCTGTTTTCAAACTAGATGTTATTTCAATAGCTGTCTTCTCCAAAACGATAGCCTGTCATCTCTCTCTCCTCTGAAACTCCACACCGTTGCTCATATCTGCATAATCGACCGGTAAACACTCCCAATCTCGTTTCCTTTCAAACTTCCATGGCTCGATCTCTGATACCCCAAATCTCCATAAACCAGAATCCTTTTATTTATGTTAGACCCAAAATGACTTTTTCCACTAGTGCCGCAGCCGCAACCTCTTCGTCATCTGAGGCAAATCCGTTCAGGCCAGGCCCCATAATTGCCCTAGTTCCCAACCCGTCCGGATCAAAAATTAGGGCAAGGGAACTTGAAATCAGAAAAATGTTCGAAGACATCACCACCTACTCCCATGCTAACACCCAATCCATGGTCAGTAATGAAGCCGTTGAAGGTTTCAGATGTGAATTCCAGTTTCCTGGAGAATATTCTCTGAGAGCCCCCAACCCAAACGAAAAGATGTATTGGAGACCCACTAGTCCTCAACTAGCAGTTCCGACCCAGGTACTCCGAAATGGAGGCAGGTTCCCTCTTCATCCCTTTATCTCTGATTTTCACGACTTCATTGGAATCGGTCTTGCCCAGCTAGTTCTGAACTCGTATATTCACCTGGTCTGCTTCATCGCCGCCTGTAAGCAGTTCGACATTAAACCCAGTCTTGACTATTTCTTTCATATCTTCTCCCTAACCAAGACCAAAGAACAGGGATTCCGATCCCTCAACAGTCTCCCTAACCAAAGGGCCTGGATGCTTCCTCCCTCTAGCAACAAGGGCTGGCACAGTAACTGGTTCTACGTGTCCAGCCTAGATACCCACCTTCTGCAACCTTGGGGAAACCCAGATAAGCCGGTCATAGACAACATTACAGAAGATAGGGAAGACGAATTTGAACGGTTCTGCTAGACCATCTCCTCAGAGCCTTGGGACATCGGCCTCCTTTACAACCTTTAGTGGCTACACGATCATGAATGTAAGTTCTTTCTCTTCCTTCGAAACCCCTTCTATTTTATTATTTACCCTAATCTTCCCCTCTTCTTTGTGTTTTAGTAATGGTCTACAAGACCCAGCCGAACATCCCAAGAACACAGTTATGCATCCGACCCGCCCCCTAGGCCTTTTCAAAACAAACTGATACCCCACAGCCTTCTAAAAAATAAACCGATGCCCCCCAACCTTCTAAAAAACAAACCGATGCCCCCCAACCTTCTCAAAAACAAACCGATCCCCCAGCTGAAGCCCACATATCGACCTAACCCACAGCCTCCGAGCCTCATCCGTTTAGAAAGAACGCCTTGGACTTAACCAACCTCGAGAAGCAACAACTTCATAAAAAGAAATGACGACGGGTGGCTAAGGCGTCCGAAGGTTCTCAGATCAATGCCGACCCCATTCTTGTTCAAACCCTAAACTTCATCCGACCTCTTCCTCTTTCTCCCCCTTGCTCCCCATCCCTCGACCTAGTGGATAAGGATGTATCACCCTAACTCATACAGATTCCTTCACCCCCAAAATCCCCTTTCGTAGTATATACAGATGCCGAACCCTCCCCCAAAGAGATCACACCCCCCGAACATCGGCACTACATCAAGACCCCCGCTGTCGAACCCTCAACATCTGTACCCCAATCCTCCCTAGACAAAACATTCCCTTCTATCCCAGTACCCCCTTCTCCTAATTATCCTTCTTCCCTTCTGATTCCTCATCTTCCTTCCTCAAAGAACTGTACAATTACTTCAACCTCCCGGCCGATGACCACCATTTTAACTCGTCCGACCTCAACAACTTGGTGAGTGCCTCCAGTCTCCACCTCGGTCAGATATGCCCTTTGTATTTTCTTTAGTTTACTGTTTAATTTAGAACATTCGCTAACATCCTCTTACCTTGATCAGGCGTTGGGAGGCTTCAGCCGAATAATGAAATTCCATGAGAAGAACCTAGATCCAGCTGAAGTCATCCATCAACTCCAAGTCGAGATGCAAGAGCTGCGATCCCAACATGCTCAGCTTCACCAAGAGCACTACCAGCTTTAGAATGACCACTCCTCCCTTCATGAGTAGAGCGACCAAAAAGATGCTCTCATCCAGTCTTTGCAGGTTCAACTGGCCGAACTGAAGGCATCGAACCGATCTTGGGAAGACAAGTTGACTGATGTGGTGAAAGAAAGGACCACCCTCCTGGAAGAAAGGGCCGAGCACAACAATCTAATGGAGGAGCTCAGAAAAGAGGGAGCCGAGTTGGTTATCCGAGTGGAGGCTCTGACGAAGGATAATACCGAGAAGGCCGAAGCCCTTCATCTGTCTACGGTGGCCAAGAAACTCCTGGAGGAAGAGAACCAAAGACTGAAGATCCAAGAAGCAACAATTGTTGAAGACAGTCGTCAGAGGATCATCGAAGAATACAAGAGATCCAAAGAGCTGACTGATGCCATCGTGGACCAATATAATAAGGGATACGTCTTCGCCAAAAATATGGTGGCCAACGCCGGGGTGAACCCGATCACACTGGGCTTCTCTTCGAATGAGGATGCCGATGAGGATGAAGAACCCCCAAATCAACCAACCCCCCAAGACCCATCCACTTGACTTATAACATTTTTAATTTTTATTGTAAAAATCAGATTTATAAATAGTGAATGAATGTTATTTTACCTTATTCTCTTTGGCAAGCTCCTGCTTTAGCTCAATGATGACCAAACCAACGAACGACAATCCAAAGCGAATGATAACCTCTCAACCGACCCCCTGAACCTCCGATCGTTTTGTAGATCTCCTTTTCTCCTATAAACAGCTTGCCGATAAAGCTTACACACGCATCCAATTAAATTATGCAAATATAACTTCAACAGTTTTTATACCAGGAACTTTTACGCGTGAACGTTCAAGAAAATCAATAATTAAGATAACAATCCTTACTTTGCTGAAACTTGATTACATTAGAATAACAAAATAAGTCTTACAATAATATCGCATGATGTTTGATGACAAGGAAAAGAAAGGTATCGCTATTGATAGTATTTCTTCAGCCAACCAGCATGCCAAGTGTTTTTTATATCAACTCCCTTCGTGTCTTGAAGTCGATAAGTCCCTTTTTTGACCACTTCGACGATTTCATAGGGTCCCTTCCAATTAGGCATCAATTTTCCGGTACTGTTCAGTGTCGAGGCCTCGACCTCCCTAAGTATTAGGTCTTCTACCTCAAACCTTCGGACCCGAACCCTTCAGTTGTAGTACTTGGTAATTCTCTATTAGTAAATGGCTAACCTTAGTACTACAACATCTCAGACCTCCACTAGCAGGTCGAGGTTTAGCCGAAGTTCCTCTTCGTTGTATAACTCCTTGAAATTAGACACTCTGAATGAGGACGATCCGATCTCGACCGGGATCAGGACATCCGTTCCATACGCTAATTTAAAGGGTAAATCTCCCGTGGTCGAACGCGGAGTGGTCCGATAAGCCCATAGGACATTTTGCAGCTCCTCAGACCATCGCCCTTTAGCCTCATCCAACCGCCTTTTAACCCCTCTAAGGAGAGTTCGATTAGTGACTTTGACTTGGCCATTGGACTGAGGACGTGCCACCGAAGTCTTTCGATGTTGAAACCCTAGATCGGATAGGAACTCTTCAAACTTTTTCCTACGAAATGCGTACTGTTATCGAAATAAGTACCATTGGGATGCCGAACCGATACACCACCGATTCTTTCATAAATTTTACACAATTATCTTCGGTAATATGGTGAAGTGGTTTAGCTTCAACCCACTTGGTCATGTAGTCGATGACCATTATCACATACTGGAGCTGTCCCTTGGCCTTGGGCAGGGACCCCAACAAGTTAACTCCCCAAATGACGAAGGGGATAGGGGATAGTACTGTCGACAATTCCTTTGGAGGTTAGCGTGGAACTGAGTTGTTGATCTGACACTTCGGACACTTCTGAACATATCCTTTCGCTTCCTGGAACATAGTTGGCCAATAATACTCCTGCCGAACTAACTTGTATGCCAATGACTTAGCTCCTATATAGTCTCCGCATATCCCCTCATGAACCTCTTTGAGCGCGTACGACGCCTCAGATGGAATTAAGTACTTCAACAACAGGGATGAGTACGATCTCTTGTACAAGTCCCCATCAATTAGGCAGAAGTAAGAGCTCTGATATTTGATTCTTTTAGCCATAACCTTATCCGCAAGAACGCTTCCCGTTGGCCAAATAATCAAGGTAAGGCGTTATCCAGCAATTCGACCTTTCGATGCACAGAAGCTCTTTTCTATTGATGCTTGGCTCTGTCAGGACTTCTAGATATACCGACCCCGCGAAATCCTCCACCTGCGTTGCGGCCAGCTTCGACAAAGCATCGGTTGTAGAATTGCCCTATCTTTCGATCCCCTTGATAACATAAGATTCAAATTTAAATAGCATCATTTTCACTTCGGCCACATACCTAGTCATTCTCGTGCCTCGAGCTTCATACTCGCCCTGAATCTGCTTTACAACCAACTGGGAATCGCTAAAGATGATCAAATGTCAAACTTTTAAACTCCTAGCCAACCGCAGTCCTGCCAATACTGCCTCATACTCTGCCTCGTTATTAGTAGCTCGAAATTTAAACCGTATGGCCTGTTGCACCTTGAAACTTTCAGGACTTATTAGGATAACCCCTGCTCCGCTAGCCTCTGCATTGGTCGACCTGTCGATATACATGGTCCAAGCAAAATCAGGGTAAGGCTGTCCCCCAGCTGTAAGGGTGACCTTAAAAGATGGGTCAGCCTCACTCTCAGAGAAAGTACACTCAATTATGAAGTCCGACATCACCTGACCTTTGATGGCGGTCTGAGGATGGTACTCTAGATTCTATTGGGTCAGTTCGACAACCCATGTCATCATCCTGCCCGAGGTGTCTGGTTTACCCAAAACTTTCTTTAGGGGCTGAGTCATGTAAACGACAATAAGCCGACCCTGAAAATAATGTCGGACCTTTCGGCTGGCGACCACTGATGCATATGCACATTTCTCTAAGTTCGGATACCTGGTCTCTGCATCCCTAAAAACATGGCTAACATAGTACACTGGCCGTTGAATACCCCCTTCCTCCCTTACTAGGGCCGCGTCGATAGCCAATGAGCTAACCGAAATGTACAGGTACAACGACTTTCTAGATATTGGTCTTTGCAGTAAGGGGGCCGTCATCAGATACTTTTTAATCCCTTAGAAGGCGTCCTCACACTCTGAATTCTAATGGAAAGTTATTTCGTTCTTTGGTCCCTTCAACGTGACGAAGAAGGGTAGACACCTCGCTGCCTATCTCGACATAAACCTCCTTAACGCAGCAATACAACCCCACGAGTCTCTGAACATCTTTGAAGCTCTGCGGAGATCGCATGTCTAGAATTGCCTTGATTTTTTCTGGGTTGTCTTCAATCCCTCTCTTACTCACCAGGTAACCCAAGAATTTTCCCGAGCTGAGGCCAAAGGTGCATTTAGCGGGGTTCAGACGCATATTGTGCCGTCGGACTGTCTCAAAACATTCCTCTAGATCCTGGAGATGGTCTTGCGTCTGAGGGCTTTTGACGATCATATCGTCTACGTACACTTCCATATTCCTCCAAATTTTCCTTCGGAAGATGGTGTTCATCATCGTCTGATATGTGGCCCTGGCATTTATCAACCCAAAGGTCATTCTCTTGTAGGCATAGATGGCCCGATGGGTGATGAATGATGTCTTAGGGATGTCTTCCTTCGCCATGTGAATCTGATGATAACCCGAGAAGGCATCCAAGAAGCTTAGAACCGAGTTCCCCGAGGTGGCGTCAATTAGCTGGTCAATGTGTGGAAGTGAATAAAAGTCCTTAGGACAGGCTTTGTTCAAATCTGTGTAATCTATGCAAACCCTCCACTTCCCATTCTACTTCTTGACCAAAACTATGTTGGCCAGCCACTCTGGGTATTCAATCTCTTCAATTACTCCTGCATCCAGAAGTTTTTCGAGCTCAGCATTTATAATCTTCTGACGTTCAGGTGCAAATATCCTCCATTTTTGGCTCACCGACTTCCTGTCTGGGTCGACTGCCAATCTGTGAACGGCAACCCCTTCAGAAATCCCAGCCATGTCCGCGGGGTCCAAGCAAAAATATCAGCATAGTCTTGCAAAAGTTGAACCAACTGGGCCTTAATGCCCTCAAGTAATTCGACACCTATCTTCATCGTTTTAGATTTGTTGCCAGGTATTAATTCCACTTCCTCAGTATCCTCGGTAGGATACGCTAGGGGTTCAGTAGCTCCTTCCGCGTATGGCTCCACATCGACGACCATGGTACACTTTTGTCGGCTGACCCCTACAGCTGAAGTTGTTACAGCATGGCGGTAGCACTTTCGAGCAATATCAATATCTCCCTTCACCTCACCCACACCTTCCGGGGTAGGGAACTTGATCTTGAAGTGGGGAATGGAAGTAACAGCATTTAAAGCTGCCAATGTGGTCCGTCCTAAGATTGCATTGTAGGCCGAACCAACTTGAGCAACAAATTTTTTTACCTGCAACGTCACCTGTTTAGAAGCTATGTCGAACACCATGGAAGCTCCAAGGTACCAATCACATGTACCGCTTCATTCCCGAACCCATACAAAGGTGATTCTGTCCCCACCTCCAACGTCACACCTTGAAGATCCATTCTCTGATAGGCATGACTGTATAACACATCTACCGACGACCATTGTCAATCATTATCCTTTTCATGTCTACTGGTCTAACCTGAGCGGTAATAACCAAAGCCCCCTCATCTGAAATGGAGATGACCGTTTTGGGGAAGGGCTGAGTGACTGTTGGGGACAAACCAGTCAATACAAAACCAGAGGATCGACACCTTTTACCAAGGCACCCCGGCATAGACCCCCCTATTATATCATCAACAACCCTTTGAGGGGGGTTACCCGGTTCAACCCTTTTTTCGACAGCAGGCCCAGGATTATCTGCCCTTGTTCCTCGACCAACCACGAATTGTCTTAATTCACCCCCCTGAACTTTAGACTCAATCATGTCCATCAACCCGGTACATGCCTCCGTGGTGTGCCCTGTTCGACGATGATACAAACAATAGGGACCATATCTATTCGGTCTGTAACTCGACGGCTCAGGCCCTAACTTCATTAGAATAACAAGAGGACCTAAACCAAGGGTTTCATCAAATACATGGTTACCTTCATTATCACATTGAACTGCATGAGATTGTTAACCCTATATTATTACATTGAACTGCATCAAATATAGAGTTTAGGTCCCCCTGATGGAGTTAATACCTTAATTTATACAATCATAAAATATTTTATTGGAACTCCTAGTAATATAATTGATAGGATCCATGATTAGTTAAGTAATCTCACGTGTCATACTTTAAGTGACTTTAGATCGTATAAAGATGTTTTTACTTCTAGAATTATGATGCGTGATGATAATAATAAACCTTTCTAAAAAGAAAAATTTGTAAATGAATTACCTAATTTATTTGCGCATAAAATCTGAGAAGAATTAAGTAAAAACCTAGGATTTATGTATTACGATAATTTAACTTATAGTGATATTATTAGTCCAATTCAAAAAAATAGGTCTTAAAATGTGTATTGATTTTAAGATTAGTAAATAGACTCGAAAAGATAAACACAAAGCTAAATATGAGTTAAGATTTTTTTGTGAACAATATGATTTACCTCTTATTGCTCCTTCTAGAAAAAGAAGTCACCATAGAAATGATAAAAAAACATAAATTCAAAAAATATAAAAAATATAGTAACAAATAAAGCTACTATAAAAAGTCACCTAAAAATATAAGTTATAAAAAACCTTATAAAAAGAAAAGTTGTAAAAAAATTGATAAGACTAAAGTGATTTGTCATAATTGTGATAAATCAGGTCATTATAAAAATGAATGTAAAGTTAAAAAAAAATTAAAACAATTAAAAATATCTGAAGAATATAGTAATCAAATAATTGAGTTAATGAGAATAGAAAATGATTCTAGTAATAATGAATATGAAGATATTTATTCTCAGTCCTCTAATAACTTAGATAATACTTCCATTTCAGATAGTGAATACCCTAAACTTGTTGTAATAAAACACTAAATGTTTTAAGTAAACATGAAGAAGAGCAAAGTCTATTAATTGATTTAATTAGTAAAATATCTGATCCTCAGTTAAAAATACAATATACTAAACAATTAATAGATCTTTTTAATAAAGATACTCTAACTAACAAGGTAAATAAATTAAAAGAAAAACTTATTTTTAGTATTAATAAAATTTTAGAAAAATTTAAAAATTCAGTAAAAGAAATAACTTTACCTGAATTAAATCGAGAGGTTAATAATTTAAAACGAGTAATTTCTAAATTAAAATCAGAAATTCATGAGTTAAGAGATGAAATTAATAAGCTTAAAGAAAAAGATACATTATTAGTTATTAGTTCCTCTAATAGTGAGGATATAGGATGAGCTAAAACCTCTAAAGTTAATAACTCAGACAGTGTTAATGAAACCCTTAGTCAACAAGGATTGTCATTAAGAATATTAAAATCTCTTACTATTCAGAAATGTTATATTAAAGTCACTATAACTATTAATAAAACATTCACTTTAGAAATCTCAATCTTAGTTGATACTGGTGCTGACTTGAATTGTATTCAAGAATGTTTAATCCTAACTAGGTATTATGTAAAAATTACTGAAAGAATGACTTCAGCTAATAGAAGTAAAATAGAAATAAATTAAAAATTACCTAAGGCTCATATATGTCAAAATAATATTTGTTTTGAAACATCTTTTGTTTTAATAAAAAAACATGACAGATAAGATTATTTTAGGATTACCATTTATATATTTATTATACCATTTTATTACTAATACAAATGGTTTCACTAGTAAATACTTAGGTCAAGAGATAACATTTTCCTTTATTAATAAACCTAAGAGTAAAGATTTGAGGATTATGCAAGATAAGTCAATTTTCAAAAGTTTAAATATCTTAAATAATAAAATAAATCATTCAAAATACCTAAAAAATGAAATTAAGTATAAATGGATTGAAGAATAGTTACAAAATAATAATCTTCAAAAGAAAATAAAAAAAATTCATAACATATTAACTAAGAATGGTTGTTCTGATTTACCGCATGCTTTCTGGCATAGAAAGAGGCATATTGTTAGGCTTACTTATGCTAAGAAATTTAAGGAACATTTAATTTCTACTAAGGCTAAACTTATACAAATGAATCATGAACAAATGAGTTATTGTAAAAATAAAATTAATGATCTATTGAAAAAAGATTAATTAGAAAGAGTAAATCCCCTTGGTCTTGTCCAGCTTTTTAAGTAAATAAAAATACTGAAATTGAGAGAGGAACCATACGATTAGTTATTAATTATAAACATTTAAATAAAGTCCTTAAATGGATTAGGTATTCATTACCTAATAAAAATGATTTAATTAATAGGCTTAGTCAAGCAGTTGTTTTTAGTAACTTTGATCTTAAGAGTGAATTTGGTAAATCTAGATCCATGAGGAGGATAGGTATAAGACAGCCTTTACCACCCCCTTCAGTCATTATGAGTGGAATGTCATGCCATTTGGTTTGAAGAATGCTTCTACTGAATTCCAAAATATTATGAATGTTATTTTAAATCTTTTTAGTCACTTTATCATTATTTATATGATGATATTTTTATTTTTTCAAACTCTAATGAAGAACATTGGAAACATCTCAATTCATTTTTTAGAATTGTTCAAATCAATGGATTGGTTTTTTCTCAGTTAAAATATTCTTTTTCTAAACTGGAGTTCACTTCCTTGGTCATGTTATTCAATATGGTTAAATTCAGCCTGTTATTAGAGCTATACAGTTTGTGTGAGGACCCAAATTTTCAGAATTTCTTTAATAATTTTAAATAAGAATTTAAATAACAAAATTGTTAAGGTTATTTAAATTATTTATGATTGATCTATTTTAGATTTAAAGTGTTTGAAGGGATTTAATTGGTAAATTAAATTGGTACAAAGATGGTGATGATTTGTGTTGATTTAAAATAATAGAAAAGTAAATAAATTATTTAAAAATAATTTATTAAGAATAAAAGAAATTTCAGATAATGATACAATAAAATTGTACAATTAAATGATTATAAAGGTACAAGAATTATTATTTAAATGTTGTTATATGGTAATGTGAGATATATGAATTAGATAGGTATATAATATACATTTGTGGAAATAGAGGGATTAATAATTATATTAATCCGATTTTTAAATGAAAAGATAATGAGGGAGTTTGTAAAATTGTAATTATTGATTTTAGATTTAATGAATAATTATAGAGGAAGTTTAGAAATTAATTAAGAAAAAAGTAATTATATAAATTATATAATAATAAATTATATAATTTATATAAGAAAATTAAAGTAAAGTATGAAGAAAATAATAATTATATAAATTATATATGAATAATTATATAATTTATATAAGAGAATTAAATTGAATAAGGATGGAAGAAATTTTTTATAAATTATATTTTGTGTGAAATGAAAATTGTAAAAGGATAATGTAGTTATATAAATTATATAATAATAAATTATATAATTTATATAAGGAAAGTTAATGTAACTAGTAAGGAGATAATAGTTATATAAATTATATAAAAATAATTATATAATTTATATAAGGAGAATACATTAATTAAGAAAGAAAAGATAATTGTACAAATGGTACAATATATTATTATATGATGTATATTTAAAGGGTGATAAATTGTAAAGAAATGAAAAATAAATGAGAAAAAAGAAGATTTTATATTATTAAAAATTATGTATATGTATAATGGAATTGTTGGGATTTTTATTGGAGATAATAATTTAGAAACGTGAACATGTTAGTGTAACATGTTGTCCAAGTAACGAAGTGAAAAATTATGAAAAATAATTTTTATATGTTATATGAATTATTTTATGAATTTTGGAAGTATAAATTACCTCATATAATTACATGCATGTCATTATGCGTGTACAAAATTTATCTGGTAAAATACCTGAAAAATGTATTAATATTATTTATAAATCAAATTATGATTTTTAGTGAATTAAAATAAATATTTTATATACATTATATAAAATATTTATTACACGAAATAATTACGTAATGTATTAAAATAAATTTTGCATACTAAATTTGGAACGTCCAAGAAGGAAAAAGTCGGTTGGCAAGGTCGATGGAGCATTTTTTTTTAATTTATTATCTAACATGGTTAGGCAATAGGTGGGATTATAAAATATAAAGGAAGAAAAGAAAAGAAATAAAAAAAACACACATATCTCTATTTTCTTCTACTCCCACCACCATTATCGCCACCCCCAACCACCACCTACCATCGGCAACCACCATAGCCACCACCAAGAGGAAGAATTTTGGTGCTTTCAAGGAAGGATTTGCAAAGCTTTGGAAGGTATAAAAGAATTTTAATTGTTTTATTTTGAAATTTTGATGATAAAACAAAATTGTAAAAAAATTCTAAATAATTAGAATAATTATTCTAAATAATTTTTGAATGTATATCTATGAATTATATGATTTTTGGAATAGTTTTGTTGTGAAATTTTGAGAAAAAATTGGATTAATTTTGGCAAAGTTAGCTTACTGTGCATGGCAGAAAGGAGAAAAAAAAAATGGCCGCGCACGCATTGCGCGGTGGCCAATTTCTTTCAGACGCGAGCTCGAAACGACGCCGTTTTTGGGGCGCGGATTTTGGTCTGCCGCGCCATGCGCGGCTGCCCTGTTTGCTGCCAAACGACGTCGTTTATTGGGAGCGTGCGTGGGATTGCCGCGCTATGCGCGGCCGAGGTTTTTGGGCGGAAGTTACGGTTTTGCCCTCGACCTTTTAGGATAATACCGAGCGTGCCCTGACCTCGAAAAATTATGGCTATACCCCTGGGCTTTTCGAGAAATTACGGTTATGTCCCTAAAGCCGCAGAAATTACCAAAATGCCCCTAGAAAGTGATTTTTAATTAAATGAATGTTTAAAAATTGTTTAAAAATTATAGAAAATTATAGAAAAATACTAAAAATATATAAATGATATTTGGGCATTAAATTTAAAATTTTTGAATAAATATTAAATATTGGAGATTAATATTTAAATATTAATCTAGTAAGGTTACAATTTAGAAAATGGTTAAATAAAATTTTCGGACAACCAAATATGCGAAATTTTTATTCGATGAGTCGGTTTGTCTGTATTGAAGATGTTTGATATTAAGTTAAATTAATATATTGAGGGATGAGGTTAATATAATTAACCATATTAATTAATAATTGACCCGGTACCCTAAAATAGATCGTCGGGTAGGGTTAATTACATTATAGATGATATTAATTAAGTAAATTAATATCATGAGGAAATGAATAATTATTATTTGTTTATTTTATGATCATAGATTGTACGAGAAGCATTATAGAACGAGTATTTATTAATTCCACAATCCAAGCAAGTTCTTCAGTACTTTTATGTTAAATGTTTGTTTGTTATGATATGTAATTCTTGTTTCAAATGCATATAAATTATGTGTTATGTGATCTGTGGATAATATGACAACGATGTGTACTTTGTGCTATAATATGATTATATGTGAGATAAAAATGCTTGAGTAAAAGCACAACACGTAATGTATGACACACACAAAACATGTTACGCTATGTGCTACGTGAAGCATGAAAGGTGTAAACTGTTGAACTTGCTGAGCCGTTGTGCTCATTCCTTGCATAAAATAAACTTTTGCAGGTAAAGAAACAAAGTTCTAGAATAATGGATTATGTTAGAGGGATTAATCTGGAAGGTTGTAAATGTAATTGCTATGGTTTTTTTAATATCATAATTCAATGTGGTTAAATTTGATAAGTTTACATTGATAGATTGTATGTACATATAAATGAGATCCAGACAGGGCGAATAGAGTTATCTTATGAACTATAATTGTTCAACGTAGTTGTTACGATAGAGATTATTATATGTTTAATTATGAATTATGGAATAAAGAATAATTGTGTAGATATAATTAATATTAAATTTGAATGTTGAGCTTTATGATACGTGTAACAGAAAGAAAAAGTGAACGTTGTGATCCAGGGACTAGGATCGAGAGACTAAGCTTTTAAATATCAAAATATTTTAATACAATGATTAAGAAAAGAGAAAAAAAAATTTATACCGAAAATGTGGTAATTGATGACTATATAGTTAACTAAGGGGTCAAAGGAAGTGATTAAAGATTTATTAACGGACCGAAATTTGGACGTTAAGGAAATAATGGATAATAAATATGAAATTTAAGGTAATAAGGTTGGTCGAATTTCGGGGTCGTTACAGTTTGCTAGTAAATTCCTAGACAAAATCTTAGATAAAAATCAGCTTCAAAGATTTTTAGGTTCCCTCAATTACATTGATGAGTTCTATAAAAAATCTGCGAAGAATTTGTAAACCATTATTTGAACGATTACAAAGAAATCCTCCACCTTGGACTGGTATTCACACATCTGTTGTCCACAAAGTAAAAAAGCATGTCACGACACTTCCCTGTCTTAGCATATGCAATCCTGATGCATTCAAAATTATTGAAATTGATGCATCTGAAATTGATTTTGGAGGTACTCTCAAACAAAAGCTAACATTCAATTCACCAGAATGCATTGTTTCTTTTTATTCTCGTGCATGAGATTCTACACAAGTAAATCATCCTACTATTAAAAAAGAAATTTTATCTCTTGTTTTATGTATTAATAAAATTTTAAAGTGATTTATTAAATCAAACGTTTTTAGTAAGAATTATTTGCAAATCTGCAAAATATATTTTAGATAAAGATATTAAAAATATTGCTTCCTAGATGACAAGCTTTATTAAGTATTTTTGATTTTGATATAGAATATATTAAAGGTAGTAATAATTCAATTCTTGATTTTCTCGAGTTTCTCCAAACAGGCCTGCAGAAATGAGTGTGAGAGGAGGTAGTAGTAGTCATGGTAGAGGAAGTTCTTCTACCCCTACTCAGTCCAGTAAACTTAAATGAGCTATTGTTCCTCATCCAGTAAACTCAGTCCCTGCAGTGGACCTAGTAAACAGGTACCATATTTAGGGCCAAATACTAAAACCTTACAGCTCAGCCTTAGCTAGTAAACCTCCAGTTATAGACCCTTTTGGGCCTTTTGACATCTGTAAACCAGAACCTCAAAAGCCCATTTTCAACCAGTCAAAATCAGAATACACTTCCAATTATGAGATCAACCTATTTTTTATTGAGCCCTTTATAAGCCCAAAAAATGACCCAGTAAAACTTGCTACCCAGTTCTTTCCTCCTGATTGGTATTTTATTTTTTTGTACCTTACAAGTCATTATCCTATTATAAGGATATTTTGATCCAAACAGAGCCAATTCTTATTAAACATATTTATAATAGAAAGGATGAATCCAAGGTCTTGTATCATTCTTTGTATATTAAATAAATTATTTCCATGGCAGAATAGTATGATCACCCATCCGATCTTCAGTTACTAAATAACCAAAATTAAATTTTTTGTTATTATGATTATATTGAAGCTTGGCACAAAATCTTTTTGTACCAAAATTAGTCATTTAGTCACACTTGGTTTATCCAATTTGACCATAAATTCAAATGTCAGATTCCTCTTTGGTTCATAATTTGGTGGCCTAGGTATGGACCAACATTTTTCATTTTACCTAAACCACTTCAGAATCAAGTAACTCATTTCAATAAAACCAAATTAAATTCAAAGTTTGAAGGTATCCCTGTATTACTCCATTTTGCTAGTAAATATAAAATTCCTTGGATTTTGAAATGGCAGTACAACCTAAAAACGTCAGTTGAGTCAACTGTTCATATTTTTGGACAGTCCCAAGCCATTATTAAAAATCATAGCCAAACCAGCTATGTTTCTCATATTTTCTTCATTAAATGGTGGGATAAATTCGATGTCAATAGAATTATTGGCCAAGTTCAAAAAGAATTTCCTCCAGTCCCAGTTATTCTAATCCAAACTCCAAAAGTAAATCCATCAAAAGATAAAAAGCCCATTTCTTGCCCTTCATCTTCCTTTGATGTTTTCTCAGTCAAAGATTATTCAGCCTCAGAGTTAAAATTGTTAATGGACGCTATTAATGATCGAGTCATTGATCTCCATAAAGAAGCTTTAGAAGAAAATTCTTCTATCTCCAGTCATAATTCAGTTACCAATATTGATCCATACAACAGTCAACTATTCCAAGATGCTTAGGACCCTTTTGCTTTATGATGTTCCAGATTTTTGCAAAAGATGTTGTCCCCCAGTCCATTAGTCAGCCGAAAGCAAAAGATGTTGTCCCCCAGTCCATTAGTCAGCCGAAAGCAAAAGATGTTGTCCCTTAGTTAATCAGTCAGCCAAAAGTGAAGACAGTTTTTACTGTTCATCAATAGTAAAAGTACTTTTTACTTTAATAATTGTAATAATAACGGACGCTTGAGTCCACAGTCATTTTCTTGTCTATTAAGTGTAAGTTCAGTCAGTTTTAAGACAGGTCAGAACTTGAGTGTTATTTTCTTCTCTCTACTTGTTTTCTCTACATTCTCTCTAAATCTTTCAGTTCTTTTATCTTAGATTAAGACAGTTATGATTTAAAATTGCTGAGTTAATATAATTTCTGTTGTATTAATAAACTGTTTCTATAAATATAAGAGTTATCTTCAGCGCTATAAGTGAAGATTATCTCTCTACTTTCTGTAAGCACGGTATCTTAAGTGCTATGCGTCAAGATATATATATATATATATACTTATGTGTTATCATATATATATAATATACATATAATTAGCATGCACATTGATTATGGGCTTTTATTCTAGTTTAGTTTATTCGAGCCACAAAATAAATTATATGGTCAAACCTAGGGTGCAAGAATAAATACATAAATGTAATTATTATATTTAACCCGGACTCCAATACAAATGAGTCTTCACGCGTTCCTTGTTCTTCTGCTCCACTTCTTCAAATAAATCTAACTAATCCTATTACAAAAATAAATAATATTCATCTCATGAAATAAATAAACAATTTCATATATATATATATATATATATATATATATATATATATATATATATATATATATATATATATATACACACACATACATACATATATCAGTATCATTTAATGGGTAGTTTAAAGTTGCATGAAATTCAATTCCATGTTTAAAATAAACCTTTTATTTTAATTATAAAATCATAAAAAAATAAACTTTTTTTTTAATTACATAAAACTGCTATATTGATAAAATTGTTTGGTATAGTTAATAATATATACTGAATCAAATGTTCAGTTAACAAATATACATTATATATATTATTAATATATAGTCATGTAGCACGAAATCATCTAAATCGGTATTACAAGGTTAGCTGGGCAGTGATGTGATACCCCCAAATTCGGGTCCCTTAAACCTCAGGTTCACTGCTCACGATTCAATACTTAAACAACATTCATAAGCTTAACCTTCAATAACTCGCGAAAAATATAAATAAATTAATTACAAAACGTACCATTTTCCCAGGTTCCACTAACTTTAAATACATACATCATCCCATACATAAAAGGTTACATAAGATATATAAAAATAATAAAAATGCTTCCACACAATCTATTAGGTTGCATTTCTTTTGCCTTTTTCCTTCTTAGAACATTCGGGTTTCGTTGAAAATTTGTTCATAATATAGCAAGGGTGAGCAACTACTTTGTTCAGCAAGTTTAAATAAGCAATGAAGATATATTATGAATGAAAAATAATTATTTTTTTGGAACTTCAATAATATACAATAATTATAAAGACATGTAACATACGTACTATATTCAATAAAAGAATTTGTAGAATACTTACTGCGGAGTTGGTCAAAAAGAACTAAGAACATACTTGAGAACTTTTCAACTCTAAACTGAATATTTCAGGAGAAAGGAGGGCTTGTTAGGGCATATCTGACTGCCTCGAGAGTAATTAACAATTATAAAACTGTAAATACTCAAACTGGACACTTGAGGGGATCAGACCTCTTGTATCTGATGTATATGCATAACATTCAATTATAGTGTGTGCAAAATTTTTCATTTTTCATAAAGAATACCCCATTATAAGGGTTGTTCCACTCAGTCTTACTATACGAGTCCGCATCAACTACTAGTTTGGATAGTTTTTCAAAAATATTCAAAGTAATGAATTAATACATGCAAATATCTAGCCGAAACAATTGGCATAGACTCTATTCTTAAATAGTTCATATTCAGAACTAGTACATATAATGTCTAGCCAGAATAATTGACTTAAACCTATTTCTTAACCAGTTCATATTTAGAACAAGACATGCGAATGCGCATAAGTGCAAATACCAATTAACAATAATGATTTGGAATAATTATCAATAATTAATCCAGCTTTGAACAATAAATCAATTGTAAGTTCACAATAACTTGCATACTGAAACGAGTTTGAGTTTTAGAATAACTTGCATAATAATAATCGATTTAAGATTTAGAATAACTTACAAATATAAATACAAGTTTAGGTTCGGAGAACTTGCCTGTTCCACTGACTACTGCTACACAACTTAATTCATTTCATTAGGATGACCTAACATTTAACACATTAATCTACCAATCAGTATATCACATAACCTTATTATACAACACTTAAATTGTAACGCACCGAAATCCCAACCTTCCTTAATTCTATCCATTCAATTTTGGATAACATAATTATTAATTTTAAACTATATTAATTGGAATCTCGTGCGTTAAAACTTGATCTTTAACCATTTAATTGACCATAATGCAGTCCATTTTTTATTTTTATTTTTTATGTTCCTTACCTGTCTCAGGATCGTAACGTTCACTTACCCTTTATTAGAACTTAGGTCAAACATTATTTAATTGTGACCTAGTCTATTACCATTTCATCATCATCATCATATATATATATATATATTATGATTTACATAACCTGTAAATAAAATTTTGCCATGAACTATTCATATATGGCTTTGTTTAACTATATATGTTTTGTGCTTGATCCTGTGCACTTGCACCTGTTTACACATCTTAGTACTAAACATACAAGTTTATCACATATATAACTTGACTAGCAATAATATCTCAATCTTACATTATTACAATTTTTTTCTGAATATTACATACCTACAACCAATCCCAATGGATTCACAAAATATTCCTTACCTTATTAACCACTTTGTTTATTACTCTGAACAGTGACGTCAATTACTTTTACCATTATAGGTTTACATGAATCTGCTAAGCTTGCACATTGCACAATTACATATAGCAATTTTCTCATGCTTATCCATACGTTCACACTCTTTACCTTTAGCTTCACCGGAACCTCCGGCCTTCTCGTACTTTACCTGAAATGTTAGTTAATAGCAAGAATGAGCATAAAGCTCAGCAAATAATTCAGATAACACCTTTTATGCTCATAGTTCATAATATGCGTCATGCATCCTTTACCTTAACATGCTATGTTTAATGTCACGTAATTCATTAAGCAATTAAATCACATAGTTGCACATAGGGCACATTTCAAATCTATTACTATCACATAGTTCACATAGAACATCTATTACACTTAAGTCTGAAAAACTTGCATGTACACTTTTATTTACTTAACCTTTGTCGTCTCGTTTGGCCCTACTATCCATCCTTAACTCAGGTTGCTTGTTCGAACCTTATCTGAAAACATATAATCTATATTCATTATTATAGGATCATAACTTAATAATCTTTGTTAAACTCAATCCATAATTACATAACCATTAATCTTTATTCATATCACAATTGATGTATTACACCCTATATAGGTTAATAATACATCCTAGCTTGATCCCGATCTTTTACATAACCTTTAACATGATTTGGCTTAGCTTTGAGCATGTTATATTATGTCAATCATTATCCCATTATGCTTTAACAACCTTTATTTTGGTCATTCTTTATCTATTTATGGCTTATATAACCCATCCTTATCATTCCATATCAAAATATAGCTTTTTGGAAGGTTAATTTTTTTATAAATGTAGAGTAATTTCGCCCCGGCGCCATTAGAGGTCGCTGGCCGCGCAATATCTTTAGCCATAAACAGTACATTTGGCCCCTAGCGCAATGTTTAGTACAAAACATTGTGCCTAGGCGCAATGTTCAGAAACATGATTTCTGATTTTTGCACTACCTTTGCCGATTTTTAAGTCCTTCATCTTACATCCAATTGAGCTCAAATTTGGACCACATCTAGACCTCACTACCTAGTATTTTATAAATTTTTTACTTGCCTCATTTGGCTTCTTAAAATTAGTGATACACTAGTCCATAGGAGGACTGTTCAAAACATTTCCAACACTTAGAATTTTTTTAACTTCAAAACTAAAAATTCCCAACTTGGTGATTCTTGGCCATTTGCTTAAGAACTCATTTCCAACACTTGGCATAGTTCATATACGTCATATAAGACTTGTCTAGGCCTTTCAAACCATTAAATTATACTTGAGGCGGGTTTTGTCCGTAAAAGTTCGTTTCGAGTCAAAACAATCGATTTCGATCGTTTGAAACTCATTTTCATTCAATTTCCTGTCCCTTGATTGTCAAATCAACCTAAACACGTGTAATAACATAAACCTAACTCATTTGACTTCTTTTCACTTTTAAATATTCACAATGGCCAAAAATCACCATTTGGGTGCAATTTCATCACATTTCATAAACTTTTCTAAACTTCTCATTTCCAAAACATATGCTATTCTTGGCCCCTTTGTGCATAACTTGATTCTAACTCATCATTTACCACATATAGCATATATTTGACTTATATGGGCCTTCAAAATGTTTAAAACTTTTCATTTGACTCCATTTTTCTAAATGGTTCGTTTTGGTCGTCGGCGAACGTTTTAAAACGTTTAAAATTCATAATTGTCGTCATACGAACCGAGTTACTTCCAATTCAACTCTAACACATATATTAATATCAAACTTAGATTTTTGGCCTTATTTCATCACCAATTACACAAAATGGCCAAAATTCACACATTGATGACATTTTTGCCAACTTAACTAATTTCATCTTTAAACCAAACTTAAATCTTTGGACTCTATGCTTTACATGCATAATCACATACACATACAACAACTTTACATAATCACTTAACTTCTATACGCACCTTCCAAAATAATTTACAGATTATAATTTGGTCTATATAAGAAATATAGCCTAATATTTAACTTTTCCTTAACAAATCATACTTTTAAACCATTTATGATTCTTTAAAACTATCTAGCATGAAATTTTGCATGCTTCATATATGATCAACCTTTTAAACTAGGTTTCATCATTTCTATCCACCAATAACATATGATCGTGCCTTAAATCATGATTTCTAGCTTGTAACATGAACATGAATAGTCTATCAACTTTATTCAACTAACTTATGTCTAGGGTTTCATCATCTACTTCACGTACATAAAGCACATAACACACATAAATCACAAAATCAAGCCATGTATTTCAAAGATACATGCATGACCATCCTTGTTCTTGAACTTAAATACACAAACACAACATCTTAAAGCTTGAACATGGTTATACCTTCTTAGATGAACAATTTATTTGCATAGATAGCTTCCTCTTGATAAAATCTTCCTCTTTTCTTCTTGCTCCTTGATCACTTAAGGACTCTAGCTCCATGATTTCAAGCTCTTCACCTTAACTTTAATGGCTTTTTCTCTCTTTCTCTCTTAGCTTGCTATCCGGATGATGAATAAGAAATGAAGATAAGCTAAGCTCGTGCTTATAATCATATATATATATATATATATATATATATATATATATATATATATATATATATATATATATATAAGTTACATGTTTTCTCCAACAACTAACCCAACTTAGTTAGATTAACTCAGTCATGGTTAGGGGCATTTGTGTCATTTCACTTGACCAAGCAAGGGTATAATAGATAATTTCCATGAAAAGGATATCATGGACATTTCTCATGGTTAGCTAAGGGTATCTTGGTCAATAAACCACTCTAGGACACAAATGTCATATTCTAACTTGTCAAGGGTACTTTGGACTTTAGCCACCAAAATCTAGAAAATTTAATTCCTTGAAATTTATAACTTGCTTATTTTTCATCCAAATAAATTCCTTTTTGATCCAAACTTGTCCCATTATTCTTGACTTTTATTACATCATTAAATAACCCATACTTGGCTTGTCCCATATCATTTATGACACTTTGACAATCGAATTTCATTAATTAATAATAATTCACGTAATTACCAATTTACATATATTTCATTCTTAATTTTCTATGAACCACCTTCGGTTCCACATTTCATAAGTTTCAACTCCGAACACCTCAAATAGTTGGATTACTCATCCTTTTCATAAACCATTTTCTTAAGAAGCGAACCTCGACTGGATTATCAAAATCCATTATCATTCATCATTTAAACTTATAATATTCTCATTACGACTTTACGTCCCTTCCCCTGTTCACTTAATATACACATCTCACTTTGAACTGTGCTTGCATTCAACATTCTTTCTACTCATGCTCGGGGTATTACCTTTCTGTCTTTACACATCATATACCTGACTATCTTATTCCAATTCTTCAATATCAGTTCTTAATAATTTCAAACTATTTAAAGATCATCAATCTTATTATTCCTTTAATCTCTATCTTTAATCCTTCTTTCTTTATCATATCAATTATACATATACACATATTCGATATACCACATAGGTCATAATAGCACATTGATCACATAACAGTTTATATTACATCGTTCTTACACTTTCTGTCATTCATAACTAGGTTTTAACTATTAACCTTTACTTAATTAATCATAATACTCATTTGAAAATCATGTACAAATTCGGGATGTCATATTCACCCCTCCTTCAAAAAATTTCGTCCTCGAAATTGCTGTGTACTCATATCTTGCTTATTTGCAACATACATAACTCTTTGTATTCATTTCATCGTGGCTAGGTTTTTAACTAACCTTTACATTCTCTCCCCTCTCTACCCATCTTTCCCCTTTCTATCATTCATTCCAAAAGATTGGAATGTCTTTCAGGAATCTTCACAATTGTTCAATAATTATGAAGCAGTATCAATAAATAAGAATAGTTTTTCCATACACATAAAACTTTTGCTCATAAAACAAAACTTTTATTTTTGCTGAGGGGTCAATAAAGACCAATGAACTCGTTAAGAATATTAACAGTCACAAAGACTGAAAATACCCAAGGGTCATAACCACCAGGAACATGAGTTACGATGCAACCATGCCACTCTATTTCCCTGGCCTATTGGTACACTAGGTGATCAACCTATTGTACCCTTTTTTCCTTTGCTTTTTGGGTTGAACCATGTTAACCAACTCCTCTACCATATCCCCTTTTCAGGGTTGTTCACCTCAGACTTTCAAAATATTTTTCTTTATCCATTTCTGGATTAAAACATTTATTCATTTCTTTTTCAAAATGGTCTAACTGAAACAAATGGTATAGACCCACATCATTAAATTGTTGATTCATTTCAACTTGAACTTTTCAAGAATGTTGTCGTTGGCTCAAAACTTGAACCCGAGAAAATCTTTTAAAAAGGCTTCATAATACCGCACTATCTTAGCAGTACGTTGAGAATTTTGCCATTTTATCATTACACACTGATAGGTAGGTTTTATACTTTACGAATTGGATGTATCTAACCTTGAATTGTTGTTTATGTCTCAAGTCTTATAGCTACTTTTCATGTGTTTTGTGTTATGTGAAGGATGATGCACTTGGATGGGAAGTGGATCAGGAAAGGCCAGGAACTGGAAGGAACAAGAAATTAGAATTGAAGGCATGGCGCGGCCGCACCATGATCATGTAGAGGAACAGCGCGAGGCGCGCTGGCAGAAAGGTTACTACAAAACTCTGGAGGAACGGTGTGGGCTGCGCCGGTGTCATACTAACGAGTGGCACGACCACGCCACGACGGGAACTCAGTTGCCAGATGCGTTTGTAGAGCAGAAATCATATCTCCAAAAGGATTGTAATAGGTTTAGGATTGATGTAAGCTGGCTAGATTTATGTTAGTCTATAAATACTTCTATTGTAAGGGATTATGGGGGATTCTATTCTTTTTTATTTTAATCTAAGAGCAAACTTGAAGGCATGTCAGGCTAAGTACTTTTATTCAGTTCTAAGGGATGTGGAATCTTATTTATAATTTTTGAGTTAATTGTGTTCTCAATATTTCTTTCTTCGTTTGTGAAATTTATTCTTGATGATCTATTAGAATTGCTTAATGATAATTAGTTTGATTAATTTGATAAGGGCCCATTGAATTGATTTAATTATTATCATATGCTAGATTAAGGTATAGTATTAAGCAAACAATGTTTACTATGATATTAAGAAGACAGGTTAAATAATCTGCGATCGTACGATTGTTGCTTGGAATAATCTAATTTCCTAATTCTTAATGTTACTGTTATATTAAATCTAGAATGATAGTTCTAGGTTGTATGATAGTTAGGGTCTAATGGGGGCGACTATCGCATTAGATTTAAAACTTAAGGGAAATTTCGGGTAATACGGACTGTGGTTATCTAGGGCTATTGATTTCATTGAAGGAAGATATTAGTTGACTTGATTATATCATAACTATGAAAAGATGATGCTGAACTGAAGAACTAAAGTTTACAATTCATTGGATAATTTCATTAATATTTCTTGTTGTTTTATTTTTAGTAAAACCATAATTTCAAAACTCCCTTTTTATTATTACTTGTTATTTACTGTTAGAAGCAATCGAATAAATCATAAATAATACACTTCTCGTGGGTTCGACTCTTACTTGCCGTTATACCAATTTTACGTTGATAGAGTGAAAGTAAGGAATAATTTTGGAGCGTAAATGACAGCTTCTACACACCATTTTCAATAGTGTGGCAATGATTTCATAAATACATTTTGAAGTTTTCAAATAATTTTGTCTAGCCGAATCAATTGGCATAGACCCATGAATCACAGATTTTTTTTTTAAAATCACTTTGATACTTGAACAAAACATTTCGACGGTCTAGCATAGCTAGAAGAGTGGATTGCCTACCCAATCCTAGTAATCTCTTCTTTCTTTCCTTAACTCCTTTAAACTTTCCTTTCCTTGACTCATTTAATCCTTTCTTAACATTTCTATCTCTTTACTATTTCCTTATTCTTAGTCAATATCTGAGAACTATTTCTCTCAACTTATGGCTCTCTATTCTAACCACTTGTTCATCAAACTTGCCACGCATTTGGGCTTAGGAACTTACCACAATCATATAGTTTGAGGAGCTTGTCCTAGTCATGCTAATGTCATCCATTCGCTGAGGGGCTCCACCACACAATTATGAGTCACGAACTTACCATACGCTTGGGTTTTCAGAACACGTAACTAACCTTACTCTTTCTCTCTTCCTATGTATCAGACACATATAGAAGAAAAGAATTACCTTCACAACATATATAACCGATACCGGGACGCTGGACCTCCACTAATTATCACGATAGAAAGCTAAGTGATCGCGAAATCAAGTACAAATCCCCGCCCATACAAGGAAGTGCACAATTCAGCCATTACCATGAGTTCTCAATGAAAAATCCCACATACCCTAACATTCCTCACTTTCCTTTACTCAGCTTTTTCATTACCTCTCCTTGATCTAATATGAATTTCATTAACTCATATCTTACTGTTCACAACTCATCAAGAGTCCCTTAATCTTATCTTACCATTTATGACTCATCAAGAGTCCCTTATCTTTGATCATTTATGATCTCATAGCTCTTTTATTATTTTTCAATATCTTAGCTTAAGATATCATTTATCATTTCTTAATCCTGAATTCCCAAAATTCATTTCTTTCTTACTCAACTCCTCTAGAGTTAATTTCCTTACTATTTACTTATTTCTTACAAAAGTCATAGCCTAAGGTGCTCTTACCTAAGGTCTATAATCTAACTGTTCTGATACCAACTATAACTCACCGAAATCCTAACCTTCCTTAATTCTATCCATTCAATTTTGGATAACATAATTATTAATTTTAAACCATATTAATTGGAATCTCGTGCGTTAAAACTTGATCTTTAACCATTTAATTGACCATAATGCGGTCCATATATATATATTTTTTATATTCCATACCTGTCTCAGGATCGTAACGTTCACTTACCCTTTATTAGAACTTAGGTCAAACATTATTTAATTGTGACCTAGTCTCTTACCATTTCATCATCATCATCATATATATTTTATGATTTACATAACCTGTAAATAAATTTTTGCAATGAACTATTCATATATGGCTCTGTTTAACTATACATGTTATGTGTCTGATCGTGTGCACTTGCACCTGTTTACACATCTCAGTACTAAACATACAAGTTTATCACATGTATAACTTGACTAGCAATAATATCTCAATCTTACATCATTATAATTTTTCTCTGAATATTACATACCTACAACTAATCCCAATGGATTCACAAAATATTCCTTACCTTATTAACCACTTAGTTTATTACTCTCAACAGTGACGTCAATTACTTTTACCATTATAGGTTTACATGAATCTGCTAAGCTTGCACATTGCACAATTACATATAGCAATTTCCTCATGTTTATCCATACATTCACACTATTTACCTTTAGCTTCACCGGAACCTCCGGCCTTCTCGTACTTTACCTGAAATGTTAGTTAATAGCAAGAATAAGCATAAAGCTCAGTAAGTAATTCAGATAATACCTTTCATGCTCACAGTTCATAATATGCGTCATGCATTCTTTACCTTAACATGCTATGTTTAATATCACGTAATTCATTAAGCAATTAAACCACATAGTTGCACATAGGGCACATTTCAACTCTATTACTATCACATAGTTCACATAGAACATCTATTACACTTAAGTCTGAAAAACTTGCACGTACGCTTTTATTTACTTAACCTTTGTCGCCTCGTTTGACCCTGCTATCCTTCCTTAACTTAGGTTTCTTATTCGAACCTTATCTAAAAACATACAATCCATATTCATCATTATAGGATCATAACTTAAAAATCTTTGTTAAACTCAATCCATAATTACATAACCATTAATCTCTATTCATATCACAATTGATGTATTACACCCTATGTAGGTTAATAATACATCCTAGCTTGATCCCGATCTTTTACATAACCTTTAATATGATTTGGCTTAGCTTTGGGCATGTTATATTATGCCAATTATTATCACATTATGCTTTAACACCCTTTATTTTGGTCATTCTTTATCTATTTAGGGCTTATATAACCTATCTTTATTACTCCATATCAAAATATAGCTTTTTGGAAGCTTAAAATTTTTTCAAATGCAGAGCAATTTCGCCTCGGCCCCATCAGAGCTCGCTTGCCGCGCAATCTCCTCATCCATAAACAGTACATTTGGCCCCTAGTGCAATGTTTAGTACAAAACATTGCGCCTAAGCGCAATGTTCAGAAACAGAATTTCTAATTTTTGCACTACCTTTGCCGATTTTTAACTCATTCATCTTACATCCAATTGAGCTCAAATTTGGACCACATCTAGACCTAACTACCTAGTATTTTATAAAAAATTTACTTGCCTCATTTTGCTTTTTAAATTAGTGATACACTAGTCCATAGGAGGGCTGTTCAAAACATTTCCAGCACTTAGAATTTTTTTAACTTTAAAACTGAAAATTCCCAACATGGTGATTCTTGGCCATTTGCTTAAGAACTCATTTCCAACACTTGATATAGTTCATATACGTCATATAAGACGTGTCTAGGCCTTTCAAAGCATTAAATTATACTCGAGACAGGTTTTATCCGTAAAAGTTCATTTCGAGTCGAAACGGTCGATTTCGATCGTTCGAAACTCATTTTCATTCAATGGTTTGTTTGGGTATATCACATAACCTTATTATACAAATATAACGATCGTTCAAAACTCATTTTCATTCAATGGTTTTATTCAATGGGTTTATCCGTAAATGTTCATTTGACTCTATTTTTCTAAATGGTTCGTTTTGGTCGTCGGCAAACGTTTTAAAACGTTTAAAATCCACAATTGTCGCCATGCAAACCGAATGATTTCAAATTCGACTCTAACACATATATTAATATCAAACTTAGCTTTTTGGCCTCATTTGATCACCAATTACACAAAATGGCCAAAATTCATACATTGATGACATTTTTGCCAACTTAGTTAATTTCAACTTTAAACAAAACTTAAATCCTTGGATTCTATGATTTACATGCATAATCACATACACATACAACAACTTTAGATAATCACGTAGCTTCTATACGCACCTTCCAAAATACTTTACAGATTATAATTTGGTCTATATACGAAATATAGCCTAATATTTAACTTTTCCTTAACAAATCATACTTTTAAACCATTTATGATTCTTTAAAACTATCTAGCATGAAATTTTGCATGCTTCATATATGATCAACCTTTCAAACTAGGTTTTCATCATTTCTATCCACCAATAACATATGATCATGCCTTAAATCATGATTTCTAGCTTGTAACATGAACATGAATAGTCTATCAACTTTATTCAACTAACTTATGTCTAGGGTTTCATCATCTACTTCATATAAAGCACATAACACACATAAATCACAAAATCAACCCATGTATTTCAAAGATACATGCATGGCCATCCTTGTTCTTGAACTTAAATACACAAACACAACATCTTAAAGCTTTAACATGGTTATACCTTCTTGGATGAACAATTTATTTGCATAGATAGCTTCCTCTTGATGAACTCTTCCTCTTTTATTCTTACTCCTTGATCACTTAAGGACTCTAGCTCTATGATTTCAAGCTCTTAACCTTAGCTTTAATGGCTTTTTCTCTCTTTCTCTCTTAGCTTACTATCCGGATGATGAAGAAGAAATGAAGATAAGCTAAGCTTATGCTTATAAATCATATACATATATAAGTAACATGTTTTCTCCAACAACTAATCCAACTTAGTTAGCTTAACTCAATCATGGTTAGGGGCATTTTTGTCATTTCACTTGACCAAACAAGGGCATAATAGACAATTCCCATGAAAAGGATACCATGGACATTTCTCATGGTTAGCTAAGGGTATCTTGGTCATTAAACCACTCCAGGACACAAATGTCATATTCTAACTTGTCAAGGGTACTTTGGACTTTAGCCACCAAAATCTAAAAAATTTAATTCCTTGAAATTCATAACTTGCTTATTTTTCATCCAAATAAATTCATTTTTGATCCAAACTTGTCCCATTATGCTTGACTTTTATTGCATCGTCAAATAACCATAATTGGCTTGTCCTATATCATTTGTGACACTTTGACAATTGAATTTCATTAATTAATAATAATTCACTTAATTACCAATTTACATATATTTCATTCCTAATTTTCTATGAACCACCTTCGGTTCCATATTTCATAAGTTTCAACTCCGAACACCTAAAATAGTCGAATTACTCATTTTTTCCATAAACCGCTTTCTCGAGAAGCGAACCTCGACTGGATTATGAAAATTCATTATCATTCATCATTTAAACTTATAATGTCATCATTACGACTTTACGTCCCTTCGCTTGTTCACTTAACATACACATCTCACTTTGCACTGTACTTGCATTCAACATTCTTTCTACTGATCATGCTCGGGGTATTACCTTTCTTTCTTTACACATCATATACCTAATTATCTTATTCTAATCCTTCAATATCAGTTCTTAATATTTTCAAACTATTTAAAGATCATCAATCTTATTATTCCTTTAATCTCTATCTTGAATCCTTCTTTCTCTATCATATCAATTATACATATTCACATATTCGATCTACCACATAGGTTATAATAGCACATTGATCACATAACAGTTTATATTACATCGTTCTTACACTTTCTGTCATCCATAACTAGGTTTTAAGTATTAACCTTTACTTAATTAATCATAATCCTCATTTAAAAATCATGTAAAAATTCGGGATGTCACATAAATCATCTAACATTTAATCATAACCTTTAATCACTTAGTAATACTATCAACATTTGATAATATTGTAATCACATAATTATCACTTAATCACATCATAATATTATCACCGTAGATAATATATTAACCACAAATAAATATTATTAATTATTTAATAATATTTTAATCATTTACTAATATTATTAATTATTTTAATAATCTTTCATTCAATAATCAATATTATTAATCATGTAATAATCATCTTAATCTGTTTATTATTTCAAACACTTATTAACATTATTAATCCTTTAATAATGTCTTACACTCTTTCTAATAATATTATTTAATAAATAATATCTTAATCATTTATAAATATTATTAATAATTTAATAATATTTTACCCTCTAAATAATATTATTAATCCTTTAATAATATTTTAATCCTTTGTTAATATTATTAATCATTTAATAATATTTTCATCACTTATTAATATTATTAATCATTTAATAATATTTTATTCTCGCATTAATATTATTAATTATTTAATAATATTTTATTCACTTATTAATATTATTAACCATTTAATAATAATCTCATCATTTATTAATAGTATTAATTATTTAATAATATTTTATTCACTTACTATATTATTAATTATTTTATAATACTTTATTCAGTCATTATTATCCATTTAATAATATTTTAGTCATTTATTAATATTATTAATTATTTAATAATTTTTTATTTATTTTTTAATATTATTAATCTTTTAATAATTATTATTCATTTAATAATATTTTAATTATTTAAATATTTTCTAATATTATTATTTTATTAAATCACATTTTCTTATCCATTTTATACTCAAAAGATTCGACCCGACCCGACTCATTTAAGTTTAACTTGATTTTTCAAAAACACAGGACCATCGTTGCGACGGTCCTTAACAGCGCCACGACGGTCCCTCGCAGGATGTTTCACCGCTACGGCGGTGATATCTACCGCTGCGACGATAGTTCATTTTTCTCAAAACCCAAATTTTGATTTTTCAGCATTTGATTTCATTAACTTCAATCTTTCATAGAATATGTTACACATGATTAAATGATCTCAAATCTATTTTGTTATGTTCGTAACTTAATATTTTTCTAGTTTTCAAGAATCAAATAACTTTCAAAATCATTTTTGACAACAAAAATCAATATAAACTATCTAGGGTTTCTAAATGACCCTTTTTTTTTTTTTTACCAAAAATCACATAACTTCTTCGTTTTAACTTCGTTTTTGAATATTCAAGTTTTGTTATGATGGACACTAACCCATCTAGCATACAAGATATAAAAATCACATAAACAATTTCTATATCATAAACCACATCTAACCAACATAAACATTCAACCAGGGTTTTAAACACTACTAGAAAATTGATCTGTAGCGACGAGATATAGCGACGGTCGAGGCGGAACCGTCGTTGTAGAAGGAAAAAAGTCTCTATAGCGACGGTCGAGTCTTGACCATCGCTATATATGAGAAAAATGGACCTATAGCGTCGGTCGACTCCTGACCGTCGCTATAGATGAGAAAAGTGGACCTATAGCGACGGTCGACTCTGACCGTCGCTATAGATGAGAAAAGTGGACCTATAGCGACGGTCGACTCCTGACCGTCACTATATATCAGAAAAAAAGTGAACCTATAGCGACGGTCCACTCTGACCGTCGCTATAGACCCTATTTTTCGGTTCGAGCCATTTAATGTTTCTTTATCCCTCCATTTTTTTTAATCTTTATTATCTTACTTTCTCTGTTCAGAACCGAAAGAAACACCAAAACATCATACAGTGAATTTCAATGGCGGGCGGTAGACATTACTCTTCCTCTTCTTCAAGCCTGAACCCAAGAGTAAGATCTCCAATCCTGCTCTTCGTTTTCTCTTTCCTCCTTATCTCTCTCCTCTTCTACATTTTCTCTCTCTTCTCTTCTCCTTCTTCTTCCCCCAATTTCCCAACAAATCCAATCCGCAATTCCCAATTCATTAGCCTTAACCCTAATGCTGACTACTTCTTCGTCTCCTCCCTTGATAAATTCCTTGCCTCCAGCTCCAAATATCAGAGATCTCGTGACGATACAGTGGGGGCGGTGAGTGAAGAGGATGTGAAGAAATTAGATGATTTGGTATGGAGGATAGAGACTGAAAGGCTTTATCAAGATTCATTTTATCCGGCGTCTTCAGCTATTAGGGTTTACGTTTACGAAATGCCCCCTAAATTCACATATGATATGCTTTGGTTGTTTCGGAACACGTATAAGGAGACCTACAATCTCACCTCCAATGGTAGCCCCGTCCATAGACTCATTGAACAGGTTTATAACTATTTTCCCCTTTACACAATATTTGAAAGATTTGCTCTCATTGGATGCCTAAATTGGGATGAGGTTTGAGAGTTTGTGTGTTTATTCTAGTAAGAATTCAGTCCACCTTTCGTTTTGAGGACATCATTTCCCCTTACTTGTGTTATTTCTGAAAACTAAGCTTAAATGTGCATGGGTTCGTTAGTTAGCAACTTTTTCATTGTCAAAATTTTTTGGAAAATATTGTTCTTCAAACCAACATAGTGTCTGTTGCAATATATGGAGTACTCGTACATTTTATTTTTGGGGGTAATTCAACTCATACAATTTTTCTGTAGGCTAATCCTTAGAAATTGTTTGGAAAGTAGCTCTTGTTTCCTCTTCAGTGCTGCTTATTTGAAAGTTTATTATCTAACAAGAAGGGCAGGCAAATGAAGCAGTTATATATTTGGAGAAGTAATACTCCTTTTCTTTGTTATTACCTCGGTTTGAATACCTTGACCTTTTCTTTGTTGCAGCACTTTATTGACTATTGGTTGTGGGCGGATTTAATTGCTCCTGAGTTACTGATTGCAAATAGTTGTGTTGGATTTTCATTAAATTCTAATTTCAGCTATATGCTTTGAGTTCACAATTGCGTATATTTTGATAAATTTAGAATCGGGATTGTGTTGTGTAATGATGGTATGGGGAATACTATATATAGATTGCTGAAGGTATGTGTAACTTTTGTTTTAAATTGAATGTGCGTACAGACATGGTAGTTTGCCTTTACCATGCTAAGGTCATTCTAGTGTGATCTGTATTATCTTTATTATAATTTTCTTGATTTAAGCGAACTTAAAATTCTTTATTTAACTTGATTTACTCAGTTTATCTTATATTCAGGTTGTTGAAAACAAAACCATATCAGGAGGTAATACATATTGTTGTACGTTGAGACTTTATAGCTGTTGTTAGTTTCTTATATAACTATTTTAATCACTTTTTCATCTTCAACCAGTTTATGATTGCAATTTGAATATAATTATTTGTTCTGGTTGTAGGGGCATCCAAATTCTGATTGACTTCAGGATTTGCTTTAGCCAATTCGCTATCTTTTACTTTGTAAGATTATGTTAGATTTCTTTGTATTGTTTGTTTTAGTGTCCAATGCTTGATCAACTTATCTTCAGTTTGACCTGCATTTGGCAAGTGAACTGAAAAGGAAAAATCCTTTGAAGTTACTGTAATCTTTGGAAAGATACCAATTAAGCGGTGATTGGGAATATATTTCCAAAGAAGTAGTGTTAGAAGCTGAATCCTTTCTCCGTACAAACTGAATTTTGTAGAACCTGTTAGTTATTTGCTTAGTTGGTTAAAGCACATTGCCAACTTTTCTGCTACTGCTTTTGTAACTGCCTTTCTGCATCTATTATTGCATCTATTCTTTGATCTTAGGGATTTTGGCAGTCATACACATTATGGTCGTGGTCAATTCTGTTTACTCTCTATAGATGGAGTTTTTATTCTTTGAAGCACTTTAGCTTAAGAAGGGGCTGCATGTGTAAATTGTATCAGTTGACCACATATTTTACAGGTTTATGATTGGATCACCTGCTAATGACCCAATCTTTTGGGTTCACTGTTTTCTGTTGATGTTTGTGAAAGGATAATGTGTATTCCTTGACGTGAGGATGGTAAGTGTTGAGCTGCTTTCTCTCAAAGGAGCTGTCATCTTGGTCAGGGAGGGTCACAGGAATACGAAGTCAGGTACTAGAAATGTTAAGTATGGTATAATGTTATATGAGTTGGCAGTTTGGCCTAATTGCAAAGAGATGATGATACAATGTGAGAGCTTAAGAGTGCGAAGTCAGCTGTGATCTGTTGAGGCCTACTGGTGATTGTAACAATTGTCTAATTGTTGTAATTTGGTGAATTATTTTGTGGGATACTTGGTGCTTAACAATATATATTTGCTAAAGAACTTTATGCAAAAGTAAATAAGTGCGGCTTTTCATGGGTCGGAAGTCTAATTTCTTGTCCTTGTGTTTTAATGTCAAATGAATACCATTGAAGTAGAATTAACAAGATACAATAACCACTTATAGTTGTGGAATGTATTACTACAATAGCAGCATCAACTATAACTTGCCCAAAAACTATTCAGTTTTTCTATGTTGATAGATTCTTATGCCATCCATTTTCTCTTTAGTGTTATACTTGGAACTGATGAAGCTCTTCTACAATTTTTGTTGTTATACTTGATCTTGCATATAAAAACTTTATGAAGCTCTTCTACAATTTTTGTTATGGAGATTCAAATTATATTTATAACTTGTTTCTAGCATAATGATCATCTTTGTACTAGAATTTATTTGTATAAGTAGCAAGTTGTTGCATGTATTAATGAATTATAGAATATGATCCTTTCTGATGTTTATCGTATACTATTTAGTTTTTCTTGTGTTGAATTCTTACAGTGTGTTTGAATATTATTCACATTTTCTTGAGGGTGTTATAAAATGTAGGATCCCAAAAAGAAAGTTCCTACCGTAGCTGTTGCTAAAAATGGTCATGTTGCAGCCAAAAAGAAATATGAGTCTAGTGATGATTCAGATGATAGCAGCAGTTCAGATGATGATGTGAGTGCAATTTTGAGTTGCTTCTTTAATTTCATGTAGCTATAATAACTTAATATTGAAGTAATAGTTTGTTTAGATAGTCGCGTGAAGTAACTGTTATTAATTAACAGACCCAAGCAAAGAAGTTACCTGCCAGTGGTGCTAAAAATGGATCTGTTGCCGTTACAAAGGAGGAGGACTTAATCCTAAATCAGACAACTCTACTGCCCTCAAATGAAGCTGTACATTACCCTTCAAGCAAATTTCTTTATTGGAAAAAATTATATGTAGCAATCTGCATTATTATTATACACCTTTTTTGTATGCAGTACGTGCTTTTGTTTTTAATGTAATTTTGACCAGTGGGGTTCATATTTACTTCGTTTTGTTCTTACTGAGTTGATATATTGTTGGCTGCCCTTGTTTTACAGGCCCCTGCACCTAAAGTGGCTTCGTCAAAAAGGCCATCCTCAGCAACTGTAACCAAACAGGTATTTTCCCTCTCATATTTCCCCCCTCTCCCTATAAACATAAATTAGGGATTTCCAAAAGTAGTTTTCTTATTCCAAAATTAAAGTATATATAGGGATTTCTAATAATATATTTAACTGACATTATGCAATGTGTTGACTGTTGTAAAACCTAAACAAATGAGAGCAGCTCTGAGGAAAATGGTTCTGAAGAGGAATCTTCAGATGGAGACGCTTCCGAGGAAGATGATAAAGAAGCCTCCAAGACTCCGAAGAAAAAGGTAAAGCTCAATCACAAGTAATATCCTTGAAATTATAGCAATTGTGAACATATAGAATTGGTAGTTTTGTTGACCTGTACTTTCCCCAAAGAGTCTGCAAATCTAATACTTTGAGAAATTTTATGACAAGCAGGACACCGATGTAGAAATGGTAGATGCAGAATCAGCTAAGACAGATGCCAAGAAAGTTGTAATTGCTAATTCTATCAACTGTTCCTATAAGTATCCAGGCTAAAGAGAAGGAAAAGGATGCTAAGAAGAAGCTGGATGAAGTTGTTAATGCTTTAAATGAACATCGAGCACCTATCGAGTATGGAACTTGCTTTAGTTGGTTGTAGATGTATTTTTTTTAATTGTTTCTAAATATGAGTAACTGCCATTATTATTGTGTTGTGGATTGGTCAAACAAGGACATTCATGTTACTTTGTATTAGTTTGAGCATATTAGTTGGTTTTTGTGGATGGTAATATTAATTTACAATTGTGATGTAAATGATTTTAAATTATATAAATTTATTTATGATTGTTACAGGATATTGTATTGTGTTGAATAACAATTTTATTAATAATATATTTTTTTAATATTTAGTAGGTCTATAGCGACGGTCGCCGACCGTCGCTATAGGCCTTTGTTATAATTTTTTTTTATATTTATAGGTCCTATAGCAACGGTCGCCGACCGTCGCTATAGGCCTTTGTTATTAATTTTTTTTATATTTACAGGTCCTATAGCGACGGTCTCCGACCGTCGCTATAGGCCTTTGTTATAATTTTTTTTTATATTTACAGGTCATATAGCGACGGTCGGAGACCGTCGCCATAGAATTTTTTTAGCGACGGTCTCCGACCGTCGCTATAGAATTTTTTTAGCGGCGGTCAGAAACGTCACTATGATATGCATTGGCCGTCGGTAAAAAATTATAAACGCGTTTTTAGTCTATTTTGTAGCGACGGCCCGACCGTCGGAATAGATATAAAAGACCGTCGCTATAGATTTTAGCGACGGCTTTTAAGGCGACGGTCGGTCGACCGTCACTAATACTTTTAGCGACGGTCTTTGGGCCTATAGCGACGGTCAGCGACCGTCGCTATAGGCCAGATTTGACCGTCGCTATAGGCCAGATTTCTAGTAGTGAAAACAAAGTATGTTTATACAATATTTCCTTCCCTCATTTTTCATAGAACACATGTTAGAACACATATCTATCATATTTAACCATAAATTTTCTTCACATCGATTCTTCCACAACTAATCATGCTAAAACTCATATATAAAAAAATAAAGCTAAGGTTTGAGAGACTTTTATACTTTCTATGGAAATCTTCTTCTTGATGCCCGAAAATAGCTAGCCTCCTTGATGACGTAACCTTCAACTTACAAGTATACACTAACACTTTGGAGACTATAGATGAAACTCTCAAATGTGTTATCCCTTCTCACTAGAAACCTCCCTCTACAATACTTAGAAAACTAACAAATGACCCAACAACCTTTTCTAGATTTGGTGATGGTTTTAATTATAGAACTCCTGTGAGGATCCGAATTTTCATGATTTCTTTAATAATATTAAATGATAATTTAATTGATAAGATTATCAAGGTTGTTAAATTAATTAGTATTTTATATGATTTAAGGTATGTGAAGGGATTTAATTGATAAATTAAATATGTGTAAAGATGGTGATGATTTGTGTGAATTTAAAATAATTGAAAATGTAAATAAATTGTTTGGAAACAATTTATGAAGAATAAGAGAAATTTCTTGTAAAGGTTCAATAAATTAAATTGATGTGAAAATATAGAAATTGTTATTTAAATAGTGTTATGTGGTAATGTGAAATATATGATTTAGATATGTATATATATATAAATGTGCATGTTTAATTGATAATTATAAATTTCATTAATTATGAAAATTAAGGGATTAATAATTAAATTAATCCAATTTTGAATAAAAAGGTAATGAGGAAATTAGTAAAATTATAATTATTGATTTTATTTTTAATCAAGAATTATGGAGGAAGTTTAAAAATTAATTGAGAAGAAAAGTAATTATATAAATTATATAATGATAAATTATATAATTTATATAAGAAAATTAAAATAATGTATGAAGAAAATAATAATTATATAAATTATATAAAAATAATTATATAATTTATATAAGAGGATTAAGTAATAAATGTATAATTTTGGTTATATAATTAAGTGATAATTATGAAGGAAATTAAGAAATTATTTAAAAAGGAATAATGTAATTATATAAATTATGTAATATTAAATTATATAATTTATATAAGGAAAGTTAATGTGAATATTAAAGAAATTGAATAATAAATAAGAAAAATGAATGTTTTAAATTATTAAAAATCATATTTATGTATAATGTAATTATTATGACTTTTATGAAAAATAATATTTCAGAAATGTGAACATGTTAATGTAACATGTTGTCCAAGTAACGAAGTGAAAAATTATGAAAAATAATTTTTATATGTCCTATGAATTATTTTATAATTTTTGGAGGTATAAATTACCTCATATAATTACATGCATGGCGTTATGCGTGTACAAAATTTGTCAAGTAAAGTACCCAAAAGAGGTATTAAAATTAATAATAAATCATGTTATGAATTTTGGTAAATTAAAATAAATATTTTATATTTATTTTATAAAATATTTATTACACGTAATGACTACGCAATGTATTAAATTAATAAATTTGCATGAAAACTTTCTGTTTTGGAACGTCCGAGAAGGCAACTAAGGCGGTGGATTTAAAAAGGAGTTTAAAAATTATTTAGGCATGCTTTGGGATATATATATATATATATATATATATATATATATATATATATATATATATATATATATGTGTGTGTGTGTGTGTGTGTGTGTGTGTGTGTGTGTGTGTGTGTGTGTGTGGAAGCAATAAAGAATAAAAAAGAAAGAGAAAAGAAGCCAACTCTTGCTTCTTCCCCTCCCACCCGAAGCTACCACCTCCACCCACCATGAACCGCCATGGCCACCGCAAGAGAAGAGCATAACAAGTTTCTTGAGAAAATTTTCAAGCACTTAGAAGGTTGATCGAGTTAAGGGTTTGAGCTAACAATTTAAATAACTGGACGCCAGGCAAGTTCTTCAGTCCCTTTTATGTTAAATGTTGAACTATTATGATATGCAAATCTTGTTTTAAATGCATACAAATTATGTGCTATGTGATACGTGTTTAATATGACCACAATGTGTTCTTTGTGCAACGATATGAATATATATGAGATATATTGCTATAGTTGAAGCACAAGCATATGATAAATGACACACACCAAGCATGTTAAGGTATGTGCTACGTGATGTATAACTGTTGAACTTGCTGAGCCGTTATGCTCATTACTTGCTTAATAAATATTTTTGCAGGAAAGAAATAAATTTCAAGAATTTCGGATTATGTAGAGACGGTTTACCATGGAAGGTTGTGACTGTTATTATATTTTTAATATTATAAATCAATGTGGATAAATTTTCCAAGTTACTTTGATATGCTATATGTACAGATAAGTTGGATCTGAATATGATGAGTATAGTTTAAACTGTGAACTGTAATTGTTCAACATGAATATTATGATAAAGACTATTATATGTTTGATGATGAATCATGAAACAAAGAATATTTGTATGGATATGAATGATATTAAAATTTGAATGCCGAGCTTTATGATACAAGAAAGAGAAGAATAAGTAAAGGTTGCGATCCAGGGACTATGATCGAAATGTAAGGATTTTAGATATCCAAATACTTTAATACAACGATTAAATTGAGAAAAAAAAAATATACCAAAAATTTTGGTAATTGATGATTTATAAATCAATTAAGGGTTTAAATAAGGTAATTAAAGATTATTAACGAACCGAAATTCGAACGTTAAGGAAATAACGTTTAATAAATATGAAATTTAAGGTAATAAAGTAGGTCGAATTTCGGGGTCGTTACAGTTGATATCAGAGCCAGAGGTTATAAACCTTAGGAAAATGATACCTTAGGCTATAACCTAAAGTAAGAAAGAGTACGGTTAGTTGAGTGTTCTGAAAACTCAAGCGTATGATAAACTCGTGACTCATGATTGTATGGTGGAGCCCCTTTAGCGAATGGGCGACTATGGCCTGACTAGGACAAGCTCATCAACCATATGATTATGGTAAGTTCCTGAGTCCAAATACGTGATATGTTTGATGAACATGGGGGATTAAAATTGAAAGATGTAAGTTAAGAAATACTGATCTCAGATAGTGGCTAAAGGAAAGAAAATATGAAAGATATAAGATTATAAGAAAGAGATAAAGATGTTAAGAAAGATTTGAATGAAACAAATTAAGAAAATTATAAGTTCAATTAAGAACATATCTGAAAGAATATTTGAAATGATTCAAAGATGAATCTCAAAGAAAATCAGGGGACACCTGATTTAAGTAATAAAGATGACAAGGTAATCCAAAACGTACAAAAAGAGATCATAATGACATGATCAGGAACAGTGAGAGGATCGTACTACGATATGATCACGAGATAAGGAAAATGAGTAAGAAGTGGATTGTAAAGTAAGGTCATGATAGGATCAAGTAAGAATATGAAAAAATAGAAAGACCTGTTAATGGTCAACAAGGTATAGTTGGATGCTATAAAGAGATATGGTACTATGAAATAGTACAAGAAGAATTCAGAGAATGATGAGACATGAATGACAGAAAGGTTATGATAAGGGGACAGAAAGTCTGGGTACGAAATTTCTATTGAGGACTCACGTGGTAATTGAGTTGCACAATTCTTTGTATGGGCAGGGGATTTTTGTTTCCTTAGTTACTATGTGATAATCATTGAAATGTTAGAGTCGCGTTAGCAGTTTTTGTTAGGTAAATAATATTAAGTTTAGGCACGAGTTCTTAAAACTCATGCATGTGGTAAGTCCATGACTCATAATTGTATGGTATGTTTTGAGCCCTCAGCATATGGATAGTCTTTGATATGTTCTCAGACTACATATTGCTAGGACAAGCTTTAAAACTCATATTCTTGTGGTAAGTTCCTGGACTCATAATGTGTGGCAAGTTTGATGAACTATACGGGGGTATAGAAAAGTGGCGTAGTTAGAAATTTTAATATGATAAATAACAATAGTCTTAGCAATGAATAATATAATTAAATGAAAGAATCGAAGGTGGCAGAGGTGTTAAAATGTTAGGGAATTTAGGATATTCCCACTCTTCTAGCTTTGCTAGACTTCGAAATTTTTGGCATCAAGTTAATTTGGCACGAATGTGTTTTAAAAATACAAATGAATTTTTAAGCGATTTAAAAAGTGTCTATGCTACTTGTTTCAACTAGACAAAAATATTTTTAACATCAAAATGTATTTCAAAAGAATCATCCATGCACCTTTTAGCCCGGTGTAGATGTGATGAATGACGGAATGCTCAACGTGTTGTTGAGACGGTGCAGTACTATTTCGTTATAAGATGATTCAACACCATAAAGTATGGTTTATGGTGTAGGAATTATTAATGACGGAATTCTCAACGGACTATCTAAATGATGCGGTAACATGAATTCATAAATGATTTTGAGTTACGAAGGTATGTCAAAGCTATAAGTCAATGCCATTTGACTCGGCTAGACGTTTTGAAGAGTTTTGACATGATAAATGTTTTAAAAATTTCTGCGAATTATAAATAGTTAAAAGAAAGTCTATGCTAATTGATCTAGCTAGACAAGCGTTGAAGAAATACAAGTCTAAGCTATTTGATTCAGCTAGACAAATTTTGAAATGTATTGAATTCATATTCTTTGAAAGTTATACCCAACTAAATTTCTTCTGAATGAATTCTAATGCTGAGATGAACAAAGAGATTATGAATATTGCAGGTTGATTAAATGGTCACCTGGCATAAGGAAACACTGGCATTACAGATTGTTCTACTGGCGTGCCAAATTACGGATTAAATATAAACCACTTTAATGGCAGACTGATCCACTGTCAGGGTTTGCAGTATGAAGTACTCGGGGAGCGAAGTACTGTAAACCGGGATAAATGTTCATTCAGCATATCATGAAAGTTTTCCAAAACAAAAATTTTGATTTCCTCTACTCTTATGAAGATTGGATGGTAGGATGGGGTAGTGAGCGATAATGAAAGTAATAATTGTGAAGTAAAGAAATTATGAAAGGTGATGGATTAGAAATGACAATGTGTAATGACAACGAGGACGGAATGAAAGAAAGATATGTGGAATGAGTAAAAGGAAATTATAATTGTTACAAATGAATGAGATATTATTACATAGAAATTTCAAGGACGGAATTTTATGAAGGAGGGGTGAATGTGACACCCAGGATTTTTGAAATAATTTTAAATAAGGGGCATGATAAATTAAGTAAATGTTGGTACTTAAAACCTAGCGTTGAATAATAAAGGTATTAATGAATGAATTATGAAATGTGAAGAAGATTTATATGAATTAAGAAGAGAAGGATGAAGGTGCAAAGTATGAAATAAGTGGATTGAGTATGGTTACGTGTGATTAAAGAAAAGAAATTTTCAAAGAATGAGAAAGTATATTGATAAGTGTATCAAGAAATGAGTTAAAGTTTTATTAATAAAATTTTTAGAGAATTATGAAATATAATGTTGAGTTAAGAATTGAATATTCTAACAGATATGACTATTATGGTGTAATCCATGTAAGTTATGGATATTAAAGAGGTAAGATATGACTAATTTATATGGAATTAATTGTTATTCATCGGGATAAAGATATAGCAAAATATTATTAATAAAATACGTATGAATATTACGATAATTATGATTTCGAGGACAGAATCCTGTTAAGGGAGGAAGAATGTGAGGATCCGAATTTCCAGGATTTCTTTAATAATATTAAATGAGAATTTAATTGATAAAATTATCAAGATTGTTAAATTAATTAGTATTTTATGTGATTTAAGGTATGTGAAGGGATTTAATTGATAAATTAAATCTGTATAAAGATGGTGATGATTTGTGTGAATTTAAAATAATTGAAAAAGTAAATAAATTGTTTGGAAATAATTTATGAAGAATAAGAGAAATTTCTTGTAAAGGTACAATAAATTAAATTGTTGTGAAAATATAGAAATTGTTATTTAAATAGTGTTATGTGGTAATGTGAAATATATGATTTAGATATGTATGTATGTGTATATATATATATATATATAAATGTGCATGTTTAATTGATAATTATAAATTTCATTAATTATGGAAATTAAGGGATTAATAATTAAATTAATCCAATTTTGAATAAAAAGGTAATGAGGAAATTAGTAAAATTATAATTATTGATTTTAGTTTTAATCAAGAATTATGGAGGAAGTTTAGAAATTAATTGAGAAGAAAAGTAATTATATAAATTATATAATGATAAATTATATAATTTATATAAGGAAATTAAAATAATGTATGAAGAAAATAATAATTATATAAATTATATAAAAATAATTATATAATTTATATAAGAGGATTAAGTAATAAATGTATAATTTTGGTTATATAATTAAGTGATAATTATGAAGGAAATTAAGAAATTATTTAAAAAGGAATAATGTAATTATATAAATTATGTAATATAAAATTATATAATTTATATAAGGAAAGTTAATGTGAATATTAAAGAAATTGAATAATAAATAAGAAAAAGGAATGTTTTAAATTATTAAAAATCATACTTATGTATAATGGAATTAATATGACTTTTATGAAAAATAATATTTCAGAAATGTGAACATGTTAATGTAACATGTTGTCCAAGTAACGAAGTGAAAAATTGTGAAAAATAATTTTTATATGTCCTATGAATTATTTTATAATTTTTGGAGGTATAAATTACCTCATATAATTACATGCATGGCGTTATGCGTGTACAAAATTTGTCAAGTAAAGTACCCAAAAGAGGTATTAAAATTAATAATAAATCATGTTATGAATTTTGGTAAATTAAAATAAATATTTTATATTTATTTTATAAAATATTTATTACACGTAATGACTACACAATGTATTAAATTAATAAATTTGCATGAAAACTTTCTGTTTTGGAACGTCCGAGAAGGCAATTAAGGCGGTGGATTTAAAAAGGAGTTTAAAAATTATTTAGGCATGCTTTGGGATATATATATATATATATATATATATATATATATATATATATGTGTGTGTGTGTGTGTGTGTGTGTGTGTGTGTGTGTGTGTGTGTGTGGAAGCAATAAAGAATAAAAAGGAAAGAGAAAAGAAATAGGAAAAGAAGCCAACTCTTGCTTCTTCCCCTCCCACCCGAAGCTACCACCTCCACCCACCATGAACCGCCATAGCCACCGCAAGAGAAGAGCATAACAAGTTTCTTGAGAAAATTTTCAAGCACTTAGAAGGTTGATCGAGTTAAGGGTTTGAGCTAACAATTTAAATAACTGGACGCCATGCAAGTTCTTCAGTCCCTTTTATGTTAAATGTTGAACTATTATGATATGCAAATCTTGTTTTAAATGCATACAAATTATGTGCTATGTGATACATGTTTAATATGACCACAATGTGTTCTTTGTGCAACGATATGAATATATATGAGATATATTGCTATAGTTGAAGCACAAGCACATGATATATGACACACACCAAGCATGTTAAGGTATGTGTTATGTGATGTATAACTGTTGAACTTGCTGAGCCGTTGTGCTTATTACTTGCTTAATAAATATTTTTTCAGGAAATAAATAAATTTCAAGAATTTTGGATTATGTAGAGACGGTTTACCATGGAAGGTTGTGACTGTTATTATATTTTTAATATTATAAATCAATGTGGATAAATTTGCCAAGTTACTTTGATATGCTATATGTACGGATAAGTTAGATCTGAATATGATGAGTATAGTTTAAATTGTGAACTGTAATTGATCAACATGAATATTATGATAAAGACTATTATATGTTTGATGTTGAATCATGAAACAAAGAATATTTGTATGGATATGAATGATATTAAAATTTGAATGCCGAGCTTTATGATACAAGAAAGAGAAGAATAAGTAAATGTTGCGATCTAGGGACTATGATCGAAATGTAAGGATTTTAGATATCCAAATACTTTAATACAACGATTAAATTGAGAAAAAGAAAAATTTATACCAAAAATTTTGGTAATTGATGATTTATAAATCAATTAAGGGTTTAAATAAGGTAATTAAAGATTATTAACGAACCGAAATTCGAACGTTAAGGAAATAACGTTTAATAAATATGAAATTTAAGGTAATAAAGTAGGTCGAAATTCGGGGTCGTTACAACTCCTATAAAATTGCTTAGTATTACTAATCAACTAACACTTAGGCAATTAAGACTGAAATCTTGTTTACTATAGCCTTGAATGATCATTTGAATGACATTTTGAATGACTATATGAATGACTAGGGTAGTTGGGAAGTTATTTAGCAACTTTGTACTAAAAATCACCAAATAAGCAAGCTTCACATCAATGTGGGGTCCAACTATACACTTGCTCCAATTTCTAACAGTTGGTTGCTCACTCAGCACTTATGTTGCTATTCCAATATAAAAAATACAAATTGGTCAGCCTCCTAAAACTCTTAGTGGTTAACCTAAACAGAAACAAAATTGGAATGACCTTGATGGTGAGTGTAAATTGGTGTAAATTATTATTTAGTTTAGTTAGTATTTTTTATTTTTAGCACATCTCATATTGTGCAACAATAAATTGCGTGATGATGACGCTCTGGTTACAGGTGTTTCGAAGAGAGTAGAAGGATACGTAATAAGATTAATTTACAAAAAATAAAATTTTGGTAACGCCATAATTGTACACCTCCCAACGACATGTGACAGTTAATTTACACACAAACTTAAGGGGATGTTCAAGGTATGAATCTCTCTTCAATTGTTTTCTCGAATATTGACTGAACTCATTACTTAATATGAAATTGTGGGCTATGAGTTAGTATATGGATTGTGTACTTCCAGCCTTTTTTTGACATGAATGCCTGATAAATTATTAAATTCATTATTCAAATTAATCCGTGCATTACACTAGTTATCAACTAGTGTATGTTAATTGATTGAATTAACTCGTGAGTTTGTGAACAGAGAGTGAATTAATTTGAGCAATTTATTTGTGATGTGATTGTTTTACTATTTATGTAAGATTTAATATAATGGTTAAAGGTAAATTAGTTAACGTAAAATTTTATCAAATTGACTTCTGTACTTTAGACGTGTTTTCGAGGATAAATTTGTTTGTCACTGAAGTCATTCTTTTAAGAATGGAGGGAGTAAAACTATTAAAGTCATTGCACAAGTATTTTATATGTAAAGAATAATGTGAGAGGAATAGTAAATAGGAACTAAACAGATGTATTGGAATAAGAATGAGAAAAAAAGAAATACAATGCATTTGGTTTATGAATTTGAGGAGTCATTATAAATGAATTAATGACATGTCAAAAAAAAATTCCTTGAGTCGTTTAGTCACTAAAAAAATGTTTTGACTATCGAGTCAACTCGAGACCAACTAAAATGACTTAATATTTTTCTTAGTATATTTTGGTATTGATTAAAACAAATGGATCGAGAAAGTATTGTGGAAGGATTAATTTATTTTTTTTATAACTTCGAAAGGAAATAATAAAGAAAAATGATTTTTTTAATTGTTCAAATTGTAGGGTAAGTATTTTACATATTGTGGAATTATTTAATTTTATTACTGCACGTTTATTTTTCTTACGCATCAACTGTATAATTAAGCTTTCATATTCATATCACCATAAGTAGCATCCAAAATTGTATCAAGTAAATATTATCTAAATTTAAAAATATTTCTATCTCTAATAGGAATAGAAAAATGATTTTTTTTTCTTTCAATTCCAATTCAAATTAGTATATATACAAATTGTAATAAAAAATGTATACTATCCAAATTTGTAATATATTCAAAAGAAACACAATCAATCTCTAATAGAGAAAGTAGCTTTTAAAAGAATATATATTTTTTATTTTGCCAATTTAATTAGAAAAATGTTTATCACAATTTTATGTAATTAATTAATACAATATAACGCATTATACTATATATTACCTAAATTTATTAAAACTTGAAATTATACCAAATCACACAATAAATTGTGTTAATAATATATGTGAATATTTTTAAAATATAATAATTGTAAAATTAATTAAAAAATTATAGTGAATTCATTATAAACTAATTGTCATAATTAAATTATAACTCATTAGAGCTTGAATTCATACTTCTATTCAAATTAGAATTTCAAGTAAGTTTTGTTAATATAAACACTAAAATAAATTAAATAATTATTTATTTATAATCATAACTAAATATGCACTCCATTCATATATTTAGCTTAATAATTTATCAAAATAACCTATAATATAATTCAATATTTATTATTTAAATAAATATTTAATAATGTACTAGCTATAATTATCTTCTCAAAATCCTAATTAATATTTATTTAATTAATAATATAATACTAAGGAACTTATGATAAGAAATATGATAAGGAAGTAGACAATACAAAGGTGGACCGAGCCATTTGGCCGGCCGGATGGTATCAACACCCTTTGCAAAAGTCAAAGTTGTGGGTTTAATTCCCCCTCCCCCAAATTAGCCAAAAAAAGAAAAAGAAAAAAAACAAAGGTGGAATAACAGATGGAGCATAGAACTGGATTGATAGTCTATGTAGAAATTTGTATGGTTTGGTATCTGATTGAACTATTAGTCCCGTTCAAAAAATAGTATCCCATACGAACGACTAGTGGTGAGCAAGAAACCGAATTACCTCCGAAACCGCACCAAAAACCGCACAAACCGCACCAATTAAAACCGCACCAACGGTTTCGGCGTATGTGGCGGTTTTAGGTGGTTGAAAAACCGCAAATGCGGTTTGGGTTTGGTTTCTGAGCAAAACCGCATCTAAGAAACCGCACCGCACCATGCACTATTAAATGAAGCATATCAAGAATTACAAATATTTAGAATTATCCCAAATTGTAATTATCTCTATTTAGAATTTTCATATATAAGGATAAATCATTATTCATGTTTTTAGGTTCTATTTTGCTTTTGTTTAGACAAAACATTATAAGTAAAATTGTGTATTATCAAAGTAGTATTTAATATTGTGTGATGCTAAATTGTTAATTTAAATTGCATAAAATTTAATTATTTCAATTGGTTTTGGAACCGAAACCGCACCAAACGATTCAAAACCGCACCGCACCAATCACAAGCGGTTTCATGTGCGGTTTTGAATTTGTCAAACCGCACCTAAGCGGTTTCATGTGCGGTTTGGGCTTCAAACCGCACCAAACCGCACCATGCTCACCCCTACGAACGACTAATTAGGCGGGGGGGGGGGGGGGGGGGGGGGAGATGAATTTCATAATCTTGAGTTTGAGACTAAATTTTTTTGAACAATATTGTCCCTATTCTTAAATATTTAATAATTATCTATATTAGACTATATATAAGCAACTCATTTCATTACTAAATGATATTTAATTAGTTTGTTCCATATCTAGGTTTCACTATTTTTATATTCTCCACGTAAAATCTTCATCTCTATCTCTCCTGAATAAATAAATAAAATAAAATACTGTATGAGCTTCAATTGATAGACATTCGAACTACTTTTTAAAGTTTAAACGAAATAATAATTTATTCAAAATAATTTTCACCATAGTCTAGTGTAAATTATACTTATCGTGCAAATTAATAGTTCTTTTAATATTTGTAATATAGAATTATTCTGAAAATATTATTTAACTATTTATAATAGAGAAATATGATGAAAAATGCAATTAGGTGAAGTCCTCTTTTTGACACTAACAAATGCAATAGGTGAAAATTAGGTTTGGAATGGAGAAAAGAGATTCCAGTGAGAGACGAGGAGACGGGTACAAAAACGTTTCCTGTAATAAATACATTTATTTATGCATTTCTTCTCTTTCTATTTGTACAATAACTTATTATTATTATTATTATTATTATTATTATTATTATTATTATTATTATTATTATTATTATTATTTACTTGAAGGATATTTATTTGGTATTTGACATTTGTAATGGCGATTATATTTAACAATATTTAAGTTTTTCAATAATTTATTTAACTTTAATTATATTATCTAATATGTTGTATGCTTAGTTAAGCGTTATTTATGTTATTAATGCGTCGGTGTTGATAGTAGTGATTTTGTTTGAAGTGTTATTGATGGGTATGTTTAAATTTATTTGACCAATATTTTACACACAGGGTAGTATTAAATGAGATTTTTTGGCTAAAAAAACGTTGATTAGACTGTCTAGTCCACTATATAACAATAATCCAGAGCAAAAGAAACGGATGGTAAAACAGTCCCATTTAATTTAGCGCCGAGAAATAATTAATATAAAGGATTAATAGTCACTTGTAATCAATCCAGTCCTGCACATAAACATGCTAGAATAGCACAATAATCGAAGAGAATCTTTCGATGACCGATTCCTCGTCTGATGCCGCTATCTATGCAGAACTCATAATCGACATCGAGGGCAATATTAATAGAAAGCCAGCCCGTAATGTGGTATAGAAGTTTGGTCGAACGGCAAGGTTTATAACCTGATCAAACCAAAATCTTGTCGAAGGTTTTATAAGCTGATTGGACCAAAGACCCCTCCAACGAGAAGGCTTAAATAGACGGCAATATTTTGTGATTTTTTTTGGGTGGAATAACAATATTAATGAGGATGAGATAGAATAATTGGAAGATACCGTGAAATGAAGAACTAAATTTAAAGTTGGAGTCCCAATTATATATCTAAATTAATCCAAAAAATGACATGTTAAAGATGGTGACAGGAGTGTAATATCAAGGACCAAAATCAACATTATTACATAAGTATGACATAAATATAAATACGTAAACTAAAAGAAAGAAAGAATGAATCAAGAATTGTTGACCGAAAACCTTTGTGATCGGTTAGGGTTTTGACTGGTCGGAAGATTGATTATCATGAAATTGATGAATCAAGGTTCCTATTCATGAAAACTACGTTACAGATGAATCCTATGCGTTGGAAACTAGACAAGTAGGTTAAGTCGATATTTTAGTGTGAAATGACAAAAATGTTTTTAGAAGAGTTAAAAACTACTCTTATTTGAGTTTGAAGTGATATTTGTTGGATTTGATCCTTCACCCAAGAGAGAACCCAAAATAAAAAAGAATTTTAATTTGTGAAGTTAAAGTTTTTTTTTTTTTTTTTTTTTTGCTAAATTAAATTTTGTATTAAAAAATGAACAGAGTACAATGGCAGAGGGGCATGCCCCAGATCAAACAAAAGCACAACCAACAGAAGAAATGGAGTCCTACAAATGGCACAACCAGCTGCCAAATAGGCATAACCAAATATAAAACAAACCCAGCCATATTAAAAATGAACTCAAAAGCAAGATTACAGACCCAATATCAACAATAGACAGTACATCCAGCCACACAGACAACACAAAATCAGCACAAGAATCAAAGGCAGAGACAATGCAACCCAGCTGAGCAAAGCAGAATATCAAGCAGCAGCACAACAGAAACAGGCAGACAACCCTTGGTGGAAAGAAAGAGAACAACAAATGAAGCAAAATAAAGCATAACCAAATCAGCAGCAAACAAATCAGACAACAAACAGAAAACCAGCAGAGATAGAAACTGCAACACTAAACCAGCAGCAGCAGAGGATCCAGCAATAGTACATGGTGATGAAACTACATAGAACAGAAACTGCAGACTTGACAAAATCTCCAAACCATAGAAGAGCCGATCACAATAAAACCAGGACCACAACACCGAAGTGAAAATTGGAGCTCAATGAAAGCCAGCAAAACAAAATCAGGATCTCATGGCTAAATAAGATTACAACTGCAGGAACTAAAAGGGAATCTAGATTTTACTTTTTGGAATTTCATATAAGAACAAAGCTTGCATTTAATAATATGCAAAATATCCTTCACCATAGTTCTAGCTGGAATGGATCCAACATGATGAAGACGCGCATTTCTCTCTCGCCAAATATAATAAACCACAACACCAAAACCAAGCTTCATGATATCACTTCGGATTCCCCCATTAGAACAAGCTAAAATGGAATGAGTAATGTTTTCCAAAAATCTGGACAAACCTCTCCAACCGCATCTTCTCATCACAGAGACAAGAGTCTAGAAGGAATATTGACAGTTGAAAAAAGGATGATCGAAAGTTTCCATATCTTTTTTACAAAACACACATATCACCATGACAGAAAAGAGCAAGATCATCCGCGAAACATAGGTGAGTTAACCCGATTTGCTTGGTCCTCCAATGATATTTAAAATTTGAATCCCTTACCCCTTTAGAGAGAATCATTGAAAAAACCTCCATAACAATAACAAAAAGATAAGGAGAGAGAGGATCCCCTTGCCTTAATCCTCTTCCTCCCTCAAAATAGCCATAAAGGGCACCATTGACCTTCACTGAAAATTTTACTGAAGTAATACAAGCTTTGATCCAGAAGATGAATTTTGGAGGAAATTTTAAAATTCTCAAAGTGTCAAAAATGAAATCCCATGAAATAGAATCAAAAGCCTTCCTTAGATCAATTTTCAAAGCACACCTAGGAGGTCCTGCAGCTCTATGGTAATTACGGAATAGTTCTTGGGCAATGAGAATGTTGTCACTAATGCTTCTCCCAAGAACAAAAGCCGCCTGCCATTTGGAAATAATACTAGGAAGCACAGATCTGAGTCTAGAAGCAATAATCTTGGATATGCACTTGTAAGTTGTATTGCAACAGGAGATAGGTCTATAATCATTCATAGAAGAAGGATTATGAGTTTTAGGCACAAGAACAATAGCAGTAGAATTAATACCTCTCAGAAGACAACCCTTTTGAAAAAAAGATTTCACTGCTAAAATGAAGTCTGCACCAACAATATCCCAAGAATGAAGAAAGAAATTAACATTGAAACCATCAGGGCCAGGACTTTTATTCTTCTTCATAGATTTAAGAGTATTTAATACTTCCTCATCAGTGATCTCCTTTTCTAGATAAAGAGCATCTTGAGTGGAGACAACCTTGTCAAAAGAAAGAGTTAAGGAAGAAAACTGTGAATAGCTAGCAAGATCTTTACCCAATAACTTTTGATAATACTGAACAGCAATGTCTTGAACTGCAGACTGGCCATATTTTAAAACTCCATCTTCCGCTGCCAAAGCAAGAATCTTATTTTGGTTCCATCTGTTCTTTACTTGATTATGAAAAAACTTTGAATTTTTATCACCATCCTTCAACCATTGAATTCTAGACTTCTATTTCAGCAGTTTTTCCTCCATCAAAAGAGCCTCCCATAACTCATTAGATTGAACTCTCTGCAGGGCTAGAAGATTTGCATTTCTAGGATCAAAAGCAATGGCTTTTTATGTCTCATGAAGAGCATCTCTGGCTTTTTCAGCATTAGAAATCAAGTTTCCTATATTCTTATTGAGATTGATAAGAGCAGTCTTAACAACTTTTAACTTCCCAGCCAGGATCTGAAGAGGATCATCAGATAGAGAAATATCCCAAGCACTTCTGATTGTACTATGAAAATTTTCCAGACCCAACATAAAATTAAAGAATTGAAATGGTTTAGGAATTTTAGGGACAATAATACCTGAATAAAGGATGATAGGACAATGATCTGATAGATCTATTGGAGCAAAAAGAGCATAGGAGTTTGCAAAAGTTTGAAGCCAAAGATTGCTCACCATAGCTCTATCCAGCTTCTTATATGTTGGATTCAAGGTTTGAGAGTCCCACTAAGAGAGGTGGGGACCTATAGCTCTGATGTATGTAACATTGATGTCCATAATGCAGTCTTTGAGATCCTGCATTCCACTATCCCAAGTCTTACTACGTACTACCATCAATTTCATTCACTGATTGGACTTCATTAAGATCACCAAGAATGCACCAAGGTTTGTCCAATCCAGTTGCTAAAGATTTCAGATCCCTCCATAATGGTTTCCTATCAGCAGGAGTATAGAGACCATAGACAATAGTAACAAAAGAACACACCTTTAAATCAGTAGAAACCACCAAACAATGGATATACTGTGAAGATTTTGCAATGACAGTAATATCCCAAAAAAGAGGATCCCAACCAATCTATATCCTACCGCTATAATGGTGCTCATAGTTAAAAAGCCATTTCCATTTTTTATTTATAGCATTAGTAATAGAAACAGCTTTGTGGGCTTTGACTCTAGTCTCAATGAGCCCAACAAAAGTTAAAAGGTGTTTACCAATCATATTTTTCACATAACGCTGTTTCAACTTCTTATTAACACCTCTGATATTCATAGAACAAAAATTTACCATAACAAAAGGTAGAATTAAGCTGGGGCCTTTGAGCCACCCCCACCACATCCTTTACTCTTCTTTTTGGCTTTAAAACCTTGATCAACAGAGTTTCTGGTTTTGTTTTTCAGATCTTTACCCTCATTTTCCTCTATTATTTTCAACTTCTCTGCCTGACTTGGAGAAGTATCAATAGTAGATGAGAAACATTCAGTAAGGTCAACATGTAAAGAAATGAAAGGGTTAGAGGAACCTGAAATTCCCAAAGCAGGAACCTTCATTTCACCCGCATTGCTCAAAGAATCACCACATGGATTGGGAATGCATTTTGGACCTTTTGTAACAGTGGTCCATTTGTCCTCAGGTACCTTATCCAATTCTGGAGGAAGAGAAACTGGATTGTTGTGACGCCCCCAAATTTGGGCCCACACAGCCCAAACTTGAGTCGTCAAAAGACTACAACAAAATTATTACAACAAAGCACAACGTACTACAATACAGTGTATAATAATACACAACTAAGTCTTCACTATTATTGCCACACTATTTTACAAAACGTGAAGACTATGATAACTATTCCTCGGACCCTCACTCCATTCCCCGGCTAGACCCTGTTATGTTTTCATCTCCTGTTGAAAAACAATGGAACAAAAGAAAGGGTGAGCTCAAATAGCCCAGTAAGAAATATCATGTCTAAGATAATGACGAATAAATTATCATTAGCCTTCAACAGTTGAGTTCTTGATAGAATACAATAGAATACAAGGTTTATATCAAAAACTGCAGTTAAATTCTTAAACAATGTTCAGATCAATAATAGCAGCGGAATGAGCAATCTATTAGAAGAATAATGCAGACTATAATGTCCACTCGCTTCTCTTTTTCGTAAAAACATCATCAACTTTTATCATCTGAAATACCATTAGTCATGATAATATAAATTCACAGTTCCTGATCATAATCATGCACATCAACAGTTCATCTTTGCACTACGGGCCAAAGATATTCAATATAGCACCAACGGTCATGATTATACCAGATTCAGCCTTTGGTCATAATCATACCAAACAACAGTTCATCTTTGCACTACGGGCCAAAGAGAACATTCACCACGTGCCATAAAAGACACCGAACAGATGTATCGCCTTTAACCTATTATATCGCCTTTAACCTATCATCTGTTCAACAAATATATCACATCTGTGCCCCCGGCCACAGATATTCACAACAGCTTGATTTTTGGATGATTAGAATGATATAAATGATGAACAGAAGAAATAGGATAACAATAAGTATCGGAAGTTTACTTTGTACAGATTCAAATAATGTCCAAATTGTCAACATGATGTGGAGTGAAATTTAAAAATGATATTCAAGATCCACAGTTCAGAATAACGGTTACAATTCAATAGAAAGGTTCACGTAAATAGGAAGGTTCAGTTGAAATAATGAAGTTCAACTATTATGGAACATATAATATTTTCAGGAATTATAGAAGCAATAGTTCCATAATAAATTTCGATTTAGGAGTATGAAAGAAAATAATATCCCTTACCGTAGCAGGTTTGATTAACAAAAGGTGAAGGAAATTAATACAAAGGGTTATTCACCAACAGGCGGCAATCCGCTCCGTAAGGTTATCCCCACAATTTAATAGAATTTGAGTACAAAGAGTTATTCACCAAACAGGCGGCAATCCGCTCCGTAAGGTTATTCTCAGAGATTAATAATGAATGAATACGAAAGGTTATTCACCAACAGGCGGCAATCCGCTCCGTAAGGTTATTCCCACAAGTTAATACATGGAAATAAAAGGCACGTCTTATGAGTAAGGAAGAAACAATATTATTATCGAGAATCAAATAATGATAATCCCTTACCATAGTACGTTTGAATAATGGAAGATGAAAAAGATGGTATCCCTTACCTCAACACGTGACTGGATATTGATTTAAATGAGGTTGATTAACTTGAACAGTACACGTATACTTATAGATCTTCACAAATACTCAAGATGACTTAAGCACACTTAGAGAGAACTTTCACAAGAAGTATTTAGAGAGAGAAAGAAAGAACAAGTAAGGAAGTTTATGAAAAATCCTTAAGTTAAGGCTTCTATTTATAGCCAAAAATCTTATCATTCATTTAATCTAAACCATTCATTTAAAGATCATCTTTTAATCTACACCATCCATTTCAAATATTATATTATCTTTAATCTACACCATTCATTTCATATCACCTAATAATCACCTAACTTTATATTATAAACAAATCAATTTAATTATTCAACAATAATTCACACTTTAATCTACACCATTCATTTCATATCACCTAATAATCACCTAACTTTATATTATAAACAAATCAATTCAATTATTCAACAATAATTCACACTTTAATCTACACCATTCATTTCATATCACCTAATAATCACCTAACTTTATATTATAAACAAATAACTTTATCAATTCAATTATTATGACTAATTGTTATAAATACAGTATAGTTAGCTCTTAGATATCAAGTCAATAAATTAATGAAATACAACTGTTTAAATAACATCATAATAGAGATAACAATAATGTAAAATAAAGCATACGTTACTGTGTAATGACAATTATTGATTCAATAATGTGAATTACTGTGCATATGTTACTGTGACAATTATTAGGTTCAATAATTTTAAAAACAGTGCAACAACAATTATTGACTCAATGATATAAAATACTGTGTAATGACAATTATTAAATCAATAATGCAAAATACTGTGTAACAACAATTATTGAATTGATAATATAAAATATTATGCAGTGACAATTATCGATGAAATGATGCGTAACAGTTACGGTGTCAATTATCAGACCAATAATATGAGACACTATGCAATACCGTGTGTTACTGTAGAGTACCGAGTGCTACAGAAAATACCAATAACTACCGTATGCTACTATTCTTTTATCACCGGTATTTTAACAGTTCCGTTGACTATTTTTATTTAAAAAGGTTATTTCTGTCGTTTTCTATATCCGACAAATATTCCGTTGTGGGGTCCACCAATAATTTGTTATTTCGGCGCCGTCGGACCAAACGAATATTCCCCGACCAAACGAATATTCCCCGACAAAGCGAATATTGTCCGACAAAATAAAATTTGCACATAACATCCTTAACTTTTAACTTTATCGATTTAACCACTTACTGTTTCAAAAAATATATATATGAAGAAAAATTAAATTTTGTATTTCATAAAATTCGGGGTCTTACAATAATTCCAACCTGTGTGAAAGCGATTATATGTTTGCACAATACATAGGTACAAAGGGTTGATCACCTGACGTACAGTGAAGTGAGGTTATAGTTGTATGACTGTTAAAGGTTACAGTAGAGATATCTGTTAACCTAGTAAGAGTTCAAGGTCTGATGATCCTTGGTAGTGATGTTTTGGCTTCAAGATCAGTTGAAAAAGGGTTGAGAAAAGTTTATTCAAGTTAATTCACAGTTTTGTTCAACTGTTGAATTTTTTAGAAAAACTTTACATTTCTTTATGGAATGCTTTGTTTTAAAATTATTTTACTTATTGAGCAATGCGATTGCTCATTCATTCTTGCGTAAACTTAACATTTCAGTTAAGGAAGAAAAATTCGGAGGAGCTAATATGGACAAGGGCAAAAAGAAAGTACTCGAGTAGACATCTATTTAGTCTACCTTTTTGTGTTGAACTATAAGACTTTAATCATGTATATATTTGTTTATATTATGATGTAATATTTAAGGTTAGTTAACCTGGGATATTTTTATGTAAGTTTTGTAATGAAACAGTTTAAGTTTATGTTATCAAATAGATTAGGTAATCTAGATGTACGAATGTGTTGGATCGTGAGTACCACACCCGAGGTTCAAGAGACTCGAATTTGGACAATATAGATGTATGAATGATGTAATATTTCAGGTTATGTTTTCAGGTCGGCTATGGGACGACTTCAGTCAAGTGTGTATAATTACCCGAAAGAGTATGGCCGGACACGGCACACCATTAGCCGTAGAAGGGTGAAGATGATAGGGGATCAAGAATTCCAAGAAGCGGTTAGGCGCGGAATGCTGGCATTATACATACATACATACACACACACACACACACACACACACACACACACACACACATACACATATATATATATATATAATGCCTAAACTGTTATGTAAATATTGGGATGGTTGTGTAAGACCTCGACTTCTGATATGTCTAAAGGGTATGTTTTAAGCCCTAATCTTTTTTATTAAAAGAGGAAGTTGTATGTTAATCCTAACTTTCGATGTTCATAGTAGGATATGTTGTAAATCCCATGCTTTTGTTTTGTTATATATATATATATATATATATATATATATATATATATATATATATATAACTACGTTTGTTAAATGTGCCTTGTGAAATGTAAGTGTTTAAAATTAATTTTAAATACTTTAACGTGAATAATAACATAAATTTTATTAAACAGAATCATGTCGCCTCGTAGAAGACAACCAACACAATTGACTCTTGAAAAGTCAGTAAACGGTGATGGGGATCAGATGGTCTAATGCAAAATTTTATGGATTCACTAATGAGTGCTATGCAAAGTAGGAACCCAGCGTTAGCGACCAATAAGAACCATTCACCAACTCACCTAGCTAATTTTAAAGATTTCATGTTGGTAGGACCCCGGGGGTTCAAAGGAACTATAAACCCAATAGAGGCCTAAACTTGGGTAATGGAGATCGAAAAAATATTTGAAGTTGCCAGAGTGGTTAAGGAGCAAAAGGCCGCTTTTGTTACCTTTATGTTAAAGTTAAACGCTAGTTATTGGTGGCAGGCCAATAAATGTAAAGGAGGAAAGAGAGTTATCTCGTGGGATAGATTCAAAGTGATGTTCTTTGAAATATATTTTTCAATAAGTATGTAGAATAAAATGGAAGTGCAGTTTTTAGTATTAAAGCAAGGAATGATGGCACTACCGGAGTACACTGCGAGATTCAATGAATTGGCTAGGTTTGCATTGTATCAAGTAAATACTGATGAGCTAAAGGCAAGGAAGTTCTAACAAGGATTAAAGCCTGAAATCTATAGTAAAGTGTCGATGTTTCAGATTAATTCATTTGATGCAATGCTAGATAAGGCAATTATCGCGGAAGGTGTAAATGATGAATTAGGACTAAGAGGAGAAAAGAAATGGAAACAACATAAGAGGTTAATGCTACTGGAAGTGGGATGTGTGACGCCCCCAAATCGGGCCCACACCACCCAATTTGAGTCGTCAAAAGACTACAACAAAATTATTATAATACACTGTTCAATAATACACAACTAAGTCTTCACAATTATTACTATTCTACAACACAGTGAAGACTACTATAGCAACTATCTCGGACCGCTACTCATTCCCCTTTCTTCCCCGCTAGTCCTGGCTACGCTCTCATTTCCTAAACAATTGAACAAAAAGGAAAGGGTGAGCTCAAATAGCCCAGTAAGGAATATCATGACTAAGATAATGAAAAATAAATCATTCTTAGCCTTCAACAGTTGAGTTCTTAATTGAATATAATAGACAACAAGATTAACAACAATAGTTAAGTTCTTAAACAAAGTTTCACTGCAGCAAAATAACAACCACTAAGAGAATCAAGTAGATCATGATGTCTACTAGCCTCTCTTTTTAAGAAAATCATCATCAACTTTTATCATTTGAAACACCACTGGCCATGATCATACCAAACAACAGTTCTTCTTTGCCTCCGGCCAAAGAAAACATCCATCACGTGTCCTTGTCATCCGACCAAAGACACCCAACAATTATATCGCATTTATCCTATATCGTCTTTAACGTATCATCTGTGCCCCAGGCCGCAGATATTCAGAACAACTTGATAATTAATGATTGAAATAATAGAGATATAAATAATGAACAGAAGAAACAATTTACACAATAATATAAGGAGTTAACAATTTTGACTTTGTCCAGATTCAAATAATATCCAAATTGTTAACATGATGTATAGAAAAGGGTGTTTAAGTCCAAGAGTAATGTCCAAGATCCACAGAGAATAAGTTTAACGGTAAGGTTTACGGTATAAGAAATTAGTCCAAAATGTTCATAATTCAAATAAATGTTCACAGTTCAAAAGTTCAAGGTCCATAAGTTCATAGTCCAAACAAATGTCCATAGTTCAAATGTTCAAGGTCCATAAGTTCACAGTCCAAATATAACGATGAAAATTGAATAGGAATGTTCTTATCAAAGGGTATTAGATGAAGTGCAAACTATTAAGGGAATATTAATGAATTATTACTTTAAGAATTTTCACCGTTTAATAATATTATAGGTGCAATTAAGATACTTTCTTTAAGTGATAGAAGATGAAAAAGATGGTATCCCTTACAAGTAAGAAAAATAATAATATCCATTTATGATGATGAAAAGAATGATACCCCTTACCATAATAAGTTTAAGAGTTTGAAAGAAGATGATATCTTTTACTTTATCTCGTGATTAAATACAGCTTTTATGAGGTTGATCAACCTATATGTATATTCATAATTTAATTAGTAAGTAACACATACCAATTTTATGTATATAAAATCATCCAAGTGACTATGTAAATATACTTCAAAATAATTTTTAAAGAAAATAACTTTTCAAAGTACAATATTTCAAATGAAGTTTTTCAAAATAAATCTTCTAATAGAAGAGTCTTCTAAAGGAAAAGTTATAAACTTATGTGTGTAAATGTTTATATAACTTTTAAAAGAAAAACTTACTTGAACAATACTCGTACCTTTCCAGATCTTCAACGCTTAAGATAATTTTAATACATTTAGGGGGACATTTATACTAAGAAATATCTAGATAATGGAAAGAAGATTGAGTGAGGAATGTATTTATACATAATCTCCAACGTTGAAACTTTCGTCCTTTCGATGAAGATCAACATAACTCTTTTGTCATTCTTGTGCAGCTTGTATTCGTCGTCTGATCATTTGGATCTTTTTTGTTGTCATGCGCACTAGCTCAGGTCCCAACAATTTTGCTTTTTCCACCTCATTCCAACATACTGGAGAGCGACACTTTCGTCCATACAAAGCCTCAAATGAAGCCATTCCTATACTTCCTTGATAACTGTTGTTGTAGGAGAATTCAACTAATGGTAAATACTTGTCCCAACTTCCCTTGAAGTCTAGCACATAAAGTCTCAATAAATCTTCAAGAGTCTGAATTGTCCTTTCCGATTATCCATCTGTTTGGGGATGATAAGCAGAACTAAATCATAATTCGGTGTCCATAGCTTTTTGTAAACTGATCCAAAATCCTGAAATGAATCTAGGCTCCCGATCAGAAACTATGGATACTGGCATGCCATGCATTCTCACAATCTCACTTATGTATATATTAGCTAGACGCTTAAGTGAATATTTTTCTCGCATAGGCAAGAAATGAGCGAACTTGGTTAATCTATCTACAATGATCCAAATCGCATCCAAGCCTTGAGAAATTTTGGGAAAACCCATCACAAAATCCATATTGATGTGTTCCCACTTCTATTCGAGAACCTCAAGTGGTTTCAATGGACCCTTAGGCACTTGATACTCCAGCTTGACACGTTGACACTTCAAACACCTTGAGACAAACTCAGCGATCTCCTTCTTCATATTTCTCCATTAAAATGTATGTCAAAGGTCATGATACATTTTGGTACTTCCAGGATGAATTGCAAACGGCGTATTGTGTGTCTCTAGCATGATTTTATACTTCAATTCAGGGTTGTTAGGAACACAGAGTCGAGACTTGATTCCGAGTATCCCTTTCTCATCGATTCTTACTTCTGGAATAGCACCTTCTCGTACTTTTCCCATCATATTCATCAGTTCCAGATCAGTAGCTTGAGCAGCTTTGACTTTATCAATTAAAGCCGATTCTACTCGTACGTGCGCGCTCCTCATCTGGGTTTCTGGTGATTTTAGCTCTATCTCCATTCTTTGTAAATCGTACAAAATGCGCCTTTGTGTTGTTAGTATTGCATTCGTACTCACATATGATCTTCTATTCAATGCATTAGCTATCACGTTCGCCTTTCCTGGGTGGTACTGGATAGTGTGGTCATAATCCTTTAAAAGCTCAAGCCAACGTCGTTATTGCATGTTGAGTTCCTTCTAGATGAATAAATACATGAGACTTTTATGATCTGTAAAGATCTCCACCTTTTCTCTGTACAAGTAGTGTCTCCAGATCTTCAATGCAAAAACGACTGTTGCTAACTCTAGATCATGTGTAGGGTAATTTTTCTCATAATCTTTGAGTTGTCAAGAGGTGTAAGCTATAACTTTTTCGTGTTGCATAAGAACATATCCTAGACCACTACTTGAAGCATCGCTATAGATAACAAATCCTCCTGATCTTGATGGTATAGTCAGAACAAGGGATGAAACGAGTCTCCTCTTGAGTTCTTAAAAGCTTTTCTCGCATTCCGTACTCCATTCGAATTTTGTATTTTTTCGAGTCAGCTGAGTTAGTGGTGTGGCAATTCGAGAAAAACCTTCTACAAATCTCCGATAATAACTAGCTAGACCTAGAAAACTTCGTACTTCAGTTACTGTCTTAGGTTGCTCCTAGTTTAAAATTGCTTCAATCTTCGCGAGTTCCTTATTTAGAAATCACATGCCCAAGGAATGTTACTTCCTTAAGCCAGAACTCGTATTTCTTCAACTTAGCATATAACTTATTTTCATGTAACTTTTGGAGTATCAAACGCAAGTGACGTTCATGATCCTCACAACTCTTGGAGTATATGAGGATGTCGCCAATAAAGACAACCACAAAATGATCCAAATATTCTTTGAATATTCGGTTCATCATGTCCATGAAGACTACAGGAGCATTAGTTAGTCCAAAAGACATGACTAATAACTCGTAATGCCCATAGCGAGTTATGAAGGCAGTCTTAGGAACGTCATCAGCTCTAACCTTCAACTGATGATAACCAGATCGGAGATCGATCTTTGAAAAATACTGAGCACCTTGTAATTGATCAAACAAGTCATCAATTCTAGGTAACGGATACCTATTCTTGATGGTGACATGATTCAACTCTCAATAGTCAATGCACAATCTCATACTCCCATCCTTCTTCTTTACAAATAGAACAGGGGCACCCCAAGGAAGTTCTTCGAGAAATACATCAGGGAATTCATTAACAATAGGAATATTGTTCAAGTTTACCGAGTTTTTATTTAGATCAGTGACATGTGCTAGGAAGGCTAGACATCCGTTTTTTAATAAACGAATGGCTTTATGGCTAGAAATAACGGTTACTAATTTCAAAGTGTTGGTTGCTTAAATTTGCATGATAGGTTGGTCAGGAATATGAAAACTACTGAGCTTATGGAAGCAATTAATTTTAGCATGATGGGTAGTTAACCAATCAATTCCTAAAATCACATCAAACTCATGCATTTCGAAAGAGATAAGGTCAATGGGTAGGGTGAGGTTATTGATTTTAACCAAGCAAAATTTATAAACAGTAGATGTAACGGCTATTTTTCCTATTGGAGTTTCAGCACACAAGTCAAAGTCTAAATTTTCAGGAATCAAATTTTAACGTTGAGCACATGCAGGTGAGATAAAAGAGTGGGTAGAACCACTATCTAATAGGGCCTAGACTTCACAAGAGTTTATAAATAACTTACTGGTTATCACTTTGTTCAGGTTCTGTGCCTTTTGAGACGTTATAACAAAAGCTCTCCCCTGGACTACAGATTTTCCTTTTTCCGTGCTAGCCTTCAGAGCCATCATCACTGTTGGACTTGATTTTGTGACAGGATAAAATCGAGCACTATGACCTTCTTTCCCACAATTATAACAAGACTTGGATTGCTGAGTATAGTTCGGGATGATGTGACCCTCATGACCACACCTGTAACATTTTACGGGTGGTCGATCTCCTCCCCTTGAAACTATTACCGGTACTGATGTTGGTGTTGGTGCCTTTCTGTGATCGTTGTGGGATTTCTTTCTTTTGAAAGTATTCCCACTTGTTTATCCCCTTCTGTTATCTGGACCAGAATTACCACCGAAGTGATTACTATTTCCGAAATGGTGACTGTCGCCTCTACGGTTCTCGTTCCGGTAATTATTTTTGTTATTTCTTCCTCTTGGTTGGTCATTAGCTCTTGGTTGCAATATTTCATCTTCATATTCAACCCTTTGAGCCCTATCCACCATATCTGAATATAGACAAAGTTTGTGAGAGATGAGATGTCGACGAATTTTGGGTCTCAGGCCTCTTAAGAACATGCGAGTCATTTGGGCTTCATCGTCCACCAAATGAGGCGCAAATCTGGATAACTCCGCGAACTTGGCTTCGTATTGAGAAACAGTCATGTTCCCTTGTTCTAGTTTAATAAATTCCACATCTTTTATATGGCGAACACTTTTTGGAAAATACTTTTCATTAAACAAATCCTGAAACTCCGTCTAGGACATCCCAAGTGCCGAATAATGGGTACATTTTATCGATTTCTACCAATGGTCTGCTTCTCCTCTTAGCATGAAGGTAGCAAATGGGACCTTTTGATCATTAGTGCAGCACAGAATGTCAAATATCTTTGTCATCTGCTTCAGCCATGCTTCAACCTTAAATGGGTTCGGCTTCCCGAAAAATTCGGGTGGCCCCAATTCTTTAAACTGCTTCGCAGTGACCATCCTCGAATTATCAATATTTTCACCGGTGGGAGTTCCCCTCGCTTGATTTTGCATGAATTGTATAAAGTTCCTAAAGAAACCATCACAATTTATATGGCCACCTGCGTTATTTTTAGAAGCTACAGGAGGATTATTTGTAGCCTCCTGATTTTCTGAAATATGATCACAAAATAAAGGTTAGTTTAAATAAACCGACTTGTCACTTTTTGTCGCTTCATTCAACTCAACTAGCAAAATTTAACTTAGGTAGGACACACTAACGAAGGATTCTAATCGTCTCTCCCTTCCTAGTTCTAATCCCAGATCTTCATGCAATATCATGTCCCTAAGCTCTGATACCGACTGTGACGCCCCCAATCTGGCCCACACCACCTAATTTGAGTTGTCAAAAAGACGACAACAAAATTATTATAATACACTGTTCAATAATACACAACTAAGTCTTCACAATTATTACTATTCTACAATATAGTGAAGACTACTATAGCAACTATCTCGGACCGCTACTCTATTCCCCTTTCTTCCCCGCTAGTCCCGGCTACGCTCTCATTTTCTGAACAATTGAACAAAAAGGAAAGGGTGAGCTCTAATAGCCCAGTAAGGAATATCATGACTAAGATAATGAAAAATAAATTATTAATTCTTAGCCTTCAACAGTTGAGTTCTTAATTGAATATAGACAACAAGTTTTAAATCAACAGCTGTAGTTGAGTTATAAACAGCAAGATTAACAACAGCAGTTAAGTTCTTAAACAAAGTTTCACTGTAGCAAAATAACCACCACTAAGAGAATCAAGTAGTTCATGATGTGTACTAGCCTCTCTTTTTAAGAAAATCATCATCAACTTTTATCATCTGAAACACCACCGGACATGATCATGCTAAACGATAGTTCTTCTTTGCCCCTGGCCAAAGAGAACATTCATCACGTGTTCTTGTCATCCGACCAAAGACACCCAATAATTATATGGCATTTATCATATATCGCATTTAACCTATATCGCCTTTAACATATCATTTGTGCCCCAGGCCACAGATATTCAAAACAACTTGATAATTGATGACTGAAATAACAACAGAGATATAAATATTGAACAGAAGAAACAAGATAAACAATAACATGAGGAGTTAACAATTTTGACTTTGTCCAGATTCAAATAATGTCCAAATTATCAACATGATGTATAAAAAAAGGTGTTCAAGTCCAAGAGTAATGTCCAAGATCCACAGGGAAAAAGTTCAACGGTAAGGTTTATTGTACAAGAAATTAGTCCAAAATGTTCACAGTTCCAATAAATATCCACAGTTCAAAAGTTCAAGGTCCATAAGTTCACAGTCCAAATATAACGATGAAAATTTAATAGGAATATTCTTATCAAATGGTATTAGAGGAAGTGCAAACTATTAAGGGAATATTAATGAATTATTACTTCAAGAATTTTCACTGTTTAATAATATTATAGGTGCAATTGAGATACTTTCTTTAAGTGATAGAAGATGAAAATGATGATATCCCTTACAAGTAAGAAAAAAATAATATTCATTTATGATGATGAAAAGAATGATACCCCTTACCATAATAAGTTTAAGAGTTTGAAAGAAGATGATATCCCTTACTTTATCTCGTGATTAAATACAGCTTTTATGAGGTTGATCAACGTATATGTATATTCATAATTTAATTAGTAAGTAACACATACCAATTTTATGTATATAAAATCATCCAAGTGACTATATAAATATATTTCAAAATAATTTTTAAAGAAAATAATTTTCCAAAGTAAAATCTTTCAAAGGAAGTTTTTCAAAATAAATCTTCTAATAGAAGAGTCTTCTAAAGGAAGAGTTGTAAACTTATATGTGTGTAAGTGTTTATATAACTTTTAAAAGAAAAACTTACTTGAACAATACTCGTACCCTTCCAGATCTTCAACGCTTAAGGTAATTTTAATACACTTAGGGAGACACTTATACTAAGAAATATCTAGAGAGTGGAAAGAAGATTGAGTTAGGAATGTATGAAACTCCTTATGTTAAGCCCCCTATTTATAGCCAGAGCCTAACTAACTTTTCCACACACACGTCACACATTTTAATCTCATCTTTTAATCTGAACCATTCATTAATCAACACACGTTTCACACTTTAATCTACACCGCTCAATGACTATCATGCGTTACACGCCTACACGTGTTACACATTTACACGCGTTACACATTTACGTGTGGTACACACTTACATGTGTTACACCCTTACACGTGTTACACATTTACACGTGTTGCGCACGTTACACATTTTTATATTATTTTATTGATTTAATACCTCAACTATTAAACATACCATGTTTTTCAAATAATAAATTTGTCAAACTGGTTAATACCCGTGAATACTACTGTAGCAATTATTGGCCCAATAATGCAAGATGTTGTGCATTATGACAATTATTGATTCAATAATGTGGAACACTGTGCAATTAATAATATAAAATATTGTGTAATGACTATTATTGATTCAATATGTAAAATGTTGTGTAATGACAATTATTGATGAAATACTATGCAATAGCCACTTTATCAGTTTAATAATTTAAATATTGTGTAGCACCGTGTGCTACTATGGAATACCATGGGCTACAGTAAAATACCGCGTGCTACAGTAAAATACCATTTATTACTATACTTTTATCACTGGGTATTTTAACAGTTAAAAATGATAATACCGTTGACCATTTTTATTTAGAAAGGCTACTGCTGTGGTTTTCTTTATCTAACAATATTTCATTATGGGGTCCACCCATAACTAAATATTTTGGCACCGTCGTACAAATATTCCCCAATAGAACGAATATTCCTCGACAGAACGAATATTCCCCGACAAAACGAATATTCCCCAAATAATCGAATATTGTCCGACATAAAAAATTTGCACATAACATCCTTAACTTTAATTTTTATTAATTTAACACCTTACTGTTAAGCATAAAATTATGAGAAATATTTGAAATCTATTTATTAAAATTCAGGGTCTTGCAGGATGAATAAGAGAAAATGGAATAGTAATACCTTTGGAAATAAACAAGGTGATTCTAAGAAAAAGAGTGAAGCCTGTAGCACTTGTGGGAAGAGTCGTACTAGTATATGTTTAAAAGGGAAAAGAGTATGTTACAACTACGGTGAAAAGGGACACATCTCTTCCAATTGCCCCAGCCCGAAAAAGAACAGATGTTTTACTTGCAGGTCAAATGATCATTTGGTTTGGAATTGTCCGAAAAAGTTGATTGAAAGAGGAAACAGAAATAAGGGGGACAACACCAATGGTAAGTTAACTATCACGGAACCAGTTCAGCTAAGTCGGCCAATAACCCGAACTTTTAATATGACAGTATAAGATGCAATGGAGTCTAAAGATATAGTCTCAGGTATTACTTCGATCAATATTTATATATTATTTGGTTCGGATGATATTTGTTATATCGTATATACTAAATTTGGATAACGATTAGAATAACCCCAAAAGAAATTTGAATCCCCCTTAAATATCAAAGAAATGAATAGGGAAGTAATTCCTGATAGAGACATACATAGGAATCATGTTGTTGTTACAAGGAGACATGAAATGTTTGTGGATTTGATTCCAATTTGACTTGAAGAGTTTAGGAATGGATTGATTATTTAACTATGGGAAAATGATTGATTGCTAGAAGAAATGTGTAATATTTAAGACTCTAAAGAAGTCAAATGTAATATTTTATAGTGACAAATCGCCTAGATAGTCATGTTGTCCGCCACGGGATCCTCCCCAGGTGCAACTACCGAAGGCTCCATTATAGGCTACTCGTTATGCACAATACGTTTATCCACAACAGTATCCTCTGCTATGTGACTCGGCTCCCCAATCTCTGCCATCCTACAAACACAACAGGGAAAGATAAAATAACAGCATGTCAGTATAATAATAAAATATATTCATTGATGAAATGAAAAGATATTTTATTATGTACAACTCGGCTCGATAGATCCCCACAATCCACCTCCAAACAAAAGTAACTACAATGAATTTCCTTGACCCATTTCCTAGCGCACTCGATATGGGTTTAACACTAAGCTTACAACCTAGGTTTCGCAGATCCTAAAGTTTATAACCTACAACTCTGATACCAACCTGTGACGCCCCCAAATTCGGGTCGAACTTGGTGCTCACGATCCAATACAACTGTATCTTATACTCATCCCAAAATAACACACAATATCTATTGCAAAAAATAAACATATGTTGTTTATACAAAAGGGTTAACTACTAGTCCCAAGGTACGAAACCTCATCAAAATACATCACGAATTTGATATACACAATAGGATTCGTGTTACATGTAATCAGACTTAAACAAAACATAACAGTAAACATTCAGTACCTCAGCACGTCTACGAGTTTATCTTCCCCTTGCCCTTATCTTTATTTGAACATTCAGGTTTAGCTGCAATAAAATTTCATGACATAGCAAGGGTGAGCAACTAGCTTGCTCAGCAAGTTTTATATGAATAATATGAGGTATGTCATGATTGAATAATAATGAACTCAGGAAATAAATATTTGTGCACTATGATCAATGCTCGAATAATGAATTGATCATTGAAATGCTGAGTGGTCCAATAGACCATAAACTTTTGTTGAGCAATCAGTCTCTTAATTGACCCCCTTAGGTTACCTGTTTAGAACTGTACTTGAGGGGATCAGCCTCTCGTACTCTATGTGTATGCATAACATTTATTCTGTATATATCATTTATTAGATACTTAGGTTGCTCCCCATTATGGGTTGTTCTTCTCAGTTTAAGAATTTGTACCACCACGGTTTGGATAGCTTTTAAAATAAGGTATACATATGTATAGCCAAACAAATGGCTTAGACTTCCCTTTTAATTACTTTATGGATGTAAGAACTTCAAATAATTCATAATTCAAGAATGGAATATGAATTCAATTGCACCATGTGCGAATAACAATAATATTGATTGCAAAATAATTTGTAATATCAAAGTAAGTCAAGGTAACTTGCTCAATAATGATATGAGTGAGGTTAAGGAACTTGCCTTGATCACGACGTACTGCTAATTCAGATAATTTAGACTTCCTATGAAAGTCCTAACAATTAGTATAACATACAGGTACACATAGTCATCTAGGTTTATCATCTATAAGCACAAAGCACATCATTGCCATTTTTGTTACCTTAATTAACTGACAACTGTCACCTTTCTTTAAGTCATATTGACTTAGGCATGCGTTAATCATTCTTAAAAACGTACCCGAACTCTTAAACAATATTCACTGAAATTTTTTACTAAACTTTCTTATGGTTCATTAGTTATACAATTGATAAATAATAATCCATAAGACATTTACTCATTATTTAGTAATCATCTAATTAATCCACCTTTATTATTATTTTATAATAATTTCTTACCTCAGATATTTTCCATCTTCTTATTTGCTCATTCTTTGTTTCATTCGGGTTCCTCTTTAGCTATTTTGAAAACATTTTGTAATACGTTAAATTTTTTTTATTTTATTTTTTAAGGCTGGCCCGAAGACCGGATAGCCGAAGACCTGAGAATACTTGTCCAAAGGACTTTGTCCGAAGGTCTATGCCCAAAGACCCTTATTCCGAGGACTTCATGTCTTAAGACCTTGGTCCGAAGACCCTTAATCCGAAGACCTTGGTCTGAAGACCTTGGTCCGAAGATCTCACGTCTGAAGACCTTGGTCCGAAGACCCTTTATCTGAAGACCTTGGTCCGAAGACCCTTAGTCTGAATACCCTACGACTTTTGCCTAGTCGCAGAGTAAAAGATGAATAACTAGCAACTTACCCGTCTGATTCGGTTATATAGGGTATCATTGAATTTGTATCCTCCTGAACTACGTGATCTTATTATAAGCTTCATATCTAGGTTCGTTTTGATTAGTAAAATGGCTTCGGACCGGACGGTTGAGCATAGCCCCGAAGACAATAGGGTGTTTCTGGTTTTGTGCAAATCCGGGAGGTACCTTGCTTCAAACATTTTTAGATTGACCTATACACCTCCAAATGGTGCAAGGTTGGATTCTATGGATTCCAACTTGATCCTTAATATCCTAATATTTTTCAAATAAATTTTTTTTTTCAAAAACATTAAATATGGAAATTATCAAGCTACTATTAATCGTGTCGGAAGATGGACTGTTTTGGTAGAAAAACCATCACTAAACGTATACACCATAACGTTTGGTGATTCAAAATGGGTTTTCTTCTAAAATTGTAGGTCTATCATGGAAACATAATAACCAACCCGAATAAATTCAAGAGCTTAGATGTACATGGCTTTAAACCACACCATCTCGCAAGGTTTTCCCGAAAATGAGGATTTCATGCATTCTTTCGCTTTTAAACACATAGGTGGGCATAATAACACATGAAAAGCTTCTTGAAACGTATATTTACTATTCTAGCATGGATATGGTCATTGAGAGATCTTATTCTAGCTTTCTACCACATGATATATAACGCAATGGCCATGGAAGCATAATACTAAAGTTGTGAGCTCTTATGGCTGGCTTCCTCTTCCTCCCAAAGTAGGTAACAAATCTTTTGGACATCTACAAGCCTTCCTTGACCTTCCTAGATCAAACGCTCAAGAGCTACTTAACTATCTCTCTCTTGTTGCTCTCTGTCTCAGCTCTCTGTTTTCCTCCCTTGCTCTCGGTTTCTTTCTTTCAGTAGTGAACGGGAAGGAGAAGGAATGGAGAAATGTTAAACATATACTCCCTCATCCTTTAGACAACATCTGAAATTTGGACCCTATAGCCCCCCTATGTCTGCCTTGCTCCTTCTTTTCTCAGCACTGAACTCCTTGAGCTGTGCATAATTCATGCGTGCTCAGCTTTCTTTCTGTTTCAGTCCCAAAATCAGTGACACTCTCATTATTTCCTACCGAGTTATGTTATGGTTTGGGCTGGGCTGCTCCCTGTCTTTGTTTGTCAAACCATTCATGGCCCATTTGGTTAATTTAAAAGGGTTACTAGGCTTGGGGTTGTAGCAAATTAAATGTTTGGGCTAACTTAAAATGTCCAATACCATTAATTAATAATTTTATTAATTAATTTACATAAACCAATTATATTTGCTATATTCAAATTAAATTGAATATTTAATTAACCAAAATCCTATCAATTTTATTGATATTAATGATATTAGGTTAGTCCACTAATTTAATTATCCCATTAGTTGGACTCCCTTTAATTTAATTCCCATCATGTAATAATTTACCATGATTTAAATTAGTTCATAAAATATTTATTTCATTAATAAATTCAAAATTTATTTATAATGAAATTCGAAATTTAGCGGACATTTCATTCTCCCCCCTTATAAGAATTCCGTCCCCGGAATTACTACATAAGGTTACTCAAAAAGGTGGGGATAATTCTCCTTCATCTTATCTTCTAATTCTCACGTAGCTTCCTCAACTGCGTGATTCCTCCAGAGTACCTTGACCGAATGTATGACCTTATTCCTTAGTGTTTGTTCCTTCCTATCGAGTATCTGAACAGGAGTCTCCTCGTAGGATAAGTCACTCTCGACTTGAATCGGCTCATAGGATATGACGTGCTTATAATCCGATTTAAATGGCCGCAATACTGAAACGTGAAACACGTTGTGAATGTGCTCCAGTTCAGGAAGTAAGGCTACCTCGTACGCCACTTCACCTACCCGTTTTAGAATCTCGAATGGCCCTATGAATCTCGAGCTCAATTTTCCTTTCTTGCCAAACCTGATCTTCCCTTTCCAGGGAGATACCTTTAAAAATATAAAGCTGCCAACTTCAAAATCTCGCTTTTGACGATGCAAATCAGCATACTTCTTCTGTCGATCCTGAGCTGCTACTAGTCGAGCCCTTATTATCTTAATAGTATCCACGGTCTGCTGTACCAACTCTGGTCCTAGTAGTCTTCATTCACCCACTTCATCCTAACACAACGGTGTTCGACATTTTCTTCCGTATAGCGCTTCGTATGGCGGCATGCCAATACTAGCGTGATAGCTGTTATTATATGAGAACTCTACTAAAGGCAAGTGGTCATCCCAACTGCCCTTGAGATCCATAACACATGCTCTAAGCATATCCTCCAGTGTTTGTATTGTCCTTTCGCTCTGTCCATCAGTTTGAGGATGATAAGTCGTGCTCAACCTTAGCTGCGTTCCCAATCTTTCTTGCAATCCTCTCCAAAATTTAGACGTGAAGCGTGGATCTCTATCAGAGACGATAGATACCGGTACTCCATGTCGTGACACTATCTCCTTCACATACAGCTTTGCTAACTGTTCCAAACTATATTTGATCTTGATTGGTAAAAAATGTGCGGACTTCGTCAAACGGTCCACAATCACCCAAATCGCATCATAACCTTTCTGTGTAACTGGAAGTCCAACCACGAAGTTCATCGTGATATGCTCCTATTTTCATTCCGAAATTTCTAATGGTTGTAGCAGTCCGCTCGGCCTTTGGTGTTCTGCTTTAACTCTCTGGCATGTTAAACATCTGCTAACACACTCAGCCACTTCTCTCTTCATGTTCGGCCACCAGAAATGTTGCCGCAAATCTTGATACATCTTCGCACTACCAGGATGAATTGAATAGCTTGTGCTATGAGCTTCTTGTAGGATCTCTTCACTCAACTTTGGAACCATCGGTATCCAGATCCTCCCTTCAAACCTTAGCAGCCTTGTGCTATCAATCCTGTATTTCAAGTTTTCACCTTCTAAAATTCTCCTTCTGATACGGACACACTCTTCATCATGCTCTTGAGCCTCCTTTATTTTATCTAATGAAGTCGGACTTGCTTCTACTGCAAATAATTTCTCATCTGCCTCTTTCAGATACCTGATTTCCAACTCTAATCTCTCCATCTCTTTTATCAGTTCTTCTTGAGCTGTTATCATCATCAATTTTTCTCTGCCCTTTCTACTTAGAGCATCTGCCACCACATTGGCTTTATCAGGATGGTACAAAATCTCACAATCATAGTCCTTGATTAATTCTAACCATCTCGTCTGTCTCATATTCAATTCCTTTTGAGTGAAAATATACTTCAGACTTTTATGGTCTGTGTATATTTCACACTTATACCCATACAGGTAGTGCCTCCAAATCTTTAGGGCGAACACTACAGCTGCTAACTCCAGGTCGTGAGTTGAATACCCCTTCTCATAGTCCTTTAGCTGTCTTGACGCGTACGCAATGACATTTCCGTGTTGCATTAGTACACAACCAAGTCCCTTGTGAGATGCATCACTATATACCACAAATCCCCCAGTATCATCAGGCAATGACAACACCGGTGCTTCACTAAGCCTCTTCTTTAACTCCATGAAACTTGCTTCGCATTTTTCCATCTATACGAACTTAACCATTTTCCTCGTCAAGTTGGTTAGCGGTGACGCTATTTTTGAAAAATCCTGAATGAACCTCCGATAGTAACCCGCTAAACCAAGAAAACTTCTGACTTCTGTTGGTGTCTTCGGCTGCTCCCAATTTATAACTGCCTCTACTTTTGCTGGATCCACCGAAACACCTTCCTGATCAATTACATGCCCTAGAAACTGTACCTTCTGCAACCAAAATTCACACTTTGAGAACTTTGCATACAGCTTCTCTTTCCTTAATGTCTCCAACACCATTCTTAAGTGTTCAGCGTGCTCCTCCTCAGTCTTCGAGTATACCAGAATATCATCGATGAATACGACAACAAATTTGTTCAAGTACTGCTTGAACACCCTGTTCATTATATCCATAAATTCTGCTGGCGCATTCGTTAGTCCGAACGACATCACCAAAAACTCAAAATGCCCGTATTGTGTTCTGAATGCTGTCTTCGGCACATATTCTTCCCTTACCTTCAATTGGTGATAACCGGTTCTCAAGTCTATTTCTGAAAAGTACTTCGCTCCCTTAAGCTGATCAAATAGATCGTCAATCCTGGGTAGCGGGTATCTGTTCTTAATTGTAACTTTGTTCAACTCTCGGTAGTCGATACAAAGCCTTAAGGATCCGTCCTTCTTCTTTACAAATAATACCGGTGCTCCCCACGGAGACACACTTGGCTTAATATAACCCTTATCTAGCAATTCTTGTAGTTGTATCATCAATTCCTTCATCTCCACTGACGCCATTCTATACGGTGCTTTCGAAATTGGTGCAGTCCCTGGAGCTAATTCAATTGCGAACTCAACTTCTCTATTCGGCGGTAATCCCGGTAACTCATTTGGGAAGACGTCTGAGAATTCTCATACTACAGGTATCTGACCTACTTCACCCTCTACTCTTCGAGTATCAACCACATGAGCCAGATAACCCATGCACCCTTTCCTTAACAATCTTTTCGCTTGCATCATCGTCAGACAACGTGTTTGTCTTGGCAATTTACTCCCATAAAATACCACATTTGACTTACCTGGAGTCCTCAGGTGTAAGCATTTCTTCTGGTATTCAATCACAGCCCCGTGACAGTTCCTATGAATATAGTTTACGAGATAATTTCTTTATTGGCTATTTCTACATTCATAGAGTTTTCTAATTTCTCACGGGGTAAATCTATTATCTTAGCAAATTCTTCAAAGATAAATGAACAGGTAGCATCCGAATCAAATAATACATAAGCATTGATATTATTAATCGGAAGAATACCTGAAACCACATCCTTAGACTCCACAACATCTTGTACCGTCATATTGAAAGTGCGTGCTATCGGTCTATTCGGCTGAATAATTGGCCTTCCAATGGCGAATTTGTTGTTGTTGCCCTTGTTGCCACTTGCTGCATCATTCTTTCTTTTTGGGCAGTCCTTAATCTGATGGTCCGGTGCTCCGCAAGAGAAACATCCACTTTTCTTCCCCTTAGGACATTGTGGAGCAATATGCCCCTGCTGCCCACAGCTGCAGCAGACTCCCTTTCCTTTCATACATTCCCCGAAATGGTTCTTCCCACACTTATCACACTTGTTGACTTTCTCTGCCTCTTTTCCAGTCTTACTGCTTCCCGACATTCGGCTGTCACTCAACTTCCTCTTATTCTGATTGCTTCCTCTACTTACATCTCTAGGCCCATCGTGACCTTTCTTCTTTTTGTCATGGTTGAATTTTACCAAGGCTTCATTTCCTCCTTCCGCAATAATCGCCCTCTCCAGAAGTGTTGCGAATGAGTCGATTCTTAGAACTGCAACCCTACTATACACCCATGGTTTCAAACCCTGCTCAAATCTTCGTGCCTTTCTGGCCTCGGTGTCCACTTGGTGTGGAGCAAATCTGGCTAATTCATTAAACTTTGAGGCGTACTCCGCAACTGACATATTTTCCTGCTTTAGATCTAGGAACTTCATCTCCATTCTGTTTTGCATGCTATCAGGGAAATAGTTCTCGAAGAATAATTCCTTAAAACGCGCCCATAAAATAATGCCCTCTCCAACTCTTCCTTTGTTTGCTTTCCACCAGTAGTTTGCTTCACCTTTCAGCATAAAGGTGGCAAACAATGTCTTTTGTTCTTCGGCCACCCGTGCGACCTCGAACACCTTCTCCATTTCTTCAATCCAAGTCTGGGCCTCTATAGGATCTGTAGACCCATGAAATTCTGGTGGTCCTACCAGTTTAAAATCCTTAAAATTTGCTAAGTGCGTCCCTGGCTGGTTTATAACTGGCGGTACTTCTGGCTGTACTATTGGTGGTGGTCTATTTTGCATCATTTCCATCATCATGGCCGCGAAAGCCCTCATTGGGTCTTCCTCCCTCTCAACATTATTTCTGATTTCATCTACCCGTCGAATTTGGGGTGCGCGTCTTGGCGGTAGTCTCTGTTATTAAACAAAGCCTTATATTTATTATTTTGTATATTACACTTTATGCACATTTTACTGATGTTAAGTATTTAAAAAATACCAATCAAACACCTTTGATTTAAACAATCGTAATTGCATTTATATTCATATACCACTGTTTAATACATCAAGTAACAACTTGTGGCATACTGCTATAAATGATCATGCATCATCTAACTGATATATATCCCCTAAAGAACAAAAGGGGGATTTAAACCATCCTACTACTCTGACAAAACAAAAGTCAGGGTCTAATACTATCCCAAGTCAAAACAAACATGATGGGATTTACAACATACCACTGTCCCTACTATCAACAAAAGTGGGAACGAAACTGCATCTATCTACAATCATAGTGCTAATAGAATCTACAATCCCCTGAGGATAGCATCCTCATGCTCCTGCCTGGCTATCATATCTGTTACACGGCGACTGATTGTGCGCCTGTGGAGATCCTCCTCCCTAGGATACCTTTGGATCCTATGCCTCATCCTGTGAAAGGCAGTGTCAAACACAAAATTTAAACGATCAAACCTAACTGTATGAGTTTGAACTTCCCTCTCAAGTTCGTCCACCATTATGGTAGCTCTATCCAATGCTTCCTCGACACGGATTCTCTCTGCAACCTCTAGGTTAAAGTTGGCCTTCAAGGCCTCATGTTCCACCTGAAGCACTGTTAGACTCAACTTCGCCTGATCACGCTCCTCCTTCAGTTCAGTTACCTCCTCGGATAACTGATAAGCCACACTCTTATAACCATTTTCTAATTCCTGATGGATCTGATTCTGTTCCTCAAGATGCTGAATTTTACCCTCGAGTTCGTCATTCTTAGTGGTCAGCTCTTCTATGATGTCATTTGCAGTCGTGCCCATGTCATCTACATATTCAACTGACTCCTCATGTGACGTATTGTCATAATATTGCACCTCCTCATCCGAATCCTCATCGACAGTCTGTTGGTCTTCTGAGTCATCCTCACTCCGTGGCCTTATTACCCCACCCCAAACTGGTTCCTCAATATCCACCACGTGATCCTCCTCGGGATCCTCCTCAGGTGCAACTACCGCAGGCTCCACTATAGGCTGCTCGTTATGGACAATATGTTTATCCACAACAATATCCTCTGCTATGTGACTCGACTCCCCAATCTCTACCATCCTACACACACAACAGGGAAAGATAAAATAACAGCATGTCAGTACAATAATAAAATATATTCATTGATGAAATGAAAAGATATTTTATTATGTACAACTTGGCTCGATGGATCCCCACAATCCACCTCCAAACAAAAGTAACTACAATGAATTTCCTTGACCCATTTCCTAGCGCACTCGATATGGGTTTAACACTAAGGTTATAACCTAGGTTTCGCAGATCCTAAAGTTTATAACCTACAGCTCTGATACCAACATGTGACGCCCCCAAATTCGGGTACTAGTACCTCGAACTCGGTGCTTACGATCCAATACAACTGTATCTTATACTCATCCCAAAACTATACACAATATCTATTGCGGAAAATAAGCATATGTTGTTTATACAAAAGGGTTAACTACTAGTCCCAAGGTACGAAACCTCATCAAAATACATCACGAATTTGATATATACAATAGGATTCGTGTTACATGTAATTAGACTTAAGCAAAACATAACAGTAAACATTTAGTACCCCAGCACGTCTACGAGTTTATCTTCCCCTTGCCCTTATCTTTATTTGAACATTCAGGTTTAGCTGCAATAAAACTTCATGACATAGCAAGGGTGAGCAACTAGCTTGCTCAGCAAGTTTTATATGAATAATATGAGGTATGTCATGATTGAATAATAATGAACTCAGGAAATAAATATTTGTGCACTATGATCAATGCTCGAATAATGAATTGATCATTGAAATGCTGAGTGGTCCAGTAGACCACGAACTTCTGTTGAGGAATCAGTCTCTTGATTGACCCCTTTAGGTTACCTGTTCAGAACTGTACTTGAGGGGATTAGCCTCTCGTACTCTATGTGTATGCATAACATTTATTCTGTATGTATCGTTTATTTGATACTTAGGTTGCTCCCCATTATGGGTTGTTCTTCTCAGTTTAAGAATCCGTACCACCATGATTTGGATAGCTTTTAAAATAAGGTATACATATGTCTAGCCGAACAAGTGGCTTAGACTTCCCTTTTAGTTAGTTTATGGGTGTAAGAACTTCAAATAATTCATAATTCAAGAATGGAATATGAATTCAATTGCACCATGTGCGAATAACAATAATATTAATTGCAAAATAATTTGTAATATTAAAGTAAGTCAAGGTAACTTGCTCAATAATGATATGAGTGAGGTTAAGGAACTTGCCTTGATCACGACGTACTGCTAATTCAGATAATTTAGACTTCCTTTGAAAGACCTAGCATTGTTAATGTTGGTCTAACAATTAGTATAACATACAGGTACACATAGTCATCTAGGTTTACCATCTATAAGCACAAAGCACATCATTGCCATTTGTGTTACCTTAATTAACTGACAACTATCACATTTCTTTAAGACATATTGACTTAGGCATGCTTTAATCATTCTTAAAAACATACCCGAACTCTTAAACAATATTCACTAAAATTGTTTACTAAACTTTCTTATGGTTCATTAGTTATACAATTGATAAATAATAATCCATAAGACATTTACTCATTATTTAGTAATCATCTAATTAATCCAACTTTATTATTATTTTATAATAATTTCTTACCTCAGATATTTTCCATCTTCTTGTTTGCTCATTCTTTGTTTCATTCGGGTTCCTCTTTAGTTATTTTGAAAACATTTTGTAATACGTTAGATTTTTTTTATTTTTTTATTTTATTTTATTTTATTTTAAGGCTGGCCCGAAGACCGGATAGCCGAAGACCCGAGAATACTTGTCCAAAGGACTTTGTCCGAAGGTCTGTGCCCGAAGACCCTTATTCCGAGGACTTCATGTCTTAAGACCTTGGTCCGAAGACCTCACGTCTGAAGACCTTGGTCCTAAGACCCTTCATCTAAAGACCTTGGTCTGAAGACCTTGGTTCGAAGACCCTTAGTCTGAATACCCTACGACTTTTGCCTACTCGCAGAGCAAAAGATGAATAACTAGCAACTTACCCGTCTGATTCGGTTATATAGGGTATCACTAAATTTGTATCCTCCTGAACTACGTGATCTTATTATAAGATTCATATCTAGGTTCGTTTTGATTATTAAAATGGCTTCGGACCGGACGGTTGAGCATAGCCCCGAAGACAATAGGGTGTTTCTAGTTTTGTGCAAATCCGGGAGGTACCTTGCTTCAAACATTTTTAGATTGACCTATACACCTCAAAATTGTGCAAGTTTGGATTCTATGGATTCCAACTTGATCCTTAACATCCTAATATTTTTCAAATAATTTTTTTTTTTCAAAAACATTAAATATGGAAATTATCAAGCTACTTTTAATCGTGCCGGAAGATGGACTGTTTTGGTAGAAATACCATCACTAAACGTATACACCATAACGTTTGAACGTTTGGTGATTCAAAATGGATTTTCTTCTAAAATTGTAGGTCTATCATGGAAACATAATAACTAACCCGAATAAATTCAAGAGCTTAGATGTACATGGCTTTAAACCACACCATCTCGCACGGTTTTCTCGAAAATGAGGATTTCATGCATTCTTTCACTTTTAAACACATAGGTGGGCATAATAAGACATGAAAAGCTTCATGAAACATATATTTACTATTCTAGCATGGATATGGTCATTGAGAGCAATTATTCTAGCTTTCTACCACATGATATATAATGCAATGGCCATGGAAGCATAATACTAAAGTTGTGAGATGTTTACTACCTTCGAGATCTTATGGTTGGCTTCCTCTTCCTCCCAAAGTAGGTAACAAAGCTTTTGGACATCCACAAGCCTTCCTTGAGCTTCCTAGATCAAACACACAAGAGCTACTTAACTATCTCTCTCTTGTTGCTCTCTGTCTCAGCTCTCTGTTTTCCTCTCTTGCTGTCGGTTTCTTTCTTTCAGCAGTGAACGGGAAGGAGAAGGAATGGAGAAATGTTAAACATATACTCCCTCATCCTTTAGACAACATCTAAAATTTGGACCCTATAGCCCCCCCCCCTACGTCTGCCTTGCTCCTTCTTTTCTCAGCACTGAACTCCTTGAGCTGTGCACAATTCATACGTGCTCAGCTTTCTTTCTGTTTCGGTCCCAAAATCAGTGACACTCTCATTATTTCCTACCGAGTTATGTTATGGTTTGGGCTGGGCTGCTCCCTTTCTTTGTTTGTCAAACCATTCATAGCCCATTTGGTTAATTTAAAAGGGTTACTAGGCTTGGGGTTGTAGCAAATTAAATGTTTGGGCTAACTTAAAATGTCCAATACCATTAATTAATAATTTTATTAATTAATTTACATAAACCAATTATATTTGCTATATTCAAATTAAATTGAATATTTAATTAACCAAAATCCTATCAATTTTATTGATATTAATGATATTAGGTTAGTCCACTAATTTAATTATCCCATTAGTTGGACTCCCTTTAATTTAATTCTCATCATGTAATAATTTACCATGATTTAAATTCATTCATAAAATATTTATTTCATTAATAAATTCAAATTTATTTATAATGAAATTCGAAATTTAGCGGACATTACAGAAATGATTAAATTGGTGAAAATTAATCGGGGTAATTAAAGTTGATATATGAGAAAATACAGCTTGATCATTAAGCCATGTATGATGAAGTGATAATAATGAATTAAATTTCATGAACGGTTTATTTAATTTGCTTATTTAAATATTAATAGAGTAATATATTTGTTATAAAAAATTAAATAAAAAAGTTTTTTAATTATATGAGAAAATGGTATTATGTTACCTTAATTGTATGTGATGCGAATAATGGTTTAATGTATATTATTATGTCAAATAAATATACATTCATTGTAAAAGAAAGTTCAATATATAAAATATATTTATTGGTACCAAAATAGTAAATTAAATTAGTAACTTAATTAAAGAGTAAATATATTAGATAAATATATTTAATATATATTAAATAAATTGTTTGAAAACAATTTATTGAACGAAATAGGTAATTAAATTTAATTGTACAAGATTTAAGGCACAAATTAAATTAGTGGATTAAAATAATTAATATTGTATATTTTTATATGTGAATTGGATGTGAGATGTAATAGTTAATTAAATTATTGAAATAAGAGGGTTAACATTTATTAATCTAAATAGAAGTAAAGCTAATATTATGAATTAATATAGCTTACCGAGCTTTGTGTGACAATACGATGATAATGAATTAAAGTGCGTGAATGAGGTGATTAATTCATTTAAATTAAATTATACATTAATATATATTATTTAATTAAATAAAGGAATTTATTTTGTTAAATATGATAAAGGTGTTACATTATAATAATGGAACGTAATGCGAATAATAGCCTAATGTGGAATATTATGTCAAGAGGAATGTATTTATTTTGTAATGAGTTTCGGTATATAATAAATGTATATTGAGACCAAATTAGTGAATTGAATAAATATACGGATAAGGGTTAAATATATTAAATATATATTTAATATATAATGAAATTGTTCAAAATAATTTATGGAATGAACAATGTAATTCAATTTAATTAAATAATATTGATTATATAATTTAAATGAGTTATTTAAAATAATTAATGTGTAAATATTAATTATTTTAAAATAGTGATTCGTTACACTAAAAGTGTTAATTTTGTAAATGGATTAATTTCTATTTTTAATGAAAAGAATTTTTAAATAATTATAAATGTATAAATTATGGTTATATTTATAATGCATTGTGTAATATATACACTAGGCTTATATTACTAAATATATATTATATGTATAGTTGTGTATATTAATATACATACAAAAGTTAGGAGCATAATGCTGAAATGGTTAGTGAAATTTGATGACTTGATAATTAAAAGCACGATGAGGAGGCTTTCAAGCCTTCACCACTTGACACGCAACAACTTGACTAATTGACTGAACTTCTACAGCATCAACTAAACTTAAATTAGTCCATTCACCATCCGAAATTCAGAAAATTCTTTGTCTTCTAAAGCTTCGAACTGAAGCTCTTCACAAAAATAAAACCAAACTCTACCAAATTGAAAAGGAATTTGGATTCTAGTTGGATATTGAAGGAGTTATCATCAAGAAATCATCAAGGAGGAGTAGTAACTCAGCTACAATTAATTCAAAGCCTAAACCATGCACAATCCAACAATGGAAAGGGTACACTCTTTACTTTACTAAATTCGTAGAATTAGCTTGTGATTAGTGGTTAATTCTTAGATTGGTTGTGGGAGGTTATTTGAATGGGGAATCATGAAGGATTTCGAGGTATAAGGTGGAATCATGGATGGAGGTTGTGTGTTTATATGTTTAAATATCATGAAAATGAGTTCTTAAAGGCATGCATTCAATGTGTTTGTTAAAATGCCTCAAAGAGGTTATTTCGTGAAAATTGATGGTTCATTGTTAAGGTGTTATGTGCATATACATGAGTTATAAATGGATTCAATCTATTTGGATGCTTCAAAACAAGTTTAAAATGAGTTTGGAAGCTATCTAACAAATTAGTTAAAACCGAAATGTGTGTTAAACGTACAGTTTCGAGCTTTTCGTTTGATATTATAATGAAGCTATTCAAAGATCAAACCTTGATATCTTATGATCATTGTTGTTGTGGACTAGATATTTGAACAAGTTTCAAGTCATTTGAACTTGTAGAATAGAAATTATTCAAATACGGAGTGGTCTGCAGAATGCAGAATCTGGGAAACATTTTTGCTGAAGTGGCGCGGCCGCACCACTCCAAGCCTTGTTTCCGGCACGGGCACGCCGCTCCAAGTTTTTGAAAAATAATTATTTTAAAATAGTGGGGTCTTGATGCATATTATATAAATTTTATTAATTGAAATATTATATGTATTGAGGTATATAAACTAACCTATATGTGGTATAGTGGTATAGTGGATACAATTTGGGAACAAGATTAATGATTAGAAAACTAATTTATAAAGCATACTAAATGTTTAGAAAAGTTGTAAACGTGATATATGTTCAAACTATGTAATAACACGGTTTATATTACTTAGGTTATACGGCGAGTGGTAGCGTTCCAACTAAGCCTGAACGATTATAATTGATAGCGTAAATAATGCAAAGGCAAGTATTCTAACCATCTTATGGTTGGTATTCTTAAACTATGATGCGATCTTAATAATTCATTTTCAAAAAAGGTTACACAAGTATTCTAACTATCGTTGTACATGTTTATATTGAACCCTGATGCATTTATACTATTCATCTTTGAAAAACATTGTTAGAATTCCAACTTGAGCTATCGTTTGAAAGTTTGTTCAACTATGAACCATTGTTGGGCTAATTTTTTCCGCTAGACAATTATTGATGTATGATTATTAATTATTATTTGATTGAATCTATGTAGCATTGTAAAGTTCTTTTCATATACAAACTATTATTGTATGTTTAAGCCGATTGTCTCAGCTAGACAGTTATTGAAGCATGTTTATTGAATCCTTATTTTCTGTAAAAGTTAAACCAAACCAAGTTGTTTTGGTGCAGATTCAAATGATGAAAACTGAGACGAACAACAAAGGAAAGTTTATCGGATACTATAATTTCAACCCATGCGAAAGAGGATATATGTTTGCACAATACATAAGTACAAAGGGATGGTCACCTGGCGTACAATGAAGTGAGGTTATAGTTGTATGACTGTTAAAGGTTATAGTAGAGATATATGTTAACCTAGTAATAGTTTAAGGTCTGATAACCCTCAGTAGTGATGTTTTGGCTTCAAGATCAATTGAAAAAGTGTTGAGAAAAGTTTATTCAAGTTAATTCATAGTTTTGTACAACTGTCAAATATTTTTAGGAAAAAGTTTAAAATTTATTTACGAAATGTTTTGTTTTAAAATTGTTATACTTGTTAAGCAATGTGATTGCTCATTCTTTCGTAAACTTAACATTTCAACTAAGGACGTAAAATTCGGAGGAGCGAATATAGACAAGGGCAAAGAGAAAGTACTCGAGTAGAAATCTGTTTAGTCTACCTTTTTGTTAAACTGTAAAAATTTAATGATGTATATATTTGTTTATATTATGATGTAATATTTAAGGTTAGTTAACTTGGGACATTTTTATGTAAGTTTTTTAATGAAACGGGTTAAGTTTATGTTATCAAATAGATTGGGTAATATAGATATATGAATGTGTTGGATCGTGAGTACTAAACCCGAGATTCAAGGGACTCGAATTTGGGGACGTCATAAATATGATGATAAGGATGTATTGTATAGAGATGGGCAGGAAACTTTGGTCATTCGTAAGAGTCTGTGGACTCCTAAAAGTGTTTCAGGAAATGATTGGTTGAGAACCAATATATTCCATACAACCTACACGGCGTCGGATAAAGTCTACAGGTTGATTATTGACAATGGCAGTTGTGAAAATGTAATGTCCGAAGAAACCGTCTAAAAATTTTAGTTGAAGACAGATCGACACCCTAAACCATATAAACTATCTTGGCTGAACAAAGGCAATGAGGTGACAGAGGACATAAAGTGCTTGGTATCCTTTTCTATTGGTAAGAAATATTTTGATAACGCTTGGTATGATGAGGTATCTATGGATGCATGTCAAGTGTTGTTAGGTAGATCCTGGCAATATGATCGAGGTATTGTGCATGATGGTCAGACGAATACATACTCCCCTAGTATAAAAGGGAAAAAATTATATTAGTACCTCGGCGGGAGGAGAACAGTTCTGCTCGGTTGGTCGAAAGTACCAACCTATTATCTATGTCCAAGTTCTTAACTGAGGTTGAGCATGAGGGTATGGTATATGCTCTACTTCTTTATGAAAAAAGTATTGCCGATAAGATTACCGAAGTACCAGTCGATGTGCAGAAACTACTAGCAGGGTTTGTCGACCTGATGCCCGAGAAGCTTCCACATGAACTACCACCAATGAGAGATATTTGGCATCAGATAGATCTTGTTCCAAGGTCAAATGTACCTAATCGGCCAGCATACCGTCTCAGTCCTAAAGAGTCCAAAGAGCTACAGCGACAGGTAGTTGAGTTGTTACAAAAATGCTACATTCGTGAAAGTATGAGCCCATAAAGTAACTTCTTTGTTGGTATCGAAGAAAGATGAATCATGGAGGATGTTTATCGACAGCAAGGCGATTAATAAGATTACTGTGAAGTATTGGTTTCCAATTCCTGGCCTGAATGACATGTTGGATCAGCTGTCCGGAGCAAAAGTTTTCTCAAAGATTGATCTGAAGAATGGATACCGCCATATCAGGATAAGGCCTAGAGATGAATGGAAAATAACGTTTAAGATGCAATATAGGCTATATGAATGGATGGTTACCTCTTTTGGGCTTTCAAATGCTTCCAGTACATTCATGAGGTTTATGCATCAGGTATTACGATCTTTCATGGAAAAAAATTGTAGTTGTTTATTTTGATGATATTCTTATCTACAGTCCGAATTGGGAATCACATCATGAACATCTCCGAGTTGTTTTTGAGGCATTAAGGAAGGAAAGTCTGTTTGTCAATCAGAAGAAGAGCTCTTATTTCACTACTTTGGTAACCTTCCTCAGCTTCGTTATTTCTACCGAAGGTGTTCATGCAGATCCGTTAAAAGTAAATGTTATCTTGACATGGCCTACACCAAAGACCTTGTATAATATTAGGAGTTTCCATGGGTTAGCAACATTCTATCGCCAGTTCATTATAAACTTCGGTACTTTAATTGCATCTATCACCAAGTGCCTTAAGGGGAAATTATTCTAGTGGTCCGAGGAGGCCGAAACCAAATTTCAGCTAATCAAACAGAAGATGACTGAAGCACTAGTATTAGCCCACCCCGACTTTGAGAAAGTCTTTAAGGTGAATTGTGATGCATCTGGAGTTGACATTGGTGGTGTTCTAAGTTAATTAAACGACCCCAAAATCCCCGCGCTTTCCACGCGGCGGACCTTGTGCGTTAACTTCGTACCTCTATCGACTTAACCAATGATCCCATAATCATATTGGTTGAATTAGTCTTATTTTAGACTATACATTAAAAATTTCTCTTAACTTTGTCCCTGGATCTTAACTTGATCTCAGTCTCATAAGTATACAAGTATCAACTTGTATTTCATCCATATAAATGGATAAAACCATATATAACGGTTTAATTTTAACCTTAGGATTTAAATATTCTATATACGTCCACTTGTAACGGTCTCATTCGTACTACAAGTATCAATATACAAAGATATCTCTTCATATCAATAATCCTACTTATATGGTATTCAGAATAGTAATAACGAGTTATACCTGGGTCCGAGGAACCTTAACGATGGATTTGACCAGTCAACATCGCTTAGTTCTGTCTCAGATGTACAGCACTCACAAGTTATTTACCGATCCTCATCCAGATAAATAGATCATTATCAACATTGTTTTAATATTTAACAATTCTACATTATATCAAATTTAAAGAAATAACAACATCCTGATGATAATAATTTATATCATTCATTCAATATTCGGTTACATGTTTGTTTGTTCGTATTACAACAGTCATTATGACTTATACAAATACAAGTAATAAACATGAAAACCTAATCTACGCTTCATCTTTACGTTCAAGATCTTCTTAACGTTCATCTTTAATCTGCAAATAAGGTTTTATTCGCAAGAATGAGCACGACGGCTCAGCAAGTCTAACATATTATCACATACACAGTTTATGCTTTCATATAAACTTTAACATGCTTTGACTGAACATACATCTCAGTTAATAATCATATTAATTTATGCTTAACAATAAACATATTTTATACATACTCATATGCATCATCAAATATCAATTAACATTTAACAGTTAATCAATAACTAACACTTAATCATTTAATCACATAAGACCTTCATTCATGTACTTTCACATATAAACTATCACATAATAACATGAACAATCTTAGAACATACTAAATAACACATAAAAGTTTAGAACTTGCCTCAAATTGAAACTAGGGTTTTCCGGCGAAGCGTTAAACCCTACACAGTCATTTAGTGCATAAGCGGTTAGATTCATCGTATTATATAACTTCATAAGTCTTATATTAACTTATTTAAACTATTTCAATAGGTGGAATTATTTGGAAAATTGGCTAACTCAAAAACTCATTTTTAAGCCAAATTTTCGGATTTGGGCAGATTGTTGGACTGCCAGACCCCGGCTCAGTTAAACGGCCATAACCTCTTCGTTTTAAAACATTTTTTAGTCGTTCAAAATTCCACGCGTTCGTAACTTCCGTCTCTACAATTAATATTTAGACCAAAGTACGAAATTCCTGACAGATTTGTACAGATTTCTGCCTAAAGGTGACTGCTCTAAAACTGATTCATATTTCTGACCTCTTTTATAGTAACAGCCATAACTTCGTCATACGAAAACATTTTTGAGTAATTCTTGAGTCTAAATTGCTTAGAATTTCATGAGCTACAACTTTTATTTAGGTTGATAAGGCAGATTCAGAATTTAAATTTTCAGAAATTCGCAAAAATATTCTGCGACTATATTAGACTTAACTTTCTTTGATCCGATTGGTAAAACATGATACCTCAAGCATTAATTTGCTAAGATAACATGTTCTAACACTCCGTATCACTTCATAACATAAAAATAACAAAATCATAAACCTACTTATATGGAAATTTATGACTTTTTCTCAAGAACACGAAGAACGAATCGAAGAACACGAAGAACACGAAGAACAAAGTTTCATCGTTCTTCGTTTCGACTACTAAAACTTGATGCCACAAGCATTATTTAGCAAGGCCATCATGTTTCATCATCCCATAACACTAAATTACCAAATCATAAACCTACTTATGTAGAAATTATGACTTTCACTCAAGAACACGAAGAACAAATCGAAGAACGATAAGAAAAATCGAACATCGTAACGGCTTGTGTTTTGAGCTTTTTAACTAAATACTTGAAATGAAATGGACAGTATAACTACTTATAATTTTGATTTCACTACTCTAGACATAAAATAAATCGAGCATTATAGCTATTCACATATACTCTACGAATTGAAAAATTACATAATAACAACTAGAGATTACCTCTTGGAGTGCAAGCTTTGACAACAATTTGTGCAAGGCTTCAATACTCATCAACAAGATTAATCTATCAATATATCTCTCTAGCTTTGTTGCTCTAATTTACTTGGTGAATTGGTAAGGATTATGAAGAGTGAAGACTCCTATTTATAGGATTTTCCAAGTTAGGGTAAAATGGTAAAAATGACAATCAAGCTTTGGCTCCAAGTTTGGCTTGGCTTTAACTTTGGCTCCAAGTTTGGCTTATACTTTGGCTCCAAGTTTGGCTTGGCTCCAACTTTGGCTCCAAGTTTGGTTTATACTTTGGCTCCAAGTTTTGGTTTGACTTTGGCTTGGCTTAGGCTTTAACTTTATCTACTAACTAGAGTTAACAACTAACTCAACATTAGTTAATTCTCTACTAACTTGTATACTTGACTTTTACTATTCACGTTTGACTTTTTTTCGTATTTATACCGTATAATTTTCGTATTATTATCGTATTATTTTCGTATTCTATCCGTATAATTTTCGTATTATACGTGTATTTGTGAATAGTGATTAGGGTTAGGTTATAACCCTTAGGGTTTGAACCCTTAGGGTTTCTAGGTTTAAGGTTTAGGTTTTAACCTTTTCTAAGTTTAACCAAACCCTAGTTTAGGTTTTCCAAACCCTAGAATTAGGTTTTTAGGTTTTAACCTTTAAATAACTTTTCGATTTTTATAAGTGTTAAGGTTAATTACTTGAACCGAAACACAAAATCCTACACATAGATAAACTACATAACACATTTAAAGGTTAATACAAGCTTTATAAATCACATAACACATAGTTTAGGTTAAAAGTTTAACCTCTAATCGTAAACAAATCGTAGTTTCGAGTCGTTTTTAATCTTTAATATAGCTCAATGTATTGTTGAGAAATCGTTTTTAGGCTTTTAAATTAACAATCTTTATCATATCTTGACAGATCACTTTTAAAATATTTGGGATATTACATTCAACCCAACTTACAAGAATTTCGTCCTCGAAATTAACTTACAATTCACTTTACTCATTTAATATCATATTTATAAGTGCTATAAATATTCAAGATATTACATTCTCTCCTTCTTATCAGAATTTCGTCCTCGAAATTAACTTTACAATTACTTTAGTCATTTAATATCATATTTATAAGTGCTATAAATATTCAGGATATTACATTAATACGTGGCGTGATTGTAGAAAATTGTTAGTACTCACGTGGGTTGGTTATAAGGAGTGTGGACGGAAAGTAGTGAGAGAATATGGACTAGTTACGTGGCATATTTTTAGAAATTTGTCAGATTCTGTTACGTTGCAATTTTTAGGATATGTCATTTCTTATTGCCCAAGAATGTTTTGGCTATATTACCCAGCTTGTGGGTTAAAAAAAGAGACTTTTGGCTTTTTGAAATTTTTTGAATTGAGCATTAGAGATTTCTCTGTGTTTTTTTGAAATTTTTCTCTTGCTTCTTTGATCTGTAAATTTGTCTGTTAATCAAAACCGTTATCCTGCCCCCGACGTCAGCTTAAGTCAACAAATGAAGTAGTACAGCTTTTATAGCACAAATAGAGTATAAGTTACGAAAACCAAAAACTTGAATAGTTCAGTATTTAATGCTCCGCATTTACCACCGCATCTACCCTGTCCATTGTATGCTCCATTATAAACAAAAACTAAATCTAACGTAATAGTCTTTCGGTTTGAAGTTTGAACAGTGAATGTGTGTCAATGATAAATAAATTATTTGCAATTTACTATTGTGATGTTGCCATGACATATATATTACTCTGTTGTTGTTACAGTATTAGAGATTCGGGTGGAAAGTTTTAAAGAGAGATACCGTGAGGTGAGAGAAAAAGAAAAAATTTTGAAGAGAAAGTTGATAAGATTTAGAGAGAGAGAAACGATAAAAAAAAATAGATAGAGGAAATTTGTAGAAAGTGTAAGAGAGAGAAAGTTTGTAGACAGTTTAGAGAGAGAGAGAGTGGCAGAAGAAAAAGAATATAAGACTCTTTCCGGTATGTGGGTTATCAAATCTGATCTTTAAATTGATCCATTTAGAATTTTGAATCAAATGAATCAATATTGGGAATCAATAGATCAAAATTAAGTAGAACTTTGATCTAGTAAAATAAAGTTGAAAATCATGATTTGACTAATTGATAGGTCTAAGATTGCGGATGCAAACTATCCAAGTTTATAATTTAGAGAATGTATATAACCTTTAGCTAGGTCAAGCATGAGTAATTTTCCCAAGTTTAATTGTTAAATTAACTTCACCTACAAAGCCAAGAATATGAATTATCTTGCTATATAAGTTGCATGAAATCTGCACATGATCCCACGGAAACAAGAAGTAAACCTACACTTTAACAAATCACACATGATATTTAAAATGAATATCATTTTTGCAAACTGACTTATTACAAGCAAACAAAATTCATATCTCAAGATTAAGATGTGAACTTATCATTATGATATATTTAGAACTTAACTAGTCTCTAGTTGGTTTTCCTGCAATTCTTTCTGATCTGACCATTAGTGCCTGTGAGTGGGCTAAGGTTTCCCATCTTCACCATTGCATTGGCAAAGTCTGACAAAAAGGTAGCTTGGTTAGAACTGTAAGCCGTAACTTGAGCATCAGTGGAACCTCCATTAAACAGCTCTTGATCGGAGTGTAATAGACCCTTTTGGCTTATCAAATCCGTGTAGTAAGCGTTGTCAAAAGATGTCGGACTTGTGATGTCAAGAGGAGCTAGATTATTGTTTCCTCCACTAGTAGGACAGTTTGCCTGCAATGATGTTGCGAATGAGGCATTTATGTTGGCTTCGTTGTATATCCGGTTTCGAAAGTTTTGGCACCTGGCTTGACCTATTGTGTGAGATCCTGCATGCACATGCGGAAAATATATTGGACAATTATTTATACTCTCTTTTAATTTCTCCTTTCTTTTTATCTCCTTTTTTCACCATTTTCACTTTAATTGGACTCAAAAATAGTAGATGTGTTTATAATTACAAAATATAATATATCTAGACGTGGGTGTTTATATTTATATACTCCTTTAGACTCAGAAAAATAATTTTGTTAATTTTTTGTTTTACAAATAAAAATATACTTTTTATTAATAATAGTTATAAACTGACATATCAAATTTTTCATCACCAATTTTATTGTCATGTCACAACTACTAAATCAGCAACTTCTTATTCATAATAAATAAACATGAAACAAAGTATACTTTCAAAATTTTAAAAATTTACAAATAACATTTTTTTAAAATAAAAAATGGGTGTATTTTATGATCGATATACAATTAGCAAATTAACACACCTGAGAGGACCACCATTTCATTGGTAGTGAAACCTTTTGCGGAGAAGGAATTGATGAGGCCACTAAGACTCAAACCCGGCCCGGGAATGTTGGAGTTAGCAGCACTAAGACTTGCAGTGGTCGAGTCTCTTCGGCCTAATAGGACCGTCCAACTATTGCCACCAAGCTGAAAATTTGGAAAAATAAAATTCAGTACGTATAAATATCCTGACGAAATAACCGCTACTGCCTATTCTTTTCTTCTTCCGTGGTTTTGACTTATATATGCATGTATATGCCTATATGGTGGTAATAGTTGTATACATAAAATTCACATAAATTCATGAAAAATGGAAACATTTACCTTAACAACGGAGTCTCGGGCAGCAACAGCTAAGATATCAGCGCAAGATACTACTCCGGCGCATGAACTTTCTAGTTGAGTCTTAATGTTATCGATTACATCAAACCCTCTCAATGATCCGGAGTTTGTAGGAGCTGTTTTCTCTCCAGTAAAATTTGCCGTATCGTCTAATAATACCGATGCATCACAACCCTGAGGTTCAAATAGCTAGTAAGGTTAAACAACTGCACCCACACACACACACACACACACACACAGATATATATATATATATATATATATATATATATATATATATATATATATATATATATATATTCTAATTGATAAAAATAAATTTTTTGAAAGAACATAGAAAATGCAAATTTTAACAGTGTTGAAGTTTTAAAAAAAAATCAACTACTGGATCATGATGTAGGCATCTTTAGTAACATTAGGCTCCATACTCAAATAACTGATGGACATGAAATTAGTGTACTAAAAAGAATGGATCGTTGTTGATGCATGCAGGAAAAATGAGAGAGATGAAAGACAAAAGTCAAAAACAATATGTGCAGACCCCTTGATCAAGTCACTAAACTTCCAATCATTTCCATCGTTGTCTGACGAATGTGAGCTTTTTGAATTCTAGTACTTGGAAGTATAATACAAGTATATGTAGGCCACCTTATATATACTTGTATACATAAATTTCATATATTTGTGTATATGTATTATTTTTTCAAACCCTGCGATTAGTACATATTATGGAGAATGGATCGGATAAGAAAAGAATATTTATCATGAGAGAGAAAAAATAACTATAGCAAAGCGGAGAACAATGATTCACGTCTTCTCATCTTACTCAGGGTGAAAAAGAAGTTTTTATACACACACATATTTATATATGAGCCCAAAATCAAATACAAGAAAAACTATAATATAGCTAAGTGGAGATATCATCTTCTTCTTTCTGCAAAACCTTCCCTTGGCTAAAGCGCAGGCAATACGGCTTTTGGTCTGTACAATGGCGAAGCCAGGAAAACATTTTAGTGGTGTCAAAATTATTAGATTTCGGGGTCAGCATTCCTGAGCCAATTTTTTTAAATAATTTTATACTTTAAGTTGCATATATAAAACGTATATTTATGACAATGATAATATAATAATTGTTAACTCTTTATATATTTATATGCATGTGTATATACACTTTATTAATTTCTAATATATTTTTTTTAAAGACAAATTATTTATGAATAATTAATTCTTTAAAAAATAATATAAAATAGATTATTAATTAAATTAATAAGATTATATGAATCTATATATATACAAAAAATAAGTATGATATGAGATTAAAACTTAAATGAGAAAGTTATAAAATTTTAATTTGACCTCATATATAAAAAATTTGTAAAATTTTAGTGGAATCAATTTGTATATAATATTTAAATTTTTAAAAAAATTTCATATATTATAAAACAAACAAAAAAAATCAATGAGGTCAATTGACCCCATATCTATGGCTGTGGCTTGCCCTGGGACTATATATATATATATATGACCTTATATTGTATTGGGTTTTGTGCCCATATTCTGCTCTTTATGATAATTTAAAAAACGAAAAAAGAAAAAGTTGACCATTCCTCTACCCGCTTGCTCCCCTTGCTCGCTTTCTCGCTTCCAAGAGACGAAGGGTAAACAAGAGCGAAATGAAAAGAAAAAAAAAACTGCTTAATCTTGAATTCTATCCACATGAACGCAATAAGGAAAGAAGACATTCATTCGTGTATGAAGAAAAAATAAATACAGTTAGTAATTAATACTTTCAATTATAAGATATGAAACTTGCATTAACAAAACAATCATGGAAATGAAGGCGAAGCAAGGAAGCTCCCATCCGAGCCTCACTGGACACAGCAGAATCCACTGCCATTTTAATGATGGAAAGGACATTAGGACATGTAGTTGAGTAAAAATTAGAGGATAACTGAGCTGAGGCTATTCCAAGGAATAAGCACAAGCAGAAGATAAATGATGTGAAAGTTAAAGAAGAAGAATGGGATGAAGCCATTCTTAGAAGAAGAATAAGAAAGCTTAATTCTTGCTCAAGTGTTTAGTGAATGGTGTTTAGGATTCCTCAACTATTTATAGAAAACGAAAGAGAACTAAGAAATGTTCCCAATAAAAAAAAAGGTAAGTCAATAATATCGAGATAGATAGATAGATATATATATATATATATATATATATATATATATATATATATATATATATATACCAAACTAAAAGGTATATATATGTATATTAATACAAACACCTTCCCTAGACGCACCCAACCCCCGTAGCTAATTATAGCACAAAGAAAGTACACACGCATGCACAATCAACAAAATTAACTGAAATTGTTAATGATTGTTGAGGTGTAAATATTTAGAGTGGTAACTCATACTTAAATATTTTATAAAATTGAGCTAATGGAGAAATAAAGACAAATTAAGACAAATTCACTTTATAAGATTTTGGGCGGGGGGCATTACCAAGGATATCTACAGGTTAGTTAAATATTATATTTGGAAGAGACAATCATGAAAATATTTTATATACAAAACATGAGAGAGAAGGAGATGGATTATTAGCAGAGTGAGCATGCATACAGAAACACACTACACAGAGGAGATTATACATTTACAAACAATACACAAATACTAAACCCAGAAGATACAGTTCAACCTAAATACTTCATCTTGATCCCTCTCCAATACATACGTCAATATACACAAAGTTATAGTGATATATAGCATGAACAACAAGCACTATTTATGCATGTAGGTAAACATCGAAGGGTAGTAATATACACCACGTGTATGAAGAAATATTGTTGTGTTTCGTTACAAATCATTATATATCGACATATATCAGTATACGTCAGTCTGGGTACAGATGAGTATTTTTCCGGTGAGAATGTTATAACACTTCCAATATCTTTCTAGTGGATTTCAGATATCTTTTTTCCGTGATTTTTTTTCAATTTGGGTTTCCACGTTAATTCTTGTGTTCTTATATTTTGAATTTGATTTCTTTACGGTATAATTTATATTTTCAGCATGTATACTTTTTGGCCTGCTCTTTTGTTGGTTTTAATTTATAGGTGCAAAATTGGACGTTAACAATGATTTATCTCCATATTAGATTTATATACTAACATAACCTTTAGCTTAGGTCGTGTATTAGAAATCTTTAAAAGTGTAATCGTTAAAACTTCACCTACAAAACCAAGAATACTATGTTGCTATTTACAGTTGCATCAGTGTATGTAGGTATGATCCCATGTAAACAAATATTCTAAAATCCTTTTAGGTGTATCCCGATGTTATGAAAATTAAACTATTTAGGGATATAACCATTTGTGATAAAACTTTGTTTGTAGGTATTATTGAAAGTTAAAAAAATTAATTGAATAACAACAAAATTTATATTATGCTAATTACCCCTCTTAAGCAAATTGAAGAGTGCGTATAGTTTCATCTATAATGCGATTATGTCTAACTAGTATGAACTGCACTAAACCTTATAATATAAATTTAGCAAAATATTTTGATCTCATACATAATAATATAAACTTGAATAATATTGAAACATTTAGAAATTTTTGGAGTAAGATTAATGATGTGTTTGCTCAGGTTATGAACAATTAATTTAGATCCTCAAATTTGAACTCAACCAGATGAGAGATTAGTAATTAAGTTATTCCGGCCATGTTGAAGTCAATTGTAACCACCATATAAAAAAGGGGCGGTGTCCATATATTTTAGAACATCCACAAAACTAGTGTAACAAATAACAATTCCACATACTTGACAAAGGACCAAAACTTGTGGTTTAATTAAAAAAAAAAAAAAACTATATATTTAGTTACAAGATTAAGAAACAGTCAGAGTGAAGTTCATAATTAATTAATGTTTTCTCTTCGTGTAGTCGATCGTCTGTTTATACATTACACCCATTGTTGACTTTGCAGTGGTTGACTAATAATTGGGCGTGCCCTAAGGACGATATGATGGTGGACTTGCCTTTCTTGGTTTTATATGCTGAAGCTAAGTTTACTATATACATTTTTACTACCTACATCCGAAAAAAGATAAGAAAAAATGAGCAACTTCCTTAATTTTTAGTATTTAACTAAAAAAAATGAAAATTAACACTTAACCGAGATAATATATTGATTTAGGTTCCGTTGTTTCGTGTGAAAGCGCTAGATAGAAAGAAAATTGTTTCGTCAATCAGAATATCATAAGTAGCTAGCTGGATGCATGCATGAATTGAGCACACTAAACATCACGAATCTCTTTTGAAAAAGGAAAAAAGAAAGAGAAACCAATGAATGCACATTCTTTATTTTGATTGATATATAAAGAAAACCAGTGAATTATTTATATATGGGAATGATTTATAATAAATTGTTGTTAAGGGCACTATTTTTACAAATTGATTTGACATCATCCATATGAAAATCTAACAGTACAAAAGGGAAAAGTTTTTTCTCTGCTACTCCTTCTAGCGACTTGAGCAGATTTTTTCTCTTTTGCCAAACTATTATTCCTAGCCGCTATTACTTCTAGTTGCATGAGCAAACGACGGCGTTTTAATTATTTACAGTCGCTACTCCTTCTAGCAGCATGAGCAAAATTGATAAGAACAAGATATTGAAATCATTCATTTCTCAATAATTTCGTATCAACATTACAATGTGATTTATATATGCAAAATGCCAATAACTACTCCTAACTAATTGTACACTTGGACCAATCATAAAAGAGTAATGTACCTATTACAAGTTGTCAGTAACTGATAACTAACTCCCAACTAACTCCTAAGCTAATAGCAGTTGTATAGAATTAGTTAGTTTTACTTGTCCTTGTTGTAGCTTTGCTATGATTGAATGAGCTTGTTGAGCATTTGGCTATGGCTAAATATTCTGCGTATGATGTACCAAGTAAGCTGGTGCTGCTACACTATTTTTTTCTTGCAATGAGCTTTGATTCTGTTGTTCTTGTTGTAATGTTGTATCCTTATTACTCCCCCCACAAATTGTGTTTCCGCAAAGGTTGTGGATACCCAATTTGGAAACATTTGTCCAATGAGCATGCCTGCCTAGTGCCTTGGTGAAAATGTTTGCTAACTGATGAGAACTACAAACAAAATTAGGCAAAATGAAACCTTCTTGAACTTTATCTCTAACAAAATGACAATCCACCTCAATATGTTTAGTTCGAGCATGTAATACTGGATTAGAAGCTAGATAAATGGTAGACAGATTATCAACATGTAGCACAACTGGAAGTGGAACAAAGATGCCCAAATCAGTAAGTAAACTCTTTAACAGGACAAGTTCACAAGTAGCATCTGCAACTGATCTATACTCAGCTTCAGCTGAAGATTTACTTACAACTGTTTGTTTCTTGGCACCCTAGGAGATTAAAGAATTTCCCAAAAACATACAATAGCCAAATATAGATCTTCTCCCCTTGTCTCTTCTGCCCAATCACTGTCTGAATAAGCTCTTAAGGTAAAAGTATTAGAAGCAGGAAAGAACAATCCTTGGCTTATGATGTAAGACCCCGAATTTTATGAAATATAAAATTTAATTTTTTCTTCATATATATTTTCATGAAATAGTAAGTGGTTAAATTGATAAAGTTAAAAGTTAAGGATGTTATGTGTAAATTATATTATGTCGGACAATATTCGTTTGGTCGGGGAATATTCATTCTGTCGGGGAAAATTCGTACGACGGCGCTGTACGAACCAATCATTGGTGGACCCCACAACGAATAATTGTCCGATATAGAAAATAACATAAACAATTTTTAAATGGTCAATGGTACTATCACTTTTAATTGTTAAAATATCCGGTGGTAAAAGAATAGTAATATACGGTATTACAAGTAACATACGGTATTGCACAGTAGCACACGGTATTGCACAGTAGCACACGGCATTGCACAGTGTTTTGTATTATTAAACTGATAAAGTCGTTATCATACAATATTTGACTTTATTGTCACATGCACAATAATTCATATTATTAAACTGATAATTGTCATAGTAGCATATGCACAATAATTCACATTATTGAATCAATAATTGTCATGACACAGTAACGTATTCTTTCTTTTACATACTTTCTGCATTATTGTTATCTCTATTATGGTGTTATTTAAACAGTTGTATTTCATTAATTAATTGACTTGATATCTAACTCAGAGAGCCAACTACACTGTATTTATAACAATTAGTCGTAATAATGAATAAGTGTGAATTATTGTTGAATAATTGAATTGATAAAGTTATTTGTTTATAATATAAAGTTAGGTGATATAAAATGAATGGTATAGATTAAAGATAATATAGAATTTGAAATGGATGGTGTAGATTAAAAGATGATATTTAAATGAATGGTTTAGATTAAAGAAATCTTAAAAGATGAAATGAATGATATGGATTAAACATTATCTTAAAATGAACGGTTTGGATTAAATTAGGAAATCTTTGTTATGATAAGATTTTTGACTATAAATAAAGACCTTAACTTAAGGATTTTTCATAAACTTCCATACTTGTTCTTTCTTTCACTCTCTAAATACTTCTTGTGTAAGTTCTCTCTAAGTGTGCTTAAGTCATCTTGAGTATTTGCGAAGATCTAGAAGTGTACGTGTACTGTTCAATTTAATCAACCTCATTTAAATCAATATCCAGTCACGTGTTAAGGTAAGGGATTATCATTATTTGATTCTCGAAAATAATATCGTTTCTTTCTTACCCATAAGATGTGCCATTTATTTCCATGTATTAATTTGTGGGAATAACCTTACGGCGCGGATTACCGCCTGTTGGTGAATAACATTTCGTATTCATTCATTATTAATCTCTGAGAATAACCTTACTGCGCGGATTACCGCATGTTTGGTAAATAACTCTTCGTATTCAATTTTTATTAAATTGTGGGAATAACCTTACGGCGCGGATTACTGCCTGTTGGTGAATAACCTTTCGTATTCATTCCTTATTAATCTCTGAGAATAACCTGACTACGCGGATTACCGCATGTTTGGTGAATTACTTTTTGTATTCATTTCTTATTTGTCTCTTGTGAAAATAATTTGTTTACACGAATTATCACATGACACTTTTATTCCATATTCGTTTGTAATATCATTTTCTTTCATATTCGTAAGTGATATTATTTTCCTTTATACTCATAGGGGATACCATCCTTTTCATCTTCCATTATTCAAACTTACTATGGTAAGGGATATTAATTTCTTTCACCTTTTGTTAATCAAACCTACTAAGGTAAGGGATATTATTTTCTTTCATACACCTAAATCGAAACTTATTATGGAGCTATTGCTTCTATAATTCCTGAAAATATTATATGTTCCATAATAGTTGCACTTCATCATTTCAATTGAACCATCCTATTTACGTGAACCTTTCTATTGAATTGTAACCGTTATTCTGAACTGTGGATCTTGAATATCATTTTTGAATTTCACTCCATCATGTTGACAATTTGGACATTATTTGAATCTGCATAAAGTAAACTTCTGATACTTATTGTTTATCCTGTTTCTTCTGTTCATCATTATATCATTCTAATCATCCAAAATTAAGTTGTTGTGAAAATATGTGGCCGGGGGCACAGATGCGATATAATTGTTGAACAGATGATAGGTTATAGGCGATATAATAGGTTAAAGGTGATACATCTGTTCGGTGTCTTTTATGGTACATGGTGAATGTTCTCCTTGACCCGTAGTGCAAAAATGAACTATTGTTTGGTATGATTATAACTAAAGGCTGAATCTGGTATAATCATGACCGTTGGTGTTATATTGAATGTCTTTGGCCCGTAGTGCAAAGATAAACTGTTGATCTGCATGATTATGACCAGGAACTGTGAATTTGTATTATCTTGACTAATGGTATTTCAGATGATAAAAGTTGATGATGTTTTTCCTAAAAAGAGAATCGAGTGGACATTATATTCTACATTATTCTTCTAATAGATTGCTCATTCCACTGCTATTATTGATCTGAACGTTGTTCAAGAATTTAACTGCAGTTTTTGATATAAACCTTGTAGTCTATTGTATTCTATCAATAACTTATTTGTCATTATCTTAGTCATGATATTCTTTACTGGGCTATTTGAGCTCACTCTTTCTTTTGTTCTATTACTTTTCAACAGGGGATGAGAATGTAGCTGGGTCTAGCCGGGGAATGGAGTGAGAGTCCGAGGGATAGCTATCGTAGTCTTCACGTATTGTAAAATAGTGTGATAATAATAGTGAAGACTTAGTTGTGTATTATTATACACTGTATTGTTGAACATTGTTCTACCTTGTAATAATTTTGTTGTAGTCTTTTGACAACTCAAGTTTGGGCTGTGTGGGCCAAGATTTGGGGGTGTCACAGTGGGCATCAGAGCTTAGGGATATGGTCTTTAATGGAGATCTGGGGTTAGAACTAGGAGGGGAGAGACGAATAGAATCAATCACTAGTGTGTCCTACCTAAATTAGATTTTGTTATCTAACGAATCGATTTGAATGTAGGAACATGAAGAGATGAGTCAGTTTGTTTGAACTAACAATTATTTTGTGACAACAGTTTAGTATGGCATCTGGAAATCAAGAGGTTAACTATGGAATGCCTGAAGCAAATGTAGCCGAGAATCAAGAGGCCCCAAACAATCCTCCTGCCAACTCAGGAAGTAATGTTCCTAATAACATGATGATCGATGGATTCTTTAGGAATTTCATGCAGCTCATACAGAATCAAGCAAGAGGAAATCCAGTCAATAATAACGGTAGAAACGCTGGTAATTTGAGGATGGTCACTGTCAAGCAATTTAAAGAATTGGGACCACTTGAATTCCACGGAAAGCCTGACCCACTCAAAGCGGAGGCGTGGCTGAAGCAGACGACAAAAATACTTGATGTCTTACAATGCGCTGATGATCAAAATGTGTCATTCGTCACTTTTATGTTACGAGGTGAGGCGGACCATTGGTGGAAAGTGGTAAAACGTATCCGCCCTTCAGCACTCGAAATGTCTTGGACAGAATTCGAAGAACTGTTTAACGAGAAGTATTTCCTAGAAAGCATCCGCTATATGAAAGAGGTGGAATTCATTAAGCTGGAGTAGGGAAACATGACAGTCTCCCAATATGAAGCTAAGTTTGCTGAGATATCTCGCTTTGCCACCCATCTAGTGGATGACGAAGCACGAATGGGTCGGATGTTCCTACGAGGTTTGAGATTCAAAATTCGTCAACAACTTAGCTTTCATAAATTTAGTTTGTATTCAGATGTTGTGGATAAGGCTCAAAGGGTAGAGCAAACAGATGACACATTGCATTCAAGAGTCAATGATCAGCATAGAGAAAGGAATGACAAAAACCACAGGAACGAGAACCATCGAGGAGGTAACCAGCACTTATGTGGTAATTTCACATCGAATAACAGAAGAGGAGAATCCAATGGGAAAAATTTCAAAAGATAAAGATTCCATAATAATTATGGAAGGGTACCGGCACCAGTACCAACACCAACCCCAGTTTCAAGGGGAGAAGATCGACCACCAGTGAGATGCTATAGGTGTGGTCAGGAAGGTCACATTAGCCCAAACTGTACACAGCAGTCCAAAAAGTGCTACAGTTGTGGGAAAGAGGGTCATGTTGTGCGGTTTTGTCCTACCACAAAATCAAGTCCAGCTGCAATGATGATACCAAAAGCTAGCGCGGATAAGGGAAATCTGTAGTTCAAGTGAGAGCTTTTGTTGTGACATCCCAAATGGCACAAAACTCGAACGAGGTGATAACCGGTAAGTTATTCATAAATTCTCGTGAAGTCTACGCTTTGTTAGATACTGTCTCTACCCATTCTTTTATCTCACCTAGATGTGCTCAGCGTTTAAACTTAACTCCTGAAAATTTGGACTTTGACTTATTAGTTGAAACCCCATTAGGAGAAATGACCATTACATCTACTGTCTATAAATCTTGCCTAGTTCAAATCAACAACCTCACATTACCTGTTGACCTTATTTCTTTGAAGATGCATGAATTTGATGTGATTTTAAGAATTGATTGGTTGACTACCCATCATGCTAAAATTGATTGTTTTCATAAGATTATTAGTTTTCATATTCCTAATCAACCTGTCATGCAAATTCAAGCAACTAAACCATTGAAATTTATAACTGTTATTTCTAGCCATAAAGTCATTCGTTTATTGAAAAACGGATGTCAAGCCTTTTTAGCTCATGTCACTGATTTGAACAAAAATACGTCAAACTTGAATGATATTCCCATTGTTAATGAGTTTCCTGACGTTTTTCCTGAAGAACTTTCTGGCTTACCCCCAAACTGTGAAATTGAATTTTGTATTGATCTTGAACCCGGTACCAAGCCCATTTCCAAAGCTCCATACCGAATGGCTCCCATTGAACTTCAAGAGTTAAAAATCCAACTACAGGAATTATTGGATACCGGTTTCATTCGTCCAAGTGCATCACCTTGGGGTGCTCCTATTCTATTTGTGAAGAAAAAAGACGAGAGTATGAGATTGTTCATTGACTACAGAGAATTGAACCATGTCACCATCAAAAACAAGTACTCGTTACCTCAGATTGATGACATGTTTGATCAATTGCAAGGTGCTCAACATTTCTCAAAGATTGATCTCCATTCTGGATATCATCAGTTAAAGGTTAAAGCTGAGGACATTCCAAAGACTTCTTTTAGAACTCGTTATGGGCATTATGAGTTCTTAGTCATGCCTTTTGGACTAACTAATGCTCCTGCAGCTTTCATGGACATGATGAACCGAATATTCAAGGAACATTTGGATCATTTTGTAGTTGTCTTTATTGATAACATTCTCATATACTCCAAGAGTCGTGAGGATCATGAACAACACCTAAGATTAATACTCCAAAAGCTACGTGAGAACAGGTTGTATGCCAAGCTGAAGAAGTGTGAGTTTTGGCTTGAGGAAGTCACGTTCCTTGGGCATGTGATATCCAGTAAGGGAATATCAGTTGATCCTGCAAAGATCGAAGCAATATTAAATTGGGAGCAACCTCGGTCAGTAACTGAAGTCCGAAGTTTTCTAGGCTTAGCTGGTTATTATCGGAGATTCGTAGAAGGATTTTCTCGAATCGCCACTTCATTAATTCAGCTGTCTCAAAAAAGTACAAAATTTGTATGGAACGAGGAATGCGAGAAAAGTTTTCAAGAACTCAAGAAGAGACTTATTTCAGCTCCTATTCTGACCATACCATCAGGATCAGGAGAATTTGTTATCTACAGCAATGCTTCAGGCAAAGGTCTAGGTTGTGCCCTTATGCAACATGGAAAGGTTATAGCCTATGCCTCTCGACAACTCAAAGATTATGAGAAAAATTATCCTACTCATGATCTAGAGTTGGCAGCAGTCGTTTTCGCGTTGAAGATCTGGAGACACTACCTATACGGAGAAAAAGTGGATATATATACGGATCATAAAAGTCTCAAGTATTTCTTCACCCAGAAGGAACTCAACATGCGACAACGACGTTGGCTTGAGCTGTTGAAGGATTATGACCACACAATCCAGTATCACCTGGGAAAGGCGAACGTTGTAGTTGACGCTTTGAGCAGAAAATCTTATGCGAGTACAAGTGCACTGCTGACAACACAAAAGCGTATTTTGTACGACTTGCAAAAGATGGGGATAGAGCTAAAAACACCAATGACCCACTTGAAGATTGCGCACGTACAAGTAGAACCAGCTTTAATAGATAAAATTAAAGCTGCTCAAGCAACTGATCTGGAGCTGATGAATATGATGAAAAAAGTACTAGAAGGTACTATTCCTGAGGCAAGAATCGACGAGAAAGGAATACTTCGAGTTAACTCTCGACTCTGTGTTCCTAATGATCCTGAATTGAAGCATAAAATCATGATGGAGGCACACAACACGCCGTTTGCAATCCACCCAGGGGGTACCAAGATGTATCGAGATCTTCGACATACATTTTGGTGGAACAATATGAAAAGGGAGATTGTAGAGTTTATCTCAATGTGCCTAACTTGTCAACGTGTCAAGGCAGAACATCAAGTACCTAAGGGTCCATTACAACCACTTGAGGTTCCCGAATGGAAGTGGGAACACGTCAATATGGATTTCGTGACAGGTCTTCCCAAAGTTTCTCAAGGTTTAGATGCAATTTGGGTCATCGTAGATAGATTGACCAAATCCGCTCATTTCTTGCCTATGCGAGAAAACTTTTCACTTGAACGTCTTGCCGGTATGTACATAAATGAGATTGTGAGATTGCATGGCATGCCAATTTCCATAGTTTCTGATCGAGATCCTAGATTCACTTCACGCTTTTGGATCAGTCTACAAAAAGCTATGGGCACTGAACTACGTTTTAGTTCTGCATACCATCCTCAAACGGACGGACAATCGGAAAGGACGATCCAGACCCTCAAAGATCTTTTGAGACTTGCGTACTAGACTTCAAAGGAAGTTGGGATAAGTACTTGTCATTGGTGAAATTTTCTTACAACAACAGTTACCAAACAAGCATAGGCATGGCTCCATTCGAGACTTTGTATGGAAGGAAGTGTCGCTCTCCAGTATGTTGGAATGAGGTAGGAGAAGCAAAATTATTGGGACCCGAGTTGGTACGCTTGACAACAGAAAAGATCCAAATTATCCGACAACGAATACAGACCGCACAAGAACGACAAAAGAGTTATGCTGATCTTCATTGGAGAGACGAAAGTTTCAACATCGGAGATCATGTATTCTTACGTGTTTCTCCATGAAAAGGGGTTACGAGATTCGGAAAGAGAGAAAAGCTCAACCCTCGATTTATTGGCCCATTTGAAATCCTCAATCGAATAGGAACCGTAGCCTACAGACTAGCCCTACCACCAAGTATGTCTCACATCCATAACGTTTTTCACATATCTATGTTACGTAAATATGTGAAGGACCCAAACCACGTCATTGAGTTAGAACCAGACGTTATAGCAAAGGATTTAACGTATGAGGAGGTACCTATTAAGATCCTAGATAAGAAGGAGCAGATCCTACGCTCAAAGACTATACCTCTTCGATATGCCAGGTACGTCAATTTCGGGGACGAAATTTCATAAGGAGGGAAGGTTGTAAGACCCCTAATTTTATGAAATATAAAATTTAATTTTTTCTTCATATATATTTTCATGAAACAGTAAGTGGTTAAATTGATAAAGTTAAAAGTTAAGGATATTATGTGTAAATTATATTATGTCGGAAAATATTTGTTTGGTCGGGAAATATTCGTTATGTCGGGGAATATTCGTACGACGGCGCCTACCCCACAATGAATAATTGTCAGATATAGAAAATAACATAAATAATTTTTAGATGGTCAATGGTACTATCACTTTTAATTGTTAAAATATCCGGTGATAAAAGAATAGTAATATACGGTATTACAAGTAGCACACGGTATTGCACAGTAGCACACGGCATTGTACAGTGTTTCGTATTATTAAACTAATAAAGTTGTTATCGTACAATATTTGACTTTATTGTCACATGCACAATAATTCATATTATTAAACTGATAATTGTCACAGTAGCATATGCACAGTAGTTCACATTATTGAATCAATAATTGTATTTCTTTCTTTTACATACTTTCTGCATTATTGTTATCTCTATTATGGTGTTATTTAAACAGTTGTATTTCATTAATTAATTAACTTGATATCTAACTCAGAGAGCCAAATACACTGTATTTATAACAATTAGTCATAATAATGAATAAGTGTGAATTATTGTTGAATAATTGAATTGATAAAGTTATTTGTTTATAATATAAAGTTAGGTGATATAAAATGAATGGTATAGATTAAAGATAATATAGAATATGAAATGGATGGTGTAGATTAAAAGATGATCTTTAAATGAATGGTTTAGATTAAAAAAAATTAAAAGATGAAATGAATGGTATGGATTAAACATTATCTTGAAACGAACAGTTTGGATTAAATTAGGAAATCTTGGTTATGATAAGATTTTTGGCTATAAATAGAGGCCTTAACTTAAGGATCATAAACTTCCATACTTGTTCTTTCGTTCACTCTCTAAATACTTCTTGTGTAAGTTCTCTCTAAGTGTGCTTAAGTCATCTTGAGTATTTGTGAAGATCTAGAAGTGTACGTGTACTGTTCAAGTTAATCAACCTCATTTAAATCAATATCCAGTCACGTGTTAAGGTAAGGGATTATCATTATTTGATTCTCGAAAATAATATCGTTTCTTTCTTACTCATAAGATGTGCCATTTATTTCCATGTATTAATTTGTGGGAATAATCTTACGGCGCGGATTACCGCCTGTTGGTGAATAACATTTCGTATTCATTCATTATTAATCTTCTAGAATAACCTTACTGCGCAGATTACCGCCTGTTTGGTGAATAACTCTTCGTATTCAATTTTTATTAAATTGTGGGAATAACCTTACGGCGCGGATTACCGCATGTTGGTGAATAACCTTTCGTATTCATTCCTTATTAATCTCTGAGAATAACCTGACTACGCGGATTACCGCATGTTTGGTGAATTACTCTTTGTATTCATTTCTTATTTGTCTCTTGTGGAAATAATTTGTTTACACGAATTATCACATGACACTTTTATTCCATATTCTTTTGTAATATCATTTTCTTTCATATTCGTAAGTGATATTATTTTCCTTTATACTCATAGGGGATACCATCCTTTTCATCTTCCATTATTCAAACTTACTATGGTAAGGGATATTAATTTCCTTCACCTTTTGTTAATCAAACCTACTAAGGTAAGGGATATTATTTTCTTTCATACACCTAAATCGAAACTTATTATGGAGCTATTGCTTCTATAATTCCTGAAAATATTATATGTTCCATAATAGTTGCACTTCATCATTTCAATTGAACCATCCTATTTACGTGAACCTTTCTATTGAATTGTAACCGTTATTCTGAATTGTGGATCTTGAATATCATTTTTGAATTTCACTCCATCATGTTGACAATTTGGACATTATTTGAATATGCATAAAGTAAACTTCTGATACTTATTGTTTATCCTGTTTCTTTTGTTCATCATTTATATCATTCTAATCATCCAAAATCAAGTTGTTGTGAAAATCTGTGGTCGTGGGCACAGATGCGATATAATTGTTGAACAGATAATAGGTTAAAGGCGATATAATAGGTTAAAGGCGATACATCTGTTCGGTGTCTTTTATGACCCGTGGTGAATGTTCTCCTTGGCCCGTAGTGCAAAGATGGTGAATGTTTTCCTTGGCCCGTAGTGCAAAGATGAACTGTTGTTTGGTATGATTATGACCAAAGGCTGAATCTGGTATAATCATGACCGTTGGTATTATATTGAATGTCTTTGGCCCATAGTGCAAAGATGAACTGTTGATCTGCATGATTATGACCAGGAACTGTGAATTTGTATTATCTTGACTAATGGTATTTCAGCTAATAAAAGTTGATGATGTTTTTCCTAAAAAGAGAACCGAGTGAACATTATAGTCTGCATTATTCTTCTAATAGATTGTTCATTCTGCTGCTATTATTGATCTGAACGTTATTCAAGAATTTAACTGTAGTTTTTGATATAAACCTTGTAGTCTATTATATTCTATCAATAACTCAACTATTGAAGGCTAACGATAACTTATTTGTCATTATCTTAGTCATGATATTCTTTACTGGACTATTTGAGCTCACCCTTTCTTTTGTTCCATTACTTTTCAATAGGAGATGAGAACGTAGCTGGGTCTAGCCGGGGAATGGAGTGAGAGTCCGAGGGATAGCTATCATAGTATTCACGTATTGTAAAATAGTGTGATAATAATAGTGAAGACTTAGTTGTGTATTATTATACATTGTATCGTTGAACGTTGTTCTACCTTGTAATAATTTTGTTATAGTCTTTTGACAACTCAAGTTTGGGCTGTATGGGCCCAGATTTGGGGGTGTCACATATGATGCCTTTAAGATACCTCAAGACTTGAATAGCAGCTTTAAGATGATCAAACAGTGGAGCTTGTAAGAATTGACTTAATTGATTAACAATGAAGCTAATGTATGGTCTAGTCATGGTGAGATATTATAACTTTCCAATTAAGCACCTATAGGAAGCAATATCATAAATAGCCCTACTAGTGGAATCATGAAGTTTAAGATGTTGTTCCATATGGATAGAAAAAGGTTTGAATTTTAACAAATAAAACTCATCAAGTAAATCCAAAACATATTTCCTTTGATGTACAAATATACCTTGAGAAGATCTAGAAAATTCTAACCCCAAAAAATACTTAACTGAACCCAAATCTTTAATGCTAAAAGAGGTATCCAATAACAGTTTGAAATGATTAATTTTTGCAGAATTAGAACCTATAACCAAGATGTCATTAACATAAATCACCACTATGGTAATGGAAGTGCCTTTATGAAGAGTAAATAAGGAATAGTCAGCTTTAGATTGAATATAACCAGCAGTAAGTAGTGCAACAGTCGATTTGGCAAACCATTGCCTGGAAACTTGCTTAAGTCCATAGAGAGATTTCTTTAATTGACAAACCAAATAAGACTGTTTTAATTGAGTGCATCCAGGAAGAGGTTCCATATAAACTTCTTCATTGAGATCCCCGTAGAGAAATGCACTGTTTACATCCAGTTAATGTAATTGCCAACTTCTAATAGCAGCTAAGGCTAGAATTGATCTGATAGTCACCATTTTAGCTACAGGTGCAAAAGTGTATGTGTAATCTACTCCTTCAGTTTGAGTATAATCTTTGTCCACTAGCCTAGCCTTATATCTCTCCACAGAACCATCAGCATTATATTTTACCTTAAAACCCATTTACAGCCAATAGGAACTTTATTAGGAGGAAGTTTAGTAACCTGCCAAGTCTGGTTTTCCTCTAAGGCTTGTAATTCTTTATTCATGGCTTCTACACACTTTGGATCTTTTGTAGCTTGAGAATAAGTGATAGGCTTCTGTATGGTAAACAAATTGCTAACAAAATGTTGATGTAAAAGTGCAAAAGAATCATAAGAGACATGTATTTGCAAATGGGATATTTGGAAAAGAAATGAGCAGAAGATTTAGGTAAGGAAGGAAAATCATAATCTTTATGCCATGTGGGAATTTTTTTTAAGTCTAGTTGAAACTCTAGCAGGAATAGAATCATGAATAAGATATGGTAACAAAGAATTTGAGACAAGATTAGAAATAGAATCAGGAATAGATGATATAGGTGAAGTTGGGAGTGATGATTCTGCCATGGATGGAGAAGTGGAAGAATTAGAAGGACTAGGTAGCTGTGAAAAAACAGGTGGAGAATTAAAGTGAGAAAATTCATTATCAATATGAGAAGAAATAAAAGAAAAAACCTAATGAGAATTTAAATAAAGAAATACATGCTCATGAAAAGTAACATGCCTTGAAATGAAAACCTATTTAGAATCTAAATTCAGAAACTTGTAACCTTTTTGAGCTGTAGGATATCCTATGAATATTGACTTGATAGCTTTTGGAGCAAATTTGTCAAGTAAGTGCTGAGAGGCAAAACACAAACAACCGAAAACCTTTAAATGCGAATAGGATAGAACATGATGAAATCACAATTCATATGGAGTTTTATAATGTAAAGAGGAAAGAGGTACCCTATTCAACAAATAAGTGGTTATGAGTACACAATCTCCTCATAAAGAAGTTGGAAGACCCGCTTGACATCTCAAAGCCCTAGCCATATTGAGAATAGTTCTATGTTTTCTCTCAACAACACCATTTTGCAGTGGTGTGTGGGGGCAAAAGGTATGATGAATAATCCCAAGTTTACTAAAGATGGAAGTCATGAATTTATTAACAAACTCAGTTTCTTTATCACTTCTTAATATTTTGACATGTTTGTGAAACTGAGTCTAAACAGAAATAAGAAAATTGTTTAAGATAGAGAAAATATGTTGCTTGGTGGAAATAAGAAAATTCTATACAACCTTTAAAAAATCATCTACAATTATCAAGAAATATTTGCACCATTCCTTGTAAATGTTCTGTAAGGTCCCCACATATCACAATGAATTATTTGAAACGCATCTGAAGTACAAGATGCACTATTAGGAAATGATAAACTGGTTTGTTTAGCTAAAGGACGGATATCACAACTATTACGGTGTTTATCTTGTCAAGATGAAATCACTGGGATTTTATTCAATATAAAATGGGGCATATGCCCAAGTCTTTGATGTCATAATGCTCTGGAAGAAGAAGAAACAGGTGTAGCAACATCTAAAGATGGAAAATGAAGATGACAAAGACCATTGACCAATTCACCAGTTGCCAAGATTTGCATTGATGTTCCTGAAGAATACAAGATTTAGAGTTAAAAATAATATGTAAATAATCATCCAATACCAATTTGCTAACAGATAAAAGGTTACAATGAAAATCTGGTATATACAAAATATTATTTAGTGAAATAGAAGTATTCAAAGGTATAAACCCTAATTGTGTAAATTTGATATGACTTCCATTAGGTAAGCTAACATGAACAGGTGAAGTCAGAGTAATAAGGGTATGAAAAAGGTTCTTGTTACATGTCATATGGTTAGTTACACCAGTATCAACAATCCATACATTTATATTAGCATTTGTGAATAAGACAAAAGAAGTAACCATACCTACCATAATGTGATCTTCTGGTGAATTGAGACTCTCATGTTCTTGACGCTTACTGATTAGTGTGTATAATTGATCCATTTGTTTTTGTTATTTTTTAATAGGATCTGATGAAATTCCATGTTCATATGCTATTGTTGTCACCTGCATAGCCCTAGTCACAGTATTACCTCCAACTGTGACTCTGTGTTTGTAATTAATTGATATTGTTGTTTCTCTTGTATATAGGAAATTGTGCATTGCTAGTAGTAGAACCTTTTTCCTTTATTCCATTTTACAGCTGGATGTCCTGGAGGATATCCATTGAGTTTGTAGCATTCCTCTTTGACGTGGCCCTCTTTGTGACAATAAGAACAAATAATATCCCCTATTTGTATAAGAACATATCAAGAATTATAAGAACCAGAATAATTGCCAGAATGAGCAGCATAAACATATGTATTATCAACTCCAATATTAGAAACATAATGTTGTTGTTGTAAATCGGCATTAGAACTAGATCCATGCACATGATGATATTGTTGTCCTTCATCATAAACCATTTTTGCCTTTCCATTATTATAGGCCATCAAAGCAGTGCTATTAACAAGATTAGGGACATACCCTTGTCTTTTTCTTTCATCTTGCCTTATTAATACAAAGGATTGTGTTACATTTGGAAGATGAGTCATCATAAGAATCTGCCCCTTAGCATTAGCATAACTCTCTATTGGAAAAATCTTCGAAAAATAGTTTTTAAAATTTAATAAAACAGGATCATCTTATGATTTTATACAGAACAACAATTTTATATATATATATATATATATATATATATATATATATATATATATATATATATATATATATATAGTACAAATTGTTACATAGTGCTTGGTTGGATTAGCACGTTTAAATCTTCCAGTAATCTCTAGTATCCTCAAGATCTTTCTACATATGACCTTATGCTAAATCTATAGTGTGGACTCCAAAGCCCCTTTTAGAAAAATAACTTGTACGTGTTTTTTCTAGGTAGAGAGAGATAATACACTTTTTGGTCTTTTACTCTTATTTGGAATAAAACCTTCTGACTACGTATCTGATCAATGATATATTTATATTCCTATTGATCATTATCTCTCTAACAAAACTGATTCATATTAGGCTAGGATGGGGATCCTAATGGATTCTTATTCTGACTCTAATACTTATTTATATATTATTATCTAATAATAATATACTAAATAAATATTAATTATAATTAATTTTACTAAATAATTGTACTTGCACTTCAGTCCAGAAATTAATTAAAATAAAACATTTACTAATAAACTGTAAATATTTTCTCTATAGATGTACATAAATATTTCATAATTAAATATAATCTCAATATATTTAAACTAATTTCATAAGTTCATAATTTATCTTCATTTGATCATAAATTAATTTAACAATTAAATTAATTATTTTAATAATAAATATTAAAAGACTTGGTCAAGTTTCTATGATCAACATTCAAATATATCGTGAGATTCTAGAAATTGATCAATTATGATTTATGGGTAGATAATTAAATCTGAATGGTCAAAGAGATTTTCTTTTTTCTTATTAATTTATTAATGATATTGAAGAAGTAAGACTTAATATAATATAATAGATTTTCAATTTTGAATTATGACACAAGGCACCCTTTGTTTCAAAAAAATAGTATTTTGTTGAGTAACATGTTAGAAATTAAGTCGGCACAAATCAAATACTATAAATAAAGAAATAATATTTAAGGCCATTTGATCTACAAAACTAATTTCAATATATTCATCTCTATCATACAACTTTTTGTACAAAATAAAAACCAAAAAAAATTTTCCCCACACACTAACTCAAGACCTAATTACACCCTCTCTCAACTCTCATATTACACCATCTCTCAACTCTCATCTCAGGATGTTAGTACTTCTAGGTTGTGTTAGCTCTCTCTAGACACAAAATTTTATTTATAGAATACCTTTAACTCTTTTTCTTCTAATCTAATTAAAATACTTTCATATAATAAATATACCTACTACAAATAAAATTACTTTCAAAATAAATTTTTATCAATTTTTTCTCATAATAAAATTCGAAAAGTTACCTACCACAATATTCAACCGGGAAGGTTGTTATTCAATACACTAATATTTTATGCCATATCACGATAGAAGTAAACAATTAATATTTTTAATTAGATAATGGAAATTCAAGATACGATTTGACTACTAATTAAGTTTAAGCGTCCATCAATTAATATATGGATTATGAGATGTGGTTCGTTAATCAAACTTTTTGCTTCAATTATGGACTACCTCCACTTGGTTAGTGTTTGATCTTCTAATTAATTATAATCACAACCACTTCCCCAATTAAAAGGCCAAACTTTGGGTTTGTTTATTATCAATTAGTTGAAATATCTTTAGTTGTTTATGAGAAACTCTTTTTTATTATACAAAAAATGGGAGGTAGGTAAAATATTATAAACTCGTGATAATACATGATTAATTGCCCGATAATACGCCAAACATAAAAAAGTATTCTTGTCTCAATTATATCGGGTCGAAGCTCATATGGATCGTATTAAAATAAATGAAATTGTTTAATCTTAATAAAAAAATTTATCAAATAGTACAAAAGACTAAAATATATTAAAACTGTAATTTCTTACAAGAGATGAAAGAATTACAGTAAAATAATTGAAATAATAATTCTTTCAAATAAAATAACACATAATCAAGAAAGAAAAAATAAAGGTCAACCGTAGCAATAATGCTAGTGTAGACTATATAAACTCTGGAAGCACAATCATATCCTTAAAATAATAATAAAATATGTAAATTTGGGTTGTTCTTCAACATGAGTAACGGAAGAACAAATTGTCATGATAGAGCCACAATTAAATTTGAACAATCTATATTTAATAATTCGTGCATCGAAAAAAGTATCATGAACGAAGCAAAACCTCCCCAAACGGAGAAAGCAAAATCTTCCGATATATGGTAATAAAATTCTCTCAAATTAGTCACCTCATGGAGAAAATAAGTCCCAAAAAACAAAAAAAAAAACAAAAAAAATTCAAGAACAATTTTTTTTTTATTAAATCAAGATAAGAGTGATCTAGTGGAAGTATCTTCAAAAGGAAAATCTTCCCCAATAACTAAGATGAAGATTAGGGTTAATCTATAAGATATTTGATTACTTACTAGATACGGATTCTCATTTTCGCAATCCGGGGGTAATGTACCACTTTCACTATATATGTTTTTATTATGCTGCCTTTTGATAAAATACTTAATTATTTGTTACCTAGCTTCAACAAGAATAGCTGGGAACCTTATATATTATCTGTTACAATGTACCTTTTTTTCTCAACCTGTATCGGTTAATTTTGGGTTTAATTTTAACTCATTAATTGATTAAATTTAGATAAAATTAAAGTTACTTTAGATAATTTATAATTCAAATAGAAATTATATATTGTGTTTTAATTATACCCAAAGTAAAATATATGAAAAGATGCATTATTGTTTGTAAAATTAATTTTCTTAAGTCCCACATTGGTTAGAAGTAAAACTATTTAATATTTTATACGTATAAGTGAAATAATTTAATTTACTTGTGATACTAAAGGAAAGACTTGAAAATAGTCACCATAACGTGGAGCAAAGCACCATCTGATCGTGATCCGGGACTGGGTACGCATTATGCAAATCAGTTACAAAAAAATTAATGTCATATCAAAGGAATTAAAAAAAATTGTTTTAATTCAAAACGTTTTGATACACTCTAAGTAATCTTTTCACCCTCTGCTTTCTTTTAACCTTTACAAAACCATTTTCGTAAATAGTTTATTTGTGAATTGCTATCACAGTACTAAAAAAAGTATAAAGGTATATTATCAGTAATATTTAACAAACCTTGTTAGTAAGAAGTTATAAACACCATAAAGAAACGGATTCTCTGTTCCATTTTTTCCTTTTCTATTTAACATTATCAGTTAATCCAACTTGCGAATAAGAACTAGAGACGTTGTAAATATGATAATACTCCATATTAACATCACGACGATACCAAGAATATTATTTAAGAGTCACTTCCAGGTTCGGTTATTCATATTACTTTTTCTTATGTGCTTTGTTGACATTTGCTGCACTTGCAAATAAAATAATGGCAAAACAGGAAGGAAGACGAACGCGTTTTTTCTTTTTGCCAGTTGCAGAGAACCGGAAATTCCCACACTATGCAAATGCAGTTGCTCTACCCCCACACGCTTCCATAAATAATAATACTTTTTCTATAAAAATAAAACAAATCAAATCAATGTTGATAGCTAGTCTATTTATAATAACTGTAATTGTTTGTATTAAAATTAAATAAATTAATTTGTATTAATTGTTAACTATAGGATTTATAATTTGAGTTTAAAATATTAAAATACATCTTTAGTTTTGAAATTGTGAGAGAAAAAGTTAAATAAAACTCTTATTATTGAGGGGCCAGTACGTATACAAATAAGGTAAAAATACACCTCTTCAATTATTACTTGCAACAAGAGTGCTGGCGCAAACGATCCCGTCAGTTTTGGATTAGTTGAATGTTGTGATAATTCAGGTTCTGGCTGAATTACTTGGACTTTAACTAAGTCACCTTAATTTGTCAGTTTAAGTTGGGTGCATGCATGAAGTTGTTAGTAAAATAAATGTCCTTTTAAGGAGGAGGTGGAGGTCTTATCCATTTCAACCCATGACAGGGGTGTAATCGTTTCGACTCGAGCGAATTCGTTTCATGTCAGATTATAGATATTATAATATTTATTTAATTATTTGTGTTAAGATGTTAAATATTAATATTAATTTATTTATTAATTATATTAACGTGTCGATCCTTTTATTATATAAATTAAAATTTTTAAATAAAAAATAATATCATTCACTTATTTATTGAATAATAATATAATTTATTCATAATAATATTTATTTAACGAAATACAAGATAACATACTTAGATAAGTAATTAAAAAAGTTAAAATTCAATATTTAAGATAAATTATAATGTTATATCATATTTATTTTTAAATTATTTTAAATAAACGTGTTTAATTGTTTCATTCTATTAATTATAAGTGTTTAATCTATTTAAATTTTGTGTTAAATGTGTCGACGTATTTATGATAAATTATAATATTATATCTTCATATCTTCATGTATCATGTGATTTATTTAACTTATTAATGGTTTCAATTTAAGAATTTGCGTGTGCTTTACTCATCTACATGTTGTTAGTTTCGTTTTCACAAGGTTTACCCATTTTTCAGCTTGGGATGAAACATATGCTTTACGTACTAATATGCACACTTACCATATATATCCGGATGTCCCTACTTTAGACATTTTACTTTGTAAACTGAACTTTAAAGAATGTTACTTTCGGTAGTTTTAAAATATAATCGCAAGTTTGTTACACGAAAGAGATAATAATCATAATAATCTTTGAGTTCCCTAGAACATATTATTTGATAATTTTACAAATATTGAGAATGTATATTAATTTCATATTTGTCTTTAATGTTGTGTTTAAATTAAATAAATGACGCCGGCGGCGGGATATCGATTATCCTGCAGGCTAAGTTAATACAAATCTACAGGTAAAGGTACAAGAGATTCACCAAAAGAAATAAGAGGAGAAACTCTCAACTCTAATTCTCAGAAAAGTTTTATCAATATATTCAACCACCCTTTCTATACCCACAAGCCGGGTATATATAGCTAGGTAAAACTTGGGTACAAAGAAAGAAAATATCATAAAAGAAAAATATTAAAAAGGAAAATACTAGAAAGGTGGTTAACAGATTCTGACAAATCTCTCTCTCTCCTGCCACGTAGCTGGTCCCCAATATCTGTTACTACCTTTCTTTAGTAACCAACTCACGTGCACTTACCATATAACACCTAATAATTAATAGCTAGATTATATGCCCAATAATAATAAAGGAAATAAAATAAAAGGAAATAAAAACTATCAAAAATAAAGGACTGAAGTCGTCCGAACTGAAGCCATCCCCGAAAAGCATTATTGGTCCCGACCTCAAGGTCCCGAAGAGTAGTCCCGACCTCAAGGTCCCGAAGAGTATTCTCGATTCGAGATTAAGGTTAATAAGTCGACCTCATCTTACTTGCCCGAGGGCATCGGCGCCCTTTTAAGCCTTTTACTTTGCCCCGATCCGCTTTCTCCAGGTACTGTAAAGCCATTAATGTGTTAGCTGACAGATCGCTTGATCAAGCTCAGATGCTCTTGCATCAATAAATAAAATTGGTGAATGAATGAAATAGAGAAATGAATGATACATAAAAAGAGATGATTCATTTCATTTCGGCTAAAATAAGTTATTCTATATCCTCACTCAAGGACTAAAATTCATAAATTTGGAAAGAATGAGAATGGTTCATTCCATTCTAACAGAGGAATCAAACGAAAAATTTTCATTATATAGAAATGATTTATTTCATTCTCATTTTCATTCCTCCAATCCAAACGTAGCATTAGTATAATAGTGGTACGTAGCATAATAGTGAAATTATAATTGCAAATTTCATTTTTCAAATTTTGTAAATATTGAGGATATATTTTTGTTTCATGTTTGTCTTTAAAATAAATAATAAGTTGTTAGTTTAACCGTGCTAGCTAACATAATAATAAAATTTCATATGCAAATTTTACAAATATTGAGGATACATTTTTGTTTCATGTTTGTCTTTAAATTAAAGAAATATACCAAGTTGTTAGTTTAATAGTGACATATACTAGGTATTTCTTTTTCTTTCTTACATTTTTTTCTTTTTTTCTTTTTTTGTTTCGTGGATCAAACTAATATTAAAGTTGGGCCTTTCGGAGACCACTTGGTAAAACATAGTTTGAAATTTGGAACAAGAAGCCTGTTGACGTGCCCAATGTAAATAGGCCCAATCCATAACTTTATGTTCAACTAAATGCTAACCTTGGAAATAAAACTGGTGAATCTCATAAATAGTAGTATCAATCGACTTGTATAATAAACAAGAAAAAATACAGTAAAACTTTCTCTACTTCTCTTAATTTTATGGATTTCTAAGATGAAATATCACACACATCATTCAAGCATGAGGCAAGTGTCAGCAGCGGCCGGCCATATAATTAACTGGCCCACATGCCCAACCATAAACCCAAAATCTTTGGGTGATAGGATCCACTAAAAGGTCCCCACTATCCCACCAAAAAGATGCATGCACACATTTTGATCCAAACCAAAGCAGATGAATGTGCAAGTCTTCATCAGACAGCAGCCCATTGCCACCAGCTTTGTGCTTTGTGTATTCAATCCATCACTGTTTTCCAAAATGGTGACATACTCACTGAATAATTTATTGTGTAAAAGGACAAGTTTACACACACAATAATCAAACATTATATCAAACACTATATTTATCTACACCATTAAAAAATGGGGTATAACATGAATTTCAATATTATGTCATATCTTTTAATAGTATAAATTGATGTAATATTTGGTTGTTGTTTGTTTATATTTTATTCTATGCAAAACATTTGTGTTTCTTGGAACTATTCATATCTTCTTCTTCTTCTTTTTTTGTTGCTAATTTGAATGATAATATTACTAAAAAAACAAGTACAAGCCATGGACTTCCGCCATGACTGTTATAATTCTCGCATCACAAGGCATACCAGACGATGCCAAAACTATAGAATACAAAGACCAAACATGGTCTATAACTGCCATACCCGAAGGTGTGGATATTTTCAACACTGATCCTTAACTTCATAACTGAAGCCAACCTACATTTAACCATTTTAATGCATTCTTTTGTTAAGGTAACCGCGGGGCTTGGATGATCTCTATGAAGCCTTCTATTTCTTTCAGTCCATAATTTATACACCACAGTTGCAAGGCAAAGTTTAGTAATGTTAGAGGTCATATGATCCATCCATGAAACTTAAATGAGATTAACCAAATGATCCCAACAGTAAGGTACCCCAAACCAACCTCGTAGTTCAAAAACGGTACGAAGCAATAATTTTGAATATTGGCATTCAAAGAAAATATGCTAGAAAGATTCAAAGTATTGATCACAAAAAAAACACAAGTTAAATCCCCATGTAAGTAATCTCGTGTATAGCCAACCAGAGAAAGAAAGAAACCCGAGAAATATGCAATTTATGCCAAATAAGATTGTACCAATTAACCAGAGAGCCAGCTTGCCTTATAGAGTTCTAGATGGTTGCAGTTTTGATCTGCATATACAAGTGTCCATCCCATAAAATCGAATTCGGACCGCCTAAAAGGGGAGGAGCTGCTCACAGCTTGTTTTTCAAAATCAGGACGAGCGGTTGGACAATGGAAGATGCCAATGGGTGTCCGAAATAATGTCTGCAACCTTAGCAAAAAATGGTAGCCCGAGTTCTGAATGATAGGGTCAAAAGGATGGTAAACAAGAATTTGTTTCTCAAGCCATGGATCTTGCCATAGAGAAATAAGAGATCCATTTCCAACTTTATAAGAGATAAATTTGGCAGCCAAACTCCAAAGCTTTAGAATTTTTTGCCAAATCGATGAGGCATCCTGTGGAGTAAGAGTTGTCCAAAAGTTATGCTTGAGAAGAACAGTTTTCCTAACCCATTTTGCCCAAAAAGAAATAGAGTTGAAACTAATCACCTGTCAAAGATGATAAAGAATTTGCGCTTTATTCCAGTCTTCCACGCTTTTCAGGCCCAAACCCCCTTCCTTAAGGGGAAGAATGATTTTAGCCCAAGCAACCTTAGACCCATATTTATCTAATGAAGAGCCTCTCCATAAGAACCTATGAAGCAGTTGTTCAATCTTTTTAATAACATATTTAGGTAATAGAAAGTGAGCTTACCAAAAAGATTGGATAGCAAAAAGAATGGATTTAATGAGTTGCAATCTTCCGGCATAGGAAAGACAACAGTTGGCCTAAGAGGTGAATCTTTGAGTCATCTTGTAAAGTAAATGGATACAATCATGTGTTGAAAACTTGGATGCAATAAGAGAAGCCCCTAAGAATTTAACAGGGAGAACACCCAACGGGATTTGAGTTAAGGTATTAATGACGTTGACTTCAGAAGGATGAACATTTGCAAGAACAAAGACTCTTATTGCAATTGATTGTTAAACTTGAAAATGTCGTAAAAATGGTGAGGCTCTTGATGAGGATACCAACAGATTTTGAGTCACCATGACTGAAGAGAAGCAAATCATCAGCAAAACAAAGATGGTGGATTTTGCAAGGGAAGCCCGCCAGTGAAATTTAAAATCTATCCAAAATTAAGGCAAGAACCTCGATGGCAATAACAGAAAGATAAGGAGAAATTAGACCATCCAGTCTAATTCCCTTTTGTCAACTAAAATAGCCGCAAAGAACACCATTCACCTTAACTGAGACCATAGGAGTAGTGATACAAGCTTTTATCCAACGAACAAAAGTAGTAGGATATCCAAATAAAACAAGAGCATTAAGCAGAAATTCCCAACGAATGGAATCGAAAGCATTTTTAAGATTTACTTTCAAGGCACACCTGGATGGACCATTTGGTCTATGATAATTTCTCATGAGTTTTTGGCCCAGAAGGATGTTATCCCCAATTTTGCGGCCAGAGACAAAGCAGCCAGTAACTTGGATATTATTTTAGGCAGGGTTGCTTTGAGTTTAGTAGCAATAATCTTATAGATACATTTATAAGTAGTGTTACAGAATGAGATAGGTCTAAAATCACTCATGGAAGTGGCATCAGTAACCTTAGGGATGAGGGCAATAGCAGTGGCATTAGTTTTCTTAATCAAGCTTCCTGAAGAAAAGAAGTATTGAACAGCTTTAGTAAAATCAGAACCAACAACCTGCCAAGAATGGAGAATGAAATTAACATTGAAGTCATCCGACCCCGGGCTCTTGTTCGGTTTCATGCTTTTGTGAGTGGAAAGAATTTATTCAAGAGTAACAGGAGCAACCAGTGCCTGAACCATACCAGGGTTAATGCGTTTAGCGATAATATAACCCTGCATAAGATGAAGAGCTTTGAGTACCCAGGAGATCATTAAAATAGGCAACAACAATGTCCTTAATTTTATCTTGATCAAAACTGTAAAGGTGGCGTGGAAAGTTCTCCTTGTTATGAATGAAGTGATAGAAAAAGTTCGAGAAAACAAACAATCTCATATGATATATTTTCACATATCACTGGTGAAGACATCACTGCCACATATAAAAGATTCAACTATTGGTCTACAGAAATCATACATTCATACAATCAAATTGATGTAACATAGTGGAAGTAAGCATAAATCATATTTAACTATTCACTGAAAGGTTCTTTTATGATTAAATGTTGAAATATATATTATATGAAAAGTTGTTACTCGTTAAGGATGATTACTCTTATTGTGGAATAAATATTATTTATTTAAATAAATTAAATATTTTAATTTATTTATTTAAATAAGATTAGAATTGTTCTAATTAATTTATTTTACAACCAGTTTAATATGGAAAACCTAAAGGGTCACACCGCAAAAGAAAAATATTTATTTAAGAAATAAATGGCATAATCGTAATAATAGATTAAGTATATCTAATTTATACTATGGTGATAGATTAAATTAAATGGCTTAGTATTTATTTTTTTAGTATTTTTGAAAATACTAATTATAAATTAATAAGAGGAGTATTATTATTATTATTTAGTTCCTAAATGGTTTAGGAATTAATTAATAAGAGTACTCTCATATTAATTCCTAATTAAATTGGGGGGTTTAATTAAAATCATACTCCAAAATAGTTGAGGAGAGTTGTCTATATTTATAAATAAGAGAAGTCTTATTATGGTTTCGAGTTACATACACTTTCATAAGATTTGAAAGAGTACTCAAAAATTCTCTAGAGAGAGAAAATTAAGGTTTGTCATCACTCACTTCTTGAATCCTTATTCTTTCTTGGTGGATCACCTCTAGAGGCCAAATACTTGGGTTACTGACATTGATCAAAGAAATCTAATTAGTGGAATTCAAAGAGAACACGAAGGGATTGAAGTTGAACTTGTGTCTGAGGAAGCTTTATTTTATAAGGATATAATTATCTATCTCCTTTTTGTTAATTAATAATTGTGCATAAAGGTCAACCCTGGTTAAGGTTTGTAAAAATTTTAATTCTGATTTTACCATGCTTTCGCTGTTATTGTGCAATTTGATTATATATTCATGGATATTACAAACCAACGGTAATATCAAAGCTAAAATCTGATAAGTGTAAATTTGTGGGATATCCTAAAGAATTTGCAGGGTATTATTTTTGTCATTTTACTGATCAAAAGGTGTTTGTTGGAAAGCGTACTACCTTATTAGAAATGGAGTTTATCCTTAAAGGGGTCAGTGAAAGTAAGATAAATCTTGAACAAGTTCAAGAATTGCAAAACACTACAGATCAAGTGAAGGAACCTGACCAAGTAGTACAACTTAATGTACCATAATTTATTCATAAATCTGGAAGAGTACCGAAGTTACTTGAAATGTATGAATTCATCATAGAGGATGATGATGAGATACGCATCATAGATGATAATAATCCATGGAATTATGAAGAGGCGATGAGTAGTAAAGACATAGAGAAATGGCTAATAATCGTGAAATCTTATATGAACTTTATGTATGAGAACCAAGTATGGACTTTGGTTACTCCTCCTTAGGGCATTAAGCTAATTAGGTGTAAGTGGATGTTTAAGAGAAAGACTGGAACAGATGGCAAAGTAGAGACCTATAAAGCCCGACCGATTGCAAAATGTTTCAAAGAAAGACAAGCTGTTTATTATGACGAAACTTTCTCACCAATAGCAATGCTCAAGTCCATTCAGATTTTACTTGCGATTGTAGTTTATCATGACTACGAAATCTGGAAAATGGACGTGGAAATGACCTTCCTCAATGAAAAACTAGAAGATGATGTATATATAATACAGCCGAAAGGTTTTGTTTCAAAGGTTAGAACAAATCAAGTCTGTAAGTTATAACGATCCATTTATAGATTGAAGCAAGTTTTTCAAATGTGGAACATCAATTTTTATGAGATAATCAAAGAGTTTGATTTTTATCAAAAACGAAGATAAACTATGTGTGTACAAGAAAGTTGGTGATAGCGCTTACACATTCATAGTATTATATGTTGATGGTATATTACTGATAGAGAATGATGTTCCTATGCTTCAATCGATTAAGATATGGTTATCTAAACACTTCTCCATGAAGGATTTAGAAAAAGCATCTTATATTTTGGGGATAAAATCCTATAGAGATTGATCTAAAAGGATGCTCGGCAAAATGCCCAATGACGAATGCCAGAATTGAGCTTGAATTATCGAAGCAAAATGAGAAAATAAACCAAAAAAGAGGCAAAACACTAAGGACTTCCCCTTACGGTTCGGCCCCCTAAAGGTTAGTCACTTAGGGTCTGTAAAGGTGGTGTGAAAAGCACTCCTTGTTATGAATGAAGTGATAGAAGAAGTTCGAGAAAACAAATAATCTTGTATGATATATTTTCACATATCACTGGTGAAGACATCACTGCCACATATAAAAGATTCAACTGTTGGTCTACAGAAATCATACATACATACAATCAAATTGATGTAACATGGCGGAAGTAAGCATAAATCATATTTAACTATTCACTGAGAGTTTCTTTAATGATTAAATGTTGAAATATATATTATCTGAAAAGTTGTTACTCGTTAAGGATGCTTACCCTTATTGTAGAATAAATATTATTTATTTAAATAAATTAAATATTTTAATTTATTTATTTAAATAAGATAAGAATTGTTATAATTGATGTATTCTACAACTAGTTTAATATGGAAAACCTAAAGGGTCACACCGCAAAAGAAAAATATTTATTTAAGAAGTAAATGTCATAATCATAATAATAGATTAAGTATATCTAATTTATACTACGGTGATAGTGGTGTGATGTCGAAAGTACCCAAAAATAAAATCTTACTTTGGAAAAATAAATATGTAGTAGTGCAAGTAAGAGTCGATCCCACAGAGAATGATTATTTAATTTTATGTTTTGCAAACTATAATTGGGGGTTTTTAATTAAAGAAATAAAATTAACTAAAATAAATATGCAATAAATAAATAAGAAGAAAAATCCTTGATTTAAGTCAAAATCCACCATCAAGAATTTACAATTGATCACTGATGCAAGAATAACTCAATTCATATTTTAAACATTCAACGTGGAATAATTACTCCCATTCGAATAATTTTCCTATCTCTCCTTAATTTTAGTTAAGCAGAAACAAGCGATCTAAATAACCCTTACTACTAAATAATCTCAAACAAGCGCTAAAGATTTAACCTAGTAGCAGCATAAAGAAATAAAGAGATCGTTGAACTAAACAATACAATCCAAGCGTCTGCATTTAATTTAGATGAATATTCTTCCTAAGATATAACAATCTTTTGATATGCAAAATAATTATTAACCTTAGTTGCTTCGCAAATTAAAGTGACCAAACAATTACGGATTTAATATTTAATTTAGCAATAGATTTCAACGAATAATAAACTAGTATGCATCCTAGCAATTAAATGAATTAATCATAAAATTAAACACAGAAAAATATTCAATACTCAAAATATAAATTGAACAATTAAAATAAATTAGATCTCACAGTGTATAAATCTTAATGGCTTCAATAACTTCAACCAAGAAAAATAAATTAGCTATTTATAATTGTAAAGAACACTAAATAATAGAAGAGATAATTTTTTTAATAGAAAAGTTGTATGTTACATTGTGTCTCAAGCCCTCTATTTATAGGCTCCAAAATCCTTCTAACTTGTCTAAATCCTACTAGGATTTACAATCAAAAATAAAAGAAAAATAAAATAATTATTATCCTAACCCTAATTGGAATTAAAATCCAATTTGGAATCAAAAAGTAACAAAGATTCGCGAATAATTCCGTTTTGGGCAATTTCCGAGTCTGCCAAACAGCTCATTCGCTACAGTACCCGGTCAAAGCCTTTGTGCATTGCGCGAACGTTTCTTTCTGCAGTCGTTCGCCAAACGACGTCGTTTCATTTGCTGACTGAATTCATTGCACGCATTGCGCGGAATCTGCTGCTGCCGCTTAAGCCAAAACGATGTTGTTGCTCGGTTGCTGCTTATTTCTTTACACCGCGCGCATTGCGCGGGCGCCTTTTTTTGGAATTTACCAACTGCCATCGAACGGTTTATTTACCATTTTGTCATCCAAGCTTTAATTAATTCCTACAAAAATAAATATAAATTAATTAAAAATAAATAAAAATACTAAAAATAATAATAATGCATAATAATAAATAAAACACCTAAAACACTAAAAATACTTAAAACTCACAAATAATTAAGTATAAAAATACCTAATAAATTGATATAAAATCGACTTATCAAATACCCCCACACTTAACTCATCAGCCTCAAAAAAATTTGAATGATAACTCAAAGAAAATTTCAAAATATGCAAATATCAGAATTTCAACATATTTATCAATTTTACTCTACTCAAGATCTTTTGTGTGTGTGTGAATCCAAATGTATCAAACTAATCAAAATTTGAATAAGTTTAGGTTAGTAATTACCTTATAAAAGACATACGACAAAACTTAATGTACTTATTTTTCATGTCACTTTCAGCTAATACAGACAAATATAAATCAGAAGATCAAAAAAATTTTAATTAATGAAGCACACTAGGATTATCAATATCAATTTTTTCAAATATTTTTCATATTTTTTTATTTTTTTAATGGGTGCATTTTATGTTCCATCCCATTTTTTTTCTTTCTTTCTCTTTTTTTTTCTTCTGTAATGAGTGCATTTGATGCTCCATCTCACTTTTTCATGTGTTTATGAGTGAGTGTGTTTTACGCTCTATCTCAACCCACCACAAGATTTTTTTCCTTCAATAATAATCTTAGAAAAATTACCTAAATCATCTCCTCCAAATTATATTTTGCCTTATATTTTACTTCAAATAATGATCAAATAAGATATAGAGCTCAAAAATATCTTTCATAAGCATTTAACCATATAAACTTTCTTTTAATTAAAACTAGTTCAAACAAATGGATATAAGTACATAAAAATAAAGGATCTCAAACAAAGTAATAACTAATAAAAAGTTAAAAATTCAATCTAAGCAAAAATTTATCCCTTTTTCAAAAGTTATTAAATAAAAATCAAATTTTTATCATTGACTAAAAATTTAAAATTCAATTAACTCATTGCTCAAGTGACACATCCTAAAAATAAAATAAAAAAAAAAAAAAAAAAAAAAATTTACCCTATTTTCGTAGAAAACACGGTTACACTTGGCACGTACAACAACAAGTCTTTAAACCCCAAGGTTACCCCAAGTGGACGAGTTTTGTCTCGTGAGGGTTTGCAGAGAATTTACCCACAAAATTCAAAATTTCAAATTTTAAAATTTTAAAATTTTAAAATTTTCTAAAATTTTCAAAATATGACCTAAAAATAACAAAAATCCTAAATCCCTTCCCCCACACTTAAAATTTACATTGTCCCCAATGTAAAGTAAGATGCAAAGAAAAAGCAAAAAATAACTATAAAAAGAAAAAGGAAAAAAATGCAAATCTGTTTTCTTGGGTTGCCTCCCAAGCAGTGCCTTTGTTTATTGTCATTGGCTTAACAGCATGCCAAATCACTACGTCACTCATTCCTCTTGAATTTTGACCATTTCATCCATCTTTACTCCATTTATCATGGACTTGTTCAAACTCTCTTGCAATGGATATGAAGGTTCTACTCCCTCTTCAATGAACATACATTCGAGATGATGAGGGAGATGCCTCAAATCTGGAATGTAATCCTGCAAAACAAAAGGTAAATATTTCTTGTTAGGAATTGGTAAGTCAAAATATAGATCATTACCTGCTTTCGGAGAACCATTCATAGCCGCAACAATTTTCTTCAAATCAGCACTCAAGACTAACTCCTCTTTCGCTTTCCCAAAACTCTGACTGCATGTCGTTTTCAATTCACCATTTTCATCAGTTTTAGAAACTTTTTCTGCTAAAGATTCAATCACATCAATAGAGTAGACAGGATTATGACATTTCATGGCATCAAAAATATTAAACTTAACAATTTCGCCATCAAATTCCATTGTCAGTATACCACTATGAACATCGATCTTAGTCTTGGAAGTCTTTAAGAAATGTCTTCCTAATAAAATAGGAGCATTTTGATCACCGTTTTCCATATCAAGCACATAAAAATCAGCAGAAAAAATTAAATTATCTACTTACACAAGAACATCCTCTACTATACCCTTAGGATAAGTGTTAGACCTATCAGCCAACTGAATCACAGTACCAGTTATATTCAAAGGTTCAAGTTTCAAAGAAACATATATAGAATATGGCATAACATTAATAGATGCTCCTAAGTCTAACATGGATTGTTCAAATCTAATGTCACATATCTTGCAAGGGATAGTAAACATTCCTGGATCATGACACTTTGTAAGGAGTTTTCTTTGAATTATGGTAGACACATTCTTTCCTACTTGTACCTTTTCATATCTTTTGAGTGCTTGTTTCCTCTTATGTGTACACAATTCTTTCATAAATCTAGCAAAGCGAGGTACTTGTTTAATAGCATCTAACAATGGAATTTTTACCTCGCATTGATGAAAAGTTTCATATAAATTTGAATCTTTTTCATATTTCCTTTTTTCTGTTAGAGCAAGAGGAAAAGGAGATACCGGTTTATACTCAGAGAGAGGTGGAAATTTATGCTTAGGAGTATCATTTTTGCCTAGAACACTGTCGTCCTCTTTACTGTCTCCTCTGTCCGTGTTGTCTGCTTCTACTTTGCTTTGCTCTTTTGGTGCAGACTCTTTCTTTTTTAGAGTTTGTATCTTTTTACCGCTTCTCAACGTGATTGCACTAACATTTGCTTTTGGATTCACCATTGTTTGCGAGGATACTTTTTTAGAATTTTGCGCCTCCAATCTACTGATGGCAATTGTCATTTATCCCATCTGTGTATTTAAATTTTGTATATTTGCCTTCGTTTTCTATTGAAATTGCAAAGTGTTAATGCCTTGTTGTTTAACTATATCCTCCAAAGACATATGAGAATCATACGATTGGCCATGTTGTTTGTTAGGATATGGCTGTTTGTATTATTGGTAGCCTGAGAAATTTTGAATCACAGACAGATTCCCTTGTGGATTTCCATAGCCGAAATTCGGATGATCTCTCCAACCTGAGTTGTACGTGTTCGTGTAAGGATCATATCTCCTTTGTGTTCGATCAGGAAAATCACCTGCTGCATTTACTTGTTCATAGGACTCCTCTTGAAGAGTGGGGCACATATTTGTTGGATGTCCTACTACCGCACAAATCCCACAAGCTTTTACTTGGTGTGTATTACCTACGCCATTTGACGAACAAGAGAAGTTAGACTAGCAATTCGTTCTTTAAGTGAAGAAATTTCTACCTCATTAACATTCTGGGATGTAAAATTAAGCCTAGTGCCGAATTGTTGGGAATTAGTCGCCATGTTTGCAATCAGGTTTCTTATAGCTTCGGGTGTTTTGTCCACTAAAGCTCCTCCACTAGCAGCATCGATTATGCTCCTATCAATAGACATGAGTCCTTCATAGAAGTATTGGATGAGGAGTTGCTCACTGATTTGATAGTGGGGGGCAGCTTGCACATAGTTTCTTGAAACGTTCCCAATATTCGTACAGTGATTCTCCATGGTTCTACCTCACACCAAAAATGTCTTTTCTGATATTGGTTGCCCTTGAAGCTGAAAAATATTTCTCCAAGAATAGTCTTTTCATCTCTTCTCATGTGGTGATGCTTCCGGAGGGTAGGTAGTAGAGTCAATCTTTAGCCAAATCTTTCAGGGAAAATGGAAATGCTCTTAGATTAATTTGCTCTTCAGTCATTTCAGAAGGTTTCAGATTTGTGCAGACCATATGAAATTCCTTTAAATGTTTGTGAGGATCTTCACCTGCAAGGCCATGAAAATTGGGCAATAGATGGATTAGACCATATTTTAATTCAAATGAAGTGTTAGCATCTAAATTTAGAAAAGTTATGCTTAAAGGTTGTTGATTCAAATCAAGGGCCGCAAGCTCTTTCAAAGTTTGATTTCTAGCCATGATTTCTATCTTTAACATGCATAACTCAAATAAAAGATGAAAGCTAGAAAAATAAAAAAAAACAAAGAATAATTACTAAATTAAATAAATATTTACAAAAGCATAAAATTAAATTAAAATCATTCCCCGACAACGGCGCCAAAATTTGGTGAGATGTCGCAAGCACTCAAAAATAAAATCTTACTTTGAAAAAATAAATATGTAGTAGTGTAAGTAAGAGTCGATCCCACAGAGAATGATTATTTAATTTTATGTTTTGCAAACCATAATTAGGGATTTTTAATTAAAGAAATAAAATTAACTAAAATAAATATGCAATAAATAAATAAGAAGAAAAATCCTTTTAAGTCAAAATCCACCATCAAGAATTTACAACTGATCACTGATGCAAAAATAACTCAATTCATATTTTAAACATTCAACGTGGAATAATTACTCCCATTCGAATAATTTTCCTATCTTTCCTTAATTTTAATTAAGCAGAAATAAGCGATCTAAATAACCCTTACTACTAAATAATCTCAGACAAGCGCTAAAGATTTAACCTAGTAGCAGCATAAAGAAATAAAGATATCGTTGAACTAAACAACACAATCCAAGCGTCTGCATTTAATTTAGATGAATATTCTTCCTAAGATATAACAATCTTTTGATATGCAAAATAATTATTAACCTTAGTTGCTTCGCAAATTAAAGTGACCAAACAATTACGGATTTGATATTTAATTTAGCAATAGATTTCAACGAATAATAAACTAGTATGCATACTAGCAATTAAACGAATTAATCATAAAATTAAATACAAAAAATATTCAATACTCAAAATATAAATTGAACAATTAAAATAAATTAGATCTCATAGTGTATAAATCTTGATTGCTTCAATAACTTAAACCAAGAAAAATAAATTAGCTACTCATAATTGTAAAGAACACTAAATAATAGAAGAGATAATTTTTCTAATAGAAAAGTTGTATGTTACATTGTGTCTCAAACCCTCTATTTATAGGCTCCAAAATCCTCATAACTTGTCCAAATCCTACTAGGATTTATAATTAAAAATAAAAATAAAATAAAATAATTATTATCCTAACCCTAATTGAAATTAAAATTCAATTTGGAATCAAAAAGTAGCAAAAATTCGTGAATAATTCCGTTTTGGGCAATTTCCGCGTCTGCCAAACAGCCCCTTCGCTACAGTACCCGGTCACAGCCTCCATGCATTGCGCGGACGTTTCTTTCTTCAGTCGTTCGCCAAACAACGTCGTTTCATTTGCTGACTGAATTCATTGCACGCATTGCGCGAAATATGTTGTTGCCGCTTAAGCCAAAACGGTGTCGTTGTTCGGTTGCTGCTTATTTCTTTATGCCGCGCGCATTGCGCGGGCGCCTTTTGCTGGAATTTACCAAACTGCCATCGAGCGGTTTATTTACCATTTTGCCATCCAAGCTTTAATTAATTCCTACAAAAATAAATATAAATTAATTAAAAATACTAAAAATAATAATAATGCATAATAATAAATAAAACACCTAAAACACTAAAAATACTTAAAAACTCACAAATAATTAAGTATAAAAATACCTAATAAATTGATATAAAATCGACTTATCAGATAGATTAAATTAAATGGCTTAATATTTATTTTTCAGTATTTTTTAAAATACTAATTATAAATTAATAAGATGAGTATTATTATTATTATTATTATTATTATTATTATTATTATTATTACTATTATTATTATTATTTAGTTCCTAAATGGTTTAGGAATTCATAAATAAGAGTGCTCTCATATTAGTTCCTAATTAAATTGGGAGCTTAATTAAAATCATACTCCAAAATAGTTGAGAAGGGTTGTCTATATTTATAAATAAAAGAAGTCTTATTATGGTTTAGAGTTATATACATTTTCATAAGATTTGAAAGAGTACTCGTAAATTCTCTAGAGAGAGAAAATTAAGGTTTGTCATCACTCACTTCTTGAATCCTTATTCTTTCTTGGTGGATCACCTCTAGAGGCCAAATACTTGGGTGACTAACATTGATCAAAGAAATCTAATTGGTGAAATTCAAAGAGAACACGAAGGGATTGAAGTTGAACTTGTGCCTAAGGAAGTTTTATTTTATAAGGATATAATTATCTATCTCTTTTTTGTTAATTAATAATTGTGCATAAAAGTCAACCCTAGTTAAGGTTTGTGAAATTTTTAATTTTGATTTTACCATGCTTTCGCTGTTATTGTGCAATTTGATTATATGTTCATGGATATTACAAACCAACAGTAATATCAGAGCTAAAATCTGATAAGTGTAAATTTGTGGGATATCCTAAAGAATTTGCAGGGTATTATTTTTGTCATTTTACTGATCAAAAGGTGTTTGTTGGAAAGTGTAGTACTTTTTTAGAAATGGAGTTTATCCTTAAAGAGGTCAGTGAAAGTAAGATAAATCTTGAACAAGTTCAAGAACTGCAAAACACTACAGACCAAGTGAAAGAACCTGACCAAGTAGTACAACTTAATGTACCATAATTTATTCGTAAATCTGGAAGAGTCCCGAAGTTACTTGAAATGTATGAATTCATCATAGAGGATGATGATGAGATACGCATCATAGATGATAATAATCCATGGAATTATGAAGAGGCGATGAGTAGTAAAGACACAGAGAAATGGCTAATAATCGTGAAATCTTATATGAACTTTATGTATGAGAACCAAGTATGAACTTTGGTTACTCCACCTGTAACGACCCCGAAATTCGACCCACTTTATTCCCTTAAATCTTGTATTTAATAAACATTATTTTCATTACGTCCAAATTTCGGTCCGTTAATAAATCTTTCATCACCTAAATTGATCCATTATTTAATTTCAATATCATCAATTACCAAATTTTCTGTATAAATTTTTCTTTTTCTCAACTTAATCATTGTATTAAAACATTTGGATATTTAAAATCCTTACATTTCGATCCTAGTCCCATGGATCGCAACCTTTACTTTTTCTTTCTCTCACTTGTATCATAAAGCTCGGCATTCAAATTCTAATACCATTCATATCCATACAAATATTCCGTGTATCATCATTCATAGATTAAACATATAATAATTTCTAGCGCAACCACTATCTTGAACAATTATAGTTCACATTTCAACTCTGTTCATCTTATCTGAATCCCATATATGTGTACATTCGAAAGATCAATATAACATTAGCAAAATAGAACAATAACAATCACTACCTTCTGTTATCCATCTCTATTTCATTTGATATTTTTGAAATTTATATCTTTACCTGCAAAAATGTTTATTAAGCAAGTAATGAGCACAATGGCTCAGCAAGTTCAACAGTTATACTTCACGTAGCACATACTTTATCATGCTTGGTGTGTGTCATACATCATGTGCTTGTGCTTCTACTATAGCAATATATCTCATATATATTCATATCGTTGCACAAAATACACATTGTGGTCATATTAATCACGTATCACGTAACACATAATTTGTATGCAGTTAAAACAAGAATTACATATCATAACATTCCAACATTTAACATAAAAGGGACTGAAGAACTTGTCTGGCGTCCAATTAATAGCTCAAAACCTTAACTCGATCGACCTATGATCATAAAATAATTAAATAATAATTACTTATGATATTAATTTAATTAATTAATATCATATATACCGTAATTAACCCTACCCGACGATTTATTTTAGGGTACCGGGTTAATTATTAATTAATATAGTTTATTATATTAACCTCGTTCTTAAAATATTCGTTTAACTTAATATCCATCACATTCACTACGGACAACCCAACTCATCGGATAAAATTAAACATATATGGTTGCCCGAAAATTTTATTTAAACATTTTCTAAATTATAACCTTATTAGATTAATATTTAAACATTTAAATATTAATCCACAATATTTAATATTTTTACAAAAATATTAAATTTAATGCCCAAACATCATTTCTATATTTTTAGTATTTTTCTATGATTTTTAAACATTTATTTCATAAAAAAAAAAAACATTTCTAGGGCATTTTGGTAATTTCCGCGCCCTTAGGGACATATTCGGTATTTCCCGGAAAGCCCAGGGGCATTTTCGTAACTTCAGCAACGTTAGGGACACAACCGGGATTTCCCGAAAAGTCCAGGGGCATTACCGTAATTTCCGTGGTCAAAGGACACGACCGGCATTAACCGAAAAGGGCAGGGGCACGCTGGTAATTTCCAGCCGTGCCAGCCGCCGCGCATTGCGCGCGGCCCATTACTACCGACGCCAAAACGGCGTCGTTTCTCTATCGTTCCAGAAGCTTCCGCGCATTGCGCGGCTACTTCTTTCGCACGCCCTAAACGGCGTCGTTTCATCCCTGCGGCGCAGCAGCCCTGCAATTCCTTCCTTCTTCCTCCGCCAAACAGTAAGCCACCTTTCCAAATTTATCCATTTTTTCACCAAATTTTCACAACAAAATACATCCAAAAATCATATAATTCATAACTATACATCCATAAATTATTTGAAATAATTATTCTAATTATTTCCTATTTTTCCCACAAAATTATTCTAACATCATAAATACATAATTAAATCAAATAAATTTAATTTTATACCTTCAAAGCTTGAATTTCCTTCCTTGAAGCTTCGAATATTTTCTTTTTCTCCCTCTTGTAGCCATGGTGGTTCGGGCGGTGGTGCACGGTGGAAGAAAGAGAGGGTTTTTGTGTGTTTTTATTCCTTTTTCATTTCTTTCTCTTTCTTGTTCTTTTTTTCTCCTTTTTATAACCCAAGTTGCTCTCCTTTTTCAATTAAAAATTTCCTTCCACCGACTTACACGCCCACTTCCGGACTTTTCTAGAAAATTGCATGCAAAAATTTTGTTAATTAAATACATTACGTAATTATTGCGTCTAATAAATATTTTATATAATGTATATAAAATATTTATTTTAATTCATCAAAAATCATAACATGATTTATAAGTAATATTAATACCTTTTTCGGTATTTTTCTTGACAAATTTTGTACACGCATAATGACATCCATGTAATTATATAAATAAATTTTTACCTCTAAAATTCATAAAATAATTCATATAACATATAAAAATTATTTTTCATAATTTTTCACTTTGTTATTTGGACAACATGTTACATTAACATGTTCACGTTTCCAAAATATTATCCTTCATAAAAGTCATAATAATTCTATTATACATAACCATAATTTTTATTAACTTAAAACATTCATTTTTCTTATTTATTATTCAATTTCTTTAATATTTACAATAATTTCTTTATATATAAATTATATAATTTAATATTATATAATTTATATATTTACATTCTTCTTTCTTAAATAATTTCTTAAATTCTTCCATAATTATCAATTAATCCATAATTTTACATTTATTAATTCTCTCATTATTTTAATTCTCTTATATAAATTATATAATTTATCCTTATATAATTTATATAATTATAATTTCCTTTAAACATCACTTTAATTTTCTTATATAAATTATATAATTTATTATTATATAATTTATATAATTACATTTCTTCTCAATAAATTTCTAAAATTTCACCATAATTCTTACTTAAATCAAAAATCAATAATTATAATTTTATTAACTTCCTCATTCGCTTTTCATTTAAAATTGGATTAATTTAATTATTAATCCCTTAATTTCCATAATTAATAACATTTATAATTATCACTTAAACATATACATTTATAAATATATAAATGTATATATATATACATATCTAATTTCATATATTTCACATTACCACATAACCTCCATTAAATCATAATTTCTGCATTTCCATAATAATTTAATTGTACAATTTATTGTACATTTACCTGAAATTTCTCTTATTCTTTATAAATTGTCTTTAAACAATTTATTTACTTTTCAATTATTTAAATTTAATACAATTTATCATAATCTCTGCACAGATTTAATTTACTAATTAAATCTCATCACATACCATAAACTACATAAAATAATAATTGATTTAACAACCTTAATAACTTTTATCAATTAAATTCTTATTTAATTTTATTAAAGAAATTCTGAAAATTCGGATCCTCACATTCTTCCCCCCTTAACAGGATTCCGTCCTAGGAATCATAATTGTCGTAATAATCATACGTATTTTATTTATAGCACTTTGCTATACCTTTATCTTGATAAATCACAATTATATCCATAAAAATCATATCTTTCCTCATTAATTTCCATAGCTCACATGGATATACCATAATAATCATAACTGTTAGAATATTGTACTTAATTCATAATTTCTTTGTAATATTACATTTCATAATTCTCTAAAATTTTATTAATAACACTTTAATTCATTTTTGGATATACTTATCAAAATAGTTTCTCATTCTCCGAAAACTTTCCTTTCTTTAATCGCATATCTCCTTACTTCATTCACTTATTTCATACAAATCTTCTTCACATTTCATAATTCATTCCTTAATACTTCTATCATTCAACTCTAGGTTTTATTCAACACTAGGTTTTAAACGTTAACCTTTACTTAATTTATCATAATCCGTATTACTCTAAAAATCCTAGGTGTCACACCACCTGAGGGCATTGAGCTAATTAGGTGTAAGTGGATCTTTAAGAGAAAGACTGGAACAGATGGCAAAGTAGAGACCTATAAAGCCCGACCGATTGCAAAAGGTTTCAAAGAAAGACAAGGTATTTATTATGACGAAACTTTCTCACCAGTAGCAATGCTCAAGTCCATTAAGATTTTACTTGCTATTGTAGCTTATCATGACTACGAAATCTGAAAAATGGACGTGAAAATGACCTTCCTCAATGAAAAACTAGAAGAGGATGTATATATAATACAGCCGAAAGGTTTTGTTTCAAAGGTTAGAACAAATCAAGTCTGTAAGTTATAACGATCCATTTATAGATTGAAACAAACTTTCCAAAGGTGGAACATCCATTTTGATGAGGTAATCAAAGAGTTTGATTTTATCAAAAACGAAGATGAACTATGTGTGTATAAGAAGGTTGGTGGGAGCGCTGACACATTCCTAATATTATATGTTAATGGTATATTATTGATAGAGAATGATGTTCATATTCTTCAATCGATTAAGATATAGTTATCTAAACACTTCTCCATGAAGGACTCGGAAGAAGCATCCTATATTTTTGTGATAAAAATCTATAGAGATAGATCTAAAAGGATGCTCAGCAAAATGCCCAATGACGAATGCCAGAATTGAACTTGAATTACCAAAGCAAAACGAGAAAATAAACCAAAAACAGAAGCAAAACACTAAGGACTTCCCCCTAGGGTTCGGCCCCCTAAGGGTTGGTCACTTAGGGTCTGTTTGATGTTTCGTCTCCCGAACTTTGTCTTGAACAGGTTTTTAGCGGTGTAATGTATGAATAATGAATCCGGAACTGAGAAAACTTATGAAGATTTAAAAGTGATCTTTATTAAATCATGTATGACTAGATAATCTTTTCATATAAAACAAGAATCAAATGAATAAGGATCGATCAAGAAAGTACAAAACAAACAAAACGTATCGGACGGGGAGCGAGTCCCCTAGGGTTCAACCCCCTAGGGTTTCGCCCCTTGAGGTGGTCTTTTCCCTCTTTTTGATGTGTTTTTTTGGTTTCTTCGACGATAAAATTGATTTATACGATTTTTCTAAGTTTAATATTATTTAAAAGTATGATTTAAGATGTGTTGTCATGAGTCCCGAGATTGAAGGCTCGTGGGGGCAATTTGAATTGGGAATTGGATTAGTGGCTAGGAAAATTGGATGATTTTGGTATTATCTAGGTAACCAGTGGTATTTTAAGAATTTTCCTATCATTAATGGTATTTCTAGAATTTTTCCTTCTGAGATGTATCAGACACATGACCTGAACCCTATAAATACCCTTTTCACTTGACAAGTGAATGGACTTTTTGAAACATGGAGATCTTTTGCCACTTAAAAGCTCTCTCTCTCTCTCTCTCTCTCTCTCTCTCTCATAGATGAAGTTGAATTACGGAACTTGTGAATAACTCTGAATCGAGGGAATCAAGTGTTGACGTTATCTATCTTGAATTTGCTCGAAATCACATAACACTTGTCAAGGATCTTTGACACTAACGATTATGCCGATAACCCGAGAGTTCTGTCACGTGTTACTCTAATAGTTGCTCACCAGTTCTTTTTTTCTCTCCAATCTTTTAACTGATTCTGTATTTTTTGTAGTTTCTCGCCTCTATTATCACACTGAACCCTAACCCTAACAAAATACGCAATTTTTGTGCCTATACCTCCCAATTAATATGCCTCCTCGAATTATCTTAGCCTTTAAATTTCCTATTGATTCCATTAAATTTTCTTAGGTTGACAATATAGACATATTTGAATTTCCCATTGATTCCATCTCTAATTTAATATGCCTTCTCAAATTATCAAGTCTCGGACCGTATACTTTAGGACAAAGTGAAGAGTTCATGTGATATAGACATGCAAAAACATAAGGTCAAAAATCACCATAGTGGATTTATAAATATCTGTATCAATATCTTTGCACATGGAGAACTACCGAGTAAGTAGATTATGACATGATTAAGAGACTCAGGTGGGCTGTCCGTCGCAATGGGTTAAATCGGCCCTTATCTAGCTCTAGCATAAGACACTTCAGGTTACCAAATGGAGAAGGAGGATGTCCTGAAAAATCCGGATCCCTTGAAATAACCAAGGAAAATTATTGTACAAGACAAAGCAAACATGTTAACTCCAATTATCGTATGAAGACTACACAATGCATTTAATATACATTTCAATTGCATATTTCTTGTGGTAATACTATATATGCAGGAATATGCATAACACGACCCAGGTTTTAGTGAGTAACATTGTATATTTAATTGTAAATATCTTTCATATTAAATCTTACAAAAGTGAACAAGATCAATGACATTAGCCTCAATCAGTATAGTTTAGAAAATAAATTAAAAGTATACCCGAATTGTATTCAAGGAAATGGTGAGAAACTTGGCTCCACGGATTTCTTGAAACAAACTAATAAGTTGCTGGAAAATTACTCGTTACTGTTTGTTCTCTTTAAAGCACTTCGACTTGAAACTTGAATATATCAATATCAAGATTCACTTCTTCTAAACAAGGGAAGCCATCTTAGCAGACAACAACAATAGAAAATTACCACTATAACCGAGAGCCTTTAGCTCAGGTGGTACCATGAGACTGGGGGTTCGAATCTCTGTGTGTGAATGTAAAGTGTGTGCGTTCAAATTATCAAAAAAAATTAAAAAATTACCACTATATTCCAAAAACGATAAATTGGGTGCCGAAATCACAAACAAACAACTTCTAGGTTTCATATAATTTTGGGATATAGTGAGGTTTTCGAGATTAAGAGAGGTTATAACCAAAACCTCCATATTGAATATAACATGATATTCTATTTCATACTAGTAGTAATTAACGTTAATAGTTATTATTTTATTATGCACAAAAAATGATGATTATGTATGTTCTTCATAGTATTATAGTATACCTCGTAGTATAGTTAGAATGCACTATTAAGGGCATATTATTAGTACACCGATTGTCTTGAAATTAACGAATCAAGTTTCGATAGAAGTATCTTGAGCGATGCAAACTAGTTAAGTTGACAAGTAGTATGGAATGATCAGAATGTCCTTACCAAATGAATCTTGCTGTTGTGATCAGAACATCAAATTTAGTAGTAATCGATCATAATATTAATAAATAGGTATATCTTTAAAATAATATATAATATTGAAATTTTAAAATAGTTAAGACTAAGAGTTGATTAAAATTCGACTTTGATTGCAACATGGGGAAGATGAAATTGACCATTTGATTCTCTCTTAGCTCTCACGCATGCAGCAGCTGCAAGAGGATAGAGACGAAGCAGGTGAAAACACATTAAGCTATCAATTTGATTACAGAAGCTTCCAGGTCAGGATCCTGTCTGTCTTAAATGATCTTCTTTCACTCGCCTCCTCCATTGCGCCCTGAACAATGGTCCCTTCATCTTGAACCCTGGCATGTTTGGTCTGGGACTTGACTTTCACAACTGGACAACGTATCTTAATCATCTGAACTGATATCCTCAGATTCCACCACGAAATTTTTCGACCCCATCCGACGCATCATATTCAGTTCTGGGTTGTAAGCTGTAAAAATCATACCCCGCGACCTTCAATAAATTTTAAAGTAAAAAGTTTAGTGATAAAGCAATAATTCCCTATAATTGATTATGAGCGTATTCAGAAGTCAAGACTGAGAGACTAGAAATTTGTACTAAAACTTATAAAGTCTTCCTTTTATTTTATATTTTTTTATGACAGCAACTAGAAATCGGAGCAAAAATAAAAGCTAAATAAAATATCGACTACAAAAGAAGAAGGTTGATGATGATCCACCTGTTAAAGAAGAAGGCAGTTGACGCATAAAATTTAACTGCCTAAAAGTAGCCCATGAAAGGAAACACATGATGAACTAAGTAACCACCTTATTATGCATACATATTTCCTGAAAGTCAGAATTCCAGCAACCCAAACAAGTGTATTCAAATGCAAACATATTTCCTTATTTAGACTAGATTTTCTATTAACTGTATCAAATATCCTTAGGGTGACAATTATGAGGAGACACTCAAAAAAATTTCCTCTCATGTCACACAGCAACCAAACTTTGGTTCGGTCTGTGGGGTTTGACACGGCTGACTTCCCTGGACCCTAATCTAACCATTTCACAGAGGATCAACATAATCTTCAAACTATAACATTCTTTCATTCACTTCCCGCCTGTTCTATATTATTCGCCTATGCTATCGTTGCATTTCTTCAAAATATTTTGTAATGCAGAAACACATTTTCATCTTGCCTAATCTTCCTGTAATATTTAACTGCAGTAAAATGCCAATAAAAACATACCCAGTAAAGGTCTGAATTTCTCAATGCTAGAAACACAAAGTTCAGTCATCCTCTAAAGATTTGTGATCAGGTGATAATATCACTGTTCATATGCTGAGGCACATGCGGTGATCAAAATTGATAAATTAACAAAACTAAATGATGGACAAATGTCATATTTGGAGGAGATGATATTCAACTTCTCACTTCTCAATGATATCAACATTCCCACTCTTAGCCTCTTTGGTCTATATTTCAATACTGGGGAAATTAATTTTTTTTAAAATCTGTTGTCCTCCTGGAAATTCCTTATTGTCATGATAAAAATCCAGTGGCCGATAAACTAGCCACCCGTCAAATAAAAGATAAATTCTCTGGTTCTCTCTCGACAGACTCTTCCCGCAAGGCTGGTTTCAGCTGCTATAGATTGAGATATGAAGAGCTCTTCTAAGAAAAAAGTGAAATTTAGATGTTCTCTAGTTATTCTGTTTGCCGCTGCTTGCTTTTGTTTTCTCTTCTTCTCTCCAAAAACAATATGCCCATATTTTCCACTTATACACTATTTGCATTTATCTCTTCTATATGGTTATTACTTTCCAAATTAATCTTAATGGTAACATAAAAATCATGATAAATATCATCTTACAGGGGAAAACTACTGGCGCGAACCAATGCACGATACCTTGGCCCATCATACAGTGACAATGAGGCTCAAATTAAAACACAAGAGAAGTATAATTTCTAAATTATAGTCTATCACCTAGAGCATAGCAAATTTGCAAGAAAGTCCTCATAGAATTCCCCCAATAAATAATGGAGTCCATGAATTTTTTGTTCACATCTTCAGAAAATAGGAAGTAGGTTTGTAATTAGGTCAAACTAATAGTGTCTTAAAATAAACTACAAAGTTTGTGGAAAGTCATATTGTATAAATGCCAAGAAAGAAAAGAAGCATGAATCTCAAAATAGATGAAAACTAGATGTGTTTCATATATTATGTCCAAAGAAACCATAGACCATAACGCATAAATATCAGAGTAGAAAGTCTAATTATTTGTAAGAAACAAAATGAATCCATACTCCCTAACTGAAAAGAAGTGTTCATATTATGTCCAAAGAAACCATGGACCATAGCGCATAACTATCAGAGTAGAAAGTCTAATTATTTGTAAGAAACAAAATGAATCCATACTCCCTAACTGAAAAGAAGTGTTCATATATTTTATCCAAAGAAACCATAGACCATAGCGCATAACTATCAGAGTAGAAAGTTTAATTATTTGTAAGAAACAAAATGAATTTATACTCCCTAACTGAAAAGAAGTACATAATTTTCTCGACTTTTATTTCCAAATATTATGTTTGTTTACTCCTCCAAGATATAATGTTTTTCGATATTATGAAGACTAAACTTTACTTTTGGAAAAAAATGTAGGAAAAAAACTATTTCAATGTGACCAATGCAAACCTTAATATTCCTGAAAATTTATTTTTGAAAAATATAATTAAAAAAAAAATACCATAGCTTGTTATGTGCTGATGGAGTATTAATTTAACAAAATAAAAGGTTGAATAGTTCAATATTAAATGCTCCTCATTTACCACCACATCTACCATTCCAACGTATGCTCAATTAGAAACAAAGTAACCATTCTAACAAAAACAAAAAACAGTCTTTGGATTTGAACAAACATTATGAGTTAAACTAAGACACAGAAACTTCTAGTCAAAATTGGTAGAGTGGGTACTTGTATCAAGATCCCGGAACTTGGAGAACTACTGAGTAAGTAGATTATGACCTGATTTGGAGAAATAGTTGGTTTTTCACCGCTCCATTGATTCTCTTTTAACTTAAGACACTTCAGGTTGCCAAATGGAGAAGGTTGACATAACAAAAAATCCAGAATCCTCGAAATGACCTATTCAAATTATTGATCAAGTCAAAGAAAAATAATTGAACTTGTATTAAAGTCTTCAAAACTACAAAATGCATTTAACATATCTCTCACATGTATTTTTCCTAATTTAAGGTATCAATACTATATTTTGCACGAAGCATATTGACATGTTGTCGGTGAACATGAAAAATGGCTGTTTGCTAAAAACTGAGTATTTCAATGTAAACACTTTTTGCACCAAAAAAGAATGTAAATACTTGTATATTATATTAAATCTCACAAAACTAATCCGTGTAAGATACATTAGCCTCAATCAATATATCTTAATTGACATCAACTCAACTTCACTAAACTCAGTAATGCCTTTTGTTCCAAACTAGTTGGGAAGGATCAAAATGAATTCAATATGAATGCGTAAACGTAGAAGGGAAAGAAGAAAACTAACAGGGTAAAACAGACCCACATAATTTTATTTTATTATTATTATTATTATTATTATTATTATTATTATTCTATTTTTTGGGGGGTTGGGGAGGGGCATACATACATGAATGTAAATAGCTAAAATGAAACAAACAACAAGGTATGGAAAGGAGGAAAAGAAAGAAACATAGAACGCAACAAGGTGTAACACCCTATTAGGCCTCCAATATCAGCTACTTTTAGAAAAATAAATTAAGAATGAAAATAAAACCTGAAATGTATCGTGAGAAACTTGGCTCCACAAATTTGTTGGAATATACTAATTAGTTGTTGGAAAATCACCTTTTCTTTGCTTCCAAGTGATCTTCCCGTATACCCTCGTCTATATCAATATCAAGATTCACTTTTTCTAAACAAGGGAAGCCATCCACAGCAGACAACAATAGTGGAGAGAGACTAACCCCTATATTCCGAACAGGAAAGATTTGGTGCGGAAACCATAAACTACACTTTCGCTTTCCCCAATTATAATGACCATTATTATCAACAATAGTGAGATTTACCAGATTAGGAGAAGATACTCTCAAAACCTCCATGACACACCATATTTCAGGTTCCAATTCCAAAGTTAGATTCTTCATATTGGAAAAGCCATACATGCTCGAGATGTAGAGTTGTTAAAGGTGGCAAACTCCAAGACATTAGAGGTACTTGGCACAATTTGAGATGCAAAGTTGTTAAAACCGGAAAACTCAAAGGCAAATCCCAGGATAATAAAACCTCCAAGGTGTAAAGTTGCTAGAGGACATGTTCGACCATAATTTTCCTGGATTACAGACCCAAGAACCCATGTATAATGTGAGCTTTTCAAGGATCTAGAGGTGAAGACACGCAATGGTGGGAAATTTTTAGGCCAAAATTCACAACATATGGTAAATTCCTGTACACTGAGAAATTGCATAGTTTGCTGTCTTAATCACAAGATCTTCTTTGAATCTGTCGAGTGACCTTACAATAATTGTAGAAATATCAGAATCATGAGTGCGATGAGTAAGAAATACGTCCACAAAATTGCTCAAATTATTAGTAATGTTCACGTCCATATATTCGTAGAAATTCATAAATGTGAGAAAGGGAAGAGTAGCCCATACGCTAATCCATCATTTTGATACTATGCAGGTCTGAACAGCTTCCTTGATTGGGATGTGGGAAAGGATGAGATGAATCAGATCATCGGGCAAGCTACTGATTCTGTCCCTATTTCTCAATCTCTTTATCTTACTCCCCATTCTCTCTCTCTAAAAGAATCACAAAACCCTAGCCTTCCCTGTCTAAAAGATTCACAAAACCCTAACGTTTCTGATTCACGCAGCAAGAATTTGACATTTCAAACCAAACATAATTTATACAGGTAAATTGACCCGACCCGACTGGCCTTTAAATTGTTTCTCTCTAATATCGCTGCGAAAATAAATTAATTATACTCTCTCAATTTCTAAAAATACATTTGTAAAACGATAATTTTTAAAAATAATTTTATATTTATAAATTTAAAGTATTATATTATTTTATAATTTTAAAATAAAAATATATTTATAATTTTAGAATAAATTAGAAAGAAAAATATACTTTTAATTTTAGAACAAATGTCATAATTATTTTTAAAAAATATGCTTGAAATTATACTATTTATCTTAATTTATTAAACTAATATTTTCTCATGTAAAAATGATAATTTTACACGAGTCCCTCTCATATGGATATAAAATTCATTGACTATTTATGTGAGAGAAATCATGTAGAAATATTATTTTTTCATGTGAAAATATCAGTTCTCATATAACATTATTTTGAATTATTTTATCGTATGATGAGATTAATAATCCTTTAAATAGTTTTATGAACTACTTTTATTATTTTTAAAGCTATTTATGAGTGATTATATAATCTTATGATAAATGTTGTATTAATAGTCTTTTCATTCTAAACTATCAAATGAGTTTATGAGACTAATAGTCACACATTAAGAGAATAATAGCTCATTGTCAAAGAATTAAATAGTCTAAAATAGTATTAAATTAAAATAAAATAGTTCGAGCTCAAGTATATTTTTTGTAAATGAATATGGCTAAAGAGAGTAGTAAATTATAGTACTCTTTCAATTCTAAATTATAAGATTAATATTAATTTTTAAAAAAATAATTTAAGACATTTATAAATTTAAAATTAATATGATTTATTTAAGTGAAAAATAATAAATTTTATAAGTAATATTATTTTTTTGGTCTTTTATAATATTTCTAATTATATTGACATAAACTAAATATTTTTTGTATCAATTCTAAGTTAAAATATTTAAAATCAAAATTTAAAAAATTAATATTAATATTATAATTTGAAATGAATATAATATAAGAATTGCCAGTTAAATTAATTTTCTATATTATTAAATAACAACATGCCATATAACTTATTTTATTTTCTTTTGTCATCAGAAATGGGAAATGGGAAATGGGATGTTCTGAAAGTGCATTTTATAGCTGGCGTTAAAAGTTCTGCTATGTTTTTGAGTTTTTAAGGAAAACGAACAAAAAACTTAAGTTTTAAGATAAAATAAAATAATAAAAATTTAATAATTTTCTTTCATTTTATTATTGAATTTATAAAAGAGAAAAAAATAAAACTTAAATTTTTATATTTAAATATTATTTTACTTATATATATATATATATATATATATATATATATATATATATATTAATTTTATTATGTTTATAATGTAAATGGTGCAATAAGGATTATAAAAGATTTACATGTGTTAGTTTTTCGTCCAAATTCATATATTTTTGAACAAAAAAGTTTGGCAAAAAAAGTATCCAATTTTTTGTCAGTTCCTTATCTTTTACATTCATTAAAAAAAACTCAATAATAAAAAAATTAGATAGAAAATATAAATTTTTTGTTCATTTCTTTTTCTTTTTTATCCATTTTAAAACTCAGTAATACAATGTTTAAAGTGTATTTAATTAAAAAAATAAAATTGAGGTGCAAACTGGATTTCAGTGCAAGTCTTATAGAGCAAATTGTACTTTAATTATTAAAAATTATAAAAGCTTCATTTGTTTGAATTTTAATATATTATGAAAATTGTAAATTAGTTAAAAATTACTATTAATTTGTCATTATAGAAAGTGTTATTTTTAAACTTAAAAAAACTAACACTAATTTAAATTTTAGAATCTATAAATTGACTTCAAAATTACTTTTCTTTTTCCAATTCTTTTATATATTGTAGCAAATATGCATAAACTTTTGTTCCGAGTAAAGACAATTACATAATTTATAAGTTATCAATTCTTATATCTAGAAGTACGATACTCAATTGACATTCAATTAATTGAGTTATTTGGTAGGTCGAATTGACTTAAATGAGTTAACAGTTGATCATAACTCATTAAATTGAGTTCGAAGTGAGTTAGGAGTGAATTGAAGTGATTTGTTAATTTTATTAAATGTTTTATCTCCTCATTTTTTGTATCACAACTTTTTCTTTTCTCAATTATATATACTTTTTTTTTATTTTAATGTGATTCTCCTTCTTTCTTATATACCCTTATTTTCCTAAATTAATCGATATAAAGCATTTGATATTAGATTAAAAAATGTAAAAACAATATCCTAAAATTAAGATATTGATGTAGAGATGGATTTATGAGTTTGCAACTCACTTTATATATAAGATGAAAAGGCCTACTAATTATTTAAGTCATGAAGATTATAACATATGACTGTAAAAATGGCATCCACATGTCATATAAAAATTACAAAAAAATAAAACTATTATCTAAAATAATAACTTTATTTAAAAAATAAAAATAATATAAAAAATTAAAGCTGTTATATCAAACTAGTCTCTTGCCCCGTCAAACTTGTTAATATAAATAGAAAATTGATATTTTCACAAATTTTAATATAATATTTTTATAATCTCCCTTTCACACGAATGTAAAGTTGGTTTATTATTTATATGAAAGGATGCTAGTAGAACTATAATTTTTGCTTATAAAAATATAATTTTTTTTATAAATATCTGAATATTTAGTAGACACTTTTAATAGCAATATAAATAGATGTCTTTTATCACAATATAAATAATTTTCCTTTTTTTTAAATGGAGGGCAATGTCAAGTATCACAATGATTCATACCATGTGGATTATATATCTTATTCATAAAAGTACTCATTTGAGGGAGGGAGCGAGGGGGAACTTGACTTGAGAAGCTACGTGTAATATAAATGAAAATTTTAGAGAAAGAGAGAATAAACAGAGAAACAAACGTGTGAAGAGGATGACTGAAAAAGCTTCCACCTTTCCAGAGAAAAAAAAACACAGAAAGAGGAAAGACAAAGAAGGAACACTATAAAAGAAAAGAATTGACAACGACTTACATTTGTATACATAACTTAACAAGTTATATATATATATATATATATATATATATATATATATATATATATATATAACCAATTGTCTATTACCCTTTGATTTTTCTTTCTCCTCTCTCTTTCTCTCTGTTTTCATCACCCAACTTGACTCCATTTGTCCTTTGCCTCCTTCCACCGGCGGCCCTTTTCATTTGTTCCCCTTTCAATTTCTGGGTTTACTTCCAATTTACAAATACATAGATATACATATTTTTTGATTTTTATTTTGTTGCATATACTGAAAGATACATATGAATGGGATTTTATATATCTGAAATGGATCTGGGAAGGAGAAGTTTGGTTTTGTTGTTGTTAGGTTTTGTATTTGTGGATGAATTGTGTTTGGGCACAGCAAATGTTGTGTTTGAGGTGAAGCACAAATTTGGTGCGCGTGGTGAAAGGTCTTTGAGGGCAATGAAGGCCCATGATTCCCACCGGCACGGTAGAATGCTGGCCGCCATAGATCTCCCCTTGGGTGGCAAGGGCCGTGCTGGTGATTCATCGTTTGTTCCTAACTCTATCTCTTCCAATTTGATGGATTTCATTGCATCATTGTTAGATTGATTTTAATTATGAGGTATCTAATAATTTAATTTGAATAGTCATTTATAGTTTGTGATTCATTGTACTTGCTATCTGGGATTTGTTACTTTTTTACTCCTCATTAATATTTTTTTATGATTTAATGAAATTAAAATGGAGACTATAAGGAGGCTTAAGGGGGGTTGAAAATGAACTTTTGTTTACTATGATTTTAGGCTGCATGTGCATCAATTGATTTGTGTAATGTTTTTTTTTTGTCCTTTTGCATTAAAATAGATTAAAAAAATTATAATTGAATTACCGACATGATGAAAGATGTTTTTTAAAGGAAATTTTTGATTATTGGGTTCAGAACTTTTTATTTTGGTGCAAGGGAATTATGCCTTCGAGTTATATTGTTGATCTCTGTTTAACCTTCCGTCTGCAATTCTGATTTATCCAGTCTTGGTGTGAATGATTGGGAGGAAAAGAGAAGAAACATAGCAATTTTCCTTTTGTGGTTCAAAATGAGGCAAAAGATTGAGGGATATCCAAAACAGTCAAGTGGACTAGTAATTAACGTCTATATGAGGCTCTTGTTCTCTTTTGCTCTCTCCCTGAATATGGAGAATTTCTAGGAATTTATTTTAATTTAAGATGACCAAAAGTGCTCATTTAATTTGTTGTTGTTGCTTGTTGTGCTGTTATTAATGTTCCCTTGTGCATGGATGTATAGCCATTGGCAATTTTGGCTGGGAGGAGTCCAGTTGGGCCCTTTAGCGTAACTTTTAGTGTCTCAAGTCTCTTGTCCCTTGCCTGAATGACTTATTTGTTATATGTGTGTGTATTCTCTCTTTTTTTTTCTTTTAGGGGTCTGGGAGAGTTTGATGCATTCGTGAACATATTTTGCATTATGGGTGTTCATTTCATGTATATAAGGTTTTATTTATATATAGGCTCTTTTACACTAAGATTGGGATTGGGACTCCTTCAAAGGACTATCACCTGCAGGTTGATACGGGGAGTGACATTCTATGGGTAAATTGTGCTGGCTGTAAAAACTGTCCAAAGGAAACCAAGCTTGATGTATGCTTCTTCCTAAACTCTAACTTTTCATTTTAAATTCTTTATCTTGAATAAGAATTTATAACATTTGAATGTGTTATCTTATAATGTTAAGTCACATTGCTGTAGGTGGTTCCTGATGATTAGATAATTTTCTAAAGAATAATATATTTTTCGTGATTGTTGTCCAACAGATAAAATTGGCAACATATGATCCAAAGGGCTCCTCAACCGGAGAAGCTGTCACCTGTGATGAAAATTTTTGCATCAGTACATTCAATGCCCCCTTCGCTGATTGCAAGGTTGGAAGGCTCTGTGAATATTCTATTACTTATGGAGATGGAAGCTCAACCACCGGCTACTTTGTTAAAGACAATGTACACTTTAATCGTGCAACTGGAAACCTTGAAACAACAGCCATGAATGGGAGCATAGCATTCGGGTGAGCATTTATTTCTAGTTTAGAGTGGTTTGATATCATAACTTAAAAAGGCACATGGGTTTGAGCTCAATTTGTTTAACTAAACATCATTTGCTCTTGTGGAATAAAGGATATGCTATGTAACATCGTTTTCCAAAAGCACATGAAATAGAGTAAGCATTTAATTTGTGATACGTAAAAAGCGACTGATGTAACCAGTCACTGAAGACTTACATTATGTGGAAATTGTCTTGTACTTGTCAGTAGGTTTCTACATTCTATGCAGTTGCGGACCTAGGATTTTTGGAGAGTGGAGTCACAATCGTAGTAAAAATTAAATAAGATAAATTTAATATAAACAAAATTTAATCTTAGTATCGCCACCTAGAACTCCACAAATTGTATAAACTTGTAAACATGTAATACTTGATTGACCCAGTTATAAAAAGAGTTGTTATGTAAAATACCTAATTTTAAGCATGTTTAGTTCATAGTTGAGGACTACACCTAAGATTTTTATACCTCTTCTAAAATTAAAATCGCAAAATTTTAAGTTAAAATTTGACGTGAATTAGTAAGTTTCAATAATTAAATTTCATAATTAGTAGTATTTTTTATATAATTTATGATTATATTAGCTAAATAAATAACTTTCGAATTTTAAAATTTAAAATTGCACAGTTAACTTCAAAAAAAATTAAAAAGTCACTTTTCTTGAAACTTGACAGTAATCACACGAGACATGAATCATGGATAGTCATCTAGTTTAATTCCTTGTAATTGCCAACTGGCCATAATATATTATACTCCATTCTAATTTATAAGATCATTATTTTTAAAGTCAAATTGAAATACTTTTAAATTCAGAATTGATATATATTTACTTAAGTTTAGTCAATACGATAATGAATATTTTAAACTATCTCAAAAGTAAAAGGTAATACTAATTAGAAGATTCATTGACTTATAATTTTAGATGAATCTATATTAATTTTGTACTTAAAAATATTTTAAATTGACTTTCAAAAAGTTAATAAATGATGTTATAAATTAAATGAAGAGAGTATAAAACTTAACTATACAATATATAAGAGGCATACAAATACTCCTTGCGGACATATAATCCATATATCTAAGCGGTTATAGGAATGAGCCAATGAGGGTAATTATATCTAGCCTAATGATTAATCTGCAATCATATGGCGTAATAGCTATCTAAACCCAAAGTAGTATATAAAAAAATAAGAAATTGAATGACTGCACTTGCAGTCACATGCACCGCCATGGGTCCGCCAGTGATTCTATGTATCTTCTTCATTTCTAACACTGCTTTTGTGAGTTTGGAGGGATGGGAAGGAAAAGTATAAGAGGGGAAGGGATTATTAGTTTCCCTTGTTATGTTTGTGTGTTTTAGAAAGGAAGGGAAGATATGAGATTTTAATTATATTTTCCCTTGTTTGTGAGTTTAGAAAGAGAGAACGGGAGGGAAAATATTTTTATTTTTAAACTACACTATTACTATATTACCCTAACATATAAATGTAATAAATGATATGAATTATTTTGAAAGGTTACTTTAGGCATTATAAAATATCTAACTTTCCCATCCCTCCAAATCCTCCCACTTTTGGGGGCAAAGTTTTGAGCCAAAAATAAAATAAACGTTATCTCCAAATCCCTTCCCTTCCTCCCTAAAAAAAACTCACAAACATTGGATTTGGAGGGATTTTAATTATTTTCCCTTCCCTTCCCTTCCCCTAAAAGAAAAACTTACAAACATGGTGTAAATGCCTACAGGTTCATACATCATTCAAAGAGGAACAAAAACTGTATGTAAACTAGTATTATTTTATCAATCCATATTCCATACTCTATTAGGATTCTCATTTTGTAATTATAAAATTTGTTATTTAAACTTGTTCAACTATGTGTAACCTATATATAAAATTAAATGCGATTATATATATATATATATATATATATTTGTAGGTAAAAATGAATGCCTTAGGATATAGCTGTACCAGTTTTATTCCAAGTGAGAGACTATAATGGACAGCAAGTGTCGGTTGATGATATATATACCACACTTGCTCAGTTGCTCTGCATGTTTCCTCTCAGTTTCTATTTTTTGATTTTGAGTAATTTTTTTTGTTGTATCTATCAACGTGGTCATTTTCTCGTATGGATATATTGTGTGCTATATCTACCATTATTAGTCTGAGAGTTCTGCCAGGTGCAAACTTTGTTTTAAGATATGATTTATTTTGCTTGCAGAATTTGTTCCACAATGCTAATGCTATAATTTATGATTTTTGGAATCAATGTAGATGTGGAGCTAAACAGTCTGGGGAGTTAGGTTCATCTGATGAATCAGTTGATGGAATAATTGGATTTGGGCAAGCAAATTCGTCCATATTATCTCAGCTAGCATCAGCTGGAAAGGTGAAAAAAGTGTTTTCTCATTGCTTGGATGCAAGGAATGGAGGTGGAATATTTGCCATTGGAGAAGTAGTACAGCCAAAATTTTCTTCAACACCACTGGTCCCAGATATGTATGTGATGTTATATTCCATGTTTTTCACTTCATTGTGAAACAAAAGCTACTTTTGATAACTTGCGGGGAAAAAAATACAAGAACTATGAGTTTTCATTTTAGCAATTGGTCTATATAGAACTGTGATTCATATGATTGATTAAGTAGGTTTCACCCTTAATTTCAAAATCCAACTCAAAGTTATATATTATTTCTACTATTTGTTTTCCTTTTGTATTTTGGTTGACCACATTGTTATTTAGAAAAAGCTGATTTTGAAATTGCTCAATGATAGCTGCAGCACATATAAATACAATTCCACATACCCTCATTAGCACGCTATTAAAATAGTAAAACCTTAGGAAAAAGCTGCTCTTCATTAAAGCAGAAGGAGAAGACACCACTTAGTGGGACTTAAGCTATATAGTAATTCAAGGTAACCCAAGCCTCCAATAATTGAAAGAAGACAAAAGAAAGTACTTAGAAATAGAAGTGAAAATATGGTTCTTACTAGAAATAGAAGAGAAAAGGCAAGGGATCTACTCCCCCACAGGCCAAGACTGCTTTGCACTTTCATGGGTTAGGCAATGCCCTCAGGTGACAAGCACAAGATTTTTTTTAATATTTTACTTGTAAGGATTACAACACTTACAGGAGAACGCTAATTCTACGAAGTATTTCAAATCTGGAAATAACTCTGATAACCTAAACAAACTTAAACTAACGAAACATAATTAAATTTAAATAACCTAGACACCTGTACTCCCCAGTAAGCATACAATGGTATGAATAAATCCCAGTGTAATAGCTTTCCGGACACAATTCAATCAACACATTATTTTCATGCGTGCTATCATTGGTTTTGATGAGGCATATTTGAAGTTCTTATCTTCTGTTTTTGGTTCAGTATTTCTGCTGACATGGGAGGTTAGTGTAATATCCAAGTGATAGGCTGTCTCTGGTTTTGGATGATCCAGGGGAGGTCAGTGTAGTTACTAGTTATCCCGTGGTGATCTGAATATGCTTTTGGTAGCTTCATTTATAAGGAGAAGTAAATGAAATTATGTTGGAGGCAAACATTTGGTGTAATTAAACTTCCGCAATTGTATGGTTATATTTTGTCAATATGCGTGTACGTTTATGTGCATGTTTGTCATACAACACCTTTCACTCTCACCCCATAGTTACCTCACCACCTTCTTTTGATTTTCCTAATTCCAATATACTATATATATATATATATATATATATATATATATATATATATTGTGAGGGAATCTTGATTAGTTATCTGACATTTACTCATCGATGTAGTTCCTTTTGCTAATACTTTTCTAGGGCTTCCTGTTTAGGAATTTCCTATCAGTGATTTCCTGCTATCTAACATTTCATTTGTTTTTAATAATTCCTTCCTCAATGTTGGCTCAAAAACCTTGTCTTGATTATAGTTTTATCACTATCTTAGGCCACATTATAATGTTATTATGAAGGCAATTGAGGTGGATGGTGATGTTCTAGAACTTCCAACAGATATATTTGACGCCGGAAACAACAAAGGGACAATAATTGATAGTGGTACAACCTTGGCTTATCTTCCAGACGAGGTTTTGAGACCACTAATGCAAAAGGTTTGACGTTTATTTTAAGCCTTGTTCCTTTCAAGTTGTTTTCAAGATATTGGCATGCTGCAATCTTTCTTCTCCTACTTATTCAATTACTTTACCCTTCTTAAAATAGATTATGGCTCGGCAACCTGGTTTAAAAACTTATACGCTGGAAGAGCAGTTCACATGCTTTCCATACAAAGGAAAGTAAGACTCCTTATCAAAGGCTGCATCTTTTTCCTCGCAACATTTTGGGAGTTCATCAATATTCATTGTGTGATGGCCATAAACTCTTATAGTAGGAGTGTTATGAATATTAAGAATTTAATTTAATCATATTTTCAATGGTTATTCTAGGGTTTATCATTATCCTTGGTGTCTATTCCAGTTGCAACAAGCCCCCCGTAGGACTTTGACTGTAGTGTACTTTATGGCTACCTTGAGTTTGGTAGAGCAGTATAGTGGATGGGTTATAGAGATGGAGGTAAAAATCGAGGGAAATGGGGTGTTTCCTTGTCTGTTCATGAGGAAAGGAACGGGAAGGTAGTATTAATAAATTCACATTTTGTTACATATTATGTGGTTACCTTGTTTAATAAACTATATGCTTATCCTCAATAACGTTTGTTCTAGTGCCAAGAAGCACCTTGAGACTTCAACTTAGTCTTTTTTTGGACTTACCTTTGCTGGTATTGAACGAAAATAAAGGGATGGAGAGATGGTAATAAAAGTGGAAGGCAAATGGGTGTTTCCCCTGATTGGTAGTTAGGAGAAGAATTGGGCAAGAAAAGTGGAGGGCTGACCTCTTTCTTTAAACCCCAAAATCTTTCTCCTTTATGAAATGAATTGAAATGAGGAAGGAAAGAGCTAGTTAATGTGGTCTCCCTCTCCCGTTTTTCCCTTTAAGAAATGGATGGAAAAGTGGAAGAAAAAAGTTTGCATGCCTCTTCAAAATCAGTTGACATTTCTTTGTAAAGTTTCATCATATCATCGAGAATAATAGGTATAGAAATAATATCATTGAAAAGTTACGGGATAGGTTAATCATGTAGGTATTAGTTGAAAGACGTGGTATAGGTATAGGTATACCTCATCCTTTTTGAATTCAGTGAGTATCACATTAGTCCAGTATTTTTGTATTATTTATTTTAGTTTAATTTCTCATATTTTTAGTTGTGTTATAAAAATCGTTAGGCGGACCTAGACGGCAGAAGGGATGCCTAGCGCTTAGGCTACCTAGGCGGTTCCTAGGTGTTTTCCTAGGCGGACTAGGCATTTTCTTAGAAAATCTCATTTATTTATTTTTCTTTGGTATTTACTTGTTATACTATACAAAACATATAGTATATTTAATTTTTTAAAATTTTACATGAAACATAACCAATTTTTTATCTTAAGACTTAACAAATTCATTTAAGTATTGTAGAGTCTCAAAGTAGAGGTATGATTCCGCCTAAGCAAAGGCCAAGGTGCCTAGCCAAATTAAGGAGGCAGAAGACCGCCTAATGCTTAGGCGGAAATTAATTGGATTTAGGCGGAGATTTTTAGAATAATGATTTTTGGTCCCGTAGTTGAATTATACCCCGTAAAGTTAGTGGAAAAGTAAACTAGTACGCTTGCCTTGGGACAGTTTCTGAGTCATGATTATTATGCCTATTTTGTGGAAGCTTTTCAGAGGGGTTGGGCCTTCCTACATTCATTTTTTGTTTGTTTGTTTGTTTGGGGGGGGTAGATGTTTCTTCTGTTTTTTTTTCCTTTCAAATATTACTTTTCTTAGTTTATTCGTTTTCCATTTAGGTTAGGATGACTCATTGTCACCCATATTTTTACCCTCTCTAATCTTTTTTTGTTTTAAGTTTAAGATAGAAAACTAATTTAAAAGTAGTTGAAGATTTACCATTTTGTATTATTTTAGCTTTGAACTTTAGAGTAGTTGTTCCTTTGGTTTAGTGGTAGCCAATCATATGCAGTCGCCAGTTGGTTATGATTTGTAAATCATTAAGTTATGTACCATTGTAGTGTTTTTCTTCTTGGCAGATAGTCATTGCTCAATGTATTTCCTCTTGGTTTAGGTGAATTACGGTGCTTGATTCAATAACCGGTTTGCCGGTAGGAACTTATTTTATTATCAGACATTATTTTAATCCTACCCAATTTTTTTGCTGTTTCTTTTTCATTGGCTGTTGCAGTGTTGATGATGGATTTCCAGTTGTCACCTTTCATTTTGAGAACTCGGTTTCGATGTCAGTTTATCCCCATGATTATCTATTTGCAGTTGATGTAAGTATTTTTGGCTCGTGAATTTTACAAAATATATGGCTGTTTCTAAATCCAGTAGCATGGCTATTTCTCTGATATGCTTAGTCTCAATATGTGATTATCATCTATTAAGCATGTGAATTCTAGGGTTATGCTTAAAGTTAATAGAAATCAAATGTAACATTAATCAACAAGTGTTAATAGAGGATGGGGTTTTTGTGACCAGTGTTCCAAAAATTTACATGTAGATGATTTTATTTTAATGATAATGAGGTCAATATAACTTGCTTTGATTGCATGTTAATGTATGCAACTTAAAATTAATTAAATATTTCTGGAGGTTCCTAAACTAAAAGCAAATGGCAGCAGGTTCAAAACTAAACTTTTTCGATGTGGTTTGTGGTTTATTATCAAAAATGCTATATTCTTATTCTGAAATCATCGTAGGTGGGCATCAGAATCAGAGTATATATGTAGTTATATAGGTTGGATGTCAGTTTCCACTGACTATCACAATAGAATACCTAGAGATATTGTTAATCAAAATAAGAATGCAAAAAAGTGAAAAATGGTATAAAAGTTCAGCTTAAAATAATCTTGTGAAAGTGTGATTTCTGCTGAAGGTATTATTGGATTGCTGAAATATTGGGGGCAGACACTGTATTAGAATAATACTCCCTCCATTCCATATTATTTGATCATTGTTGATTTTTTAAAGTCAACTAATTAAGATATTTTAAAATTTAAAATTCATATAGATTCTTTTAATTTTAATCAATACAATGATGATTATTGTAAACAATCAAAAAGTATTACTCATTATAAAATTTATTGTTTCAATTTTGAGTTTGAAAATGTTTCAAATTGACTTTCAAAAGTTAATAATGATCATATAATTTGAAACGGAGTATCACGCGGGTAGAATGTTCTAAAAAATATAACCTAACGTGAGTGATTTTGAAATAAACCAAAAGAGCAGCTCCTAGGCTGATATTTGTCTTTTGGCTCATATCACTTAAATTTTGTCCAAAAAGCTAAATAAACAGCCCAAAATCAATTATAGATTAACACAAGCAATAATGTTATCCCTCTCCCTTAGCATCCTTCCACATCAGGAACAAACACTTCGCCTAATTATTTTGAATCTCAGCCTGGTTTTTCCCCACTAACTAATTATGTTATGCTTTGTATTAATGAAAGTAGGAGGTCAATCAAAAAACGTGATATTGATTAATCAAAGGTCCAACACTGAACTCTCTAGGTCTAATTGAAGACTTTCAATGTTCATACTATTTGAAAGAGCTTTCAACATGGAGTAGAGACTCCATAACATACACAAAGACTAATCGATCTATTAATATCATTTGAGCCAACTCTACTTCTGTACCAGGTGGACGACACTTGGCATCTTCGGCGGGGTAGCTATTAGCTCATGTTAATACTTTAGGAGAAGAAAAAAAAAAAAAACTGAAACAGCGTGCTCAGTATAACATAGGAAACACTTAAAGCTTGAATCAGGGGTGAGGATGAGTAACAAATAAAGGAATTTCAGTTACGGAGGTAGTCATTTTTTTGTAACGTCTTTAGGGGTTCCATTCATAGTGTAAGACTTCTATAGCACTTAATATGCTTTAGGTAGGCATTAATTATTTTTCATCTTTCTGAGTATGACATAATTTTCCTAATTGTTGTTCTGTTATATCGTAGAGAACCTATTAATTTCCTTTTATTGTATAAATAGTCTTGCAATTATTACTTACAACTTTAAGTTTTGCAGGATGAACAGTGTGTTGGTTGGATGAACAGTGGGCTTCAAACTAGGGATGGAAAGGAATTAACTCTCTTGGGAGGTACACCTCAAAGTTACATAATTTTTTGTCATTGAGCTCTTTAGAGACCCTCAAGTCTTGCATATGCTTCTGTGTGCATAGAATGTGCCATGTATGCGTGTAAACGAACTGTATTACCTGCAAGTTTCCCTAGTCGGGCTCAAGAACTCCATTAGTGACTCAACTCATTTAGAAAGGAAAATTTATGTAAAATAGAAGAATCGGTTGTTGGCCATGTTGATTTTCCTTGCTTCTTTGACCTACATTCCGGTTATGACTTTTTTTTTTACCATGTACTGTTTTGCATTGCCTCAAATTTACCTCGTATTCATATAACAACCCTTGTTTCCACCTTACTTGCATATTTTAGTTCTTAGATATCGTGTCCTTCAAATTTTGTCTTAGAATTCTATTTTAAATTTTTTGTGGCTTATATGAATAGGTTAGCAAGCTGACCCATCTGAACATTTGATGCTCATTTTGGCTCCTCTCTGGCACAATGGCCCTTAATTGTTTCATCCTAGCATGCTTACTCTTCCAACTCTTCTGCATATATTATTTGCATGATATTGCTATTTTATAGCAGTTTGAACCTTGGATTTGCATATGTAAATATATCGATCAAGATAGATTATTTTTCAGATATAACCAAGGGAAAGCAATTAGCCTTAATCCTAATAAAATAAGTAATATCTAACTATTAAGGGGTGGATAATGGGTTCCATGGGTAATATTAGATCAGGTTTAATCGTATAGATTGCTCTCCTTTATGAATTGATGCCTAATTTATGGAGGACTCATCATGAATGTAGTCATACCAAAAAATTAGGCTTTGCATCCTGATTGAATTTGTTTTCAGTCTCGTCACTGCTAACTAGACCAATGAAATTACCCTTCAGTCGTACACCTATCTCAAAGAGGAGGGTATTAGGCCAATTTGCATGGGCAAATGTATTAGTTTTTATTCTTACATCTATTTTTGAGTCTTACATATCATGGAAGAAGAGAGTTAGCTATCCTTTAGAGGCCTATGACATTTCATATCATTGTTTTTCCTGAATAATTAAGTAAATAAAATTTCAAAGAAAATAAATACAATGAAACTGCTACTTAAAAGGAATGGATATAATTTGGTTTTAGATGTTCAAACCTTTTTATATATCTGAGTTGACGTGAATGTCTCTCAACTGACATGGATGGCAGATTTATGTTGCCAATTACGTCATTTGGAGTTTACAAGTTATTCGTGCACAATTTTTACACATTATATTAGATACCGTCTTTTGTACAGCAAACTTTTACTTATAAAAGGGTTTGAAAATGTTGAAGGCTAAGTTTCTAAAACTCCATTTCTTGAACCCCATATGGTTTCTAAAACCCTTTTAACTAAATCATGTGAAAAATCAATAAAATATACATTAGCACAAACAAATGTCAAGTATTTAAGAAATTATGATAGCTTAAAAGAACCTAACTTGAGGCTTTCTGTACTTTCTTTATCTAATTTTTCCCTCAACCCGTCAATAACCATGCTCACATACTTGAAAACGAAATTTGTTTACATTTTAAAACTCAATTTGAGTTATGATTTTAGAATCTGTGCTCCTCATCTAGAGGATTAATTACAGTTACAGTATGGGTGCAGTGGGACTTTTTGAAGAATTCATATCCTTAATTAACAAATCAACAAAAGGAGGCAAAAAATCATAGATATTAAGTAATTTAACCCTTATAAAATGTTTAATTGATCAAAATGGCCGACTGGTAATTAGCATGTTCTAATTCAGCATTTCGTGAATCAACATATAAAGTAACTTGTTGAGTGTCATCACTCTGCTTATTAGAAACAAATCACTACAGCTAACATCAGACAAATCTTCTTACAGTGATGATCTTAGAAAGAGGTTACATGTAAGAATAAATTGTTATGTGAACTTATAAGAATCAAAGTCATCAATTCTAAGAAAATAAATGTCCTGTAATGCTTTTTTTTTGGATCAGTTGTTTGGTACTTACAATAATATATATATTTTTAATTCATGTGGTTAGGCTATCCAATGATTGGTGTTCTCCAGCTTAAATTCCTTCCCTGCCAAGATGAGCTCAAACTTCCAATTATCTTCAATTTATTGCACATGAATCCCTCATCTAATTTTCATATCTATTTTGACTATATTTTATACTTATAATCAGCTTATTTTGGGTTATTCATAATGTAAAAAATACCCACATATATACATATTCCTTCATTGTATTTACTTTTTCCCAAAACATAATAGAAAGAATGATCAGAGATCCTTCATGAAACAGATGGCTTGAAAAAAATCTGTAGGATGAGAATCAGTCTTCAATCAGTAGTGAATTGGATATATTGGATCAATGCCATTGAAAGGAAGGTATTTATAAGAGTTGCTTTAGGAGGAACTTCATTTACATTTTTACCTCTAATTCTTTTAAACAAGCTTCAAAATTGCAAAAGTCAGGTTTATACATATTTAGGAATGTAAGTAATATTTTGTAACCACTAATGTCTATGAAACTAATCATAATCATAAGAAATATCTGTTATCATTTAATTGCTATACAAAGTCTTCCAGTGTCTTTTATTGTTGTCTTGCATTCATATCCTATATTTTAACAACTTGAGTTTTAATTCTTTCAAACTCTAATGATTTTCAGAACCTCTAAAGTAAGAGGGACTCTAACTATGTATGGTTTTACGTGATTCTAAAGTATAATCAATTGGACTTTGGATTAATTAATTAAGTGGGGGGAAAACGTGATGAAACTTACCGAATATGATAGGGTGGTTGTGGATAAGAAAAGTTAAACTCATAATGCTATAGGTGCTCTTATGTATAGTATGGCTTTGGGATAGAACACGAGCTGTAGCCTCTCTTTGTTTATGAAACAAGTTCATCTTTCCATTCTCCTCTCTCCTATAATTGAGTCTGCAATGCTAATAAATAATGAGGTGCACTTGATTTAGTTTACTTCATATTTCAATTGCAGATATTGCACTTTCAAATAAGATTGTTGTGTATGATCTTGATAATCAAACTATTGGATGGACCGACTACAATTGTAAGTGTACTTTACCATTTCCGTTTTGTAGAATTTTTTTTGTTCAAATAGTGGATTATTTTTTACACATATAATGTTGTTTTAGTCTTCTACCTTCTTTTTAGATAGAAAGTTTACTAGCTTCTGGTCAGAATTTCTTTTTTTATTTTTTTTAAATGCTTTTTTTCTTTCGCATCTTCCTCTTTTTCTTACTTGACTGGTAGCATCTCTTTTATGTGTCATGTTTGCCGCAGAGGTTTGGATCCCTATGGCCCGAAAGGGTTTGTTTGTTGTCAAATTTGAGCCGTAAGATCTTCCTAGATCTTACTATGACGACGAGAGATGCATTAGCTAGAACAGTGTCCATAGCTAATGCTAATTATACTTCCCTAGAAGGCAATTAATTTCTTTTTCAAGAAAACATACTGCTTTCTATTCTATCTTTAAATGTTTAGACTTCTACTAGAGTCCATGCGCCCCCTTCATCTTTTTCTCATTCTGATTATACATCAAATTGTAGCATCTAGTGATAGCTATGGATCACTCTTCTACATACATGCATATATTATAGATACTTTATATCTGTTTCGAGTTCCACGAGTTTCCTTTTATTTTGAGAAAATAGTTGCAACTTGCATGCTTGAAACTATATGAAATTTCTAGTCATTTTGTTCATTTTATTCACGAAATTCAATAATTATATTTACACGAAGAAACTTCATGAACTGTTGTTATCGTGGTTGATTTCAGGCTCTTCGAGCATCGAAGTGAAAGACGAGCAGTCTGGAAATGTGTTTTCTGTTGGCGCCCACAATCTTTCTGCTGCTTCATTTAGCAGTCAAAGTATTGGAAAGATGTTGACATTGTTGTTATTAATGGCTATCTTGTGCACCTTGCTATGATGATTTTGTCACATCTAGCAGAATCTCATCTCATTCATTGAATTTCTTTATAATTCCTCCCATTTGAGAATAAAAATTTGTGGACAAAATTAATCTTTATTTTTGTTTAAATTTACCGTTGTATCATATTCTATCTATTTATACTCAAACTTATGGATAATACGATCTCTTTATTATTAACAGTAAAGGATAATAATTTAAACGATAATTTTTTATCTAATTCTTTAAATAATTCTGAACAAAAAAAATAATAATAACATGAAATTATTTTATAAATAATCTCATTCAAAATAAATATGTGATTAAAATTATTTAATCATAAAATTAATAATTTTAAGAGTATAATTCATGCAAATATATTTATAAAATCATAATCGTTATAAATAAACGGCATTTTAAGTTTTTAAGTATTCAACGTTTTTCAAACGTGGTCTATTGGCTCAACGTTTTAACTTGGGGTTGACTGATTTTAGTGTCAACTTTCATGTGGCTCCGCGATCTTCTGCAATTTCTACGATCTACGTAACTCTGATTACTTGCAAATAAATTTTTTTGGATCAAAATTTATGCATTCGTTCTACTATATCCAAATATAATAATAAAATAACACATCGATTTGAAATCAAAATAGCCCTTTATCAAAATAGTACAATAATCACCTAGGACTTCAAAAATTGATCACAACCTATCATTAAATCATAAATTAACAACATTAATAACTAATAAAATCTAAAATACATTTTTTTTTCACATTAGAAATAATAGCGTAGGACAATTCATTCTCACATGACCGTTTTGTTTGAGGATAACAACGCAGCGAAAATAATATGAAAGAAAAAATTGAAAGAAAACAATCACACAAGATATAAAATTTATGTGGTTCACTCAAAATGTTTGGACTAATGTCCACGGTCGACGGCTGACAGTTTCACTATATTTTAAAAAATTCTTATATCATATAATTGTAAGATTCTTTTTTTATATAACGTAATATAAGTAACTCCAAGTCATTTGAAACAAAAAATGATCTTCCATTTTAGGAACGGATTCAGTTACCTTTTGGGTAATTTTATAATCACTTTTGAATTAAAGTTCGATGTGTGCCTTACAAATTAAGTATCATTCCATTTTGTGTTCAAACCCAAAAAAATGTTTTAAATTCTCACTTAATACAAAAATCTTGAAATTTTCATCCAATCTAAGATTATTATTTTTGACTATCTTGAAACTTTTGGACCTTTTATATATTTGATTTGTTTTTTTCTTCTCTCCACCACTAATTTAATTAACATTGTTGAGTTGGACCGCAAGAGTGGTTGTGGTTGGACATCAACTTCTCCATCCAAATGGTGAACTTTCATAAGGAAATTCATTGCCAAATTGTCACATGTATCCCCACAATTCATAGTTGAACTTGGTCCTAAATTTGCACTTGTTTGTTTCCTCGAAATTCACAACCTTACTCAATTATCTTTAGAAGTTCCCAATCCCCCCGGTTCTATTGTAGTCGTCTAGTTTTCTTCCGAATAATGATAGTATTTACACAGAAACGGTTTAATTTATTTAAATAAAATGTTGGTGAATTTTATAGTACTTCTTTCGTATCGAATTATAAAATTATTATTAATTTTTTAAAAATTAATTTTAAATATTTTTAAATTTAAAATTAATATAATTCAATTAAATTTTGAAAATAATAAATAAATTAAATGAATTAATGTCAATTTTAAATTTAAAAATATTTGAAATGGACTTTTAATAAATCTATAATAACCTTACAATTTGGATCGGAGATAGTCATGTGGATTATAAAGTTCTTCCACTCAAAATGTGCATTTGTTATTTCAGTTTTGGGCGGATATGTAACTAATTGACCTCAGCAAAGAAAAGTCTTTGGGATAAATTAAATACTAATACGCCATTTATTTATTTATTTAACCCCACCAAGTAAGTAAATATTCAAAACACTAATGAATAAACACTAAATATATCCTTAATATTTTTATATATTTTTTATTATAATTTATTGATGGAGACCACTAATTTCCTTAAACAAAAAGTATAATGCTAATTAATTATCGATCTTGCTATGCATGACACTTGCTAAGCATTGATTTTCACCCAGACAGAAAAGTTGTTATTAATTCTCTTAGACTATATTTGCTTACAAAAAATATATTTAGGATTAGACTATTTATCTTAATTTAATATTACTTTGTACTATTTAATTCTTTGACGAGGGAGTATTAGTCCCTTGATGTTGGACTATTAGTCCCATAAAACTATTTAATAGCTTAAAATAAAAGAGACTATTAATCTCAAATTTATCATGAGATTTTATAATCCTTCGTTAATAGACTTAGGAATGATAGAAAAAAATCCATAAAACTATTTAAATGACTATTAATCTCTCATCATGGGATAAAATAGTCTAAAATAGTGCTAAATTAATATAAATAGTCCAATCTCAAATATATATTTTTATAAATAATCATAACCTTAATAAATTAGGTGCACCCAACCTTTTGAGAATTAAAACATTAAATGATTTTTTTACAGATTTCATAATAGTACTTTTCAATCAATACTATATATATAACATCCATGAAATCATCCACAATTGAGTCAATTGATTTTCAATTTATTCGAGTTAGTATTAAATTTCTGCATTAAGTTACTGAATTTAGCATCATACCCAGACTCCTACTGGTTGGGCTGCAAAACTTGAATAAAATTATAATCCCAATTAAATTGAGTTAACTTCATTCGTCTTAATTTAACTCCAATTATGTAGAAAAATGAGGAGTTAAAAACAAAGAGTTACTCTCCAATTTAGATTATAAAATTAAAGAGTTTCTTCTTCCCAAAACTATTTTCTCAAAAAAATAAAAAAAAAAATCTCAATCAACGTGTATATAAATATATACACGTGCATAGTATTAATGGGAGCAGCAGTAGAAGAAGTATGTGGATGTGGATTGTATTGTTGGGATTATTTTGGGCTTATTGCTGCGTTTGTCACTCTTATTATCAAGATTGTGCCACTGCATCACCACTATAAACCATCGTCGAATAATTACACTGTTACTGTTTGCAAAAACTCGTGTTCTTTAATGCCCAGCGCTATTAGTGATTCACATTTTGCTATTTCATATTTTTTACACACACATGGCCAATTAAGAGACAATTCTTTGTTTTGTGATATAAAAACTCTATTTTTTTTTAATCTAATTTATCGTTTGTCAATTAAGAATAGTGAAATACACTCTCCATTGTTTATTCAATATTATTATTTGTATTTAAAAAAAAAATTCTGTAAAACTTTGAATTGATTGTTTCCCTTAAATTTTATAATCGGCAGTAATTTGTAATTTATTTATAGTATTAAATATTGCATTAACTAAAATTAATATTAATTTTGACTCCTCTAAACAACGGTACTCTCACTGATCCAAATTATTATTATATAAATATACATATATTCATATTCAGTTATTAACAAATAAATTTACTATTTTGCACAGTTGCTCGTGCCTTACACGGGTATTATGTTTGTTCTTTTAAAAACATACTCTCCACATTCTATTTCTCTTTTTAGATAAAAAAAAAAAAAAAAGTTGTTTTCTTTATAGATTCCAAAAAAGAATTAACGATTAAGTTTCATATATTATTCCTAAATATTTTTTAAGAAATCCTCTTTTATCTTTTCAATAAATTTGAGAAGGATAGTATTCAATTCTTTTTACCCAATTTAAAAAAGTAGACAAAGCAATAGTTACACTATTTAATTTATGCATTTTCTCCTAAAATATAAGTTAAAAAGGACTAGAGGGAGTAATATAATTAGACAAAAATAAATGCCTTTTTAGCAAGTTCCCTACTTTTTTAGCATTCCCAAATTAATGAATGTACACAACATTGTGGATAGAGTTGTGGATAGAGTTTAAATTTAATACATTGACAATTTACATATGAACAGTGCTAAAATTATGATATATTATTAAAATAAAAATAACTTTACATAAATATTTTATCAATAACGTATTATAATTATAACACTGTTCGTATACACGACAATGTCGTAAATTTAATACGCTGATACGTATGTGTATACATGTCTGTCATAATCATCACACTATAAACTGACATTATATTAATCTTTAATTCTCGTGGATATAAGACGGGACAAATTAATACCTCAAAAATGTTTGTGCTAACCGTTTTAATTTAACGCTAGATTTCCTTTTCCTTTGCGTCAATTTCCATCTCTCTTATTGCCTTCCCCTTTGGTCTTCCTGCTATTTATTTCCTTTCCCATGTATTGTTTATCAGCCATTTCAATTCCTTCATTCTCCTCCTATCCTCTCTCCCCTTCTCATTTTCTACCCATTATTTTTTCTTCCCCATTTTTATTTCCAGAAGGAATTGGAAAGAGAAAAGGGGAAGAAAAGAAAAAGATTGCCACCTCTTCATTTAGCCAATGAATAATTGGATATTTTTTTCACTTTTCTTAGTAATTCTGAGCTATGCCAATGTTAAAGCAGCTCCTCAAGGCTCTCTTGTAACCAAACTTCCTGGATTTAGTGGCAAATTCCCATCAAATCACTATGCAGGGTATGTATTTATACACTTCATCCGTTCTTTTTTATCTGTATATTCAGAGAGTGAAATACGTTTTAAAATATTTTTCGTCTGTAAATTTCAAAAAATTACTAATGACTTAATTTACCATGTTATCTTTATATTACTACTAATTTCTACAATGATTTATACACCAAACAATATTTTTATAGTAACTAAAAAATCTTAACTGTTATAACATGATCTCAAATTAACTTTTTTAGTGAGACTCCCGATTACTCTGTCGTAGTGATCAGTAGTCGAATCCGCAAAAATATGAGTCAATTCAAACAATTATTTTTATTTTTGTTTTAATCAAAGCTTAAACTTTCCATGAAAGAGTACGGCGCATTTTTTGGATGAATCTAAAGGACTTTTTTTGTTGTTGGGATCTTTGAAGGTATGTGACACTAGAAGGGAAACCTGCAAAGAATTTGTTCTACTATTTTGTGGTATCAGAGAGGAATCCATCAAAGGATGCTGTTGTTTTGTGGCTCAATGGTGGACCAGGCTGCTCAAGCTTTGACGGATTTGTCTATGAACATGGTACTTTACTAGCTTTAATTTTCTAACCTTATCATCAACATTGGATTCTGAATTTCAGTAAGTTGTATCTAGTCAGTGTTTGATTTTAATTCCTACATGAATTGAATTCCACATTCTTTGTATTTTCCATATTTGGATGATTCTCATTCTGCCCACCGGTTGATTGTTAAATTATGAATAAGTATAAGTACACAATATTTAAATACAATATTCAAACACTACATATATTTTAACTATTAAAAAGTAAAATATGATATTAAAATTCATATTATACCCCACTTTTTAGGCATGAGATCATTTGTAATCAAATTCCTCTATTTCTTTGTGTCGAGGTCTATGACGATGGTATATACTGTTGTCATACTCTTTTTTTTTTGTAGGGTTACGGCGACGGGACATACCGTCGCCATAGATCCTAAAAATCGTCGTCATAAACCTCGGCACAGAGGAAATCGTTACAGAGGATCTGACCACCCACTTTTTAATAATTAAGATAAATTTAATATTTAATATTACATTTGGATGTTGTATATATAAACTTGTCGTTAGATTATTTCAAACATGGATAGAAGATGTGCATGCTCTATCTAATGGTTAATTTTAGAAGAAAAAAGTAAAAGAAAATGTTGGGGGTTAATTTAAATACTCCATCCGTATATCCAAAATTAAATGTTTAGCATTGATTTTTAAAAGTCAAATTGACTATTTTTAAAATTAATTTTTACTCTATTTTGGCCAAAATATGAAGGGATTATAACTAAAAGAAAGTATATACTACTTATTGCTAACCCTATTTTTTTGTAATTTTAAAAATATACTTGCATATGATTAATTCTAAAGAAGTCAATTTAATATAAAAATAAAATAAAATTAATCATTTAATTTAAGACAGAAAGAAGTACGTAGCTTGTTATACCATGTTGAATAATTTAGCTCCAGGGGCCTAATGAAAACATTTCAATATCATCAAGAGTGACAAGAAGTCTAATTAAATAGGAGGAAAGAAAATACATTTGTGTAAAGGTGAAGAAATATTAATAAACGCAAGTCCCCTTTTAGGTTACCAGTAAAAAGTCTCAAAATCATGATAGCAGGGTAAAAGATGTACTTCTTTCTGGTTTAAAATATAGGATAAATTTTGATTTTTAAGTTAATTTAAAATATTTTTAAATTTAAAATTAATTTGATTAATTTGTTTTTTTGAAAATTATAAATCTTATAATTAATAATTAGTATTATTTAGATAGCTTATAATTTTGTTGTCTAAAAATAAATTAATACTAATTTTAAAATTAAAAATATGTCAAATTGACTTCAAGAAATTGATATTAATTCTATGTTTTGGAATGGAGAGAATATAGTTAATTGGTGAAACTCAATTTTGATTAAGTTAAATTAACCTTGCAGGTCCCTTCAATTTTGAACTGGGAAAACCGCGAGGAAGCCTGCCTATTTTGCATCTGAATCCATATAGCTGGTCCAAGGTTAATTATTTTTTTTTCTCAACTATATTTTCAGCCTTATTTATTTATTTTGTTTCCCAATTAATTTTTCAACAAAAGTAAATCATCAAAAAATTTCAGGTGTCTAGTGTTATTTATTTGGATTCACCTGCTGGTGTTGGCTTCTCGTACTCCGACAACACGACGAATTATATATCAGGGGACATACAAACGGCCGCCGATACGTATAAATTTTTACTTAAGGTTCGCACGAATCTTCATTAAATTTAATATTTTTATATTAATAAATTCTAAAAGGAAAAGTTGGGAATTTTTTGGTATTTAAAATTAGGTAATAATAAATTTCCATATTTTTTTAATTTGTTTTTGATTTAGTGGTTTGAGCAATTCCCGGAGTTTCTGGGGAATCCATTTTACATTGCTGGAGAGTCTTATGCTGGGGTATACGTGCCAACTCTTGCTTCAGGCGTAGTCAAAGGTAAGACATTCGCGTGTCGATGATCATCGATCAAGTCCATAAGAAATTATTGTTTAATAATTATTAATTTTTTTCTTTCAGGAATAAAAAGTGCTGTGAAGCCTGTTATCAATTTCAAGGTATATATGTCAATTTTATTTATTTATAAATATTTTGAAATAAAATTTACTGGACTAATGAAGCTAAAAAAATGAGTATTGCAGGGTTATATGGTTGGAAATGGGGTTACAGACGGGAAATTTGATGGCAATGCTCTTGTTCCGTTTGCACATGGAATGGGCCTTATCCCAGACAGTATGTTTGAGGTAAATTTCAACTATTTTGTTTAGATTGTAGACGGCTACGGCGCTCAAGTGTCATTTTTAGATATGGAAGTATGTTAGGTTGTCAGTATTTATAGCGTTTGCGGCAGACGACAGTTATTTTTGGTGTCGAGTGTTTAAGCTTCAAACATTGCGTATATAAGTTAAATACATTGCGTTTAGGATTATTTAAAAACGAATAAGATTCTCGTCAGGGCCGGCCCTATGGTATGGGAAAAAAAGCCTGGGCTTTAGGCCTCATCTCAAAGGAAGGCCTCAAATTTTTATATACTATAAATAATTTATGTAAAAAAAATCTTATAAAAATATAAACTCAATCAATCCTTAGGGCCCATAGTCCAATACAAATATTAAATACCTAAAAAAAATTAACATTATAAAAAAAAGCCTCATTAAAATAAAAAAATTTAATATTTACTCCGTCTCAAAATAAAAATCATCTATTGACTTTTGTAATCAAATTAACTATTTTTAAAATTAACAATTAAACATATATATTTAAATTTTCAAAAAAGTAAACATTGAGATTAGTACTAAATTTTATATAGTTTATAATGTTTATAGGATTTTTATACATATATTAAATAATAATAAGATATATTGATTTAAAAAATAATTAATTTGACCATAAAAATCAATAAAAAAACATACTAAATATAAAAGACCTCATTTAAAATTATCGCTTTAGGCCTCAAATTGTCTTGAGCCACCCCTGATTCTCGTATGCATTTAAAATTCAAACACACTAAACGCTCCATGTAGACAAAACAAATATTATGCCGACGTTGGAGTTTCTAAAATGTATCGGCAATTTTTATAATTATATTTATATGATTACTTGAAAGTTTCGCAACAGCTAAACAGTCTATTTGCAAATTGTACTTTATGCATATATAATTATATTTTTTTAGATTTTTTTTAAATACAATTATGTATGAATAAAGTACAACCACCCATTTTGTCAAGATCTGCTGATTCCCTCGTTCGTTCTTATTTAAATTAATTATATCTTTGCTGCAATTATTTGGCTTTGATGTAATTATCCTTCATCAAAAACATCTTTATTTGACACTGCATCATGTTTTTGTAGGAAGCTAAGGCCAACTGCAAAGGAAACTACTATAGTCCCATTGATGAGAATTGCTACGTCGTTTTAGAAAAGATTGACACTGTGAGACTTCTTCTTCTTCTCCACATCTTTAACTAATTTTTTTTTTTTTAATTTCTATTTTGTCGTCGTGACAGGTTCTTGATGGCTTGAACATCTATGACATACTTGAGCCCTGCTACCATAGCCCCGCGACAAAAGACACAAAAAATAACACAAATTTACCTCAAAGTTTCAAGCAATTAGGTATGACCAGTAGGCCTCTCGCAGTGAGGAAGAGGATTTATGGGCGGTCATGGCCTTTTCGTGCACCGGTTAGAGATGGTCTTATTCCATTGTGGCCTCAAATAATGGAGAGAGTTGCCGCCGGCGCCGACTCTAGAGTTCCGTGTATGGTAAGTAATTTAAGTGCCAGACTTACGATACAACTAAAAAGACAGCAGATGTAACTTTTCCTATATATTTTATTAAAGAATTGACTAATCAAAACAATGTAACTCCTTGTACGAAAAAATTGCATCAGAGGTTATTTTCGTAATTTTGTCGGTGTAGATATCTGTATTATATATGCATAATAATCTTATTGCAAAGTTATTAATAAATAATTAGTTTTTGTATTTCCTCAAACGCATAGAGCTAACTAAATTGCTGTCAAATTTCATTCACCCTCTCTTGTTAACTTTCTTCTTAATTTGTTTTCCTTCTACTCCCAAGCAAAATTGTGATTAATTAGTTGGTTAATTAATGCAGGATGATGAAGCAGCAACTACATGGCTAAACAATGCTGGAGTTAGAAAAGCAATCCACGCCAAGCCTGTATGTTTTCCACTTAATTACCTTTATATATATATATATATATATATAATTCAATAAAAATAATGAATGGGCCAGCAATTTTTTATCTTGCACATAAATATTTGTACTTTTATGTTTTCGGCTATTTATATTTTTTCGACTATTGATATTTTAGAGCAAAAATTATGCTGTTAAATTAAAAACTCATTTAACAATATATTTATAATTGTTCTGAGAATACTTAATACTAAGCAATACGATTTAACCTCTGTTTTCTCATAAATATTTGAATTTATATATCTTCGTATAATGTAGGAAGCTGGACCATGGACCTTGTGCACTGGGCAGACGTTGTCCTACAGTCATGATGCTGGAAGCATGATTTACTACCACAAAAACCTGACAACCCAGGGATATCGTGCACTTATTTACAGGTAAAAATAAAATTCTTTATTCAAATTTTAAGCCTGTTTTATTCCACTTGAAAATATAAATAGATATTAAACTTTTTAAACTCAATTTAAAATATTTTTAAACTCAAAATTAACATAATTCATTTATTTCTGAAAAATAATAAATCCCATTTAGATATATAGTTTGTAATATTCAAAAATGCATTGACAAAAATTTAATAAATTTAGAATTTAAAAATATTTTGAATATATTTTTTTTTAAATATTAAATTTATATTTTGAACGGATGGGGTATGTAGAAATGATTATGCACTCCACATCATAGGAATAGTGCTTCTGTTTTAAGGACAAAATGTGCTCAATTTTGTTCATAGAGTGTAGTTGGTGAAAATGTTGTGTATTCATGAACATTAACAATTATCAATCATCATGATTAATGATAATATGACATGTTAATTTTCATCAATCAATAAATCATTTTATTAAGAAAATAATCATTGAGAAAGAGTCTTCATATATGCTATATATGTTCTACAATATTATTACTTATAAGAGTTTCTTATGTAGTCGTTAAGTTCGGTTGGAGAAATTGTCAAATCATGTTGAACGACAAAATCCCTGCGCATATAGAATTTATACGTTTTAAAATATATTATTGTTGAATTCAAAATTAATATGACACCATTTATTATTTTAGTCAATCAATTATGAACTCGTATATTATTTGAAAAATATTATTAATTATAAGATTTATTATTTTAAAAATTATAACGGATCACATTAATTTTTGGTTTTGAATTTGTCTCATATTGATATTAAATATCAAAATTGAATAAATGATATACGGATAGCATGTAAAACTAGAGTATTACACTCTCCAATAGTAACATGTCACATATAAAGTTTAAGAGAAAATCAAGAGATTTGAATTGTATTAACATATTTTGCATTTATTAATTATTATAGTAAAATTGTTTAACTAATCATATTGAATTTCAAACCCCATAATTTTCTCCTTAATTTTCTGTGTGACATATTATTACTGGACGATGTAAAACTCTAAAATAAATTGCTAATATATGTAAGCCATTATCTGAAAACCATAATCGATTAACAAAGTTAGACCTCATATTTATTACTTCTTCTTTTTCACAAAAACAATTTTATTTATAAATTATTCTTTTACAAACAAAATCATATTTTTATCAAGAGTATAAAATGACAAATTATTCTCAAATTTATCATTATAGGTTCATTGTTATGTCACTCCTACTAAACTAATAACATGTTATTATTAATAAATTTTTAAAATTAACTTAAGAGATTTTTAAACTCCAAATTGATATAAATTCTTTTAATTTTAATCAATACAATGATGAATATTGTAAAATATATAAAAAGTACTAGTCATTATAAATTTTATTGTTTTATAATTTTTATTGAGTTATCTTAATTTTGAGTTTGAAAATATCTCAATTTAAAAGTCAATAATAATCAAATAATTTGGAATAAATAAAATATTAATTTTATTTTATATTTATATATCTATATATGTACATGTATATAAAATTTATCTATCTTCATCTTTTTCAGTGGAGATCATGATATGTGCGTGCCATTTACTGGGACCCAAGCATGGACCAGTTCACTTGGATATAAGATTCTGGACGAATGGAGGTCATGGAAATTTAAGGGACAAATTGCGGGGTATATATACCTGACACATTCTTGATAATAAGAAGTATAGTACTCCACTCCACACATAATTATAATAACAAACCTCTCTTTTCCAAAATTTGAGTTTTAATTGATTTTTATATTTAATTATATTAGGGTTTATCCATTATCATGCACAATAAATTATATATTTCAAATCTTCGATAATGTTTTTGTATTTTATTATAAAAAATGATTTATCTTGCGACAAAAAATAATTTTAATTTTTAGTGGGACGTAAACACAAATCTATTACCAAAGTATTTTTATTAATTTACGGATTATGTGATTTTGTCTACTTTCAATAAGAGTCAGACACATTTTTGTCGCAAGATGTAATAAAACTCTTCTTTATATGTTGATATTATTTTGCAAATTAAGAAAATATAATTTTGTTACACAAAAAACCACGAATGAATTTACTAGTGCATGAGAAGTCAAAGTCTCTCCATCGAGTATACACTTTATACATTAACAACGTAGTGAAATTTTATAAGTGATAATAGGATTATTGAGTTTGACCTCGTCATAACATTACCGTTCATGATTTTCATAAAGATGGATAAATTTATACTCTTTTTTGCAGGTATACTCAAGGATATGAGAATGATTTTACTTTTTTAACAATTAAGGTACAACAAGGACTACAATTTTGAAAAATAAATCACAAACCCTAGGGTCTAATTTATATTTTGTTCCTATGTGTGGCAATAGGGAGCAGGGCACACTGTACCAGAGTATAAGCCACAAGAGGCGTTGGTCTTTTACAGCCGTTGGTTGGAAGGAAAGTCGATATAATTCGGTCATAGTTCAAAGTGGATTGAGAAACATAGTACCAAACAACTGTAAGTTATAAATAAATACAAGTGTATAATATCTAAACATAATATTTAAATATTATATTTATTTTAATCATTAAAAATTAAGATATGACATTGAAATTTATATTATATCTCACTTTTTAATAATTGAGATAGATATAATATTTAATTTTATATTTCTGAATTTTTCTGTAAGTTATTGCCTAATCAACATCACATTTTTCAATATTATGATTCGTGTATATTTTAAACTTGAAAGCCTCCAAGGAAAAGAAAAGAAAATGGGGGCTACGCACTAGCCGTAAGGGTGTGCATGGTGCGGTTTGGTGCGGTTTGAAACTTAAACCGCACATATATGTGCGGTTTGACAAATTCAAAACCGCACATGAAATCGCTTGTGATTGGTGCGGTGCGGTTTTAAACCGTTTGGTGCGGTTTTATTTGGTGCGGTTTCGGTTTCAAAACCAATTGAAACAATTAAATTTTATGCAATTTAAATTAACAATTTAATATCACACAATATTAAATACCATTTTTATAACACACACAACTTTACTTATAATATCTTGTCTAAACAAAAATAAAATAGAAGTTACATGAGAGATAATTCCAAATAGATTAATTAAAAATTTATTCTCACATATAAAAATTCTAAACAAAGATAATTACATGAGGGATAATTTCAAATGGATTAATTGAAGGGTGACTTCCATAATAATACTTCTTGATATGGTTCATGTTGAAAATAGTCAAACAATGGGAAAAAAAATAAAATGGTGCGGTGCGGTTTTTTCATGTGCGGTTTTGCCTAGAAACCAAACCCAAATCGCAAATTCGGTTTTTCAACCCACTTAAAACCGTCACATACGCCGGAACCATTGGTGCGATTTTAATTGGTGCGGTTTGTGCGGTTTTTGGTGCGGTTTCGGGGCTAAATCGGTTTTTTGCTCACCCTTAACTGGCCGTACGAGTTTTGTTATGTTTTTTCGACTTGTTATGTTGCCGTCGGGTAAGTGTCTGTAATGCAAATTAGAAACTTTGTATTTTTTTTTCTTAGTTTTTAGTCATTTTTAGAATGAAACAGTTAAATTTATTTAGATTTTGAGATGTGAGAATTTTCTTCACACTTTGATATAATGATATTTTCTGCATCTCGCTCATGATTTTTTTGATTTTAAATATTTCACATAAATTTTGTGTTTTTATCATTAATTTTTTGTTGACTTCAGTGTTTGGTCATAATTTGATGTAATAACAATCTATATGTTCTTTTTTTTTTTCTTTTTGTATAACCTTCATTATGGTCCCTTTCTTTCGAGACTAAGCATTTTCCAAATTCAAAACATACATGTAAAGAAATTTGCACCTCTACTTATGATGTCAAAAGAAAAAGGGGGAAATAAGATGCTAATTAAGAAGAAGGAACAATAACTCTGCAAGTAGATTTATGTTTCCAAGAATGATTACACATCGCACTTTTTATTTGATTTATTATGCAAGGTCATAAGTTTGAGTTTATCTGTTAATAAAAAGTCAAAAATTCATCAAGTACGCTTTAAAAGATTAAAATGAATGTTCTTTTTAGATTCTCTCTTCGTTTTCTCTTGACCCCCCCCCCCCTAGACCCTTCAGATTAAAACGTACTCTTAAATTTATCACATTGTAATAATGTAGATTTACAACAAAAAAGGAATGTCAAATAACAATGATTATTATGCACTTTTTATTTAGGACCTTTCTACACTTACCCGCACTTCTTACCCGCCGCCTTACCCACACTCACAAACTTTTTAAATTTTTTTTTTTTTTTTAGTAAAAAAAAAAAAAAAAAAAAAAAACAGAAAAAGGTTGTGAGGGGCGGGTAAGGAGGCGGGTAAGGGGGCGGGTAAGTGTAGAGTTTTTGTTTTATTTACCATTATTTCGTAAAAGAACATATTATTAGCACTATTTGAGGACTAAATAGTGTCAACTTTATGTATGGTGGTCCCCTACATTTCTTTCTCAGTTGTCACAACCATTAGTTGGATGACATGGTGTGCACATAACCATTAGACCCCCCACATGGACATAATTATTAAAAACATTTTTCTCTTGTTTATTACCATTATTTGTTATAAAATAAGTAAATAAAATAAAAATAAAAATAAAAACTAAAAACTTGACTACAAGTTTTATAGGCATATTTACAAAAAATAAGAAACAAAGCTCAATCAAAATTAGTTGTATCAAATAAATCTGAAGTTCAATCCAAATTGAAGCCCAATCTATTCTGAATTAGCAGCAAAGCCCAATCAACTAGGACTATCAATTAATCCAAAATACCAGAATGAGATGACAACATATGAGAAACCTTGTACAGTACCAGAATTAGCAGTAATATGACCTCAATAAAGTCGAAGCTTAATTCACTTTGGTTGCTATATCAAGGAAGTAATTAAATAAGTGAAAAAGTCTAATATACCTAAAGAAAGGTCATGAAAACATGAAGTTTTAGAGTCCCGAGCAAATATATAGAAGTTGGGAAAATAATATGGTGTGACACATTAGATAATATATCATTATTCTGATTTTTTTTGAGAAAAGACGGAGGATATTAATAGCTTTTGGTTCTGAAAGTATATGCTGCAAATGACATGACCAGATTAGTTAAGGTTTAAATAAAAACGACACAAATTAAATTAATAAATGACACGTTTATAAATATATATACATATATATATAATTTTACATTTGTCTATTTATTAATTTTGGAGATTTTTTTGAAATTTTTAAAAGTCAACTTGAAATATTTTTAAAGTTAAAATTGAAACGATTAATTAAAAATTATGATATAATAAAACTTAGAACGAGCAATATTATTTTGATAGTTTATAATATTTATCATAATTAAAATTAAAATAAATTTATATCAATTTTAAATTTTTTTTTTTTAAAATTAATCAAATAATATAAAAGGAAAGAAGTATTAGGTGTGGTTTCACGCATGCAGAAACCTTTTTCGACCTTTGGCTAAGATCAAGTGGTCTATGTATGTATTCAGAAGATATATAAGATGGGTTTGGGGGAGGAGGAATTATTTTAAAAGATTCCTAGATGTTGAGAAGACATGACTGTTAAAATCATGCCAGTCCCAACGACAAGAACCCCACGACCAATGGATTTCAAGAAATGTCCAAAAACAAGAAGAGACTGGAACGAGTGGAATATTAATTTTATTTTATATTTATATATCTATATATTTATATGTATATAAAATTTATCTTCATCTTTTTCAGTGGAGATCATGATATGTGCGTGCCATTTACTGGGAGCCAAGCATGGACCAGTTCACTTGGATATAAGATTCTGGACGAATGGAGGTCATGGAAATTTAAGGGACAAATTGCAGGGTATATATACCTGACACATTCTTGATAATAATAATATAGTACTCCACTCCACATATAATTATAATATACCTCTCTTTTCCAAAATTTGAGTTTTAATTATATTAGGGTTTATCAATTATCATACACACTAAATTATATATTTCAAATCTTCGATAATGTTTTTTGTATTCTATTGTAAAAATGATTTATCTTGCGATAGAAAATATTCTTGATTTTTGTTGGGACTAAGTAAACACATAAATCAATTACCAAAGTATTTTTATTAATTTACGGATTATGTGATTTTGTCTACTCTCAATAAAGAGTCGGACACATTTTTGTCGCAAGATATATTAAAACTCTTCTTCTCTTTTCCAAAATTTTAGTTTTAATTAATTTATATACTTAATTATATTAAGGTTTATCAATTATCATACACACTAAATTATATATTTCAAATCTTCAATAATGTTTTTTGTATTCTATTGTAAAAATGATTCTTGCAATAGAAAATAGTCTCGATTTTTGTTGGGACTAAGTAAACACATAAATCAATTACTAAAGTATTTTTATTAATTTACGGATTATGTGCTTTTGTCTACTCTCAATAAGAGTCTGACACATTTTTGTCGCAAAATATATTCAAACTCTTCATCTCTTTCCCAAAATTTTAGTTTTAATTAATTTTTATACTTAATTATATTAAGGTTTATAATTATCATACACTAAATTATATATTTCAAATCTTCAATAATGTTTTTTTGTATTCTATTGTAAAAATGATTTATCTTGTAACAGAAAATAGTCTCGATTTTTGTTGGAACTAAATAAACACATAAATCAATTACTAAAGTATTTTTATTAATTTACGGATTATGTGATTTTATCTATTCTCAATAAGAGTTTGACACATTTTTGTCGCAACATATAATAAAACTCTTCTTCTCTTTTCCAAAATTTTAGTTTTAATTAATTTTTATATTTAATTATATTAAGGTTTATCAAATATCGTACACACTAAATTATATATTTCAAATCTTTGATAATGTTTTTTGCATTCTATTGTGAAAAATGATTTATCTTGCGACAGAAAATAAATTCAATTTTTGGTGGGACTAAGTAAACACATAAATCAATTACCAAAGTATTTTTATTAATTTATGGATTATGTGATTTTGTCTACTACCAATAATAGTCAGACACATTTTTGTCGCAAAATATAATAAAACCCTTCTTTATATATTGCAAATTAAGAAAATAACATTTTGTTACACAAAAAAGCACGAACAAATTTACTAGTGCTTGAGCCTCAAGAAGTCAAATTCTCTCTATCGAGATACACTTTATACATTTAGCAATGTAGTGAAATTTTGTAAGTGATAATAAGATTATGACGCCTTATTAGATAGAAAAAAAACGTTATTGTGTAAAGAAATATTTCATTAATAACATATTACAAACCTTTCTCTTTTTTTTTTAATGTAAAATTTTCATACACTGTCAATGTATATAAGAATAATTCATTTTCTTTCACGAAGCCTTAACCTAATGAAAATCTTTACATCATAATGTTGAATGCACTGAGCTTGACCTCGTCATAACATTACCGTTCATGGTTTGATAAATTTATACTCTTTTTTGCAGGTATACTCAAGGATATGAGAATGATTTTACTTTTCTAACAATTAAGGTACAACAAGGACTACGATTTTGAAAAAAAAATGAAAGAAAAAAAAATTCACAAACCCTAGGGTCTAATTTATATTTTGTTCCTGTGTGCCAATAGGGAGCGAGGCACACTTTACCAGAGTATAAGCCACAAAAGGCATTGGTCTTTTACAGCCATTGGTTGGAAGGAAAGTCAATATAATTCGGTCATAGTTCAAAGTGGATTGAGAAACGTTATACCAAATAACTGTAAGAGCCTGTTCGGGAATATCTTATTTTAAAATTACTTAAAATTAAAATATAAGTTGACTTAAAGTTAAAATATAAATCGATTTATAAGTAAGAGCGTTCGACACTAATTTGATTGATAAGACAAAAATTAAGTTAAAACAAGTTATAAAAGTGTTTGACTGATAATAACTTATAAGTAAAAATCTAATTTAAATATTACTAAAAAGGACATTAATAAACAAATTTATTAATTCAATATTATATCAAAATAATCATCCATAATTTCGTTAAATAAAACACTCAACAAATTATCTAAACATATCGACTACAATCTTATTTCAAGTTAGAGATTCTTAATGCAATATTATCTCTTATTGCTTGCATAATTAAACCATTACTAGCTGAAGTAGATCCACCCCAATGTATAACATTGTCATCACCGCCACCAATAACATCTTCTGGACGATATCCCTCTTTCTCAGCTACTTGAAATGCATTATCAGGGTTACATTTTTTTCTTATGTAGTTGTGGATGGCCAGAAAAATGACATATCACGCAAAATAGCCCATCTTGTCTTCCACACTCCAAATGTACGTTCAATAACATTTCTTAAAGAGGAATGTAAATAGTTAAACTTTTCTTTAACCCCTCTTGGTGAATGTGTTTGCCTTGTTCCAGTACGACGAAAATCTGGGAGGTGATACCTTATAAATTGTCCTGTATAAGGAACCATGTAGCCCTTTGTGTTTGGGTAACTCACATCGACAACATAAAATTTATCTAAGAAAATACAATAACCAAATTTAATCAATAAAAAATATTAAATAAAAAAAATGATAAAAAATTTAAAAGTATGAGACCGTACCACCAATTGGGTGCTAAAATTTGAGTTCTTCTCTTATAAGTGCTTGTGTGAATATATGAGTGTCATGAGCACTACCCTCCCATCCAAGCCATACAAATGTAAAGCACATGCTAAAATCGCATACTGCCATTATGTTTTGTGTAGGAATGCCTTTTCTCCCAATGTATGGAGCGTCTTGCCCTTTTGGAAGTCAAGCTTTTATGTGTCTACCATCAATTGCTCCAATACAATTCTATTAAAATATAGAAAAGAAAACCCTTTATGCAACATGTATAATTTATATACGCTTTATAAGAAGAAAAGAAAATATTTATACCTTAAAAAATGGAAGATATCGGTCATTCTGGGGCATATGATATTGCGCTCCATTATTATAATTGGCATCCGGTCTAATAATGTCTGTAGAAAGTTATAAGACTGCATTTAACACCATATGAAAATGCCTACAGATAGTATCTCACGAATGTTGAAAAGTCTCTTGTATCAATTTATTTCCAGCCCCATGTGCTAAAGTCATCAAGAACATGCCTACTTGTTCTTCCACAACAATATCATGTGTGAGTTTCAATCCATAATGATTTCTTAGATCGCCACACAATTCTAAAAATATTTTTTTTATCTAAACGAAAATATTGAAAACATCGTGTTTCATGACCATTTAGTATCTCCATTATCAACATGTATCTAGTTCTCGAAGAATTTTACACGGTTCCTTATAAATAAAACTCTCATAATACATATAAATTCCTAGAGTAATCATTTGAGACATTAGTAACCATTCTTTATCTTCTACTTGCCACTGTTGAATATCTAACTCTTTATTTCTCATAAATTCTTCGTCATTGTTATGATCATTATCAAAAAAACTAACATTAAAAAAATAGAATTTTTTTCATTGTGCTAGAATATGATTCATATCCATTTGATCACACTTCCTTTGTCATCTTCCTGTAGCCAATCTGTATTATAAAAGAAGACAATTGTATTGAATTTAGTTTAGTTTATTTTTTCATTTGGTAGATGTTACAACAAGAGATGATCTCCTCTGTAGCATAATTAACATACTTGAAGTTCTTTATTATTTAATGTGACCTAATGAGTAAGTAGTTCTTTAATCAACAAAGGATTATATTAATTGTTATAACAAGAATTTAGGGTTGGTTTTCTTCTATGATAACTTTTATCATTTCAATACAGAATGGTTTTCTTCATCATTTTCTGGTTTTGAAAGCCAACATGCAATCTTATACCAATTAAGCTGCAGGTTCGTTGTTTTGCTGAATAATCTCTATATTGTGCTGTTCAGAACTTCTTTGTTGGGTTGGGGGGGGGGGGGGGGGGGGGGAGAATTACTCTATAATTATATTAGGTTCTTATACTTATTCATAACTTAGCGCCTGTTCGGGAGGGACTTACAAGTTGGTCAAGCCAACTTATAAGTCACTTCTTACATTTAGGTGTTTAGTAGCAGCTTCTTTTTTGTCTTATAAGTTGGTTTTTAAGTATTAAAAAAAAAAAGTAAGATTTTGTTACTTATTTTAGACTGATTTATCAGTCATTTTTTTAAGTTGGTCGAAGCTTATAAATTATCCATTATACCCCTAACATATTTTGCTAAATTATAATATCTATCCTTCAACTTAAATGTTGAATACTCCTCTCCCTCTTTTAAAGTAAACTTCGAGAATTGGCAAAAAAAATTGCTTCAGATTCTACATTTGGGGCCTGTTGATCCGGCAAAGCTTGTTATCTATTTTAGGTACTTCAAATCTCACCCAACAATTTCATTTTTCTATAGTATATGTTTGGATGTACCTTAGATTTTTAAATCCTTGAACATGGACTAAATCATAGATCCTGGGTGTATCTACATAATATATATTGTTTTGGGTATCCTATTCAATCTGTTCAAGCCTCTGCTACTTCCATTGGGTAATTAATTATGTTTTGTACTTTGTATTTGCTCTCATAACTTTGAGGTCTATGATTTTTTTGCTTATAAGGGTACCAGGACATATGTATTATGCTTTCCAAAATCAGTTTCTTTTAATTTTTAGTTTTTTCCTTTTAAATTTGTGTACAACTTATTATACTAGTATATTTTTAGAAAGGCTTTGTTGAGTTTAGAAAGTTTTATTTATTTAATATGCCACAGTTTAATTTTTGTTCTCATTAATGTTGATGTTTTCTACTTTTAATTAACTAATATGGTTGGGTTCTATTATTGAAGATCGCCTATAAATATAATTTGAGATCTAGCAACTAAATTTCAATAATGGGTACTTGTATGATTAAAAGTAAATTTAGTGTCGATCATTTTCTCTGTTGAATGCATACATGTGAATGAACTTTGTTCTAAACTTCTAGTGTAGTGTAGATGATTCATTTTTGATTTTCTAATTTGAAGTGAAACTTGTTTACTCATTAATGTAATATTCACTTTGCTAATTAAGCTCTTGTAAATTGATAATGTATGGCATATTTACGCTGATGACTTTAATTCTGGTCATGCAAAATTTGTTTTGAGTTTCTAGTATTATTGAATCAAGTGATATAGATTCCACTACCCTCAATATCATTGGTTCCAATCCAAAATATTACCTATCAAAAATAAGATAAAATCCTCATTTTGATATGTATGAGCCTTAAACCCATGAAACTTACATGAACTGGATTGTGCCTTCTCAGAGCAGCATTCACAGGGTATGCTCACACAAGTTGATATTCATTTATACTTTGAGTAGTTGTTGAGTATCTGTAAAGTGCAGATATATTGGCCTTGTTTCACTGATGTTCATTTATACTTATTAGACTCCTTTTTTCTGTTTAAGAATATTTTGAACTATGACATTAGATGTTTCTAATAATTGTTATATTTTTCGTACTGTTTTCCATTTCAACTATCTGATGCACAATATGACTTTCTCACTTTTGTTATATTATTGTCTGGTGTTTATAAATTAGATGGACAGTGAAGGAACTAGGGGATCAAAAAAACTTCATACAAAGGGTAGGGGAAGGGGTAGGGGATAAAGATATTAATGAAGACTCAAGCCAAGGATCAGCAAAATGGAATAAATATGCCCGTCAAATATTTGTTAAGTTATGTATGGATGAGGTAAGAAAAGGAAATAGAGATGGTAATTGTAAGACCCCAAATTTTAAGAAATACAAAATTTAATTTCTCTTCATATATATTTTTCCTGAAACAGTAAGTGGTTAAATTGATAAAGTCAAAAGTTAAGGATGTTATGTACAAATTTTATTATGTCGGATAATATTCATTTGGTCGGGGAATATTCGTTTTGTCGGGGAATATTCGGGTCGTATGACGGCGCCGAAATAACTAATTATTGGTGGTCCCCACAACGGAATATTTGTCGGAAATAGAAAACGACAGAAGAAACATTTTTAAATAAAAATAGTCAACGGCGTTATCACTTTTAACTTTTAAAATACCGATGATAAAAGAATAGTAGCATACGGTAATTCATATTATTTTACTGTAGCACACGGTATCGCACAATATCTCATATTATTGATCTGATAACGTGGTCATTGCACAGTATTCATCAATAATTGTTGTTGCGCAGTATTTTGCATTATTGATTTTATAATTGTCATTACACTGTATTTCATATCATTGACTCAATAATTGTTGGTACACTATAGTTTAAAATTATTGAACCTAATAATTGTCACAGTAGCAAATACACTGTAATTTATATTATTAAATTAATAATGATCTGTAACGTGTTTCTTACATTATTGTTGAATTATTGTTGTAGCATTATTTTATTATATATGTAGGACCCAAATGAAGGAAATATATATATATATATATATATTAAATAATTATTATTTTATGTGAATATTAACGTGAATAGTACGTGGACCCACTGTAGAGCCCACATGAAATGTGAGAAATGTGAGTTTTGCTGGAGAAAAGTTTGGTGGAGGCTGCCGCAGCCTCTACTGAATTTTTCAGTTCACCTACCGCGCATAGTAACTTATTTTCTCCGATAAATAGCTTGCTCAGCTGAATAGAAAAATCACACCTAAAACATAAAATTTTTCTATAAGTATTTTATGAGTTTTCTCTGAAAATAGTAAGGTTATCTTGAGTGTTTGAAAGCCAAAAGGAGTGCAGAAATTTTTCAAGTAAGTCTTTTATTAAGGAGTAGTAATTTCATAAATTTCTATTTTTCACGGTATTCACAAATCTTCCTTTAGAAGACTCTTCTTTAAGAAGATTCATTTTTAAAAGTTTTCTTTGAAAGATTTATTTTGGAATATTATTTTAAAAACCATTTTGAAGTTGTTATATTATACTACAAAAATTATGTTAAATATATATAATTTTGATAGCTCATATTATACGAGTTATCATACACTTTGAAATTTATATGTGGTAATTACTAATTATATTATAAATATATAGGTTGATCCACCTCATTTTTATTAATATTCAGTCACGGGATACGGTAAGAGATATCATTTTTTTCATCATCATAAATGGATATTATTTTCTTTCTTACAGTAAGGGATATCATTCTTTTCATCATCATAAATAGATATTATTTTCTTTCTTACAGTAAGGGATATCATTCTTTTCATCATCATAAATGGATATTATTTTCTTTCTTACAGTAAGGGGTATCATTTTTTTCATCATCATAAATGGTATTATTTTCTTACTTGTAAGGAATGTCATTTTCTTTCATACTCTTAAACTTACTACTGTAAGGGATTATCATTCTTTGGTTTTCGAAAATAATATCGTTTCTTTCTTACTTATAAGATGTGTCATTTATTTTCATGTATTAAATTATGGGAATAACCTTACGGTGCGGATTACCGCATGTTGGTGAATAACCTTTCGTATTCATTCCTTATTAATCTCTGAGAATAACCTTACGGCGCGGATTACCGCCTGTTTGGTGAAAAACTCTTCGTATTCAAATTTTATTAAATTGTGGGAATAATCTTACTGGGTGGATTACCGCCTGTTGGTGAATAACCCTTTGTAAATTTCTTATTTGTCTCTTGTGAAAATAATTTGTCTACACGAATTATCACATGACACTTTTATTCCATATTCGTTTGTAATATCATTTTATTTCATATTCGTAAGTGATATTATTTTCCTTTATACTCATAAGGGATACCGTCTTTTTTATCTTCCATTATTCAAACTTACTATAGTAAGGGATAATATTTCTTTTATACTCTTAACTTACTATGGTAAATACTATTTGGTAAAGTTTCCTGAAATAATTATATGTTCCTTAATAGTTTGTGTTTCATCTAATATCATTTCAGTTGAACCTTCCTATTTTTCTAAACATTTCTATTGAATTGTAACCGTTATTCTGAACTGTGGATCTCGAATATCATTTTTGAATTTCACTCCACATCATGTTGACAATTTGAACATTATTTGAATCTGCACAAAATAAACTTTCGATACACATTGTTTATCCTGTTTCTTCTATTCATCAATTGTATCACTGTTATTTGTACTAATCATCAAGAATTAAGCTGTTGTAAATATCTGTGACCGGGGGCACATATGTGATATAATTGTTGAACATATGATAGGTTAAAGATGATGTTAGTTCCCAGAGGCACATAAGTGATCTAGAAGGGGGGGGGGGGGGGGGTTGAATAGATTTCTTAAAAACTTTTTACTTGACTTCAAAAGTTTATTACCAATTAATTCATTTAATCAAGATTAGTTTGCACGGCGGAATATTAGTTTGAAAATTCCCCTTAAAGATTTGTAAAGCTTCTCCGTTGAGTTAAGACTGTATTGAAGATAGCCACTTATCAAGTAAACCAATTTTAGCAGTTATATATATATATATATATATATATATATATATATATATCAGAATGTAAATGACTGAATGTAAATGACACCAGAGAGTTTTAAGTGGTTCAGAGATTGAATAACTCCTACTCCACTCTTCTACTACGACGAGTAGGAAATCCACTAAGAATGGTTCATACAGAACCCTTCAAGCCCATCAGGCCTAGAAACTCTGGTTCACTAAGAACCCTTAAAACCTAACAGGTTTGGCTAGTTTAGTCACTAAAACAAGGACATAGCTGCCCTCTTCAAGTCCAGCAGACTTGGCTCCTTTAGTCACTAAGATAAGGACATAATTGCCCTTTTCAAGTCCAACAGACTTGGCTCCTTGCTTGTTGATAGATGTTGGAGTTGCTACTGAGTTGTACATTGTCATTAAATACTCAGTAGCAGGATGTGATCATTCTTGAAATGATATTGAGTTTGGCAATGATGTTTGGCTTCTTTATTTGCTCAATATCTTCTTGTGATCACCCATTGTACTGCTAGGCTTTTGTACTTCAGCTCCTTTGGTACTTGATAACTTCTCAAGACGAACTCCTGAGATGACTGTGAAGCTCATTCCTTTCGGTACTCAGTTGTTCTTTCTTATCATAGACTGTTTATAGCTTCTCGAGATGGGCTTCTGAGATGACTGTAATGCTCCTTCCTTTTGGTACACAGTTGCTTCCATGTCTGTATCAAGTTGGCGTTTAAGCTTCTCTCTACCACGTGCCTAGCAGCTCTGAACACTTCTCTTCTAATAGAGTTATTTCACTCTATGTCTCTTTCAATTCAGTATTAGTGTTCTGATGGATCGTGGAGTTCTTCAGCATATTCATTTTCTATTTCACTCTACGATCTGTTGTTGTCCACCATCCTTTCTTGTATTTTCAATAACTTCTTTATCTGTGAATTATCAAAGCCTTTATATCTTTGTGCATATTTTACCGTTGAAACAAATCCCGTTGCTTTCATTTGGCTTTGTGCAGATCCTCAATATCTTCGTTGTTGACTTCTTGCTGCTTGTGTTAATTCTTTTTCCCTTTTCTGACATGTTTTGATATATCAAATTATAGCTCAGCTTTTCTCTGAATTTATAGTCGTTACACTCCCAGAGTTGTTCAACAAAGATTATTATATTCTTTGCTAATTAATCTTCTGATCCATCAATAAATATTTTCCTTGACTTGTAGAACCAACTGTTCTGATGTATTCAGAGATGTCCCATTCGTCTGACCTTATTCACCATTTTCCTGAGCAGTAGGTCCTAACTTAGTCATTTAGGCACAAAGTCTTCTGTGACTCTTACATGCATCTGTACTCTCAACAACACTTAATCTTTCTTGAATTTGGGCGAGGATAATTCTCTTTTCTCTTGCTCTATATTATCGTTCTGTTCGTTTACTGGTTCTGAACTACTCAGTGAATTCGTCGAGTGATAGGCTGTTCACTCTGAATTTTGCGAATTCAGCTCCATGAATGTTACTTGAGGTATCTCAAGTAAAACGTTGAGTTAGAGCGATCTTTTCACTTACTTTGCGATCTTGCTATTCTATTCAGCTCACAGAGTTTGTTTGCAGTGCTTAGCTTTATGATTTCGTTCTACGAGCTTGTCCTTCTGTGCAAGTTGTGAAGTTGCTGACTGCAGTGCTTTTCAGTGGAATCGTTGAGTTGTTATCTTCGTTGGCACATCCTTTATTTCTACTCAACGATTATTCCATGTGTAGAACAATTTTCTGCATTGTCTTGTCATCCTATTTCACTCTATGATTTCTTCTAACTGTGCAAATCATATAGTTCTCGTATATGCTTGTTCTTTAAGTTTACTCTACGATCTTGCTAGATTGAGTATATCGTAGAGTACATTTCTTTTTTGGTTCTGCGTTAATTGTTGGCTTGCTTAGCTGTCTGTTCGACGATCGTAGAGTTTTGCTCTACGATTTGTACTTGATCAGTTCTTTAATTTAGCTTGTATATTCTGTAGACCTTTTGCACATGTGTCTCTCTTTGATGATCATAGAGTAATCCTGGTAAGGAGTCGTATGTTTCACTCTACGAATCATACTGAATCATTGAGTCTTCTTTGCTTGGAATCGTAGAGTCCATTCTACGATCATATAGACTGATCAGATCTAACATAAGATCAACCTAACAAATTTGATCTTTTCTAACTAAGTCCTTTCATACATTATTACATCATTATATATATTGAAAGGACTTTGCAGACTCTGTCATACACAAATACAACAATGATTCATTCTTATGCTACTCTGCTCATATCATGCATCTTTTATGCAGAGTGACTCCTACAGAAAGATCAACTTAACATTTCTGATCTTTTAAAAAAAAAACTAAGTCCTTTGTACACATATATCTTTTTAAAAGGACTTTACAACTTTTGAACCAGATAACTTTCATTCTCTTTTATAAGAATCAGATAGTTTTCAACAAGATCATATTTGTGTTATACAAGTGTGTAAATCATAGTATATGAAATAGGTAATATATATCATACACACATGATCATGTAGGCACATAATTTGATTAACATATAATCATTTTGTCAATTAACCACATAAGCACTTTTAGAACATCTACGCACATAATCAAGTAAGCATATAAACACATTAACACATAAGCACTTTGTCAGATACACATTGACAATCAACCATGTAAGCACCTTTACCACAATCATTTTTGCACAACAGTCATCAATATCAAATCAAACAACCTTCAACAATCTCCCCTATTTGATGATGACAAAACTAATAGACTTATTGATATGACATTCATATAATGCATCTACTTGACAGGTAAATTATGTCTTACGATACAGTGAAATACTGTATGGCTAGTGCAAAAGCATGATTTCATTAAATGAGCATTTTTACAAAAAAGGTTATACATACTTACAGCTCTTCATTTTTCTCTCATTCAGTTTGCTGGTTGTTTGCTGTATCCCCCTTAGTTGGCTGATTCTCCTTCTTCATAGATGTTGCTCCCCCTTAGTTTGCTCCCCCTTAGTTCCTTGATATTCCTCCCCCTTAGTTCTTTATATTTTGCTCCCCCTTAGTTCCTTATATTCTCTCCCCCTTTTTGACATCATCAATTTGGATATTGTATGGAGCTGACTGTGCCAAAGCTGGTTTAGAAAGATATCTTGAAGTCTAACACAGAGTTTTGAGACTCTATGAGACTAAGAATAAGTACATTTTCATGGTTCATAGAATGTTGGGACTCTATGACTGGAAAATTTGTATTTTGAAAAATGTTTGCAAAGTTTTGGGACTCTACGAGCAGGGAGGTGGTGCAGGGTGACTAAGAGTTTAGTAAGTCACCAAAGAGGACTTTCTGATTTCTGCATTTTGATTCCCCACAGACTGGCTGTATGATTGAGAGCTGGTCAGATTCCAGATGGATATTTCCAGGCAACTATGGTAGTGAAGATAGAAGGGCTCATTGCTTATCAGTGTGGTTGCAATGGTCATTGCTTTTAAGAAATGTTGAGCGACTAACGAAAGATTTGGAAATGTTGAGTAGCTCCAGCTGATAGACCTTTGATCATTCATGACTATAGCCCTTAGAAGTGGTAGTATGGGAATGAAACTGAATAGATGATCATGATCCCATGAAATAGAACATTTTTTCATCTGACTTGCATGCTTCCTTCTTTCTCTATGTCTCCTTTTAATCTGCTTCAGTCGATATGCTTCATATTGCTGCTTTTCCAGTTTCCTCAGTAGTCTTACTTTCTTCAGTTTTTTTTTCAACTTTTATCCTTATTTGTCTCTCCTTATGACTTGTACTTGAACTCCTGCCTATTTTCTTCATAAAGTCACTTAATCCTCTTCTTCTATTTGACCTTCTTGACCTATCTTTTGATTCTTCTAATTCATAAGTGATGGTCTCTTCTTGAAGGTGTCTATCTTCTTTCATCACAATTTCTTGACAGTCTCATTTCTCATTTGATTTAGTCTTTCCAGCTTCAGAATTTTCAGAGAATTGTTCCCCTGGTACAGCAACATCTTCAGCAACATCATCATCTTCGTTGAACTCAGGTGCTGAGTCTTTTACAACTAGTTCAGCTTCTAGATCAGAACCCAATATGACTTCTTTTTCAGATATGCTATTTTTATGACATTCTGATTTCTTCTCTGAAGAGTCTATAGAAGTTTCTTCTTTTGAACTATCAGATGTTCTTTCTCCAGAATCTGAATTTGCTTCATCGTCATCAATTTCTATAACCTGAGGTGGTCCTGTAATGATTGAACTTCTCTGTTGTTCTCTAATTCTCCAACTTCTCCTTGGAACAGTGTGAGTAATTTTCTTTTCTGTCTTCTTCTTCTTCTTCTTCTTCTTCTTCTTCTTCTTCTTCTCAATTTCAGACCCTTTGGGATTTATCTTCACCTTCTTAGCTTTCCCTGTACTGACATCTTTCTCTTCTGCAGTCTTCTCTGCTTCATTGAATTTTCTTTTCTTCTTTGATTCCTGACAATCATAGATCACAAGAGTTTTGTTTCTTGACTGCTCATTAGCCTCCTATAATTTTTCCTCTGATATTTCTTCCATTTCCCTTTTTCCTTTTCCTTTAGATTTCTCTTCCATCTGTTTGTTGATGCTTCTCGATCCTTGTGCCTTCTTACCCTTATTGGCATGAGGGTTCTTTTTCCAATCTTCAAACAATCTTGGAGTAATTCTTTTGTTGCAGTTTAGAATTTCTCCTTCATCTTCCCCAATTGCATTTGCCAGCAATTTCTTCAAAATGATGCTTATGAATCTCCCATAGAGCATTTTGGGAGTGGGCTTTCCTACTCCAGCTCTTGTCTTGGCATCATCTATCCATCTCTTTATCCATCCTAAGAGAAATGCTCCGAAGTTGATTTTCTTTCTTTGAGCAATAGCAGTCATAAGCCTTAATTGATCTTCACTGATAGTATTATATGCAGTGTCTTTGCACAGAATGCTCTTCCCAACAATGTCAGCTAAAAACTCGTACTGCTGAAGGAAATCTTTCTTCTTGATTCCTTTTAGAGGAGACTTCTTCTCATAGTCCATCAGCTCCAGTCCAAGCTCAATATTAATCTTGTCAAGAAAAGTAATTCCTCCGATTGGAATACCTAGACTGAGATTGATTTCAGAAACCCCTATTTGCAATGAGATTTCCTTAACCTTTGTGATGAGGGTATTTCCTCGATAATCAGCGTTTGAATAGAATTCTTTCACAAGTGTAGAGAAAATCCTGGTGCTGGTTTCCAAACACATGGTGAATCCAGCATTCTTGACCAGATGAAGAACATCTTTGAATTTCTGCTCTGCATCTCCAAAATTTTCAAAGCAAACAAGATTTTCAGGAATAACTTGAAGAGATGCCATGAGATTAAAACTGATTTGAGAATAGCACAGGGAGAGAGATTTCGATTTCTGAAAAATTTTCGATTTCTAGGGTTTTGATGAGTTTTGGGAGAATGGGTATTGACAACTGATGGAAAATGACCACCGTCAGTTTTAAAAATTGATTTATGCTAGTTCCCTCTTATTTTTACAGAGGACACGTGCCAGATACTCATTTGTAGAACGTGGGCTTAACTTTTGCATTTATCATAACTGAAGCACATCAAGTATTCTAACCCACTTGAGTTTAGAGGGCGTGAAGTTCACCTTCCCTGTTTGAGTAAGCTTGAATAGTTCGTAGAGTTGGCTACTAGTCAGTCAACCATCATCCTCTCAATAGATGACCTTGATTACTGATGTCATGAATTGTAGGCTGGTAAATAGTTATGAAGAAGTTTATGGGCAAGAAATTTGTATGAAGTGCAAACGTAGACTCAATATGCTCTACGATTAAGAAGTGACTCTACGATTTGGGATGATAAGGCTAGCTTGGTTATCAATCGTAGAATTTAGAGATTATGACATGAGAGATAAGTGCATTTGGTTTATCAATCACATTGTTTTGGGACCATGTGACTGGAATGAGAAAGGTAGTGCATTGAAGAATCAAATTTACCTTCAGCTGCCTTCTGAAGATACAGAGTTGACTGTAGCGATCATTCAACAATAATTTTCCTCAATTTTGACTTCTGATGAGTTTTGTACTTCTTAGCTTGCTTTCTTACTCTACGACTTGGCTTTGCTACTTTACGATCTTGCCTGAAATGCAATCGTAGAGTTAAGATTTGAGCTGCTCTACGATCTCTGTTAAGACTAGAAGCTTTAGATGAACTCAGAGATCTTTGTTCAGCTTGTTTGTCAGCTCAAGGATAGCTTTCTGTATGGACTTTGTAAGGATCGTTGTCATGACTCTGACTGCTCATGTAGAGGTTGCTCTTTGACTCTGCTTGGTTCGTAGACTGGATTTTGAGAGTCGTAGAGTGACTGACTGCGTTGATTCTACGATCTCGAGAGTTAGCTTTTTGATGAGGAGACAACTTTACGATCTTCCGAAGAGACACTTCAATCTGCCAAGCCTTATTCTGCGATCGCCTGACAGACTCTACGATCCTTCTTTTAACTTACCATGATATTAGTGACAACAGATCCGACCTAATTCACTAAATCAATAGGTGAGGTCAAAGATTAATAGATGCCTTCCTTTTATAACCAGCTTCTTTCTCTTCTAGAGAATTCCAAGAATCAAGTTTTCTTCTTACATTAGTATACAGACTTCATTCAATCTTTCATAGATTAACTTCCTTGAGGTATCTAGCAAATTTTGTTGAGTAAGGAGCTCTACGATATTCATCGTTGAGTCTCAGTACAATTTTCCCTTAAGACTATAACATTGTTTCCTTCTTGTTGTTCTCCTTTGGTCATCTCTATCCAGAATGATTTGTGAGGATGTACACTATCAAAAGACTTCCTGTTTAGCATTTTAGATCTGACTTTTCCATAGAATGTCAAGCAGATATTTCTTCAACCATTTTAAGCTTAGAGCTTCTTCTGATGCATTGATGTTGGAGAGCCTACTGCCAATGGCTATGAGCGTGAAATTTTCTTGAGATAAACTTTTCCTTTTCTCACAGATTGAAGGGTGATTCCTTAAACTTAGAGTAAGTCATTCGTGATTACTCCTTATTGCCTTGATATTCTCACCCTTCTCATTCATATATGGTTCTGAAGAAATTTGACATTAAGAGCATTTGTTTATTAAATCTGAGCACGTACACAGGGTGTGCCTTGTATGAACATCTTCATTGAATGAGTTGCTTTGTACATGAATGAGTTTCTTCAACTCTTCTAGAACTTTAATGATCTGCAAAATGAATCTTAGATCTGGTGATCATAGAAATACATATATATATATATATATATATATATATATATATGTCCATTTATCTGTGCTGAGTTAATTTTCAAGTCTCGGGCCTGGTATCTGTGATTTAGGAAAATGACTTTGAGATACATCATCAAGGATATTGCAGTGAGGTACACATCTGTAATTTTCAATAAGGTCATATGTTGTATCTTGACAGAACTCCTAATACTGTTTTTAAATAAGTGAAACACTTCCTTTGCCACTCATCTTCAGATAATATCCTTTGAATTTAAGTCCTTAAGCTTATCGTAAAGCTTAATGCTGAGCCCATCGAGTGAATACTTGGATTCGAGACTGATTCCAGCTGCTAACATTTGGTATATAGAAAATCATTTTACACTTTAAAGCATAGATTTCTGTTGGACTTGCTTCTGTTATACACTTTCGAACCGGTGAGAAGTAATTTTGTTAGTGCTTGGCACAGTGATGCTTCCTTTGAGAAGAATAGGATCCGGTGTCCTTTGGCATCAAGAATTGAACTTCCCAGTTTATTTGAGGGCAGAAATACAAGTTATTGCATTCTTCGAGTGAATCAATTAATAATTCTTATCAACAGAACATCCTTTTGATTTCTTCATCTTGCTGCATTAGTTTAATTTAGAAAGTTCACTCGATAGTTTCCTTGCTGAGATCATCTGAATTTGTCTTGGAAGGATTAATGACAGTGAGTATACAGCATCAGACAGAGTATCAACAAACAACATTCATATTTGTACCTGCATGAAAAGACACATTAATATGTAAGCTTGTTCATAAATAATGGTTCACTTCAATTCTTAAATTCACAAACAGAGTTTTACTAGTGCCATAGGATCTACTCAAAACGTGAGCTTTATGTTCGTGAGAACCTGCTCTGATACCAATTGTTAGTTCCCAAAGGCACACAAGTTATCTAGAAGGGGGGGGTTGAATAGATCTCTTAAAAACTTTTTACTTAACTTCAAAAGTTTATTACCAATTAATTCATTTAATCAAGATTTGTTTGCACAGCAGAATATTAGTTTGAAAACTCCCCTTAAAGATTTGTAAAGCTTCTCCGTTGAGTTAAGACTGTATTGAAGATAGCCACTTGTCAAGTAAACCAATTTTAGAAGTTATATATATATATATATATATATATATATATATATATATATATATATGACAGAATGTAAATGACTGAATGTAAATGACACCAGAGAGTTTTAAGTGGTTCGTATATTGAATAACTCCTACTCCACTCTTCTACTACGACGAGTAGGAAATCCACTACGAATGGTTCATACAGAACCCTTCAAGCCCATCAGGCCTGAAAACTCTGGTTCACTAAGAACCTTTAAACCTAGCAGGTTTGGCTAGTTTAGTCACTAAGACAAGGACATAGCTGCCCTCTTCAAGTCCAACAGACTTGGCTCCATTAGTCACTAAGATAAGGACATAACTGCCCTCTTCAAGTCCAACAGACTTGGCTCCTTTCTTGTTGATAGATGTTGGAGTTGCTACTGAGTTGTATATTGTCATTAAATACTCAGTAGCATGATGTGATCATTCTTGAAATGATATTGAGTTTGGCAATGATGCTTGGCTTCTTTATTTGCTCAATATCTTCTTGTGATCACCCATTGTGCTGCTAGACTTTTGTACTTCAGCTCCTTTGGTACTTGATAACTTCTCGAGATGAACTTCTGAGATGACTGTGAAGCTCCTTCCTTTCGGTACTCAGTTGTTCTTTCTTATCATAGACCGTTTATAGCTTCTCGAGATGGGCTTCTGAGATGACTGTAATACTCCTTCCTTTTGGTACTCAGTTGCTTCCATGTCTGTATCAAGTTGGCGTTTAAGCTTCTCTCTACCACGTGTCTAGCAGCTCTGAACACTTATCTTATAATAGAGTTATTTCACTCTACGTCTCTCTCAATTCAGTATTAGTGTTCTGATGGATCGTGGAGTTCTTCAGCATATTCATTTTCTATTTCACTCTACGAACTGTTGTTGTCCACCATCCTTTCTTGTATTTTCAACAACTTCTTTATCTGTGAATTATCAAAGCCTTTATATCTTTGTGCATATTTTACTGTTGAAACAAATCCCGTTGCTTTCATTTGGCTTTGTGCAGATCCTCAATATCTTCGTTGTTGACTTCTTGCTGCTTGTGTTAATTCTTTTTCCCTTTTCTGACATGTTCTGATATATCAAATTGTAGCTCAGCTTTTCTCTGAATTTATAGCCGTTGCACTCCCAGAGTTATTCAGCAAAGATTATTATATTCTTTGCTAATTAATCTTCTGATCCATCAATAAATACTTTCCTTGACTTTTAGAACCAACTGTTCTGATGTATTCAGAGATGTCCCATTCGTCTGACCTTATTCACCATTTTCCTGAGCAGTGGGTCCTGACTTAGTCGTTTAGGCACAAAGTCTTCTGTGACTCTGACATGCATCTGTACTCTCAACAGTACTTAATCTTTCTTGAATTTGGGCGAGGATTATTCTCTTTTCTCTTGCTCTATATTGTCGTTCTGTTCGTTTACTGGTTCTGAACTGCTCAGTGAATTCGTCGAGTGATAGGCTGTTCATTCTGAATTTTGCGTATTCAGCTCCATGAATGTTACTTGAGGTATCTCAAGTAAAACGTTGAGTTAGAGCGATCTTTTCACTTACTTTGCGATCTTGCTATTCTGTTCAGCTCGCAGAGTTTGTTTGCAGTGCTTAGTTTTATGATTTTGTTCTACGAGCTTGTCCTTATGTGCAAGTTGTGAAGTTGCTGACTGCAGTGCTTTTCAGTGGAATCGTTGGGTTGTTATCTTCGTTGGCACATCCTTTATTTCTACTCAACGATTATTCCATGTGTAGAATAATTTTTTCCATTGTCTTGTCATCCTGTTTCACTCTATGATTTCTTCTAACTGTGCAAATTGTATAGTTCTCGTATGTGCTTGTTCTTCAAGTTTACTCTACGATCTTGCTAGATTGAGTATATCGTAGAGTACATTTTTTTTCTGGTTCTGCGTTAACTGTTGCCTTGCTTAGCTGTCTGTTCGACGGTCGTAGAGTTCTGCTCTACGATTTGTACTTGATCAGTTCTTTAATTTAGCTTGTATATTCTGTAGACCTTTTGCACATGTGTCTCTCATTGATGATCGAAGAGTAATCCTGGTAAGGAGTCGTATGTTTCACTCTACGAATCATACTGAATTGTTGAGTCTTCTTTGCTTGGAATCGTAGAGTCCATTCTACGATCATATAGACTGATCAGATCTAACATAAGATCAACCTAACAGATTTGATCTTTTCTAACTAAGTCCTTTCATACATTATTACATCATTATATATATTGAAAGGACTTTGCAGACTCTGTCATACACAAATACAACAATGATTCATTCTTATGCTACTCTGCTCATATCATGCATCTTTTATGCAGAGTGACTCCTACAGAAAGATCAACTTAACATTTCTGATCTTTTAAAAAAAAACTAAGTCCTTTGTACATATATATCTTTTTAAAAGGACTTTACAACTTTTGAACCAGATAACTTTCATTCTCTTTTATAAGAATCAAATAGTTTTCAACAAGATCATATTTGTGTTATACAAGTGTGTAAATCATAGTATATGAAATAGGTAATATATATCATACACACATGATCATGTAGGCACATAATTTGATTAACATATAATCATTTTGTCAATTAACCACATAAGCACTTTTAGAACATCTACGCACATAATCAAGTAAGCACATAAGCACATTAACACATAAGCACGTTGTCAGATACACACTGACAATCAACCATGTAAGCACATTTACCACAATCATTTTTGCACAACAGTCATCATCATCAAGTCAAATAACCTTCAACAGATGATATAATAGGTTAAAGGCAATACATCTGTTCGGTTTCTTTTATGACACATGATGAAAGTTCTCTTTGACCCGCAGTGCAAAGATGAACTGTTGTTTGGTATGATTATGACTAAAGGCTGAATACTGGTATAATCATGATCGTTGATGTTATATTGAATATCTTTGGCCTGTAGTGCAAAGATGAAATGTTGTTTGGTATGATTATGACCAAAGGCTGAATACTGGTATAATCATGACCGTTGGTGTTATATTGAATATCTTTGGCCTGTACTGCAAAGATGAACTGTTGATTTGCATGATTATAACCAGGAACTGTGAATTTGTATTAACATGACTAATGGTATTTCAAATGATAAAAGTTGATGACGTTTTTCCTAAAAAGAGAAGCGAGTGGACATTATAGTCTGCATTATTCTTCTAATAGATTGCTCATTCCGCTGGTATTATTGATTTGAACGTTGTTCAAGAATTTAACTACAGTTTAACCTTGTAGTCTATTTTATTCTATCAAGAACTCAACCGTTGAAGGTTAATGATAATTTATTCGTCATTATCTTAGTCATGATATTTCTTACTGGGCTATTTGAGCTCACCCTTTCTTTTTGTTCCATTGTTTTTCAACAGGAGATGAGAACATAGCTGGGTCTAGCCTGGTGATGGAGTGAGAGTCCGAAGGATAACTATCGTAGTCTTCACGTTTTGTAAAATAGTGTGACAATAATAGTGAAGACTTAGTTGTGTATTATTATACACTGTATTATTAAACGTTGTACTACCTTGTAATAATTTTGCTGTAGTCTTTTGACAACTCAAGTTTAGGCTGTATGTGCCCAGATTTAGGGGTGTCACAGTAATCATTTCAACAAAGTAGGTTAGAATTATCTTTTAAGCAATTTTAATACGGAGACGAGTCGAAATTATAATTTGAAACAAATAAAGAATCATTGGACGCAAATGAGAGGAGATTGGTCATTGTGGCATCAATTAATGTATAAGGAAATTGGATTGGGTTGGGATGAAGCCAAACAGAATGTTGTTGCGTCTGATGAATGGGGGCAAAATAAAATTAAGGTATCCTTAATAAACTTTATGAGATAAGTAAGTTAGACTTTATTAATAAATTTTTCCCCTTATGTTATATGCAGACGAACAAAGAGTTTGCCAAATTTCATAAGAAAAATTGTTCAATGTACAACAATGAGTATCATGAGTTATTTGCATGTGTGGTTGCTACGGGTGGGGGTGCATATGCACCAAGTCAAGGATTCGCCCCTCCATTAGTGTCTTCGCAGAGATCAATAATTGGTCATGATGATTACTTTGATGTTGATATCGAAGGAGATGTATATGGTGGCAGTATTGGTGGCGAGGGTAGTGGGGATAGTGATGATATACTTATGGAAGATAACGGTGGTGAGGGTAATAGTGTTCGTGAGGTATTTTCTGGATCATCAAAGAGGCCATCAAACGAGAAGGATAGTAACGTGAAAAAAGAAAGAAAAAGGTAACAACTCGGGAGCATCTATCCAGTCAAATTGATTCAATGTTAAATATCATGCAAAGCAGAAGTGCAGCCACAATGACATTTCCTGTACAAGAGTCATCCGTGCCTACTTCAACCGCATGTATTAAGTTATTGAGTGAGCTTCCAAATGTGCATCCAAATACTCAATTTTGGAATGATGCATGCATTATTTTCATGAGCAAAGATGCACGAGAAATATTTACAGCTTAACCAGATATTGAGTCGCACTTCTCATTGATCAAGCAACTTGTGGACATGAAGAACTTTAAGATGCCCCCCACCTAGTCGCTCCCCTTATTTTATTTATTGTTGTAATGAGATATTTTTATCTAAATTCGTAAGGCTTATCGCATTGGATTGAACTACCATGATTTTATTATGGAAGTTGACATTGTAAGATTTATATTATGAATCTCTCTATTATTTAGATTCAATACCATGTTTGTACTTATCATTATGGAAGTTGTACCTGTTGGTAAATATCTTGTTTTTATGCCTATTTTCCATGCCTGTAATTGTTTGGAAAATATCTTAGTTTGATGCATGTTGGTAAATATCATTATGGAAGTTGTAATTGTTTAGTAAATATCTTAGTTTTTCTGCTGCTATTTTGCAGCTGTATCTGCAGCTATTAATGTCGATTTCTTTCTCTGCTGCTGCTATTCGTTTCTGCACCTGAACTGAATTTCTTGCTGTTGTTTTGTAGCTACTTTACAGTTGATCTGCAGCATTTCTAATGCTCTATGAAGCATTCTACAGCCGTTGCCCTTTATTCTTACAGATGTTGCTAATATCCTTGTTGCTGTTATTGTTGATATGCTGCATTGTTGCATTTGTTCATCATCTCAGTGCATAGCATGAATGCTACAATCTTTCTCTTTATTTATGAGGAAAAGCCAAAAAGGAATCGAGAAATAATAATTTACCTCTGTTTGGTAGTGTTGTGGCCAGTAGTGTAATATAATTATTGTGATGTATAAGGAGCTAATATAATTATAGAGTAATTCCCCCCCCCCCCCCCCTCCCCGCCAAAACCCAACAAAGAAGTTCTGAACAGCACAATATAGAGATTATTCAGCAAAACAGTTAACCTGTAGCTTAATTGGCATAAGATTGCATGTTGGCTTTCAAAACCAGAAAATGATGATGAAAACCATTCGATATTAAAATGATCAAAGTTATCGTAGAAGAAAACCAACACTAAATTCTTGTTATAACAATTTATACAATCCTTTACTGATTAAAGAACTATTTACTCATTAGGCCACAATAAATAACAAAGAACTTCAAGTATGTTAATTATGCTACAGAGGAGATCATCTCTTGTTGTAATATCCACCAAATGGAAAAATTAACTAAACTAAATTCAATATAATTACCTTCTTTTATAATATGTATTATGAGAGTTTTATTTGTAAGGAACCGTTTTAGAATTCTTCGAGAACTGGATACATGTTGATAATGGAGATACTAAATGGTTATGAAACACGATGTTTTCAAGATTTTTGTTTAGATAAAAAAAAACATTTTTAGAATTGTGTGGTGATCTAAGAAATTATTATGGATTGAAACCCACACATGATATCGTTGTGGAGGAAAAGTAGACATGTTCTTGATGACTTTAGCACATGTAGCTGGAAATAGATTGATACAAGAGACTTTTCAACATTCGGGAGATACTATCAGTAGGCATTTTCATATGGTGTTAAATGTAGTCTTACAACTTTCTACAGACATTATTAGACAGGATGCCAATTATAATAATGGATCACAATATCATGTGCCCCAGAATGACCGATATCTTCCGTTTTTTGAGGTATAAATGTTTTCTTTTCTCTTTATAAAGTGTATATAAATTATACATGTTGCATAAAAGGGTTTTCTTTTCCATATTTTAATCGAATTGTATTGGAGCAATTGATGGTACACATATAAAAGCTCGACTTCCAAAAGGGCAAAACGTTCCATACATTGGGAGAAAAGGCGTTCCTACACAAAACATAATGGCATTATGTGATTTTAACATGTGTTTTACATGTATGGCCTGGATGGGAGGGTAGTGCTCATGACACTTGCATATTCACACAAGCACTTATAAGAGAAGAGCTTAAATTTCTGCACCCAACTGGTGGTACAGTCTCATACTTTTAAATTTTTTATCATTTATTTTTATATAATATTTTTTATTGATTAAATTTGGTTATTGTATTTTCCTAGATAAATTTTATGTTGTCGATGCAAGTTACCCAAACACAAAGGGCTACATGGCTCCTTATACAGGACAATTTATAAGGTATCACCTCCCAAATTTTCATCGTGCTGGAACAAGGCAAACACGTTCACCAAGAGGGGTTAAAGAAAAGTTTAACTATTTACATTCCTCTTTAAGAAATGTTATTGAACGTACATTTAGAGTGTGGAATGCAAGATGGGCTATTTTGCGTAATATGTCATTTTTCTCATTCGAGACACAAAGAAATATTGTTATTGCATCAATGGTCATCCACAACTACATAAAAAAAAATCTAACTCTGATAATGCATTTCAAGTAGTTGAGAAAAAGGGATATAGTCTAGAAGATGTTATTGGTGGTGGTGATGACAATGTTGTACATTGGGGTGGATCTACTTCAGTTAGTAATGATTTAATTATGCAAGCAATAAGAGATTATATTGCATTAAAAATCTCTAACTTAGAATAAGATTGTAGTCGATATGTTTAGACAATTTGTTAAGTGTTTTATTTAATGAAATTGGAGATGATTGTTATGATACGATATTGAATCAATATATCTTTTTATTAATGTCCTTTTTAGTAATCTTTACATTTGATTTTTACTTATAAGTCATTATCAGTCGAATACCTTTATAACTTGTTTAACTTATTTTTTGACTTATCAGTCAAATTAGTGTCAAACGCTTTTACTTATCAGTCGACTTATATTTTAACTTATATTTTGACTTTAAGTCCTTTTAAAATAACTTGTTCCTAAACGGACTCTAAGTGGACAACATTTAAATATAATATTCAAACACTACATTCATTTTAATCATTAAAAAATAAGGCATGATATTAAAATTCGTGCTATACCTCACTTTTTAATAGTTGAGATGAATATAATATTTAATTTTATATTTAATTTTTGTACTCCTAAACTTATCCGTAAGTTATTGTCTAATAAACATCACATTTTTTATTATTCTGATTCGTGTATGTTTCGAACTTGAAAACCCCAAGAAAAAGAAAAGGAAATGGAATTTCAAATTTATTACAGCTTTCTTAGTCATCTGTTACACTAATTTTAATATTGTTCTTTCCACTACATATTTTAGAAATATAAATAATAACGCTTATGTTCATTACAATTGGTATGGGGGCCTACGCACTGGCCGTACGAATTTTGTTATGTTTTTGGACTTATTATGTTGCCACGGGGTATGTGTACGTAGTGCAAATTAGAAACTTTGTATTTTTTTTCCATAGTTTTTAGCCGTTTTCAGAATGAAACAGTTATGTGTATTTAGAATTTGGAGTATGAGAATTTTCGTCACACTTTAACATAGTGATATTTTTTGCATTTCGCCCATGATTTTTTTTTAATTTTTCACGTAAATTTTGTGTTTTAATTATTAATTTTTTGTTGACTTCTGTGTTTGTAGTTTGATGCAACAACAATCTATATGTTTTTTTTTCTTTTCTTTTTGTATAACCTTCGTTAGGGTCCCTTTCTTTCGGCTATGCATTTTCCAAATTCAAAACATACATGTAAAGAATTTTGCGCCTCTACATATGATGTCAAAAGAAAAAGGGGAAAATAAGATGCTAATTAAGAAGAAGAAACAATAATTTATTCTACCAACTCTGCAAGTAGATTTATGTTTCTAAGAACGATTACACATCGTACTTTATACTTGATTTATTATGCAAGGTCACAAGTTTGAGTCTATTTATTAACAAAAAGTCAAAAATTCATCAAGTACGCTTTAAAAGATTGAAATGAATATTTTTTTTAGATTCTCTTCTAGTTTTCTCCTGCTTTCTCAGACTCCCCCTAAACCCTTAAGATTGAAACGTACTCTTAAAATTACCACATTGTAATAATGTAGATTTACAACTAAAAAGGAATGTCAAATAACAATGATTATTATGCACTTTTTATTTACTATTATTTTGTAAAAGAACATATTATTAGCACTATTTGAGGACTAAATAGTGTCAACTTTATGTATGGTGGTCCCCTACATTTCTTTCTCAGTTGTCACGACCATTAGTTGGATGACATGGTGTGCACATAACCATTATTTGTTATAAAATAAGTAAATAAAATAAAAATAAAAATAAAAACTAAAAACATGACTACAAGTTTTATAGGCATATTTACAAAAAATAAGAAACAAAGCCCAATCAAAATTAGTAGTATCAAATAAATCTGAAGTTCAATCCAAATTGAAGCCCAATCTATTCTGAATTAGCAGTAAAGCCCAATCAACTAGGACTATCAATTAATCCAAAATACCAGAATGAGATGACAACATATGAGAAACCTTGTACAGTACCAGAATTAGCAGTAATATGACCTCAATAAAGTCGAAGCTTAATTCACATTGGTTGCTATATCAAGGAAATAATTAATTAAGTGAAAAAGTTTAATATACCTAAAGAAAGGTCATGAAAACATGAAGTTTTAGAGTCCCGAGCAAATATATAGAAGTTGGGAAAATAATATGGTGTGACACATTAGATAATATATCATTATTCTGATTTTTTTTGAGAAAATACGGAGGATATTAGTAGCTTTTGGTTTTGAAAGTATAGGCTGCAAATGACATGACCAGATTAGTTAAGGTTTTAATAAAAACGACGTAAATTAAATTAATAAATGACACGTTTATATATATATATATATATATATATATATATATATATATATATATATATATAATTTTACATTTTTCTATTTATTAATTTTGGTGATTTTTTTGAAATTTTTGAAATTAACTTGAGACATTTTTAAAGTTAAAATTGAAACGGCTAATTAAAAATTATAAAATAATAAAACTTAGAACGAGCAATATGTTTTTGATAGTTTACAATATTTATCATGATTAAAATTAAAATAAATTAATATTAATTTTAATTTTAAAAATCTCTTAAATTAATTATAAAAAATTAATCAAATAATATAAAAGGAAAGAAGTATTAGGTGTGGTTTCACGCGTGCAGAAACCTTTTTTGACCTTTGGCTAAGATCAAGTGGTCTATGTATGTATTCAGAAGATATTTAAGATGGGGTTGGGGGAGGAAGAATTATTTTAAAAGATTCCAAGATATTGAGAAGACAAGAACCCCCACGACCAATGGATTTCAAGAAATGTCCAAAAACAAGAAGAGACTGGAACGAGTGGAATATTAATTTTATTTTATATTTATATATCTATATATTTATATGTATATAAAATTTATCTTCATCTTTTTCAGTGGAGATCATGATATGTGCGTGCCATTTACTGGGACCCAAGCATGGACCAGTTCACTTGGATATAAGATTCTGGACGAATGGAGGTCATGGAAATTTAAGGGACAAATTGCGGGGTATATATACCTGACACATTCTTGATAATAATAATATAGTACTCCACTCCACATATAATTATAACATACCTCTCTTTTCCAAAATTTGAGTTTTAATTATATTAGGGTTTATCAATTATCATACACATTGAATTATATATTTCAAATATTCGATAAAGTTTTTTGTATTCTATTGTAAAAATGATTTATCTTGCGACAGAAAATAGTCTTGATTTTTGTTGAGACTAAGTAAACACATAAATCAATTACCAAAGTATTTTTATTAATTTACGGATTATGTGATTTTGTCTACTCTCAATAAGAATCTGACACATTTTTGTCGCAAAATATATGCAAACTCTTCTTCTCTTTTCCAAAATTTTAGTTTTAATTAATTTTTAAACTTAACTATATTAAGGTTTATCAATTATCATACACACTAAATTATATAATTCAAATCTTCGATAATGTTTTTTGCATTCTATTGTAAAAATGATTTATCTTGAGATAGAAAATAGTCTCGATTTTTGTTGGGACTAAGTAAACACATAAATCAATTATCAAAGTATTATTATTAATTTACGGATTATGTGATTTTGTCTACTCTCAATAAAAGTCCGACACATTTTTGTCGCAAAATATATTCAAACTCTTATTCTCTTTTCAAAAATTTTAGTTTTAATTAATTTTTATACTTAATTATATTAAGGTTTATCAATTATCATACACACTAAATTATATATTTCAAATCTTCGATAATGTTTTTTGTATTCTATTGTAAAAATGATTTATCTTGCGACAGAAAATAGTCTCAATTTTTGTTGGGACTAAGTAAACACATAAATCAATTACCAAAGTATTTTTATTAATTTATGGATTATGTGATTTTGTCTACTCTCAATAAGTGTCTGACACATTTTTGTAGCAAAATATATTCAAACTCTTCTTCTCTTTTCCAAAATTTTAGTTTTAATTAATTTTTATATTTAATTATATTAAGGTTTATCAATTATCATACACACTAAATTATATATTTCAAATCTTCGATAATGTTTTTTGTATTCTATTGTGAAAAATGATTTATCTTGCGACAAAAAATAATTTCGATTTTTGGTGGGACTAAGTAAACACATAAAGCAATTACCAAAGTATTTTTATTAATTTACGGATTATGTGATTTTGTCTACAATCAATAAGAGTCGGCCACATTTTTGCTGCAAAATATAAAAAAACCCTTCTTTATTTATTGGAAATTAAGAAAATAACATTTTGTTACACAAAAAAGCACGAATAAATTTACTAGTGCTTGAGCCTCGAGAAGTCAAATTCTCTCTATCGAGTATACACTTTATACATTTAGCAATGTAGTGAAACTTTGTAAGTGATAATAAGATTATGATGCCTTATTAGATAGAAAAAACGTTATTGTGCAAAGAAATATTTCGTTAATAACATATTACAAACCTTTTTTTTTTTAATGTAAAATTCTCATGCACTGTCAATGTATATAAGAATAATTCATTTTCTTTCACTTAGCCTTAACCTAATGAAAATCTTTACGTCATAATGTTGAGCGCACTGAGCTTGATCTCGTCATAACATTACCATTCATGGTTTGATAATCTTATACTCTTTTTTGCAGTTATACTCAAGGATATGAGAATGATTTTACTTTTCTAACAATTAAGGTACAACAAGGACTACAATTTTGAAAAAAAAAATGAAAGAAAAAAAAATTCACAGACCCTACGGTCTAATTTATATTTTGTTCCTGTGTGGCAATAGGGAGCAAGGCACACTGTACTAGAGTATAAGCCACAAAAGGCATTGGTCTTTTACAGCCGTTGGTTTGAAGGAAAGTCAATATAATTCGGTCGTAGTTCAAAGTGGATTGAGAAACGTAGTACCAAATAACTAAGAGTCTGTTTGGGAACAACTTATTTTAAAATGACTTAAAGTTTAAATATAAGTTGACTTAAAGTTCAAATATAAGTTGATTTATAAGAAAAAACGTTCGGCACTAATTTGACTGATAAGTCAAAAATTAAGTTAAAACAAGTTATAAAAGTGTTCGGTTGATAATGACTTATAAGTAAAAATTTAATGTAAATATTACTAAAAAGGGCATTAATAAACAAATATATTGATTCAATATTATGTCATAACAATCATCCATAATTTCATTAAATAAAACACTCGACAAATTGTCTAAACATATCAACAACAATCTTATTCCAAGTTAGAGATTCTTAATGCAATATTATCTCTTATTGCTTGCATAATTAAACTATTACTAACTGAAGTAGATCCACTCCAATATACAACATTGTCATCACCACCACCAATAACATCTTCTGGACGATATCCCTCTTTCTCAGCTACTTGAAATGCATTATCAGAGTTACATTTTTTTCTTATGTAGTTGTGGATGGCCAGAAAAATGGCATATCACGCAAAATAGCTCATCTTGCCTTCCACACTCCAAATGTACGTTCAATAACATTTCTTAAAAATGAATGTAAATAGTTAAACTTTTCTTTAACCCCTCTTGGTGAACGTGTTTGCCTTATTCCAGCACGACGAAAATTCGGGAGGTGATACCTTATAAATTGTCCTGTATAAGGAGTCATGTAGCCCTTTATGTTTTGGTAACCCACATCGACAACATTAAATTTATCTAAGAAAATACAATAACCAAATTTAATCAATAAAAAATATTAAATAAAAAAATGATAAAAAATTTAAAAGTATGAGACCGTACCACCAGTTGGGTGCAAAAATTTGAGTTCTTCTCTTATAAGTACTTGTGTGAATATATGAGTGTCATGAGCACTACCCTCCCATCCAGGTCATATAAATGTAAAACACATGTTAAAATCACATACTTCCATTATATTTTGTGTAGAAATGCCTTTTCTCCCAATGTATGTTGCATCTTGCCCTTTTTGAGGTTGAGCTTTTATGTGTGTACCGTCAATTGCTCCAATACAATTCGATTAAAATATGGAAAAGAAACCCCTTTATGCAACATGTATAATTTATATACGCTTTATAAGGAGAAAAGAAAATATTTATACCTTAAAAAAATGGAAGATATCGGTCATTCTGGGGCATATGATATTGTGCTCCATTATTATAATTGGCATCCAGTCTAATAATGTTTGTAGAAAGTTGTAAGACTGCATTTAACACCATATGAAAATGCCTACGGATAGTATCTCCCAAATGTTGAAAAGTCTCTTATATCAATTTATTTTCAGCCCCATGTGCTAAAGTCATCAAGAACATGCCTACTTGTTCTTCCACAACGATATCATGTGTGAGTTTCAATCCATAATGATTTCTTAGATTGCCACACAATTCTAAAAATATTTTTTTATCTAAACAAAAATATTGAAAATATCGTGTTTCATGACCATTTAGTATCTCCATTATCAACATGTATCCAGTTCTCGAAGAATTCCAACACAGTTCCTTATAAATAAAACTCTCATAATACATATAAATTCCTAGAGTTATCATTTGAGACATTAGTAACCATTCTTTATCTTCTACTTGCCACTATTGAATATCTAACTCTTTATTTCTCATAAACTCTTCGTCATTGTTATGATCGTTATCAAAAAAACTAACATTAAAAAAATAGATTTTTTTTCATCCACTTGTGCTAGAATATGATTCATATCCATTTGATCACACTTCCTTTATCCTCTTCCTGCAGCCAATCTGTATTTTAAAAGAAGGCAATTATATTGAATTTAGTTTAGTTTATTTTTTCATTTGGTGGATGTTACAACAAGAGATGATCTCCTCTGTAGCATAATTAACATACTTGAAGTTCTTTGTTATTTAATGTGACCTAATGAGTAAGTAGTTATTTAATCAGCAAAGGATTGTATTAATTGTTATAACAAGAATTTAGCGTTGGTTTTCTTCTACGATAATTTTTATCATTTCAATACCGAATGGTTTTCATCATCATTTTCTGGTTTTGAAAGCCAACATGCAATCTTATACCAATTAAGCTGCAGGTTCGTTGTTTTGCTGAATAATCTCTATATTGTGTTGTTCAGAACTTCTTTGTTGGGTTGGGGGTTGGGGGTTGGGGGGGGGGGGGGGGGGGGGGGGGAGAATTACTCTATAATTATATTAGGTCCTTATACTTATTCATAACTTAGCGCCTGTTCAAGAGAGACTTACAAGTTGCTCAAGCCAACTTATAAGTCACTTATTACATTTAGGTGTTTGGCAACAACTTCTTTTTTGTCTTATAAGTTGGTTTTTAAGTCAAAAAAGAGAGTAAGATATCAGTCATTTTTTTAAGTTGGTCAAAGCTTATGAATTGTCCATTATACCCCTAACATATTTTGCTAAATTATAATATTTATCCTTCAACTTAAATGTTGAATACTCCTCTCCCTCTTCTAAAGTAAACATTACAGATCTGAGAACAAAATCTCTCTCTCACTCCTCCATCTTCTTCGAGAATTGGCAAAAAAAATTGCTTCAGATTCTAGATTTGGGGTTTGTTCGTCCAACAAAGCTTGTTATCTATTTTAGGTACTTCAAATCTCACCCAACAATTTCATTTTTCTATAGTATATGTTTGGATGTACCTTAGATTTTCAAATCCTTGAACATGAACTAAATCATAGATCTTGGGTGTATCTATATATAAAATTATTATATATATATTGTTTTGGGTATCCTATTCAATCTGTTCAAGCCTCCGCTACTTTCATTAGGTAATTAATTATGTTCTGTACTTTGTATTTGCTCTCATGACTTTGAGGTCTATGATTTTTTTGTTTATAAGGGTACTAGGACATATGTATTATGCTTTCCAAAATCAGCTTCTTTTAATTTTTAGTTTTTTACTTTTTAATTTGTGTACAACTTATTATACTAGTATATTTTTAGAAAGGCTTTGCTGAGTTTAGAAAGTTTTATTTATTTAATATGCCATAGTTTAATATTTGTTCTCATTAATGTTGATGTTTTCTACTTTTAATTAGCTAATATGGTTGGGTTCCACTATTCAAGATTGCTTATAAATATAATTTGAGACCTAATAACTAAATTTCAATAATGGGTACTTGTATGATTAAAAGTAAATTTAATGTTGATCAATTTCTCTGTTGAATGCATACATGTGAATGAACTTTTTTCTAAACTTCTAGTGCAGTGTAGATGATTCATTTTTTATTTTCTAATTTGAAGTGAAACTTGTTTACTCATTAATGCAATATTCACTTTGCTAATTAAGCTCTTGTAAATTGATAATGTATGGCATATTTACCCATGAAACTTACATGAACTGGATTGTGCCTTCTCAGAGTAGCATTCACAGGGTATGCTCACACGAGTTGATATTCATTTATACTTTGAGTAGTTGTTGAGTATCTGTAAAGTACAGATACATGGCCTTGTTTCACTGATGTTCATTTATACTTATTAAACTCATTTTTCTATTTGAGAATATTTTGAACTATGACATAAGATATTTATAATAATTGTTATACTTTTCTGTTTTCCATTTCAGCTATCTGATGCACATTATGACTTTCTCACTTTTGTTATATTATTGTTTGGTGTTTATAAATTAGATGGACAGTCAAGGAATAAGGGGATCAAAAAAACTTCATATAAAGGGTAGGGGAAGGGGTAGGGGGATAAAGACATTAATGAAGACTCAAGCCAAGGATCTGCAAAATGGAATGAATATGCCCATCAAATATTTGTTAAGTTATGTATGGATGAGGTAAGAAAAGGAAATAGAGATGGTAATCATTTCAACAAAGTAGGTTGAAATTATCTTTTAAGCAATTTTAATATGGAGTCGAGTCGAAATTATAATTTGAAACAAATAAAGAATCATTGGACGCAAATGAGAGGAGATTGGTCATTGTGGCATCAATTAATGTATAAGGAAATTGGATTGGGTTGGGATGAAGCCAAACAGAATGTTAATGAGTCTGATGAATGGTTGCAAAATAAAATTAAGGTATCCTTAATAAACTTTATGAGATGAGTAAGTTAGACTTTATTAACAATTTTTTCCCCTTATGCTATATGCAGATGAACAAAGAGTTTACCAAATTTTATAAGAAAAATTGTTCAATGTACAACAATGAGTATCATAAGTTATTAGCAAGTGTGGTTGCTACGGGTGGGGGTGCACATGCACCAAGTCAAGGATTCGCCCCTCCATTAGTGTCTACGCAGAGATCAAGAATTGGTCATGATGATTACTTTGATGTTGATATCGAAGGAGATGCATATGGTGGCAGTATTGGTGGCGAGGGTAGTGGGGATAGTGATGATATACTTATGGAAGATAACGGTGGTGAGGGTAGTGGTGTTCGTGAGGTGTTTTCTGGATCATTAAAGAGGCCATCAAACAAGCAGGATAGTAACGTGAAAAAAGAAAGAAAAAGGTAACAACTCGGGAGCATCTATCCAGTCAAATTGATTCAATGTTAAATATCATGCAAATAAGAAGTGCAACCACAATGACATTTTCTGTACAAGAGTCATCCGTGCCTACTTCAACCGCATGTATCAAGTTATTAAGTGAGCTTCCAAACGTGCATCCAAATACTCGATTTTGGAATGATGCATGTATTATTTTCATGAGCAAAGATGTACAAGAAATATTTGTAACTTAACCAGATATTGAGTCGCGCTTCTCATTAATCAAGCAACTTGTGGACATGAAAAACTCTAAGATTCCCCCCACCTAGTCGATCCCCTTATTTTATTTATTGTTGTAATGAGATATTTTTATCTAAATTTGTAAGCCTTGTCGCATTGGATTGAACTACCATGATTTTATTATGGAAGTTGAGATTTTAAGATTTATATTATGAATCTCTCTATAATTTGGATTGAATACCATGTTTGTACTTATCATTATGGAAGTTGTACATGTTGGTAAATATCTTGTTTTGATGCCTATTTTCCATGCCTGTAATTGTTTGGAAAATATCTTAGTTTGATGCATGTTGGTAAATATCATTATGGAAGTTGTAATTGTTTAGTAAATATCTTGGTTTTTCTGCTGCTATTTTGCAGCTATATCTGCAGCTATTAATGCTAATTTCTTTCTCTGCTGCTACTCTTCGTTTCTGCACCTGAACTGAATTTCCTGCTGTTGTTTTGTAGCTACTCTGCAGCTGATCTGCAACATTTCTAATGCTTTATGAAGCATTCTGCAGCTGTTGCCCTTTATTCTTACAGATGTTGCTAATATCCTTGTTGATGTTATTGTTGATATGCTGCATTGCCACATTTGTTCATCATCTCATTACATAGCTGCATTTGTTCATCATCTCAGTGCATAGCAGATATGCTACAATCTTTCTCTTTATTTATGAGAAATTTGAGGTGTGTTTTGTCGAAGGAATGAGGAAAAGCCAAAAAAGAATCGAGAAATAATAATTTACCTCTGTTTGGTAGTGTTGTGGCCAGTAGTATAATATAATTATTGTGAAGTATAAGGACCTAATATAATTAAATATAATTATAGAGTAATTCCCCCCCCCCCCCCCCCCACCCAAACCCAACAAAGAAGTTCTGAACAACACAATGTAGAGATTATTTAGCAAAACAATGAACATGTAGCTTAATTGGCATAAGATTGCATGTTGGCTTTCAAAACCAGAAAATGATGATGAAAACCATTCAGTATTGAAATGAAAAGTTATTGTAGAAGAAAGCCAACACTAAATTCTTGTTATAACAATTAATACGATCCTTTGCTGATTAAAGAACTATTTACTCATTAGGTCACATTAAATAACAAAGAACTTCAAGTATGTTAATTATGCTACAGAGGAGATCATCTCTTGTTATAATATCCACCAAATGGAAAAATAAACTAAACTAAATTCAATACAATTGCCTTCTTTTATAATACAGATTGGCTGCAGGAAGAGGACAAAGGAAGTGTGATCAAATGGATATGAATCCTATTCTAGCACAAGTGGATGAAAAAATATTCTATTTTTTTAATGCTAGTTTTTTTTATAACGATCATGACAATGACGAAGAGTTTATGAGAAATAGAGAGTTGGATATTCAAAAGTGGCAAGTAGAAGATAAAGAATAGTTACTAATATCTCAAATAACTACTTTAGGAATTTATATGTATTATGAGAGTTTTATTTGTAAGGAACCTTGTTGGAATTCTTCGAGAACTGGATACATGTTGATAATGGAGATACTAAATGGTCATGAAACACGATGTTTTCAAGATTTTTGTTTAGATAAAAAAACAATTTAAAATTGTGTGGTGATCTAAGAAATCATTATGGATTGAAACCCACACATGATATCGTTGTGGAAGAACAAGTAGGCATGTTCTTGATGACTTTAGCACATGGGGCTGGAAATAGATTGATACAAGAGATATTTCAACATTTGGGAGATACTATTAGTAGACATTTTCATATGGTGTTAAATGCAGTCTTACAACTTTCTACAGACATTATTAGACCGAATGCCAATTATAATAATGGATCACAATATCATGTGCCCCAAGATGACCGATATCTTCCATTTTTTGAGGTATAAATGTTTACTTTTCTCTTTATAAAGTGTATATAAATTATAAATGTTGCATAAAGGGTTTTCTTTTCCATATTTTAATCGAATTGTATTGGAGCAATTGATGGTACACATATAAAAGCTCGACTTCCAAAAGGGCAAAACGTTCCATACATTGGGAGAAAAGGCGTTCCTACACAAAACATAATGGCATTATGTGATTTTAACATGTGCTTTACATGTATGGCCTGGATGGGAGGGTAGTGCTCATGACACTTGCATATTCACACAAGCACTTATAAGAGAAGAGCTTAAATTTCTGCACCCAACTGATGGTACAGTCTCATACTTTTAAATTTTTTATCATTTATTTTTATATAATATTTTTTATTGATTAAATTTGGTTATTGTATTTTCTTAGATAAATTTTATGTTATCGATGCGGGTTACCCAAACACAAAAGGCTACATGGCTCCTTATACAGGACAATTTATAAGGTATCACCTCCCAGATTTTCGTCGTGTTGGAAAAAGGCAAACACGTCCACGAAGAGGGGTTAAAGAAAAGTTTAACTATTTATGTTCCTCTTTAAAAGATGTTATTGAATGTACATTTAGAGTGTGGAATGCAAGATGGGCTATTTTGCGTAATATGTCATTTTTCTCATTCGAGACACAGAGAAATATTGTTATTGCATTAATGGTCATCCACAACTATATAAGAAAAAAATCTAACTCTGATAATGCATTTCAAGTAGCTGAGAAAGAGGGATATCGTCTAGAAGATGTTATTGGTGGTGGTGATGACAATGTTGTACATTGGGGTGGATCTACTTCAGTTAGTAATGATTTAATTATGAAAGCAATAAGAGAAAATATTGCATTAAGAATCTCTAACTTGGAATAAGATTGTAGTCGATATGTTTAGACAATTTGTTGAGTATTTTATTTAATGAAATTATGGATGATTGTTATGATATAATATTGAATCAATGTATCTTTTTATTAATGTCATTTTTAGTAATCTTTACATTAGATTTTCACTTATAAGTCATTATCAACCAAATACTTTTATAACTTGTTTTAACTTAATTTTTGACTTATCAGTCAAATTAGTGCCAAACGCTTTTACTTATCAGTCGATTTATATTTTAACTTTAAGTTAACTTATATTTTAACTTTAAGTCATTTTAAAATAAGTTGTTCCCGAACGGGGCTCTAAGTGGATAACATTTAAACATAATATTCAAACACTACATTCATTTTAATTATTAAAAAATATGGCATAATATTAAAGTTCATATTATATCTCACTTTTTAATAGATGAGATGAATATAATATTTAATTTTATATTTAAATTTTGTATTCCTAGACTTATCCGTAAGTTATTGCCTAATCAACGTCACTTTTTTTATTATTCTGATTCATATATGTTTCGAACTTGAAAAACCCCAAGAAAAAGAAAAGGAAATGGAATTTCAAATTTATTACAGCTTTCTTAATCATCTGTTATACTAATTTTAATATTGTTCGGGGGGCTATGCACTGGCCGTACGAATTTTGTTATGTTTTTGGACTTATTATGTTGCCGCGGGTATATGTGTACGTAATGCATATTAGAAACTATGGTTTTTTTTTCTTAGTTTTTAGCCGTGTTCAGAATGAAACAGTTAAGTTTATTTAAAATTTGGAGTATGAGAATTTTCGTCACACTTTAACGTAGTGATATTTTCTGTATTGCGCTCATGATTTTTTTTAATTTTTTCTGTAAATTTTGTGTTTTAATTATTAATTTTTTGTTGACTTCTGTGTTTGTAGTTTGATGCAACAACAATCTATATGTTTTTTTTTTCTTTTCTTTTTGTATAACCTTCGTTAAAGTCCCTTTCTTTCGACTATGCATTTTTCCAAATTCAAAACATATATGTAAAAAAATTTGCACCTCTACATATGATGTCAAAAGAAAAAGGGGTAAATAAGATGCTAATTAAGAAGAAGGAATAATAATTTATTCTACTAACTCTGCAAGTAGATTTATGTTTTCAAAAGTGATTACACGTCGCACTTTTTACTTGATTTATTGTGCAAGTTCATAAGTTTGAGTCTATCTGCTAATAAGAAGTCAAAAATTTATCCAGTACGTTTCAGAAAATTGAAATTTATGTTTTTCTTAAATTCTCTGCAAATTTTCTTCTGATCTCTTTCCCAGACTTCCCTTATACCCTTAGAATTAAAATGTACTCCTAAATTTATCACATTGTAATATTATAAATTTTCAACAAAAAGGAATGTCAAATAGCAATGATTATTATGCACTTTTTATTTACCATTATTTCGTAAAAGAACATATTATTAGCACTATTTGAGGACTAAATAATGTCAACTTGATGTATGGTGGTCCTCTACATTTCTTTCTCAGATATCACAACCAGTAGTTGGATGACATGGTGTGCACATAAACATTAGACCCCCCACTTGGACATAATTATTAAAAACATTTTTCTTTTGTTTATTACCATTATTTGTTATAAAATAAAATTAAAAAAAAAAAAAACTATAGACATGACTACAAGTTTTATAGGCATATTTACAAAAACATAAGAAACAAAGCCCAATCACAATTAGTAGTATCAAATAAATATGAAGTTCAATCCAAATTGAAGCCCAATCTATTCTGAATTAGCAGCAAAGGCCTATCATCTAGGACTATCAATTAATCCAAAATACCATAATGAGATGACATATGAGAAACCCTGTACAGTACCAGAGTTAGCAATAATATGACCTCAAATAAAGTCAAAGCGTATTTCACCTTGGTTGCTATGTCAAGGAAATAACTAAATAAGTGACAAAGCTTCATATACCTGAAGAGAGGAAAAAATTATTAAATGTTCTTGGAATATTTGTCACGTGATGTTCTACATCACTTATATACTGTCATTTTAATACTTAAAATAAAACGATTCATTTTAAGTGCTGAAATAATAACACATGAGTAATATAAAATACTACGTGACAAATGTCTCAGGTTCACTAAATAATTAAGCAAAGAAAGTTCATGAAAACATGAAGTTTTAGAGTCCCGAGCAAATATATGGAAGTTAGGGAAAATAATGTGGTGTGACACATTATTAGACCATATATCATTATTCTGATTTTTTTTTTGAGAAAAGATGGAGGACATTAGTAGCTTTTGGCTCTGAAAGTATAGGCTGTAAATGACATGACCAGATTAATAAAAACGACGTAATTAAATTAATAAATGACACATTTATAAATATGTATATACTTAATTTTACATTTGTCTATTTATTAATTTTGGTGATTTTTTAAAAAAATTTAAAAATTAACTTGAGATATTTTTAAAGTTAAAATTAAAATGATTAATTAAAAATTATAAAATAATAAAATTTAAAACGAACAATATATTTTTGATAATTTACAATATTTAATTAAAATAAATTTATATCAATTTTAAATTTAAAAATCTCTTAAATTAATTTTAAAAAATTAATTAAATAATATAAAACGAAGGAGGTATTACGTGTGGTTTCACAAATGCAGATAACCTTTTTCGACCTTTGGCTAAGATCAAGTGGTCTATGTATGTATGTATTCAGAAGATATTTAAGTTGGGGTTGGGAGAGGAGGAATTATGTTAAAAGATTCCAAGATGTTGAGAAGACATGACTGTTAAGGTCATGCCAGTGCCAGCCACAAGGTCCAAAAACAAGAATAAACTGGCTTAATTTGACAATGAAAATAACTCAAACCACGTAAAACACAAAAAAAAAAAAAAAAAAAAAACCTAAAACGACGAAAAATAGCAACACAAGTGGGAGAGTAGAGAAGCAGATTTTGCATGTAAAAGCTGAAAGAGTCTGCATTACCACAAAATAATTATCAACATTAACAATGATCAACAATTCACATAAAATTTCTGACAAAAATTGAAAGAAATAATACGCGGAGAGTTGGATTTTACAAAATTCCCATTCTACCCACACTAGAGAGAGAAAGGACGATTCCCAGACACTCTAATATAGCCGGGTCCACCTCTCCGGTCCAGAATAAACATCAATGGCCTTTTGCGATTAGGAGGATAAACCATAAACAAAGACGAGAACAAATAGATAACAAAAAAAAAGGACAGGAAAAAAGAATAACAAAGAGCTTTGAACCCGAAATAAACCTTTTGCGATTCCTCATTTGCGAGTTTTTGCTGCTGCTGCAGCTTGCTTGTCTTCTTCTCCGGGCACAAACCTTGGCAAAGTCAGCAATGTGTTTACACGAGAAACCCCTTCAAGGGCAGACCAGTCTTTTCCTGGCTCTGCATATAGTGAAGCATCATCTTCATTGCTTTCATCAGCTTCCTCATTACTTTCGTCTTTTAATGTCTCTTCTCCATTTCTAACGGTCCCAGAACGGTTCAACCCAGTTGGTCCGGAAGGGTCTTCTTTCTCATTTCCTAAAATGCTCTGTTCCATTGAGGCTATCTTCTCTTTTGATTCGATAGCCGAAGCAGTGGATAAATTGTTGGAGTCGAGGAAGAGGCAAACCACTGCACAGTCATCAACTTTTGAAGTAGGGTATTTGTACCTCCAGGCTCGAACTGCAGACTCAACCAGTGCTCGAGCAGCATAAGAACGTGCTGGGGCCGAAGCCACAATGTCTACAACCTCTTCGTTCGACAGAACATCCCAAACCTGTGATAAATAACAAATAAATTTAAAAAGCGAAAGATTAATGAATTACCCATCATCACAAGTGTCCACAGTTAGAATTCAGTACCCCATCTGTTGCTAGGACTACAAACTCATCCTTTTCTGTGAGGCGTCGAAAAGATATTTCAGGTACAGAGATTAGACCAAAATCTTTGAGGCAGAAATCCCCAAAAGCACGGGCCATGGCAAGGCCAGGGGAGTCATTGTTGGGCAACCAAACTCTGGCCACCTCAGGTTCATCCTGAAGGGCAAAAACTCGCCCTTTACATTTGCGAATCCTCTCTGCTTCCGCTGTAAATTGTAAACAAGGAGTTAAGAAAGAGATATTTTTAAATTTCTTTAAGAATAAGTTTTAAATTGTTTTAAAACCAAGATTAAATCATCTTTCTTTGATATTTCACCCTTATAAAAGTGAATCCACTTTTTACAAAAGTAATTTTCAGTTTTAAACAAATTTGAGTATCAGTGCATAAGCTTCACCCTAAGATTATAGAGATCAGATAAGCACATGTCCTTATAATCATCAGGCTTATTTTGTTTATATCATTGGTATTGTGCACACAAAAGGACAAAATATCTTAGCTGGCTTTCCTAATACTGTCATCTAAAGTACCAGTCCTTGAGAGTTTGTCCTATTCATGCATCATGTGGACCTGCTTGGTCATATACTCTCTGCCAAACTTACCTGGCTTGCATAATGTTGTCAAGTACTAAATATAAGTTGTCACACATATCTCACTGTGATCTTCACAATCATGCAACCTTTGCTGCAATAATTCTCATGTTTACCTTTTGAAAATTAAAATCAAGTATACTAGATTTGGCAAAAATCCCCAGTTTATAATATAGTGGCTTTCTATGGATCAACAGAATTTCAGCTTTAAATTGTTGAATTTTGTTATGATTTTAGGTAAAGTTTACAATTACAAACACGTCCAATCTGAAGAACTAAAAGTTTTTCCTGTTATGCTAATTATTAATTGGGATGTTGCAAGCTGCACAAGAACATAATAACTAGTAGAACATTAAAATGAATCACATATGTGATATATGTTGTATATGCAATGTTAAAAAGGTTAGTCAGTAGTGACTTGTTTCAAATATCATAACAGCTATTTTTAAATTTATTTTGTTCTTTTTACAAGTCCATGCTTACCTATTTCCCATTTACACAATGTCAACTTCAAACAAAACAAGAATCCTAATTTTAAGGAGGGGAAGACAGGGAGATAGAGAGACCTGGAAGATTTGGTTTTAGATCCACCGTCAGCTGAATTGCAGTAAGAGAATCATCTTTATCTCTTGTACCCATTACAGCCCTGGAGTCCCCAACATTACTAATCACAAGATCTTGGCCCTATAACAAACAATAAACAAATTCATGTTCAGATAATTCAAATTATCTTTGGAGAACCAACTTCATTTGAATATAGTCAAATTACCTGCTTAACCAGAGTTACAGCTGTTGTCCCACTGCAGAAGCAATCAATGTTAGTGTGCATTTTCAGTTCCCTATCCATGACTTTATAAGCCTTCAGAAAGGAGTCCTTCAGGGTCTGAAAGAGATCGAGTTGCTTTTCAGTTTCTTCAACATCGACAGAGGCCCTTGATTCCTCATCAGCAGTTAGAAAGGAGGTACTTTCCGAGTTCATGCTGCCTGTGGTAACATTTTCACTCTTTAAATTAACTTCCCAGTGTGCACTTAGTTTCAATGGGAGAGAATCTCTGACTCTCTTAGCAACCATGTGACCATAGGGTCCATGGCCATCAAAAACACCACAAAAGACCGTGTCTGTTCTCGAACCAAAGTTCTGAAAATAATCCTCCTTAAAGTTAGTATCACGTAATTCAAAATAATAATGAGATTAGCTATGATGATGATGATGATGATGAGAAGATAATAATTTATTCCCACAAAGACTATAAAGAGAAATACATGCTTTATGAATCAAGTTGGAAAAAAATTGAAACCTTTGTTAATTCCTCTAAAAATTTGAAAATACTAAAGATATATATACATTGAAACGAAGACGATAAAGAGAAAGACAAGCCTTATGAATCAAATAATATATTTTTTCCAAACCTTTGTTTATTGCTCTCACAATTTTAAAAGGCAAAACAAACAAAAAAAAGCTAGTGGTGATCCAACCTAATAACACGCATATCAATAATTATTGCAAGAAAGTACCACGTAAAGATGTAATTCCGACCTATACATCAGAAACTCATCAACGCATTAGAATGGCTCTGAATCTCATTCAAAATGACAACAATAGAATTCATTTATGTGAAACTAGTAGTTATACGGTAATACGATATTGGAAGCCACGTTCTTTTGTTGATTAAACACAGATCCATAGTGGCAAAATCAAACCAGACACAATTGAGAGTTACAATATGCTACTTTAATAGCAATCTTCGGTGAGGTATGATTGAGTATATCGTCAAACAATAACCATCATGAGATGTTGTTACTTTAACTACAAAGAAGATTGTTCTCCAGCTACATATGTACATGATCTAAGATAATCACGATATAGTATAACTTGCATATGTTAATCAGCAGTTGCCTACATCTGAAATATCATTTAACTGCTATCAAAATCTACTGATTTGTAGTCTATTAACAGGCTCACTAAAACTTCAAGGCATGCTCAGCCAATATAACCATAATGTTTTCTTATGCAAAATATGCACCTATCCTTTCATTTCCCACCCAGTACAAGAAGGGATCAAATATATATAGAAATAAAAACCTCAAAACATTTTGAAAAATAAAACCATAATAAGATGGAGGATGGCATGTGGCTAACCTCCCAAACAATCATGGCATCTTGATTGGTCCCTTTCTTGCCTTGCTGGGTAAAGAGTGAAGCAACTTCACTAGAACCATTCAAGAACATTCGACCCGGAATCCTGTGAAGCTGTTCTTCCCTCCTATAATCAAAGGAAGAATTCCGTGACCCGGGTCTTTTCTTTGAGCTCTTCCTCTTCCGAACACCTAGCGCAGACGTCTGCGACGTGGGAAGAGGGCTCCTGCTTTCTATGGATAAACAGGACCCCATCCTCAGGGCCCTGATAATATTTAATATGCAATCCAGACCAGCTAGACAATCACACCCCCTATTTTCAATTGAAGGATCCGTCACAACCAAGTAGATGAAACCCCTGCTGTTATTTAATCACCCTTTCCTGCCAAATCAACAGTTTAATCAACACCTCCAATTCCCAAATCTTTCAGCTCACAAAAACACAGTAGCACTCTCTGGCCAAAAAACACAAACAACAGAATCAAAACAAACTTGTTTCACTCTTCTTGATTAATAAACAATCACACAGGTATGAATAAGTTATTAAAGGGATAGAGCGTAAAAGGCAGATCTAAAACATTAATTATAAAAATCTCAGCATTTTTTCATTTCAATTCATTAATTGCAATAATCCAATAATATTTCTCTCTCCTTACCTCTTGCAAATCCTTCTACGTAAATCACAGAATCCCCAATAAGAAGATCAAAGCTTGAATACCCACCACGAATCTTCAACTTTGATTCCCAAATTCAGCAAAATAACCCACGAAATCTCACTACAATTTCACAAATTGTGCCATCAAGCAAAACCAAATAGCACTTCAACATAAACTGAAAACCAAATCATAAGGGTCAAACTCCAATAAACCCAATCTTCACAAAATCACCAGAAAAAATTGAAGTATCAAAAACAGAATGGAAAGGGTATGACGCACAAGTGAAGCTGAAACTTTCACACCAAATGGTGAAAGAGAAAGATAGCAGTAGAGAGAATTTGGAGGGGATTGGTTGTCAGAAATAGAAAAAGGGTGAAATTTCAACGGGATTGAAGAGAGAAAATCGCCAGAGCCAAGAGAAATGAGATCACAAAAAACGCGGTCTCAATTACACAGCGATTTAATGGAAGGGTGAGAAAGAATGGGTTTTTTAGAGAGAGCAAAAAGTCCTTCCTTCCAAGAGCATGTCTGTCAGACTGTCACCGTAAAAAATCTGTGACTTTTATCAATCAATAAATAGTTAAATACTTGTTAGTTGTTCCCAATTCAATTACTGTTACTGGGAGATGAAATTGGAAAGTTCAATTATTAATGTATTTAGTGCCCCTCAAATCTATCAATTTTAATAAAATACAATCTGTTTAATTTAAAATTTATTATGATTATTATTGAGGGTATAATAAAAAAAAATATGAATAAATATAAATGTACTTAATCATTAAAAAATAAAATATAATATTAAAATTTGTATTATATTATATTTTTTAATTATTAAAATTAAATATAATATTTAATTTTATATTTAAATATTATGTATATAAATTTATTTTAAAATATTAATATTTTTTTTGTTTTAAAATATAAGATGAAACTGTCTTTTAAACGTGTAAAAATATGCATTATCAAACCGTCTTCTACTTATCAGTCATTTATTTATTTTTAATATTTTGTTTGAATCGGGATATTTTGATAATTCGCCGTCCCACTACTAATAGAGATTGATAGTGATTTTTTTATAAAAAAAAGCTTGGACTATTCTTTTCTTTAACAGAGGACCGAAAATTTATTTACTCAAATAGTGTTCATAACTGTACCTTTTTTATATTGAATACATGAGCAAAATTTATACATAATACTTTAAATACTTAATATTTTTTCAATCTCCTATAATTATTAATCCTAAGAGTGTAAGCATGCTAACAATGTATGATAATATATTGATACTTTTTTCTATAATTTTTTTTTATTAAATTGAGTAATAACTTTTTATCTGCTTTTAGATTTTACGATTAAATTATATGATTGGTGAGTGTATTATAATAATAATAATAAATATTATGTGCGATGATATTTATTAAAAAAGTGATTTTGTACAAAATATACTTTATTCGTTTTGAATTGTAAGATCATTATTATCTTTAAAAATTCAATTGAGTCATTTTTAAATTAAAAATTAATAAAATACTTTTAAAAAATACAAATCACTAAATTTTATAATTAATAATATTTTTTAGACATTTCACAGCATTCATCACTCTATTAACTAAAATTAAAAGAATTTATATCAATTATAAATTTAAAAATATCCCACTTTGACTTCAAAAACTCATTAATGATTTATATTTTGGAAGTTTTTTTTCCGTAAACATATAGTTATTAATGAAAACTTAATTGAATTTGAAAATTCTACGATGATAATTCATCTATATATAAAACTAAAAGTATAGAATATTCATCTAAATTAATGATTCATCTATTTATGAAATAATGATATTTTATTTTAACTCAAATAGTTATATTTATGTATTTTAATAATAATAAAATTATTACATAATTAAATACTATTGATAGTTAGAATATTCCTTGTAATAGAATATTGACTAAATAAAAAAAATGTATAAAAATAGAAGATAATGACAGGAAAATAATTATGATAACAAGAGTATAGATGAAAAGATTTTGAAAGCCAATAAAGAATGAAAATCAAAATAACCCGAGTTAACTGAATTTTTTTTTTTAATTTTTTTTTTTTGTGCTTTTATATGGACTTGTTCTAGTGGTTGCCTTATGTATTTAATTATTGTAGAGATATAAAAATAAAAAATAATTTTAAAAGAAAAAATTGTAATCAAAACCAGGATGATAAAAGGGAAAGAAAAATTGTAATTTTGTGTCACGCTAGGCTCTTTTTTTTTTCTTCCTCTTTTTCCACTAGAAATTTAGATATATTATTATTTTGTCTTTTTTAATTTAATTTATTTTTATTTTTCTATTTAATCTTTTAAAGTTCTAATTTTAACCTACATAATTTACATATGCGGGTTGCTAATAGATATAGAAGTGAAAATATATTTTTAGTTTTGAGACGGAAAAAGTACGAAAATAGAAGAGAGAGAGAAACAATTAGTAAGAAAAATAAGTCTGATTTAAGTTGTATTTTTAAGGAGATTGAGCAAAAGGGTTTTAATTAATATTGATAATTTGGTATGGTAAACAAAATAAAAAAATAAAAATAAAAGAAGAAGTAGAAGAATAAAAGGAACGGATCAAAATTGAGCTGAGAAGAATGTAGCTTTGGGGGGTGGGGTTGCTTCAAAGCCTTGATGAACCCTTTTCGTTTTTATGCCTTTTCCCATCTGTTTTCTTACTTTTTTTCTCTTTTCAATTCTACTTTTTGCAGGAAATTAAAAACTCTCATCTTTAGTTAATTTGGCTGGGTGACTAAAACAACTTAATTCAAACACACGATCATTTAAAAGTTCATTTACATTGAAACATAAATATTTATCAAAATAACACTTTTAAAAATATCATTTAATAATACTATTTGGCATTCCATAAAATCCTTGTATCCAATAATTTCCTATTATAATGTTTTTCAGCTCTTTTCTAAGAGAGTAAATTAAATAAAAATCAATGAAAATATAATTTTTATATCAATAAATACTTAACAATTCAATTAAATATTTAAGGGAATTAGACAGTTGAGAATTCAATGCCTCACTATAGAAAACTTTAATTTTGAAGTCTTAATGCCGTATAAATTGAGTTTTCTTGTAATTAATGTTGAAGATCGAAAGTTTATCTATTAATCAATAAAAGAAAAAAAAATGGCGGTTGCTCGTGATTGAAACTTTTCTGTTTTAAAAAGTCAACGTTAAATGTAAGGAGTTTTCTCTCTAGAAAAACTTAAATTAGAACAAACTACATTAGAGAAAGTTTCTTAATTAGGGCTAAGTTAGGGTTAATTATAAGAAAATATATCATTCTCGACATTCAAGAACTCAAATATTAAAAAGTTAATCTATTAGATTTATGATCTATTAGAGTATTATATGTTTTCAATTTTTCTCCTTATGTTTTGATGTAAAATTTTACTATCACGTGGTACCTTAAGTCTCTCTATCTAACGAGGTTTATCTCTTATTTGATCCACCAAGAATTTCCCCGAAAAGATTTCACCACTTGCTTAAATAATATATAATCCCCCAAGCATGCCCATATCTATGACAATCTATCACTTGCTGAAAGAGTACATGCCCATAGTCATGACTCTGATACTAGTTGTTAAAAATATTTTAAAATCACATATTGACTCAAAATGTTAACCTATTAGGTTTGTGTGGTCTATTAGAGTATATATATTTTCAATTTTTCTCTTTATATTTCTATATGAAATTTTATTATCACGCGATACCTCAACAGTAATATTGTGAATTATGCTATATTATTTCTCTCTCTTAAGATAGAAGACGGACTCAATTTGTGTTTTGTGTCTATGTATATTTGTTCATTCTTTTTTGTTCCAATCTTTCAATGCTTCGTTTATAGATGATGATTGAACCTCCATGCTTTACCCAGGATGGACAATTTTGCTGGTACAAGATTAACTAGCAGAACTGTCTATGTTCTAATGAAATAACTCTTTCACCAACTAGGATGGGGACATGGGTTTTTTCAGCTCTATTTTCCCTCATTTCACTGTAATTGGATTTTCTTGGCATTTCTTTTTCAAGCTCCATGTTTATTAATCAAATTGGTTCTCTTTTATTACACTTTTTATTTCATCAGATATTTATCATACACGTTTGTTACTAATGATTTAATTGTATATAAGTTATATACTCTAGTTTTATATAATAAATATAGAGAATTGATATTTTCACAAGAAAATCGTCGTTATAAGTCTATACTAATATTTTTAATTGTCACTGTATGTCTATAGCGACGATTTTTTTGTAAAAATATTAAATTTTCTTATAGAAATATCACTTTATTGGGAAACATTCCTTAAAATTAGGAAACATTTTTTCTCCTTTATTGTGAACATTCTTTCTTGTGGAAATATCAATATCAAATTTTAATTTCCCTTTATTGGGGAACATTCTTTCTCCTTTATTGTGCGACTTTATTTTCCTCTTATTTGTGAGACTTGTATCATTACGCATAAAGTATGAGTTACTTAACATTTGTTATTGAGAGATTGTTGAGATTTTTTTCTCGTAACGTTCATTTAACTTGTACTAATATCTCTCTGTAGTTGGAGCATTCAAAAAATTTTTACTTAATTATATAGATCAATTTTGTCAAAATATATAATCAATAAGAGTATTTTTACCTTTAGAAATTAATGTAAGATGTTTAACCATTAAGATTTTATGAGGAACAAAATAACATAAATTAAGGTGTTAATTTCAATTTACACTCAAAATAAAGAATAATAATTGAAGTAAAAATGCCTAATCCACAATCATTCTATGTAGAAACCAATTTCATCCCACCCTCTATCCACGGGGCAAATTATCTTCTTCATTTTTAAAGGTCCAATGAATTATGTAATAACAGGAAAAGAAATCACATATCAAAAAAATATAATAAGAATAAAAATTATAAATAATTTTTTACTATTTAAGTGTTTGTCTATGACTTATTTTTTAATTTTTAAATTTACTTGTAATTAAGTTTTGAGAAGTAATAATTTTTAACTTCTCAAAAACTTATTTATATAACAGTTTAAAGTAAATAGGTTTAACTAGATGTAAAAACTCTTTTATCCTTATTTTACTAATCTTTAAAACTTATGTTAATTTATAAGTTATTTTACTCAAATGTTTTCATAATTTATTTTAATTTAATTTTTAATTCATAAGTTAAAATAATACTAAAAATTCTATTTATAAGTCATAATTTAAAATAATTTTAAATTTATTTTAAATTTAAACTTATAAGTCGTTTAAAAGTAAGCATTTCCTAATAGGCCGTAAGTATATGCTAAATAACGGTACCAAATGTCTAGAATTTTTGTCATAATTTACTAGCTGTCTCAAATCATAAATTATTATGAGTCGCTCACCCTGGCTTATACGTTAATACATGGGCCTACTTCACTGCAATTATCATGATCATACCTACCTCTTTATCTTAATAATTAAAAATAATAAAAAGCTTTTTTTTTGTTGAGTCAATTTTTAATCTCTTTCTTTTTTTTCAGCTTACGTCAAAATTCATAAAGATTTTAATGAACCGGAATTAGGGTTTAGTGCACACATCTACCTATATACTAATTTTCCATCCCTACTCCCCCCTGTCCCTTGATTTATGTAATATCTTTGTCTTTGTATTGGATTATTGCATTTAGGATCTATTATAATTATTCCTTAATTTTTCTCTAATATATTCAATGATATAAATATTATATTTAACGATAAAATAAAATTTATCATAAATAATTAATGATAGAATAAAATTCACCGTAAATAATTCTGGCGTTAAAAATATCACTAAAAGCAATAATTTGTCCATAATTATGGCGTGTTGGAGAAAAAATAAATATATATTTAACGATGCTTTATATTTTAAGAAACTTATCAGTCTACTAATATTATTTTTAATTTGTCAATATTAATCGTCATAATTATCTATTTAGTAAATTATCAAAAAGTAAATATAAATTATTAATACTATTTTATTTTACATAGAGGATAAGAAACCTTAAATCTAGAAGCCTTGCTGTGAAATTAAAATAACAATTAATGATAGTGGGGACTGGGGACAAATCTCCATATGACAAAGCTTTTGACTTTGTTTGATGGTTGACCAAACATTGCAGCCATAAATTTTTGAAAAGATTTCAGCCACCAAATATCTTGAAAAGATTTCACGTGTTCAACTTTGGAAACTGCGCAAACAGGCGCAGTTAAAAAGCGGCTATACATTATCTATTTTTCAAAGGAGAGAAGTTTTTTTTTTTCAAAGCTGTATCACATTTTGTTTAAGAAATTAAAAAAATAATATTTATCGTTTTATTCTTATTTTAACTTCTATTTTTTACGTGTAACACACGTAATGTGTGTCAAATACGATTAGCGTACCCGATTTGTGAGTATTAGGTAATAAATTTATAATAATATTTTAATAATAAAAGATTAAATATATAAAAAAAACTCAAAATAATGTGTATAATAATAATTAGTTAAAATTATTAGAATCATTTATATCCAATAAAATATCAATTAATTATAATGATACCGTGCCAATCATGAGTTTTGTTATAAAATTATTAGATTGTTTATATTTTTTTAATTATACGCTAATATATTAATTATAACAATAATAGATTAATATTCTGTACAATGATTTTTATAACAAAATTATCCTTCTAAAATATATTATTTAACTAATAATGTATAACTAATTATTAATGAAAAATTAAACAAATTTAAAAATGTAAAATAATAGTTCAATATATATGATAGAATTCATCTATAAATTAATGATTTATTTATTTATGTGTTCATATATTCATTTATTTATGTAAGGATAAACTCTTAATTAAACTCAAATAGTTATACTTACATAATTTAATAATATAAAATTAAATATTAATGTTATCAAGAATATTAATTTTAGGGTCAATTGCACATCGAACTTTGAAGTATACACCGTTTTACACTTTGTATTTCGAGATTTAAAAGCTCCCATCCCGCTACCCAAAAATCATTAACCATTACGAACCATTTTTTAGATTTTCGACCAATGAAATTATGACACGTGGCCATTTTTGGGCAAAAAATATGAATATAAATCTGAAAATGGTTCGTAATGGTTAACTTAACGGTATTTTGGATAGCGGAATGAGAGTTTTTAAACATCGAGGTACAAAGTGTAAAACAGTGTATACTTTGGGGTCCGATATACAATTAACCTGTAATTTTAATGAACACTAAATAAATTTAAAACATTTATGAGAATTAGAGATGGTGGTAAGTAGATAATTATGATAATAAGAATGTAAATGAAAATATTTTGAAATTCAAATAAAAGATTATAAAATGCACTATAAGAAAATGATCATCACCGACCAAACATACTAGTGACTGAACTGTTTGGTTGCTAATAATGGATTCAGCGATGGAAAAAAATCATTCGTGTCTAAAACATGCAGCGACCTCCCATTTGTTGCTAATTTCGTCGCTAATAATGCTAAGCCCGCTAAACTTGCCAATTTTCCCGCCAAAATTGACAATAAACCTTCAGCGACTAAAATCTCATCACCAGTCTATCGATGAAGGTGTCAGATTAAAACAAGGCTGAATGACACTTTTGTCCCTCCAAGTTGGCACCCAATTTTAAAGTCGTCCCTAAAGTTTATTTTTCGGCAATTAGGTCCTTAAAGTGACATTTTTGTTCGATTCCGTTCCTTTTACTTAATTTGATTGTAACCCAACCAAAAAATTGACTCGATCCATTTGTTTAAGGGCAAAAAGTGTCTATTAGAATCAATGTGGTAAAAGGAATGGAATCGGAAAAAATGAATTTTAGAGATTACTTTAAAATTGAGTGGCAACTTGGAAGGATAGAAGTGTCATTCAGCCGAAAATTTACTATAACATGAAAAGTCATCGTTCTAATACCATATTTAACTATCTAGATCCACCAAAAGTTTAGATCAAGATTCAATCTGTTATCGTTTTCATCAAGAGTATCAACTTAGGTTATCTTAAGTCACAACAAGCTAACCCACAAGTTTATATCTTCGTTAATACATTGATAACATGTTTGGTAACTTATAAACAATTTAATACCTCGTCCCCTTGAGCCATTCGAGGTAGAGGTACTAGAATTTGGGGGCGTCACAATGTATGATTGGGATATCTACATTAAGAAATAATATGAGGAAAATCAGCCAAAGAATGCAATGTGCAAAGTACTATTTAGGAAAAGCTAGTACATCAGAAGAAGAAAACATATGACATCAAATGTCTAAGTAAGTGTGACGCCCCCAAATCCGGGTCCCTTGAACCTCGGGTTCGGTGCTCACTATTCAACACTTGTTAAACATTCATAAAATATAACTTCAATAACCCGCGGAAATCATACATAATTTCATTACGAAACGTACCTTCAATCCCAGGTTCCACTAACCTTAATACATCATCATTACCTTATAATACAAAAGATTTACACAAATAGTACGAACTAACTACGTCTACTCGTTCATCTTTCATTTGCCGTGGTACTCCTTAGATAACTCGGCTTAACTGAAAAATAGTTCATGATATAGCAAGGGTGAGCAACTACTTTGCTCAGCAAGTTTAATTAAACAATAAAAGATATATCATGAATGAAAAAGATTTAGCTCTGGAAACTTCAACAATATACAATAATTGTGAAGACATGCAACTTTGAATAATATAATTCAATTGACATAACATACTGCTTCATCATGCTGAAAGGGTCACAAGACCATGAACACACGTTTTGAGTATTTACAATACCCTGTAGACAGAAGTCTGTTAGTTCGTTTTGAATATTAACAATCATTTCGATTGACATATCCGGTGATGGGTACTTTAGGTGATCAGCCTATCGTACGTTTATAGAGTGCACAATATAACCATCTAGTTCGTTTTGATCGGGAATATTCCATCCGACCGTAAGCTATCTGCTTACAATGCTCTGTTCATTTCAGCTTATCCCATTAGATTCCGTACCACAACAATATGGTTTGGACTAACTTCAATAATATTCAGATTATGAATTTAAATCGTACATGGTCTAGCCGAAACAATTGGCATAGAACCCTCACTTAGAACAGTTCATAACAAGAACAGTCATAATATCACATGCAATATCTAGCTGAAACAAATAGCATAGATATTTCTCTTTAAACAGTTCATAACGTGAACGGTCATGCAAATGCACCTAAGTGCGATTGTCAATAACAATATAGATATGAAATAATTCTTAATAATTATTTCATCATGCAATTTGAAATAAATTTCAGATTCTACATAAATAACTTGCCAAATAAATACAAGTTAGGGTTCAGAGAAACTTGTCTGTTCCGCTGACTACTGCTATTCAAATTAAAAATACTTCCTTTGGGTGACCTAATATTCAACAACATTGATCCTCCAATTAGCATAACACATATAGGTTTATTTAACATTAATAACCTTACCATATATGTCTTAATCATCTATCACTTAATCATAACCTTACATCTCTTAATAATATTATCAATCCCTTGATAATATTTTAAATCACATAACTATCACTTCATTGCTTTATAATATTATCACCTTTGATAATATATAAATACCACAAATAATATTATTAATCGTATAATAATATTTTAACCATTTATTATTTCAATAATAAATCATCTAGTTCCTCAATATTATTAACCATCTAATAATCATCTTAATCTCTTCATTATCTCAACACTTATTAACATTATTAATAACTAAATAATGTTTTACACTATTCTCAAGGATATTATTTATCAAATAATATCTTAATCATTTATAAATATTATTAACCATTTAATAATATTTTATCATCTTACTAATATTATTAATCCTTTAATAATATCTTCTTCTCTCATTAATATTATTAACCATTTAATAATATTTTATCCTCATACTAATATTATTAACCATTTAATAATATTTTTAATCATTTATTAATATTATTAATCATTTAATAATATTCTACTAACTTACTAATATTATTAACCATTTAATAATATTTTATTAACTCATTAATATTATTAATCATTTAATAATATTCTACTCATTATCTAATATTATTAATCATTTAATAATATTTTATTCCCTTTATAATATTATTAATCATTTAATAATATTCTTCTCATAATATAATATTATTAACTATTTAATAATATTTTATTCATATTGTAATATTATTAACCATTTAATAATATTTTAATCCTTTATTAATATTATTAATCATTTAATAATATTTTATTAACTTACTAACATTATTAACCATTTAATAATATTTTAATCCTTTATTAATATTATTAATCATTTAATAATATACTAATATTATTAACCATTTAATAATATTTTAATCCTTTATTAATATTATTAATCATTTAATAATATTTTATTAACTTACTAATATTATTAACCATTTAATAATATTTTAATCCTTTATTAATATTATTAATCATTTAATAATATTTTATTAACTTACTAATATTATTAACTATTTAATAATATTTTAATCCTTTATTAATATTATTAATCATTTAATAATATTTTATTAACATACTAATATTATTAACCATTTAATAATATTTTATTCATTATCTAATATTATTAACTATTTAATAATATTTTATTAAGTATGTAATATTATTAATCATTTAATAATATATTATTTATTAACTAATATTATTAATCATTTAAATAATATTTTATTTATTTAATATTATTAACTCTTTAATAATATTTTACTCACTTTATAATATTATTATACATTTAATAATATTTCAATGATTTTCTAATATTATTATATTAATAATAATATTTTATTAACTTAATTATATTATTAAACCTTTAATAATATTTAACTCTTTTTATCTATTAAATCACTTATATTTAATTTAAAAAAATATATTTATTAAGTCCAAAAATAATAAAATAATTTTTGGGACATTTTCCATTTTCGGATCCGTACGGACCCGACCCGGTCCGGCCCGACTCGACCCGGTTCGTTTTTTTTTTTTTTTTTAGCTAAATAGTGGACTGCGCCCCGGCGCAGTGTGGCAGAATGTTATCCAAATTTTTGATTTTTGACAGTTTTGATACCCTTTGATCAAACCTTGATTAAATGAAATCTACACATCCAAATGACATCAAATCAGTGTTGATGTGTTCCTAACTTCTTGTTTTACAATATTCCATGGTTCGATCGTCTTTTTGAAAGCGTTTTACACGAAAATTACGGATCGAACCATCTAGGGTCTAAAAACGACATCCTTTTCGGTAAAAGCTATAACTTCTTCGTTATTCAATATTTTTGAAAACTTCAAGTTGGACTTTTCTTTAAAACTCATAGATCTAACTTTCTAGCCATAGAAATTAATTTTCCAACTTGTATATTTCAAACTACGACCTTAAACACAACATGTAACGTTTAGGGTTTTACCGGTAAAATGTGTTATGAACATTTCTACAACTTTTATACATTTCTCACATACCAAATCATGATTTAAGCATATCAAACCATGTATCTACCAATTTATCATAGCTTAAGACTTCTAGACCATCAAAACTACTTTTGATCAGTTAAAAATATATTTTGACCATATAAAACATATATAGCCTACAAAAAATGAAATAAAGATGAGATGGAACACTTTTGAACCTTATGTTCTTCTACTCTTGGCTAGAAACTTTGTTGGTGACTCCTCCTTGATAAGTCTCTAGCAATCTCCTTGGTGAAAAATCAACTCTCAAGAACTTTCTCTATTTTCTCTAGAATGCTCTCTATTCTCTCTTGGAGTTCTTACAAATTGACTAACAAACCTAGCAAATGAATGGAGCATTCTATTTATAGAACCTCCCTAGACTTGCTTAACATCTACTAATCAACCAATGCTAGTCAATTAGGAGCTTAATCTTGCTTACTATGCATGGAATGACTACTTGATGGACACTTTGATTGACCCATTGATTGACTAGGGTGGTTGGGGCTTACTTGCACCACTTTACACTCCAAAATCAACCAATAAGCTACATTTATATCCATGTGGGCCCCAAAATTCGGGATTGACCAAATATTTATCCAATTTGACTTTATTTTTAAGTCCTATATAATTATATAAGTATCCATATATATATATATATATCAATATATGTATACATATTCACCTATACAAACTTATTGGGCTCCACTTTGGATCTTAGTATTAAATTCTATTGGGCTCATTCAATTAAATTGTTTGGGCTCAATTTATATCACACATTGGGCTAGCATTTACATAACTATGCTATCTTTAATTAAAATAAGCATTGAGCTTATTTAATAAATTACATGGACTAGTAATTAAATTAATTATATGAGCTACAAGCTAAACTTAATTGACCTAGTTTAACAACTCATTTGGATTTAAATTATAATCCAATTAGATTTGCTATTTATAAGTCCATTGGTCTCCTTAATTAAATAACACTATTAATTAAAAAATCTTGGGTTTGTTTTTAATAATACCCTAATACGTATTAGTATAAGTACATTGGACTTGATTAATTTAATTCATTCACTAACCCCTATCATCAAATTGGGTTTATAAAATAGTTAACCGTACACAAACAATTATTCCCTCATTGGATTATCTCAAATAATTCACTTGCTTCTTCTTTCGCATAATTCATACAAGTAATTAACTTGTTTATTATAAAACTTCTTATTTGCCATTCAAGGCCAACATTCAAGCTTTGTGATCTCATCACATAAGCTTCTCTTGCAATCTTTTTCCTTCTTTAGTTAATTAATTTAATTAACTAATTTAATACATCTCATCATACAACTTATCCTATATACACATACTTCATACCTCATATTTTCTTATGGATATAATTAAATAAATAAAAATAAAAAAAAAATTTGGGTTCGTAATTTTCTCGGTCATTACAGTAAGGGGGAGCTAATCAAGAAGAAGAAAATAATGTAGTTAAGAAGAACAAAAGATCAAGATCAAGTCAGAAGAAGGAGAAGTTTTAGTTCTCAGGAAATGAACTAAGGTTGACAAGAAGATTATCAAATGACTCAAGGCAAAGAAAGTAAGAATGGAATATTGCAGAGCTCACAATTTATAAAGGTAACTCAGAGTTCCTAAAGTAAAGAAGGTTTCACGAAGAAAGCTCTAAGTTCGTGAGCAGAAAGAAGTTTCGTAGAGCTGAAGGCCTATGAAGCTAATCAAAGTGTCTAGCAGATTGAAGAGCGTAATGCAAGATCATTGAACAGCAGCAGATACAAAAAATCATTGAACAAGGAAACTCTAAAATATTGCAATATAGTTGAAGATCGTAGAACATTTTTAGAGTTCGCAGAGCAAGTTACAAAGTCGCAGAGTCCATCCTCAAGATCGTCGAGCAAACTAAAGATAGATGTCTGAACAGTTTATAGAATCATGCAAAACGTAAAGTATGCAAATTGTAGAGCATTTCTTAAAGTTATTGTAATGCAGTGTTGATTGTAGAACTACATATCGTAAAGTGAGCCAAGTCGAACATCACTATTCCCTAGGAACTATACGATTGAGAGATTTGTGTATGGATTAATCAGATATGATATGAAGCTGACAATGAGAAGTATTGAATAGTGAAGATCTCAAGACATTAGTTAACCGTTGGATGCTTTAAAATGAAAGACAGAAGATGATGTGTTTAACAACTATTGTGACAGTATGATATCAACCACGTGGTTTCCATTTTTAGCATACTGAAGAAGAAGACAGAGCAAAAAACAAGCTGACATTTGCTTCTGAATATCAACATTAGAGATCTTCAAGAATCAAAACATTAAATGAATTAATGGTTATTTTTCAACGGACAAATCAACAGACATCTCTTCATAAATAGAGATAGGGCAAGAGAAGATGAAGAAGAAAGAGAGAGACCAATGAAAATATCAGTTCTAAGAGAGATATCGACCAATGCAGACATCAAGTTAAAAAGAGAAAACAGGGGAAAAACTTAGTCGACCAACAGAAGCCTATCAGGTCGAAGAAAAAATGGTCAGAGCTGAACGAAAAAGATTGGTCTACACACTTAAGGAGTATAAGGAAGAAAAAACCAATATACTAGAGACCGTAGAAGAGATCGATTAGTTGAACAAAGTTATCCTCAACCCAAAGTCACTATACACTTTGGAGTTCGATCCAAAATAATTTCGGAGCAGAAGTTGACAAGAAATATCTTGAAGGCTCGTGGAATCATTTCTTAGCTGCTAAGTTCATTCTAAATGAGCTTAAAGCTAAGTTGGCAGCACCCCCCAACATCATGTCCAACAACAGCAAAGTTGCGACTTAGTGGCCCACTAGATTTAGAGGAATCTGTCCCAAGATGTGAAGAAGACTCAGTGTCCTAAGGAGAAAACTGGGTGAGGCTCGTCTGATTCAGAGAAATCAGCCACTGTTGAGGGAAGATGACTTAGTGTCCTGAGAAGATAAGACAGGACTTAGTAACCCACCTGATTTTAAGTGAACCCCCTTAGTGGGAGGATTTAGTGTCTAGGACCCGGTGTCCAAAATTATAAGGACTCAGTGTTCGTTTATCCTTAGTGGAATATCCCTGCTCAACGAAGTGGAAGAGAGCAGTAGGAGTAGTTCAGGCTCTGAACCTCTTAAAAATTTCTTTGTTCTCAATGTCTCTTCATCCCCTTCTTTATCCTTCATATGTATGTATATATGTGGTGTATGTCATAATTGTTTACAATGGCTTTCCAGTAGTAAATCTTGTATACAACTGTGTATTTTTTTTTATTTATAATCAAAAATGAGTTTTACCAAATAAACAAATTCTATTGTGCATGCAATTGCTTAATTATTTGGTAAAAAGGTGTTTAAATGGAAAAGTTATACATAATCATATAATGATCTATTCAACCCCTCATTCTAGATCATATTCATGTACCTCTGGAAAACAACAGAAATAACTATATTTGTTTCTCTCATTGATGATTTCTTACCCTAAGAGTCTTGGAAAGAATCTAGATATTTACTTGAGACCTCTTATAGACAAGTTAAAGGTATTGTGGAGGATGGAGTACAGATACAGGATGTTTCGATGAAAATAAATTTCAACCTTAGGGCATTAGTTATATGCACTTTCAATGACTTTTCTGCTTATGGTATGTTATCTGGATGGAGTACATATGGGAAGATATCTTATTTGTATTACTTAGACCATACAAAGTCTTTCAACCTATGAAATGGTCAAAAGTCGTGCTCGTTTAATTGTCCTTGTCATTTCTTGTCGGCAAATCACCCGTTTAGAAGAAATAGGAATTTTTTTAGAAAAGGATAAGTAAAGAATGATTTTTCGACAACACCACAATACAATGCCTCAAAATGTACAAGCCCTAGCCAGATGCCTAGATAGGGACCAAGTCATTCGAAATGGTTATAAAGTAAATGGTTGTGACTTTGATAAGAAGGCATATACCAGAGGAAAAAAAAAACTAATACTAGAGTGTGGGCCTTGACAGGGACCAAGTCATTTGCAATTGTTATAAAGTAAATGATTATTACAGTGAGGTTGATCATGCCTTTTATGAGAAATTGGAGGATATCATTGAGTTGTCATACAAAAGTACCTATAGAGGTCAGATTAATTTGTTTAAGTATTGATGGTTTCATTAAAAAAAAAGAAATACGTGTCTATCGACGTTGAATTGTCAATATTGACCTCCATAGAAGGACGTACATGAATGAACCATTTGTGTTGCTAACTCAAACACTACAAGTATACTACACTCCTAGTACTATCAGAAAAAGAGATAGACCATCCACAGATTTGCAAGTTGTTATTCATACTCCCTCACGAAGTAGGTTCTAATTAGTAGATGGGGAGTTCTATCAGGAGGAGACCTTACTTAACCCTCCTCCTATAAATGTAGAGGACGATAATCAATTAAATCAGTTAAAGGGTGGAGGTGATTATGACAAATTGGATCTCAAGTCCATAGATCGGTTAGATAATGAAAGTAACACTAAAGAAGAATTATTGAGCAACATTTGCACCAAGTGTGAGGAAGAAAATAGTTATGAATCTCTCCATATTGTCAAAAATGATTCCAAATCAAATAGCGATTTCTATTAAAATGTACATTTAGTTTTACTTATAGTACTTAACTCATATATCTGTTATATAATTGTCATATTCATATACATTTCAGTTATTATTGTTATAATTATTAACATTTGTTGTCATTTTACTCATAGTACTTAACTTATATACATGTTCTATACTTTTTACATATGTTGTCATTTTAGTTGTTTGATTATTATCGGTAATCTCATAATGTTATCTTTTTTGTATAGATGTCTTCATCAGTAATGTCTAGAAAGCACAACTTAGGTCGAGGTCCCAATCTCTCAAGCCCCGTCAAATACCGATGATCAAATTATATTATAGGTTTGACCTGATTACATGTAAGTTAATTAACAAACATTTATTATAATTAATTGATGTTAAAATTATTATAGATAATAATTAGCACAAATTGTTGTATATTTTAGTGATTTTGCATATATTAAGACGTGAAGTGTATTTCATAACTCTGTTTGCAAAACTGGCATGCGCTAGTTATTACATGGGCCAACACATATATCGCCCACATAGAGGTGGTTTGGTAGGAGTTTAAGGTGATTTTGATTTATTACTTACTAATATTTTAATTAACTAATGTGTAGTGTCATTTAATTATATTATATGTTATTTTTTTTGTTTTCATTTTAAAAAAAGGTACATATGGGCTGAGAAAAATGTTGAGAAAAGGCATTGTATAATGCATGCATTAACCATCCAAGAATGAATGGGAAAATATATTGTATAATGCAGGTATCGACCATCCTGAATAGCTTGAGGAATATATGCACTAGTATAGTCCTTGGTGGTGCTCGCAGGATGAATGGGCTGGGATGTGTACACAGTGGCGAGTTAAGGAATGGAAGAAGAAACGTAAGATCAATAGTGTTAGACAAATTGATGTACACGTCTAGTTGAATTTAATGATGACAAAACAATATCTGATAACTGGTTATATGTGATGATGATTAGAAAATTGTTAGGAAAACTTATTCTGGCAAACAATATAATTACTTATAATGATGAGTGATTTATTGTGTCTTGATGAATGCTATATGTGATACTGATAGTCTTAATTGAAAATGGGTAATCTATAATGTCAGACTTAAAGTTTTTTTCTGTTTGTGTTTAAAAGAAAAGAAAGAAAAAGAGAAATCAGACAAATGTAAAGTTATAAACATTTCTTACAACTTTGTACAGTCTTTATAAAAAATAATCAATGTAAAAGGACTTAGAGGATCATATTTGTTAGGTTGATCTACTTTTGAAAAGCTAGACTAGGATTAGAGGATCAAATTTGTTAGGTTGATCCAAAAAGTGCAAATTAGAGTCCACATATATAAGGAAGGAAAAAGCCAAAGAGACATCACCACTGGTAATCAAAAAATTGATATAAGTGATGTATAACTTAACACATCTCTCAATAAATATATGCATAAATTTTAACTGTTCTATGTGCTGACATTTAAGTTGTATACACGCATGACACTATTCAGAAAAACTCTTAATCGATCATTATCTACATTAAATTTACATAAGAGAAAAGCACTGACAGAGTTATGAATAATTCAAGAATTTGCCTTCTCTACATATAAATCTTAGGATGATAATCACATTTTAAGACTTATTCTGAAATAATATGCACTATGAGATCTTACTCTTCTATTGATCATACTATTTTATGATCGCATACTAAACTTCAATTTAAAAATATAGAATAAAGTCAAACCCTATGTTCGGAACCTTGAAAAATCGTAGAGTTAGCAAAAACAAACTCCACGATTCAACCTGGTAATCATTGTAGACTTGATTATTGTTCCGAGAACTCAATCTTCAGCTTAGTATGACAAATGCAGGGTAAGTAGAACTATCAGGATAAAGATGATTTCCGTAAAAGAAGTAAGACTCCTAATCACACACAAAAAACATGCATCTTCTATGTGCTTCACTTGAAAATATGTCTTGAATTAGAAAAACAACTTGGGCTTTTAAATTTCTATGATAAAGTGTGTCTTTTTCACTTCATTGTTCTATATTTTGTGTTAAGTTTTTCTGAAGAAAAAAGAACCAAGGGTTACTCATACAAATAACATGCTAGGAGTCTATAATTCTGAAAGACAATATCATCACTATCTAAGAGTAGTCTATGTTGAAAGATCAAAATTCAATTTCCTGCATAGTCAACCAATTATGTATTGAGAAATTCAATCTGTTTTCCTAAACAACAAAAATAAAAAAGAATTGATTGAGAAAAGAAGATTAATCCTTCTATGAATGAAACATTCTGAGTACGAAAAAATGCCACTGAAGAATAGAACTTCATTCAAGACAGGAAGGAAACTTATGCCCACTGAGATGTCAGAATATTATTCAAACAAATCTGTTAAATTTACCTGACTCATTTGAAAGAAACTCTCAATCACTAAGCCTCGTATTATCTCACAAATCTTTGGAAGTAAAGGAAATCAGTTCTTAAAAATCTATACATCTTTTGCTGCATACACAAGATCTTTAACAAACAGTAAGGATTAACTGATTATTATAACTGGAGCTAAATGTAGCATGATCAATTAATTATTGAACTTACTGAATCTAAGATTGTTATTGGTTGGCATCATTTTATACTTAAGCTAACAATCTTAATCAAGAAGTGCTACTAAAAATAATGAAGGTCAAATAAGATGATGTCATGACCCTTAATCCTCTAATTTAAAGGAAGAGTTGACAAACTATGCAACTGGTACTTTATTAATTGTAAAGTCAGGAAATGAATACGATAGATATGCAAACACTACTTCTGGACACCTTGATCATAGGGTCAAGTAGTAAAAGTCAACTTTTAGAATCTACATGCCTCATATCAATTAACAAATAGAAGAACTTCACTTTGAGAGATGTAAACGAGAAAGCATACAGAGAAAGTACAAGGATAAGCGATCAACCATCAAATGTTATCAATGATCCTTTATAATTAAGAGTTAGATTCGATTTAGTGAATAGTAATGACTAACTTCATAAGGGATGATAATTCAAAATGAAAAATAAAATGAATCACCAAAACTCTTAAAAATGCTAGCTGGATAGAAGCATCAATAGAATCAAAATTTGGGAGCCGATTTCCAAAAAAATAAAGATATCCAGCCTATAGCATACAATCTTCAATCACAATCTGATTGAAGATAGAGCAACGATAAGAAACAAGACCCAACTGAATACACAAGGAAATCAATCGTGATTAAATTCTTGTGGCAAAGATTTAACTAACGACCAAATTGGTGTTTCTTGCTCATTCTGCCCTTAAGAAGTAAAACACTTGTTATACAAGTACTTTCTCTTTTACTTATCTCAATGGTGGACTATGTTAAATCACCTTCACGCTTTGAAAGTTTAAATCTCTAAATTGTGTATCAAATAAGACAAATTCAGACTAAGATGAATCAGCAGCTATAGTTGTTGGTATAGTGGTAAGTTGGTATCTCTCATTAAAGATAAACTCATGACTAGAAGAGACATAAAACTCTTTCTTTTGGAAATAGAATACTCAACATTGTTAGTACAAATTTATATAGACAACATAATTTTTGATCTTACTGTCAAATAGCTATGTGAGAAGTAAATTGAGCATTCTAAAAACTGAAGGACACATGATAGGTGTACTAATAGTGTAATCATTGGCCAAACCAAGTGCAACAACTATCTATAAAGGAAAAGTGGTTTGGAAAGAACATATATTCCCAAGTCTGACTGGACTTGAAAGTTAATAAGTAGTTGTCTGTTTCATCGTAACTTGTAGAGTACATTCTCAAGATATCACCCTACTCAATGTAATGAAATTTCTTATGATTCCAAAATTGAAAAGCTGATAACTGATAAGAAGAAAAAGTTGAAAAGTCTAGTCAAAGGTTTTAGTTACGAGAAATTTATTCTTCTAAAGATCACTACTCCGTAACTGTTCCCTCCTAACTAGCATCTTGACCAGCCACTAAAAACTCTACGCGTGTCCCGATTAGTCATTTGAAATTTAAAGTATTCAGTTTGTAAATCTTTCGTATAATATGCCTAAAAGAACGAGCATATCTCATCGGTAAACTAATAACAGATTCCTAAGGATTTGAGAAATAAATTAAATAACATTTCATGATTCCACCTTTAAATTCATAACATTTCAGAGCAAAAATCATATACATCTGTGAAACAAAATGTCTTCAGCCTCAACAATATTCAGAAATTCCTTGAGTTATTCTTTCAAAAATGGTTCTCATCTTCATGTAACATGTTCAAAAACTCTAATTTATAAAGTTAATAAAGGATATGATGAATTTGAAGATCGTATGACAAGAGTCAGAGGCATCAAAGCATTCTTCATAATAAACGAAATAGGACATAACCTGGAGAAAAGGTTTTGGTATAATGCATCATATACCATTTTTGAGTTTACCATTGTAAATGTCAGAAATTTTTTCATCGTAACTGTCATGCATCGCCTTTACTACTTCTTTCCTTGAAATAATCCATGGAAGGAGTAATCTTTATGACGCCCCCAAATTCAGATGTCTGTACCTCGAATCTGGTGCTTCACGATACAACTCATACATCACATCTATATAACTCACAGTGGAATAATAGAAATATTTACATTGATTTAACATAAATATTTGCGTCACAAGTCTCGCAACCGTTACTCATACATATCACAACTTAAATAATAAATTCTAACATATGTATTAATACAAACATTAATGATAACACAAATTAAACTACTCCACGACTTTGCCTTTGCCTTTATCATTTTCCGAGCCGGTGCCTTACTCAGACTTAACTGTAATGTTTAAGAAAAGCAAGAATGAGCAACAAGTTTGCTCAGCAAGTATAAAACAATAAAAATAAATGTTCATGTATAAGGTTTTATAATCTCAAGGGATGTAACAATAATTAATAGCTCAGAATTAAAAAATTGAATTGTGAACAAAGTAGTGTCAATAGTTCCAAAATTGATCATTTCAAGTATTGAAGAGTCACTATGGACCAAAGGATTTTTTTTAATTAGAATCAAAGATTTAATATTTCCAAGTTAATGAATATTTTGTACTGAGTGGTCACTATGGACTGCGAACACATGCTTGAATTAACGGTATTTTACTGAAAAATCACAATAATAAATCAGCTTAAAGTACCATATGTTATGCATAATATTCAGACATGCTATTCGCGCACGTGTCGGTTCCCCAACGTAAAGTAGTTGTTCTTCTCAGCATAAGAATTCGAACTAAGAAAATTGGTTTGGATAACTTTTTTAAAGAAATATGATTGATTAACAATCTACCTTATCGTTGGTCTAGCCGATACAAATGGAATAGACTTATTTCTTAACGCAATTAGGAACAATTGATATGTTTAATGTTCGCAAATTGGGTTTTAATAACAATTCAGGAGTATTGCCATTATTTAAATCAAGTTTCAGTATTAATAATTTAATCTTCATGAATATAGATAAACATAAATTATTTCATCAATTAATTCTACTTGTACGAGAAATAAAATTACAAGTTAAAGTACTTGCCTAGATCATCGACTCTATCCAACTTTGATCTCTTATCCTCTGAACAACCTATGTTCAATATATTCATCTAACGGTTAATTGCTATAATCTTCACATAATGATCTAATCGACCCGACTCACTAGTTCTATACAACTAGGATTCACGAATCATTTTTAATATTCAATTATCACTCATATAATTTCAAATAAAATTATTTGACTAAGTATCGGTGATACCCCAGATATTTACAAGATTTGTAGATAAGTTCTTAAATGATTAATTAAAGTATAAGATTTAAAACCTAGAGTTAGAGAAGTAAGATATGTAAAAAATAAGTAAACATTTTTTTTAACCTAATTTATTTATTAGGAAATTAAATGTGAGAATATTATAATGATGCATATGGAGAATTTATTAATAAAATAAATTCAATTATGAAGTGAAGGTGGTTATATTAATACAGCTATACCTAAAGTGTGCTTTTTAACCAAATAAGAAGATGAGTAAATTAATACTCAATAAAACTAATAAATATATTAGTTTTAATACGAAGCAAGAAGGAACGTTGTGAAATATAATTAACTATGATAATTATATTAATTATGAGTTAATGTTATAGAAAAGCTAGAATGATTGTCTTGGATGATAACAATAAGAAGTTAATTAATTAAATAATTAACTTAACTATCAAGTTATAGTATAGAGTCCAAAAATGAATTTAAAACAAGCCCAATATTTTAATTGTTGAAAGTCTTGTTGGTAATTATAAGGAGGTCCAAATAAATTTAAGGATTTAGCCTCATGAAAAGTCCAAGTAATTTAATTACTAATAGTGGACTAGCTCAAAAGGATTATATGTGTTAGCCCAATATGTGAATACTTGTATGAATGCGAGTAATTAAATAAGTATTATGTTAATTGATAAATAATATAAGTCCAATTAAATTATGTTGGTAAGTATTGTATGTAATGGTGTGGAAGTCCAATTGAATTAATTACCTAGCCCAAGTTATGAAAGATATGTGAGTTGTGTTGGGTAGTCCAAATAATTTAAATAAGAGAGCCAATGAAAGATAAACTATGTAGCCCAAACATTTAAAAGTCAAGTGTTGGGAGAATAAATTTCAAGTATTGTTGAGTGTAGAGAATTAACTAATATAGGGTTAATTGAATAACCCTAGTTGCTAGGTAAGAGACGGCATTAACCAAACATTGGTTAATTTCTAGGTGAATGAATGTGATGATGAGAATTAACTATAGATGAGTTAATTGAGTAACCCTAGGTAGTAAATAACTTAAAGATTTAACTATGCATGACTTAGTTGTAGAAAAAATATTATAGATATAATTATGTATGCATATAAGTTATCAAAATAGAATTATTAGGTAACCATGAGTTGGATGTTGTAGAGAATTAACCATACATTGGTTAATTGAGAAAAAATGATAAAATAAGTATATCTATTTATATGATGAGTTAAGACCATGGTTGCGTGTATGGACCAACCTAGGTTATTTGAATATAGAGAGTTAATCACATTGTGGTTAATTGTTGGGAGATATATAAATATGTATATATAAATAAGATGAGCTTTAACTAAGGTTGAGTATTAAGTGACCATGGTTAAGTATTGGTGATATCTTGCTTAGTTTGCACTTCACCATTTATGTTACTTGTGTTCAAATTGATGTGTGACATTTTAAAAGTCAAATGATGATCAAATATGAAAAAAATACAAGTATTGTGCAAGTATAGGTGAATGTGTATACATATATTGGTGTATATATATATGGATGCTTATATAATTATATTGGACATAAAAATAAAGCTAAATTGATGAAATATAAAAGCAAATCCCAAATTTTGGGGCCCACATGAATGTGAAGCTTTCTTGTTGGATGATTTTTTAGTGCAAAGTAGTTCAAGCAACCCCCAACCACCCTAGTCATTCATGTGGTCATTCAAAATGTCTATCAAGTGGTCATTCATGTAATAGTAAGCAAGATTAGAGCTTTAATTTCACCAATGCTAATTGATTAAGGAGTTAATGATGTGTTCCTAGAGTTCTATAAATAGAAATCACCAACACATGTGCAATGTTGGTCATTTCTATTCTTGCTATTATTTTTAAAGAGAGAAATAAATTCTAGAGATAAGTGAGAGCATTATTGGAGAGTCTTGAGAGATATTATACTAGAAGTGTATATCTAGGAGCCAAGGTGGAGTCTCTAGCAAAGTTCATAGCCAAGAGAAGGAGAGCATTTAAGTCAAAAAGGTTTAAAAGTGTTCTACACCTTTATCTTTTCATTTCTATGGTCAAGATATGTTTTTAACCGATTAAAACTTTTTTTTGATGATCTATAAGTCTAAATCTATGATATATAAGTAGATTTCTTGGTGTTGTATGTTTAATACAAGTATTATATGTGTGGTATGCAAATAAGTTGAAGAAAATGTCATATAAAGTTTTACCGGTAAAACCCTAGTTAACTATGTGCTAGTTATTATTGTAGTTTGAAATATACAAGTTGGATAATTGATTTCTATAGCTAGAAAGTTATATATATGATGTATGATAAGCGTATGATGTATGTAGATTCATAAAATATGATGGTCTAACAAATAATGCTTGTAGCATCATGTTTGATCTAATCGAATCAAAGATTTATAAAGCTAGTTTTTATTTTGTCCTTGTGAATGATTTTAAGGCTACTTTCATTTGGAATTTTGATTTATGATCTAAAGAGAAGTTGTAGAGGGGGAAATTTTGATAAGAATAGACTTAAGAATCACCCCAAAATATTTTGAAATGAAGAAGTTATGATAGGTTTAGTAAAGGAGGGTCAGACAGTCCTCAAATTAGGGTTTCTGAAATTTTGTACCACTGCCGCAGCTGTCAAACATACTGCCAGAAACATGTTTTTTCTGTCTGGGTCGGGTCCGTCCGGGTCGGGTCGAGTTGGGTTTTTTGTGAAAAATTAAGTTGAAATAAATGTAAAATGAATGTGTTTAACTATTAAACCAATATATATAGAATCTATTAATGACTTAATGATAGCTAAATGTTTAAAAATAAAGACTAAAGTTAACCCAATTAAAAAGTTAACTATTGATATTATTTGAAGAGTATTAAAATGTTATTAAATGGTGAATAATATTAGTATGAGATTAAAAGGTTGTTAAATGATTAATAATATTTGTAAATGATTAAAATATTATTATATGGTTAATAATATTAATAGGTGATTAAAATATTATTAAATGGTTAATAATATTAATAAGAGATTAAAATATTATTAAATTGTGAATAATATTAGTAAACGATTAAAATATTATTAAATGGTTAATAATATTAATAAGAGATTAAAATATTATTAAATGATGAATAATATTAGAGATTTAAATATTATTAAATGGTTAATAATATTAATAAGAGATTAAAATATTATTAAATAATTAATAATATTAATAAGAGATTAAAATATTATTAAACGGTTAATAATATTAATAAATAATTAAAATATTATTAAATGGTTAATAATATTAGTAAGAGATTTAAAATATTATTAAATGGTTAATAATATTAATAAGTGATTCAAATATTATTAAATGGTTAATAATATTTGAATGTAGTTGCATATTATCAAATGTAGATAATATTTTGAGGTATTTGGTACATTATTAAATGTCCAAATCATTAAGTTATATAAAAGAAAAAAGTTTAATTGAATTATACCAATGTAAATAGTCTATTTGTGACTAATTTAGACAACTTATTAAAAGTGGGTTGTACGATGACGTGTACTGAAGGCGTAAGTTGATTAAGCGTACCCGACATATCCGAATTATATTTTGGGCTACGCCTTTTGTCCGGAACTTAAAGGTTCGTTTTTCGGACATCTTAAGAGTTAATAATTTGAAGTTAGGGTCTTATATAAAGACTAAGTAATAGTCATTTTAACTAATGATGATGTCAATTTCATATATAAATTGTAGGTTAAACGAAAGACGCAAAATAAGCGTAAATGGTAGAAGCGAACCAGACAAGTTTTTCAGAACTTGCTCCTATGTGCATTGCTATGCTACAATGTGATATTAAATTATTGATATGAAGATATATTGATGATATTTATAATATGTGAAAAGCATGAGATATGATTACATGTAAAATATGTACAAAATATGAAGCATGAATTGCTAGAGACTAGTTGTTTATTATATGTAATGCATGAGAAATATGAAACATTCATAAAATGAAAAACATGAAATGCATGATGGAGGAATAAAATGCACAATATGTATAACATGTGAAGCATGTAATGTGTTATGTGTAACTGTTAGACTTGCTGAGCCGTTGTGCTCATTTTTGCTATAAAATCAACATTTTTAGATAAGTGCAAGATATCCGAAGATTTCGTGAAAGATCAAGGATCATGAATGCGTATTACTTTTACTGAAAGTTTAAGTGATTGCTGTAGTTATGAGTCCGTATTGGACAGGTAAAATAATTGTGTAATTAAAAAAATAATTAGTATGTATTATGAGTGTTTAAATACTCAAATTGATTGTAATAGAATGAACTCGTATCAGGTATGATATTGAGACATACTAGAAATTTGTAAATATTGCAATTCTGAAATAGAAAGAGATGTTGTAAAGTTTTAAATAAATGATTATATAACAATGATAATATTGTTGTAAGTCGTGAATGATAAGAAAAATGTTGTATAGTGATGAACCAGATCCGAGGTTCAAGTGATCTGGATTTGGAGACGTCACAGTATCATTGCCTATCATTTAATTTATTTCTTAATCATTACAAATAAAATAATGTTTTAGTATTATTTTATTTGTTTAATGATCCTTAATCATCATTTAATTATTCACAAATAAAATGTTCTCACTTTATTTGTTAATATTTTATTATTATTCAATTATTATTTTCTTTGATCACACTTTATTATTACACAAATAAAATAACTTAAGTTATTATTTTATTTATTTAGTTCCCAATTAGAGTAATCTTTACTATTATTTTTTATTTAATTATGCTTCATTAGTACACAATTTAAATAATTCTTAATATTATTTTAATTGCTCATCCTTTATCAATTCACATATACATGATTGTTAATATTATTTTAATTACTTTTTCTTTATTGATTCATAATTAAAATAATCTTTAATATTATTTTAATTGTTTAAGTCTCATTAATTCACAATTAAAATAATCTGTAATATTATTTTAATTACTTATGTATTTTTCATTCACACTTAAAATAATCCTATAATATTATTTTAATTATTTAAAGAAATATTTAATTTTAATTAAATAATATTTATTATTAATTCATAAATAAAAATAAATTTTAATTATTATTTTGTTTATTTAATATTAACTCACAAATAAAATATTTTTTAATTATTATTTTATTTATTTAATTTTATTATTAAAAATAAAGGCTTTTTTTTTCTTCTTGGTCGGATCGGGTCGGACCGAGTCAACCCAACTGGTTTGAACGGATTGGTTAACCAAATTTTTTTTTTATCGCCGCTGCCATGCTCTAATTTACACTAGGAATGGTGCGACCGCGCCATCCCAATATAAATCTTTTTCAAGTTTTTCAACTTTTGTGATTTTTACTTCTTTTGATTCATTATTTCATAACTTACTCATTTTATATCCAAATGAGCTCAAAACAAATTTTTTATATCACAAACTCAAAACTCTACAATATTTTAATTTTTAAATTATTTTTTTAAAATATTTATTTAACCAAAATTATTGGTTCTTCAAGCTAGAGTTCCATTTTGATATCCTTTATAAGAAAATTCACTATAAATTTATTTTAGCTCCGCTTTTGTTTGTTCCATTAGGAATATTTTCGTATTTCATAGATCTACATCATACAATTTCTAGATCATGCAAATAGCTTACACATTTTATTTATTTTGTACTAAATCTCATGTTTTCATTATGACATTTAGGGTTTTTATGTTCATATGCATTTCTTTTGCTCACTTAAACATAAAACACATATGAAGACATACTAAACACATACTCTCATTCACAAAGTCATTCTTATACCTTCGAATCCTTCATAATCCCATAACACATAATCTTGCCACAACTATACATAAATATATAACTATCACTATATAGCTTTCTATAAAAATCAATAAACTTAAGTTAGGAAGTTTTATACCTCTTAGAAGCTCTTTTCCTCTTAGATATAAACTTGTAGTAGTTCTCCACCTTTCTTTTCCTTCCTACACCAAACTTGAACCACAAATGGGCAAGAGTTTATCTAGGTTATTCAATTTCTCTCAACCTCACTATATTTTTCTCTTATGCTAGCACTTAGGATTTTCAAGTAAACTTTGGAAAATAACTTGAGAACTCCTATTTATAGGCAAACTTCATTTACACATACATATACCAATACATGTATTAATACATGTATAAAATACTCTCAATTGGTTATTATCCATCCACCAAGCTATTAACCATTGGATTACCAAAAGTTGGTGAACTAATCCACCAACTTCCACTTTAATTCATTCCTTCCTTCATGATGGCCTTAAATTACAAAAAAAAAAAAAAAAACGTATAGGATATATAGGTCATGATGGGAGTACTCTCATTATATATATATATATATATATATATATATATATATATATATATATATATATATATAAGTACTCTAAAAAGTGGGTCTCATTAATTTGGGCCATTTAATTGGATCATGATTTAGTCTTCTCATTGGACTTATAATACCTAACCTTGGCTAAATTATTGGACAACTAATGATTCTCTACAATCTACTTAGTGGGCTTAATAACAATTCAAGTATTGGGCCAATTAATTTAATTTCATTAGGCCAATTATTTAAAACTAGCAATTCTACACACATGGACTTTTAATTCCTAACACATTGGATCATAACACATTATATTATGTAACATTCATATTTGACTCAATTATTTATTATTATTATTTATCCATTTAATTATTTAATCGTCTCACAATTAATTAAATTAATTGTTCAATTTATTCTCATTTCACTTTATGTCACACAAGGCATATTACATAATCTTAAATTAATTATAATTTAAACTCATTATCATCACCAAGTCATTTCTTATTTATCACATATCTAATTCACTTTAAATTGAATTATTAATGCTCATAACATAACACACATATATATATGTGCACACAAATAATTTTAAATATTATCATTTTTATTATAATATACGTACATATTTTCTAGGTTATTACAAACTTCATCTGCAACATTGTCTATCAAAGCATTCTACAGAAGAAGAAAGGCCAACTGCTAAAAGGGAAAGCCTGAAAGAAAAAGATGGGATGAATTTAAAGCAATGACCAAATACATCTTATATGCAAGTCGTATGCTACGAGTTCATCCTTACTCCAACAAAACCCTTTTGATGCCCTTCTATACTTCTATTGATTCTAAAAGATCTAACGAAGGCTCATCATCCTTATCTGATGTCGACAAAAAGGGGAGGGCGAAAAATGAGCAAAACCAAAGTGCTCAAATATATCTCAAATCCTCCCTAAATGTCAATATCAAGATTGCGGAAGAAGAAAATCTACAAAATAGGGGAGATATAGAAGTTAGGGGAATACTTATGTAGACATTGTATATGAAACAAATCTCTGTAATGTAACGACATTAGAAATAAATAAAAAATGTTAACTTAATCTGTATGCCTTGCTCTTAATGTTTTAATTATTTTGTCATCATCAAATCGGGGGAGATTGTTAGACAAATTTAAGTACACGCCTATTTGGATTTAAGGATGACAAAACAATATCTGATAACTGGTTATATGTGATGATGACTAGGAAATTGTTAGAAAAACTTATTCTGATAAAATAATATAATTGCTTATAATGATGTGTGATTTATTGTGTCTTGATGTATGCTATATGTGATACTGATAGTCTTAATTGAAAATGGGCAATCTGTAATGTCATAAATAATGTTATTTTCTGTCTATGTTTAAATGAAAAGATGGAAAAACAAAAATTAGACAAATGTAAAGTTATAAACATTTGTTACAACTTTGTCCAATCTTTATAAAGAACAATAAATGTAAAAGGACTTCGAGGATCAAATTTGGTACGTTGATCTACTTCTAAAAAGCTAGACTAGGATTGGAGAATCAAATTTGTTAAGTTGATCCAAAAAAATTAAGATAAACTATGTATTGTTCTTAAAAGAATAATGAAATATAAAAGGACACTAGGGATCAAAAGTATTAGGTTGAATCCAGATACAGAGCGATATCAAAGATGTAATAGATTATGATTAAGAAGATCAAGAACGTATTACAAGTTCAGAATTGCATAACGCGTTCAAGATCGTATTAAAAAACCAGATTACTACAGAAGAAGCTGAATCGTATAACAAGGCCATATCGTATAGTAGCAGTTGAATAGTATTGAAGAAGTTGAACCCAACTGTAAGATCAAAATCGTATCGCAAATTTAGATCGTATTGAGAAGACAGGATTGTATAGAAGGATTCAGTTCGTACTGTGAAGGACTAAGATCGTATTACAAGAATGGATCGTATGGTAACTGCTGAAACGTATTGCAAGATCGACAAAACCTCAAACCACTAAATCATCAAGAGAAGTGTAGAAGGAGGATCATCAAGAAGAGAATAAAATGAAGAATACAAAACAAAAGACTCTAATTATACAACAAGAAGAAAATCGCATAGCTGAAAAAAAGTCAAATGACGAAGGAGGAGAAATTCAACAAGAAGAATGCAGAAGACCTATTAAGACCACTAAGGATAAAATTGAACAGACCAAATGAAGAGGATCTTAAGCTAAGAAGAAAAAAAAAATTGTGTAGAAAAATGTATCAAGGAGAAATAACCATAAAAAAACAAAAGTCATCATACAAGATCAATGCAAGGGAAGAGTTCGTAGAGTTCTATTAAGCAGGCTCATTACAGCACAACAAAGTCCAAAAGGTTCTAGTTAAAGAAGTGAAGATGGAGGTTCACAAGATGTTGAAAAGACTAATGTACTCAAGATCGAAGAATGAAGCTAAACTGAATATCCTCAGATTGTTGAGTTACAAATTTTGTTAAGTTGCTACAACAATAATAAGATGTCTCATTTCCTTATCTATCAAAGTTCATAAACTAAATGACATTTTGAAATAGAATCACTACAATATATGATTGGGAAGGTCTACAAAAGAATTCTCTGACAAGAAGCTGCTTGTGAAAACCTAGCCAAAGAAGTCAACAAGTAAAGTGCTAAGGTTAGCCCAACAGAAGAAGTCATATGTATTAGAGGAAAAGAGAGCACTTGGTATCCACTATCACCAAAGTACGCTGAATTGAGATTAAAGTGGATGACATAATCCTATAGAAAATAGAAATGCTCAAGTAAGGGGGAGTTAATCATAAAAAAAAAAGTATTAGTTCTTAGAAAGTGAACTAAGCTCATCTAGTAGATCGTAAAGCTAAAACCCTGATCGAAGAACTATTGAAAACATAAAGATTGTAGAGCAAGAGGATCGTATAAACTACTGGATAAAAAGATCGAATAACTAAAGATAATACAGTTGCTCATAAAGAATGGAGAATGTAGATCACAGAACATAAGGAAAATATATTGCGATTGTAAATCAGAATAAAACAATAGAAGAAGATCGTATAGTTGCTCTAAGATCGTAATATAAGTCAGCAAATCGTAGAGCAGAAGAATCGTAAGGCTAAAGAGAGTCAAGGTACTTCACAACCAGCAAAATGGAATGGTGTTAAAGATTTCACAAAGGATTGATCAAGGAGTATGATTTAGGAAATGACCAAAAGGATGAAGGTGAAAAAACGATCATTAGTCAAGCTTAGAAGAGGAATCAAACAAAGCTATGACAAACGGCTGTAAAGGTCAATCTTCAGCTGACATAAGGTTTCTATTTATGGTAAACTGATAAGAAGACAGAGCTGAAAGAATGTTGACACCTTCTACAGTATATAATAAAAGATATCTTTTGAAAAGAAGGGTAAGCTTTATCCAACAAATAACTAACATTATAAACTAACTGATGTGATAACTCAAAAAAAGAAATCATAAATAAATGTTTACATTAGAGATATTCAACATACTTAATCTTCAGAGCAACAACTATCTTCCAATGTATAAAATTTTTAACGAGCAAAATGAATGAGATCTCTCTGAGTACAAAAGGACTATCTTATACGAGAGATGAAAGGGAGAGAGGAAGAGACTATTGAAGATATTAGGTCCAAAAGAGAAATTAAGAGAAGAAAAAGGGAGCATAGCTTTGGTGAGGAACATTAAAGATATACACTGAGAAAACTCATCAAAAGAGAAAAACGTAGAGAAGTAATGACATCAGAGATATATAATGACTTATACAATGAAAGGACATAAAAGCTACTAAATACCATTGAAGGGATCGATCAAATACAAAGATATATTCAAAATCCAAAGTCACTCAACGCTTTGGAGAATCGGTCCCAACAAAGCTGTCAAGTTCATTTCATATGAGCTTAACGTCAACTTGGCAGCACCCCTCAACAACAAAAACAACAAGAACAACAACTGTAGAATAGTCGGGACTTAATGATCCGTCAGATTCAGAGAAATTTGCCCCTGTTGAGGGAAGATGACTTAGTGTCCTGAGGAGTAAATCGGGTGATGCCCGTCTGATTCTTAGTGAATCAACCCTTATTGAGGGAAGATGACTTAGTGTCCTAAATATTGAGAGGTCTAAGTGTTCTGGACTTAGTGTCCAACTTGTAAAGAGTGTCCATTTATCCTTAGTAGAATATCCTTGCTCAGTAGAGCGAAAGAGAAGAGTAGGGATAGTTCAGGCTTCGAACCTCTTAAAAATTTATGTGTAATCAATGTATCTTTACCACCTTCCTTGTCATTTAAAAAATTGCTTTATGTTATTTAGTTGATGTATTTACTTGTCATGTTTTTCAAAAAAGTAACTCAGAACTGTAAATACTTTCTTAATGATTAGAAGGGGCTTTGCTAAATACTCAAATTCCGCTAGGCATACAACTATTTATCTATTTGATAAAGATTGTTACAAAATGTAAAAGTTATACAAAAACTGTATAATGATCTATTCAACCCATTTCTAGATCATATTCATATACCTCTGTGAACTAACAAATACCATGAACAAGACTATAGGTGTAGCAAAAATAGAGAAGATAAATTGGACATATAAGGGCAAGAATATATATCAGTCTCAAGATGAATAATGCAGGCATTGACAATCCAAAAATGAAAGGGAAAAAGCATTGTATAATACAAGCATCGACCATCCTAAATAGTTTGAGGAGTATATGCACGAGTACAACCCCCTTGTGGTGCTCGCATAATGTATGCGTTAAGATGTGTACACAGTGACAGATTGGGGAATGGATGAAGAAGGGTAAAATCAATGCCAAGGACAAAGTCGTAGGTGCAGTAGATGGAAAGAAAGTAAATGGGACATATGAGGGCGATAGTATATCACAGTCCCAACATCTTGCTACGAAGGTACTTTAATTTATATTAAAGTATGATATTAGTATCTGTGTACATGATATAAATATGCATACTTGTTATATTTATAGGAGGCTGCAACCTAGGGTTGGCCTGTGGATTGGCCGGAGGTTATGTGGCCATGCATGATGGCTTGCCTGATACTGTACAGATAGTTATAGGTTTTTATTACGTTATGTTGTCCATAGTTTTTAAATGTTATCTTTCGTAAATATGTGTTTCATAAATATGTATATGTTTTGATGTATATATATATATATATATATATATATATATATATATATATGTATACTTGTCACATTTCAGGGCACTTACAAGTGTTCAATAGATGAGCGTTATCCCCCTAGCCGTCGTCACCTTTCGATATATCAAAAGCTGTGGGAGAGGGCGTTACCTGTGAGAAGAACTATGTCAAGGGCCATGAGCACTATTGGTGGTTGAGTGGTACTGGCTCCTACAGCTTTGGTAGCCTTTTGACACAGTCATCATACTAGTCGATTGAGCGTACTGCTTCTATTTGTGCTGCAACAATATGCAGGGACCCTACACTTTTTCGTACACTGCTCGATCATCTGAAGGTTTTGAATCCTAATGACTCAATAGTGACATTAACGACAACAACCCGACGACAAGAGGAGGGATAACAGAGTATGACAATGTAATCTTAGTATTTGGTATAAGTTTTTTGTTAGAATTATTATAAAATCATATAGTTAATATAATATATATTGAACATGTTATTTTATTTCTTTTGTTACATATGAGCATTTGGATGATCATAGATGGCGAGCTAGCTAGCTAGGATCGAGTATTTTTTTATTTTCCTTTTCTTTTGTACCACTTACATTTAAATGTTTATCAAATCCTATTGTATTTAGACTTTAGTTTGGTACTTTGATTGTACATGTATGTAGTTGGATTTGATTGTATATATATGTACTTCGATTTTGATTTTTTTATTTGGCGTGATTGAGTTTGGGTTGTTATATAATTGTTGTGTTGTGTGTTGGACATAAATACAAATATAATTTTTTTTTTGAAAAATCCATAAAAATAGAAAATTTATTTTTAAAAAAAAATTAGCGACTGACTGCGGTAGTTAATACCATTTAGCGACGGATGCCTAAGAATTTTATAAAATATATATATAATATACCATTAGCGACGGCGGCGGTCGTTAATGTCGATCGCTACCACGTGGCGACATATCATCAACAAGTTGACGCGGATTAGCAATTATTTCTATCGCTAATGGTGGTTGGTGATACGTCCATCACTAAAGTCGTCGTTGATTTGATCTTATCATCCATAAAATTTACCTCGGACATTAGCGATGGAATTTGGTTGCTAATACCCCTTTAGCGATGGATTCCATCACTAAATGTCGATCAGTGATAAGCTTTTTTGTTTTAGTGATAGTTTCTTTTTCTAAATTTTAGATTTCATTTCCTAGATTTTAAGGTTGAAAAATCATTCCAAAATTTTACGATTGAAAGACCATTTGGTGCTATTATATATATATTGTTTGCCTAAATTTAAATAGAAATTTACACGCAAGTATAAGCAGCCCACAAGTAATAAAGTGATAAAGTCAAGTGTTGAACCCATAGGGAATTAAAAATAATTATTACCAAACACTAATTTAATATCAAATTAATTTTATTTAAATAATTTCAATTTAAATTATAAAATAAACTAATTAAAATTACCAACTAAATTAAACTAATAAAAATGATTAAATCAAATTAAAAATAGTTAAGCTTATAATTTCTTCCAATGCTTCATTTAAATCTCTTCACTATCTTTTTAATTAATTAATTATATAAAATTGTTAACTGAGATTTCTTTACTATTTACTAACCTTTTTTCAAGAATTAATAAAAAGATTTATTCTAGTTAAGTTGCTATATTTTTATGCAAAATAACTTGAAATAAACTCATTAAAATCCAACTCTCAACAATGTTACATGTGACATATAGATATTTTCATCTTATACACTATTATGATACTATTCCTAGAAAAAAATAAACAAATTCACATGTTATCATATTCAGATTTAATCTTAGAATTCTTTTTCCAATTCCTTCTAAAATATCACAATTAATTATTATGCAAATAATTATACATGAAAGCATAAAATATGATAAACAACTCATATATAATCATTAATAATTAAAAAATTAATTAAATTAAATTACACATTGGGTTCAATTACAATCTCAATAGACTAGTTAGCCCATTACTAAATAATAAATTAACCACAAATAATTCAACATCTCAAAATTACAAAAATAAAAGTAAAAGAAAAGAAATTAAATCTGTGTTGATATCCATCTGTCACTTAAATCACAATCTTCAATCCCCAAGCTCTGTTTTCAATTATCGAATCATTCGTGTTGAATATTTGCTCATAAACTAAAAAAATAAATTTACTCTATCTTAATATATGTTAATAATTTGTTAATGTCCTGAAAACAAATCCCTAATAATGTATTTATAGGAGTACAATAATAATCCTAAGTTAATGTGGAATTAAAATTCAATTTGGAATAAAAAATAGCTAAAAATCCGAATCTGCAGCCAAAAGCGCGTCACCAAACGCGGCATTGACTGAAGTCAATGCGCCCACACAAGCCACCAACCCAGGCCACACAAGGCGCTTGCACCACTGATCTGCTGAACACGAAATGACGCCGTATAGAGCCTTGTATGATAACCCCAACCGCCCGCACATGGCGCGGACCTGCTTATCTGTTGCTGACTTCATACGACGTCGTTCAGTTGCTGCTACCTGAACATAATCACATGCACGCATGGCGCCTAATCCCCTTCATGCCATATTTACGAAACTGCCATTGTGCTGCATACTTACCGTTCTGCCACTCAGCTTGATTAATTACCACTTTGCCATTCTTTTTATTGTAGAATTACAATATTAGTGCCATAGTTTAATTTCCTACAAAATAAAATATAAAATAAATAAAAATAATATAAAAATAATAAAAACACATAAAATTAAATAAATTACCTAAAATCAATTAAAATGCTAAAAATTAACAAATAATTAAGCCTAAAAATATATAATAAATAGATATAAAAACTCATTATCAAATACCCCTAAACTTAACTTTTTACTCGCCTTCAAGCCAAACAAAAATAATAAAAACTACGACTCTACTAACTCGTCAACTCAAGCAATGAATCAATATGAATAAAATTATTAACATCAAATATTTTTAAATGATAGCTGAAAGAAAATTATAAAATCATGCAAAGCCCAAATTTTTTAACATATTTATTAATTTTACTCTACTCAAGACCCTTACTGTGTATGTGAATCCAAATGTATTAAACTAGCAAAAAAAACATAGATCCTGTAATGATTTAGAATTTTCACGTCATTATTAATTAAATTAGTAATTTAATTTCTAATGAGTTAGTTTTACGAGGTTATTTAAATCTTTTTATGTGATTAATTAATTTCGTGATTAAATGATTAAGTGATTAATTGCTAAAGTTAATTAAAGGGAGTCACTAATAGTTTAATTAAATTAGTGAACAAACCCTAAAGTTTTAATATCAAAAGAATTGATGAGTTATCATTAATTAAATATTTAATTAAATTAAGTAACCAATCTTTAGGTTATATTTAATGGCTAATGTTAAATTAAATGGACTTGATGAAATAATAGTCCAAGTCATTTAATAGGAGTCTATTGGGTATTAAATGAAGTCCAAAGCATGAGACAAAATGGAATTAATTGCGTAACTTATTATTTATTAAAAGAGTTAGCATGTGACAATCTTTTGGGACACAAATCCCCAAACCTGCCATGGAATATGAGGAGAGAAAATAGCTAATTGAGTGTATGGGTTGCTGGGCAGTTAAGTCAGTATATTGTCCCAAATCAGAGATGACCCGGCATGGGGTCCTTTACTGTTAACGGCTAATCTAATAATTTATCTTTGCGTGTGTGCACAATCTACAGAACTCAGTCAGCGACCCTACTCTGCCGAGTACAACCTAAAGTGGTGATTTCTGGGTATGGCTGACAGATGGGTTGGTAAAGTTTCCACCTAAACCTCAGTAACCAACGGGTAATGATTTTCTATAAATAGAGACCATGTTTTCTCTTGAAAAAGCTTGCTGAGTTATTCAATACTGATGCAAGAGAGTCATTGTGAGCTCCGAATTATAGAGGGAGTGTAGTGAGTGAGATATAGTAAGGAAGCCATCGGGAAGTGGTGAGTAAAGTATCCAGTTGTGGTAACTGTGAAGTGGATGTCCTCGGATTACATCACCTACTTCGGGAGAAGAAGAAGAATAGCAACTAGGAACCTATTTCGTTTCAAACCAGCTTTAAGGTATAAATAATTCTAATTAATATCTTAAGGAAGTTAGTTATTGTTCCATATTATGTTAAAATGGGTTGATGTGGTTATTTGCTGTTGGGAGGAATTTGTTATGATTAAAGAAACCAGTAGAATCACCAAGTAATGATAAACTGTCTGAAAGAATCAAAAGGGTTAATATGTTCACTATTGTGTTTAAAATTGAAATCTGAAAGCCTTTGGCTATCGTAGAGTGGTCTCGGCCAAGCCTTTGGCTATCGTAGAGTGGCCTCGACCAAGCTTTCGGCTAAAGTAGAGTGGCCTCGGCCAGAGCCTTCGACTATCATAGAGTGGTCTCGGTCAAAACCTTCGGTTATCGTAGAGTGACCTCAGCCAAGCTGTCGGCTATCGTAGAGTGGCATCGGCCAAGCTTTCGGCTATCGTAGGGTAGCCTCGGTCAGGTCTCGGCCATTACAGAGTGATCGTAGGGTGAAATCACTCCGGTCGTAGAACTGCTTTTGATCGTCGACTAAGTTGTTGAGGCAAACCATTTGATTCGTGGAGTAAGTCTGCTAAGGTAGATTGTACAAATCGTTAAGTGATTATTCACCCGACGATAGGAGAACAGAAAACTTTTGATTTTGGTTATCAATGACAATCCAAAATAAGTAAAATTTATCTTTTAATTAATTTTCATTTAATTAACCATTAAATAATAACTAAAGATAAATAAAGTTACTAATTTAATTATTTATTATTTATTTATATTAAATAATAAATAAGGATAATTAGGTAATTCATTACTATTTAATTAATATTAATGAAATAGATGTAAGGTTAATTAATTAATTAATTAATTAATATTTAATTAAAATTAAATAATAATTAAAAAAGGTTATAATAAAATTAAATAATTAATTATTATTTAACTAAGAATAAATGGTAATTAAATAAATAAGAGTTAATTAAATATAAAGTACTTAATAACTCACTAATTCTGCAATTGGATTGTTTAAAGGTTCTTTAAGTGTTTAATACTTATGATGAATACTCATAAGTTTTTAAATCATTAACCTAAATGTGTTTATGTAGGGATTATGTTAGTATGTCGAATCATGTGAATTATGTGTTGAACTTATTTGTTAGATAAATTCACAGTAAGCGTATAAACATGTCAGTATACGTAGTACTAATTGTTAGATTGACTTGATTAATGTTAGGTCCTTCAAAGCCATTTAATTAAAGCTAGGTTGTTGTAGCTGAGTAGACAGGCAAGTTTCCTAACTTCAAATTTTATTTTGCGCAAGTTCCTTATCTCTAAACTCATTTCATTGAGCAAGTTATTTATTTAAGCTTGAATTATAATTCCAAGCATGCTTTAAGTGGTTTAAATTACTTTACAATTATTCCACATCGATATTGTTATTATTCGCACTTGGTGCACTTAATCTTGTACAGTCTTTGACTTGTACTTTATTTAACGTTCTATTATTTAAAGAACTGTTCAAAGTAGGTCTAAGTCATTGTTCGGCTAGACATTTATGTTAAAGATTTTAAAAGCTATCCAAATCATTGAAAATATGGAATCTTGGACTATTATGAACACCCCCTATTATAAGGGAGTACCCTGTATCTAATATCAGATACAAAACATGAAAATTAAATGTTATACACACACATATTGTACTGAGGCTGATGTAATGTCCTAGAATTTCCACGTCATTATTAATTAAATTATTAATTTAATTTCTAACGAGTTAGTTTTACGAGATTATTTAAATCTTTTTATGTGATTAATTAATTACGTAACTAAATGATTATGTACTTAATTACTAGAATTAATTAAAGGGGGTTACTAATATGTTATTAAATTAGTAAACAAACCCTAAAGTTTTAATATCAAAATAATTGATAAGTTTCCTATTACTTAAATATTTAATTAAATTGAATATAATGAGTTAATTAAATATAATAAATTAATTAATATGATTATTAATTAATGTAAATAATGTGAAATATTAATAATAATATTTATTAGTCCATTTAGTAATTTAATACTTATGGGTTAGAATATTTAATTATTTATTCAATCTAATTATTTATTTATTCATGGATTGAATAATTAATGTGTAAATTATTAAATTAGCCCAACATGGGTCAATTAGTAGCCCAAGTGGAGAATAATAAAATTTGACAAATTAGTAGCCCAAACAATTTAATAAAAGCCTAATTGGTATTTTAAATAAAGCCCAATAATTGGCCCACTTGAAAAATACTTTATATAACTATTTATTTATTAATGTAAAATGGAAATGACAATTTTTTTTGGGACAAATGATAGTCCATCAGCCTACCATGTTGGGAGAAGAGAGAGAAAAAATTGATTTTTGTTTTAATTTAGTTTATTTTTCAATTATTTAATAAAATGATTGCTTGTTTTAATTTTTCAAGTACATGGATCATTCCTCTTTTCACCTAATGTGTCATTTAACCCATTCCTTGTGTAAGTTGTCATCTAGGGGCATGGTGACTCACAGAGACAATTATGTGTATCTATTAGTTTTTTCAAATATACTTGAAATGGTAGATACACTTCATTTTATTTTTCAAGCAAAAGAGAGCTAGAGAGAGTTGAGAAAAAGCTTTAAGTGAGAGAATAATATTTGAGAAATTAAGGAAGAAGATGAAATCCTAAGTTAGTTCATGCCATCCTCCTTCACAACATATTTTGGAAAGAAGAGGAGAATAACTATCAAAACAAGGTAATTATTTTTAAACCCTAATCTTGTTTTTCTTTCAAGTTTATGGTATAAATATTAGTATAATAATTTTTATGATTAATATCATGCTATGTATGTTTATATAGTTGATCATGTGTTTGACTTATGTTTTATGAGTTTTAATGATAGAAAACATGTATTTGGTGGTGTGAAAATAAATCTCAAAATAATGATAAAAAATAAATTTTGATAATATTTAGATTTAATGTTCTAATATTATAGAACATCAAATCATGAGAAAAACAAAGTTTGGATCACTTAAAATGGAGTTATATACAAAAAGTTATGATTTATGATAGTTTATGTGATGTAAAATTTTTTATACAAAAAGAATGATATTAAATCATGAAAAATTAAATTTTCATGTTATAAATTGATATTAAGTTATTGGTAATTTTTTTGAATTTTTATTGAAGAGTTAAAGCTTACTTGATGGTATATTTTTATTTAAAATGTGTATGCTGGAGCACTGTTCACATTCTGCTAAAGGGAAAAAAAAAGGGAACAGTCTGTGTGACGACCCCAAATCCGGGTTCCTTTAACCTCGGATCCGGTTCAACACTAGTACTACTTTTCCTTATTGTTCATGAATTACAACAATATTATAATTGCTAAATAATCATTTATTTACAATTATATAACATCTCTTTCTATTCCAGAATCGCAATCTTTATACATTCCTAGTATGTCTTCATATCATACATGATACGACATTCTATTACAATCAATTTGAGATCATATGTATAATGACTCAATCACACCATCCTATTATCCTTATTCATAAAGGACAACGTCTGAAAAATGATATTCAAATAATCTGTAAATGTTCTCTTAACAATTTAAGTTTGCTAATCTATAGCACAACAAAACATAAACTCTTCATATCTACTTACACAAGTGAATGAATTAGTCTACCCCAAGGTTTTACTACAAAAGCACCTATGCTTCAATCTTGATGACTCGTTAGTCAATCTTCATCTTTGCCTCTACCGGAGTAATCGGCTTCCTCAAGCTACTCTGTAATGTTTTGTTTTAAGCAAGGGTGAGCACGACGGCTCAGCAAGTCTAACAGTTTCACATAACACGTAAAAACAGTTCAATCATGCTTCGTGCTTCATGCATCTTATGCTTTGCAGTACATACATTTCTCATGCATATCATGCCTCGCATTTAATCTATGTTTCATGCCTAGCCTCTATCATGACATATAGTTCAATGCAGAACAATTGTCTTAAATCAACTACCGCATATCAATAGTTCAAATCAACTTATTTCACAAAAGCACATTAACACATCTTTGCACATAACCACGTATGAGCACATCACAGTTTAATAACAAACTTATAAATTATGCACATAATGCAACACGTTCTGAAAAACTTGCCTGAACTTGTATAACCAGCTTACGTTAATCTTTCACGTTCCTTGCACCACCTACACGGTATGTGAGATCAACGGTGCACAATATCAGTCAAAGTTTGACTCAATACTAAATCTTATTTTAAAGATATTTATTTCTTCTTATCATCCCCTTTATTTAATAAGGTTAATTTCATATTTTAGTCTCTCTTTGACTTGACTCAGTGTTTCATATTCAACACCATAAATCTTTTGTTCGAAACTATGCAATTCTGACATTTATTAATGTCACTGCATTAAAACTTGGACCCTATATTTATTTAGGTCGATCCACCAATTAATCACTAATGGACCATACCCTTGGTTTAACTTAATCACATCATTTATCTCGATACTTATCATAATATTACCCACCTTGGATAATATTTTAAATTTTACTATCAATTAGTAATAACTTATAATGTTATTTAATTGTTAAATAACACTTTAAATAATCATTACTATTATTAATTTATTTTTAATAATAGTTTACCTTAATCATTATGATTAATCTTTTAATAATAATTTAATTGCTTGCTAATATTATTACCCTTTAATAATAATTTAATTGACTTCTCATTATTATCAATCATTTTAATAATAATTTAATTGTTCATCAATATTATCAATCATTTAATAATATTTGAAATCCTCACGTATCATTAGTAATTATTTAATAACAATTCAACCCTTAACTATTATTACCCAATAGTTAATTACTTGTTAAACAATATTATTAATTCTTTAATAATATTCTAAATCTTTATTTATCATTATTATTTATTTAATAATGATTTAACTCTTAACTATTATTATTTAATAGTTAATTAAATGCTAAATAATATTATTAATCCTTTAATAATATTTTAAATTAATTACATATCATTATTAATTATTGAATAATGATTTAATTCTTAACTATTATCATACTCTAATATTATTAATCTTTTAATAATATCTTAATCATTTCCTAAACTTATAAACAATTTATTTTAATTGTTTACATTTTACTAATTAATGCATTTTTATCATTCTAAAATGCCAAACCCATAAAATTTTATCAACAATGACTAAATCCCTCATCAAAAATCTGCGTATACCGTATATAGGATTTCCAAGCCATAAATCCTATTTTCTAAATTTTCAACATCACATCACATAATTAATTCATTTACTCATAACTAGTCCATTTCCATGAAAATACCAAATTAGTTCTAAAAATTCTTATTTTCTGGTATTTGACAGGATATAGCTCCATATTGAACATATATTTTTCTCGTAATTTTTAAAATTCATTTACTAGTTTTAAATAGCCCAAAATAATCAGATCTTGCACCATTTATCATAAATTATTCCTTTTTCAGAATATTATGAAATTTTCAGGATTAGTTCCTGTTATCATAGAAAAGCTCCTGCATAAATTTCATATTTTTCTGAGTTGTACACAAAAAGTTATTTTGATACATTTCTAAAAATCACACTTTATTGTAAAATCCATAACTTGAGTTTTACACAATCAAAAATCACCATCTTTTTACTAGACTCAGTTAGCTCATCAAAATATCATTCCAAAAATATTCAGAATTTTTAGAGAAATAAAAGTGGACGAAACTGCCCCTGGACCAAACTGAACAGTAACTATTTTTGGCCTTTTCAGATTTTCGGACAGTTTTGGGGTCCTTCACGGAAACGATTATAAAACGAAATCTACAACTCCGATTAAGGTCCAGTCGGAGGCGTTGGACTCGTATTTTCCTAAACTATAGTTTTCATTTATCAAACACAAAATTTGGAGTTGTCTAGGTCTCGAAAAACAGTGTTAAAGGGGCTGATCAGTAGCTAATTTTTCTGATTTTTCAACATGGATGTGTTTTACTAAAAATTCCATAACTTGCTCATTTTAAATCGGATTTTAGTCATTCAACTTGGAGAATCTTCATATTTCATGGATATATTACCCAAAATTGACGGATCACAAATCCGACTTACGGATCGTGAACAGTAATTCCGTGAAGGGGCTGCTACGTATTAGATTAACTTGTTTTCGTCGGTAAAAATTTATTCAATGAGTTTGATGAAATTTTTCATCACAAACACATATAAAAACCCATGTTAAACCCATCAAACTATGAATATACATATATTACATAGTTAAAGACTTCTAGACCATCAAAACAAGTTTTGATCGGTTAAAAATATATTTTAACCGTTTAAAACTTATTTAAACAACAAAAATGAAATTAAAAAGGTTTGGAGTACTTTTTAACCTCTTAGACATGGATGATCTCCTTCCTCTTGCTAGGAGCTAGGCTTGTGACTCCACCTTGATCATTCTCTAGCAACTTTCCTTAGTGGATCATCCATTTCTCAAAGCTTGCTAGCTTTTCTCTAGAATACTCTCTCTTTCTCTCTAGGAGTTCTTGAAAACTAACTAACAAACATAACAAAATGTTGATGGATGCTATATATAGACCCTCCCTAATCACCATTAACCTTCACTAATCAACTAGTGTTGGTGAATTTAAGGGTTAACCAAGCTTACTATAGCTTGAATGACCTATTGAGTGACATTTTGATTGACCAATGGAATGACTAGGGTTGGTGGGGAGTTGTTGAGACATTTTACACTCCAAATTCACCAACAAGCAACCTTTCATGTGGGGCCCCCTCCAAAATTCGGGATTCCTCTTTTATTACATCACTTTAGCTTTATTTTTACATCTTATATCATTATATAAGTATTCATATATATATATACACCAATGTATATATATTGACCACCACTTTGACTTCCATTTGGGCTCCACATTGGATCAAATTAATATTTCTATTGGGCTCATCAATTAAATTTGTTTGGGCTCAATTTAATTATTACATTGGGCTAATATTAATTACCCTATGTTACATTTAATTAAAACAAGCATTGGGCTTGGTTAATTATTACATAAATCAATGTTCAAATTAAATTATATGAACTACTAGGTTAATTTAATTTGACCTAGTTTAATACCTCAATTGGACTTATAATATAATCCAATTAGATTTGCTATAATTAATTCTACCACATTGGGTTACTTAATTAACCCATCCACGGTTAATTCTTAACCCCACATTTATTTATCTAGAAATTAACCAATGATTGGTTAATGATATCTCTCTTGTCAACCAACTAGGGTTATTCAATTAACTAGACACTAGTTAATTCTCTACACTCAATCAATACTTGAAATGCTTCTCCCAACCATTGATCATCATTTGACTTTTAATGGTTTGGGCTACATAACTTACTTTTTATTGGCTCTCTTATTTAATTACCCATTTCATGCAAATATCTCCATATTGGGCTTACATCTATAACAACTTATTAATTAAGTAAATTACTTAATTAATTAACTTCTTAATATTGTCCTTCTAGGCAATATTCCACTTCCCTACTTGTTACTCATAACCTTAATTCATAACTTATATAATTAATTCAATTAATTATATTACATGACTTTTCTTTTTAATCCATACTAAAACTAATTAATTTATTAGTTTTATTAAGTATTTAATTTACTTCACACATCATCTTGTTTGACTAACAAACTCAACTATAGGTGTATATATATAAATATTAATATATTCACCTTCACTTCTCAATTGAATTTCTTTCTTAAATAAATTATCTACCTGCATCATTAAAATATTCTCACATTTAATTTCTAACAAATTATTTATGTTAAAAAAAAAAATGTTTACCCATTTTCAACACATCTTCCTTCTCACCTTCTAGGTTTAAACCTTAACCTTAAATAAAATCAATTAAGATATTATTTAAAATTTTAAAATTATCTGGGATATTACATTCACCCCTTCTTATAAGAATTTCGTCCCCGAAATTATCTCATACACAATTCTACCAATTTTCATCACTGAGAATATCTCTTTACTCATCAAATTCTATAACCACCCTTTTCTAGAAAGTTCATACTTCTAAACTCATAATTCCAGAACAATGGAATATCTTGCAGAAGAATAAATTGAAAATCAATATCTTACAGAAGAATAAATTGAAAATCAAAATATTCATTAAAACTTTCATAATATGCTGAGGGGTCATCAAGACTGTGAACATCCGAATGGAATTAACTGAATTCCGAATAAATAGTATTTATCTCTGTAAATACTTATAAAAAGAGTGTTTATCAATCACAAGGACTGAAAACATTCCATAGGTGTACGCTAGGTGATCAGCCTATTGTACCATACGTCGTGCAGAACGTCTTAGTTGTTAGGCGCCAGTCGGAGCTATATGCCGACTGTAGACACCCAAATTTTGCACTTTTGCACTAACCCTGACAGGAGGGCAGAATCGTCATTTGACCCGACGAGCGAAAAGGAAGGTGGATCCCAACATCAAGCCACCCCAGCGATTTACGGTCAAAGCCGCCACAACGGACAACGAACATCCGGTCACTTGAGGCAAGGCGAACAGTTGATCCAGAAAAACCTGAGCCGACCACAAAAGACGACTAATGGCCACTACGCTTACGATGTTCGGGGGTCTCGCTCGCCGGTGAGCTGGCGGGGGGGGTAGGGGGCAGCGCCCCCTGAAAGCCAAGCACAATTATCAAATTCCATATCAAGTCGCATCCCTCCGAACTAGCCTCCCAGAATAATATGGCACGTTTTTCGGGGATTTCCGGACTGCAAAAATACAGCTTTCCAAAATAATACCGCAGAAATTGGCGAATTAAGACCGCGTGGCACGAAAATCGAAAAAACAAGCCGGACGGCCGCGAATGCAACCGCTGCCACCGACAGACGTGACAGGCACGAGGCTCGAGAACGGCACACGACAGCCGAGGCGGCGGCCAGGCGGCCACAGCAGGCAGCCGCAGATGCATCTGCGGCCAGCCGCAGATGCATCTGCGGCTGCCTGCTGAAGCCTATATGCGGCCATTTTCCACCCGAGAGCAAAAGAGAAAAAGAAGGAAAAAAAGGAAAGAAAAATAGATTTTTAGAGAGAGAGAGAGGCGCGGGAGAAGAGAGAAAAAGATAGAAAAGAGAGAAACATTGTGAGATTTCTTCATCTTGTGTTCAATTTTTACTAAGTATTGTATCCTATTTCGATTTTCAAGTGTTAAAGCGTATCTTTCATCATTTGAAATGTAAAGAAATCCAAGTTCATAGCATTTGTGGTTCTATATAGTTAGATCTAGTTCTCATTTTATCTTATTGTCTAAGTTGTTATAGATCTAATATTTGTGCATTTGTTGGGTGGATCTACTGTTAGATCCGAAAATATTTGGTGCATTGCTATTTAATATAGTTTGATTTTGTATATGTTGAAGTTAGATCCGATGTAGTCGATATATGTTTGGATCTATGGATTAGGGATGGTTAGAGAGGATTTGTGGCGGATAGAATCTCCTCCTAACCTCCCGATGATATCCTTTTAAGGTTATTTTATAGTTTTTACGTATGTAGCAATGGCGATGCACTTGTGTTGTAAATATGTAATTTTTGGGCCTTAAAGCGATATCGATACCGAAAATCGGGTTTAAGGCCCCGTAATAGTGAAACATGTGATTGTAGGCGTTTGGGGTTATTGGGATGGCTTACATGCCCGTGAATAACCGCAACGCTATTTTTAATGCTTGATTTTCCTTTTGACACGAGAAAACGATTTTGGAATGAAATGATAAAGGTTTTTATAAAATCAAGCAAATTATGATATTAGATTCACGAGGTTTAAAATTAAGAGTCTTGGGCGAACTTTAACCCGTGTTTGACAAAAAGACTCCATTTGGTTTTAAAAGGTCATAAGAAACGCTTTTGCAAATAAATCAATGTTTTCATTAAACTTTGTGCATAGGGTTAAAGAGTTCTAGAAGTTGCCCTCGTTTTATTTATATTAACTGTTAGAAGGCAATGTATAGTCTCGATTCCTATTTGACAAAAGTTTAAAACTATTGTTTTCTAAAATGACATCTAAATAAAAAACCTCAACGCTTTCGAAATTAAAATCAATCTTTCTTATAAAAAGCGAAGCCTCGTCATTTGGGTCAAAAAACGTCCAAAACACTTTCCAGATAAATACTTTTGCCATATAAAATAAAAGCAAACTTTTTTATGCAAAACGCACCACAAACGTCCATTTAGGCACACACACACACACACACACACACACACACACACATTTTAGGATTTAAAAGGATAGGAAAACATCGAGATTGCGGTAACCGTGTTTCACGGAAGTCGGGGGGTGCCTAACACCTTCCCCTCGCTTAAGCAAGCCCCCGAGCTCTATGAATCTCGGTTTGCAGACCAATTAATCGGAGTCACATATGAGCCAGCAATTACGAAAATAAATTCGGATGAGTTGGTACATCCATTTCAAATATACCAACTGGCGACTCTGGTCAATTGGCTCATAAAGAAATCGACATTTAAAAACCCGTCGACATTAAGCCGACCCTTTTCAAAATCACATTTAATCTAAAAGGCTAAAAATTGGAAAGGGCATTTTAATAATAAAAATCGAGACGGCGAAAATCCCGGCGTCGACAGCTGGCGACTCCGCTGGGGACATTAGAGGGCTTAAGCCGCATTTTAAATTTTGATATTTTTCTATCCTTTAAAAAATCTAAAAATATGTGGTTGCGTTGCTTGCGTTAATTTGTTTTTTGCGTGTATGTGAATGGTGTGATTGCGATTTCTTTTTAAAAGCTTTACTTTATTAGCATCATATGCATACGGTAAGGGACGATGAATGTATGATGAATGTATGTTGAGCAGTTCCTCCTCCTGAGGCAAACCCGTCGGATGTGGATTACTGGACTCAAAGGGGTGCTCCCCGGCGAGGCTCAGGAAAAACATCCACTCAGATCCAATCCAATTGAAAGATCGGATTTATTCCCTTCGAGTATGTTGCGAAGATCTGGGAACCTTCATGCCGAAAAGCCCGCGAGAGTAACTTAGGGTAGGTCAGCCTCAGATAAACCCAACGCGCGGGAAGTCTCTTCATACCCTATCACGTTTTGCGTACATGATGTCGTACTTCGGTTAATCATTTTTTATCTCTCATCCTGTCAATTAGAATCACTGACCTATTGTTTTGCAGGGAAGAGTTGATGAGGCACAATGATTGGCATTACGATTCAAGTACCTCATTGTTAAAATTAAAAATAAATAAATATATGCATATATATATATAAGAAAAAACAAAAAACAAAACAAAACAAAACAAAATAAAAAATAAAAAAATAAATAATAAAAAATAAATAATAAAAAAAAGAAAACTGCTAACACTGTTTTGCAGGGAAAGATCAAAAACTCATAAAATATGAAAATATTGCTTTAGCATGCCTCTGTTTTTCCATGTCCCAAGGCTAAACTTCGATTATTTTGTTTGCAGGTTGCTCCCCGAGCCGCGTACGGTTTCATAAAAAAAATAATAATAAATAATAAAAAAAAATAATAATAATAATAAAAAAGAAAATAAAATAAATAAATAAATAAATAAAATAAAAAATAAATAAAATAAATGAGTAAAAAATAAATAAATGCTAACACTGTTTTGCAGGAAAATATTAAAATACTTATAACATGGAAATATCGTTTTAGCATGCATCCGTCTCTTCCATTTCCCAAAACTAAAATTCAAATTGTTTTGTTTGCAGATTGTTCCCCAAACCTGCCTACGATCTAAACGAATCTGAACTTCACCGATCAGAATGGCTGAGAATCCCACTCCGGATCCAGTTCCCACCTATCGGGAGGAATTTGAAAATTTTCAAGAGGCAGGTGGCTGAAATGGCCATGTTATTAAAACAATAGTTAAAGTTGAACCAAGGTCCGCAAACCAATGCTTCGCCTGAGTCATCATCACCAGGGAGAACTAGATCTCTTGCAGAAAATCCAGTTGACCGAAGAAAGTCAAAACAGAACTGAAAAGGGCAGAGAAAGCAAAATAGTGAAGTTGCGAGACAATTCCACCAGTCGAGCTTTGAATTCGCTTGGAAAAAATGTGAACCCCAAAAGGGAGGGTCAAGCAATATCTACGAGAGGTCGAAGGTTCACCTATTTGAACAATCAAAGGCAGAAATATGGTATCTTCTGATCAACCGAAGAAAGATTAAGGAGTTGCTACCTCCTACAGACCCCAAGTCTAAAGAATACGGTCCTGCACAAAGATGCACTCCAACTCACCAGGGCATGACACGGAAGAATGTTGGGCATTAGGGCATAAAATCCAAAATTCTATCTGAAGTGAAGAGCTAAAAAATGGCAAGCAACATTGGGATCACCACTATGGGTAAAAGCAGCATATAAATGAAGAATCTAACATACCCAACAAAGAGGGAAGGTTCAGATGAAGTGATGGATATGGTCACCAACCGCAACGAGATACGAGGCTGATCCCTCATAATCCAAGGAGTGGCGAAAGAAGCAAAAGGTGTCCCGACGAAAATAGCAGTATCCGAGCCTAAATGCCCTACTGTGAACCTAAAAGCTATCCCCTGAAAGTAAGGGAAGGGATCAAAATGTACCTCAGAATGTGGGTCAGTCCTGCCAAATAACCACGCTATTTGCTTGCCAAAGCGAGTGATTAAAATGTTGAAAATGCCTTATGAGAAGAAGAGGTAGTCAAGTTCAAAAAATGGGACGCCTTAAAGAAGAAGTTGCGAGAAAGTTGGAGGAGGAAATTCAGTCAAAAAAATCAAGTACTTACTCCTTCCATCGACGGGACTAGCATGGACGTCCCAAAGAATTGCGACAAACTGACTGGTGATCAAGTTATGACAATCACTGAAGATATTTCTCAAACATGGGAGTAACCTCTATCGAAGGGAGCATGACCATCGACAAATGGATTGACAAGCTCACAAAAAAAAAAAAAAAAAAAAAAAAAAAAAAAGAAGAAAAAAAAAAAGCAATCTTGTGTGTTATTGATGGCCTGAACTACGAAAGACCTGATCTCCTCTTCCTATAGGAGTACGTAGGCAGCCACTTTGGCGCGGTCTAATCCTTGTAAAAAATGTATATAACCCTTCGATAGTTTTGCAATTAACGATCAACGACTCAGATGACCTGTTCTCCTGTCAACCCATCGGAGTACACTTCCAACCTGATCAACGGCAAATGATTATTGGGTTCCCAGCATCTCATCAGCCCACCTGTCAAAGACACCACGAAGCAATGACTTTGACAACAATCAGGACTGGGGCAGTTTCAAAATCGATGACGACTCGACACTGGGGCATTCATCAGCCATCCGTGGAAAGGTAGTGCACGATTCAACATCTATGATACGATCTCGTCAGCGTACAATAACATCATCAGAGATGTACTGTCAATTGGTCCTTTCCAGTCAGAGCTCTTTCAGGATACGAGGACCCACAGGTAAGATACAACTCATTTCATCTATTTATTTCTTTCCTGTCTCCCTGTACATATATCAAGATTGTACATAGTTTAACGCTAACATTACTTTTGGAAAGAGAAATTTTTATTTGACTTGATAGGAATCGAATTAATCCTAAGGAGCATCCGTGGAGCAGACTCGTGAGTATGATTAGACGATTAAAACTGATCAACCTATTAAAACTGCACAAAGAGCTGATTTCGAAGTGTTGTTCGAAGCAGAATCAACCTCATAGGCAAGTCTGCACTTTGCGGTTGCGCCGACTTTCAGATGTGGGGTATAAAGCTATGACGATAATGATGACAGTTGATGCGGAATCGAAAAGTAAATAAAAGTGAATCAAATGCCTCGAATCGTGGCCTGAATTATTCGAGCAATTAAGCCTGAGGGGTGTCTTTACGCCTGGCGCCTTAAAGTCGTCTGATTTGGGAGTCGCCGGCCCAACGCCCGTTACATGAGTAATTCAGAGCCTAAGAAAACGAGCATTACGACTGCAGAGACCTGAGCAGATTCGAATCGTGGCATGGGTTATTTGAGTAATTAAGCCTGAAAGGTGTCTCTACACCTGGTGCCCTAAAGTCGTCCGATTTGGGAGTCACCGGCCCAACGCTCGCTACATGGGTAACTCAAGCCTAAGAAAACGAATCTTGCGCAGAGTCAGACGAGGAATGAATGTGGTAAACCACCTAACTTGTATCGAAGCGTGGCCTTTGTTACTCGAGCAAGTAAACCCGAAGGGGTGTCTTTACACCTAATGCCCTAAAGCCGCATGGTTTGGGAGTCATTGGTCCAAAGCTCGTTAAAGGGGTAACTCTGAACAGCCTAAGAAAACGAGACAAGTTAAGTGGACACGAAAAAGAAAAAAGCAGACTCAGGAAAAGAAAAAGAAAAAATTTTCGACCAGAGAAAAGAAGGAAGCTCATCTAAAGTCACGGAAAAGAGGCCCCTAAATGAAGGATGCATCGTACAGTGCACTTGCCATATGACGTAAATCCTGCGAAGAACGATATCAAGAATGAAGACGGAACACCTTTGATAAAGGAAGGTAGTTTTTGAATTTAATCATACTCACGTATATTGACCATGAATGCTTAAAAGTTTTATTACGATTTCATAACTCGTCAAATAAAAAAAAAAAAAAAAAAAAAAAAAAAAAAAATGAAATCAAGAGTGACTTAACACATTCACAATTCATTCAATGTCAAGTTAATCCACTCACGATTCACGAAAAAAGAGATCCATCTAGATGCTAAGTTTTTACGATAAGACGAAAACATCACAGACATGAGCTAAATTGCATAATCACGAGCATTCCATTTTTGTGCTCTACTGTTGAGATGTTTAGTAATATCGGAGTTAACCCCGCCGACCCGAACGGTCGAGCATTTAGCGTTTGTTACTTGTGCAGGATATGAATCGGTGTGCGTAACTCGGCATGACAAACGAAATGACTTCCCAAACGAATCCTCGACAAAAACATGAGTAAAGGCTGGGGCATCTTAAAGATCATGGAAATGAAAGGGGCACAGGTCTATATCAGACTCCTCATCAACGAACCTTCCTCCACGACCATCAATGGATTTTGACGAACTCAGTCTGATGCACGCTGACATTACCTCGATATTCAAGCGAGCATATACAAGAGCGATATAATCTCGGACGTCAGGACTGATCGATTAAAAGGCGAGGAAGGGCAACATGGTCATCGATCATAGCAAAAAGGCAAATGGACTGCCTCAATCAGATGAAAGTCAAGAACTATCAAAACATACGACCAACTGACAAGGGGATCACCTAGATATCAACCCAGAATCTAGGCATAATTCTCTAGCATAAGAGGAAGTCCCTGCACCCCAAATTCAAAGACGTGAAGATCTGTGAGCAGGATGAGGAGCACTGGATAAGTCGATTGGGCATTCAAAACGACAGATACAATTCCCCCAACAGAGAAACGATCAGGGGCATGCGATTCAATGAACCAACCTTGAAGTCCAGAAACTGTGCTCCCAAATAAGGCATGGCACAACTGAGTAGTCAAAAAGAACGACACGTGAAAAATTGTATCATTTGACTAAACAGGGGTCATTTCCTTCCCAGCATATCTATTGATCCAAGCATAACATCCGTGCATCCATGTATATATATATCAAAATAAAAATGTGCATGAAAAGAAAATCACAGGTACGAGACTGTCGGCGACACGAATACCGGTGCCATTCATCGGAGGGACATGGCAGCGGGAAACTTGCACGTTCCAATGCGCCCAGAATCTATAGAACATAAAGGAATTGCAAAACGACTGTCTGAAGCACCTTCAGCTAATCAACAAGGATGATAGGTCAAAGGCAACGGCTGTCAAGAGAGATTTACAAGGACGAACCCCAAGAATGACAAGTCAAACCAAAAGAAGTGGCTGGCAAAAGCGATTTACGAGGAAGAATCCCAGGGGGGCCCCACAAACTAATCAGGTACGCTTTTCTTTTAAATTTCCTCTAGAATTATTGCATTTTTATGATGTACAATACGATGCGAGTCCATTTAGGATAGTACACAGCGATTCCAGAGACGAGACCCGGCAATTCAAAACCGACCCGTCAGATACGATACCTGACCAATTGAAAAAACGACCCGTCAGATACGATACCTGACCAAACCAAAAACGACCAGTCAGATACGATACCTGACCAAACCAAACAAAAAACGACCAGTCAGATACGATACCTGACCAAACCAAAAAAAAACGACCCGTCAGATACGATACCTGACCAATTGAAAACACGACCCGTCAGAAACAAGAACTGACCGTCCAACATGACCCGTCAGTGAAAACCCCTGACCGTCCAAAATGACCCGTCAGAAACAATACCTGACCGTCCAAAATGACCCGTCAGAAACAAGAACTGACCGTCCAACACGACCCGTCAGAAACAAGAACTGACCGTCCAACACGACCCGTCAGAAACAAGAACTGACCGTCCAAAATGACCCGTCAGTGAAAACCCCTGACCGTCCAAACATGACCCGTCAGTGAAAATACCTGACCGTCCAAGCATGACCCGTCAGTGAAAACCCCTGACCGTCCAAAATGACCCGTCAGAAACAATACCTGACCGTCCAAAATGACCCGTCAGAAACAAGAACTGACCGTCCAACACGACCCGTCAGAAACAAGAACTGACCGTCCAACACGACCCGTCAGAAACAAGAACTGACCGTCCAAAATGACCCGTCAGAAACAATACCTGACCGTCCAAAATGACCCGTCAGAAACAAGAACTGACCGTCCAACACGACCCGTCAGAAACAAGAACTGACCGTCCAACACGACCCGTCAGAAACAAGAACTGACCGTCCAAAATGACCCGTCAGAAACAATACCTGACCGTCCAAAATGACCCGTCAGAAACAAGAACTGACCGTCCAACACGACCCGTCAGAAACAAGAACTGACCGTCCAACACGACCCGTCAGTCAAAAGAACTGATCGTCCAAACATGACCCGTCAGTCAAAAGGACTGACCGTCCAAAATGACCAGTTAGTGAAAACCCCTGACCGTCCAAACATGACCCGTCAGTAAAAACCCTGACCGTCCAACATGACCCGTCAGTGAAAATCCCTGACCGTCCAAAATGACCCGTCAGTGAAAACTCCTGACCGTCCAAAAACGACCCGTTGGAGAAAGATCCGACGATGACAATGCGATAACCGTTGGAGAAAGATCCGACGATGAAAATGCGATAACCGTTGGGAAAAGATCCGACGATGACAATGCGATAACCGTGGGAAAAGATCCGACGATGACCAAAACAATGCGATGCGATGCGATGTGCGATGCGACGAGCGATGCGATGCGATGCGATGTGCGATGCGATGCGATATGCGATATGCGATACATCATATGAGAAGCAGTGCGATATGTGATTTCATATGCGATGTAATGCGATTTTGATTTAGTATGATAAGCGATTTGATATTTAAATATGCAATATGCGTTAAGCAAGAGAAAAATAGTTTTGGCGAATATGCGATGCGAGTCCATTTGAGGCAGTAACCGGTAATATTAGTGTTGCATCATTAACCTGTATATGTTGCATCAATGATATATATGTTGCATCATTAAAATATGTGTTGCCATCATCATGCATTGGGTGCCTACTTCTTTATCATGTTCATTTCATATGACATTACATAAACATGATAAAGAGGGGCAGCTGTAGACACCCAAATTTTGCACTTTTGCACTAACCCTGACAGGAGGGCAGAATCGTCATTTGACCCGACGAGCGAAAAGGAAGGTGGATCCCAACATCAAGCCACCCCAGCGATTTACGGTCAAAGCCGCCACAACGGACAACGAACATCCGGTCACTTGAGGCAAGGCGAACAGTTGATCCAGAAAAACCTGAGCCGACCACAAAAGACGACTAATGGCCACTACGCTTACGATGTTCGGGGGTCTCGCTCGCCGGTGAGCTGGCGGGGGGGGTAGGGGGCAGCGCCCCCTGAAAGCCAAGCACAATTATCAAATTCCATATCAAGTCGCATCCCTCCGAACTAGCCTCCCAGAATAATATGGCACGTTTTTCGGGGATTTCCGGACTGCAAAAATACAGCTTTCCAAAATAATACCGCAGAAATTGGCGAATTAAGACCGCGTGGCACGAAAATCGAAAAAACAAGCCGGACGGCCGCGAATGCAACCGCTGCCACCGACAGACGTGACAGGCACGAGGCTCGAGAACGGCACACGACAGCCGAGGCGGCGGCCAGGCGGCCACAGCAGGCAGCCGCAGATGCATCTGCGGCCAGCCGCAGATGCATCTGCGGCTGCCTGCTGAAGCCTATATGCGGCCATTTTCCACCCGAGAGCAAAAGAGAAAAAGAAGGAAAAAAAGGAAAGAAAAATAGATTTTTAGAGAGAGAGAGAGGCGCGGGAGAAGAGAGAAAAAGATAGAAAAGAGAGAAACATTGTGAGATTTCTTCATCTTGTGTTCAATTTTTACTAAGTATTGTATCCTATTTCGATTTTCAAGTGTTAAAGCGTATCTTTCATCATTTGAAATGTAAAGAAATCCAAGTTCATAGCATTTGTGGTTCTATATAGTTAGATCTAGTTCTCATTTTATCTTATTGTCTAAGTTGTTATAGATCTAATATTTGTGCATTTGTTGGGTGGATCTACTGTTAGATCCGAAAATATTTGGTGCATTGCTATTTAATATAGTTTGATTTTGTATATGTTGAAGTTAGATCCGATGTAGTCGATATATGTTTGGATCTATGGATTAGGGATGGTTAGAGAGGATTTGTGGCGGATAGAATCTCCTCCTAACCTCCCGATGATATCCTTTTAAGGTTATTTTATAGTTTTTACGTATGTAGCAATGGCGATGCACTTGTGTTGTAAATATGTAATTTTTGGGCCTTAAAGCGATATCGATACCGAAAATCGGGTTTAAGGCCCCGTAATAGTGAAACATGTGATTGTAGGCGTTTGGGGTTATTGGGATGGCTTACATGCCCGTGAATAACCGCAACGCTATTTTTAATGCTTGATTTTCCTTTTGACACGAGAAAACGATTTTGGAATGAAATGATAAAGGTTTTTATAAAATCAAGCAAATTATGATATTAGATTCACGAGGTTTAAAATTAAGAGTCTTGGGCGAACTTTAACCCGTGTTTGACAAAAAGACTCCATTTGGTTTTAAAAGGTCATAAGAAACGCTTTTGCAAATAAATCAATGTTTTCATTAAACTTTGTGCATAGGGTTAAAGAGTTCTAGAAGTTGCCCTCGTTTTATTTATATTAACTGTTAGAAGGCAATGTATAGTCTCGATTCCTATTTGACAAAAGTTTAAAACTATTGTTTTCTAAAATGACATCTAAATAAAAAACCTCAACGCTTTCGAAATTAAAATCAATCTTTCTTATAAAAAGCGAAGCCTCGTCATTTGGGTCAAAAAACGTCCAAAACACTTTCCAGATAAATACTTTTGCCATATAAAATAAAAGCAAACTTTTTTATGCAAAACGCACCACAAACGTCCATTTAGGCACACACACACACACACACACACACACACACACACATTTTAGGATTTAAAAGGATAGGAAAACATCGAGATTGCGGTAACCGTGTTTCACGGAAGTCGGGGGGTGCCTAACACCTTCCCCTCGCTTAAGCAAGCCCCCGAGCTCTATGAATCTCGGTTTGCAGACCAATTAATCGGAGTCACATATGAGCCAGCAATTACGAAAATAAATTCGGATGAGTTGGTACATCCATTTCAAATATACCAACTGGCGACTCTGGTCAATTGGCTCATAAAGAAATCGACATTTAAAAACCCGTCGACATTAAGCCGACCCTTTTCAAAATCACATTTAATCTAAAAGGCTAAAAATTGGAAAGGGCATTTTAATAATAAAAATCGAGACGGCGAAAATCCCGGCGTCGACACCGACAAAAATATATCTGCTTTAGCCGACAGAATATATTTGTTTTTGCACTTGTTCACCTCAGACTTACTACAAAATTCCGTTCCAAAATAATTTGGATTGGATAATAAACTTGAGTCAATTCTGACCAAAAGTGTCCAGTCAAAATAAATGACAAAGACTCCCATCATTGAACTGTTCGTATATTACGATTCAAAAATCATTTCAGATTAGTTAAAATAACTAAAATTCATTTATAGGACTTCATGATACCGCATAATCTTGATAGTACATTGATGATTCCGTCATTAATTCATGACTTCATGATACCGCACATCTTGACAGTACGTTGAGGATTCCGTCCTTTTCATCCCCACACCATGGCTTTAATGGCGTGTGATGATTTTATAAATACATTTTGATATTTTCAAATCAATTTGTCTAGCTGAAACAATTAGCATAGACTATTCTTTAAACGTTTTAAAATACTGAAAATCATTTTATGACTTTGTCATACTACATCATACCATAGTGGGCTTTAAACATCCAACACTAGGTTACTCTGCATTGATGACTCCATCGTTTATCATCTCTGCACTAAATGCATTAATGATTTCTAAAATACATTTGTCTTTTCAAAAGCACAAAAGTGCGAATTTAGCACGATTTTAAGAATTTCAAAGTCTAGCATAGCTAGAAGATTTAGAATATCCTAAAACCTCAAAATACCTCAAATTTCTCCTCCGCATTCTTTTTCAGCTTAATAACTATATCTGGTAAAGCTCCAGTCTTACTACTTAACTCTACCCATACTTACTGCTCATCAAACTTACCACACATTAAGAGTTCAGGTACTTGCCACAATCATATGGGTTGGAGAACTTATCCTAGTCAGACCAAAATCGTCCATTCGCTGAGGGGTTCTACCATACGATTATGAGTCACGAACTTACCATCAGTATGAGTTTTAAGAACACGTACTTATCTTAATATTCTCTACATATCCAATATATAATGAGAAAAGAATCACCTTCTCACCATATATACATCGAATAGCGTGACATCAGGTTCAAATTGATTATCACTATAGGAAGCTAAGTGGTTGTCAAACCAAACGCAATCTCCTGTCCATACAAGAAATTGGTCAACTCGGCCACTAATCAATATAGAAAGTTAAGCGGTCGTTAAACCAAGAACAAATCCTCTGCCCATACAAAGAACTGTTAAACTCAACTACTATATTAATATAGGAAGCTAAGTGGTTCTAAAACCAAGCACAAATCCATACAAGGAATCGTACAACTCAGCCACTAATATGAGTTCTCAATTAAAAACCCACAAACCTTCTAATTTTCTTAACTGAATACGAATTCTCTCCATTCATATTTTAGCACATCTGTCTCATTACGAGTTCATTTCTCTAGATCATTTCATGACCTTATTAGCATTTTCTTTATGCTTCTCAAAATCTTATCATAAGATATTTTCTATCACTTCTTCAAATTAGGTACAACATGACCTTTTTCATCTCTCTTATATCTTCTGAAATCCATCTTTGGATAATCTTCTATATATGAATTTTTCAAATTCAATTTTTATTACTTAAACTCTTCCGGAGTTTATTCATTTATCATTTTACTTATCTTCTACTACGGTTATAGCCTAAGGTACTCTTACCTAAGGTTTATAACCTATCAGCTCTGATACCAACTTGTGACGACCCCAAATCCGGGTTCCTTTAACCTCGGATCCGGTTCAACACTAGTACTACTTTTCCTTATTGTTCATGAATTACAACAATATTATAATTGCTAAATAATCATTTATTTACAATTATATAACATCTCTTTCTATTCCAGAATCGCAATCTTTATACATTCCTAGTATGTCTTCATATCATACATGATACGACATTCTATTACAATCAATTTGAGATCATATGTATAATGACTCAATCACACCATCCTATTATCCTTATTCATAAAGGACAACGTCTGAAAAATGATATTCAAATAATCTGTAAATGTTCTCTTAACAATTTAAGTTTGCTAATCTATAGCACAACAAAACATAAACTCTTCATATCTACTTACACAAGTGAATGAATTAGTCTACCCCAAGGTTTTACTACAAAAGCACCTATGCTTCAATCTTGATGACTCGTTAGTCAATCTTCATCTTTGCCTCTACCGGAGTAATCGGCTTCCTCAAGCTACTCTGTAATATTTTGTTTTAAGCAAGGGTGAGCACGACGGCTCAGCAAGTCTAACAGTTTCACATAACACGTAAAAACAGTTCAATCATGCTTCGTGCTTCATGCATCTTATGCTTTGCAGTACATACATTTCTCATGCATATCATGCCTCGCATTTAATCTATGTTTCATGCCTAGCCTCTATCATGACATATAGTTCAATGCAGAACAATTGTCTTAAATCAACTACCGCATATCAATAGTTCAAATCAACTTATTTCACAAAAGCACATTAACACATCTTTGCACATAACCACGTATGAGCACATCACAGTTTAATAACAAACTTATAAATTATGCACATAATGCAACACGTTCTGAAAAACTTGCCTGAACTTGTATAACCAGCTTACGTTAATCTTTCACGTTCCTTGCACCACCTACACGGTATGTGAGATCAACGGTGCACAATATCAGTCAAAGTTTGACTCAATACTAAATCTTATTTTAAAGATATTTATTTCTTCTTATCATCCCCTTTATTTAATAAGGTTAATTTCATATTTTAGTCTCTCTTTGACTTGACTCAGTGTTTCATATTCAACACCATAAATCTTTTGTTCGAAACTATGCAATTCTGACATTTATTAATGTCACTGCATTAAAACTTGGACCCTATATTTATTTAGGTCGATCCACCAATTAATCACTAATGGACCATACCCTTGGTTTAACTTAATCACATCATTTATCTCGATACTTATCATAATATTACCCACCTTGGATAATATTTTAAATTTTACTATCAATTAGTAATAACTTATAATGTTATTTAATTGTTAAATAACACTTTAAATAATCATTACTATTATTAATTTATTTTTAATAATAGTTTACCTTAATCATTATGATTAATCTTTTAATAATAATTTAATTGCTTGCTAATATTATTACCCTTTAATAATAATTTAATTGACTTCTCATTATTATCAATCATTTTAATAATAATTTAATTGTTCATCAATATTATCAATCATTTAATAATATTTGAAATCCTCACGTATCATTAGTAATTATTTAATAACGATTCAACCCTTAACTATTATTACCCAATAGTTAATTACTTGTTAAACAATATTATTAATTCTTTAATAATATTCTAAATCTTTATTTATCATTATTATTTATTTAATAATGATTTAACTCTTAACTATTATTATTTAATAGTTAATTAAATGCTAAATAATATTATTAATCCTTTAATAATATTTTAAATTAATTACATATCATTATTAATTATTGAATAATGATTTAATTCTTAACTATTATCATACTCTAATATTATTAATCTTTTAATAATATCTTAATCATTTCCTAAACTTATAAACAATTTATTTTAATTGTTTACATTTTACTAATTAATGCATTTTTATCATTCTAAAATGCCAAACCCATAAAATTTTATCAACAATGACTAAATCCCTCATCAAAAATCTGCGTATACCGTATATAGGATTTCCAAGCCATAAATCCTATTTTCTAAATTTTCAACATCACATCACATAATTAATTCATTTACTCATAACTAGTCCATTTCCATGAAAATACCAAATTAGTTCTAAAAATTCTTATTTTCTGGTATTTGACAGGATATAGCTCCATATTGAACATATATTTTTCTCGTAATTTTTAAAATTCATTTACTAGTTTTAAATAGCCCAAAATAATCAGATCTTGCACCATTTATCATAAATTATTCCTTTTTCAGAATATTATGAAATTTTCAGGATTAGTTCCTGTTATCATAGAAAAGCTCCTGCATAAATTTCATATTTTTCTGAGTTGTACACAAAAAGTTATTTTGATACATTTCTAAAAATCACACTTTATTGTAAAATCCATAACTTGAGTTTTACACAATCAAAAATCACCATCTTTTTACTAGACTCAGTTAGCTCATCAAAATATCATTCCAAAAATATTCAGAATTTTTAGAGAAATAAAAGTGGACGAAACTGCCCCTGGACCAAACTGAACAGTAACTATTTTTGGCCTTTTCAGATTTTCGGACAGTTTTGGGGTCCTTCACGGAAACGATTATAAAACGAAATCTACAACTCCGATTAAGGTCCAGTCGGAGGCGTTGGACTCGTATTTTCCTAAACTATAGTTTTCATTTATCAAACACAAAATTTGGAGTTGTCTAGGTCTCGAAAAACAGTGTTAAAGGGGCTGATCAGTAGCTAATTTTTCTGATTTTTCAACATGGATGTGTTTTACTAAAAATTCCATAACTTGCTCATTTTAAATCGGATTTTAGTCATTCAACTTGGAGAATCTTCATATTTCATGGATATATTACCCAAAATTGACGGATCACAAATCCGACTTACGGATCGTGAACAGTAATTCCGTGAAGGGGCTGCTACGTATTAGATTAACTTGTTTTCGTCGGTAAAAATTTATTCAATGAGTTTGATGAAATTTTTCATCACAAACACATATAAAAACCCATGTTAAACCCATCAAACTATGAATATACATATATTACATAGTTAAAGACTTCTAGACCATCAAAACAAGTTTTGATCGGTTAAAAATATATTTTAACCGTTTAAAACTTATTTAAACAACAAAAATGAAATTAAAAAGGTTTGGAGTACTTTTTAACCTCTTAGACATGGATGATCTCCTTCCTCTTGCTAGGAGCTAGGCTTGTGACTCCACCTTGATCATTCTCTAGCAACTTTCCTTAGTGGATCATCCATTTCTCAAAGCTTGCTAGCTTTTCTCTAGAATACTCTCTCTTTCTCTCTAGGAGTTCTTGAAAACTAACTAACAAACATAACAAAATGTTGATGGATGCTATATATAGACCCTCCCTAATCACCATTAACCTTCACTAATCAACTAGTGTTGGTGAATTTAAGGGTTAACCAAGCTTACTATAGCTTGAATGACCTATTGAGTGACATTTTGATTGACCAATGGAATGACTAGGGTTGGTGGGGAGTTGTTGAGACATTTTACACTCCAAATTCACCAACAAGCAACCTTTCATGTGGGGCCCCCTCCAAAATTCGGGATTCCTCTTTTATTACATCACTTTAGCTTTATTTTTACATCTTATATCATTATATAAGTATTCATATATATATATACACCAATGTATATATATTGACCACCACTTTGACTTCCATTTGGGCTCCACATTGGATCAAATTAATATTTCTATTGGGCTCATCAATTAAATTTGTTTGGGCTCAATTTAATTATTACATTGGGCTAATATTAATTACCCTATGTTACATTTAATTAAAACAAGCATTGGGCTTGGTTAATTATTACATAAATCAATGTTCAAATTAAATTATATGAACTACTAGGTTAATTTAATTTGACCTAGTTTAATACCTCAATTGGACTTATAATATAATCCAATTAGATTTGCTATAATTAATTCTACCACATTGGGTTACTTAATTAACCCATCCACGGTTAATTCTTAACCCCACATTTATTTATCTAGAAATTAACCAATGATTGGTTAATGATATCTCTCTTGTCAACCAACTAGGGTTATTCAATTAACTAGACACTAGTTAATTCTCTACACTCAATCAATACTTGAAATGCTTCTCCCAACCATTGATCATCATTTGACTTTTAATGGTTTGGGCTACATAACTTACTTTTTATTGGCTCTCTTATTTAATTACCCATTTCATGCAAATATCTCCATATTGGGCTTATATCTATAACAACTTATTAATTAAGTAAATTACTTAATTAATTAACTTCTTAATATTGTCCTTCTAGGCAATATTCCACTTCCCTACTTGTTACTCATAACCTTAATTCATAACTTATATAATTAATTCAATTAATTATATTACATGACTTTTCTTTTTAATCCATACTAAAACTAATTAATTTATTAGTTTTATTAAGTATTTAATTTACTTCACACATCATCTTGTTTGACTAACAAACTCAACTATAGGTGTATATATATAAATATTAATATATTCACCTTCACTTCTCAATTGAATTTCTTTCTTAAATAAATTATCTACCTGCATCATTAAAATATTCTCACATTTAATTTCTAACAAATTATTTATGTTAAAAAAAAAAATGTTTACCCATTTTCAACACATCTTCCTTCTCACCTTCTAGGTTTAAACCTTAACCTTAAATAAAATCAATTAAGATATTATTTAAAATTTTAAAATTATCTGGGATATTACAGTCTGCGCAATGCGCGCAAGCTTTTGGCAGAAAAAACGCGGAGCCAAACGACGTCGTTTGGCGTCTGTAGAAAGTTACTCCGCGCGTACGCGCGGAAGCCGTTTTCGGCTTCTCAAAACGGCATCGTTTTGGGCCGTTCCTTATGCTGCACGCGCAATGCGCGGTAATCGTATTTTGCGAAAATTACAATTCTGCCCCTCCGTGTTTTTTTGGGCGAAATTACTATTATGCCCTTGAATCAGTTTTCAACTTATTTACAGAAATGTCATTCGTGTTAAATTTAATTAATTTAAATATTTAAAAATTAATTTAAAATTATAACAAAAATAATAATAATACAAAAATGATATTGGGGAGGATATTTTTCATTAAGTTTAATATTTAAATATTTTAAATATTAATCTAGTTAGCTAAATCATGGTTAAGTTAAATAAATTTATTATTTATTTATTATTTAAAATGTTAATAATAAATAAAGGGATAAATTAGCAATTATTATTTAATTCCTATTAAATAATAATTAAAGAGAGATAAAAATTTATAAATTAATTATTTATTATTGAAATATTATTAAATAATAAATAAGGATAATTAAGTAATTAATTATTATTTAATTAGCATTAAATAATTATTAAGGGAAATTAAGTTATTTAATTAATAATTTATTATTTAATTTAAATAATAAATAAGGATAAATAAATTAAATTTTAATCTTAAACAATAATTAAAATTAATTAAATAATTAATTATTATTTAATTGACATTAAATAATAATTAAAGAGGATTAAAATTAGTAAACTATTATTTAATTTTCTTAAATTAAATAATAAGTAAGGTTAATTACTTAGTTAACTATTAGTTAATTAATATTAAATTAAATAAGGTTAAAATTAAGTCAATAATTATTTATTATTTAATTATTATTAAATAATAAGTAAGTATAATTAGTTACTATTTATTTAAATAATAACTAGAGTTAATTAATTAATTTCTATTTAATCAATATTAAATAGTAATTAAATAGAGAGTGAGTTAATAAAATAAATTGAACTTAATTATGCTTTAATTAAACAATTGTAATAAGTTGTTTAAGAGTTTAATAAATGTCCAACACTTAAGAAAAATATTTTCTAACTTATTAAATTATTAACCTAAAATGATTAAGGGTCTATAAGGTTAATAATATTGTTTTGACTAATGTAAATTATGAGTTAGTACTTATGTGATAGATAAATATCTTAGTGAGCGTATAGTTGTGCAAATACGTCGTACTAATTATTAGACCAACTTTATTAATGTTAGGTCTTTCAAAGCAAGTTAGTTAAAGCTAGACATTTATTGTAGCTGAGCAGACATGCAAGTTCCTTATCTCTAAACTCATTTCATTGAGCAAATTATTTATCTAAGCTTGAACTGTTATTTCCAAGCATGCTTTGAGTGGTTTAATTACTTTGCAATTATGCCACATCGATATTATTGTTATTCGCACTTATTGCACTTGATATCGTACAGTCATTGACTTGTACTTAATTATTGTTCTATTCTTTAAAGAACTGTTCAAAGTAGGTCTAAGCCATTGTTCGGCTAGACATTTATGTTAAAGATTTTAAAAGCTATCCAAATCATTGAAGATGCGGATTCTTAGACTATTATGAACACCCCTTTATTATAGGGGAGTACCCTGTATCTAATATCAGGTACAAAAATACGAAAATTAAATGTTATGCATAAGCATATTGTACTGAGGCTGATCCCCTCGGGTACATATTTCTGGTAGTAACCATTGGGTCAACCTGCTATTGACTCCAGTGGATATTTATAGTTCATAGTCTATTTGACTATCTTGATTTTAAAAGCAAATCATTATTCCTGCTTATATTATTCATATTGTTGAATTGTTCAGCTATTCCCTTTCATTCATGATATATTATTTCTTGTTGTTATTTAAACTTGTTGAGCAAACTAGTTGCTCACTCTTGCTATATCATGAAACCTTATTGCAGGGCAACCCGAGACTTCGGGAAAGAACAAGGTTAAAGGAAAGATGAAGTGATAGACTTCGATATGCAGCCTTGTAGTTAATTAAATTAATTGTTATGTAATATAAACCCTAAGTACTTTATTAATTGTATTTGTGTACTTTTGTGTAAGGTTATCATATCTTGGGACTAGTAACACCTTTTGAATGAACAACATATGTTTATTATTCCGCATTTAGTTATTGTATGTTGTTTAGAGGTGAATGTTTGTATTGGATCGTGATGACCGGATCCAGGTATTTGGAACCCGAATTTGGGGGCGTCACAGGTTGGTATCAGAGTTGTAGGTTAGAAACGTTAGAATTGCGAAACCTAGGTTATAACCTTAGTACTAAACTCTTATCGAGTGCGTTAGGAGATGAATCAGGGAGATTCATCATGTGGTGTATTTTTGGAGATGGATTGAGAAAATCCATCGAGCCGAGATGTACATGATAAAATATCATTTCATTTCATCAATGAATATATTTTATTGCGGTACTAACATGTGTTATTTGTGTGATTGTAGGATAACGGAGATAGGACAGTCGAGTACTACAGTGGATGAGGTGATTTATACTGATATCCATATGAATACGCAGCAGGATGTAGGTTATGCACCCGTTGCACCTGTATCCCCGGTTGAGGAGCCAGAGTCAGATCCCGAGGAGGGAGATCGAGAGGACGCTGTCTGGGACGGAGTGATGCGACCGTACAGCGAGGAGGAGGCCAATACTGAGGATGAGGAGCCAGCTGAGTATGTTGATGGCATGGGCACTACCGCCAGTGACATCATTGATACTCTGACTACGGCTAATGATGAGCTAGAGGAGAGGGTTCAACACCTAGAGGTGCAAAACCAGATACACCAGCAGACTGAGGAGCAGTATAGGGACGCAGCTTACATGTTCTCTGGTGAGAACATGGAGCTAAAGGAGAAGATGGCTGAAATGCAGGCCAAAATACAGCAGTTGGAGCAGGCTGCATCTCAGCCGAGTCCAACGGTACAACAGCTAGCATTGCAAAACAGGCAACTTAGGCAGACTGTAGATCAGCTAAACGCCAGAGAAATGCATAGTCAGACAGTTCTTTATGCCACCAGAGCTGAGCTCGACCGGGAGCGAATAGATCGGATTCAGATTCATGAGGTTTGGCGCAGGGCTACCATGAGGGTAGGCAACTTGGAGAGAGAGACTCGAGTTAGATCCACCAGGATTGACACTCTGGAGTATCCTTTGGACGTTTCCTTTGATCGTTTGAGGGACCGGGTTATAAGGTATCCTCGGGAGACGGACAGTAGTCGCCGCGTGATTAGGCATCGTGTAGTTGATGAGTTGGTTCGGCAGGCTTACCATCGGGCAGTTCGTCGCAGCAGGTGTTGATTGTTGTCAGTTAGTATCTTTAGTTGTATTGATAGGTAGTAGTGAGTCCTACCTTTTGTTCTATTAGGGATGTTTCAGCTGTTGTAAGCCATTATGTTTTGATGTATGCATAGTATGTCAGTTAGACCCCAACTTTTGTTCTGTTAAAGGGGTTGATGGTAGTGAATCCTCACTTTTGTTCGTAAGAGGATAGTCGTTATTAGGCAACTTGTGCCTTGAGCGTTTATAGAAGTATGCCACTTGTTTAGTCTGTTCTAAAACATTGGTATATGAATATAAATGCAGTTATTTCCTTGTTTAAATCAAATATGCTTGATATATAGTTTTGAATTTAAATGTTAATTTGGCTAACATAATGTGTAGAACTATAAGCATAAGTCTAAGATTTGCTCTTTAGCAGATCATGCCGAGAGGTAGACCATGCAATCAATGTATCCCAGAGTCAGAGAGTGAGGTTGGGGATCAACCCAATCCTATGAGGATGTTTGCAGAAATGCTGGCGGAAGCCATGCAAACTAGACCCCCACCAGTGGTAGTACAACCAACACCGCAACCAGCACCGCACTCGGCAAATTTTAAGGACTTCAAACTGGTTGGACCACCGGAGTTTCAGGGAACTCTAAACCCGATCGAAGCACAGACTTGGATCGAGGAAATAGAGAAGGCGTTCGAGGTCGCTAGGATGGCCGAAGGACAGAAGACTAGTTTCGCTACCTTCATGATGAAGGGAGAGGCGAACTACTGGTGGAAGGCCAACAAGGGTCGTGCGGGAGAAGGCGTCATCACCTGAGAACGCTTTAAGGAAATGTTTCTGGAAAACTACTTTCCAGAAAGCATGCAATAAGAAATGGAGGTGAAATTCCTCGAGTTAAAACAGGAAAGCATGTCTGTGGCCGAATATGCGGCCAAGTTTAATGAGTTGGCAAGGTTTGCAACTCATCAAGTTGATATGGAGGCTAGGAAGGCTCGGAGGTTTGAGCTGGGACTGAAGCCGTGGATGTACCGTTCTGTGGCGGTATTAAAAATCAAGAGCTTTGCAGAGCTATTGGAAAGGGCAATCATTGCAGAAGGTGACAGTGAGGCCTTGGCTAAATTCAACCAGGAGAGGAAGAAGGGTCATGACGGGCAGAAGACGGGAAGCAGCGGAGGCAGCAATCCCAATAAAAGGAAATGGAATGAGAGCCAATCGACTGGAGGCAGCAAACCCGGGGGAAAGACTAAGAAGGTTGGCAAATGCAACAATTGTGGTAAGAACCACACGGGCGAATGCTTGAAAGAAAAAAATGTTTGCTATAGCTGCGGGCAGCCGGGACACATGGCTCCACAATGCCCGAAAAAGATGAAGGGAGTATGTTTTTCCTGTGGAGCAACCGATCATCATGCCAAGGACTGCCCAAAGAGGAAGGGAGACGCTGGGAGTGGCAACAGAGGCAACAACAACAACAACAACAACAACAACAACAACAACAACAACAACAGGCTGAACATTGGAGGGCCAACCAGTCAGGCCAACCGACCCACAACGCGCACCTTCAACATGACTGTGCAGGATGCAGTCGACTCCAAGGACGTGGTGTCAGGTATCATCCCGATCAATGATATTAATGCATATGTATTGTTTGATTCGGGTGCTACCTGCTCATTTGTTTATGAAGATTTTGCTAAGAGATTAGATTTACCTCAAGAAAAGCTAGAACACCCTATGAACGTAGAAGTAGCAAACAAAGGAATCATTCCCGTAGACTACATTCATAGGAACTGTTGTGCTGAATTACGAGGGTTTAGACTTAACGTAGATTTGATACCGATTCGTCTGGGGGAGTTTGATATAATCCTAGGGATGGATTGGCTATCGAGTCACGGGGCGGTTATTGACTGTAAGAAGAAGTGTGTGCACTTAAAGACTCCGAATAGGTCCAAAGTTATATTTTACGGTAGTAAATCGCCGAGACAATCAAGTTGTCTGACGATGATGCAAGCACGAAAGTTTCTCAGGAAAGGGTGCGTAGGTTATTTGGCTCATGTGGTCGATACTCGACGTGTCGAGGGCGAACTGAGTCAGATACCTGTTGTACGGGAATTCGCTGATGTTTTCCCAGATGAGATTCCGGGGTTACCGCCGGACAGAGAAGTGGAGTTTGTTATTGATTTGGTACCGAGGACCGCACCGATATCGAAGGCGCCGTATCGTATGGCACCAGTAGAAATGAAAGAATTGATGGTTCAGCTGCAGGAACTGTTAGATAAAGGTTACATCAGACCAAGCGTGTCACCATGGGGAGCACCGGTTCTGTTTGTAAAGAAGAAGGATGGTTCAATGAGGCTTTGTATTGATTACTGGGAGTTGAACAAGGTCACCATTAAGAACAGGTATCCGCTACCCAGAATTGATGATCTGTTTGATCAACTTAAGGGGGCGAAATACTTTTCGAAGATAGATTTGAGGACGGGTTATCATCAACTGAAGGTGAGGGAGGAGGATATCCCGAAAACGGCATTCAGAACTCGTTATGGTCATTTCAAGTTTCTATTGATGTCATTTGGACTGACGAATGCACCAGCGGCATTCGTGGATATGATGAACAAAGTGTTCAAGCAGTACTTGGACAAGTTCATTGTCGTATTCATTGATGACATATTGGTGTATTCGAAGATGGAGGAAGAACATGCAGAACACTTACGGATCGCATTGGAGGCTTTGAGAAGGGAGAAGTTGTACGCCAAGTTTTCGAAGTGTGAATTTTGGTTGCAGAGGGTGCAGTTTCTAGGTCATGTTATCGACAAGGACGGTGTTTCGGTGGATCCAGCAAAGGTGGAGGCAGTTATCAATTGGGAACAACCGAAGACGCCGACTGAGATCAGGAGTTTCTTAGGGTTAGCGGGGTATTATTGGAGATTTATTCAGGATTTTTCAAAGACAGCATCATCGTTGACCAATCTTACCCGAAAGACTGTGAAGTTTGTTTGGTCGAAAAAGTGCGAGGAAAGTTTTATGGAGCTGAAGAAGAGGTTGAGTCAGGCACAAGTGTTGGCTTTACCGGACGACACGGGAGGGTTCGTAGTGTACAGTGATGCTTCACACAAGGGTCTTGGTTATGTGCTAATGCAACACGGCAAGGTCATTGCGTATGCGTCACGGCAATTAAAGGATTATGAGAAGGGTTACTCGACTCATGACCTGGAGTTAGCAGCGGTAGTTTTCGCCTTAAAGATTTGGAGGCACTACCTGTATGGCGAGAAGTGTGAGATATATATAGACCACAAAAGTCTGAAATATATCTTCACTCAGAAGGAGTTGAATATGAGGCAGCGCCAATGGTTAGAATTGATCAAAGATTACGACTGTGAGATTCTGTACCATCCGGGCAAGGCCAATGTAGTAGCAGATGCCTTGAGCAGAAAAGGCAGGGAGAAGTTGCTGAAGCTAACAATTCAGGAAGAGTTGGTGAGAGATTTTGAACGTTTGGAGTTGGAGATCAAATATCCGATGGAGCCAGACGAGAAGTTATTTACAGTAACAGTAAGCCCGACCTTATTAGACAAGATCAAAGAGGCTCAGGAAAAGGATGGAGATTGTGATAGTATTAAGAAGCGACTTGCTGAAGGCGATGAGCTTAAGTACAAGATTGATAGCACAGGGTTGCTAAGGTTCGAAGGGAGAGTTTGGGTACCGTTAGATCCGGAGCTTCGGGAAGAGATTCTTTAGGAAGCTCATAATACAAGGTACTCAGTACATCCCGGGAGTACGAAGATGTATCAGGATTTAAGACAATATTTTTGGTGGCCGAATATGAAGAGCGAAGTGGCAGAATGTGTCAGTCGATGTCTGACATGCCAGCGGGTTAAAGCAGAGCATCAGCGGCCGAGCGGACTGCTTCAACCACTAGAGATTCCGGAGTGGAAGTGGGAACACATCACAATGGACTTTGTGGTGGGTTTGCCACCGACACATAAAGGTTTGGACGCCATCTGGGTAATAGTGGATCGTCTGACCAAGTCAGCTCATTTTTTACCTATCAGAATACGGTACAATCTGGAGCAGTTAGTGAAGCTCTATGTGAAGGAGATAGTGTCACGACATGGAGTGCCGGTATCGATTGTGTCCGATAGAGATCCGCGCTTCACGTCAAATTTCTGGAGAAGTATGCAAGCAAGGATGGGAACACAGTTGAGGTTAAGCATAGCATACCATCCTCAAACTGACGGCCAGAGCGAGCGAACGATTCAGACTCTGGAGGATATGCTCCGAGCGATCGTAATGGACCTAAAGGGCAGTTGGGACGACCATTTGCCACTAGTGGAGTTTGCTTACAACAACAGCTATCACGCTAGTATCGGCATGCCACCGAACGAAGCGCTCTATGGAAGAAAATGTCGAACACCGTTGTGTTGGGACGAGGTTGGTGAGCGAAAACTGCTTGGACCTGAAATGGTGCAGCAGACTGCAGACACAGTAAAACTTATCAGAAATCGACTAGTAGCAGCTCAAGATCGTCAAAAGAAGTACGCGGATTTACATCGCCAAAAGCGGAACTTCGACGTGGGCAGTTTCGTATTTCTGAAGGTATCTCCCTGGAAGGGGAAGATTCGTTTTGGTAAAAAGGGCAAGCTGAGCCCTAGGTTCATAGGACCGTTTGAAATTTTGAGGTGAGTCGGTGAAGTGGCGTACGAGGTAGCATTACCTCCTGAACTGGAGCACATTCACAACGTGTTTCATGTGTCAGTGTTACGGCCGTATAAATCGGACTACAAGCACGTTATCTCCTATGAACCAATTCAAGTCGGGAAGGACTTGTCATATGAAGAACTTCCTGTTCAGATACTCGATAGGAAGGAACAGAAGCTGAGAAATAAGATAATTTATTCGATTAAAGTACTTTGGAGGAATCACGCAATTGAAGAAGCTACGTGGGAACTAGAGGAGGAAATGAGGGCAAATTACCCGTTTTTATTTGAGTAACCTTATTTTACAATTCCGAGGACGGAATTTTTATAAGGGGGGGGGGGGGGGGGGGAGAATGTAATGTCCTAGAATTTCCACGTCATTATTAATTAAATTATTGATTTAATTTCTAAAGAGTTAGTTTTACGAGATTATTTAAATCTTTTTATGTGATTAATTAATTACGTAACTAAATGATTATGTACTTAATTACTAGAATTAATTAAAGGGGATTACTAATATGTTATTAAATTAGTAAACAAACCCTACAATTTTAATATCAAAATAATTGATAAGTTTCCTATTACTTAAATATTTAATTAAATTGAATATAATGAGTTAATTAAATATAATAAATTAATTAATATGATTATTAATTAATGTAAATAATGTGAAATATTAATAATAATATTTCTTAGTCCATTTAGTAATTTAATACTTATGGGTTAGAATATTTAATTATTTATTCAATCTAATTATTTATTTAATCATGGATTGAATAATTAATGTGTAAATTATTAAATTAGCCCAACATGGGTCATTTAGTAGCCCAAGTGGAGAATAATAAAATTTGACAAAGTTTGAATCACTTAAAATGGAGTTATATACAAAAAGTTATGATTTATGGTAGTTTATGTGATGTAAAATTTTTTATAAAAAAAGAATGATATTAAATCATGAAAAATTAAATTTTCATGTTATAAATTGATATTAAGTTATTGGTAATTTTTTTGGATTTTTATTGAAGAGTTAAAGCTTACTTGATGGTATATTTTTATTTAAAATGTGTATGCTGGAGCACTGTTCACATTCTGCTAAAGGGGAAGAAAAAAAAGGGAACAGTCCGGGCAATGCGCGCAAACTTTTGGCAGAAAAAACGCGGAGCCAAACGACGTCGTTTGGCGTCTGTAGAAAGTTACTCCGCGCGGAAGCCGTTTTCGGCTTCTCAAAACGGCATCGTTTTGGGCCGTTTCTTATGCTGCACGCGCAATGCGCGGTAGTCGTATTTTGCGGAAATTACAATTCTGCCCCTCCGTGTTTTTCTGGGCGAAATTACTATTCTGCCCTCGAATCAGTTTTCAACTTATTTACAGAAATGCCATTCGGGTTAAATTTAATTAATTTAAATATTTAAAAACTAATTTAAAATTATAACAAAAATAATAATAATACAAAAATGATATTGGGGAAGATATTTTTCATTAAGTTTAATATTTAAATATTTTAAATATTAATCTTGTTAGCTAAATCATGGTTAAGTTAAATAAATTTATTATTTATTTATTATTTAAAATGTTAATAATAAATAAAGGGGATAAATTAGCAATTATTATTTAATTCCTATTAAATAATAATTAAAGAGAGATACAAATTTATAAATTAATTATTTATTATTTAAATATTATTAAATAATAAATAAGGATAATTAAGTAATTAATTATTATTTAATTAGCATTAAATAATGATTAAGGAAAATTAAGTTATTTAATTAATAATTTATTATTTAATTTAAATAATAAATAATTATAAATAAATTAAATTTTAATCTTAAACAATAATTAAAATTAATTAAATAATTAATTATTATTTAATTGACATTAAATAATAATTAAAGAGGATTAAAATTAGTAAACTATTATTTAATTTCCTTAAATTAAATAATAAGTAAGGTTAATTACTTAGTTAACTATTAGTTAATTAATATTAAATTAAAGAAGGTTAAAATTAAATCAATAATTATTTATTATTTAATTATTATTAAATAATAAGTAAGTATAATTAGTTACTATTTATTTTAAATAATAACTAGAGTTAATTAATTAATTTCTATTTAATCAAGATTAAATAGTAATTAAATAGAGAGTGAGTTAATAAAATAAATTGAACTTAATTATGCTTTAATTAAACAATTGTAATAAGTTGTTTAAGGGTTTAATAAGTGTCCAACACTTAAGAAAAATATTTTCTAACTTATTAAATTATTAACCTAAAATGATTAAGGGTCTATAAGGTTAATATTATTGTTTTGATTAATGTAAATTATGTGTTAGTACTTATGTGATAGATAAGTATCTTAGTGAGCGTATAGTTGTGCAAATACGTCGTACTAATTATTAGACCAACTTTATTAATGTTAGGTCTTTCAAAGCAAGTTAGTTAAAGCTAAACATTTATTGTAGCTGAGCAGACAGGCAAGTTCCTTATCTCTAAACTCATTTCATTGAGCAAATTATTTATCTAAGCTTGAACTGTTATTTCCAAGCATGCTTTGAGTGGTTTAATTACTTTGCAATTATGTCACATCGATATTATTGTTATTCGCACTTATTGCACTTGATATCGTACAGTCATTGACTTGTACTTAATTATTGTTCTATTCTTTAAAGAACTGTTCAAAGTAGGTCTAAGTCATTGTTCGGCTAGACATTTATGTTAAAGATTTTAAAAGCTATCAAAATCATTGAAGATGCGGATTCTTAGACTATTATGAACACCCCTTTATTATAGGGGAGTACCCTGTATCTAATATCAGGTACAAAAATACGAAAATTAAATATTAAGCATACGCATATTGTACTGAGGCTGATCTCCTCGGGTACATATTTCTGGTAGTAACTATTGGGTCAACCTGCTATTGACTCCAGTGGATATTTATAGTTCATAGTCTATTTGACTATCTTGATTTTAAAAGGAAATCATTATTCCTGCTTATATTATTCATATTGTTGAATTGTTTAGCTATTCCCTTTCATTCATGATATATTATTTCTTGTTGTTATTTAAACTTGTTGAGTAAACTAGTTGCTCACTCTTGCTATATCATGAAACCTTATTGCAGTGCAACCCGAGACTTCGGGAAAGAACAAGGGTAAAGGAAAGATGAAGTGATAGACTTCGATATGCAGCCTTCTAGTTAATTAAATTAATTGTTATGTAATATAAATCCTAAGTACTTTATTAAGGATATTTGTGTACTTTTGTGTAAGGTTATCGTATCTTGGAACTAGTAACACCTTTTGAATGAACAACATATGTTTATTATTCCGCATTTAGTTATTGTATGTTGTTTAGAGGTAAATGTTTGTATTGGATCGCGATGACCGGATCCGGGTATTTAGAACCCGAATTTGGGGGCATCACAGCTGATCCCCTCGGGTATATATTTTCGGTAGTAACCATTGGGTCAACCTGCTATTGACTCCAGTGGATGTTTATAATTCATAGTCTATTTGACTATCTTGATTCTAAAAGCAAATTATTATTACTGCTTATGTTATTCATATTGTTGAATTGTTTCAGCTATTCCCTTTCATTCATGATATATTGTTTCCTTTGTCATTTAAACTTGTTGAGCAAACTAGTTGTTCACCCTTGCTATATCATGAACCTTGTGACGCCCCCAAATTTAGGTACCACTACCTCGAATTTGGTGCTCACGCAATAATATAAACAATCTCTGCTAAACAACATGTAATACAAATGCGGAAAATAAATAAACATATGTTGTTTATTACAATGACTTTCTAGTCCCAAGGTCTATTAACCTTAAAGTAAGAACATCACGAAAGCTTAAGTATTACAAAAAGGGTTCGTGTTACATATCTTAAAACATATAAAGCTTAAATAAAACCGTAAAGCTTCTATTCCTGGACCTTGCCCTTGCCTTTGCGTTTCTTAGAACTTTCGGGCTCATCTGAAATAGATGGCATGATATAGCAAGAGTGTATAAAACATGATTTAAAGAATAATCTCAGATGATTCAACAATGTATAAAACAGTTATTGAATAATGAATAATATCATTAATGCTTAAATCAAATGATAATTATTGATTTATCTTTACTGAATCGTCAAATAGACCATGAACATCTGCTAAGGAATCAATCATTCAACTGACCCTTTTAGGTTATATTCTCAAGGAAATTGTACTTGAGGGGATCAGCCTCTCGTACGCTATGTGTATGCATAACATTCAGTCCTTACTGAAATCGGATAACCGATAACTTAGGAAATTTGTTCTTCAGTCTAAGAATCCGCACCAACTATTAGTTTGGAAAGCTTATAAAACATTATTCATATAAAGTCTAGCTGAAACAATTAGCTTAGACTACTTCTTAAACAACTCTTGAATAAAAGAATTTTAGATACTTCGCATATCAATAATGAACATGAATTCAAATGCACTAAGTGCGAATGTCAATAATAATCAGTGAAGTGGAATAATTAGCAATAATTAAACCACAAATATTCAATTGAAACCGTAACTCGATTAGGAATTATGAAACTTGCTCGGAAAATAAAAGTCTGAGTATAGGAGAAACTTGCCTGCTTCGATGATTACGGCTAAGCAGTTAAATTAACTTCACTTTGAAAGATCTAGCGTTGTTAAGGTTGATCCTTCAATTAATAAATACGAATGATTGATCTTAATCACAATTAATCACTAAGTAATTAATTAAACATTTAACTATCTCATTATATAAATTAACTAATATTATTAACCATTTGATAATATTTTAATTGCTAACTAGTGTTATTAACAACTTAATAACACCTTAATCCTTAACTAATATTATTAACCATTTAATAATATTTTAATCAATATTTAATATTATTAATCACTTAATAATATTTTAGTCAATACTTAATATTATTAATCACTTAATAATATTTTAATCATTAATCAATGTTATTAATCTCTTAATAACATTTTAGTCACTAACTAATACTATTAATTATTTAATAATACTTTAATCACATAATAATAAAATATTTTACTAAATAGTTTATTAATTCTTATTACTTCATTAAGAGACCAAAAGATGTCATTAATAAATTTTTTTTATAAAATAACCAAAATACACTCATTTAATCATATTAAGTCTTCTTAACAAATACTAGACCGTAAAAATACTTTATTTAATTAATTAACTCTCTTTTACAATTTTTCTTCATTAATCCTTAAGTCAAATGTAGGTACAAAATATAGCTACAAGACTTATTATTTTTCTTCCTTCTGGGATTACTTAACATATGACGTTTTAGTACTAAACTGATTTTATGGGAATTTTCCAATTAAAATAACTATCTTTAATTGGCTCGGTAACTCCAAAAATGGCAGGAATTTTCATTTCTTTAGGTTTTATTGGAACGCAACGAAATTTACACAGTAGACTCTTCTCGGTACCCAGTGTTTACCATAAAAATTTCGTAGTGTTTCGACTTACTTAGCTCCCGTTATTAACGTTTCTTTTTAAAAACACTGTTTGTCGCTTGAGCTGTATCTGCCATGTTTTTTCATCGAAATATGCTCATTTTTTCAGGAAACGTGCTAAACTTACTGAAGTTTAATTTCTCAAAGGGGCAGAATTTTTTTGAGTAAATTTTCTGGACGAAAATGCCCCTAAGATTTTAACATCAGTAGCTGCCAAACATTATTTTTTTAAAAACTGTTTTAAGGGAAAAGATCGTATGGGCAGCTCGTTTAATATTTTTGAGTAAATCCAGTTGGGTCGTTTAGTTAACCTCTAGACGCACCACTGAGAGTTGGCGGATCTCAAAAATAGCTTACGGTTTAAACATGGCGACAGTGCAAAATAAGTGGACTGTTTAGTGCTTTTCAAGCGATATTCGCAAAAACGCTACTTTGATTTCCTTATCATCCAAGCATTTAAATAATTATTTTTGGCACTTTAAGACATGATACCCCATATAACAAGTTTATCAAGTATACAAGAGTTTAAAAATAATTTTTCATAGAGATTTAACTCTCAAAAATTATTTAAATCCTTAAACCCGCAAAAATGCGCATAAACGCTTAAATATTGTGAAGTTAGTTGGCATGAACCCAAGCTCCTTCCTTTCTTCAATATTCGGCAGCCCCCCTCTAGGTTTCCCTCTCAAATATTTCTCTTGCTCTCAAGTTGTTTTAAGAACTTAGAAGAAATAAGAAGGAGAGAACTTTTGCTAGACTTAATGAAATGAAATAACCAAGTAGCCTAACACATGTGTTAGTCAATTTATGCTAGCATAATACCTACATAGCATATATCTATAGATTTCTATCTCTTATCCCTCGAAGCTCCACCTTTTAAGGGATTTTCTAACTCTCTAATTGACAAGTGGCTTGGTTGCTTAGAAAAATGGAAGATAGCACATGATTTTGGAGTAAAAGTGAAGCAACCATCACACCCATTGTGGGTCCCCTACAAGACCGGCCACCCCCATAGTTTTGTGGATTTTCCTTTAATTTTTTTTTATTACTTAATTAGTTAAATAAGTCACCATGTGAACATTTTCCAAGTGGGCTAAAAGATTGGGCTTTCAGTTAATCAGTTGGTCTCACTTTACATTGTTTGAGCTACTAGTTAGTCAAATAATTTAATTCCACATTTGGGTTACTAGTTTAATCATAATGGACTTTAATTTACTAACACTAGTAAATAAATATCAAAATCCAAATAGACTTGCTATTTAAATTGGTTTGGGCTAGTCCATATCAATTTAATTTAATCCATGAACTTTAATAATCATATAACCCTTAGGGTATTTAATTCTCATATTTATACTCTTATAAATATGTTACATGGCTTCTCTCTTTATTTCCTCATCATGTGATAATTTAATATATACATAGCTATAGATATATTAAATCACTTCATGTTCAACATAATCATATAAAAATATTATTTTCTTGATAAATATTATAATTAACTATTTACAATGGAGCTTAATATACGTGGTCATTACATTCTTCCCCCTTATAAGAATTCCGTCCTCGGAATTTCAACCTAAGGTCATTTAAAAAGATGCGGATAATTCGCTCTCATCTTTTCTTCGAGCTCCCACGTAGCTTCTTCAACTGCATGGTTTCTCCAAAGAGCTTTGACTGAATGTATGACCTTATTTCGCAACGTCTGCTTCATCCTATCTAGTATTTGAACAGGAATCTCTTCGTATGATAGATCCTTCTCGACTTGAATCGGTTCGTAGGATATCACATGCTTGTAATCAGGTTTATATGACCACAACACCAAAACATAAAACACGTTGTGAATGTGCTCAAGTTCAGGAGGTAAGGCTATCTCGTACACCACTTCACCTATTCGCTTTAAAATTTCAAATGGTCCTATAAATCTTGGGTTCAATTTTCCTTTCTTGCCAAATCTTATCTTCCCTTTTCAGGGAGATACCTTTAAAAATACAAAACTATCGACTTCAAAGTCCTGCTTCTGACGATGCAACTCGGCATACTTCTTCTGACAATCCTGAGCTGCTGCCAGACGAGCTCTTATTATTTAGATAACATCGACAGTCTGCTGTACCATTTTAGGTCCCAACAGTCTTCGCTCACCAACTTCATCCCAACACAAGGGCGTGCGACATTTTCTTCCATAAAGTGCTTCGTAAGGCGGCATGCCAATACTAGTATGATAACTGTTGTTGTAGGCAAACTACACCAAAGGTAGTTGATCATCCCAACTGCCTTTAAAGTCCATAACACATGCTCTAAGCATATCTTCTAACGTCTGTATTGTCCGTTCACTCTGACCGTCAGTTTGAGGATGATAAGCTGTACTCAACCTCAACTGCGTTCCCAATCTTTCCTGTAAACTTCTCCAAAAATTCGACGTGAAGCGCGGATCTCTATCAGATACAATAGATACCGCCACTCCATGCCGTTACACAATTTCCTTTAAATACAACGTTGCTAACTTCTCCAAATTGTACCTTACCTTAATTGGTAGAAAGTAGGCAGACTTCGTCAGACGATTAACAATCACCCAAATAGCATCATTTCCTTTCTGAGTAGCTGGAAGTCCTACCACAAAATCCATCGTGATATGCTCCCACTTCCACTCCGGAATCTCCAATGGTTGAAGCAGTTCACTTGGCCTCTGGTGTTCTACTTTAACCCTTTGACAAGTCAAACATCGACTTGCACATTCAACTACTTCCTTTTTCATATTCGGCCACAAAAAATACTGACGTAAATCTTGATACATCTCAGTGCTTCCAGGTTGAATCGAATATCTTGAATTGTGAGCATCCTACAAAATTTCTTCCTTCAACTCCGGAACCAATGGTATCCAGATTCTTCTTTCAAATCTCAGCAACTCTGTGCCATCAACCTTATACTTTAATTCTTCCCCATCAGAAAGTCGCTTCTTGATGCTATCACATTCCTCGTCTTTATCTTGAGCTTCCTTTATTTTATCTAATAGAGTCGGACTTGCTCCTACTACAAATAGCTTCTCATCTGAATCTCGTGGATATTTCACTTCCAGTTCCAATCTTTCCATCTCTTTTGCTAGTTCCTTCTGAATCGTCAACGACAGTAATTTCTCTCTACCTTTCCTGCTCCAGGCATCAGCTACAACATTGGCTTTCCCCGGATGATATAGAATTTCACAATCATAGTCTTTGATCAATTCCAACCATCGCCTTTGCCTCATGTTTAGCTCTTTCTAAGTGAAAATATACTTCAAACTTTTGTGGTCTGTGTATATTTCACACTTCTCCCCATACAAGTAGTGCCTCCAGATCTTTAGGGCGAACACTACTGCTACTAACTCCAGGTCGTGAGTTGGATATCCCTTCTCATAGTCCTTCAACTGTCTTGATGCGTACGCAATGACCTTTCCGTGTTGCATTAACACACACCCAAGTCCCTTGAGTGACGCATCACTGTACACCAGAAAACCCCCGGTATTGTCAGGCAATGACAACACCGGTGCTTCACTAAGCCTCTTCTTAAGTTCTATAAAACTCGTTTCGCATTTATCCGTCCAAACGAATTTAACTGTCTTTCTTGTCAAGTTGGTTAACGGTGTCGCTATTTTAGAAAAATCCTGGATAAATCTTCGATAATAACCCGCCAACCCAAAGAAACTTCTAACTTCTGTCGGTGTCTTTGGCTGCTCCCAATTTATAACTGCCTCTACATTTGCTAGGTCCACCGAAACACCTTCCTCATCAATTTTCCATAATAATTAATAAATCACTAACTCAATAACTATTAATTAGGACAGAAGTTTTCTAAATCCGTTATAAATAATTACAACATAATAAAATTCTAATGGTTTTGTAAGGCAATTATACTGTGAAAGCCAAAAGGAATAGTAATAATGAAAAAGAATGGACCCAGCTCCAAACAGTTCATAAACTATCCCCCACCTTTAGTGGATCTTAATGACTATAAGCGCAAAACTGCATGGAGATTCCGAAGACCCAAGAACAAGTGTTTTCTTTTGGATTTCTTCACAGAAGAAAAATAAAACAAGCTTCTTGTTTTGGTTCTCTCAAGGAAAGGCTGCTAGAGGCTAGAGTTTTGGAGGAAATGTGTAAATATTTATTAAAAAAGTATATAAATTATATTATAATTTTAAGTTATTCGGTCGGTTCAGTCGGTTTCGGTTTTTTGAGAAGCTCCAAACCGACCGAATTAGTTTCGGTTTTTCAGTTTTATAGTTTTCGATTTTTTCGGTTTTATGTTTTTCGGTTTGAAATAGTAACAGTTCGGTTCGGTCCGGTCGGTTTTTCGATTGTTGTCGGTTTTGTGTGCACCTCTACTTGGGACTAGTACCACCTTTTGAATGAACAACATATATTTATTAGTCCGCATTTAGTTATTGTATGTTGTTTAGAGGTGGATGTTTGTATTGGATCGTGATGACCGGATTCGAGTATTTGAGACCCGAATTTGGGGACGTCACAGATCCGCTCACATAATTAAATGTCTCATAAATGATATCAAAAAATATATATAACAAAACTCTATATTTTTACTTTTTACATCACTCAAAGCTAATACATGCAAATATAAATTAGGGGATCAAAAAGTTTTTAATCTTTCAAGCACCGCAAGGATTACTAATTTCTTCGAAGCTCTTTTTTTCCAATTAAATGGGTGTATTTTATGCTTCATCCCATTTTTTTTATCTTATTTTTTTTTCAACCTCGGTGAGTGTATTTTATGCTCTATCTAGATTCGCATGTGTTTATGAGTAAGTGCGTTTTACGCTCTATCTTAACTCATCACATAACTCTCTTAACTTTTTTTTCCACAAAATAAATTAATTTTAATAATCCCAGAAAATTTACCTTAATCATCTCTCCTAAATTATATTTTACCAAAATTTCGCTTCACGTTACGATCAAATAAAAATATAGAATTAAAAAATATCTATTATAAGCATTCAATTAGATAAACATTCTCTAAGTTAAAACTAACTCAACACAAATAGATATGTGCTTAAAAATTTAAATGATCTTAAATAAAATAATAACTAATAAAAAACCAAAATTCAGACTAACAAAAATTTATCAATTTCTCAAAAGTTATTAAATAAAAACTAAAATTTTTATCATTGGCCAAAAATTTAATTCAATTAATTCATTGTCCAAGAGACTCTTCCTAAAAACTAAGTTACTCTATTTTCGTAGGAAATACGATTGCACTTAGCATGTACAATAAGTCTTTAAATCCCATGGTTACCCCAAGTGGACAAATTGTGTCTCGTGAGGTTTTGCAGTGAATTTACCAACAAAATTCAAAAACTTAAACTAAAATTAAACCCAAAAATTTTAAAAAGAAAAATTTTATATTTCAAAATTTACTCACACCCCCAAACTTAAATCATACATTTTTCTCAATGTATAAAATAAAGAAAATTAAAACCAAGGGACTCCCCTGAATATGTATTTTTTTTCCTCCTCGTCTGCTAAGTCTGAGCTGCATTGAATAAACCTGAAACAAAACAAAAATAAAATATTAAAACAAATAAAAAACTAAATTCTACTACTAAATATAAAATAAAATAAAAATAAAAACTAAAACTTAGGTTGTCTCCCAATAAGTGTTTGTTTTAAAGTCTCAGCCTGACTACTCTCTTTTCTTCAATCAGGCTCAATCGCAAAAATAAATAAATTACATGCCTCCTTATTGTCTTTTCTTTGATCAACATGACATTCTTAAAAAATTGTGAACCTCCCCCAAACTTGTATTCATCTGAGCTATCATTGTCTTCAACAAAGTTAATTCGATAGTGCTCCTCACAATTCTGAATTTGTTGCACGGAAGTCACAATCGAATTTTTCTTACTACCATTTGAATTCAAGATTTGATCATCCTCATCATCCTCTTGCTCTTCCCAAACCTTGCTCCTCTTCTTTTTAACCTCACCGTCATCTTCTTCATCCGAACGAGCCATCTTAAGATTTACTTTTTTCACACTGCTCTTTACCTTCCTCCTCAAGATTTATCTCTGTATTGCTAGGTAAAGTTTCACGAAGGCAAGTGTTGACTAGATTGGCAAGTTATTCCCTTTGACTCTCATCCTTTTCCCTTTTGAATTTTCCAATCTCGTATTAATTCTTCATTATGTTTAATACTCATCTCGTTATACTTTGTAATCCTCGCAAGAATTTTCTCACAAGTTGATTTTTTCTCCTGCTGCGGTGGGTGTTGTTGATACGAGAATTCGTAAGATTGAGGTGGATACGAAAATTCAGACAGATATGATTGTTCTGGAGCAAAATATTGGGCTTGATCATTATTATTCCATAAATGATTCGTATAATCCTGCCAACCCAGATGATAGTAGTCTGGGGTGTAACTAGGCTACTGATTGTAAATATTCTGAATAGACTGTCTCTTAAACGCGTCAATCTGCCTTTCAAGCATCAAAAGTTGATTAACCAATGGCTCAAATATTGCCGCCCTTAATGGATCCATCCTCTCAAAACACCATTGATAATTAAATACAGATATCGTACCGGAAAAGAAAAATAAAATCATATAAATAAAAATATACAATTTTAAATTAAAATTAATTTGACTAAAATTAATATTGGCAAAAATTATTAAATTAATTTCCCGACAACGACGCCAAAAACATGTTTGCCTAAATTTAAATAGGAATGTACACGCAAGTATACATGGCCCACAAGTAATAAAGTGATAAAGTCGAGTGTCGAACCCACAGAAAATTAAAAATAATTATTACCAAACACTAATTTAATATCAAATTAATTTTATTTAAACAATCTCAATTTAAATTATAAAATAAACTAATTAAAATTACCAACTAATTTAACCTAATAAAAAGGATTAAATCAAATTAAAAATAGTTAAGATTATAATTTCCCTCAATGCTTCATTTAAATCTTTTCACTCTCTTTTTAATTAATTATATAGAATTGTTAACTGAGATTTCTTAACTATTTACTAACATTTTTCAATAATTAATAAAAAGATTTATTTCAATTAAGTTGCTATATTGCTATGCAAAATAACTTAAAATAAACTCATTAAGATCCAACTCTCAATAATGTTACATGTGGCATATAAATATTTTCATCCTATACACTATTATGATACTATTCCTAGAAAAATAAACAAATTCATATGTTATCATATCCGGATCTAAACTTAGAATTCTTTTTCCAATTCTTTTTAAGATATCACGATTAATTATTGCGTAAATAATTATACATGAATGCATAAAATGTGACGCCCCCAAATCTGGGCGCACACAGCCCAAACTTGAGTCGTCAAAAGACTACAACAAAATTATTACAACAAAGCACAACGTACAACAATACAGTGTATAATAATACACAACTAAGTCTTCACTATTATTGCCACACTATTTTACAAAACGTGAAGACTATGATAACTATTCATCGGACCCTCACTCCATTCCCCGGCTAGACCCTGTTATGTTTTCATCTCCTGTTGAAAAACAATGGAGCAAAAGAAAGGGTGAGCTCAAATAGCCCAGTAAAGAATATCATGACTAAGATAATGACGAATAAATTATCATTAGTCTTCAACAGTTGAGTTCTTGATAGAATACAATAGACTACAAGGTTTATATCAAAAACTGCAGTTAAATTCTTAAACAACGTTCAGATCAATAATAGCAGCGGAATGAGTAATCTATTAGAAGAATAATGCAGACTATAATGTCCACTCGGTTCTCTTTTTAGGAAAAACATCATCAACTTTTATCATCTGAAATATCATTAGTCAAGATAATACAAATTCACAGTTCCTGATCATAATCATGCACATCAACAGTTCATCTTTGTACTACGGGCCAAAGATATTCAATATAGCACCAACGGTCATGATTATACCAGATTCAGCCTTTGGTCATAATCATACCAAACAACAGTTCATCTTTGCACTACGGGCCAAAGAGAACATTCACCACGTGCCATAAAAGACACCGAACAGATGTATCGCCTTTAACCTATTATATCGCCTTTAACCTATCATCTGTTCAACAAATATATCACATATGTGCCCCCGGCCACAGATATTCACAACAGCTTGATTTTTGGATGATTAGAATGATATAAATGATGAACAGAAGAAATAGGATAACAATAAGTATCGGAAGTTTACTTTGTACAGATTCAAATAATGTCCAAATTGTCAACATGATGTGGAGTGAAATTTAAAAATGATATTCAAGATCCACAGTTCAGAATAACGGTTACAATTCAATAGAAAGGTTCACGTAAATAGGAAGGTTCAGTTGAAATAATGAAGTTCAACTATTATGGAACATATAATATTTTCAGGAATTATAGAAGCAATAGTTCCATAATAAATTTCGATTTAGGAGTATGAAAGAAAATAATATCCCTTACCGTAGCAGGTTTGATTAACAAAAGGTGAAGGAAATTAATACCAAGGGTTATTCACCAACAGGCGGCAATCCGCTCCGTAAGGTTATTCCCACAATTTAATAGAATTTGAGTACAAAGAGTTATTCACCAAACAGGCGGCAATCCGCTCCGTAAGGTTATTCTCAGAGATTAATAATGAATGAATACGAAAGGTTATTCACCAACAGGCGGCAATCCGCTCCGTAAGGTTATTCCCACAATTTAATACATGGAAATAAATGGCACATCTTATGAGTAAGAAAGAAACAATATTATTTTCGAGAATCAAATAATGATAATCCCTTACCATAGTACGTTTGAATAATGGAAGATGAAAAAGATGGTATCCCTTACCTCAACACGTGACTGGATATTGATTTAAATGAGGTTGATTAACTTGAACAGTACACGTATACTTATAGATCTTCACAAATACTCAAGATGACTTAAGCACACTTAGAGAGAACTTTCACAAGAAGTATTTAGAGAGAGAAAGAAAGAACAAGTAAGGAAGTTTATGAAAAATCCTTAAGTTAAGGCTTCTATTTATAGCCAAAAATCTTATCATTCATTTAATCTAAACCATTCATTTAAAGATCATCTTTTAATCTACACCATCCATTTCAAATATTATATTATCTTTAATCTACACCATTCATTTCATATCACCTAATAATCACCTAACTTTATATTATAAACAAATCAATTTAATTATTCAACAATAATTCACACTTTAATCTACACCATTCATTTCATATCACCTAATAATCACCTAACTTTATATTATAAACAAATCAATTCAATTATTCAACAATAATTCACACTTTAATCTACACCATTCATTTCATATCACCTAATAATCACCTAACTTTATATTATAAACAAATAACTTTATCAATTCAATTATTATGACTAATTGTTATAAATACAGTATAGTTAGCTCTTAGATATCAAGTCAATAAATTAATGAAATATAACTGTTTAAATAACATCATAATAGAGATAACAATAATGTAAAATAAAGCATACGTTACTGTGTAATGACAATTATTGATTCAATAATGTGAATTACTGTGCATATGTTACTGTGACAATTATTAGGTTCAATAATTTTAAAAACAGTGCAACAACAATTATTGACTCAATGATATAAAATACAGTGTAATGACAATTATTAAATCAATAATGCAAAATACTGTGTAACAACAATTATTGAATTGATAATATAAAATATTATGCAGTGACAATTATCGATGAAATGATGCGTAACAGTTACGGTGTCAATTATCAGACCAAAAATATGAGACACTATGCAATACCGTGTGTTACTGTAGAGTACCGAGTGCTACAGAAAATACCAATAACTACCGTATGCTACTATTCTTTTATCACCGGTATTTTAACAGTTCTGTTGACTATTTTTATTTAAAAAGGTTATTTCTGTCGTTTTCTATATCCGACAAATATTCCGTTGTGGGGTCCACCAATAATTTGTTATTTCGGCGCCGTCGGACCAAACGAATATTCCCCGACCAAACGAATATTCCCCGACAAAGCGAATATTGTCCGACAAAATAAAATTTGCACATAACATCCTTAACTTTCAATTTTGTTAATTTAACCACTTACTGTTTCAAAAAAAAATATATATGAAGAAAAATTAAATTTTGTATTTCATAAAATTCGGGGTCTTACAACCTCCCCTCCTTATGAAATTTCGTCCCCGAAATTGACGTACCTGACATATCGAAGAGGTAAGGATACTTAGATTTCATCTCAGATTCTAGCTCCCAGGTCATTTCCTCAGTATCTTGGTTCCTCCATAAAACCTTAACTTGAGGTATAACCTTTGAGCGTAGGATCTGCTCCTTCTTATCCAGGATCTTAACAGGTACCTCCTCGTATGTTAAATCCTCTGCTATAACGTCTGGTTCTAACTCAATGACGTGTTTTGGGTCCTTCACATATTTACGTAACATAGATATGTGAAAAACGTTATGGATGCGAGACATACTTGGTGGTAGGGCTAGTCTGTAGGCTACGGTTCCTATTCGATCGAGGATTTCAAATAAGCCAATAAATCGAGGGTTGAGATTTCCTCTCTTTCCGAATCTCGTAACCCCTTTCCATGGAGAAACACGTAAGAATACATGATCTCCGACGTTGAAATTTTCGTCTCTCCGATGAAGATCAGCATAACTCTTTTGTCGTTCTTGTGCGGTCTGTATTCGTTGTCGGATCATTTGGATCTTTTCGGTCGTCAAGCGTACCAACTCGGGTCCCAACAATTTTGCTTCTCCTACCTCATTCCAACATATTAGAGAGCGACACTTCCTTCCATACAATGCCTCGAATGGAGCCATGCCTATGCTTGCTTGGTAACTGTTGTTGTAAGAAAATTCCACCAACGGCAAGTACTTATCCCAACTTCTTTTGAAGTCCAATACACAAAATCTCAAAAGATCTTCGAGGGTCTGGATCGTCCTTTTCGATTGTCCGTCCGTTTGAGGATGGTATGCAGAACTAAAACGTAGTTCAGTGCCCATAGCTTTTTGTAGACTGATCCAAAAGCGTGAAGTGAATCTAGGATCTCGATCAGAAACTATGGAAACTGGCATGCCATGCAATCTCACGATCTCATTTATGTACATACCGGCAAGACGTTCAAGTGAAAAGTTTTCTCGTATAGGCAAGAAATGAGCAGATTTGGTCAATCTATCTACGATCACCCAAATTGCATCTAAGCCTTGAGAAACTTTTGGAAGACCCGTCACGAAGTCCATATTGATGTGTTCCCACTTCCATTCGGGAACTTCAAGTGATTGTAATGGACCTTTAGGAACTTGATGCTCTACCTTGACACGTTGACAAGTTAGGCACCTTGAGATAAACTCCGCAATCTCTCTTTTCATATTGTTCCACCAAAATGTATGTCGAAGATCTCGATACATCTTGGTACCTCCTGGGTGGATTGCAAACGGCGTGTTGTGTGCCTCCATCATGATTTTATGCTTTAATTCAGGATCGTTAGGAACACAGAGTCGAGAGTTGACTCAAAGTATTCCTTTCTCGTCGATTCTTGGGAATGGCACCTTCTTGTACTTTCTTTATCATGTTTATCAGTTCCGGATCGGTAGCTTGAGCAGCTTTAATTTTATCGATTAAAGTTGGTTCTACTCACACGTGAGCAATCTTCGAGTGGGTCCCTGGTGTCTTTAGCTCTATCTCCATCTTTTGCAAGTCGTACAAAATACACTTTTGTGTTGTCAGCAGTGCACTTGTACTTGCATAAGATTTTCTGCTCAAAGCGTCAGCTACAACGTTCGCCTTTCCCGGGTGATACTGGATTGTGTGGTCATAATCCTTTAACAGCTCAAGCCAACGTCGTTGTCGCATGTTGAGTTCCTTCTGGGTGAAGAAATACTTGAGACTTTTATGATCCGTATAGATATCCACTTTTTCTCCGTACAAGTAGTGTCTCCAGATCTTCAACGCGAAAACGACTGCTGCCAACTCTAGATCATGAGTAGGATAATTTTTCTCATAATCTTTGAGTTGTCGAGAGGCGTAGGCTATAACCTTTCCATGTTGCATAAGGACACAGCCTAGACCTTTGCCAGAAGCATCGCTGTAGATAACAAATTCTCCTGATCCTGATGGTATGGTCAGAACAGGAGCTGAAACCAGTCTCTTCTTGAGTTCTTGGAAACTTTTCTCGCATTCCTCGCTCCATATGAATTTTGTGCTTTTCCGAGTAAGCTGCGTTAATGGAGTGGCGATTCGAGAAAATCCTTCTACGAATCTCCGATAATAACCAGCTAGACCCAGAAAACTTCGGACTTCGGTTACTGTTTTGGGTTGTTCCCAATTTAGTACCGTTTCAATTTTCGTAGGATCGACTGATATTCCTTGACTAGAAATCACATGCCCAAGAAACGTGACCTCCTCAAGCCAGAACTCACATTTCTTCAACTTGGCATATAATTTGTTTTCACGGAGCTTTTGGAGTATCAATCTCAGGTGTTGTTCATGATCCTCGCGACTCTTGGAGTATATGAGGATGTCATCAATAAAGACAACCACAAAATGATCCAAATGTTCCTTGAATATCCGGTTCATCATGTCCATGAAAGCTGCAGGAGCATTAGTTAGTCCAAAAGGCATGACTAAGAACTCATAATGCCCATAACGAGTTCTGAAAGCAGTCTTTGGAATGTCCTCAGCTTTAACCTTTAACTGATGATATCCAGAACGGAGATCAATCTTTGAGAAATGTTGAGCGCCTTGCAATTGATCAAACATGTCATCAATCCGAGGTAACGGGTACCTGTTCTTGATGGTGACATGGTTCAATTCTCGGTAGTCAATGCACAATCTCATACTCCCGTCTTTCTTCTTCACAAATAGAACAGGAGCACCCCAAGGTGATGCACTCGGACGAATGAAACCGGTATCCAACAATTCCTGTAGTTGGTTTTTTAACTCTTGAAGTTCAATGGGAGCCATTCGGTATGGAGCTTTGGAAATGGGCTTGGTACCGGGTTCAAGATCAATATAAAATTCAATTTCACGGTTTGGGGGTAAGCCAAGAAGTTCTTCAGGAAAAACGTCAGGAAACTCATTAACAATGGGAATATCATTCAAGTTTGACGTATTTTTGTTCAAATCAGTGACATGAGCTAAAAAGGCTTGACATCCGTTTTTCAATAAACGAATGGCTTTATGGCTAGAAATAACAGTTATAGATTTCAATGGTTTAGTTGCTTGAATTTGCATGACAGGTTGATTAGGAATATGAAAACTAATAATCTTATGAAAACAATCAATTTTAGCATGATGGGTAGTTAACCAATCAATTCTTAAAATCACATCAAATTCATGCATCTCCAAAGAAATAAGGTCAACAGGTAATGTGAGGTTGTTGATTTGAACTAGGCAAGATTTATAGACAGTAGATGTAATGGTCATTTCTCCTAATGGGGTTTCAACTGATAAGTCAAAGTCCAAATTTTCAGGAGTTAAGTTTAAACGCTGAGCACATGCAGGTGAGATAAAAGAATGGGTAGAGCCAGTATCTAACAAAGCGTAGACTTCACGAGAATTTATGAATAGCTTACCGGTTATCACCTCATTCGGTTTCTTGACTGTTATCGTCAAATCGAATCCCGAATACTTCATTCGGATCTTCACGTATTTCAACCATGGGAATACCACTGAATAATTTTCTAGCAAACTGTTTCTCGGATTCATCAACTTCATCAGTAATAAGGTACCAATGATTTCCATTAAAATAGTATTTTCGATAGACTGCAGTTTCCACGATAGTGACTAACTTAACCTGAATTCCTCTAAATTGTAACGCCCAAAAGTATAGAAACATCATTTTTAAATAATCTTGAAAATCATAGCTGGAACACCATAAATCCCAAAGACTAATATGAAAAGTCCATATATTCTGATCCTTTGTTATAGAGCATAACCAGGTGATATCACTCTCCCAATTAGTGAGTAAATTAAAGGCAATAATTTCCGCAAGTTCGTTACTTCCTTTAATTGCTTCTAAGAATGGATCTGGAACGACTGTAGCAGAGCTTTCACCTTCATCCTTACTGGATAGAACACGCATAATTTTTGCCTTAGGCAAATGATTCAACTCTGAGTTTGTAATAAGATTATTCGTCGCCTCTTGTTTTGCAGCTACATTTGTTTCGGTAATTTCATAGTTAACCTCCTGATTTCCAGATGCCATAATTAACTGTGGTCACAAAATAAATGTTAGTTCAAATAAATTGACTCATCTCTTCATGTTCCTACATTCAAATCGATTCATTAGATAAAAAATAAAAAAATCTAATTTAGGTAAGACACACTAGTGATTGATTCTATTCGTCTCTCCCCTCCTAGTTCTAACCCCAGATCTCCATTAAAGACCATATCCCTAAGCTCTGATGCCAACTGTGACGCCCCCAAATCTGGGCCCACACAGCCCAAACTTGAGTCGTCAAAAGACTACAACAAAATTATTACAACAAAGCACAACGTACAACAATACAGTGTATAATAATACACAACTAAGTCTTCACTATTATTGCCACACTATTTTACAAAACGTGAAGACTATGATAACTATTCCTCGGACCCTCACTCCATTCTCCGGCTAGACCCTGTTATGTTTTCATCTCCTGTTGAAAAACAATGGAGCAAAAGAAAGGGTGAGCTCAAATAGCCCAGTAAAGAATATCATGACTAAGATAATGACGAATAAATTATCATTAGTCTTCAACAGTTGAGTTCTTGATAGAATACAATAGACTACAAGGTTTATATCAAAAACTGCAGTTAAATTCTTAAACAACGTTCAGATCAATAATAGCAGCGGAATGAGTAATCTATTAGAAGAATAATGCAGACTATAATGTCCACTCGGTTCTCTTTTTAGGAAAAACATCATCAACTTTTATCATCTGAAATATCATTAGTCAAGATAATACAAATTCACAGTTCCTGATCATAATCATGCACATCAACAGTTCATCTTTGTACTACGGGCCAAAGATATTCAATATAGCACCAACGGTCATGATTATACCAGATTCAGCCTTTGGTCATAATCATACCAAACAACAGTTCATCTTTGCACTACGGGCCAAAGAGAACATTCACCACGTGCCATAAAAGACACCGAACAGATGTATCGCCTTTAACCTATTATATCGCCTTTAACCTATCATCTGTTCAACAAATATATCACATATGTGCCCCCGGCCACAGATATTCACAACAGCTTGATTTTTGGATGATTAGAATGATATAAATGATGAACAGAAGAAATAGGATAACAATAAGTATCGGAAGTTTACTTTGTACAGATTCAAATAATGTCCAAATTGTCAACATGATGTGGAGTGAAATTTAAAAATGATATTCAAGATCCACAGTTCAGAATAACGGTTACAATTCAATAGAAAGGTTCACGTAAATAGGAAGGTTCAGTTGAAATAATGAAGTTCAACTATTATGGAACATATAATATTTTCAGGAATTATAGAAGCAATAGTTCCATAATAAATTTCGATTTAGGAGTATGAAAGAAAATAATATCCCTTACCGTAGCAGGTTTGATTAACAAAAGGTGAAGGAAATTAATACCAAGGGTTATTCACCAACAGGCGGCAATCCACTCCGTAAGGTTATTCCCACAATTTAATAGAATTTGAGTACAAAGAGTTATTCACCAAACAGGCGGCAATCCGCTCCGTAAGGTTATTCTCAGAGATTAATAATGAATGAATACGAAAGGTTATTCACCAACAGGCGGCAATCCGCTCCGTAAGGTTATTCCCACAATTTAATACATGGAAATAAATGGCACATCTTATGAGTAAGAAAGAAACAATATTATTTTCGAGAATCAAATAATGATAATCCCTTACCATAGTACGTTTGAATAATGGAAGATGAAAAAGATGGTATCCCTTACCTCAACACGTGACTGGATATTGATTTAAATGAGGTTGATTAACTTGAACAGTACACGTATACTTATAGATCTTCACAAATACTCAAGATGACTTAAGCACACTTAGAGAGAACTTTCACAAGAAGTATTTAGAGAGAGAAAGAAAGAACAAGTAAGGAAGTTTATGAAAAATCCTTAAGTTAAGGCTTCTATTTATAGCCAAAAATCTTATCATTCATTTAATCTAAACCATTCATTTAAAGATCATCTTTTAATCTACACCATCCATTTCAAATATTATATTATCTTTAATCTACACCATTCATTTCATATCACCTAATAATCACCTAACTTTATATTATAAACAAATCAATTTAATTATTCAACAATAATTCACACTTTAATCTACACCATTCATTTCATATCACCTAATAATCACCTAACTTTATATTATAAACAAATCAATTCAATTATTCAACAATAATTCACACTTTAATCTACACCATTCATTTCATATCACCTAATAATCACCTAACTTTATATTATAAACAAATAACTTTATCAATTCAATTATTATGACTAATTGTTATAAATACAGTATAGTTAGCTCTTAGATATCAAGTCAATAAATTAATGAAATACAACTGTTTAAATAACATCATAATAGAGATAACAATAATGTAAAATAAAGCATACGTTACTGTGTAATGACAATTATTGATTCAATAATGTGAATTACTGTGCATATGTTACTGTGACAATTATTAGGTTCAATAATTTTAAAAACAGTGCAACAACAATTATTGACTCAATGATATAAAATACAGTGTAATGACAATTATTAAATCAATAATGCAAAATACTGTGTAACAACAATTATTGAATTGATAATATAAAATATTATGCAGTGACAATTATCGATGAAATGATGCGTAACAGTTACGGTGTCAATTATCAGACCAAAAATATGAGACACTATGCAATACCGTGTGTTACTGTAGAGTACCGAGTGCTACAGAAAATACCAATAACTACCGTATGCTACTATTCTTTTATCACCGGTATTTTAACAGTTCTGTTGACTATTTTTATTTAAAAAGGTTATTTCTGTCGTTTTCTATATCCGACAAATATTCCGTTGTGGGGTCCACCAATAATTTGTTATTTCGGCGCCGTCGGACCAAACGAATATTCCCCGACCAAACGAATATTCCCCGACAAAGCGAATATTGTCCGACAAAATAAAATTTGCACATAACATCCTTAACTTTCAATTTTGTTAATTTAACCACTTACTGTTTCAAAAAAAATATATATGAAGAAAAATTAAATTTTGTATTTCATAAAATTCGGGGTCTTACATAAAATATGATAAACAACTCATATATAATTATTAATAATTAAAAAGAAAATAAATTAAATTAAATTACACATTGGGTTCAATTGTAATCTCAATAAAATAATTAGCCCATAACTAAATAATAAATTAACTACAAATAATTCAACATCTCAAAATTATAAAAATAAAAGTAAAAGAAAATAAATCAAATCTGTGTTGATATCCGTCTGTCACTCATATCACAGTTTTCAATCCCCAAGCTCCATCTTCAATTATCGAATCATTCGCGTTGAATAGTTGCTCCTAAACTAAAATAAATAAATTTACTCTATTCTAATCTATGTTTATAATTTTTTAATGTCCTGAAAACAAATCCCTAATAGTGTATTTATTGGAGTACAATAATAATTATAAGCTAATGTGAAATTAAAATTCAATTTGAAATCAAAATTAGCTAAAAATTCGAATCTGCAGCCTAAAGCGCGTCGCCAAATGCGGCATTGACCGAAGTCAACGCGCCCAAACCAGCCACCGACCCAAGTCGCGCAAAGCGCTTGCACCATTGATCTTCTGAACACGAAACGACGCCGTATGGATCTTTGTATGCTAACCCCAGCCGCCCGCGCATAGCGCGGACCTGCCTATCTGTTGCTGACTTCATATGACACCATGTAGTTGTTACAACCTGAACATAATCACATGCGCGTATGGTGCCCAAGCCCCTTCATTCCATATTTACGAAACTACCATTATGCTGCATAATTATCGTTCTGCCACTCAGCTTGATTAATTACCACTTTGTCATTCCTTTTATTGTAGAATTACAAGAATGGCACCATAGTTTAATTTCCTATAAAATAATTAAAAATAATATAAAAATACTAAAAACACATAAAATTAAATAAATTACCTAAAATCAATTAAAATGCTTAAAAATTAACAAATAATTAAGCCTAAAAATATATAATAAATAGGTATAAAAATCAATTATCATATATATATATATATATATATATAGGCATATATATAAAGGCATAATCCATAATATGTATTTGTTATAGATCTTTATAGCGCATATATCATCTATACCGTTAAAAATAAGAAAGAACGGCTAGGATTAAAATCTAAAAATCGACGTCCGCTACTAATAGTAGCAGACACTGATTAGAAAGTCAAATCCTAAAATTAGATAAGAAAACTCAACAGATGACCCTAAATCTTAAACCCTAAAACTAAACCTTAAACCCTAAAAGCTAAATCCTAAATCCTAAAAATTAAACCCCAAACCCTAAAAATTAAACCCCTAATTAGTATTGGAATTGGATGTAGCAGTCATCTGTTGAGTTTTTTTTATCTAATATTTAGGGTTTGACTTTTTGGTCAACATTGCTACTATTAGTAAGGGCAAAAATCTGTTAAGTTTTCTGATCTAATATTTAAGGTTTAACTTTTTGATCGACATCCGCTACTATTAGTAACGGAAATTTAAAAAAATAATAATAAATGTACATTTTTGATCTATAGCAAATACTTGCTATGAATCATTCACCATTTTTAAATACTTTTAACTTATTAAAATTACATTTATAAATTTTTATATTCATAAATGATGATTGTTTGACAATTTTTTAGTTATTATTATAATAGCACATACAATGTTTTATTGTATGAGTTAATTGTGATATTTCGGTTGATCTTGAACTGAGTTGACACATGAAACTATACTTGAATTTATTTGGTTAATATTTTTACTTTTATTATGTTTATATATATATATATATATATATATATATATATATATATATATATATATATATATATATTATATCATAATATATATATTCTCTCTTTATATATAGACAACTCGTTCATAATATATATAATAGAATTTATAAGCAATTCAAATTCAATGTATATGTAAATTATAGTTTTCTTTCTTTGTAGGAATTTAATTATATATGATCCTTTATTTGTAGGAAACTTGAAATGTATATTCGTTTGTAATCCTCTTTTAATTATTTTTCTTCCTTTTTTTATTTTTATTGTTTTGGCTTGATGAGCCAATATATTTTATTAAACACTAAAAACAAGTATAAATATCATTATTGGATAAGATTAAATATTTAACTATTTTAATAAATAATGATTAAAATAGTCAAAGTCACTTTATATATGATTTTTAATTAATACTCGATTTTTTACGAATACAATTTTTATTTTAGTTCGGTCTAAAATTAGAGATAAATTTTTATTTTAAAATAATCTGATGGTCTTAATTTATCATTATTTTTTTTGAAGACATTTATATTATTATATTAGTACACCATCATTTAACTAATATTAAGAGTACATATAATAATATAAATTATAATTAATAAATAAAATATTATTATAAATTTTGTACTTGATATCGAATTAATAAAAAATAAAAATAAAAGTTAACAATAGACTAACAATCAATAGTTAAACTTATTGGAATTTAGACTCTGTTTATGAGTTTTAAAATAGAGGGAAAAAATGGACAAAAAAATTAAGTCTTCTATCAAATTCTTGTGTTTTTGAATTTTTTAAAAAATAAAAAAAATAAATAGAAAACTTGATCACTTTTTTTGTCATTGTTTTTCATATAAAATTAACATTATTTGGGCGAAAAATAAGATAAATTATATTTTCATAATTCTCCTATTATTCTCAACTTATATTATAATAATTTTTTAATTATAACTCATATTCTCGATTGATCTCTCTCCTAATTCTCCAATTCTTACTTTCTCTCTCCTAATTATAAGAAGCCCCAACTCTTACTTTCTTTCCCCTGTCCCTCTTTTCTCGATAAGAATGAGACAAATAAAAGGTACGTTTCGAATCGTCCAATAAAAAATCTAGAAACTAAGCTCGTTATTAAGTTTAATGAAAAATGTAGTTTTGATTTGCTGCATTGATCTGGGGTTTGTAAAGTTTTAAGTTTTTTTCACAAATCTCTATTTAGGAATATGTATTTTAATGTAGTTGATATATTTATAAAAATTAAATTTTATGAATTTATTTCTTGAATTTAAGCATATTAGATTATTATACAAAAAAATTAGAATTCAAAATCTTAGATGATTCATAATTCAATAGTTATAACTATAATTGGTATATTACATGTAATAGAAGAATAAATTTATATATATATATATATATATATATTATAGAATTCAGAAACACAAGATTTTTTTTTATAATTTTTTTTTTCTATTAAAAACTCAGAAACTACACGTTATAGGCAGTCACGTCTAGGCATTACGGTATTGACAAAGTTAGGTATTAATGATCAATTTTTAGGATGATACTCCCTCGGTTTCATTTTATTTGTCGTTAGAAGTCAATGCACATATATTAAGAAACTTAATAGGAAAGAAAGAAGTCGTTGGAAGTCAATGCACATATATTAAGAAACTTAATAGGAAAGAAAGAGAGGATTGCACGGATATACATAAAAAAAAAAATTAAAAATCCTAGCACAACTGATATTTAATAAATAAAAAAACTCTAAAATGTCAAATATTATAGAATCGAGAAAATAACATTTTAGGCCTTTATTACAGATTAAATAGTGTCTTTAACCATTTTAGCAAATACCACGTCCTTATGATCAACTTGATATTTGGAAGATACAAATCCCAAGACAAGATAAACCAAACTACCAGTTTTACAAATTTACTAGGACAGCGATAGTGGAGTTTTGTACATCTACTTTCGTGGATGAAAAACATAAAATAAGTTTGACAAAATATTTTATAAGAAAGTTAAAATAATATTTAATTAGGTAAGTATAAAAGTGTTTTTTAAAAATATTAATGACCCATTTAAAGTAATTGTGTGATATGAGATTTATTTATTTATTTAAGAATTTAAGGGTAATTTATTGCTTTAGCTAAAAATGCTTTTAAGCTCAGATATCTACCATTTAAAACTGGCATCATGGTTCAGCAGAAGGCGAGTTCATATTTGGGTTGCAATTTTCGTGTAGGTCCAAGAAATAAATTAAAGGATGATCTAATTGCAACTTGGAATAGAAAAATAAATAGGAATTTTTATATTTTATTATTTAGAATTTTAAATTCTATTAGGGTTTGAAATTTATAATTTCTATTAGGGTTAGGATAAATTATGTAGCCTATAAATAAAAGATTTTAGATTCAATTGGACACACAACTTTGAATAAAAAAATTCTCTCTTTTATTCTTTGGTGTTTTTCACAGCTATGTGTAGCCAAATTATTTTTCTTGGTTTAAGTAATTGAAATCATCAAGATTTATACACTGTTGAATCTAATTTATTTTAATTATTCAATTTATATTTTGAGTATTGAGTATTTTTTTGTGTTTATTTATATGATTGATTCGTTGAATGACTCGAAGGCCTACTAGTTTATTATTCGCATTAATCTACTGCTAAATAAAAAATCAAATCCATAATTGTTTGGTCACTTTAATTATGAAGAACTAAGATTAATAATTATTTTGCAGATCAAAAGATTGTTATATCTTAGGAAGAATATTCATCTAAATTAAATACAGACGCTTGGGTTGTGTTGTTTAGTTCAACGATCTCTCTATTTCTTAAAACTGCTACTAGGTTAAATCTTTAGCGCTTGTCTGCGGTTATTTAGTAGTAAGGGTTATTTAGTGTTTCCTACGAAAATTGGATAGTTTTTTAAATTTTTTATTTTTAGGATAAGTCGTTTGAGCAATCAGTTAATTGATAAGTGTGTTTTATACCTGCGAATTAGTACTTCTAGTTTAATGATTTGTGAGTTTTTGAGAGTTATTTATGCGTATATTTATGTTTTAAGGTTCATAATGTCTCTTCTGTGTTTTGTAGGGTTTTTGAGCTAAAAGGGCATTTTGGTAATTTTCAGTCAGGACCACCGCCGCAGCGGTGGATATGACAGCCACAGCGGTCGGCCATGCTGTTTTCTGACCGGATTTTTCCTACTTAAGTGGGAAGGTGGCTAACCCTAGGAGATCAAATTTTTACGCACCAAAGCAGTTTTTCTTCATTTCTTCTAGCTTTCAAAGCAACTTGGATTGGTGTTAAGCTCAAGAACAAGAAGATTCATCAAGCTTGGATTGCTACATTTGAAGGGAATTTAAGTGCTTGAGACTTGTGTTATAAGGGGTTTCATTCATTTGATTTATCTTCATGTTGTGTAGTTTAAGTCTAATGAGCAACTTGTTAATGATTTTTAGTCATTTAGCTATGAACTAACTTCATTTCTAGGATCACAATGGAGCTCATTACTTGATTTTAATTGAATATCTCTCTTTTTGATGTAAATGGATTACTAATGAATGGTTATCATGCTTTGTTCTTCATGATTGGATTATGTACCTTGTATGTAATGTGTGGTTGTTTATGATATTGAAAAATGAATTAAATAACTCGACCTAAAGCATGATAGCACTTGTAGGAAGCTTTATCTTCGGATGGAGTGCCTAATTTGTATCTCAGATAGGAATATACCGGTGTGCCTTGTGTAGCCTTGTTGAGAGTTGCTTTTATTGCTGTCTTACTAAGTTAGGTCACATAGGAATATAGTGAGCTAATTAGTAGGGTATGAATCTTTTAACTCTCGAAAGAGGTTATTGGTTGCTTATTTTCTCTGGTTATCATTCGGGCGATCTTAGCATTGAAAAGAGGGGTGCGAGAGTTAAATAAGGTAGTGAGTGAAGTTGTGATCTTAGCTTGTTTAAATCGAATCTTTGTTGCTAAGTTTTAATTATTTTAGGATATTGTGTTAACAAAAGCTCACCATCATTGATCATAGTTTAAATTGGATTAGATTACATCAAGTTTGCTATGCAGATAACCTTAATATAACTCTCTGTGGGATCGACTTAGACTTACTCTTTACTACTTGAAGGCCGTGTATACTTGCACGAAAATATCAATCGTGAAAACGATCGTAAAGTTTTTGGCGCCGTTGCCGAGGAGTTATTTATTTAATTTCTCTGCATTATTAAGCTTTATCAATATAATCTTCGTTTAAACTGTTAAATTTGTCTAATTTGTTTTATTTTTATTTTTGTTTTTATTTTCTTCCAGGTACTCTTGATTGTGCATGCTTCCTTTTCAAGATCCAAATCTCGTACTTTTCGATCCTGAGATTGAAAGAACTTTGCGTGTATTGCGAAAAGAAAAGAGGGGTCAAAGTATTCACCATCAAGATACAATGGCAGAAGAAGATTATAAAACTTTGCGGGAATATGCTATGCCGCAAGTTACCGATATTCATACAAGCATCAATAGGTCAGCCATTGTTGCTGCTAACTTTGAGATTAGGCCGGGCACTTTCCAAATGATTCAGAATCATGTTCAGTTCGGTGGGTTGCCTAATGAGGACCCGAATGATCATTTGGTTAAATTTCTGGAAATCTGTGACACGTTCAGATATCAAGGAGTTTTTGAAGACGCTCTCAGACTTCGTCTGTTCCCTTTCACTTTGCATGATAAGGCGAAGAGTTGGTTGCATTCTCTACCAGCAGGTTCCATTAGCACCTAGGCTGATCTAGCTCAGAAATTCTTGGCTAAATTCTTTCCGCCTGCCAGAACAGCAAGAATGCGAAATGACATTACAGCCTTTAGCCAACAGGATGCGGACTCTCTCTATGAGACGTGGGAGCGTTTTAAGGATCTTCTCAGAAGATGCCCCCACCATGGTATTCCTAAATGGTTACAAGTCCAGACATTCTATAACGGTTTATTAAATTCTACCCGACAAAGCGTGGATGCTGCAGCTGGCGGAGCCTTAATGGGAAAGAGTTATGATGAAGCGCTTGAACTGTTGGAAATCATGGCAGCAAATAATTATCAATGGTCTGCTGAGAGGTTCACTTCAAGGAAAGAAGCGGGAATGCATGAAGTGGATGCAGTGACATCTTTATCTGCACAAGTGGCTGCACTTGCTCGAAAAATTGACAATATGGGAACAAAACCTGTGCAAAGTGTAGCAGTGATATGCGAAATATGCGCTGGGGAACATCCTAGTGAGCAATGTGCCATCAAGGCAGAATCAGTGCAATATGTCAGTAATTACAATCGGCAACAAAACACTAATGCGCCGACACATTATTATCCTGGAGTGAGAAATCATCCAAATTTCTCGTGGAGCAATAACAACAATCAAGGACAATCTTCGTCTTCAAGGCAGCCATATCCTCCAGGATATCAAGATTACAATCCACAGCAGCAACAACCAACTCAACAACAACAACAATCACCTCCACAACATCAACAGGCTCCTCCTCCTCCTCTTACAGAGAAGAAAGCTAACTTGGAGGAACTTCTGACTAGATACATTTCCCAAAATGAGACAAGGAGCAACAACCAAGATATTGCTATAAGGAACCTTGCAAACCAAGTGGGGCAACTTGCTAGTGCTATGAACAATCGTCCACAAGGAACTTTGCCTAGTGACACTGAGGTCAATCCAAAGAGGGATGGCAAGGAGCAATGCAAAGCAGTCACACTGCGCAGTGGTAGACCCTTAATGAATACCACTGGAGAAACTACCATTGTACCACCAATTCTAATTGAAAAGGAAGTAGTGGTTGAGACAGAGAACATAACAAAAGGGACTCCTGAAATTGTCGAGGAAGTCCAAGAGCCAAGTTCCATAGTCAACAAAACCCTTCCAAGGGTTCAACCCATGCCATTTCCTCAAAGGCAGCAAAAGCAGAAATTGGATAAACAGTTTTCAAAATTCTTGGAGGTATTGAAAAAGCTTCACATCAACATTCCATTTGCTGAAGCCTTGGAGCAAATGCCAAGCTATATAAAATTCATGAAGGATATACTGTCAAAGAAGAGAAAGCTTGGTGACTATGAGACGGTTGCTCTAACCGAGGAATGTAGTGCAATTCTACAGAATAAGCTTCCTCCCAAGCTAAAGGACCCTGGGAGTTTCACCATTCCGTGCTCTATTGGAAGTGAATTTACTGAAAAAGTTTTATGTGATCTTGGAGCAAGCATCAATCTGATGCCCTTGTCTATCTATAAGAAGTTGGGGTTGAACAAAGCCAAGCCTACTAGTGTTACTCTACAACTTGCTGATAGATCTCTGACATACCCGAAAGGAATCGTGGAAGACGTGCTGGTAAAGGTTGACAAGTTTATCTTTCCAGCTGACTTTATAGTTCTGGACTTTGAGGAGGACAGGGAAGTCCCTATTATATTAGGGCATCCATTTCTAGCCACAGGGAGAACTATTATCTATGTTCAGAAGGGAGAGCTCACTATGAGGGTACAAGATCAAGAAATAAAGCTCAATGTCTTCAAATCTATGAAGTTTCCAAGTGATTCCGAAGAGTGCTTTAGAGTCGATGTGGTTGACAGGGTTGTCCATGAAGTTTTCATGAAAACTTATGTTTCTGATCCGTTGGAAGCTTCGATCATTGGAACCACAACTGCAGAACATCCGACTCATACAGAATGCATGAAATATTTGGATTCGTTTCCTCGATTTGCCAAATTCAAACCGCACTATGAAGCTTTGGAACAAGTAGGAACTTCTGTTTCAAATCTATCTAAAGAGGAAGCACCAATATTGGAGCTCAAACCATTGCCAAATCATTTGAGGTATGCATTTTTGGAAAAAGAATCCACTTATCCTGTTGTAATATCTGCAGCTTTAAACGAGGAACAGGAAAGTAAACTTTTAAGTGTGCTGAGGAAGTATAAAACAGCTTTAGGGTGGACTATATCAGACATTAAAGGCATTAGTCCATCCTTCTGTATGCACAAGATTCTGATGGAAGAGGACAGCAAGCCGTCTGTGGAGCATCAAAGAAGGCTCAACCCTATTATGAAAGAGGTTGTTAAGAAGGAGATTCTAAAATTACTAGATGCTGGGATCATATATCCTATCTCCGACAGTGCATGGGTGAGCCCTGTCCAATGTGTGCCCAAGAAAGGAGGGATGACAGTTGTGATGAATGAGCAGAATGAGTTGATTCCAACAAGGACAGTGACTGGTTGGAGGGTGTGCATGGATTATAGAAAGTTAAACAAAGCTACAAGAAAAGATCACTTTTCATTGCCATTTATTGACCAAATGTTGGACAGACTGGCGGGTCACGAGTACTACTGTCTCCTGGATGGCTACTCGGGTTATAATCAGATAGCTTTGGGCTTTGCAATGCACCGGCAACATTTCAAAGGTGAATGATGGCCATCTTTTCTGGCATTGTGGAGCATAATGTGGAAGTCTTCATGGACAATTTCTCTGTATTCGGGGACTCTTTTGAGTTGTGCCTAGAGAACTTGATTCTTGTGCTGAAACGCTATGTAGAGACGAATCTAATTCTAAACTGGGAAAAATGTCATTTCATGGTACAGGAAGGGATTATCCTTGGACACAAAGTCTCAGAAAAAGGATTGAAGGTTGACAAGGTAAAGCTGGAGACAATTGAGAAATTACCACCACCTACAACTGTTAAGGGGGTGCGTAGTTTTTTAGGTCATGCGGGCTTTTAAAGACGATTTATCAAGGACTTCTCCAAAATATCGAAGCCTTTGTGTAGCCTATTAGAAAAAGAGGTCCAATTCAAATTCGATGAAGACTGTTTACAGGCCTTTGAGCTATTGAAAACAAAACTAACATCTGCACCCGTAATTGTAGTACCAGATTGGTCTGTACCATTCGAATTGATGTGCGATGCTAGTGATTTTGCAGTTGGGGCAGTGTTGGGTCACGCAAGGAAAAGATCTTTCATGTTATCTATTATGCCAGCAAGACCTTAACAGATGCTCAGTTAAATTACACCACCACCGAGAAAGAACTTTTAGCAGTTGTATACGCTTTCGACAAATTTAGGTCATATCTCGTTGGAACAAAAGTTATGGTTTATACTGATCACGTGGATATTAGATATCTGATTTTCAAGAAAGATGCAAAGCCCAGACTTATAAGATGGATTCTTCTTCTCCAAGAGTTTGATCTGGAAATTCGAGACAAGAAGGGTTCAGAGAACCAAGTGTCGGATCATCTTTCTAGATTAGAAAATCCGGAGCAGGCTAAGAAGGATGGTAAGGTGATTAATGAGCATTTTTCGGATGAGCAGCTGTTTACTGTGCACAGCAAATTACCTTGGTATGCGGATTTCGCGAATTTCATTTTGAGCAATGTGACTCCCCCGGATTTAAGCTATCAGCAACGGAAAAAGTTCTTAAGTGACGTCTGGTTCTTTGTATGGGATGATCCTTTCCTGTTCAAGCAATGCGCAGACCAATTATTGAGGGGTGTGTGCCTCAAGAAGAAATGAGGGATATTCTTCATCACTGTCATTCATCTGATTATGGACGACATTTCGGTGGGGAGAGAACAGCGGCAAAAGTCCTACAATCTGGGTTCTATTGGCCATATTTGTTTAAAGACGCCCATTCCTTTGTATCAAGATGCGACAAGTGCCAAAGAACGGGTAATATCTCTCGGAGACATGAAATGCCCCTGAATAGCATTCAAGAAATTGAAAATTTTGACGTTTGGGGCATAGACTTCATGGGACCATTCCCGTCGTCTTATAACAACCAATACATACAAGTCGTTGTGGACTATGTATCTAAATGGGTCGAAGTTGTTGCTCTACCGACCAATGATTCGAAAGTCGACCTTAACTTCTTACGGAAGAACATCTTTTCGCGCTTTGGCACTCCACAGGCTATTATTAGTGATGGAGGTTCACATTTTTGCAACAAGTATTTCGCTGCTCTCCTTGCTAAATATGGGGTCTCCCATAAAATTGTTACGGCCTATCATCCGCAAACCAGTGGTCAAGCAGAAGTCTCTAACAGAGAAATAAAGCGGATTTTAGAAAAGACGGTGAATCCCAACAGGAAGGATTGGTTTAGGAAATTGGATGAAGCGTTATGGGAATACAGAACGGCTTTCAAATCACCAATTGGAATGTCACCATATCGCTTGGTTTTCGGAAAATCTTGCCACTTATCGGTTGAACTTGAGCATCATGCGTATTGGGCCATCAAAAAGCTCAGTTTTGAATTACATGCGGCCGGTGAGAAAAGGATGCTTCAATTGAACGACATGGATGAATTCCGCCTCCAAGCGTATGAGAACGCAAAAATTTATAAGGAAAAGACCAAACGATGGCATGATCAGAAAATTGTGGAGAGGAAGTTCGACATTGGCCAGAAAGTGCTTCTATATAATTCCCGGTTGAGACTCTTCCTGGGAAAGCTGAAATCCAGATGGTCGGGTCCCTTCACTGTCAAAAATGTATTCCCGCACGGTGCGGTTGAATTAGAAGATGCCACAACGTTGAACACATTCAAGGTCAACGGCCAACGTCTTAGGCAATACATGGGGGGTGCGGTGGATCGACAAAAAGTTTCTATCGTTCTCGCCGACCCGCAATGATTCAGGAAGTAGTCAAGCCCAAGACTTTAAATGAAGCGCTATATGGGAGGCAACCCATTTTTATTGTCAATAAAGTTTTATCTGCATTACATTTTATATTTAGTCATTTTTGCTTTAATTTGATTGGCTAAATACTTTTGATATAGTATATTAGTATAATATTGCTTTTAATTAAAAGTTAGCTTTATAACTAATTGCAATTTTTATGTTTTTGAGTTAAAATTGTGATTAGTTATTAAGTTTTTGATGCATCTATGTTAAACTTTCAGGTACTATCAAGGCAATGCTTCAATGTGGAATCAGTTGAAAAAGAAAAAAAAAAAAAAAAAATCTGGCAGCAGCTTTAACCGCCGCAGCGGTGGTCACCCATGCTATAATTTTTTTAATTAGAATGTTTCACCGCCGCAGCGGTGAATATGACCACCGCAGCGATCGTTCGGAATTTCAGAAAAAAAAAATATAACCCGTTCGAGGTTTATTTCAATCTAACAGTTTGCTCGGCATTCCCTCTCAAAACCGTGATTCCTGAACTCTCCCAACCATCACTCCCATCCAATTCTTGCACCAAACTGCATTCCTTCCAAGTCCAAGCCACACGGAGGATCCAAGCCACAAAGGGTTGCTCTTTCTCTCTCTCTCCTAGCCAACCGTGAAGTTTGGAGGTTCTCTCGGTCGACTTGGGTACAAAATCTCTTCCTTTTTTGTTGCAAACTTCGTTTGATTTCTTTGAATTAGGGTTGGTGGTGTGGTGTGTTGGTGAAAACCCCTAAATTGGGTGCCTAAAATTTGGTTTGGGGAGGATTTGTTCATTGTTCAATTCAAGGGTGCATGCCAACTGTTTGACAAATTGCCTCAACCAAGATTCGCTTCAAATTCAGTGGTTTGGGTTGCTGTTTGGGTTCGTTTTCGATTCTTAGCACTGCATTGAACGGCCATGGCTCCTAAACGACAACGTGGGCAAACATCTCGCGCCACATATGATGCTCATCGTTTTGTTAGCGAAGAGGTGGAGAAGAGGTATCATGAAGTAATAGAAGGGAAAACGATTCTCCCAGAGCGAGGCCTCCTTCCGAATAACAATGATGGACGCTTGTGCCATATGATAACTTAAAAGCATTGGAACAATTTCACCGAACAGCCTGAGCCGGCATGCATTTCAATTGTCAAAGAATTTTACGCCAATGCAAAGGAGAATGTCAATGTGGTGCGCATTCGGGGTGTGGATGTGCATTTTGGGGCTGAGCAGATAAACGAGTTCTATCACATTCCCCACCTAGAAGAGATGGACGAATATACCTCCTACAAGACCGAGCACCTCAATCTAAACGACGTGCTTCGAGGCTTGTGTCAGCCTGATGCCAAATGGACTCTAAAGGATGGGGCGCCCCGGTTATTTTCGCATCGATTCCTGAGCAGGATTGGCAAAGCATGGTATTATTTTATTTGTGCCAAATTGCTCCCCACCACACACGTCAGCGAAGTGATCATATCCAGGGCGGTGCTATTGTATTGCTTGGTCAACCGGATAAGCATCAACGTGGGGCGGGTTATTCTCGGATCAATCAAACGCACTCTCCACGGGGGTACTCCGGGTGGTTTGCCGCATCCTTCTCTGATTTGTGGCTTGTTCCAATTTGCTAGAGTTGCATGGTCTGCAGATGAACCTCTGTAGCAGCCCAAAATCCCAATCGACTCTCGGTTGATTCGTCACTATAATCAGTGGGATGGGGCCCCAGCTAATCCGACTGGAGCCGGTTTTATATTGGAGGCTTAGTCTCCCAATACGGAAGAGCTCTTTGCGGATGATCAACAGGAGGAGGATGACGCCGCCAATCAACCATCTCTAGCATCCATTGCGACGGAGGTGCAACTCTTGCGAAGGGAATCCCGCCACTCTCGCCAAATTACTTATGTCGCTCAACAAGTTAACACTATGATGCAGTTTAATGCAAATTCCACTGCAGCTCTTGCTGAGATGTTCGAGAGGACGGGGTTGAATACTGGTCCAAACCCTTTGCAGTTCCCCAGCCCGCCAGTGATTCCTTACTACCCTCAGGATTCTCCTGACGAAGATGCAAATGCCTAATTCAATTCAGGAGAGTCCTCAATTTTAAATTCTTTATCTTTCCAATGAGGGCATTGTCATGTTTAAGTTTGGGGGTTTGTTTCTCTGTTTCTATTTGTTCTTATCTTTAATTAGTGCTTGGGTAGTTTCGTAGCTGTTATGCTTATGATATTTATTAGTAGTTTTCCAGACTTTAGTTGTGATTTTGAGTTTTAGCCGATGATATGATGTGTTGCCATAGTGCTCGTTTAAGTAAAATCAAATTGCAATCATAGTCTTTATTTTAGCGACTGATTCGAGTTAACAATGCCAATGATCTTGCCTTTTTCATCATGCACAGTTGTAATCCCTTATGTTGATTAGTTTGTGTTTAGAGAACTGGTATGATAATTTGTTTGAGAGTTAAGCTGTTAAATTTCTTAAAACCCTTTCTGAGCGCTAAATGTAGGCTCGTATATAAGTTTGGGGGGATCTCGGATTTTTGTTCTTCAAAAATAAAATAAAATAAAATAAAAGAAAAAAATATATATATATATATATAGTTATGTTCTTTGTATAATAAAAAGTTTGATTAGTCTAATTTTGTGGCATTTGCTACTCGAGTGATTAAATCCGTTGGGGTGTCTTTCCACCTAGTGCCCTAAAACCAACTTGTTTGGGAGTCACTGATTAAAAGCTTGATACATGGGTAGCTCTGAAAAGCTTAATAGATTTAGACATTGCACAGTCAAGCTTGTCAGTCAAGGTGAGACGGAGCGTAAAACGCACTCGCCTGTGTTTATAAAAATATGTTTATCTTTTCTTGTTTAAATTCGAGAGACCCTGTTCTTATATTATTGCCTTGTTTGGTTGAGATTGTTTGGGTTATGTGGATTAAAGTTAAATAGCTCATGGCATTTTTTCGTTAAGTTCATCTAAGCTCTGACTAATTTTAAACATTGGGTTTTACACATACACACGTAAAGCGGATCAGGGGCATTCGTGAGCTTGGAAATTTTGTTGAAATATTAGACTTTGTTCTGCATTATGATTTGTCTTAGCTGTTGCAGTTATTTCTTGAGGCTATGATTTCAAGTCATGTCTGGTTTAGTATTTTTTATTAGTTATTTTGTTTATGCTCTACTGTTTTGCTCGAGGACAAGCAAATACTTAAGTTTGGGGGTATTTGATGAGTGGGTTTTATACCTGCGAATTAGTACTTCTAGTTTAATGATTTGTGAGTTTTTGAGAGTTATTTATGCGTATATTTATGTTTTTAGGGTTCATAATGTCTCTTCTGTGTTTTGTAGGGTTTTTGAGCTAAAAAGGCATTTTGGTAATTTTCAGTCAGGACCGCCGCCGCAGCGGTGGATATGACCGCCGCAGCGGTCGGCCATGCTGTTTTTTGACGGGATTTTTCCTACTTAAGTGGGAAGGTGGCTAACCCTAGGAGATCAGATTTTTACGCACCAAAGCAGTTTTTCTTCATTTCTTCTAGCTTTCAAAGCAACTTGGATTGGTGTTAAGCTCAAGAACAAGAAGATTCATCAAGCTTGGATTGCTACATTTGAAGGGAGTTTAAGTGCTTGAGACTTGTGTTATAAGGGGTTTCATTCATTTGATTTATCTTCATGTTGTGTAGTTTAAGTCTAATGAGCAACTTGTTAATGATTTTTAGTCATTTAGCTATGAACTAACTTCATTTCTAGGATCATAATGGAGCTCATTACTTGATTTTAATTGAATATCTCTCTTTTTGATGTGAATGGATTGCTAATGAATGGTTATCATGATTTGTTCTTCATGATTGGATTATGTACCTTGTATGTAATGTGTGGTTGTTTATGATATTGAAAAATGAATTAAATAACTCGACCTAAAGCATGATAGCACTTGTAGGAAGCTTTATCTTCGGATGGAGTGCCTAATTTGTATCTCGGATAGGAATATACCGGTGTGCCTTGTGTAGCCTTGTTGAGAGTTGCTTTTATTGTCGTCTTGCTAAGTTAGGTCACATAGGAATATAGTAAGCTAATTAGTAGGGTGTGAATCTTTTAACTCTCGAAAGAGGTTATTGGTTGCTTATTTTCTCTGGTTATCATTCGGACGATCTTAGCATTGAAAAGAAGGGTGTGAAAGTTAAATGAGGTAGTGAGTGAAGTTGTGATCTTAGCTTGTTTAAATCGAATCTTTGTTGCTAAGTTTTAATTATTTTAGGATATTGTGTTAACAAAAGCTCACCATCATTGATCATAGTTTAAATTGGATTAGATTGCATCAAGTTTGCTATGCAGATAACCTTAATATAACTCTCTATGGGATCGACTTAGATTTACTCTTTACTACTTGAAGGTCGTGTATACTTGCACGAAAATATCAATCGTGAAAACGACTGTCACATACACACTGTCGACGCCGGGATTTCGCCGTTTCGTTTTTTATTATTTAAAAAATGTCCCTTTCCAATTTTAGCCTTTTATTTTGAGATGTGACTTTTGAAAAGGGTCGGCTTAGTGTCGACGGGTTTTGAAAGATCGATTTTTTATGAGCCAATTGACCAGAGTCGCCAGTTGGTATATTTGAAATGGATGTACCAACTCATCCGAATTTGTTTTCGTAATCGCTGGCTCATATGTGACTCCGATTAATTGGTCCGCAAACCGAGATTCATAGAGTTCGGGGGCTTGCTTAAGCGAGGGGAAGGTGTTAGGCACCCCCCGACTTCCGTGAAACACGGTTACCGCAATCTTGATATTTTCCTATCCTTTTTAAATCCTAAAATGTGTGGTTTGCGTGTGTGTGCGTGCGTGCCTAGATGAATGTTTGTGGTGCGTTTTGCATAAAAGTTCGCTTTTATTTTTATATGGCAAAAGTGTTATCTGGAAAGTGTTTTGGACGTTTCTTTGACCCAAATGACGAAGCTTCGCTTTTTATGAGAAAGATTGATTTTAATTTCGAAAGCGTTGAGGATTTTTATTTAGATGTCATTTTAGAAAACAATAGTTTTAAACTTTTGTCAAATAGGAATCGAGACTATACATTGCCTTCTAACAGTTAATATAAATAAATCGAGGGCAACTTCTAGAACTCTTTAACCCTATGCACAAAGTTTAATGAAAACATTTATTTATTTGCAAAATCGTTTTTTGTGACGTTTTAAAACCAACTAAAGCCTATTCATCAATTATGGATTAAAGTTTACCAAAACACTTAACCTTTAAACCTCGTGAATCTAATATCCTAAATTTGCTTGATTTTATAAAATCTTCATTATTTGCCTTATTTTGAAAACCATTTTTTTCGTGTCGTAAATTAAAACATACATCCCAAAACGTGTCGGGGTTATCTACGGGCATGTAAGCCATCCAGACAACCCCAAACACCCACAATCACATATTTTTATTTATCACGGGGCCTTAACCCGATCACGATTGATATCGCGTTAAGGCCCGATATTACAAATACATCGCCATGGACCCTATGCCACGATTACATACACCCAAAACGTCCATCATCGGGATTCGACCACTAGGATCTCCTCCCTAGGCTCACAACCATCCCATCACAGCATAACCAACACTAAAACAAATCTAACAAGCTCTAAACATTTGCTATCACTTTATATAACCCAAATATCGCCCAAATCACATTACACATTACTTATCACCATAACGAACGAACAAATCACCGTACGGATGTCATCGGGGCGTTAGGAGGAATTATGTTCCGATGGAACCCTCGCTAATCAACCCCTAATCCACGGATCATTACCAATATGTAACAATAAACTACATCAAAAACACCAATCACAATATTATACTAACAATACAACAAAAAACTCAAGAATGCACTCATTTCACCTTGCAAAATGCCGATTAACGCTTCTATATTCCACAAATCGGACAACACTACAAGAAGACTAGATTACCTAGCACAATACAAGAGATTTATGGCTTGAAACTAGCAAAAACCGAACTCTCTCTCTCTCCCGCGCGATCTCTCTCTCCTTCTTTTTCTTTTTTTTTTCTTCCTTTTTTTTTTTTTGTTCTCGGGTTGAAGATGGCGATCTATAGTGCCTCAGCAGGCAGCCGCAGATACATCTGCGGCCAGCCGCAGATGCATCTGCGGCTGCCTGCTGTGGCCGTCTCCTCGGCTGCCGTGTGCCGCCCTCGAGCCACGCGAACGTCTTTTTGTCGGCAGCCGCGACTGCATCCGCGGCTGTCCGGCGCATTTTCTCGAATTTCGTGCCACGCGGTATTAATTTGCCAATTTCTGCTGTATTATTTTTGGAAAGCTGTTCTTTGATACCTGAATCAATTCTGGGAATGGTTTCCCGACGTCGAGACCCCACCCTAATGCTGTAATTGCAGTGTCCTTGTCCTTTTTTGGCGATTCGCATCGGGTTCTGTCTGGATGGCCCGTAGGCCTCGCCTCAGATGCCTCAATTCTCGTTTTGCGTTTGACAGCCTTGATCGTAAGCCGTGGTGGGAACTGCATTTTGGCGCCCACCTCTCCTTGTCGTATATTGGGTCACTTGACGATTTTGCCCTCCTGTCAGGGTTAGTAGAGAAATGCAAAATTTGGGTGTCTACAGCTGCCCCTCTTTATCATGTCTATGGAATGAAATATGAAATGGACATGATAAAGAAGTAGGCACCAGATGCACAGGAAAGACAGTATGTGTTTTATCGATGCAATGCATATGTTGAGACAATGCAAATGCCGCACTTGACATGATCGTGTAGGGGTTGATTCGAATTCCACGAATGGATGCCGCTGGGGTGTCGTACCCGACGGTCGCTCTTGGATTGGTCAGGTATTGTTTCTGACGGGTCATTTTTCAATCGGTCTAGTATCGTATCTGACGGGTCGTTTTTCAAATGGTCGGGTATCGTATCTGACGGGTCGTTTTTCAATTGGTCAGGTATCGTATCTGACGGGTCGTTTTTCAATTGGTCAGGTCTCGTATCTGATGGGTCTTTTTTCAAATTGGTCAGGTCTCGTATCTGACTGGTCGTTTTTCAATTGGTCAGGTATCGTATCTGACTGGTCGTTTTTCAATTGGTCAGGTATCGTATCTGACGGGTCTTTTTTCAAATTGGTCAGGTCTCGTATCTGACTGGTCGTTTTTCAATTGGTCAGGTCTCGTATCTGACGGGTCGTTTTTCAAATTGGTCAGGTCTCGTATCTGACTGGTCGTTTTTCAATTGGTCAGGTCTCGTATCTGACGGGTCTTTTTTCAAATTGGTCAGGTCTCGTATCTGACTGGTTGTTTTTCAATTGGTCAGGTCTCGTATCTGACGGGTCGTTTTTCAATTGGTCAGGTCTCGTATCTGACTGGTCGTTTTTCAAATTGGTCAGGTCTCGTATCTGACTGGTCGTTTTTCAATTGGTCAGGTCTCGTATCTGACTGGTCGTTTTTCAATTGGTCAGGTCTCGCATCTGACTGGTCGTTTTTCAATTGGTCAGGTCTCGTATCTGACGGGTCGTTTTTCAATTGGTCAGGTCTCGTATCTGACGGGTCGTTTTTCAATTGGTCAGGTCTCGTATCTGACTGGTCGTTTTTCAAATTGGTCAGGTCTCGTATCTGACTGGTCGTTTTTCAATTAGTCAGGTATCGTATCTGACGGGTCTTTTTTCAAATTGGTCAGGTCTCGTATCTGACTGGTCGTTTTTCAATTGGTCAGGTCTCGTATCTGACGGGTCATTTTTCAAATTGGCCAGGTCTCGTATCTGACGGGTCGTTTTTCAAATTGGTCAGGTCTCGCATCTGACTGGTCGTTTTTCAATTGGTCAGGTCTCGTATCTGACTGGTCGTTTTTCAATTGGTCAGGTCTCGTATCTGACGGGTCGTTTTTCAATTGGTCAGGTCTCGTATCTGACTGGTCGTTTTTCAAATTGGTCAGGTCTCGTATCTGACTGGTCGTTTTTCAATTGGTCAGGTATCGTATCTGACGGGTCTTTTTTCAAATTGGTCAGGTCTCGTATCTGACTGGTCGTTTTTCAATTGGTCAGGTCTCGTATCTGACGGGTCATTTTTCAAATTGGCCAGGTCTCGTATCTGACGGGTCGTTTTTCAAATTGGTCAGGTATTTTTAAAATCTTATATTTCACATGGGACACGTTGCCGGCTGACTCGGGGAGCAAAAGGGAGGCAAAACGGGTCACCGAGACCAGCCGCAGATCCATCTGCGGCCAGCCGCAGATGCACCTGCGGCTGGGATCGGCCCCTACTTTAGATCGCGACCCCCACGTTTCCTTTCACTTTTTGGCTGTCCCTTTCACTCGTTTTCGGTTTTCCTCGCCCCCTACCCGGCTTTTTCGTCTTTTGGACCTCTTTCGGCAAAATCTGCTCCGATTAAATCAGTCTACGTACTTTGGGTAACGTTTTAACTCATTTTTCTTTGATTTTTCGCTTTCATTTGACTATGTATTTACCTGTGTAAATATTTGATCTTAGTAATGCATGCCTATGTGAGATATTGGGGTTAGCCATAGCATATATAAACGAATGGGTCCTGCGGTCATGCTCTATTTACTTTGAAAAAAACCATGATTTTATTCATTTTATGCTCATGGTGCATCATTTTCACTTGCATTTGGGATTTGTTGGTTGTCTGACTTGATTTTAAACATGCCGGATCGTGCATGGGATGTCCATTTTACAAACGAGACTCTGCCGAAATTTCGGGAAATCTAGCGCACCCCTAAGGATTTATTCCTGCATTTCCATTTCATAAACATGTCATGCTGCCCTATGACTTTTAGCAATATGCAATAAGATTTGTTTTGAAAGCTAACGAGTTAAGGGTGTACCTCCTTTTCGTGATGCCGTTTCAGCCATGGATCCTGATGCTCCCAGTGGCTCCGCAGTGCCCCGGGTGGCGGGTGTCCGACGTCGCAGAGCGGCCACCCCAGCTCCAGCTCCCGTTCTGACCCGTCATTCCCGTAGATTGGCGGAGTCTATCATTCGCCCCGTGCAGCCGGATATTGATGCGGATGCCCCAGCTGAGGCAGAGGCGGGCCCTTCGGGCACATCGGCTCCTCCCCCCACGCGTCGGACTTTACCAGGGGCTCGTGCCAGGATACCTGATCTGCTCGGTCCGACTCTCAGTAGTCATCCCTCAGCCTACCTGGCGGCTAACGAGGTATATCCGTCATTTAACTTCATTCAAATCCGTATGGTTACCATGCTTGACTTTTGATGGTTGTCACAGGTTCCTGAGTTTACCCAGCCTCGGGGCAACTGGTTTAGCATCTACACTCTCTATCATGCGCTGCATTCCGACTATAGGGGGATGGTAGATTCCTGGGGCTTCAGACATTTCTTCACCATTGCCCCTCGCCGGTGTCCGTGGGGCTATATGAGGGCTTTAGCTGAGCGCTGGTTCCACCATACACAGTCGCTTCATCTTCTTGACTGTGAGCTGATGCTGACCCCTCTCGACTGGCGTTATATCACCGGGGTGGAGTTTTCCGGATCTCGGGTTCCCCTGGAGACTGACATCACCACCGCAGCTGTTCGATCCCTGTTGGGCTACTCTCCCCATGATAAGGTCTTTAAGGCCCGCAGCATCCGATCGGGAGCCTTGGCTGTAGATGCCATTGGAGGGGTCCTCTCCGAGCCATTCCCTGAGGACCGGTCTACTCGTGATTTTCTGCTCCGCCGTCTGTTTCTGACCATTATGAGGGGCTGTTTTCTGGGGAACAACTCCTCGACTATCCATTTCAGCATCGTCGGAGCCACCAGGGATGTTGACCGGATCGGGGATTACGACTGGGGCTCTTTCACCTTTGCTTACTTCCTCCAGGGTCTTCGTCTCCGCTCAGAGGGACAGACCGATGCTTGGCTCGGCTTCTATCCCTTCCTGCTAGTAAGTCCCTTTTATCATACAGTTCTCGTTTCGTCCCATTTCTTTGTTCCTTCTTGCTACTTACGGCTTTTCTGTTTTGTTTGACAGTTCTGGGCCTACGAGAGATTACCCTGCTTGCGGCCCGTTACTATCCTCGGCCCGGAGACTTATCCCAGGGGTCGTAGATGGCATCATAGTACTCTCGAGGAGACCCCAGTGTCTGATAGTTTCGCTCACTGTCGGCTGCAGTTAGAGCTGATCTCGTCTGCGGATGTGACCTGGGTTCCTTACACGGCGGATCATTTGGCGGCTGGCCTTGCTGGTGGTTATGCTGCGGACCTGGAGCATGCCTTATCCACTCGCCGTATTCCGTTTCTGACCTACGGTGGATGGGAGCTATATCCGGGGGAGCGCGCCATCAGATGTGTGACCGGGGAGGCTCGTATCCCTTTGCCCCCCCCTCAGAGAGAGCTTGGTTTGCGGATGCCCAACTTCCAGAGGCCCTGATGGCCGGGGAGGACGGCTATATGCTTTCTGTTGGTCCGCATACGAGCGAGAGCTTCAGTGCCTGGTGGAGACCCCGCACTATCGGTCCTCAGACCCGGGCTACTTTCTTCCTCGGAGACCTGGTTCACGGGTCGGTGATGATGGCAGATTGGATGGAGTGCGTCCGTGTCCCCACCCATTCGGACCAGATTGCTTCACTCACTCGGAGGGTGGATCAGTTATCTCTCTTCGTTCGAAGCTTGGGCCGAGATCCAGAGGAGGCTTATGCTGCAGACCCGCAGGGATCTGATTTTGGCGCGGATCCCGGTACATCGGATGCCCCAGTTCCGCCTTATTCCTGCCCAGACCTTAATTTTGAGGGTGAGGTTGCCCTTCCCCAGGACTTGCCTGCAGATCAGTTTGACGATGACACCTTCATTGATGGCATAGACTTCACTGATTAGACTTGATAGGCTAGGATCTCTGTATTTAAACCTGCTCGTTTTACTATCATTTCTCATTTCATGTATTATGTACAGATTTATTTTATTCTATGCACAATCGTTTACTTTTGATGATTCATTCATTCCATTATAGCTTGTATGATGTATGATTTGTTATATATAAGGAAAAATTGACCCCTGTATAGTCTTTTGATACCGCTTTTACAGATGTCATCCCTGGACGTGGTTCGCGTGGACCCTCGCGCCCCCTCAGGGATTATTGGCAGGCTCTTCTTGTGGCTGGATAGTTTGCTACCCTCCGACCGAATCATCGCAGAGGGTCTTTTGGGACACTCCTTGGCTCTACTGTCATTTCAGGTGCCGCCGGGCTTTGTTGATGGCATTCTCAGTTGTTGGATCCCGGACCGACAGGTTTTCAGGTTTGGGCTGGAGTATCTGACTCCCACCCTTGAGGAGTATGCTCGCTTTACCGGTTTATCAGTGGATGGTCCTTGTGCACGGGTTACCTCTGGCCACATGCGCCGCCAGTTCCTGACTTTCACAGGCTTGCGGAGGACAGCTCTGTTATCTGCGATCTCTTCAAGCCATCTTGTTCCTCTATCCTTCTTGGTTGACAGATTTGGCTCAGTGGATAGCTTCTCTCGATTCTCCATTGATTTTTCCGTATCTGAGGAGCGCTGGGGCGCTTTGAGAGTGGATGTTTTGATGGCTTGTGTCATATCAGTTTTGTACATGCCTGCAGGGGATAACCTTCTGGATATGCGGGTTATTACAGCGGTGCAGGCTCTCCAGGAGGATCATACCATTCTTCCCATGATATTAGCAGAGACTTACCTGTCGGCCTCATATTGTCATTCCTTCTCTGGTCGCATATTTAGGGGAAGCTCTATCTTGTTATATGTATGGTTCATGAGCCATCTCAGACCCATCGGGCAGTTTCGTCGACACGGGTTCTGTTTCAGCCACAGCCTGGCCATGCAATTCTCATTTCGTCCCCGGCGATGCACGGATACAGCCTCATGGAGGGAGTTCTTATCGGCCATTGAGGAGCCTTTCCATCTTCTGATCTATTCGGGTTATTGCTCCTTCCAGAGTTTCCTGACTCACGTGCCACCTTTTGATTTCCTCCCTCTCCTTGGCTTGAGGGGGGTGACGACTTATCATCCCTTAGCTGTCATGGGGCAGTTTGATCAGATGCAGGATCTCCATCTCTTTGCGGAAGCGGCTGACTACCGATTTCCCATATCGCCTCAGACGGAGGGGGAGCTGTTGAGGGTATATGATCTTTGGTCCCATCGAGCCTCGGCCGATTTCGGGGATAGTCATCCTGGTCAGACACCCGCTTATCTGCTATGGTTGCGAGGAGGTTCTGATATTGCCGACTTTGACCAGATTGGGGCCTTGGATGGTCCTCGGGGACCTTTTCCGGTTGAGACCGGTTCAGATGTGGTCATTCCTCCGGAGCTTTCAGGATTAGCGCCCAGATCTGGTGTGGAAGAGGTTTCTACTTCGGTACATACCCATTCCCTTGACTTGGCGGACCGTATCCAGATACTAATGATTGAGGGTGCCAGGCTCCGGTCAGCTTTGAGTACTACTGAGACTGAGAGGGATAATGCCCACGCGGAGCGGGATGTTGCTGTACTAGCTCGTGATGCCGCCCTATCTGCCAGAGATAGTGTTGTCGAGCAGGTCAGAGTTGTCATGGAGGGCCATTCTGCGACTGTCACCAGGGCTGCTGCTCTTTTGACTCAGATTGACATGATGGGCCAGCAGATTGCGGGTGAGCCGGAGATTTATGATGCCTCGACTATTCTGTCTATCCTGCTTCAGCTGGTCTCTGACCTGTAGATGATTTTATTTCCTGCACAGACTATGTCAGTTTTATCACTTTTATTTAAAAGACAGACTTGTAAGCAAAATGTTTTGTATATATAGAGAAATATTTATGGTTTTAGTCATTTCCCTTTTTGATGCATCGTCGCCCTCCATTGGATCCTCATTTTATCCAGCCGATCATGATTTCGATATATTGCCTCATTTCTTTCCTCAAGTCTTGATTGGAACTCCACAGATATTGCCGCGTGCCCCTTTGATTTCATCGGAGTGAGTCTCGGACTTTGGGCTAACTATGTGGCTAGGCTTGGGTAAGATTTGGAATGTATAGGGCTTCGGGGTTTTTAGAAAGTGGTTTCGGTATAGGGACAAGGTTTATTATTTGTATAGAACGGACCGGGCCATGACGGCTGAGTGTATTCGTCCAAAGTAAGGTTTCGGGTTTTCTGGAAATGGGTTTGGTATAGGGACAATATTTATTATTTTGTATAGAACGGACCGTGCCATGATAGCTGCCTACGTACTCCCACAAGGTCGGGAGATCAGGTCCTACGTAGTTCGAGTTGCAAGGGAGATAGAATTTTTTTTTTTTTTTTTTTTTTTTTTTTTTTTTTAAGCGTAGAATCGTTTCACAGAGTCAGAGTTCAGGGGCTGCGGGAAAACCTCACCATCCATTTCTTGTAGGATAAGGGCCCCTCCAGATAGGACTTTCTTGATCACAAAGGGTCCTTCCCAATTTGGAGCGAATTTCCCTTTGGCTTCGTCTTGACAGGGCATGACCCTCTTTAGCACTAAATCATTTTCCTTGAACTTTCGGGACCGTATCTTTTTGTCGTACGATCGAGAGATGCGTTGCTGATACAACTGACCGTGCAATATAGCCGCCACCCTTCTTTCATCTATTAAGGCTAACTGGTCGTATCGACTTTGTATCCAATCCTCCTCGTCAATCCGAGCATCGAGCAAAATTCGGAGTGATGCCATCTCCATTTCAATTGGCAAAACAGCCTCCATCCCATATACCAAGGCGTAAGGGGTTGCTCCTGTAGACGTACGAACTGATGTCCGATATGCAAACAGAGTGAGGGGCAACAATTCTGGCCATCCCCGATGATTAGCAGACATTCTCGCCATGATTCTCTTTATATTCTTATTTGCCGCCTCCACGGCCCCATTCATTTTGGGCCGGTAAATGACAGAATTGAGATGCTTGATCTTGAATTGGGCGCACAACTCCTTCATAAGGGCATTGTTCAGATTCTTGGCATTGTCGGACACCAAGATTTCAGGCTGTCCGTATCGGCAAATCACATTGTTCCTGATGAAACTGACTATAACTTCCTGCGTTACTTTGGGGAAAGAAGCCGCCTCTACCCATTTAGTGAAATAGTCGATCATGACGAAAATGAACCGGTGGCCGTTGCTCGCTTTGGGCTCCACGGGCCCGATAACATCCATACCCCACATGGAGAACGGCCAAGGGGAAGTCATACAATGTAGTTCATTAGGAGGCGCATGCATCACATTACCGTGTGCTTGGCATTGGAAACATCGCTTGACATGATCGTCACAGTCAGCTTTAAGTGATAGCCAGTAATGCCCGGTTCTCAGAATTTTCTTGGCCAACATTGGCCCACTCATATGCGGCCCACATACTCCACCGTGCACTTCGCCCATGATTTTCTGTGCTTGAGTCTCGTCCACACATCGCAATAATCCCAAGCCTACATCCCTCTTATACAGGGAGTCTCCGCTTAAATAGAATTTCATCGCCATCTTCTGGATTCTCTGCCTTTCCGTTCGGTTCGCCTGGTCGGGGAGTGATCTATCCCTCAAGTATTTCTGAATGTCATGATACCAGGGCTGATTTGGTTGAGCCACATCTTCTGACAACTCCGATATGTATTCTTCGTAAGCGGGGGCACTCTGTACTGTTATTTCAATCTGTGGGGTGGCTTTGCCTTTGAGTACGTGGACTAACGAAGCCAGGGTAGCCAATGCATCGGCGAAGTCATTCCGCCCCCGGGGAATGTGTCGGAAAGCTATATCTTCAAATTCTTGCATCAATCGGACTACACACCGGTGGTACGGGAGTAACCGAAGCTCCTTAGTGTCATACTCCCCAGTCGCTTGTCTGATTACCAATTCTGAATCTCCGAACACGGCTAATCTTTTCACTCCCATATCGCGGGCGAATCTCAGTCCCAATATACATCCTTCGTATTCAGCCGTATTGTTCGAGTTACTGAACTTTAATTTGGTGAGGACAGGGTATTGCTCGCCCGTAATGGAGACCAGGACCGCTCCAGCTCCAGCCCCTTCAGCATTCATGGCACCGTCAAAATACATCTTCCAAAATTGCCCTTCGTCATCACACCTCGCTTGTTGGACCCACAATATGTCTTCCCCTGGTAGGAAAGTCTCTAAAGGCTCCATCCCCCCTATCGGCATCTCTGATAACTGATCTGCAATTCCCTGCCCTTTCATGGCCTTCTGGGTAACATACAGGATATCGAATTGCTGGAGGATTAACTGCCACCTTGACAATCGACAATTCAGCATTGGTCTCTCAAATATATATTTCAAGGGGTCGATCCGCGAGATCAAATAGGTAGTGTGTCCATGGAGGTAATGCTGCAACCTCATAGCAGCCCAGGCCAAGGCGCAACATGTTCTCTCGATTGGGGTGTAATTCTGTTCACAGCTGCTGAATCTCTTGCTGAGGTAATAAATGGCATGCTCCTTACCGGATTCACTCTTCTGCCCCAGCATACAACCCATCGCCATATCATTCACGGATATATACAGGAAAAGGGGAATTCCGTCCTTTGGCGGTACCAGCACTGGCGCTTCTGTTAATTGTTTCTTAATAGTCTGAAAGGCCTTTTGGCATTGACTGTTCCACTTCCGGGAGGCATCTTTCCTTAACAGTTTGAAGATTGGTTCGCAGGTGGTGGTCAGATGGGATATGAACCGACTGATGAAGTTTATCCTCCCCAAAAATCCCCTTATCTCTTTCTCCGTACGGGGAGCTGGCATATCCACAATAGCCCTGATCTTAGCCGGATCCAGTTCGATGCCTCGATTGCTCACCAAGAATCCAAGGAGTTTACCTGACTGAACCCCGAAGGCACATTTGGCTGGATTGAGCTTCAAATTATACTTCCTGAGCCGCTCAAACAGCTTTTTAAGATGAGTCACATGGTCAGATTCCGCCCTCGATTTCACAATGATGTCATCCACGTAAACCTCTATCTCCTTGTGCATCATGTCGTGGAATAGGGCCATCATGGCCCTCTGATAAGTGGCTCCTGCATTTGTGAGGCCGAAAGCAAGTCGTCTATAACAGAACGTGCCCCAGGGGGTGATGAAGGCAGTCTTTTCTCGATCCTCTTCCGCCACCATTATCTGATGATATCCCGCAAAACAATCGACGAACGAATACATTTCATACTGAGCCGTATTATCCACCAAGATGTGTATGAAAGGCACTGGGAAATTATCCTTAAGACTTGCCTTGTTCAGATCTCTATAATCCACGCACACTCTCACCTTTCCTCCAGGTTTTGCCACGGGGACTATATTGGAAAGCCATTCTGGGTAAGTCGACACCATGATGATCCCAGCCTTGAATTGCTTGACTATCTCTTCCTTCACTTTTAAGCTCCACTCCGGTTTCAATTTCCTCAGCTTCTGCTTAACTGGTCTGAAACCCTCTTTGATAGGCAATCGATGTACCACAATATCCGTGGACAAACCGACCATGTCTTCGTGTGACCAAGCAAACACATCCTCGTATTGGCTCAATAGTTTGGCTATCTCTGTTTTCTGGTCTGGAGTCAAGTCTGCCCCAATTTTTAGCTCTTTGGGATTTTCAGGGGTTCCTATGTTGATGGTGATGGTTTGGTCTAGGTTGGGTTTGGGTTTGTCCTCGACCCACTCTTTGATCTCGTCGGGAGCGTCGTCATCATCTACTTCGTCCTGCTCAATTCCCATCAAATCGAAATCCAGTTCTATATCAAAATCATAATCGTCTTTCAAATTTGGAAAATCGTTTGTTAGGCTAGAATGACTCAAATCGGTACACCTGACATGAAACAAAAATATTTGTCATATATATAAACATTAAGTACATGACTTCCTTTTTCAATAATCATGACAAAAATATGAAATAGACGTGCAGATACAGAAAAACAAAAACACCGTCTTAAAAACCCTTTGATCCCCCTACTGGACAAGATTCCCGGACACTCCTGCATTTACCCTTTTCTGGATACTACTGGCTGCACGGTCCAATTCCTGGGGATCACTTCGGTTTTATAGCTAGTGATGGAGGGGGTCTCTGTATCTGGCACCTCTTCAATGATTGCAGCGACTTGGCTTCGGCTTTCCTTTTCACTCTCCTCGGGCACTTCCAACCCGGCCCAATTGATAAATGGCAAGATTTTCTTGCCTTCAGATATCTTCTCTTTTCCCTTTTCGTTAGGGTCTGACTGCCCCAGGAGATGACACTTCTCCTCAAACTGCTCCATAATTTCTTGCAAGAAATCCATCTGATGGACCAATCCTTTGACTGGGGGAGTCTCCACCTTACCCTCTGTTCCAGACGCAGGCTTGATTATCCTCGGGGATTGTTCATTATCGGCTTTCGGTATCGGGACTCCGGTTATCCGCACGGGCATTTTCTTGTGTGAGCTCCTTGGCCTTATACCTCCGTGATATCCTAACCCCGCTTTGCCTAACTGCACTGGTACCTGGATGGGCTCGGTGATTCCTTGGCTGTGCTTGCCCAGCCCTTGTCCCGGCTGGAAGTTCATTGCCATCATTTCCTGGGCAACGAAGGTGAGCTCGGGGGACATCTTAAGTTTTAACTCCGGAGCTCCCAATTGCTTGTATTGAGGGGTGCTGATTTCAAAAGCCTGATAGCTGATGGGTTCGGCCGACTCATCCACATGGATCACTGGCATGCCTTTTACGGATGGAACAGGATATTCGGATTCTGCTGCGATCGTTACCAGGTGCCCCTCAATGATGAATTTTATTTGTTGATGCAGGGTGGAGGGCACTGCCCCGGCCATATGAATCCAGGGTCTTCCCAGTAGCATGTTATAACTGGCCGTGATATCTAGCACTTGGAAGGAAATATCAAAAGTATACGGGCCAATCTCCACCGGCAGCTCAATCTCTCCCACCGTGTCCTTTCTCGCTCCATCAAACGCCCTTACCACCACTTGGCTGGCCCGCAGGCGCTTAGGGTTGATCTTCATTTTCTCCAGAGTATTGTATGGGCAAATGTTCAGGGCTGACCCACCATCAATCAAGACTCCGTTCATCACATATCCGGACGAGATGACAGAAATGTGTAACGGCTTTCGGTGCCCCCTTCCTTCTTCAGGGATGTCGTCGTCGGTAAATGATATTACATTGCTGTCTAACAGATGGCCCACCAAGTGGCTGAATCTTTCTGTACTGATTGTCTTGGGGACATGGGCCTCTTCCAGGACTTTGCTTAATACTTGATGATGGTCATTTGAGGCCAAGGCAAGATCTAAGATGGATGTCAGGGGTGGCTGCACCTCCAGTGTTTTGGCCACATTTGCCTTGCCGTGATTCATCTTCTCCCAAAACTCCAACGCTTTGTCCTCTGATATTTTCCCGTTTTCCCTTTTTGTGTTTTCAAAAACCCGCCTTGGTAGATACAATGGATTTCCTTTGGAGCTGACCGATGCACAACTGGCCTCTTCCACGGTTTTTTCCCCGTAATTCCACGGAACAGTCTTCAGGTTGGTGACTGGCAATTGTGATCTAGCTGTTACGACAAGGGGTCTTGGAGCTGATAACCGGATAGGCTCTATTTTGGTCCCTTGAATTACTCCAACCAACTTAATAGGCTCCCTTGGCGCATCATCCCGGGCATTGGTCACAGCAATTTCTCCTTCTATCCTCCTTATGTATCTCAATCTTAGGGGACCCTCCGCCCCACTAGCTTCCACTGTATTTACGCCTCCCCCATTATGCTCGGGAAGAGGGTTGGCCTTCACATTCGGGGATTCCGGTTGTTCCACCACGATTTCTCCGTTGTCAATCATGTTCTGGATCTTGTGTTTGAGAGACCAGCACTCCTGGGTGTCATGCCCCGGGGATGCCGAGTGGTAGGCGCATCTCTTGCTAGGGTCATATCTCTTGCTCTTTGGGTCTGACGGAGGCAATAGCTCGGTAATCTTCTTCTGGCTTACCAGCAGGGTCAGTATCTGCTCCAACGAATCCCCCAAAGGGGTGAACTCCCTCTCTTGCGGCTTTTCGAATTTTCGACGCCCCTCATACCTCTGATTGTTGAAATTTGATGGGCGCGGGGCCTCATTTCTTTGTATGTGGACCGGGGGGCTGGTCATTGTTTTCCCTGATAGTCCTTGTAGTACCAGGGACACATCCTCCTCCTTTCTCTTTTGGGGTCTCCGGGATGAACTGCCGTAATTCCCACTCTGGATTTGCTCAGCCACAGCCTCGAGAGCTGTGAGATCTCTGATCTTTCCTGACTTCAAACCCATCTCAGCCATTTCCCCATGCTTGATCATCTCCGCAAAAGGCTTTCCTATTCCCGCCATTACTCTTTCATAATAGGGAGCCTCCTGGATATCAATGAAAGTCATGACCATTTCTGCCTCACTCATGGGTGGGTTCACTTGGGCTGCCATCCTCCTCCACCGCTGAGCATAATCTCTGAAGGATTCACTGGTCTGTTTTCTGATTTTGGTCATCTGGTAGCGGTCCGGGGCCATCTGGGACTGAAAACTGTACTGGGTTAGGAAAGTGTGGGCCAGCTCCTCCCAGTTGTGGATCTTAGCATTATCCAATCTTGCATACCACGTCCTAGCCTCCCCTGTCAGGCTTTTCTGGAACAGTTGCATCCTTAGCGATTCATCCTCAGCATATCCTCCTAGCTCTCCGATGTATACTTTCAGGTGCGTGTAGGGATCCCCCGACCCGTTGTACTTTTCAAATTCGGGGAGTTTGAATTTTTCTGGATATCTGGTTCCCGGAAAGATGCACAGGTCGGAATAATTAACACTGCCATATGACCCGATCCCCTTCATCGTTTTGATGGCCTCTTCCATCTGCTTTATTTTCTTACTAACACCGCTGGCAACCTCATCTTCGGGGATGATAATGACTTGCTTTGGTAGCTCAACTTTAGGAGTTTCCGGGGTCAGTGCGTTTCCTTGGGATGATGGCCCCGCCGGGTCCTCGAGCTGTGGCCCTGATTTTAGTTTGAAATGCTCCTTGAGCAACATGGTCAGCTCGGTCATTTGGTTTTTTACAGCATTGAACTCTTCCCGAGATACGGGAGCCAGGTCAGGATTAGGGTTCTCAGCCATCTCGACTGTTAATTCTCTGGCTTTCTTAGATCGGAGACGGGTTTGGGGAGCAATCCTGCGTATAAAACAACCGAAGTTTAGTTTCGGGAAATGACTTTGGTGGATGCATGCTAAAGCAAATATTTTTTGAGTTTTTGAGTTTTGTAATATTTTCCTGCAAAACAGGGTTAGTATCCCTTTATTTTATCCAAAGTAATGACATTGTGCAATTTATGATGCTCTCCAAGTTGTCCCTGTAAAACAGAGGTTAGTATTCTATTTTGATAAAAGTGCGAGGTACAACATGTTTGACTAAAGTACGACATTATGTGCGTGAAATGTAAAAGGGTATGAAGAGACTTCCCACGCGTTGGGTTTATCTGAAGCTGACCTACCCTAAGTTACTCTCGCGGGCTTTTTGGCATGAAGGTTCCCAGATCTTCGCAACATACTCGAAGGGAATAAATCCGATCTTTCAATTGGATTGGATCTGAGTGGATGCTTTTCCTGAGCCTCGCCGGGGAGCACCCCTTTGAGTCCAGTAATCCACATCCGACGGGTTTGCCTCAGGAGGAGGAACTGCTCAACATACATTCAATCATACATTCATCGTCCTCACCGTATGCATATGATGCTAATAAAGTAAAGACTTGAAAAAACCGCAATCACACCATCCACTAAAGTAAAGACTTGAACAGAAAAAACGCAATCACACCATCCACATACGCACAAAAAGGTAAATCAACGCAAATAACGCAAACACACATTTTTTAGATTTTTAAAGGATAGGAAAACATCAGGATTTTAAATGCGGCTTAAGCCCTCTAATGTCCCCAGCGGAGTCGCCAGCTGTCGACGCCGGGATTTCGCCGTTTCGTTTTTTATTATTTAAAAAATGTCCCTTTCCAATTTTAGCCTTTTATTTTGAGATGTGACTTTTGAAAAGGGTCGGCTTAGTGTCGACGGGTTTTGAAAGATCGATTTTTTATGAGCCAATTGACCAGAGTCGCCAGTTGGTATATTTGAAATGGATGTACCAACTCATCCGACTTTGTTTTCGTAATCGCTGGCTCATATGTGACTCCGATTAATTGGTCCGCAAACCGAGATTCATAGAGTTCGGGGGCTTGCTTAAGCGAGGGGAAGGTGTTAGGCACCCCCCGACTTCCGTGAAACACGGTTACCGCAATCTTGATATTTTCCTATCCTTTTTAAATCCTAAAATGTGTGGTTTGCGTGTGTGTGCGTGCGTGCCTAGATGAATGTTTGTGGTGCGTTTTGCATAAAAGTTCGCTTTTATTTTTATATGGCAAAAGTGTTATCTGGAAAGTGTTTTGGACGTTTCTTTGACCCAAATGACGAAGCTTCGCTTTTTATGAGAAAGATTGATTTTAATTTCGAAAGCGTTGAGGATTTTTATTTAGATGTCATTTTAGAAAACAATAGTTTTAAACTTTTGTCAAATAGGAATCGAGACTATACATTGCCTTCTAACAGTTAATATAAATAAATCGAGGGCAACTTCTAGAACTCTTTAACCCTATGCACAAAGTTTAATGAAAACATTTATTTATTTGCAAAATCGTTTTTTGTGACGTTTTAAAACCAACTAAAGCCTATTCATCAATTATGGATTAAAGTTTACCAAAACACTTAACCTTTAAACCTCGTGAATCTAATATCCTAAATTTGCTTGATTTTATAAAATCTTCATTATTTGCCTTATTTTGAAAACCATTTTTTTCGTGTCGTAAATTAAAACATACATCCCAAAACGTGTCGGGGTTATCTACGGGCATGTAAGCCATCCAGACAACCCCAAACACCCACAATCACATATTTTTATTTATCACGGGGCCTTAACCCGATCACGATTGATATCGCGTTAAGGCCCGATATTACAAATACATCGCCATGGACCCTATGCCACGATTACATACACCCAAAACGTCCATCATCGGGATTCGACCACTAGGATCTCCTCCCTAGGCTCACAACCATCCCATCACAGCATAACCAACACTAAAACAAATCTAACAAGCTCTAAACATTTGCTATCACTTTATATAACCCAAATATCGCCCAAATCACATTACACATTACTTATCACCATAACGAACGAACAAATCACCGTACGGATGTCATCGGGGCGTTAGGAGGAATTATGTTCCGATGGAACCCTCGCTAATCAACCCCTAATCCACGGATCATTACCAATATGTAACAATAAACTACATCAAAAACACCAATCACAATATTATACTAACAATACAACAAAAAACTCAAGAATGCACTCATTTCACCTTGCAAAATGCCGATTAACGCTTCTATATTCCACAAATCGGACAACACTACAAGAAGACTAGATTACCTAGCACAATACAAGAGATTTATGGCTTGAAACTAGCAAAAACCGAACTCTCTCTCTCTCCCGCGCGATCTCTCTCTCCTTCTTTTTCTTTTTTTTTTCTTCCTTTTTTTTTTTTTGTTCTCGGGTTGAAGATGGCGATCTATAGTGCCTCAGCAGGCAGCCGCAGATACATCTGCGGCCAGCCGCAGATGCATCTGCGGCTGCCTGCTGTGGCCGTCTCCTCGGCTGCCGTGTGCCGCCCTCGAGCCACGCGAACGTCTTTTTGTCGGCAGCCGCGACTGCATCCGCGGCTGTCCGGCGCATTTTCTCGAATTTCGTGCCACGCGGTATTAATTTGCCAATTTCTGCTGTATTATTTTTGGAAAGCTGTTCTTTGATACCTGAATCAATTCTGGGAATGGTTTCCCGACGTCGAGACCCCACCCTAATGCTGTAATTGCAGTGTCCTTGTCCTTTTTTGGCGATTCGCATCGGGTTCTGTCTGGATGGCCCGTAGGCCTCGCCTCAGATGCCTCAATTCTCGTTTTGCGTTTGACAGCCTTGATCGTAAGCCGTGGTGGGAACTGCATTTTGGCGCCCACCTCTCCTTGTCGTATATTGGGTCACTTGACGATTTTGCCCTCCTGTCAGGGTTAGTAGAGAAATGCAAAATTTGGGTGTCTACACACACACAAAAGGTCTGGAGTAGAGTAAAATTAAGAAATATGTTGAAGTTCTAGATTTTTCATGGTTTTAAAATTTTCTTTGAGTTATCATTTAAATTTTTTTTTAGGCTAACGTTAAATGCATATTTCATTCTTGCTCAGGTAAGTCAATTGGGGTTAGTAATCTATTTAGTAGAATTTTTATTTTTATAGTTTTTATTCTTGTTTTGCTTGAGAACAAACAAAGATTTAAGTGTGAAAGTATTTGATAAGTAGATTTTATGTCTATTTTTATACTTAATTATTTGTGAATTTTTGAGTATATTTAGCATTTTAGGTAATTTATTTAATTTTATGCATTTTTATTATTTTTAGTAATTTTATATTATTTTTATTAATTTTTAATTTTATTTTTGCAGGAAAAATAAGGCTAATGGCAAAACTGTAAATAAAGTAAATTAGCATGTCAGTCGCGCCTTGCGCGTATAAAGGAATAAGCTACAGGCGACGACGCCGTTTTGGAAAGGTTTAGGAGTTGAAGGCCCGCGCGCAATGCCCAGGCGTTTATATGTTGACCAAGTACGGCGTGGTGACGTGGTCTGCTGCTTCTTGTTGGTTAATGCATGAGGTGCCACTTTTACTTTCCTTCAAGCGCGTGGCATCTTGGTTTAGCAGAAGGCGAGTTTATGTTTGGGTTGCAATTTTTATGTGGGTCCAAGAAATAAATTGAAGGATGATCCAATTGCAACTTGGAATAGAAAAATAAATAGGAATTTTGATTTTTTATTATTTAGAATTGTAAATCCTATTAGAGTTTGTAATTTATAATTTCTATTAGGATTAGGATAAATTATGTAACCTATAAATAGAGAGTTTTAGATTCAATTAGACACACAACTTTGAATAGAAAAATTCTCTCTTTTATTCTTTGGTGTTTTTCATAGCTATGTGTAGCTAAATTATTTTTCTTGATTTAAGTGATTGAAGTCATCAAGATTTATACACTGTGAGATCTAATTTATTTTAATTGTTCAATTTATATTTTGAGTATTGTGTATTTTTCTATGTTTATTTATATGATTAATTCGTTTAATTACTAGGAGGCCTACTAGTTTATTATTCGCATTAATTTACTACTAAATTAAATATCAAATTTGTAATTGTTTGGTCACTTTTATTATGAAGCAACTAAGATTAATAATTATTTTATAGATTAAAATATTGTTATATCTTAGAAAGAATATTCATCTAAATTAAATGCAGACACTTGGCTTGTGTTGTTTAGTTCAACGATCTCTCTATTACTTAAAGCTGTTACTAGGTTAAATCTTTAGCACTTGTCTGAGGTTATTTAGTAGTAAGAGTTATTTAGATCACTTATTTCTACTTAAATCAAGGTTTTTTCTTCTCATTAAATTACTTGCATATTTATTTTAGCTAATTTTATTTAAATTATTTTTTTAATTAAAAATCCACCAATTTTGATTTACAAAACATAAAATTAAATTAATTATTCTCTGTGGGATTGACTCTTACTTGCACTACTACATTAATATTTTTTCAAAATAAGATTTTATTTTTGGGTGTCTATGACAGCACACCAAAAATATTTTAATTTTTAATATATACTCCATCTGTCCTTAAAAGTATGTTTCAAAATTCAAAATATTTTTTTAATAAAAGAATGTTTAAAAGTATACCAGTTAAATATTCACTCCGTTTAATTTTATTTGTCCTAATTGACTTTTTAAGCTTAAATTGACCGATTTTAAAATTAATAATTGAACAAATATATTACAAATTTTGAAATCAAATAAATTGACTTGATACTATATTTAATGTACTTTCTTATGATAATAATTTTGTACATGTATCTAATAAACATAAGAATAATTTTTTAATCTAAATATGGTCAATTTGATCATAGAAATTTAATTTGGACAAATAAAGTCGAACGAAAAGAGTTTAAAATAAACTTAAAGACCAATTTATCCTAAAAAATATACTACAGTGGGATCTACTAACTTTGAAAGAGAGAACGATTTATTAGTGTTCTTGTATGAAATCTGCTATGGACAAAATTATTACTTATTTTATTTTATATTCTTTTCTTTTCTTTAATTTTTTTTAGTTTGTGTGAATTTTGTACTCTGTGCATTTTTTTTTTAAGACAAAAGGAGTATGTGCTTTTAATACATTCAAACCTTATAACCTTATTCAATTTAATGTATTGACGCCCTTATTCAATTTAATGTATTGACGCACGTCGCAATTTTAAGTTGGTAGAAAATTTTCAGAATATATTGCAGGACTCAAGTAATTTTAGCAGCATCATGCAGATATATAATTGCTATGGCCCGATTTATTTAATTTTTCACTTATTTTTAGCAGTTTGTAGTTTGTTTGGTTTTTTCCTTCCAAGTACAAAGCTGTGTTTTTCAATTTATTTGGTACCAGCCACAACAATTTATTTCAAATAATACTAAAAGCTTCGTAAAAGTGTACACCTCCAAAGACAAATAAAAGAGAGAGATAAGGGATATTTTTTAAAGTACTACTATACTTACAAAAAAAATTACAAAATTTTGTTTGTAAAATAATATGTCAAAATTTAATTAGTAGATGATCCACCGTACATGGATGAATCCAATAATAGTAACCAACCACAACTTCTGTTTAGCAAATTTCTTTTTTAGATTGTGGGGTTTTTTAAATTTTAAAATAAAATTTTAGATATTTTTCAATTAATTACGATTTACACCTAAACCTATTTATCTTTAAGCTTTGTTGTCTTCTTATGTTTCAAAAACAAAATTAATTTCTTTTTCAAGATTTTTGAAAAATATTTTATAGTTATTTTATCAATATTATTTTATTGATAAGTTTTCATGGATGGCATTGGTCGAATGACTAGTGCTATTGTACATATGCAACTCCTAACCTTATGAATAAACACTTGGTACACTAAGTAATATATAAACTATATATATATATATATATATTGGTTTTGAAAAGACAAAAAGATAAACTATAAACCATATGATTCATGACTTGATTAAAAAAATGTTGCATCATGTCTATTTATCGATAAAAACAATTAAGGCATTACTATCAGCAATAATAATGTATAAAATCACAATAATACCCTTTTAAATTTCATTGAAAATATGAAGAAGAAACAAATTAACCTTTAATATTTAGGAATATTATGAAAAACCAAGTTATTAATTTTCCACAAGTTTTATAACAGATAAAAAAAAACAAATTTATCACTAAAAATAAGTTAAAAATAAAACTGAGGGAATAGTAAAACAAAAACTTCTAAAACTTCAAGAAGTGTTATTTATAGATGACTTAAAAACAAATTAATTTCTTTTTCAAGATTTTTGAAATATATTTTATAAATTTATGTTTATTACTTCATTTGTTCCCAAAAGGATGACTTAAAAATAAATTTTATATAATTTAAAGTAGTCGAATAAGAGGAGAGAGTATAAATATACTTTCTATTTTTGTCTTTATTTTGGTATGTGTGTACTAATTATTTTATTTGACATTTGAGTTTGTGGAGTGAGTGAATTAATTTGAGATATTCATTTGTGATGTGATTGTTTACTATTTACTTAAAATGTTATATGACCAATGACAAATTAGTTAATGTAAAATTTTATCTAATTGACTTATATATTTTAAACATATTTTTTACGACAATTTTTTTTTTTTATCATTTAAGTCATCTTTTTGGAAACTGCAGGAGTAAATTTTTTTGATAGTTCTTTTGTCAATATAATTTTATTGATAAGCTTCCATGGATGGCATTGATGGAATACTCAAGTGACAGTGTTACTATATATGCAACTCCTACCATTTATGATTATACGATTGATACATTAAGACTATACTTATTTATAAAAAAAAAATATTTAAGATTGGACTATTTATATTAATTTAATATTATTTTAAATTATTTTATTTTATGATGGGGGATTAATAGTCCTTTAATAGTTTTATGGATTATTTTTATTTTTATATTATTTCTATGATTATTTATAAGGGATTATATAATCTCATGATAAATGTGAAATTAAAAATCCTCCTAATTTTAAGCTATTAAATAATTTTATAGAACTAATAGCCTATCGTTAAAGAATTAAATGGTGTTAAATAGCGTTAAATTACAAATAATCTAATTTTAAGTATATTTTTTTTATAAACAAACATGACCTAACTAAAACATAAAATATTAAAAAAAAAAATTAAAAGACAAAAAATATAAAGTATAAGCCATATGATTCACGACTTGATTTATATACTGTTGCATCAATAAAACAACTAAGCCGTTACTATCGGCCTCGACTCATATGCCATCCACCGATTAAGACTATCCATAATATAAAACTATTCATATTCTTTGAAAAATATATTTTGATTAAAATTTTGAGGTCTTATTTTCTCATTCACAACAAACAATCAATAAAAGATAGACTCTTTTATGTTTGCACTAATAAATTCAAGAGTTTTGCTCTCAAATACCATCGATGTTAATTGTTTGTTTGGCTACCAACGTTTACCGCATTTGCGGTGTTTGCAGAGTTTAGACTTTTAAATGCAACGCACTAATTTTGGGGAATTGCGTTTAAAGTTCAAATGCTGCGTTTGTAAGTTAAATAAATTACGTTTAAAATAGACTACTATTAGACGAACAAGATTTTTAAATGTATTTGAACTTCCAAATGTTATAAATATATTAAACGCTGAATAACCAAACATACACTAAATCCACTAGCCCTATATGCATTTTTTGAAAAACGACGTGATTTAAGATAGATTTTAAATATTAAAAATTGTAAATTATACAAGTACTTTTTAAAAATTAATTTATAATGATTATTGTTGTATTAACATTTTCAAGGGTAAAATTTCATATCATGTTATCATTGTATCACACTAATAACTAACTATATTTATGGGTAAACGTTGAACAAAATTTCTTAATATTTGTAAGTTTTGATAATCCTTATATTTGGAGAGGGGAGGGGAATAAACCAACTTCTTTTAATTGCTTTCAGTTGCTCTTAATTTAAGTTATCAATTTTGGAAAACAAGCTTTTAAATTTCTAGAATAAAGATCTTCAAGGATGCAATACCACAAAATTACTGGTTTAGATGGCCAAATTTGGGATACGTAATAAAAGCATCTCTAGTAGATGGACTATCTACTAGACTATATTTAGTCCATGTGACATCAACAGATTTCTTTTAATCTTTAATCATTTCAGTAGATGGACTATCTCATGGACTATCCCCGCGAACTATAATATAAAAAGATTAAAATAATCAATGAATTTGAAAAAACTCCAACGGCTATATTCCAACGACCATATTCCAATGGATATATTTTAAAGAAACAACCTCTATAAATATAAGTCATATCTAGTCTCTCATATTCACTCATCTCAACTTCAGTCTTCCCGTTAAATACGTTATTTTAAATATGTCTCGTCAATTCGAATTAGCTATGTTACACATGGATGAAGAAGAATATGAAGAAGCATATGGACAATTTTTAGGCTTGGCGACTATTGGAAAAGAACAACAAAATGTCAATAGGCATACATTACGTCATCGTGGTTCTGTACAAGGTCGTATTACCGTTGATCGTGGTAGACATCAAGGTCATAATCGATTTTTTCGTGATTTTTTTGTTGAACATCCTACATACCCCCTATATCTATTTCGGAGAAGGTTTCGAATGCAATGCCCACTTTTCCTCTGAATTCAAAGAGCAGTTGAAGCGTATGATTCATACTTTGTCCAAAAAATGAATGCTGCAGGACAATTTAGTTTATATTCTCTTCAAAAGATAACTGCCTAAATGCGGATGCTTGCCTATGGTGTTTCAGTAGATTCCGTTGATGATTATGTGCGGATCGATGAAAGCACGGCTATATTGAGTCTTAAAAGATTCGTAAAAGCAGTCATTGCAATATTTTTTGATGAATATCTGAGATCCCCCAATAGTAATGACATTGTTAGATTGCTATCAAAAATTGAAGACCATGGTTTTTCTAGGATGTTGGGGAGCATCGACTGCATGCATTGAAAATGGAGGAATTGTCCAGTTGCGTGGCATGGTATGTATTATGGATATGTGCATGAGCCAACAATTATTTTAGAAGCGGTGGCTTTATATGATCTTTGGATATGGCATGTATTTCTTGGATTACCAGGCTCTCATAATGATATTAACGTTTTGGAGAGATCATCTATCTTCTCTGCTCTTACTGAAAGTCGTGCTCCAGCTGTGAACTACTCAATTAATGAAAATAAGTACACGATGAGATATTATCTTGCTGATGATATATATCCCCTATGGACAACATTTGTTAAAACCATTTCAACATCTCGGGAAAATAAAAGAAAACTATTTGCTAAGACTTAAGAGGCACTTTGGAAGGATGTTGAGCGAGCATTTGGGGTACTCCAAGTACGTTTTACGACTGTTCGTGGTCCTACATGATTTTGGGATCAAACAACACTAAAAGAAATTATGACTTCATGCATAATATTACATAATAAGATTGTCGAGGATGAACAAGATGAAAATTAAGAACTAGCAACTTATGATACATATGATGAAATTCTCACTGTAGAAGTGTCTCATGAGCGTACCCCACAATTACTTGAATTTATTGAAGTCAATCATCACATAAGGAATAGACAAGTTTATTCTCAACTTAAAGAATATATTATTCAAGACTTGTGGTTACTACATGGTGGAGCATAATCCATTACATACTGCTACAATAATAAGCAAATCATGATTGTATAATAATAAGCAACTCAACTACTAAATGTAACTCTTTTCATGATTTCTTTCTTGCGTTGTTTATAATATTCAGGTACTTTAGGCTCCATGTTAGTGGTGTTAATCATCATGATCCTTTTATCCTCTTGTGCTATCATTATATTCAATTTCTCTTGCTCCTAAAAATATATCATGTCCATGTTCTCTTGTCTCTTTTGTCGGTTCAATTTTTTCTGATGCTCGAATTTCTCAAACCTCAATTCCATAGGTGTAACGGTTCCTTTGCCCTTTTTATCCTGCCGAGATTGAATTTAAAATATGTTATTGATTGATGGCTTTGTTTAGGGTTATATATTGTTCATAACTTGATGCTCTAACTTTATTGATCTGATAAAATATAAAATGGGATTAGTTAAATTACATGGGTTTTATACTTTGATGGCATATACTCCCTACGTGATCAATATTGATTTTTTTAAAATTAATTTTAAAAAATTTTAAATTTTAAATTGACATGAATTATTAAAGTTTTAAAAATAATAAATTTTATTGTAGTATTTTTAGATAATTTATTATATTTATAATTATATTAATATAAATATAAAAGAATTCATGTCAATTTTAAATTTTTGACAGACATAAATCCAAGACAGGAAAGACCAAACTACCAGTTTTACTAGGACACAGCGATGGTAGAGTTTTGTACGTCTTCTTTCGTGGATGAAAAATTGAAAATAAGGAAAGCTTACAACATTAATAATTTTATATTATTTTTTGTTATTAATTACATGTCGTTATTTTTTAAAAGATACATTTACACACACATACAAAACACAATTTCAAATACTCACTCTTATTTTATAATTAAAAAATAGGGTTTGACATATTTTTTTGTGTCATACCACAATTTTTAATGTTGAGATAGGAATGAGTGTTTGAAGTTGTGTTTTAAAATTGTGTGTGTAGACTTATTCTTTTTTAAATTAGTTATGTATTGTCCGTTTGACAAAATTGTACGATATGGTGCTGTGAAATAAAAAATAAATAAATATAAAATTTTTGACAAACATATTTTTATAAAAAAGTTAAAATAATATTTAGTTAAATAATTATAAAAGTGATTTTAAAAAAATATTAATGACCCATTTACGGTGATTGTATGATATGAGATTAATTTTTTTTAAAGAATTTAAGGATAATTTTATAATTTATGTTTTTGTCAAAAGTGTTTCAAATCAAGAACACAAATTTATTGCTTTAGCTAAAAATGCTTTTAAGCTCAAATCTCTACCGTTTAAAAGTGGTTTCGTAGATTTGTCAAACACCAAATTATTTTGATTCTTAATATATACTCTCTCCATCCTTAAAAGTATATTTTAAATACAAAATATTTTGTCTACAAAACAATATCTAAAAGTACACAACTTAAAAAAAAAAAAAAAAAAAAAACACAAGTTAAATACTCCCTTTGTCTAATTTCATTTGTCCTAATTGACTTTTTAAGCTTAAAATGATTAATTTTAAAATTAATAATTAAACAAATGTATTAAAAAATTTAAAATCAAATAAATTGATTTGATAGTATATTATGTGACGACCCCAAATCCGGGTTCTTTAACCTCGGGTTTGGTTCTCACTGTACAATACTTAACAACAATGAAATACATAAATTGTATTCACACTACGCGGAATAATACAAAAGGTTCCTTCTCAAAAGGCTACACTTCCCAAGGTCTATTAATCTTAATCGTAACATTACATATCTTAAGGGAAATACAAAAGATTTACAACAGTAATTACATAACAGTAATTTAAACTAGCATGCATCTACTAAAACTAAGCATTCACTTTCCCCTTGTCTTTGTCCGATTTAGAGTTTTCGGGATTGGCTGAAATATAGTCATGATATAGCAAGAATGAGTAACTAAAGGGCTCAGCAAGTTTATAAACAACAACATAAGATATATCATGATGAAGGGAAGTAATATCAAGGTTTTCAACAATAACAATTTGTGAAAGATATCAAGAATCAATGTTCAAAATAAGAATGGAATGACTCTTTACTGCTGAGTGATCTTTAATGACCGTGAACTGCTACTAAGGTAGAACAGACATACAATGTCTGACGCCTTGTTAAAAATAACGGGACACTTGAGGGTATCAGTCCTCTCATGTCCTATGTATATGCATAACATTTAGATTTCTTGTGCGCATTCGGTTTCCCAACAAATAAAAATCCCCTTTAACTAGGGTTGTTCTTTCTCAGTCTTACTGTAAGAATCCGCACCAGTCAATGATTTGGATAAGCTTTTATAATATTCAATTAAATGAATTTAAACATGCATTTGTCTAGCCGAAACAATTAACTTAGACATTCTTAAACAGTTGCAAAAGCACTATATGCGAATACAATAATCAATAGCAATGTGAAGTAATTTTTGGATAATTAATTCACTCAAAGGTCTGTCAAATAACTACGAGTATAGATACTTGTTCAACAATAATTGAATTACTCAATGTAAATACGGTCGAAGAATAACTGTAACAATAAATACAAGTTAAGGTGTAGAAAACTTGCCTCGTGCGTCGTCTACGGCTAACCAACTTAATTTAACAATTCTTGAACGGACCTAACAATTAAACCAGTTTGATCTTAAATTAGTATCATATACTTGTAAGTATAATGACCTTTATAAACCTTACGAACCACATAATTTATTAATTATGGGTAATTAAACACTTAGGAAATATTATCACTACTCGATAATATTGCAAACACAAAGAACCTATATTAACTATTTAATATAGTTCATGTAATTGTCTAATATTATTAACAATTTAATAATATTTTATTAACATTGTAGTATTATTCATCATTTAATAATACCTTATAAATCTTTTAAAATTAACTAATATTATTAATCATTTAATAATATTTTATTAACTATCTAATATTATTAATTATTTAATAATATTTTATTAGACTTCTAATATTATTAATCATTTAATAATATTTTATTAATTATCTAATATTATTAATCATTTAACAATATTTTAATCATTATCTAATATTATTAATCATTTAATAATATTTTATTAAGTATATAATATTATTAATCATTTAATAATATTTTATTCATTATCTAATATTATTAATCATTTAATAATATTTTATTAAGTATATAATATTATTAATCATTTAATAATATTTTATTAAGTAACTAATATTATTAATCATTTAATAATAGTTTATTTGAATTCTAATATTATTAATCATTTAATAATATTTTATTGACTTTATAATATTATTATACACTTAATAATATTTTAATAATCTTCTAATATTATTATTTATTTAATAATATTTTATTACCTTCATTAAATTATTATTTCAATAATAATATTTATACACCTTTAAATCATTAAATCAACTATATATATATATTTAAAAATGTATTTATTAAGTGCAAAAATACTAAAATGACTTTTGGAACATTTTTTATTTTCTGACCCGAACCTGACCCGACCCGACCCGACCCAGTTCGGAGTTACTATTTTTTTCAAACAGAATGCTTCACCGCTGTGGCGGTAGTGCAAAATTTTTCGTTACAGTGTGTTTCACCTCTGCGGCGGTGACACTGATTTTTAAAATCCTAATTTTCTTATTTTAATCTCTTTGGTTCTAACATTGAAAAAATGATATCTACACATCCAAATGACACTAAATCAGTGTTGATGTGTTCCTAACATCTTGTTTTACAATATTTTATGGTTCGATCGTCTTTTTGAAAATTTTATACACGAAATTTGCAGATCGAACCACTTAGAGTTTTAAAAGCAACATCATTTGCGGTAAAATCCATAACTTCTTCATTATTCCATATTTTTGTGAGATTCAAGTTGTGTTAGCTTTATAACTCAGTCATAAAATTTTCTAGCCATATAAATCAAGTATTTAACTTGTACATTTCAAAATACAACATTAAACATAACATGTATCGTTAGGGTTTTACCGGTAAATCGTATTATGAACTTTTCTACAACTTTTATACATTTCTCACATATCAAAACATGTTATAAACACATAGATCTATGAATATATATATATATTACATAGATAAATACATCTAGACCATCAAAACGAGTTTTGATCGGTTAAAAATAGATTTTAACCGATCAAAAGCTATCTAGACTATAAAAATGAAAGAAGAAGATGTTTAGAGCACTTTTAAACCTTTGGGTTTTGTTTGCTCTTCTTCTCCTTCTACCGAAGTATGTTGTGTAGCTTGAGGACATTCACCAAGACCTTCTCTAGCTTTTTCTCACAACTCACAAGTGTATTCTCTAACAAATGCTCTCGCTCTTTTTCTCTAGAAAATGGCTAATAAATGAACTAACAACCAAAACAAGTGTGTAGAGCATTCTATTTATAGTCATCTACTAATCTAGCATCAATTCACTAATCAAGCTATGTTGGTGAAAATAAAGCCTGATTGGGATTACTATTCCATTGAATGACTATGTGATCGACTATGGTAGTTCAACCACCACATCTTGGAGTAATTTAGAAGCAACTAGGAAATCAAGCAATCCAAGTGGATCCCTCAAAAATTTCAGCAAAAATGGGATTTAAATCCCTCATTTTTTATTTAATTTTAATGCTAAAATATACATATATACATCTATATACGTATATATATATATATATATATATATATATATATATATATATATATATATATACACTTATATATATTTATATTGACCAAAGTTTTGACCTCATTTGGACTCCACGTTGGGCTTGGGAATAAATTCTATTGGGCTCATTCAATTAAATTGTTTGGGCTCAATTTATATAACACATTGGGCTAGCATTAAAATAACTATGATACATTTAATTAAAATAAGCATTGGGTTTGTTAAATTAATTACATGGGCTAGTAATTAAATTAATTACATGGGCTACTAGGTTAATATCTTTGACCTATTTTATCAACTTATTTGGATTAAAAATATAATCCAATTAGATTTGCTTTAATTAATTATACACCTTACTTTAATTCTTTAAATAAATATACAATCACATAAGTACATTTATTTAATTATCTAATGTTCAATTAATTATTACAAAAAGTTTAAATTCATTGCTAAATATTTATTAATTATATTTACAATGACTAATGAAATTCGTGGTCATTACATATTAAGTGTAATTTTTTATGATAATAATTTAGTACTTGTATTTAATAAATATAAGAATAATTTTTTATTCTAAATATGGTTAATTTGACTATAGAAATTAATTAGCACAAATAAAATCGAACAAATGGAGTATAAAATAAACTTAAAGACCAGTTTACCTTCAAAAGTATACTGAAGTGAGATATAATAACTTTAAAAAAAAGACAACGATTTATTAGTGTACTTGTTTGAAATCCACTATGGGCAAAATTATTACTTATTTTATACTCTTTTCATTTTTTTAATTTGTGTGAATTTTGTACCATGTACATATTTTTTGAAGATGAAAGGAATAAGTGCTTTTAATACATTCAAACCTTATTTGATTCAATGTATTGATGCATATTACAATTATAAGTTACATTGCAATTATAAGTTGGGTAGAAAACTTTCGGAATACATTGCAGGACTCAAGTAATTTTAGTAGCATCATGCAGATATAAAATTGCTATGGCCCAATTTATTTTATTTTTCACTTATTTTTAGCTGTTTTTAGTTTGTTTGTTTTTTCGTTCCAAGTACAAAGCTGTGTTTTTCAATTTATTTGGTACCAGCCACAACAATTTATTTCAAATAATACATAAAGCTTAGTAGAAGTGTATACCTCCAAAGACAAATAAAAAAGATAGATAAGGGATATTTTTTAGAGTATTATTATACTTACAAAAAAAAATTACAAAATTTAATTTGTAAAATAATATGTCAAAATTTAATTAGTAGATAATCCACTGTACATGAGTGAATCCAGTAATAATAACCAACCACAACTATGTATATTATTTTGTATATCTATTTTGTAACTATTATTTAGTCATCATAGTATTATTGTATATTTTGTCATTATTTATATTATAAAGCGTAACGAGAGTTGACAGTTATTTTTTGTGTTAATAATTTTGTAAAACTTTTTTAACTTTCAAATTTATTAAAGATAAGACCAGTTACTTCTTAAATTCAAAAACTTCTATTTTGTCTCTCTGCACTCCTTTAATCCTTATTTTATCTAACATTTTTTTAGTCGATCTACACACACACACACACGAAGTAATATGTTTTAGGATACTAGTTCGAATAAAAAGCTGGTTTAGAAATATGTTTCGAACATAATATTCAACTTATTAAAAAAGATGCTTATAAAAGCAGTTGTCAAAAAAAAATAAAAAATCGAAGCTATTTTTAAAATAAGCTACGACAAAACAAGGCCTAACTTCTGTTTAGCAAATTTCTTTTTTAGATTGTGGGTTTTTTTTAATTTTAAAATAAAATTTTATATATTTTAGATACATTAAAGTTATATTTGTTCGTAAAGAATATGTTTTTAGATTAGACTATTTGTATTAATTTAACACTATTTTGAATTATTTTATTACACGATGGGAGATTAATAGTCATTTAAATAATCATATGAAATATTTTTTTTTATCATTCATAAAGCTATTTATGAGAGATTATATAATTCCATGATAAATATTAAATTAATAGTCCTCTTCATTTTAAGTTATTAAATAATTTTATGGAACTAAAAGTCCCTCGTCAAATAATTAAATAGTGCAAAATAATATTAAATTAAGACAAATAATTTAATTATAAATATATTTTTTATAAATAAACATAACTTAAGTAAAACATAAACTAATAATTTTTATTTTTATTTTGAAAAGACAAAAAATATAAAGTATAAACCATATGATCCACGACTTGATTTATAAACTGTTGCATCAATAAAACAACTAAGCCATTACTATCGGCCTTGACTCATATGCCATCCGCCGATTACGACTATTCATAACATAAAACTATTCATATTATTTGAAAATTATATTTTGGCTAAAATTTTGATGTCTTATTTTCTCATTCACAACAAACAATCAATAAAAGGTAGATTCTTTTATGTTTGCACTAATAAATTCAAGAGTTTTGCTCTCAAATACCGTCGATGTTAATTGTTTGTTTGGCTACCAATGTTTATCGTATTTGCAGCGTTTAGACTTTCAAATGCAACGCACCAAAGTTTAAAGCCCAAATATTACGTTTATGAGTTAAATAAGCTGCGTTTAAAATAAATTACTATTAGACGAACAAGATTTTGAATGCATTTAAACTCCCAAATGCTATAAATATATCAAACGCTGAGTAACCAAATATACACTAAATCGACTAGCCCTATATGCATTTTTTTTTAAATGACGTGATTTAAGATATATTTTAAATAATAAAAATTGTAAATTATACAAGTACTTTTTAAAAATTAATTTATAATGATTATTGTTGTATTAACATTTTCAAAGGTAAAATTTTGTATCATGTTATCACTATATCACACTAATAACCAGTGTTTTCAAACCCGGATCGGTCATCGAACCGAAAAAAGTACCGGGTGGATAGGTCACTAGTCCAACCATTAGTCGAACCAATATTGAATCGGTGACGTCATTAATATGTAATAAATAATAAATAATTAATTATATTAATTATTATTATATATTATATATAATATTTAGTAAATATGTAAAATTAATCAATTTATCTACACAAAAAAAATTAAACATATTTGTACAATATTTACTTTATACAATTCAAATAAATACTAAATTTATATATATAAAAAAAAGATTTTAAATCATTATCATAACTCAAAATTCAAGACTCGGGAGTGATAAAATCAAACACAAATAAAGATAAACATCTCTAGGATACATTCAATCAAATTCGATAAAAATAAATAAATCTGTTTGTACAATATTTACTTTATATAATTCAAATAAATATTAAATTTATATGAAAAGAAATATATTAAATCATGACCATAGCTCAAAACTTAATAAGGATACATTTAATCAAGTTCAAATGTTAAATCATTTTTTTTTTAAAAAGAAAAGAAAAAAGGTATAGAACCAGTAAAATCGGTGACCGGGTCATTGAGTCGATCGGTCTAATTACAGGGTCACCGGGTTTGATCGAGTTTTGACCAAAATTAATTTTTTTGGCTTGAATCAGCCCGAAAAGCTGACTGATTTCCCTTTTTTTTTTTTACCAGACTGATGGTCCGGTCCGAATTTAAAGACCATGCTAATAACTAACTATATTTAGGGGTAAACGTTGAACAAAATTTCTTAATATTTGTAAGTTTTGATAGTCCTTATGTTTGGATAGGGGAGGGGAATAAAGCAACTTCTTTCATTTGCCTCCAGTTGCTCTTAATGTAAGTCATCAATTTTGGAAAACAAGCTTTTAAATTTCGAGAATAAACACCTTAAAGGATGCAATACCACAAAATTACTGCATAATTAAGAGTTTAAAAAAGATGAACTTGTGATTACCTTTTTGAAATATTACTGGTGATTTTGAATGGTCAAAATTGTAAAGTTCATATAAAAAAAAAGAAGAATAAGTATAAGTTTATAACATCCATCTTAATTATTAAAAAGTGAGACATGACATTAAAATACGTGTTATTTTTCACTTTTTAATAGTTTAGATAAATATAGTATTTAATTTTGTATTTAAATATTGTATATGTAGACTTGACTAAAAATAAATGTTTATTCATGTAAAATAAATCTAATTTTTAAGAATTCACTTCAATAAAAAAAAATTATAATAGAGCTTTAAAATTTGAAACGCACCAATTTCCTGCTCCGGCCTAAATAGATGACCAGACATTATACATATCTATGTCTCTATTACTCACAACTCACAAGATGCTAGCTTATAGGCTTGAATTTAAAATATGTGACTGACTGATGGCTTTGTTTGGGGTTATATATTGTTCATAACTTGATGCTAACTTTATTGCCAAAATTTTGTTAAAAATTGACAACCGCCGCCCTACTTTATTGATCTGATAAAATGTAAAATGGTATTTAGTTAAATTACTTGGGTTTTATACTTTGATAGCATATACTCCCTCCGTGATCAGCATTGATTTTTTTAAAATTAATTTTAAAAAATTTTAAACTTAAAATTAACATAATTTATTAAAGTTTTGAAAATAATAAATTTTATTGTAATATTTTTAGATAGTTTATGATATTTATAATTATATTGACGTAAACATAAAAGAATCTATCTTTTAATTTATTCTACAACCGGGTTAATATCGAACCTAAACGGTTACACCGCAAAAGAGAAATGTTTATTTTAAAAGTAATGACATAATGGTAATAATAAATTATGTGTATTTAATTCATACTATGGTAATAGAATAAATTAAATAGTTTAATATTTATAATTATGTATTTTAGAAATACTAATTATAAATTAATAAGAGGAGTCTTATTATTATTATTTAGTTTCTAAAAGATTTAAGAATTAATTAATAATAAGTACTATCATAATAAATAATTAAGTTCCTAAAGAGTTTAAGAATTGTAATTATTATATTAAATTAATTTAGTTCCTAATTAGATTAGGAGTTTAATTGAAAATCTTACTCCTAAAGAGTTTAGGAGAGTTGTCTATATCTATAAATAAAATGAGTCTTATTATGAATTAAGGTCACACATATTTTCACAAGAATTAGGAGAGTACTTTGTAATTCTTTATATCTAAGAGTTAGAAAAAGAGAGAGAGAAAGAGAATTAGGGCTAGTCACCCAAGATTTAGAGAAACCTAAATTACTTGTTTAAATTCATATTACTCTTGGTGGATCACTTTTAGAGACTATGCACTTGTGTAGTTAACATTGATCTAGATATTCTAGTCAGTGAAATTGAAGAGGAACGCAAAGGATTTGGAGGTGAACTTGTACATGTTGAAGATTATGTCTACAAATGTATAATCCAGTATTCTTCCTCAATTAATAGTATCGCATAAGAAAGATCCTAGTTTTGGTTTGTAGAAAAATTTTACTATCGTTTTATTGTATATTTTTGCTGCGTTGTATAATTTGAGTATATATGTACCATATTTTTGCAAACTAACAATATAGATATATATACTCACCATATTTGTAAGAGGCTACAACTTAGGGTTGGCCTGTGGATTGGCTGGAGGTATATGTGGTCACGCGTGATGGCTTGCCTGATGCTGTATAGATAGCTATATATTTTTATTACGTTATGTTGTTCATAGTTTTTTAACATTATCTTTCATAAACATGTGTTTCATAAATATGTATATGTTTTGATGTATTTATATGTATACTTGTTATATTTCAGGCCACTTACAAGTGTTCAATGGATGAACGTTATCCCTTAGTAGTTGTCGCCCTTAAATATATCAAGAACTGTGGGAGAGGTTGTCGGTCGTGAAGAATAACTATGTCAAGGGTCGGGGCACCGTCGACAACTGAGTGGTACTGGTTCCTACAGCTTTTGTAGCCGTTCGGCACAGTAATCATATCAATCGACTGCACATACTGTCGCTCTTTGTGTTGCGATAATATGTAGGGACCCTACACTTTTTGCGTATACTACTCAATCAGCTAAATGTTTTGAGTCCTGATGACTTAGTAGCGACAACAATCCAACGATAACAGGAGGGAGAACTGGGGCATGACGAGGTAATCTCAATTAGGGGTGCACACAAAATCAAAAATAACCGAAAAATTAACCGCATCAAATAGAATCGTTAACAAATTAAACCGAAAATCATAAAACCAAAAAATTTAAACTTATAAAACTAAAAAATCGAAACTATATTGGTCAATTTTGATTTGGTTTATTCAAAAATCAAAACCGACCGAACCGACTGGACGCCTTAATATTATAATATAATTTATATACTTTTCTAATAATTATTTATTTTATATAATTATATATTCATTATATACTTTTTTTTTATAATTTGGTGACATACCAATTCTCTATTATCCAACAATACATTGCTTTAAATTTTGGTGACATACCAATTCTATCATTTATGCTTAAGTTTTAATAATCGACTAAATTGATTAAATTGATCGATTAAATCGATAACCAAATAAACCGATAACAGATTATGAGATAAAATTTTGGGCAGTTTTGGTTTTTAATTTTTTATAACCGACTTAAATAGTTTAGTTATTTTTTTACCTATCAAACCGACCAAACCGACTATTGTGCACCCCTAATATCAGAATTTAGTATAAGTTTCTTGTTAGAATTATTATAAAATCATATAGTCCATGAGCGTTTGGACAATGATGCATAAAATCATAAAATCATTAGTTAGAACATGTTTTATTTCTTTTGTTACATGAGCGTTTGGACAATGATGCATGATGAACAAGCTAGCTAAGATTGGGTATTTTTATTTTTCTTTTCTTTTGTACCAAATACATTTAGATGTTTATCATATCGTATTTTATTTAGACTTTAGTTTGGTACTTTGATTGTACGTATATGTAGTTGGATTTGATTGTATATATATGTACTTTGATTTCGATTTTCCTATTTGGTGTGATTAAGTTTGAGTTGTTATATATTTTTCGTGTTGTGTGATGGGCCAAGAATACATGTATAATTTTTTTTGGAAAATCCATAAAAATAGAAAACATATTACATATATATAAAAAAAAAAAACAACAACAAGAATTAGCAACCGACTGCGATAGTTAATACCATTTAGCGACGGATGCCTAACCATTTCAAAAAATAAAATAAAATATAAAATATACCATTAGCGACGGCGATTGTCGCTAATGTCGATCGCTGCCATGTAGATCAATGACTATATCTCTAGCTAATTGTAAGACCCCGAATTTTAATAAATAGATTTAAAATTTTTCTCATAATTTTATGTTTAACAGTAAGATGTTAATTAATAAAAATTAAAATTAAGGATGTTATGTGCAAAAATTTTATGTCGGACACTATTCGATTGGTTGGGAAATATTCGTTCTGTCGAGCAATATTCGTACGACGACGCCGAAATATTCAGTTATGGGTGGACCCCACAACGAAATATTATTGGATGTAGAAAACGACAGTAGTAACATTTCTAAATAAAAATGTTTAACGGTATTATCACTTTTAACTGTTAAAATACTCAGTGATAAAAGTATGGTAACATATGGTATTTTATTGTAGCACATGGTATTTTACAGTAGCACATGGTATTGCATAGCAGTACACGGTATTACACAATGTTTAAATTATTGAACTGGTAAAGTGTCTATTACACAGTATTTCATCAATAATTGTTATTACACATCATTTTACATTATTGAATCAATAATTGTCATTACACAATATTTTATATTATTAATTGCACAGTGTTCTATATTATTAAATCAATAATTGTCATAATGCATAGCATCTTGCATTATTGGGTCAATAATTATTATAGTAGTAGTCACGAATATTAAACAGTTAGGCAGATTTATTATTTGAAAATCATTGTATGTTTAATAATTGGGATATTAAATCAATAAAATAATATGAAAATGTGTAACACGTGTAAGTGTGTAACACGCGTAAGTGTGTAATACACGTAAATGTGTAACGCGTGTAAATGTGTAAAACGTGTAGGTGTGAAACGCGCGTTAGTCAACAAACGGTGCAGATTAAAGTGTGAAACGTGTGTTGGTTGATGAAGGGTTTAGATTAAAAGACGAGATTAAAAGGTGTAACGCATGTGTGGAAAAGTTTGTTAGGCCCTGACTATAAATAGAGGACTTGGCATAAGAAGTTTCATACATTCCTCACTCAATCTTCTTTCCACTCTCTAGATATTTCTTAGTATATGTGTATCTCTGAGTGTATTAAAATTATCTTAAGTGTTGAATATCTGGAAGGGTACGAGTATTGTTCAAGTTGATCAACCTCATAAAAGTTGTATTTAGTCACGAGATAAGGTAAGGAATATCATTTTCTTTCAAACTCTTAAACTTAGTATGGTAAGGGATATCATTCTTTTCATCATCATAGATATCACTTTATTTCTTACTTGTAAGGGATACCATCTTTTTCATCTTCTGTCACTTAAACTTACTACGGTAAGAAAATATCTCATTTATACCTCTAATATTATTAAACGCCAAAAATTCTTGAATTAATAATTCATTAGTATTCCCTTAATAGTTTACACTTCATCTAATACCATTTGACAAGAACATTTCTATTAAATTTTCATCGTCATATTTGAACTGTAAACTTATGGAACTTGAACTTTTGAACTGTGAATTTATGGACTAATTCCTTATACTGTAAACCTTACCGTTGAACTTCTTCCCTGTGGATCATGGACATTACTCTTGGACTTGAACACCTTTTTCTATACATCATGTTGACAATTTTGACATTATTTAAATCTGGACAAAGTAAAATTTGCTAACTCGTAATGTTATTGTTTATCCTGTTTCTTCTGTTCATTATTTATATCTCTATTGTTATTTCAATCATCAAGTATCAGGTTGTTCTGAATATCTGTGGCTTGGGGCACAAATGGTATGTTAAAGGAGATATAGGTTAAAGACGATATAGGATAAATGCGATATAAATTTTGGGTGTCTTTGGTCGGATGACAATGACACGTGATGAATGTTCACTTTGGTCGGGGGCAAAGAAGAACTGTTGTTTGGCATGATCATGGCCAGTGGTGTTTCAGATGATAAAAGTTGATGATGATTTTCTTAAAAAGAGAAACTAGTAAACATCATGATCTAATTGATTTTCTTAGTGGTGGTTATTTCACTGCAGTTGAACTTTGTTTAAGAACTTAATTGTTGTTGTTGATTTAAATCTTGCTGTTTATATTACTCTATTAATAACTCAATTGCAGCTGTTGATTTAAAACTTGTTTTCTATTATATTCGATTAAGAACTCAACTGTTGAAGGCTAAGAATAATTTATTTTCTATTATCTTAGTCATGATATTCCTTACTGGCTATTTGAACTCACCCTTTCCTTTTTGTTCAATTATTCAGGAAATGAGAGCGTAGCCGGGACTAGCGGGGAGGAAAGGGGAATAGAGTAGCGGTCCGAGATAGTTGCTATAGTAGTATTCAATGTATTGCAGAATAGTAAAATTGTGAAGAGTTAGTTGTGTATTATTGGGTACTGAACAATGTATTATAATAATTTTATTGTAATATTTTAACGACTCAAATTGAGTGGTGTGGACCCAATTTGGGGGCGTCATGCTAAAATTGATTACTTCCATAAGCTCATTAGCTTTCATATTTCTGACCAACCTATCATGCTAATTCAAGCAACCAAACCTTTGAAATCTGTAACCGTTATTTCTAACCATAAAACCATTTGTTTATTAAAAAACGGATGTCAAGCCTTCTTAGTTCATATCACTGATCTAAATAAAAACTCGATAAACTTGAACAATATTCCTATTGTTAATGAATTTACTGTTGTATTTCCCGAAGAACTTCCTGGCCTACCCCTAGACCGCAAAATTGAATTCTGTATTGACCTTGAACCCAGTACTAAACCTATTTCTAAAGCCCCGTACCGAATGGCTCTCATAGAACTTCAAGAGTTGAAAGTCCAACTTCAGGAAATCCTAGATACCAGTATCATACAATCAAGTACGCCACCTTGAGGTGCCCCTGTTTTATTTATAAAGAAAAAAGGATGGGAGTGTGAGATTGTACATTGACTATCAAGAGTTGAATCATGTCACCATTAAGAATATATATCCGTTATCTCGAATTAATAACTTGTTTGATCAATTACAAGGTGCTCAGTATTTTTCAAAGATCGATCTCTGATCTAGTTATCATTAGTTGAAGGTTAAAGCTGATGACGTTCCAAAGACTGCCTTCAGAACTCGCTATGGGCATTACGAGTTCTCTTAGTCATGCCTTTCAGACTAACTAATGCTCATACGGCCTTCATGAACATGATGAATCGAATATTCAAAGAATATTTGGATCATTTTGTGGTTGTCTTTATTGATGACATCCTCATACACTCTAAGAGTTTTGAGGATCATAAACGTCACTTGCGATTGATACTCCAAAAGTTACGTGAAAATAAGTTATATGCTAAGTTTAAGAAAAACGAGTTCTGGCTTAAGGAAGTAACATTCTTTGGGCATGTGATTTCTAAACAAGGGATATCGGTTGATCCCGCAAAGATTGGAGCAATTTTAAACTGGGAGCAACCTATGACAGTAACCGAAGTACGAAGTTTTCTGGGTCTAACTAGTTATTATCGGAGATTTGTAAAAGGTTTTTCTCGAATTGCCACTCCACTAACTCAACTAACTCAGAAAAATATAAAATTCGAATGGAGTAAGGAATACAAGAAAAGCTTTTAAGAACTCAAGAGGATACTCGTTTCAGCACCTGTTCTGACTATACCATCAGGATCAGGAGGATATGTTATCTATAGCGATGTTTCAGGTAGTGGTCTAGGATGCGTTCTTATGCAACACGGGAAAGTTATAGATTACGCCTCTCGACAACTCAAAGATTATAAGAAAAATTATCCTACTCATGATCTAGAGCTAGCAGCGGTCATTTTCGCATTGAAGATCTGGAGACAGTACTTGTACGGGAAAAAGATAGAGATCTTTACAGATCGTAAAATTCTTAAGTATTTCTTCACTTAGAAGGAACTTAACATGCGACAGCGACGTTGACTTGAGCTTTTAAAAGATTATGACCACACTATCTAGTACCACCCAGGAAAGGCGAACGTGGTAGCTGATGCATTGAGTAGAAGATCATATGCGAGTACGAATGCAATACTAACAACACAAAGGCGCAGTTTGTACGATTTATAAAAAATGGAGATAGAGCTAAAGTCACCAGGGACCTAGATAAGGATCGCGCACGTAGGAGTATAACCGGCTTTAATTGATAAAGTCAAAACTGCTCAAGCTACTGATCTAGAATTGACGAATATGATGAGGAAAGTACGAGCATGTGTTATTCCAGAAGTAAGAATCGATGAAAAATGGATACTCCGAGTCAACTCTCGACTTTGTGTTCTTAACGACCCTGAATTGAAATATAAAATCATAATGGAGGCACACAATACGCCGTTTGCAATTTATCCTATAAGTACCAAAATGTATCGTGACCTTCGATATACATTTTGGTGGAGCAATATGAAGAAGGAGATCGCTGAGCTTGTCTCGAGGTGTTTAACGTGTCAACGTGTCAAGGCGGAGCATCAAGTGCCTAAGGGTCCATTATAACCACTTAAGGTTCTCGAATGGAAGTGGGAACACATCAATATGGATTTTGTGACGGGTCTTCCCAAAGTTTCTCAAGGCTTGGATGCGATTTGGGTCATTATAGATAGGTTGACCAAGTCTGCGCATTTTTTGCCTATACAAGAAAACTATTCACTTGAGCATCTAGCTAATATGTACATAAGTGAGATTGTGAGAATGCATAACATGCTAGTATTCATAGTTTTTTATCGGGACCCTAGATTCACTTCACGATTTTGAATCAGTTTACAAAAAGTTATGAGCACCGAACTACGATTTAGTTCTGCTTATCATCCCCAAATAGATGGACAATCAAAAAGGACAATTCAGACTCTTGAAAATTTATTGAGGTTTTGTGTGCTAGACTTCAAAGAAAGTTGGGACAAGTATTCACCGTTGGTTGAATTATCCTACAACAACAGTTATCAAGAAAGTATAAGAATGGCTCCATTTGAGTCTTTGTATGGACGAAAGTGTCGCTCTCCAGTATGTTGAAATGAAGTGGGAGAAGCAAAATTATTGGGACCTGAACTAGTGCGCATGACAACAGAAAAGATCCAAATGATCAGACAACGAATACAAGATGCACAAGAACGACAAAAAGAGTTATGTTAATCTTCATCGAAAGGACGAAAGTTTCAATGTTAGAGATCATGTATTTTTACGTGTTTCCCTATGGAATGGAATTATAAGGTTTGGAAAGAGAGAAAAGCTAAATCCTCGATTTATTGGCCCATTTGAAATAATTGACTGAATAGGAACTGTAGCCTACAGACTAGCTCTACCACCAAACATGTCCCGCATTCATAACGTTTTTCACATATTTATGTTACGTAAATATGTGAAGGACCCAAATCACATTATTGAGGTGGAGCCAAATGAGATAGCGGAAGATTTAACGTATGAGGAAGTACCTGTGAAGATCTTGGATAAGAAATAGTAGATCTTACGCTCAAAGATTATACCTCAAGTCAAGATTTTATAGAAAAAACCAAAATACTGAGAAAATGACCTGAGAATTGGAATCTGAAATCAGAACTAAGTATCCTGATCTCTTCGAAATGCCAGGTACGTAAATTTCGGGAACGAAATTTCATTAGGAGTGGAGGATGTAAGACTCCAAATTTTAATAAATAGATTTTAAATTTTTTCTCATAATTTTATACTTAACAGTAAGGTGTTAATTAATAAAAATTAAAATTAAGGATGTTATGTGTAAAAATTTTATGTCGAAAAATATTCGTTCTGTCGAGGAATATTCGTTCTGTCAGGGAATATTCGTACGACGACGACGAAATATTCAGTTATAGGTGGACCCCACAACGAAATATTGTTGGATGTAGAAAACGACAGCAATAGCCTTTCTAAATAAAAATGGTCAATGGTATTATTACTTTTAACTGTTAAAATACCCAATGATAAAAGTATGATAACATATGGTATTTTACTGTAGCACACGGTATTTTACAGTAGCAAATGGTATTGCATAGCAGCACACGATATTACACAATGTTTAAATTATTGAACTGATAAAGTGTCTATTACACAGTATTTCATCAATAATTCTCATTACACATCATTTTACATTATTGAATCAAAAATTGTCATTACATAATATTTTATATTATTAATTGCAGAGTGTTCAATATTATTGAATTAATAATTGTCATAATGCACAACATCTTGAATTATTGGGCCAATAATTATTACAGCAGTAGTCACGGATATAAACAGTTAGATAGATTTATTATTTTAGAAAATACTGTATGTTTAATAATTAGGATATAAAATCAATAAAATAATATGAAAATGTGTAACGCGCGTAAGTGTGTAACACGCGTAAGTGTGTAACGACTGTAAATGTGTAACACGTGTAGGCGTGAAACGTGTGTTAGTCAACGAACGGTGCAGATTAAAGTGTGAAACGTGTGTTGGTTGATGAAGGGTTCAAATTAAAAGATGAGATTAAAATATGCAACGTGTGTGTGGAAAAGTTGGTTAAACCCTGACTATAAATAGGGGGCTTAGCATAAGGAGTTTCATACATTCCTCATTCAATCTTCTTTTCATTCTCTAGATATTTCTTAGTATATTTGTATCTCTAAGTGTATTAAAATTATCTTAAGCGTTGAAGATCTGGAAGGGTACAAGTATTGTTCAAGTTGATCAACCTCATAAAAGCTATATTTAGTCACAAGATAAGATAAGGGATATCATTTTCTTTCAAACTCTTAAACTTATTACGGTAAGGGGTATCAATCTTTTCATCATCATAGATATCACTTTCTTTCTTACTTGTAAGGGATACCATCGTTTTCATCTTCTGTCACTTAAACTTACTACAGTAAGAAAGTATCTCATTTGTAACTCTAATATTATTAAACGACAAAAATTCTTGAATTAGTAATTCATTAATATTTCCTTAATAGTTTACACTTCATCTAATACCATTTGACAAGAACATTCCTATTAAATTTCCATCGTCATATTTGAACTGTGAACTTATAGACCTTGAACTTTTGAAATGTGGACATTTATTTGAATTATGAACTTATTGACTAATTTCTTATACCGTCAACCTTACCGTTGAACTTCTTCCCTGTAGATCATGGACATTACTCTTGGACTTGAACACCTTTTCCTATACATCATGTTGACAATTTGAACATTATTTGAATCTGGAGAAAGTAAAATTTGCTAACTCCTAATGTTATTATTTATCCTGTTTATTCTGTTCATTATTTATATCTCTATTGTTATTTCAATCATCAAGTATCAGGTTGTTTTGAATATCTGTGGCCTGAGGCACAGATGATCTGTTAAAGGCGATATATGATAAATGCAATATAATTGTTGGGTGTCTTTGGTCGGATAACAAGGACATGTGATGAATGTTCACTTTGACCGGGTGCAAAGAAGAACTGTTGTTTGACATGATCATGGCCAGTGATGTTCCCGATGATAAAAGTTGATGATGATTTTCTTAAAAAGAGAAGTTAGTAGACATCATGATCTACTTGATTCTCTTAGTGGTGGTTATTTCACTGCAGGTGAACTTTGTTTAAGAACATAACTGTTGTTGTTGATTTAAATCTTGTTGTTTATATTACTCTATTAATAACCCAACTTCAGCTGTTGATTTAAAACTTATTGTCTATTATATTCGATTAAGAACTCAACTCTTGAAGGCTAAGAATAATTTATTTTTCATTATCTTAGTCATGATATTTCTTACTAATCTATTTGAGCTCATTCTTTCTTTTTTGTTCAATTGTTGAGGAAATGAGAGCATAACCAGGACTAGCGGGGAGGAAAGGGGAATGGAGTAGAGGTCCGAGATAGTTGCTATAGTAGTCTTCACTGTATTGTAGAAGAGTAATAATTGTGAAGACTTAGTTGTGTATTATTGGATACTAAACAGTGTATTGTAATAGTTTTTTTGTAGTTTTTTGACGACTCAAATTGAGTGGTGTGGGTCCGATTTGGGGGCTTCACAGTAATGTTGGTTTGTGATACGTCCGTCAGTGAAGCCGTCGTTGATTTGATCTTATCAACCAGAAAAGTTACCTCGAACATTAGCGACAAAATTCAGGTGATAAGCTTTTTTGTTGTAGTAATAGTTTTTTTTCTTTCTAAATTTTAGGTTTCATTTCTTAAATTTTAGGGTTGGAAAATCATTCCAACATTTTAGAATTGAGAGACCATTTGACGCTATTTAATATATATATATATATATATATATATATATATATATATATATATATATATATATATATATATATATACGGTCAGACTCTCTAGCGAACCTTAAAAAACGAACTAAAGATAAACCGTCGTCTTTGATATTTATGGCGACGGTTCGACCCGTTGCCATAGACTGCATGACTATGGCGACGGGTCGAACTGTCGCCATAGATACCAAAGACGACGGTTCGTCTTTGGTTCGTCTTCTCCAATTCGCTGGAGAACCGGACCGTATATATATATAGTATGAGTTAACTATGATATTTTGGTTGGTCTTGAAATGAGTTGACTCATGAAGCTAATATATACTTGAATTTAATTAGTTAATATTTTTACTTATATTATATTTTTATTATCACATAAGCTATATGTCATAATTGATAGATTCTCTCTTTGCAGACAACTTATTTGTAAGATATATAATAGATTTTATAAGAAATTCAAATTCAATGTATATGTAAATTTTAGTTTTCTCACTTTGTAGGCATTTAATTATATTTGATCCTTTATTTGTAGGAAACTTGAAATGTATATTCATTTATAATCCTCTTTTAATTATTTTTCTTTCTTTTTTTTTTTTTTTTTTTTTTTGGCTTAATGAGCCAATATATTTTATTAAATACTAAAAACGAGTATAAATATCATTTTTAGATAAAATTAAATGTTTAACTATTTTAATAAATAATGATTAAAATACTCAAAGTCGCTTTATATATGATTTTAACTAATACTTGCTCTGTTATGGATACAATTTTCATTTTAGTTCGGTCCAAAATTAGAGATATATTTTTATTTTAAAATAATAAAATAACATGATGATCTTCATTTGTTATTATTTTTTTCACTATCATTTATAATATTATATGATTAAACCATCATTACCTAATTAATAGTAAATGTATATATAATAATATAAAATATAATTAATAAATAAAATATTATTATAAATTATGTACTTGGCTCAACTAGTAAAAAATAAAAATAAATGTTAACAATAGACTAATAGTCAACAGTTAAACATAGGGAATTAATATTTTTACAAGTAAAATTTGATATTTTCATATAAAAAAATTGATATGAGTGTGGGATTTATTATTATTTATATAAGAGAGAGTTTATAAAATTATTATTTTTACTTATATAAATATTAATTTTTTACACTTATTTGGAATTTATAGTTGGTCACGCCTGGGCATTACCACTGGGGATATTAGTGACAAACTTACGTATTAATGACCCCTTTTTCACGGAGAATAAATAGTGGACTTAGCGACTTTATCAAATCCCCTATCCTTATGATCAACTTGATGTTTGGCAGGCACAAATCCAAGACAAGAAAGACCAAACTGCCAGTTTTACTTGGACAGAGCGATGGAAGAGTTTTGTACGTCTTCTTTCGTGGATGAAAAATTGAAAATAAGGAAAGCTTTCAACATTAATAATTTTATATTATTTTTTGTTATTAGTTACGCGTCGTAATTTTTTAAAAGATACGTTTACATAGACGTATCAAACACGATTTCAAATATTCACTTTTATCTCATCATTAAAAAATAAAATTTGACACAAATTTTTATATCAGATCATATTTTTTAATATTGAAATAAGAATGAGTGTTTTAAGTTATATTTTAAAATTGTGTGTGTAGACTTATTTTTTTTAAATCAGATATGTATTGTTCGTTTGACAAAATTGTACGATATGATGCTGTTAGATAAAAAAAAAATTAATATAAAATTTTTGACAAACATATTTTTCATAAAAAAGTTAAAATAATATTTAGTTAAATAATTATAAAAGTGATTTTAAAAAATATTAATGACCCATTTAAGGTGATTGTATGATATGAGATTATTATTTTTTATAAGAATTTAAGGATAATTTTATAATTTATGTTTTTGTCAAAAGTGTTTCAAATCAAGAACACAAATTTATTGCTTTAGCTAAAAATGCTTTTAAGCTCAAATCTCTACCGTTTAAAAGTGGTTTCGTAGATTTGTCAAACACCAAATTATTTTGATTCTTAATATATACTCTTTCCATCCTTAAAAGTATGTTTTAAATACAAAATATTTTGTCTAACAAAAAATATCTAAAAGTACACAAGTTTTTTTTTTTTTTTTTTTTTTTTTTATAAAAAGAACACAAGTTAGATACTCCCTTTGTCTAATTTCTTTTGTCCTAATTGACTTTTTAAGCTTAAATTGATCAATTTTAAAATTAATAATTAAATAAATATATTAAAAATTTTAAAATCAAATAAATTGACTTGATAGTATATTAAGTGTTATTTCTTAAGATAATAATTTTGTACCTGTATTTAATAAACATAAGAATAACTTTTTATTATAAATATAGTTAATTTGATCATAAAAATCAATTAACACAAATAAAATTGAACGAATGGAGTATAAAATAAACTTAAAGACCAGTTTACCCTCAAAAGTATACTGAAATAGGATCCAACAACTTTAAAAAGAGAACGATTTATTAGTGTACTTGTTTGAAATCCATTATAGGCAAAATTATTACTTATTTTATACTCTTTTCATTTTTTTAATTTGTGTGAATTTTGAACTATGTACATTTTTTTGAAAACGAAAAGAATAAATGCTTTTAATACATTCTAACCTTGTTTAATTTAATGTATTAATACACATTGTAATTATAAGTTGGTAGAAAACTTTCAGAATACATTGCAGGACTCAAGTAATTTTAGCAGCATCATGCAGATATATAATTGCTATGGGCCGATTTATTTTATTTTTCACTTATTTTTAGCTGTTTTTAGTTTGTTTGTTTTTTCTTTCCAAGTACATAGCTGTGTTTTTCAATTTATTTGGTACCAGCCACAACAATTTATTTCAAATAATACTAAAAGCTTAGTAGAAGTGTATACCTCCAAAGACAAATAAAAAAGATACATAAGTGATATTTTTTAGAGTATTACTATACTTACAAAAAAAATTACAAAATTTAGTTTGTAAAATAATAGGTAAAAATTTAATTAGTAGATGATCCACCGTATATGGGGGGATCCAATAATAGTAACCAACCACAACTTCTGTTTAGCAAATTTATTTTTTAGATTGTGGGGTTTTTTAAATTTTAAAATAAAATTTTAGATATTTTTCAATTAATTACGATTTACACCTAAACCTATTTATCTTTAAGTTTTGTTGTCTTCTTATGTTTCAAAAACAAAATTAATTTCTTTTTCAATATTTTTGAAATATATTTTATAATTATTTTATCAATATTATTTTATTGATAAGTTTCCATGGATGGCATTGGTCGAATGACTAGTGCTATTGTACATATGCAACTCCTAACCTTATGAATAAACTATTATTTTTTTTTGGTTTTGAAAAGACAAAAAGATAAACTATAAACCATATGATACATGACTTGATTAAAAAAATGTTGCATCATGTCTATTTATCGATTAAACAATTAAGGCATTACTATCAGCAATGATAATGTATAAAATCACAATAATACCCTTTTAAATTTCATTGAAAATATGAAAAAGAAACAAATTAACGTTTAATATTTAGGAATATTATGAAAAACCAAGTTATTATTTTTCCTCAAGTTTTATAAACGACGGATAAAAAAAAACAAATTTATAACTAAAAATAAGTTAAAAATAAAACTGAGGGAATAGTAAAACAAAAACTTCTAAAACTTCAAGAAGTGTTATTTATAGATGACTTAAAAACAAATTAATTTCTTTTTCAAGATTTTTGAAATATATTTTATAAATTTATGTTTATTACTTCGTCTGTTCCCAAAAAGATGACTTAAACATTGATAAGCTTCCATGGATGGCATTGATGGAATACTCAAGTGACAGTGTTACTATATATGCAAAACTCCTACCATTTATGATTATACGATTGATACATTAAGACTATATTTATTTATAAAAAAATATATTTAAGATTGAATTATTTATTTTAATTTAATATTATTTTGAATTATTTTATTTTATGATGAGGGATTAATAGTCCTTTAATAGTTTTATAGACTATTTTTTTTTATCATTCTTAAGATTATTTATGAGGAATTATATAATCTCATGATAAATGTGAGATTAAAAGTTTTCCTAATTTTAAACTATTAAATAATTTTATGGAACTAATAATCTATCGTTAAATGATTAAATAGTATAAAATAATTTTAAATTAAGATAAATAATTTAATTTTAAATATATTTTTTATAAATAAACATAGCCTAACTAAAATATAAACTATTAATGTTTCTTTTGTTGAAAAGACAAAAAAATATAAAGTATAAACCATATGATTCGCGACTTGATTTATAAACTGTTGCATCAAGAAAACAACTAAGCCATTACTATCGGCCTTGACTCATATGCCATCCACCGATTAAGACTATCCATAATATAAAACTATTCACATTCTTTCAAAAATATATTTTGATTAAAATTTTGATGTCTTATTTTCTCATTCACAACAAACAATCAATTAGAGGAACAAGATTTTTAAATATATTTGAACTTTCAAATGCTATAAACATACTAAAAACTGAGTAACCAAGCATACATTAAATCGACAAGCTTTTAAACTTGTGTTAATAATTTTATAATACCTTTTAAACTTCCAAATTTATTAAAGATAAGACCAGGTACTTCTAAAATTCAAAAACTTCTATTTTGTCTCTCTGCACTCCTTTAATCCTTATTTTATCTCTAACATTTTTTTATTCAATCTACACACACACACACACACACAGTGTATGTGTCAGGATACTAGTTCGAATAAAAAGCTGGTTTAGAAATATGTTTCAAACATAATATTAAACTTACTAAAAAAGATACTTAAAAAAGAAGTTGTCAAAAAAAATAAAAAAATTGAAGGTATTTTTAAAATAAGCTATGACAAACAAGGCCTAACTTTTGTTTAGCAAATTTCTTTCTTAGATTGTGGGGTTTTTTAAATTTTAAAATAAAATTTTAGATATTTTTCAATTAATTACGATTTACACCTCACCCTATTTATCTTTAAGTTTTGTTGTCTTCTTATGCTTCAAAAATAAAATTAATTTATTTTTCAAGATTTTTGAAATATATTTTATAATTTATGTTTATTAACATTTTTTATAATTATTTGATCAATATGATTTTATTGATAAGTTTCCATGGATTGCATTGGTCGAATGACTAGTGCTATTGTACATATGCAACACCTAACTGTCAACGCCGGGATTTTCGTCGTTTCGTTTTTTAATAATTAAAAGCCCTTTCCAATTTTAGCCTTTAGATTAAGATGTGATTTTTTTGAAAAGGGTCGGCTTAGTGTCGACGGGGTTTCGAAAGGTCGTTTTTATAATGAGTCAGTTGACCAAAGTCGCCAGTTGGTACATTTGAAATTGATGTACCAACTCATCTGAATTTTATTTTCGTAATCGCTGGCTCATATGTGACTCCGATTCAATTGGTCCGTTAATCGAGATTCATAGAGTTCGGGGGCTTGTTTAAGCGAGGGGAAGGTGTTAGGCACCCCCCGACTTCCGTGAAATAAGGTTACCGCAATCTCGATGTTTTCCTATCCCTTTAAAATCCTAAAAATGTGTGAGTTGCGTGTGTGTGCGTGCGTGCCTAGGTGATGGTTGTGGTGAATTTTTGCATAAAAATTGCTTTGATTTTATATGGCAAATGTGTTTTGTCGGGAAAACGTTTAGAAGTCTTTTGCCCCAAATGACAAGGCTTCACTTTTTATAATAAAGATTGATTTTAATTTAAAAAACGATGAGGTTTTTTTATTAGATGTCATTTTTAGAAAATAATAGTTTTTTAAACTTTTGTCAAATAGGAATCGAGACTATACATTGCCTTCTAACAGTAAATTCAAATAAAATGAAGGCAACTTCTAGAACTCTTTAACCCTATGCACAAAGTTTAATGAAAACGTTTATCTATTTTTTTACGAAAACATCTTTTATGACATTTCAAAACCACATGGAGCCTTTTCGTCAAACAAGGATCAAAGTTCGCCAAAACTCTTAATTTTTAAACCTCGTGAATCTAATATCATAATTTGATCATTTTTAGAAAATCTTCATCGTTTGCCTTATTTTGGAAAACCGTTTTTTATGTCGTAAATCAAAACAAGCATTCAAAACGTGTCGGGGCTACCCATGGGCATGTGAGCCGTCTAAATAACCCCAACACCCACAATCACACACTTTACTATTACGGGGCCTTAAACCCGATTACGGCTCGATATCGCTTTAAGGCCCAATATTTACATATATACAAAATGGACCCTTGCAATGATTACATACACAAAATTTGTCCATCATCGGGATTTGATCACGAGTATCTCCTCCCTAGGCTCACAATCACCCAAATCGCTGCACAACCATACCAAGGCAACTTAACAGTACTAAACTTGTTACTATGCTACACGAATCAAACAATCACAATTCCAACACTACGAACTATCCGTTAACACAATAAACTACATATCACCGTACGGATGTCATCGGGACATTAGGAGGAAATTACGTTCCGACGGAACCCTCCCTAATAATCCCTAATTCACGGATCCTCAATAATATAACAACATACTACGTTAAACAAACCAAAACACAAGATTATAATAACAATACAAGCAAAAGATATCAAAGAAAACACCACTTTTCACCTTGCAATACACCGATAAAAGCTTTATATTTCACGATTCGGGCAAAACCACAAGAACGCCTAACTATTTGAGCAACAATCAACAATTTCTCACTCAAATAAAATCCACCCGAGCCCCTCTCTCTCTTCTCGCGTTTTCTCTCTCTAAAAATCTAAAAAACTTCATTCTTTTTCTTCTGCAGATCAAAAATGGCGTTGTATAGGTGATTAAAGGCAGCCGCAGATGCATCTGTGGCTGCCTGCGGTGGCTGCCCGTGCCGAACCCTTGGCTGCCGGGTTGTCTCTTCGAGCCGTGCAAATGTCACACTTGTCGGTGGCCGCAGGTGCACCTGCGGCTGCTCAGCTTGCTTTTCTCGATTTTCATGCCACGCAGTCTTAAATTGTCAATTTCTGCTGCATTATTTTGGAAGGCTGTTACCTGATGTATAAATTGCTCTTTGTGCTTGGCTTCCAGGGGGCGCTGCCCCCTTCCACCCCCGCCGGTGAGCTCGCTCATCGGAGAGCGAGACCCCCGAACATCGTAAGCGTAGTGGCCATTAGTTGTCTTTTGTGATCAAATCAGGTTCTTCTGAATCAACTGTTTGCCTTGCCTCAAGTAACCTGATGCTCGTTGTTCGTTATGGCGGGTTTGACCATAAATCGTTGGGGTGGCTTTATGTTGGGGTCCACCTTCCTTTTCGCATGTCGGGTCAAGTCACGATTTTTGCCCTCCTGCCAGGGTTAGTAGAGAGGTGCAAAATTTGGGTGTCTACAGCTGCCCCTCTTTATCATGTTTATGGAATGCGATATGAAATGAACATGATAAAGAAGTAGGCACCCAATGCATGAAAATGACAGTACATATTTTTATGATGCAACATATATATCAATGATGCAACAGATACATATTAATGATGCAACACCAATATCACCGGTTACTATCTCAAATGGGCTCGCATAGCATATTCGTCCTAGAAAACTACTTCCCTCGCTTATCGCATATCGCATATCAAGTATCCAATCGCATATCATATCAAATCGCATATGAAATCGCATATCGCACTACTTCTCATATGAGGTATCGCAAATCGCAAATCGCATCGCACATCGCCTCTCACATTATTTTGCACCGCACATCGCATTGTTTTAGTCATCGTTGGATCTTTCTCCAACGGTCATCGCATTGTCATCGTCAGATCTTTCTCCAACGGGTCGTCTCGTCATCGTTAGATCTTTCTCCAACGGTCGTCGTCAGATCTTTCTCCAACGGTGATCGTCGGATCTCTTTACAACGGGTCGCTTTGGACGGTCAGTACTTTGCACTGATGGGTCATTTTTGGACGGTCAGGAATTTTCACTGACGGGTTAATTTGGACGGTCAGGGTTTTTCACTGACGGGTCATTTTGGACGGTCAGGGGTTTTCACTAACTGGTCATTTTAGGGGGTTTTCACTGACGAGTCATTTTGGACGGTCAGGGGTTTTCACTGACTGGTCATTTTGGACTGTCAGGGGTTTTCACTGACACGGTCAGGGGTTTTCCGTTTTCACTGACACGGTCAGGGGTTTTCACTGACGGGTCATTTTGGACGGTCAGGGGTTTCACTGACGGGTCATTTTGGACTGTCAGGGGTTTTCACTGACTGGTCATTTTGGGACTGTCAGGTATCGTCTCTGACTGATCATTTTGGGACTGTCAGGTATCGTCTCTGACGGGTCGTTTTTTTTTTGTTGAGTTGGTCAGGTATCGTCTCTGACGGGTCGTTTTTTGGTTGGTCATTTTTGTAATTGTCGGGCCTCGTCTCCGGAATCGCTGTGTATTGTCCCAAGTGGACTCGTATCGTATTGTACATCATAAACATGCAATAATTCTTGAGGAAATTTTAAAAGAAAAGCGTACCTGATTAGTTTGTGGGGCCTCCTTGGGATTCGTCCTCGTAAATCGCTTTTGTCAGCCACTTCTTTTGGTTTGACTTGTCATTCTTGGGGTTCGTCCTTGTAGATCGCTCTTGACAGTCATTGCTTTTGAGCTGTCATCCTTGTTGATTAGCTGAAGGTGCTTCAGACAGTCGTTTTGAAATTCTTTGACGTTCCATAATTTCTGGGCGCATCGGATCGTGGAAGTTTCCCGCTGCCATGTTCTTCCGATAAATGTCACCGGTATTCGTGACGCCGACAGTCTCGTACCTGTGATTTTTCTTTCATGTATATTTTATTTTGATATATATATGGATGCGCATATGTTATGCATGGATCAATAGATATGCTTGGAAGGAAATGACCCCTGTTTAGTCAAATGATACAATTTTTCACGTGTCGTTCTTTTTGACCACTCAGTTGTGTCATGCCGTATTTGGGAGGACAGTTTCTGGACTTCAAGGTTGGTCCGTTGAATCGCATGCCCCTGATCGTTTCTCTGTTGGGGAATTGTATCTGTCGTTTTGAATGCCCAATCGACTTATCCAAGGGTCCTCATCCTGCTCACAGATCGTCATGTCTTTGAATTTGGGGTGCCGGGACTTCCTCTTATGCTAGAGGATTATGCCTAGATTCTGGGTTGATATCTAGGTGATCCCCTGGTCCGTTGGTCGTATGCTTTGATAGCTCTTAACTTTCATCTTATTTGAGGCAGTCCACTTGGCTTCTCTTTTTTTCGATGACCGACGACCATGTTGCCCTTCCTCGCCTTTTAATCGATCAGCCCTGACGTCAGGAATTATATCGCTCTTGCATATGCTCGCCTGAGTATCGAGGTAATGTTAGCATGCATCAGACTGAGTTCGCCAAAATCCATTGATGATCGTGGGGGAAAGTTCGTTGATGAGGAGTCTGATACAAATCTGGGATTCTTTCACTTCCGTAATTTCCAACATGCCCCAGCCTTTACTTGTGTTCTTATCGAGGATTTGCATGGGAAAGTCGTTTCGTTGGTCAGGCCGAGTTACCCACACCGATTCATATCCTGCACATGTAACAAATACTAAATGCTCAACGGTTCGGGTCGGCGAGGTTAACTCCGATATAAGAATTGCTAAAATCTTGACAGTAAAGCATATAAAAATGGAATGCTCATGATTCTGCAATTTAGCTCGTGTCGTGGTGTTTGTGTCTTATCGTTAAAGAAACTTGACATCGAGATGGATCTCTCTCTTTTTTTTTTAGTGAATCATGAGTGTATTAACTCGACATTGAATGAAGTGTGAATGTACTAAGTCAATCTCGGTTTCACTTCCTTTTTTTTTTTTTTTTTTTTTTTTTTTTTTTTTTTTCATTTGACGAGTTATGAAATCGTAAGAAAAAATTAAGCATTCATGGTCAATATACGTGAGTATGATTAAATTCAAAAACTACCTTCCTTTATCAAAGGTATTCCGTCTTCATTCTCGCTATCGTTATTCACAAAATTAACGTCATATGGCAAGTGCACTGTGCGATGCATCCTTCAATGAGGGGCCTCTTTTCCGTGACTTTAGATGAAATTTTTCTCCTCTGGTCGAACATTTTTTCTTTTCTTTTTTTCGACTCCGCATTTTCCTTTTCGTGTCCACTTAACTTGTCTCGTTTTCTTAGGCTATTTAGAATTACCCATTTAACGAGTTTTGGACCAATGATTCCCAAACCAGGCGGCTTTAGGGCATTAGGTGTAAAGACACCCCTTCGGGTTTACTTGCTCGAGTAACAAAGGCCACGCTTCGATACAAGTTAAGTGATTTACCGCGCTTATTCCTCGTCTGACTTTGTGCAAGATTCGTTTTCTTAGGCTTGAGTTACCCATGTAGCGAGCGTTGGGCCGGTGACTCCCAAATCGGACGACTTTAGGGCACCAGGTGTAGAGACACCCTTCAGGCTTAATTACTCGAATAACCCGTGCCACGATTTGAATCTGCTCAGGTCTCTGCAGCCGTAATGCTCGTTTTCTTAGGCTCTGAGTTACCCATGTAACGAGTGTTGGGCTGGTGACTCCCAAATCAGACGACTTCAGGGCACCAGGTGTAAAGACACCCCTCACGCTTAATTACTCAAATAACTCAGGCCCCGATTCGAGACATTTGATTCGCTTTTATTTACCCTCTTACTCCGCATCAACCGTCATCATTATCGTCATAGTTTTATACCCCACATCTGAAAGTTGGCGCAAACGCAAAATGCAGACTTGCCTATGAGGAGGATTCTGCTTCGAACGACACTTCAAAATCAGGTCCTTTTTGAACAGTTTTAATCATCTAATCATACTCACGAGTCTGCTCCACGGATGCTTGTCAGAATTAATTCGATTCCTAACAAGTCAAATAATATTTTCTCTTTCCAAAAGTAATGTTAGAGTTAAACTATGTACAGTCTTAATATATGTACATGGAGATAGGAAAGAAATAAAGAGATGAAATGAGTTGTATCTTACCTGTGAGTCATCCTATTCTGAAAGAGCTCTGACTGGAAAAGACCAATTGATCGTACAGCTCTGATGATGTTGACGTAGGTTGACGGGATCGCACCATAGATGTCGAATCATGCATTATCCTTCCATGGATGATTGATGAATACCCCGGTGTCGAGTCGTCATCGCTTTCAAAACTGCCCCAGCTTTGATTGTCATCAAGGTCGTCGCTTCGTGGTGTCTTTGACAGGTGGGCTGATGAGATGCTGGGAACCCAAGAATCCTTTGCCTTTGGAAGTGTACTCCGATGGGTTGACAGGAGAATAGGTCACCTGAGTGATTGATCGTTGATTGTAAAACTATCGAAGGGTTCTATGGATTTTGCAAGGATTAGACCGCGCCAAAGTGGCTGCCTACGTACTCCTATAGAAAAAGGAGATCAGGTCTTACGTAGTTCAGATGCTCAATAGCACACAAGATTGCCTTTTTTTGTTTTTGTTTTTTTGTTTTTTGTTTTTTTGTTTTTTTTTTGTTTTGTTTTGTTTTTTTTACAAGAAAACATAACATAATAATGCATAGAAAAATAAAACAAGACATAACATTAAGCAACCAAGATCGTCCCTACCCTTTTTGGGACTCGCAATCGTATTCTTTGAATTTACCATTTCATGGTTCGCTGAGGCTTGATAATCCGTTCGTCGGTGTTCAGATTCCCCATTGCGGTGATCTCAATGTCGTTTGCCATTTTTAGTTCTCCTCTTTCGACAAGATTTTGAATTTTGTGCCGCAACGCCCAACACTCCTCAGTATTATGCCCTGGTGAGTTAGAATGATAGAGGCATATTTGTGTAGGATCGTATCGTTTAGACTTGGGGTCTGTCGGTGGCAACAACTCCGTAATCTTTCCCCGGCTGATCAGAAGATGCAATATTTCCGCCTTTGATTTGCTCAAAGGGGTGAACTTTTGATCTCTTAGGAATGCTGCTTGGTCTTTCCCTTTTGAGGGTTCACACTTGTCCGAGTGGTTACCAAGGCTCCATTGGTGGGATCGTCTAGCATCTTTATTATTTTGATTTCCCTGCCCTCTCAGTCTGTTTTGATCTTCTTGGGTCAGCAAGTTTTCCTGGGAGGGATCCTGGTTTGAAATTTGTTTGTCCTCTTCTTCCTTTTGGTCTCTCAGTAAGTGGGTGAAGAGTTGCCTCGTAAGATTATGTTGGTATACCACAAGGTCTGCCAATTGCTTCACTTGATGCCTGACCAACTTCAATTCTTGCTTAATGACCTTAACCTCCTCCAGACATTCCCATCCAAGGACATTTGTTTCGCTCATTTGGGGGTATTCTTCGATCTTTCGTATGTATTTGCGATTGGGGTCCACCCCGATATTCCCTGACCCAATCATGTTTACTTTATCTGTTTCGTATTGTGGCACATGGCTGACGTTGACATCTGGTCGTTCAATTACAATGTCCCCCCTATCGATCAAGTTCTGTATCTTATGTCTTAATGACCAACAATCCTGAGTATCATGCCCAGGAGATTCTGAGTGATAAGCGCATCGTTTGCGGGGGTCAAATCTTTTGCCTCTTGAATCGATGGGTGGAGCTAGCTCAGTGATTTTTTCCTTGGCGACCAATAATGCCAATACGTTCTCAAGGGAATCGCCTAGAGGAGTGAATCTTCGACTATCTGTTCGTTCAAACTTCCTTTGCCTGCCTGGACCCTGATTGAATGTGGCCTGCTGCTGTAGTTGCAGATGGTTTCCATTTACTGAGGCAGGGGGACCATTGTTGGGTTTCCACGATTGTTCCTGCGAAACGAAAGACACATCTACCTCTTCCTGACTCCGCCTGGGTACAATGTCGTGCTCTTTGGCTCGAAGGTGCTTAGCTATGGCCTCCAATGCTATGAAATCTCTGATTTTCCCAGTCCTTAAACCTATTTCTGTCATCTCACCATGTTTGATCATCTCTGAAAAAGGTTTGCCTATTCCATCCAATACTCTTTCATAATAAGGAGCCTCCTGTATGTCTATGAAGGTCATCACCATCTCAGCCTCATCCATTGGAGGGTTTACTTGTGCGGCCATCGTTCTCCACCGTTGAGTGTAATCTCTGAAGGATTCATTGGTCTGCTTCCTGATCTTTGTCATCTGGTATCGGTCCGGGGCCATTTGGGATTGAAAGCTGTATTGCGCCAGAAATGTGTGGCCCAGCTCCTCCCAATTGTGAATTTTAGCATTATCCAGCCTCGCGTAGCAGGTCCTAGCCTCCCCTGTCAGGCTTTTCTGGAATAACTGCATTCTCAACGACTCGTCCTCAGCATATGCCCCTAGTTCTCCGATGTAGACTTTCAAATGCGTGTAAGGATCCCTCGACCCGTTATACTTTTCAAATTCGGGGATTTTGAACTTCTCGGGATATCTGGCTCCCGGAAAAATGCATAAGTCGGAGTAGTCAACACTGCCATACAACCCGATCCCTTTCATAGTTTTGATGGCCTCTTCCATCTGCTTTATCTTCTTGCTGACATTACTGGCAACTTCATCTTCTGGAATGACAATAATTTGTTTTGGCTGTTCAACCTTCGGGGTTTCGGGGGTCATCCCGTTCCCTTGGGATGATGGCTCCGGTGGGTCCTCGGTTTGTGACCTCGATTTCAACTTGAAGTGCTCTTTTAGCATTATGGTCAATTCCGTCATCTGATTCTTTACTGCATCAAACTCCTCCCGAGATATAGGAGCCGGGTTCGGATTGGGATTCTCGGCCATTTCGACTGCAGACTCTCGGGCTTTTCTGGACCGAAGACGAGTTTGGGGAGCAATCCTTTAAACACAATAACTCAAATTTAGTTTCGAGGAATGACATTATTGGATGCATGCTAAAGAGAAAAATCTCTGAATTTTTTTGGAGTTTTTTAATCTTTGCCTGCAAAACAGGGTCAGTATTCCTTCATTTTGACCAAGGCATATCAATGTAAAATCATGATGCTCTCCCAGTTGTCCCTGTAAAACAGAGGTTAGTACTTTTATTTTGACAAAGCGGTTGGTACAAAATATTTGACTACAGTATGATATCATGCGCGTAAAGTGTAAAAGGGTATGAAGAGACTTTCCACGCGTCGGGTTTATCTGAGGCTGACCTACCCTAAGTTACTCTCGCGGGCTTTTCGACATGAAGGTTCCCAGATCTTCGCAACATACTAGAAGGGAAAAAAATCCGATCTTTCAACTGGATTGGATCTGAGTGGATGCTTTTCCTGAGCCTCGCCGGGGAGCGCCCCTTTGAGTCCAGTAATCCACATCCGACGGGTTTGCCTCAAGAGGAGGAATCGCTCAATCGTACATTCATCATTCATTCATCGTTCCTCACCGTATGCATATGATGCTAATAAAGTAAAGCCTTGAAAAGAAAACGCAATCACACCATTCACATACATGCACAAAAAGGTAAATTAACACAAGCAACGCAACCACATACTTTTAGATTTTTAAAGGATAGGAAAACATCGAGATTTTAAACGCGGCTTAAGCCCTCTACTGTTCCCCAGCGGAGTCGCCAGCTGTCGACGCCGGGATTTTCGTCGTTTCGTTTTTTAATAATTAAAAGCCCTTTCCAATTTTAGCCTTTAGATTAAGATGTGATTTTTTTGAAAAGGGTCGACTTAGTGTCGACGGGGTTTCGAAAGGTCGTTTTTATAACGAGCCAGTTGACCAAAGTCGCCAGTTGGTACATTTGAAATGGATGTACCAACTCATCTGAATTTTATTTTCGTAATCGTTGGCTCATATGTGACTCCGATTCAATTGGTCCGCTAATCGAGATTCATAGAGTTCGGGGGCTTGCTTAAGCGAGGGGAAGGTGTTAGGCAACCCCCGACATCCGTGAAATAAGATTACCGCAATCTCGATGTTTTCCTATCCCTTTAAAATCCTAAAAATATGTGAGTTGCGTGTGTGTGCGTGCGTGCCTAGGTGATGGTTGTGGTGAATTTTTGCATAAAAGTTGCTTTGATTTAATATGGCAAATGTGTTTTGTCGGAAAAAGGTTTAGACGTCTTTTGCCCCAAATGACAAGGCTTCGCTTTTTATAATAAAGATTGATTTTAATTTCGAAAACGATGAGGTTTTTTTATTAGATGTCATTTTTAGAAAACAATAGTTTTTTAAACTTTTGTCAAATAGGAATCGAGACTATACATTGCCTTCTAACAGTAAATTCAAATAAAATGAAGGCAACTTCTAGAACTCTTTAACCCTATGCACAAAGTTTAATGAAAACGTTTATCTATTTTTTACGAAAACATCTTTTATGACATTTCAAAACCACATGGAGCCTTTTCGTCAAACAAGGATCAAAGTTCGCCAAAACTCTTAATTTTTAAACCTCGTGAATCTAATATCATAATTTGATCATTTTTAGAAAATCTTCATCGTTTGCCTTATTTTGGAAAACCGTTTTTTATGTCGTAAATCAAAACAAGCATTCAAAACGTGTCGGGGCTACCCATGGGCATGTGAGCCGTTTAAATAACCCCAACACCCACAATCACACACTTTACTATTACGGGGCCTTAAACCCGATTACGGTTCGATATCGCTTTAAGGCCCAATATTTACATATATACAAAATGGACCCTTGTAATGATTACATACACAAAATTTGTCCATCATCGGGATTTGATCACGAGGATCTCCTCCCTAGGCTCACAATCACCCAAATCGCTGCACAACCATACCAAGACAACGTAACAGTACTAAACTTGTTACTATGCTACACGAATCAAACAATCACAATCCCAACACTACGAACTATCCGTTAACACAATAAACTACATATCACCGTACAGATGTCATCGGGACATTAGGAGGAAATTACGTTCCGACGGAACCCTCCCTAATAATCCCTAATCCACGGATCCTCAATAATATAACAACATACTACGTTAAACAAACCAAAACACAAGATTATAATAACAATACAAGCAAAAGATATCAAAGAAAACACCACTTTTCACCTTGCAATACACCGATAAAAGCTTTATATTTCACGATTCAGGCAAAACCACAAGAACGCCTAACTATTTGAGCAACAATCAATAATTTCTCACTCAAATAAAATCCACCCGAGCCCCTCTCTCTCTTCTCGCGTTTTCTCTCTCTAAAAATCTAAAAAACTTCCTTCTTTTTCTTCTGCAGATCAAAAATGGCGTTGTATAGGTGATTACAGGCAGCCGCAGGTGCAACTGCGGCTGGCCGCAGGTGCATCTGCGGCTGCCTGCGGTGGCCGCCCGCGCCGAACCCTCGGCTGCCGGGTTGTCTCTTCGAGCCGTGCAAATGTCACACTTGTCGGTGGCCGCAGGTGCACCTGCGGCTGCCCAGCTTGCTTTTCTCGATTTTCATGCCGCGCAGTCTTAAATTGTCAATTTCTGCTGCATTATTTTGGAAGGCTGTTACCTGATGTATAAATTGCTCTTTGTGCTTGGCTTCCAGGGGGCGCTGCCCCCTTCCACCCCCGCCGGTGAGCTGGCGAGCTGGGCAGCCGCTCGCTCACCGGGGAGCGAGACCCCCGAACATCGTAAGCATAGTGGCCATTAGTTGTCTTTTGTGATCAAATCAGGTTCTTCTGGATCAACTGTTTGCCTTGTCTCTAGTAACCTGATGCTCGTTGTTCGTTGTGGCGGCTTTGACCGTAAATCGTTGGGGTGGCTTCGTGTTGGGGTCCACCTTCCTTTTCGCATGTCGGGTCAAGTCACGATTTTTGCCCTCCTGCCAGGGTTAGTAGAGAAGTGCAAAATTTGGGTGTCTACACTAACCTTATTAATATACATATAGTAACACTAAGTAAAATATAAACTATTTTTTTTTAGGTTTTGAAAAGACAAAAAAGATAAATTATAAACCATATGATTCATGACTTGTTTAAAAATATGTTGCATCCAAGGGCGGAGTTAGTAATTTAAATTGGGTTGGGCTGGTCAAGTCTATTTCAACTTATGACTACTTTGGATTGGACTGACAAAAACTATTCCAACTTAAAACTACTTAATTATATTGTATATCTAATAAATAAAAAAATTGGGGCAGGCTACAGTCGACGGAGCCGACTAGTTGCTCCGCCCCTGGTTGCATCATGTATTCATGTGTATTTATCGACAAAACACTTAAGGCATTACTATCAGCAATAATAATGCATAAAATCACAATAATACCCTTTTAAATTTCATTGAAAATGTGAAAAAGAAACAAATTAACGTTTAATATTTAGGAATATTATGAAAAACCAAGTTATTATTTTTCCTCAAGTTTTATAGACGACAGATAAAAAAAACAAATTTATCACTAAAAATAAGTTAAAAATAAAAGTGAGGGAATAGTAAAACAAAAACTTTTAAAACTTCAAGAAGTGTGTATTTATAGATGACTTAAAAACAAATTAATTTCTTTTTCAAGATTTTTGAAATATATTTTATAAATTTATGTTTATTACTTCAAATGTTCCTAAAAGGATGACTTAAAAATAAATTTTATACAGTACAATTTAAAGTAGTAGAATAAGAAGAGAGAGTATAAATGTGCTTTCTATTTTTGTCCTTGTTTTGGTATGCATGTGTTAATTATTTTAATTGACACTTGAGTTTGTGGAGAGAGTGAATAAATTTGAGTCATTTATTTGTTATGTGATCGATTTACTATTTGATTAAAATGTAATATGGTCAAAGAAAAACTTGTCAATATAAAATTTTATCTAATTGACTTATGTATTGTAAACATATTTTTTTAGACAATTTTTTTTGTCACTTAAGTTATCTTTTTGGGAATTGCAAGAGTAATTTTTTTTGATAATTCTTTTATCAATATAATTTTATTGATAAGCTTCCATGGATGGCATTGATCGAATACTAAGTGAGTGTTACTATATATGCAACTCCTACCATTTATGATTATACACTTCATGCATTAAGATTATGTTTGTTTATAAGAAAGATATTTAGAATTGAATTATTTATATTAATTTAATATTATTTTAGATTATTTTATCTCATAATAAAGAATTAATAGTCTTTTAAATAGTATTATTGATTTTTTTTAATTTTTTTTTTTTATCATTTCTAAGATTAGTTACGAGAAATTATATAATCCCATAATAAATATGGGAGTAATAGTCCACCCCCCCTCCCCCCATTTAAGCTATTAAATAATTTTATGAAACTAATAGTCCAACATGAAAGGATTAATAGTCTCTCAGCAAATGATTAAATAATATAAGATAATATTAAATTAAGATAAATAGTCTAATTCTAATTATATTTTTTACAAATAAATATAGCCTAAGTAAAACATAATTTTATTTTTTTTTGAAAAGACAGAAAATATAAAGTATAAACCATATGATTCACCACTTGATTTATAAACTGTTGCATCAATAAAACAACTAACCCATTACTATCGGCCTTGACTCATATGCCATCCACCGATTAAGACTATCCATAATATAAAACTATTCATATTCTTTGAAAAATATATTTTGATTAAAATTTTGATGTCTTATTTTCTCATTCACAACAAACAGTCAATAAAAGATAGATTCTTTTATGTTTTCACTAATAAATTCAAGAGTTTTGCTCTCAAATACCATCGATATTAATTATTTGTTTGGCTATCAACGTTTACCGCATTTGCGGTGTTTGCAACATTTAGACTTTCAAATGCAATGCACCAAAAAATTAATTTTAGTGCATTGCGTTTAAGGTCCAAACTCTGTGTTTGTGAGTTAAATAAGTTACATTTAAAATAAATTATTATTAGATAAACAAAATTTTTAAATGTATTTGAACTTCCAAATGTTATAAACATATCAAACGCTGAATAACCAACATACACTAAATCGACTAGCCTTATATGCATTTTTTTAAAAATGACGTGATTTAAGATAGATTTTAAATAATAAAAATTGTAAATTATACAAGTACTTTTTAAATATTAATTTATAATGATTATTGTTGTATTAACATTTTTAAGGGTAAAATTTTATATCATGTTATCACTGAATCACACTAATAACTAATTATATTTAGGGTAAACGTTGAACAAAATTTCTTAGTATTTGTAAGTTTTGATAGTCCTTATATTTGGAGAGGGGAGGGGAATAAACCAACTTCTTTCAATTGCCACCAGTTGCTCTTAATTTAAGTTATCAATTTTGGAAAAAAAGCTTTTAAATTTCTAGAATAAAGACCATAAAGGATGCGACACCAAAAAATTACTGCATAATTAAGAGTTTAAAAAAGATGAACTTGTGATTACCTTTTTGAAATATTAGTGCTGATTTTGAGTGGTCAAAATTGTAAAGTTCATATAAAAAAAAAGAATAAGTATAAGTTTACAATATCTAAATACTACATCTATCTTAACAAATTAAAAAATAAAACACGTCATTGAAATCTACGTCATTTTTCATTATTTACTGATTCAGATGAATGTAGCGTTTAATTTTATATTTGAATGTTGTGTACGTAGATTTGTCTAAAAATAAATGTTTGTTCACGTAAAATAAATCTAATATTTAAGAATTTACTTCAATAAAAAAAAATTATAATAGAGCTTTAAAATTTGAATGGCAATTTCCTGCACCGGCCTAAATAGATGACCAGACATTATACATATCCATGTCTCTATTACTCACAACTCACAAGATGCTGCCTTATAGGCTGTAATTTAAAATATGTGATTGATTGATGGCTTTGTTTGGGGTTATATATTGTTCATAACTTGATGCTCTAACTTTAATGCCAAAATTTTGTTAAAATTTGACAACCGCCGCCCTACTTTATTGATCTGATAAAATATAAAATGGTAGTAGTTATTTATTTTTAAAAATTATAACAGTTAACACATGCTATGAATGATACAGATGCACTGTGATTTGCGTGATTAATCGGTTCAAAACAACGTTATTTTGATTAATAAAATATAATATAAAAAATACTATTAATGCAAATGTTGAAACAAAATTAGTATTTAACAACGTTGATGAAATGACAAAACTAGGAACTATGTAATTACGCCGTTGCTATAACCAAGTAACTGTGACCATCACATCCCTATTATCCCATATCAGTATATATTAATTTTAATACTACAAATTGTACTAAATTTGTTGGAGTATGTTATAATTTTAGTTCCTTCTTACAGCAAGATGTTGAAGTCAATTTTCCCCATTATTTCCAACACTACTAAACAAAGAAAAAATGAAACCATTTGCCTTTCATTTCTTTCCCCAATATAAATCCAAAACCAAATGGAATCTTTAGTGCGACACTTTTTGACAGAAACAAACCAGATGCCATGAACATGAACTTGCCTAGTACACATTAATTTGACTAATGAACTATATGATGAATAGATTATTGACTATTTTCGAATTTAAGTGACAGAATTTAAGTGAGGGTATATCGAAAATTTATATTTCAATGCCTTGTACATGACGTCAATCTTGATGGACTCCCAATCTGATCTTACCTGCATTGCAGATGTGTAGAATGGATCATTAACTATTTAATTTGATAAAATTGAAAATTTTCAAGTGTTCGTATCAATTATGTCAGCGTTACACTATCACTACGGTTGTGATAAAGGCTTGGAATAGCGTAATTTTGCAGCACAATGAAAGAATGACAAAAAAACAAGTGGTTGAAGATGGGTTGTCGGCGTACATTGCAAAATAAAGGAGACAAAGGGAGAATAAAGCTTCTGTACGAGTTTTGACAGATACAATGTAGCTGTGAGAAGTTTGTCTACCTAATCCAAAGCTGTTACTAAAGTAAACAATTCGTGACATAAATAAGGAAACAAGCATGTATTTGGTTAGACTGGAGCAAATAATATCTTGGTGGCAATTACAAAGAGAAGGGTCTTTTTCATGCATTCCTTATGAACAACATTCAACTAGGAGGCATCTGGAATCAATACTCTATTCTACTGCTACTATGTAGCACTTGGAGAGAATACATTCCTACAGTGGAACTCAAAAGCAGAATTTAATGCAATGTTGTTTTTTAATTTTTGTTTTTAACTTATCACGGAAAAATAATGCCAAGTGTTAATTTTTTCTGAACATCAAAAACACTATTTCAAAACTGAAATATAATACTTTAATAAAAATGTCATTTCTAGTTCAAGTATAATGGGCTTACTAGTTCAAGCTTAAGCAGAAAGCAACAGATTAAGGATTAAGAATCAAATTAGACGTTATCAACAATGTTCTAAAAGGCGCTAGGCAGGAGGCGAGCGGCCGGGAGGGGGCTAGCGTCTAGGGGGCTTAGGCAAGATTTTTTACTTTAAGCTAATTTTAATATTTTATCTTGCATTTATCCAAACAAAACAATAATATAAAGCAAAAAAATCTATAATAAAGATAATAAAGACATTTGCTTAAAGTTCAAATACATATCCATATTGCTAATATTAAAGTTTAAACACAAATATGCAATTGTTCAAAGTTCAAACACAAACAAATAATAAAAAATACAAACTAAAAATTCTCATCTCCATATCCCTTTATATCTCTAATTCTTTTTCTCCATATCCCTCCAAGATAATGTCCCCATCCGACTCACACTTGTACTCCTCATCTCTCTCTTCCTCCGTGTCATCATCAGACAAAAAATATTCTTCACGGAGTTCTCTGACTCCAACATTTTTACTACTTCTCCTAGGCTCTAGCATGCTATCTGCTCCGGATGCTTCACCATCTGCCTCCCAAGTAAGGCCCGAACAACCCTCAACTTCATCATCCATTCCCACGACGTCGTTTTGTAACTTAGTTATTAAAATAAAATAAAAACAATTGCAACCCTAATTTCTCCGCCTAGGCCTGCCTAATTTCTCCGCCTTGTCCGTCTAGGTCCGGCTAATTTCTAAGAGGGATTTTTTTTCTGTCTTGGGCCTAGGCGAGGCGTCGGGGGAGAGGGCCTAGAGCCTAGGCGTGGCGGCATAGGGTAACTAATCGGACCTAGGCAGGAATTTTTAGAACACTGGTTATCAAAACACAAAAATTGACACATTGCAATTACTAACAATTATATTTTCAGTTTATTTCACCAGAAGCATCAAGAGAGAGCAAGAGAAACAGAGACGGAGAAGGGAGAAAAGACAAAAAGAAAAAAACATATATTCTATCCGTTTCGAAATATAAGATCACTTTTTGACTTCATGAAGTCGATTTAAGATATTTTCAATATCAAAATTCACGTGATTCATTTAACTTTTGAAAAAAATTACTTCTGTAATCAATAGTACTGTTTACATACATAGTTTATAATTTTCATAATCATATTGTCTAGAATTAAATGAACTAATATATATTTTAAATTTCAAAATATCTCAAATTGATTTCAAAGTCAAGATTTATCCTATATTTTGGAACAAAGAAAGTACTACTTTTCAATTTTCATCTTCTGTTCATCAACCATTTTACAAGTTCGATGGAAAATGAGAAATTTAAGCATGGTTCAGTGAGTCAGAATTCTTAAACCAAGCAACCAATTCTTAGCCATAGGCCCATAGCTTCCTAGGATATCAAAATGGAAAGAATCATAAATACTGGCCACGTTGTTATGTTAACAAATTGTCACTACATGCTGTAATCTTTGAAACACATACACATTAAGTTGGGAATGTCAAGCTCGACGCTTATCCACCAACTACAGAATTTAAAAGACATACCAGATCAGGGCGCCGCCTCTGTATTCCCCTTCCCATTCGTGCTGCTTCCTCAGGACTTTTTGCACATGCAACGTCTTCAATACAGTTTCCTACGTCAGGATCCACCCATGAACTTGTGTGCCTGCATTTGCAAAAAATACATTATTAGAATTAATGAGAAGGAAACAATGGAAGATGGATATTTCGGAGACAGAGGAAGAGACCTGATCATAGTGCTCTACACTTGACCATGTGATATAATCATCATTATCACTAGGAATTCGAATTGGATGGGGAGAGAAGTTAGAAAAAGCACCATAAGGATCCCATGTTTTGTAAATGGATATTCTCACACAGCAGGTTCACTAACCCCAAACCGCCCTCATCGCTAGGTACACACCGTGATATGCCAGTTCTCCCGAATCGTTTACTATTTATATTAAAGCTTATCCCTCTTGAATCAAATTAACACTGATCACAAGTTTCCTTGTAATGAATTTAACATGTACAACCTTTTTTTTGGGAAAGATATATAAATGTTAATATTATCTATTTATGTTACAATTAATATTATTACTTCTTCAGCTTTAACTTGTAATAAGAATGATACATGTAATAAACTTTTAAATCTTTTTTTTTGGTACTGGTATTACAAGAAGAATAAAGAAAATGTGAATGATGCAGTATTGCTTTCATTACTTTGTTAGATCATGCTCAAAGGATATTTAGCATAAGAATAACATGCAAGAAATAAATAACATATTCTTGACCAAGCATGCATCAGCAACCTATAGCTGTCCAAGAAAAATACATAGTAGAATAGAAAGAAAAAAGTATAGTAGAAAAGAAAGAAAAAGTATTTTGAATTTTCGATACAATAAACTGCATTGGAATTGGTGGACAGCAAACTTTATTATAAATTAGTAAATAATTCAAAAAAATTGACAAAAGGATTGAATGAAGTAAATTTTATTTAAAGCTCATATGATCACGTAATTAAGCAAAAAAAAGTTGTACTAACAACCAAAATTCATAGAGGAGTCAGCAACGTACTAAGAAACATTAAAGCTTTAGCTTTTTTTTTTTTTAATATATAAAAAAAAGAATAAAAATCAAATACCTTGTGTATGACACCGGAAGAAATAGCAGATGCAGCTAATGTCCCTCCACACTCCCACAAAATGGAAAGATAACCACGTTCATACAAGTATTTCATAACATCCTTACGGTTTAAGATATCAAACTCCACTACTTCAACGCCTTTAGAAGCGAGAAACTTCTGGAAACTCTTTCTAGCGCCTCTTTGTATTGCAACTATGGTGGATACCTCAGAAACATCCCAAAGATTTGCAACATTACGATCTGCAGAGGCATATAGCCACCCCCATGTCTTGCAGTTAGTTGTGGATCTATATTCGGAAAAAAAACTGAATTAGAACTGCATCATTAATATATTGAGCATCTCCAGCAATTGAATAGTAGCTAATGAATATCCATACTATCTCTGCATACAGTATTTCCTCCTACAATAACAGCATCACTTCTACCCCGCAATTCAAAAACTCGAGCTCATGACTTTCTGCTGCTTATCCATGATGCATGCCCACTAGTTGCAGCAATCTTTCCTGTCATAATACAAAGAAAATACCTTTAGCAACTATTATTAACCAAAACTTTGTGGTCATTACCAATAATTTGAGGATACTCACCATCAAGGGTCATTGCATACTTCAGAACAGAGAATGGAACTCAAGAAGCAGCTCTATAAAGCGAAGGAGCATTGACTAGGAGGCAGGGCTTCAGAGCTTCCTAGAAAAACATAAAAATGGATATATCAGAAAACCCCAAAGAGAAACTTCATCAGGAAACTGGCTGCCATTCTCGAGAGCAGTAGCATAGGTTTTTGAACTACTAAGTTTCTATTTATGAAAGGGTGTGCAGCCATCATCATGTTTAAAACACTCTAAATACATCTGAAGACAGAAATCTATGAATCCAACTTTAAAGGTATATAAATATGTTACATAATTACAAAGTGAAGTTCAACATGAGTCATCATAATGTCTATTGGATGCTACAGTCCAAATAAAGGATTCCAATTTATCTATCTGAATATATCTACTTTCCTCAGAGGTAATAAATATTAAGGCATGACATTTTCTATAAGGATTTTATAGGCTTCACACTCTTTATTCCAGTACCAACTATCTTAATTTCACAACTTCCCTAATATTCTTTACGAATTACAACAAGACATTTCCATTATAAATTAAGAAGGCCTACGTGCCAACGAGTTTTACTTTTAGCCCCATAAATGATATCATACCTCTTGGAAACAACTAATATACAATAGAAAAGTGAGACATTCTCCCATGGGAAATTTTGGGAACAATTTAACACCAAAATACGTCATTGGCCAAGCCAATTATCTATTTCTTTTCCTAGGCCCTTTTTATTCCTCTTGTGAGGGACTCCCTATTTGAATAAAACACCTTTCAAATTCTCCTCTCAACTACCTCTTTCTCTTCTCTTCACTAACAAATCATAATTTTTCATAAAAAGATGAAGGATTTATGGCTGAAATGTTTTTTTTCTTTTTCATTTTTGAGAAAACAAGTATGCAGTAATTAGTAAACAATTTAGGAAAATGATTTTCTTGTTCATCTCCCCATTGCCTATTCTCAATGCCACCAATAAGATAATTTTACAAATTATGATTTTCTCGTTCATTTAATAAACTTCAATACGTAAACATCATCATTCTCAACAAGCATTGGTCTAGAAGGGTATCAGCAGAGGGTTTTCTTTAACTCTTAGTTAAAACCAAATATATAAATTTGTGAAAACCAAAAATGTAAGTGAAATATGTGTACATGCTCCAACTCTGCATAGAAGAACATATATGTGCATAGAAGAAGCTAAGGATATACGACTTAAAAGTGAACTAAATAAATTAAAGCTTCTAGTTTGATGTGTCTCGCATCTCATATAAATATTAAGTCAATTGTAATTACAATGTCAATAAGAACTGCACTTTGCAAGAATCAAATGGCAAATATCAAATGTTTCAACAAATAATATAGTAAGATCGTTGTCATAACATTTGGAAACATTTCAACCAAACTAGACAAGGGAAAGGCGACGCCATTATCAGCACTTTGATTAACTTGCTATCCACAAGGTGTCGAGTAACTTAAAAAGTGAATAAGAGTAAATTTATACCTCAATAGTTTTACTTTGCAGATCCTCCCCAAGGACATCAACCTGCAGTCCTTCGCATCTCAATGCACGATCAGCATTTCCTAGAAGATGTTGCAAAGGATGCCTAATCCCAACGATGACTCTAGTAATTCCTGCCTAAAAAATAGATATCATTTCCTAGTATATTATAATTTAAGATGTAAATATGCAATGAGTTGCATATAATCTAAGCATTGTAATCCTTTTGTCTCAAATAATTGGAGGGAAAATAAATTAAAAAATTACCGTTTTCCATCAGACCCAACCTAAATTGAATTTCATTGTTCCTATGCTTAGGAAGTGAAGTTACTGTCTACTGTTTATAGCACAAAAAAAGTACTTAAAGATTTAAGTCATTGATTAAATTTGGAGAACCCTTTTCTAAACAATAATAAATAACTTACAGTAAGAAGTTTGAGCTACCCCATCTTTTGACTAAGGTCTAAATTAACTACCAAGGATACACGTAATGTAGCTCATATAACTTGCCAAAAGCCCAAAGCGGTAATAACCGCAGTTACTAAGGATAGTAATTTACTAGAGTTGTTTACATTAGTATTACCATACTTACATAATGATAATAACTGGTGTTTTGTGACTTAATAGCACTTCTTTAAAATTTATACTACACATTGGTGACTCTTCAGTAATACAAAAGAAATAGAAAAGGGTGATTAGACTAAACTTGGAATACGAGTACGAATAAATATTTCTCTTCACAGGCATTAAAAATAAAGTTGGTGACACTAAATTAGCAAGAGGAGCCTAATTATCTTAAACCATCATTATTCTTCTCCTTAATTGTTGACTAATTGAATAATATACGTCGCACAAGAGATAAGAAGATTAATATATGCTAGTGTTAAGCAGAATTTCTAGATACATAGTACAACATTTGTTCCACAAAATCAATCACATTTACAAAATTCACAAATTGTAAGGATAAATTTTCCTTCCACGTTTACACCCCCTAAATTTATTGAATGTTTAGTTTAGTTCAATCACGAGGCATGATAATGTATAAATGTAATGCTACGAAAACTTGGCCACATTGTGTTATTCAATATTACACCATCAAAAGAAATGAGACAATTTTTTTGGGGAAAAACTGCAAACTGGGACATTTTTTGTAGGACAAAAATTGGTAGTAATCTAATAGTAGTATTTGACAAGAGGGACTAATAGACACCTTAATCAAAGCAGACACCGCCGTGAAATCACCGTGGCAGTCTCCGAATTCCATGTTGACATAAGCAGTGGCGCCCCTGCAGTACTCTCCGCGGGCTTGGTTCCCAGGGCATAGAGGTACCCCTCTCCAACCACTCGACCACCATCAGTTACAATCACACAACCAAAATTAGGGTGTGGAGAGGTAAACCCAGCAGACTGTTATGATTACTAAGAATTCAGGACAAACTTGCAGAAAAGAAGAAAAACTTGCAGAAAAGGAAAAGAAGCTGGAATTGAAAATTCATATCATTTTTCGTTGTTTTCCTTTTCACACTGATGTTGCCTTTATAATCCCAAGGCGTAACAAGCTCTGATGCTTCAACAAGTTGACCCAATTAACAATAGACGTGTGGCATAACAAACTATAATGCTATAATGCTAAACGACTGTGTTTTGGCAGCCAAACTTAATTTTCTCCTTTCCGGGTTTCCTGGATTCCTGGACAACGGCTATAATTCCTAAGCTGAATGATTAAGAGCTTCTTAACTCTTATCTTGTTAATCCCCCTTTTCTTGAAAATTTTCTTGGTCCCAGGGATAAAATTTTGGAAAAGCCTTGTTCAGTTGGCTCCATTCCTTTCATAAAACATCTACTGAAATACTGTTTGACCAATGTACTAAAACCATGGTGGTTGGTTTGTTACCCCCTTTTATCAACCGTCTATCTAAAATTGCCCATGCTTGATTTCTCCTTCTTCCGAAGTTTGAGGTAGGACAATTTAAATAAACTTTTTCTTTCCTCTCTTCTTCTTGCGTTGGGACACATGAAACACATTATGAATTCTAGCTGTAGGAGGAAATGTCCCCAACTTTCTGGATTACAGGATATATATGGGCCGTAATATTTAGCAGACAACTTAAAATTCTTCCTGGCACCCATTGTTAATTGCTTGTATGGTTGCAATTTCAAGTATACTTCATCTCCTATTTTCTTGAGCTTTTTGGAGGTTTTCTTTGAGTAGTTATTGTGTGCTTTCCCTATCATTTACAAACTCCTCTACTATAGTTTATCAGTATGATGATAGCTCATGATAGGTGTGTCTATGCCATACAAAAACCTTATATGGAGTCATTTCAATTGCCACGTGAAAATTAGTGTTATACCACCATTCAGTTAGAGGTAACCATTTTTTCCACTGAGTGGGCTTATGTCCAGTCATGCACTTTAGATACATTTCAAAGCATTGATTAACCCTTTCACTCTGACCGTCAGTTTGGGGGTAATAAATTACACTTAGCTTTACTTGAGATCCTATAGATGTAAACAATTATCTCCAAAAGTTACTAATAAAGATCTTGTCCCTATCTGAAATGGTTACTTTTGGTGACCCATGGAGTTTAACCACGCAATCTAGGACAAGCTAAGCTACTTGAGAAATTCTAAAAGGGGTGTGCTAATGCAATTAAATGACATCTCTTGGTTAGCTTATCAACCATAACCAAAATAGTATCGTTTCCTTCTGACCTAGGTAGCCAATCACAAAGTCTATAGTGATGACTTTCTAAGCCTTACTTGGAATGGGAATTGGTTGTAGTAGGCTTGGAGTGAGGATATTTTTAGATTTGTTCCTTTGACAAATGTCACACTGTTTCACATATTCAGTTAAATCTTTTCTGAGATTGGGCCAATAAAAAATGATTTATGTTTTTTTAAGCGAAGCTAAAATCCCATAATGACCTCTTTCTAGACTATTGTGAATGGTCTCCATAATTTTCATCCTTAGATCTCTTGTGCTTCCCAAATTTTTTTTGCTTTGCCTTCTTAAAACACCTTCTTGTAGGTTATATTCAAGGAGACTGGTGGGGTAAATAATTAGTTGAGTGATGAGTGAGTTTTATACTTATGAATTGAGTACTTTTGACTCTATAATTTGTGAGTTTTCATGTCATTTTATGTTTCATTTTATTCGTTTTTGTGTTTTTCTTTAATTTTGCAGGAAATGGGATTTCAATGGCAAATGTGTAATTTTCTGGCAAATAGAGTGCATGTGCACTGGGCTCAGACCACAGCTGCGTTGCAGAAGGATAAATCAGCAGTTGAAAATAGAAACATAGAGCGTAGTTGCGCTGGGGTTTGATCGCAGCTGCGTTGGGAAATTACTGAAGGAGCGCATGTGTGCTTGATCTGGGAGTTGCTGTGTTGTAGCTCGTTTTTAATTTTTGCCAGATTTTTCCTGTAGGTCCCAAACGTGAATTTAACGCAGATTTCAGAGTTCTACTTGCATGGAAACATTGTTTTGGCTAAGGTTTTGTATGTGGGCTGTAAATAAAAGACTTAAAGACTTAGAAGAAGATATAGAACCCTAGAAATAAAAATGCTAAGGAAAAGTGTAGAATTTGGGAGAAAGCAAGGAAGAATGTGAATTAGAATTGTAGAGATTGAAGATTGAAGCAGAGTTAGTGTGACTATTATAAATTTCTTCTATTCACTTCTTTATTTTTAGTTTTTGTAATCTTTGGGATGAGCTTAACTATGAAATTTATGATGTTTTTCCTTAACGCTATGAACTAATTTTTAATTTAAAATTGCAATGGAACCTAGTGTGTAATTTGAATTATTCACTCTCTTTTTAATTTATGTTTATTATTCATGGATCGTTTATCATATCTTGTACATGAATGTTTAATTATCTAATCAACAATTACCGTGATAATCTATACAAAATTAGGAGATGGAGTATAAGTTTAGATCTGTGTATGATAACATCTGTTCATAAAATCTGAAAAATAATTTATATGATTAATATATATAATAAGAGTATACATATGTAATTTTTGCAGCCACAAAGAGAATCTGAGCTTAAAATCTTAATTAACACATTTCACATATGAATATAGTGATTTAATTAATTAGGGTGTTCCTTGTTAATTATGTTCCCCTAGGGTCAAATTTAGGAGAATTTATTTATATGCCTATCGAAAAAAGCGTATAAATAGTATAACGAATTCTCGGTTAGTGATCCAATTTAATTAATCAATAAAAAATGGAGTGAATTGGTTTAAATGAAACGCTAGGGGAAGTTGTAATCTTAAGCTATCAATTTTACATTTATTTCGTGGTTATTTATTTCAGTAGTTGATTTTAATTAGTTTTAATTTTAATTTTGCAATTTTTAATCATCAATTTAAATAGGATTAATTTAGTTAAAGATTAGTATTTGATAATTATTAATTTATTTCTTCGTGGGAACAATACCTTGCTTGCCGAATATTACAAACGAATGCGTATACTTGCGTGTTAAAGTGCTAGTAAGAAATAAGGCAACAAGTTTTTGGTGTCGTTGCCGAGGGCTTATTTTAATAATTTGTCATTATTAATTGTGATTAAGTTAATCTAGTTTAAACACTTTTTTTTCCCATTTTTTTTTTGGTATTCTTGATTTTTCATGCAAACGCGCTCAAAGAGTCGGGAATTGTTTGAATAAGACGACGAGATTGAAAGAAGGTTCCGTAGACTAAGGAAATAAATTCAAGAGACATTATAAAATTAAGAGAAAATGGATGACGAAGAGCAAAAGTCATTGCGGGACTATGTTTTGCCGTAAGTGACTGAAATACAATCTAGCATCACAAGGCCTATCATCAATGCTATAAATTTCGAGATCAAACCAGGCACAATACAAATGATTTAGAACTCAGTACAATTTGGAAGGTTATCAAATGATGATCCGAACGATCAGTTAGTCAGTTTCTTGGAAATATGTGATATGTTCAAGTATCACGGGGTGACGAAAAATGCAATAAGACTCAGACTATTTCCACTTACACTCAGAGATAAAGCAAAAAGTTGGCTCCATTCACTACCACCAGGCTCGATTACGATATGGAATGACCTAGCACAAAAAATTCTTGCAAAGTTTTTACCGCTTGCCAAGACGGCGAAGATGTAGAATGATATCACCTCTTTCGTTCAACATGATACAGAATCACTTTATAAAGCATGATAAATGTTTAAGAATTTGCTGAGAAGATGCCCTCATCATGGGTTTCCTAAATGGCTTTAGGTGCAGATTTTCTATAATGGATTATTTAGCATAGTGAGAACTAATATAGACGCTGTAGTGAGTGGAGCTTTTATGGCCAAGAATTGTGATGAAGCGTACACGCTGCTCGAAACAATGACAACTAACAATTATCAATGACCAACTACTATAATGAATCAACCAAGAACAACCGGGTTAATTGAAATGGATGCGGTGACAGTTTTATCGAAATAAATGACAGGTCAAATTTCTACTTTTACAAAGAAGATAGATTTACTTTGCGTTCAACATGTTCAGAAAGTGGAGGTAGTTTGTGATTTATGTGCAGGAAGTCATTCGAGTGATCATTGTGCTATTAGTGTTGAATCTATGCAATATATGTCAAATTACAATCTACAGCAAAATAACAACTCAAACAGTTACAATCCGGGATGGATGAACCACCCAAACTTTTCTTAGAGCAACAACCAGTCACAGCCTCAAGCTCAAGCTCGAAGGCATTCATACCCACCTGGGTTTCAAAATCAGCAACCTCAATAACCAGATAAGTTATCACAAATAGAGGAGGTGTTGGCAAAGTTATTGACCCAGTTTGACATGGCTACGAAGACTCAATTGGTAATAATAAGGAACCTGGAGAATCAGATGGGACAGTTGGCAAGTGTATTGAATAATCGTCCTCAAGGTACTTTACCAAGTGATACTGAGAAGAATCTAAGAATGGATGGTAATGAACAATGTAAGGTGATTACACTTAGAAGTGGAAAATAGTTGACTACGGATATTGATGAGTAAAAGAATGCAAAAAGTTCAAAGGAAGATGATAAGGAAGTTAAGGATTCAGAAAAGAAGACTGATGACAAGACTGTGAAAGTTAAAAAAGGGGACAAGAAAAATTTAGTTGTACCACATGTGCCTTTTCCGTAAAGGTTTCAAAAGCAGAAGCTCGATAGACAATTTGCCAAGTTTTTAGAAGTGTTTAAGAAATTACAGATAAATATCCCATTCTCATATTCTTTAGAACATATGCCTAGCTATATCAAATTTATAAAGGATATTTTATCAAGAAAGAGGAAGCTAGGAGAGATCGAAACAGTGGTATTAATGGAAGAGTGTAGTGCAATTCTACAAAAGAAGTTACCACCGAATCTGAAGGATCCGGGTAGTTTCACTATCCATTTCACTATAAGGACTCAATTCTTTAATCTGTGCTTGTGCGATTTAGGAGCAAGTATCAACCTAATGCCTCTATCGATTTATCAACAACTTGGGTTGAAGGAAGCAACACCTACAAATGTCATTTTATAGCAGACAGATAGATCCATCACTTATTTAAGGGGAATTGTGGAAGATGTGCTCATGAAAGTAGACAAGTTTATATTCCTTGTAGACTTCATAGTACTTGACTTTGAGGAGGATAACAACATACCAATTATTCTTGGGCGCCCGTTCTTAGCTACAAGTAGGACATTGATTGATGTGTAGAAAGGAGAGTTAACAATGAGAGTCCAAGACCAAGAGGTAACCTTTAATGTATTTAAGGCTATAAAGTTCCCTAAGGAATGCCGAGTTGATTTAATTGAAAAAGTGATTAGGGATGTTCTTATGGAGATTGTAACTGAAGATCCTCTTGAGACGACAATGGTTAATGATATGGTTTATGATGATCCAGCTTCGCTAGAATTGGCCAAAGTGTTAGATTTAACTCCAAAATTGAATCGGGTCAAGATAAAGTTTGAATCCTTGGACTATACGGGAAAGCCATTAGATAGGGTAAAATCATCATTGGAAGAATCGCCTATTCTGGAACTCAAACTATTACCTAATCATCTACGGTATGCCTATCTTGGTTCTTCTTCCATTCTATCACTTATAATTTTTACTTCCCTTGATGAGATTTAAGAGAATAAGTTGCTAAGGGTACTACGGGAGTACAAATCAGTTCTAAGGTAGATTCTTACAGACATAAAAGGGATAAAGTCCATCTATCTGTATGCACAAGATTCTGATTGAAGATGAGGTGAAACCTATCATTGAGCAACAACGAAGACTTAATCCCATTATGAAAGAAGTTGTCAAAAAGGAGATCATAAAATAGTTGGATGCATGTATTATCTACCCTATTTCAGATAGCTCATGGGTGACTCCAGTCTAATGTGTGCCAAACAAAGGGAGAAATGACGGTAATCGTAAATGAGAACAATGAACTAATCCCTACAAGGACAATTACGGGTAGACGAGTGTGTATGGATTACAGAAAGTTGAACAATGCCACTCGTAAAGACCACTTCCTACTATCGTTTATCGATAAGATGTTGGAGAGACTAGCCGGACATGACTATTATTGCCTTTTGGACGAGTACTCGGGCTACAATTAGATCGTTATAGCACCCAAGAATCAAGAGAAAACTACATTCACATGGAACCTTTTCTTACAGAAGGATGTCTTTCGAATTATGTAATGCACCAACGATATTTCAACGGTGTATGATGGCTATTTTTTTCGATATGGTCGAGCGTAATCTTGAAATTTTCATGGATGATTTTTTAGTTTTTGGGGATACATTCAATTTATGTTTGGAGAATCTCACTTTTGTACTCAAACGATGTATGGAGACAAATTTGGTATTAAATTGAGAAAAATGACATTTCATGGTCCAAGAGGGAACAATTTTAGGACATTGAGTTTCTGTTAAAGGGATTGAGATAGATAAGGCAAAGATTGAAACCATTGAAAATATTCCTCCACCAACTTCAGTGAGGGGCATTATGAGTTTTTTAGGACATGTAGGTTTTTATAGGAGATACATCAAAGACTTTGCTAAGATCGCAAAGCCATTATGCAATCTGTTGAAAAAGGATGTTCCATTCCTTTTCGATAAGGCATGTCTTAAAGCCTTAGAAGTTTTGAAAAAGAAATTGATTACTGCACCAGTGATAGTAGCACCAGATTGAAATCTACCATTTGAATTAATGTGTGATGCTAATTGTGACGCCCCCAAATCTAGGCCTATATAGCCCAATTTGAGACGCCATAAAATACACGATTTCTAATACAAACAGTATATAGAACAGAAATACAGAACTCAATAATACACAACTAAGTCTTCACTATTATTTCCACACTATATACAACATGTGAAGACTACAATAGCTATCTCTCAGACTGTCACTCCATTCCCCTACTAGACCTAGCTATTCTCTCATTTTTTGAAAAACAATGAAACAAAAGAAAGGGTGAGCTCAAATAGCCTAGTAAGAAATATCATGACTAAGATAACAATGAGTAAATTATGATTAGCCTTCAACAGTTGAGTTCTTGATAGAATACAATAAACAATAAGTTTTAGATCAATAATAGCAGCGGAATGAACAATCCATTAGAAGAATCATGTAGAGTATGATGTCCATTCGCTTATCTTTTTGAGAAAATATCATCAGCTTTTATCATCTTAAACTCCACTGGTCATGATAATATAAATTCATAGTTTCTGATCATAATCATGCAAGTTCACAATTCATCTTTGCACTACGGGCCAAAAATATTCAGATATAACACCAACGGTTATGATTATACTAGTCTTTAACCTTTGGTCATAATCATATCAACAACAGTTCATCTTTGCCCCAGGCCAAAGAAAACATTCACCACGTGCCTTAAAAGATACAACAATTATATTAACTTTATCCTATCATCTGTGCCCCAGGCCACATATATTCATACCAACATGGTTCTTGATGATTAGAATAATAACAGTGATATAAATGATGAATCAGAAGAAACAATATGATCAATAAATATCAAAAGTTTATGATTTTTCTTTGTGCAGATTCAAATAATGTCCAAATTATCAACATGATGTGGACTTAAATTCAAGAATGATATTCAAGATCCACAGTTCAGAATAATGGCTAAGGTTCAATAGAAAGATTTAGAAAAATAGGAAGGTGCAATTGAAATAATATTAGATGAAGCGTAAACTATTAAAGAATATATAATCATTTCAGGAAACTTTACCAACAAGAGATAAATAAGAAATGAATACGAAGAGTAATTCACCAAACATGCGTTAGTCCGCGTAGTCAGGTTATTATCAGAAATTAATAAGGAATGAATACGAAATGTTACTCACCAAACATGCGGTAGTCTGCGTAGTCATGTTATTCCCACAAATTAATAAGGAATGAATATGAAATGTTATTCACCAAACATGCGGTAGTTCGCGTAATCAGGTTATTCCCACAAATTAATACATGAAAACAAATGACACATCTTACGAGTAAGGAAGAAACGATCTTATTTTCGAGAATCAAAGAATAATAATCTCTTACCGTAGTAAGTTTGAATAATGGAAGATGAAAAAGATGGTATCCCTTACCTTAACACGTGACTTGATATGATGTTGATCAACTTGGTCAGTATTCGTAAACTTATAGATCTTCACAAATACTCAAGATGACTTTAGCATACTCAAAGAGAACTTATACAAAGAAATATTTGGAGAGTGAAAGAAAGAATAAGCAAGGAAGTTTTTATGAAAAATCTTTAAGTTAAGACCTCTATTTATAGCAAAAAATCTTATCATAAACCAATATTTCCTAATTTAATCAAAACCGTATGTTTCAAGATAATGTTTAATCTATATCACTCATTTCATCTTTTAAAATTTCTTTAATCTAAACCATTCATTTAAAGATCATCTTTAATCTATACCATTCAATTTACTTTATATATAAAACAACCAACTTTATATAAATCAATTAACTTTATATATAAAAACAAATAACTTTATATAATTTATTATAATAAAAATAAATAACTTTATCAATTCAATTATTCAACAATAATTCATAATAATTCATTATTATGACTAATTGTTATAAATGCAGTGTAGTTGACTTTCTGAGTTAGATAAGCAGAGAAATTAACTAATAATAGAATACAACAGTTTAATCAACATCATAAAAGAGATAACAATAATACTGAAAATAAATATGAAAATAGCACGTTACTGTGTAATGACAATTATTGATTTAGTAATGTGAATTACTGTGCATATGCTACTGTGACAATTATCAGCTCAATAATATAAATTATTATGTATGTGACAATTATTGGTTCAATAAAGTCAATATAGTACAATAGCCACTTTATCAGTTCAATAATATGAAATACCGTGTGCTACTGTGCAATACCGTGTGCTACTGTGCAATACTGTGTATTACTATGTAATACCGTATATAACTATTCTTTTACCATCGATTATTTTAACAGTTAAAAGTGATAGTACCGTTGACTATATTTATTTAGAAATGTTATGTATGTCGCTTTCTATATCTGACAATAATTTGTTGTGGGTCCACCAATATTTGGTTATTTCGGCGCTGTCGAACGAATCGAATATTCCCCGACAGAACGATTATTCTCCGACAAAACGAATATTCTCCGACAAGATAAAATTTGTATAAACATTTCTTAATTTTTACTTTTGTCAATTTATTCATTTACCGTTTTAGAAGAAAATATATAAAGAAAAATTAAATTTGTATTTCATAAAAGTCGGGGTCTTACACTAATGTGGTGTGATGTCGTAATCACCCAAAAATAAAATCTTACTTTGCAAAAATATTAATGTAGTAGTGCAAGTAAGAGTCGATCCCACAGAGAATGATTATTTAATTTTATGTTATGTAAACCAAAATTCGGGGGTGTTTAATTAAAGAAATAGTTTAAATAAAATTAACTAAAATAATTATACAAGTAATTTAATAAAATAAATGAGAAGAAAATGCCTTGGGTTAAGTTAATATCCACCATCAAGAATTTACAACTGATCACTGATGCAAAAATAAATCAATTAATATTTTGAATATTCACCGTAGAAAGAACTACTCGCAGGTGGAATAATTTTTCTCATCTCTCCTTAATTTTAGTTAAGTAGACACACGCGTTCTAAATTACCCTTACTACTAAACAACCTCCAGCACGTGCTAAATATTTGATTTAATAGCAGCTTTAAGAATTAGAGAGATCGTTGAACTAAACAACAAAAGCCACGCGTTTGCATTTAATTTAGATGAACATTCTTCCTAAGATAAAATAATCTTTTGATCTGCAAAACAATTATTAAATTTAGTTGCTTCACAAATAGCAGTAGATTAATATAAATAATAAACTAGTAGCTCTCATAGCAATTAAACAAATCAATCATAAAATTAAGCATAGAAGAATATTCAATACTTAAAATATAAATTGAACAATTAAAATAAATTAGATCTCACAATGTATAAATCTTGATGGCTTCAATCACTTAAACCAAGAAAAATAATTTAGCTACTCATAATTGTAGAGAACACTAAAGAATAGAAGAAAGAATTTTTCTAATGAAAGTTGTATATTACATTGTGTCTCAAACCCTCTATTTATAGGCTTCATAAACTTTCTAACTTGTCCAAACCTTAATAGGATTTACAATTAAAAATAAAAGAAAAATAAAGTAATTATTATCCTAACCCTAATTGGAATTAAAATCCAATTTGAAATCAAAAAGTAACAAAATTCGCCAAAGAATCTGATTTGGAATAATTAACGCGTCGCCAAACAGCTCCTTCGCTACAGTGGACACAGTCAACTCACGCAAGCCCGCGCATTGCGCGGCCTGAAGCTCTAAATGATGTCGTATGATTCATTTTCTTGCTACTGTTCAGCATCACCGCGCGCATTGCGCGGACGCTTTTAACTTATGCCCAAACGGCGTTGTTCCAATTCCGCTGCCTGATTCATTTCAACGCGCGCATTGCGCGGTCTGACGTCCGAAAATTACCAAATTGCCATTTAACTTTTGTAGAATTTACAGATTTGCCCCCCAAGCTTATTTTTCCTACAAAATAAAATATAAAATAATTAAAAATAAATAAAAATAATATAAAGATACTAAAAATAATAAGAACACATAATAATGAATAAAATTCCTAAAATACTAAAAATAAATAAAAATACATAAATAAAAATAAATATAAAAATACTATAAAATTACCTAAATTAACTAAAATCCTATAAAACCTATTAAAATCAAAATAAGCTAAATAATTAAACATTTAAGCATACAATAAATATAAAAACTGAGTATTAGGGAATAAAAATATCGTATAATTTAACTCTATCAAATACCCCCACATTTAGCTTTTGCTCGTCCTCGGGCAAAACAAGAACTAAAATTATAAAATTAAAACTAATAACCAAACAACTTACTTGAGCAACAGATCAATATAAATTTCAACATCAGCCTCAAAGATTTTTTAAATGATAACTCAAAGAAAATTTCAAAATCATGCAAAATCTAGAATTTTAACATATTTGTCAATTTTACTTTAATCAAGACCTTTTGTGTGTGTGTGAATCTAAATGTATCAAACTAATCAAAACTCGGATAAGTTTAGGTTCGTAATTACCTTATAAAAGACATACAACCAAACTCAATATACTTATTTCTCTCATCACTTTCAGCTAATACAGACAAATATAAATCAGAAGATCAAAAGGTTTTTAATTAATGAAACACACTAGGATTATCAATATCAATTTTTTCAAATATTTTTCCAATTTTCTTTCCTTTTAATGGGTGCATTTTATGCTCCATCCCATTTTTCTTTCTTTCTCTTTTTTTTTTCCTTTCAGTGAGTGCATTTTATGCTCCATATCACTTTTTCATGTGTTTATGAGTGAGTGCGTTTTACGCTCCATCTCAACCTACTACATAATTTTTTCTTTTAACAATCATAGAAAAGTACCTAAATCATTTCTTCCAAATTATGTTTGTCTTATATTTCACTTCAAATAATGATAAAATAAGATATATAGTTCAAAAATATCTTCCATAAGCATTTAACCATATAAATTTTTTCTTAATTAAAACTAGCTCAAACAAATGGATATAAGTGCATAAAAATTTAAAGGATCTCAAGCAAAGTAAATATCAACAATAAGTCAAAATTCAAACTAAGCAAAAAATTATTATTTTTTCAAGAGTTATTAAATAAAAATCAAATTTTTTATCATTGACTAAAAATTTAAAATTCAATTAACTCATTGCTCAAGCGACACATCCTAAAAATAAATAAAAACTATCCCATTTTCGTAGGAAACACGGTTACACTTAGCATGTGCAATAAGCCTTTAAATCCCAAGGTTACCCCAAGTGGACGAGTTTTGTCTCGTGAGGGTTTGCAGTGAATTTACCCACAAAATTGAAAATTTTTAAAAAAATTAATTTTTTTTTTAAAATTTCCTAAAATTTTAATTTTTAAAATATGACCTAAAAATAACAAAAATCCTAAATCCCTTCCCCCACACTTAAAATTTACATTGTCCCCAATGTAAACTATAATGCAAAGAAACGACACAAATAAATATAAAAAGAAAAAAGAAAAGAAATGCAAATATGATTTCTTAGGTTGCCTCCCAAGCAACCCCTTTGTTTATTGTCATTGGCTAGACAGCATGCCAAATCACTACGTCACTCCTACTTCATGAATTTTGAGTACCCCATCCATCACGTTATTCTTCATTGGTAGATTCAATCTCCCTTGTACGTGACATGAACGTTTAACTCCTTTTTTCACGAACAAATATTGGAGATAACTATGAAGATTCTTTAAATTCAGAATGAGATCCTACAAAATAAGAGATAAAAATTTGTTTTGAGTAACAGGCAATGGAATGAAAGTAATTGCATTATTATCAAAAATCATTGGCAAAGAATTTAATGGAGCTTCATCCTCCTTCAAATCTTGTTTCAGCTCAATTGCTTCTTCTTCCTCTAACTCCAAATTGTTGGTAATTGCAATATCTAACTTTTCCTTGTTTATTTTCTCAACAACTTCCGCCACCTTAGGTATGTCATTATCAAAAATAACATCATCGTCTACATTAATATTGTCAGCTTCATTGATAATGTTTGCTTTCTCTTGCTTCGGTGATGGAAGGATTGTCTTTTCTGGATCTTCTACATCGTTACCATTTTTTAACACTTGTACACTTTTATTCTCTGTTGGATTATCCACCGTTTGAGAAGGTACTTGTGCAGAACTTTGCTCCTCCAATTGACTGAGTGCGATTGTCATTTGTCCCATTTGTGTTTCCAAATTCTGTATATTTGCCTTCGTTTCCTGTTGAAATTGCAAAGTGTTAATGCTAAGTTGTTTAACTATATCCTCTAAAGACATATCAGAATTAAATGATTGGCTCTGTTGTTGTTGGGGGTATCAATGCTTGTATTATTGATAACTTGGAAAATTCTGATTTGTAGACGGATTCATTTGTGGATTCTCATAGCCAAAATTAGGATGATCCCTCCATCCTGAATTATACGCTTTTGAATAGGGATCATATTTCCATTGGGGTTAACCAGGGAAACCACTTGCTATATTGACTTGCTCATAGGACTTCTCTTGAAGAATTGGGCACATATCAGTTGGATGTCCTATTACCGCACAAATCATACAAGTTTCCATCGGTTGCGCATTACCTGCAACCATTTGATAAATAAGAGAAGTTAGGGTATCAATTTGTTGCTCAAAAGAAGTAATAGTTACCTCATTGACATAATCATGCATGACTTCCATCCTTAACCTGCACCACTAAATTAAATTATGAAAAACTAGAGAAATAAAATGTAAAAAAAATTACAAAATTAAATAAATATTTACAAGAGCACAAAATTAAATTAAAATCATTCCCCGACAATGACGCCAACATTTGGTGTGATGTCGTAAGCACCCAAAAATAAAATCTTACCTTGGAAAAATATTAATGTAGTAGTGCAAGTAAGAGTCGATCCCACAAAGAATGATTATTTAATTTTATGTTATGTAAACCAAAATTGGGGGGTGTTTAATTAAAGAAATAGTTTAAATAAAATTAACTAAAATAATTATGCAAGTAATTTAATGAAATAAATGAGAAGAAAAAGCCTTGGGTTAAGTTAATATCCACCATCAAGAATTTACAATTGATCACTGATGCAAAAATAAATCAATTAATATTTTGAATATTCACTGTAAAAATAACTACTCGTAGGTGGAATAATTTTTCTCCTATCTCCTTAATTTTAGTTAAGTAGACACACGCGTTCTAAATTACCCTTACTACTAAACAACCTCCGGCACGTACTAAAGATTTGATTTAATAGCAGCTTTAAGAATTAGAGAGATCGTTGAACTAAACAACACAAGCCATGCATTTGCATTTAATTTAGATGAACATTCTTCCTGAGATAAAATAATCTTTTGATCTGCAAAACAATTATTAAATTTAGTTGCTTCACAAATAGCAGTAGATTAATATGAATAATAAACTAGTAGCTCTCCTAGCAATTAAATAAATCAATCATAAAATTAAGCATAGAAGAATATTCAATACTCAAAATATAAATTGAACAATTAAAATAAATTAGATCTCACAGTGTATAAATCTAGATGACTTCAATCACTTAAATCAAGAAAAATAATTTAGCTACTCATAATTGTAGAGAACTGTTGAACACTGAATGGTTAAATTTGATGATAAGAAATATTGTACAAGGGCTGTATTAGATAAGATCAAAACTGTTAGGTTGATCTCTTGATATAAATGTATAAAAGTCTTTTGTGTTGTACTAAGACTTAGATAGATCAAAACTGTTAGGTTGATCTGTTGGTGTAATATAATCGTAGAATGGACTCTACGATTTCAGTCAAGAAGACTCTACGATTCAAACAGACTCTACGATCAAGACAACCAATCGTAGAATGGACTCTACGATTTTGGTCAAGAAGACTCTACGACCAAACAGACTATGTTCTATACAAGAAACCTTAAACCTAACTCTACGATCAACAGTCTAACAGTTGAGTAAACTCTACGATGACAGTAAGAGATGATCCTTTACAGATCAATCACGACAGCAAGGATATTCGTAGAGTTGATCATGGAAGGTCGTTGAGCAAAAAGGCAAGAGACATCACGACTCTCAGACCAGGAGCTATTCTGTTCAGGAATTCAATCTACATTAATGTAACCAAAAAGGAAACTTCTGCAAATCGATCAAAGTTAGAAAAGTCAGGGGTCTGACCCAAGCGCACTATGCAACAGAAAGAAGACTTTAAAGGCAGAAAAGTCAGAGGACTGTGTCCTATCAGTCCTATAGTATGGAAGGACCAAACGACTCTATGAAAGTTGGTAGGAACCTACGACTGACATATCTGCCCCAAAGGAAAAAGAAAACAACATTCCATGGACTAACAGGTCAGATCAAATAAAGTCTTATCAGAGCTTTAATGAGCTATATTAATATAATATACATCAGCTCTTCTCTGTGAGGTAACGGATAGAACACAAGCTCAAGCAGATGGTCCAACGGGAAGAAAACTGAAGCCCTAACTTCTTAAATACTAAGATCGGCAAAAGGAAAGAGCAGAATTCTGGAAAAAGAAAAATATACGCAAGAAGTGAAAAAGATCAAACTGATAAGAAAGCTTGCATTGCTACTAAGTCCTTCGAAAACTCAAGCTAATAGCAACTTAGTAGCACATCCAAATATACATCACTCCAGAAGAGTTCTTTGTGAACTAGTGTATCCAAGTCTGTTAGACTTGTAGAGTTCTTAGTGAACTAGAGTTCAAAGACCGCGGGGAAGGAATCTTAGTGATTCTGAAATTGTAAAAGTATCCTTAGTTGATTTGCTGCTGGAAGAGCAGAACAGTGGAGTAGGAGTCTTGTGAGCTTTGAACCACTTAAAACCCAGAGTCTTTCTTATTGTGTCCTTTATTTGCTATATCTGTCATATAATTGCTTGTTGAATTATCACTCTAACATATCTAGAAATGGGTAACTAAATCGTATTCTGCAGTGTTAAACTGTTTAATTAAGAATTAATTAAGTAAGATCCTTTTAAGTAGAAGAAATTTTTAAAAGAATCTATTCAACCCCCCCTTCTAGATTTCTATCGTGTCATTGGGAACTAACAATTGGTATCAGAGCAGGTTATCACATATAAAGCCTTACAAGCTTGAGTGGATCAAATGGCACTCAACAAGAATGGATTGGAACTCGGTGGAGGTAACAGACCACCTATGTGTAATAAAGAAAAATTTGCTAACTGGAAAGTTCGTATGCAGGCTTACATGGATGCTATCTATAGATGATGAACTGTTCGAGACAGTGCTAAATGGGCCGATCATATCAATGAAGCTTGCACTATCAACTGAAGATCCGAGTAAGCTAGTAGCAAAGAAAAGAGACAAATGGACAGACAATGAAAAGAAGGATGTTCAAAGAGACAAAAGGGCTAAGAACATCTTATTTCAATCTCTGGATGATGATCTATTTGAGAACGTTGTCAACTGTAAAATAGCTCAAGAAGTCTGACAAACTCTATTGATCATGCATGAAGGAACAGAAGAAGTCAGAGAAAATAAGCAATCACTGCTTGTTCAGCAGTATGAAATGTTCACCCACATCTCAGGTGAAAACATTACAACCACCTACGAGAGATTTAACTTGCTACTAAACTCTCTCGGATCTTATGAAAAAATCTATCCAAACAGAGATCTTATCATTAAATTCATGATATCTTTGCCAAGCAAATGGGATGCCAAAACCACAGCCATCCGAGAGTCAAAGAACCTGCACGAGATGACTGTACAGCAGTTATATGGAAATCTTCTCACCTATGAGCTGGAGCTAAATCAAAGAGCAGAGAATGTATCGGGGGAAAGAAAGAAAGAGAAAAACATTGCTCTTAAATCCTCAACCTCAACTCACAGAAGCAATCACAAGGATATCTCTGACTCTGACAAGGATGAATCAAATGATGATGAAGGAGCTGCCATGCTAGTCAGACACTTTAAAAGATTCATCAACAGGAACAGACCTCAGAAGTTCAGAAGCAACAACAGCAAAGAACAATCAAATGACCTTTGCTATAATTGCAAAAAGCCAGGTCATTTCATTGCTAAATGTCCAAAACCTTTAAGAGAAGAGCTGCGGAGGGACAAAACAAGAGCAAATCCAAAAAGAGAATTCAAGAGCTTCCACAAACAAAAGAAGAAAGACAAAAGCTTCATAGCTGAAGGCTCCTGGAGTGACTCAAAAGAAGAACTAATTTCTGAGTCAAGTGACGATGAAGAGCCACAGAAGGCCAACCTGTGCTTAATGACAAATGAAGAAGGAAGCAGCAAAAAGGAATTCATCATAGATGAGGTATTTGATTTCTACTCTCTTGAATTAAGCATTGATGATCTTAGAGAAGGCATGCATGACTTAATAACAGAATTACACAAATGCATAAAATTGTTTAGAAGGTTATCTAAAGACTACTCTCATCTAAAAGAGGATAAAGAAAAAATAAGCAAAGAATTAGAAGCCTCAGTTCAAACTGCAAAACTTTACTTTAATCTTGAGACTGAGAATGAAAGACTAAAAGAGATAAATGAATTAAGCACTCATAAAGAATCCTCACTAGTCTCCAAGATTCAGGAACTAGAAAAAACAATTTTTAGGTGGAACAAGTCTAGTTCGTCTATGGACACCCTGATCTCAAGTCAAAGAGATGTGACTGATAGATCAAGATTAGGATTTGAGAATTTATTCTCAAAGCCCAATATGGAGAAGTCAATGGAAATAAATGAAGGCAAATCCTTTAATCTTAATAAAGGAATTGTGTTCATCAAATCCTCAGATTCGATATCTCCCAGCAATCCACATTCTGCTAAACCTACTATCATTTTTAATAATAAAACTCGCACGGGTCTTGGGTTCAGAAAATTGAGCAAAACTCACTTTACGAATCATGAGAATCGTAGAGTAGTGTGGAAGCAGAATGTAGATCAGCAAAATCAAAAGACTATGAGAAATCATAATCCATACAAGTACTGGATAAACAAGAAGTCACAAATGCACACATATCATCGTCACTATTATATCAATCATAGGCACCATCATAAAAATGATAAATATTTGTTAAGATATCATAGACTGCAAGGATCTAAAATCAAACAGATTTGGGTCCCAAAAGGTACTAACAAAGCAGGACCCAAACAGATATGGGTACCAAAATGAAGATTGATTTGTTATGCAGGTAAAGAGATCCATCTGTTATCTTAACAGTGGATGCTCACGGCACATGACAGGAGACAAGGCTCTTCTATCAGAGTTTAAAGAAAAAGATGGACCTGCTGTTATTTTTGGAGACAACAACTCTGGGAAATCCAAAGGTTATGGCTCAACTGAAAATGGTGCAATATCTTTCAGTAAAGTGGCATATGTTGAGGGACTAAAGCACAACTTGCTAAGTATAAGTCAACTCTGTGACAAAGGACATTAAGTCACCTTCCTCAACAACCAATGCCAAGTTAGAGATTTGAAAACTAACTCTCTAAAGCTAGAAGGAGTTCAAGAAGGAAATGTCTATGTGGTCAATCTTGCTAAATTAAGTTCAGAACAAACTGTCTGTTTTCTTGCTAAAGCCTTTGAAGATATGTGCTGGCTCTGGTATAAGAGGTTATCTCATCTTAACTTCAAAAGTATTTTAAAGCTTGCTTCCAAAGATCTAGTAAAAGGATTGCCAAAGTTAAATTTCATAAAAAAAAACCCTGTAAAGCTTGTCAGTTTGGAAAGCAAACAAAGACGTCATTTCAGAGCAAATCAATAAACTCAAATGATAGGGCTCTTCAATTACTTCACATGGATTTATTCGGACCAGTCTCAATGACTAGCCTCGGAGGAAAGAGATACTCTCTAGTGGTAGTAGATGACTACATTAGATATACATGGGTATCTTTTCTAAGCTCTAAAGATGAAACCATTTCACATCTTATCAAGCTCTTCAGACTAATTATGAATGAAAAGGGCGAAAAGATCAAGGCCATCAGAAGTGATCATGGACGAGAGTTTGATTTCTCAGATATGGACCTGTTCTGTGAAGAAAATGGAATAAATCACAACTTCTCAGCCCCAAGGACGCCTTAACAAAATGGAGTAGCAGAAAGGAAGAACAGGAGTCTTATTGAAGCAGGAAGAACCCTTTTAGCAGTAGCTTATCTCCCTGAATATTTCTGGGCTGAAGCCATCAGTACTGCATGTTACACTCAAAACAGGTCACTCATACACTCAACATTGAAGAAGACTCCGTATGAATTATGGAAAGGAAGAAAGCCAAATATAAGTTATTTCCATGCGTTTGGTTGCTTATGCTACGTACTCAACAATGGCAAGAAGCATCTAACCAAATTTCAGCCAAAATCAGATGAAGGAATCTTCCTTGGCTATGCAATAGATAGCAGAGCATTTAGGGTGTTCAACAAGGAGTTATTAACTGTTGAAACCTCCATCCACGTCACATTCAATGAATCAGATCTTGAAAAGAAAAGATCACCATTTAACGAGTCATCAGACACAAGCTCAACGATCGAAGAACTCAAAATCGTAGAGTCTGACTCTACGACCATAGAACCAGCGACAGAAATCGTTAAGCAAGGAGAGGAAATCGTAGAGCACACCACACCAGACATTGGAACTCTACGATCAGAACCAGAAGCTGATTTAGAGGAACTCAGACAAGAAGGTACCAGAACAGATGTCCCTAGCAGAATAAAATGGACCAAAGATCACACTCAAGATCTAATTATTGGAGATCCAAACACCGGAATCAAGACTAGAGCTGCAACCTCGAATGAATGCTTTTACCTAAGCTTTCTCTCTTAAGAGGAACCCAAGAAGATCGAAGAAGCCTTAGGAGATTCAAGTTGGATAGAGGCCATTCAAGAGGAGCTAAATCAATTTGAAAGAAGCAAGGTCTGGAGATTAGTTGCCAGGCCTCAGCATAAACCAGTCATTGGCACCAAATGGGTTTTCAGAAATAAGATGGATGAAAATGGTGTGATAACGAGAAACAAAGCAAGACTGGTGGCCAAAGGTTACTCTCAAGAAGAAGGAATTGACTACGATGAAACGTATGCTCCAGTTGCTAGGTTGGAAGCCATAAGGATATTCCTTGCCCATACTGCTCACATGAAGTTCAAAGTCTTCCAAATGGATGTTAAGAGTGCTTTTCTAAATGGGGAACTTCAAGAAGAAGTTTACTTGGAGCAACCTCCAGGTTTTATCAATCCAACTTTTTCAAATTATGCTTATAAATTAGATAATGCACTATATGGTCTAAAACAAGCACCGAGAGCATGGTATGAAACCTTAACTAACTTTCTCATTGAAAAAGGATTCACTAGAGGAAGAATAGATACTACCTTATTTTTGAGAAAACATAAGGATAAAACACTGCTAGTTCAAATTTATGTAGATGATATCATATTTGGTTCTTCTGATGAAAAATTATGTGAAAGATTTGCCAAGCTTATGCAGAGCAAGTTTGAAATGAGCATGATGGGAGAACTCAACTTCTTCCTTGGACTACAAGTGAAGCAGACTGATGAAGGCATATTCATTAATCAAGCCAAATACATCAAAGACTTATTAAAGAAATATGGCATGAAATCTGCATCTATCATGAAGACTCTTATTCCACCTGCCACCAAGCTTGACAAAGATGAAAATGGTAAATCCACTGAAATCACTCAGTACAGAGGTATGATAGGCTCACTATTATATCTTACTACGTGCTGACCAGATATAATGTTTGCTACATGTATATGTGCTAGATTTCAGGCTAACCCCAAAGAGTCTCATCTATTAGCTGTGAAAAGAATTTTCAAATATCTTAAAGGAACTCCAAATTTAGGATTATGGTATCCCAAGGAGTCCTCCTTTGATCTTATGGGATACTCAGATGCTGACTATGCAGGATGCAAAATAGACAGAAAGAGCACAAGTGGAACTTGCCAGATGCTTGGCAACAAACTTGTCTCTTGGTTTAGTAAAAAGCAGAACTCAGTGTCGACATCTACTGCAGAAGCTGAATATATAGCCGTAGGTAGTTGCTGTGCACAAATCCTATGGATGAAGACTCAGCTTGCAGACTATGGGTTTGAGCTTAATTCTATTCCTATATACTTTGATAATACTAGTGCAATTGCTATAACTCATAATCCTGTTATGCATTTAAGAACTAAGCACATAGATATAAGATATCATTTCATCAGGGATCATGTACAAAATGGAAATATATCACTTCACTACATCCCAACTGAAGATCAACTAGCAGATATATTTACAAAACCTTTAGATGAATCAAGATTTAATAAACTCATAAGTGAGTTAGTAATGCTAAATCTAGACCCTTAATATATATATCATGTTTTTTTTGGGAAGATACTAACTCTGCAGGAATAAAAGTGAGCAAGGAAAATAAGTAAAAGACAAATTTGTGGAATACACTCAACGATCGTCAGGCAAAGGATCGTAGAGTACGCTGTAGATCGTAGAGATCACTCAACGATCAACAAACCAAGGATCGCAGAGTATTCCTTTATCGTAAAGCTAACTCAACGAACATCAACAAAAGAATCGAAGTGTCAAGAAGGATCGTAAAACTCTAGGGGCAACAACCAACTGAAATGCTCCTATCAGAAAATGACACGCATCTCAACAAACATAGAGGGAAGTTTTAAATACTTTGAAAACTACACGTCGTTTATTTCTTCAAATAAAAAATCTATCATTTCTATCTATCTCTCTCAATCCAAAACCCTAAGTTTTTAATACTCAGATAAATCGTTCTTACTGTTTCAGGAAAACTATCAAATGGCACCTGCTCAAGTCATTTCTGGAAACGAGCTCAACTTCGAAGCATTCACAACGGCAGATAAGCAATTCAAAAGAATAATCCAGTTACTAGAAAAGGCGGGTCTGCGAGAAGCTCTGGGAACAAATACGAGGATTCTGTCAAAGCTTATCCGAGAGTTTTACACCAATGGATCCTATGTAAACGGAACTCTAACCACTACTGTAAAAGGAGTACAGCTCAACCTCACTGCGGAAGAATTTAATCTTGCCCTAGGATTTAAGCAAGGAGGCCTCACATCTCTAAATATGGTGAATACCGAAGAAGGCCTGAGAAGAATGCACCACTAAAAGAATCCAGGACTGAAAGGTTTAAAGAAGAAAGAATTTCTTCAGAAATATGAGTTCCTGGCAGATGTGGTTGGTAAATGTCTACTTTGCAAAGACTCGGCTCATGACTCAGTCAGTGAGGTGCAGCTGAAATTGATGACAGCTATAGTTAAGAAGACAAACATCAACTATGGCTCTTTGCTATTGGAATGGATAGGGAACTGGGTACAAAATGCAGAAAAAGCAAAGGGGACCAGAAAAATGTTCTATGGGAGATTCATCAGCATTCTCCTTAGATCATCTTTGGGGGATCTGATTGAGATTGATGAAGGAGAAGCCCTAAATACTAACAAAAGAATCACCTAGAGAATCTTCGACAATTGGAGGAGGAATCCAGTTGAAAATAGGTAACTATCCCGGTCAAGGGATAGTGAAGGAACGCAGAGTGGGGTAGGGCCATCTCTATTGAAGAACACTCCTGCAGAAGAAGAATCTCAGGAAGTCAGCAAGCAATCTCAGGGTCTCATCAGAAAGAGGAAAGGAAAGAAAGCCCTTGAGATTGAAGAACCTCAGGGCTCATCTAATGAGGCTCCTGAAGAAAAGGCTGCATCAGAGGATGAAGATTCTGATCTGCGAAGGGAAACTCGCAGCAAGTATGAAGCTGAAGAGGCCACCCCAAAAGAGCCAAAAAGAAAGAGAAGAAGGCTAGTTAAATTAGCTGACAAAGACTCAGTAGCTAAGGGGGAGCTACTTGAAAAAGCTGCCAGTGCTCCAGTTGAGAAGGAGTCATCTGAAGCAGCTGAGCCTATGGATGCTCAGACTGAGGGGAAGCCACCGGTAGTTTCTGAGCCACCAGATGCTCTGGCTGAGGGGGAGACTCACGAAGGTACTTCAGTCCCTTCAGCCATAATGAATAATGATGAAGAAATAACATCGAAATAGTGGCCGTTGGAAGAAATGAGCAAAGGCATCTTAACTACAACTGCCTGCTGAAATTTTTGCCACTGATGCCATTCCACCGAGCTCTGGTGCACAATGCATGGGATCAGGTCTTCTGGACGTTCAAAGCATACCCAAATGTGGTGATTATAGCTCAAGGCTATCCCCAGAACCTATTTTTTGCCCAGAAGCTCATTTCATGCAGCCCATTTTCACATTCTTTAGGGCAAAAGGTACATTTTATCCCCCTATCCCTCATTCAAATTCATACACCTTCACGAATGTTCAATAAATTTGAGGAGTCCTCAAATACCAACTCTGCATCAAACTCTACGGTCAACACTTCTCCGATCGTAAAGTCCCCACCTTCTACGACTGATGGTCAAGAAAGCCTAAATAATCAAAACGTAGAGTGCCCTCCAGACTCTCCCGAAATTCTGCCTACTCAGCAAACAATGCCTCCGGTTTCATCTTCAAGACTCCTCTTAACCCACGAGGATATTCCCTCCACCTCTGGTCATGAATACTTTCACATTCCAAGCTCTACCGCTGACCAGGGACAACCATCTCAACTCCTCCAGCAAATTTTAGACAAGGTATCTCTAATTCCTACAACTGAGGGCTTAACTGACTTGAAAAGCCATATCCATACAGAGATACAGAAAGACCTGGCATTGAAATCCCACAACCTTCAACGTAGAATGGAAGATGTCATTGATGCTGCCAACGGTCTCTTTAACAGCCTGAATAAACAATTCTCCACAAGATTAAGGCAGTTAACGACAACAGTCTCTGAAAATCTCCAAGAAAGGGATAAAATTTTTCTGGAAGCCTTAAACAAACATCAGTAGGCCGTTGTCGTTCTTCAAGAAACCAATGACAAATCTATCACTCTCCTAAGTAATGAGATCATTGCCTTGAAGAACTCTCTCACAGAACAAAAACATCGCTCGAATGACACTTTGTCATTGGTGGAGCAAAAACAAATAATGGTTGACGAACGACTCCAAGCCCACCAAGATGATGTCGCTGCCACTAAGACTCAACTTCAAGAAATTATTCAGGGCATATAGCAGCTTTCAGAACAGGTAGCAACAATTAATGATGCCAACAAGGGGGAGAAGAAACTGAGCACAACAGAACAAATAAGAACGAGCTCAGACTACAGCAGAAGAGGAAGAGCACCTCAAGGGATGAGGATGGTTCAAACATCAATACATCCTCCTAGATTCGAAGCAGTACCATCTCGTCCCAGATAGGAGGTGACAGCAAGACCTTCTTCCTCAACTGTGAGACCATCTAGCTCACAAGAATGGTTTCAAATTAAAGAAGAAGAAGCCGTGCTAAGGGAAGAAGAACTGAGAAAAGCAGATGAAGAAAGGAGAGCACTTTTCAGGCAGAGAGAAGAAGAAAATAGAAGACCTCCTAGCAGAAGGAGATAAGTTTTTTTTGTTTTGTTTTCTCAATTGTATCAACTGACTAAAACATCAATAAAATTCATATTTTTTTCACTAGAAAATACAGCTGCTCACTGTATGATTAGGCATTCAATTACTTTTGCATTTTGCCTATTTAATGTGTTCAAATCACTATCTGTTATTTATGTTGTCATCATCAAATAGGGGGAGATTGTTGAACACTGAATGGTTAAATTTGATGATAAGAAATAATGTACAAGGGCTATATTAGATAAGATCAAAACTTTTAGGTTGATCTCTTGATATAAATGTATAAAAGTCTTTTGTGTTGTACTAAGACTTAGATAGATCAAAACTATTAGGTTGATCTGTTGGTGTAATATAATCGTAGAATGGACTCTACGATTTCAGTCAAGAAGACTCTATGATTCAAACAGACTCTACGATCAAGACAACCAATCGTATAATGGACTCTACGATTTTGGTCAAGAAGACTTTACGACCAAACAGACTATGTTCTATGCAAGAAACCTTAAACCGAACTCTACGATCAACAGTCTAACAGTTGAGTAAACTCTACGATGACAGTAAGAGATGATCCTTTACAGATCAATCACGACAGCAAGGATATTCTTAGAGTTGATCATGGAAGGTCGTTGAGCAAAAAGGTAAGAGACATCACGACTCTCAGACCAGGAGCTATTCTGTTCAGGAATTCAATCTACATTAATGTAACCAAAAAGGAAACTTCTGCAAATCGATCAAAGTCAAAAAAGTCAGGGGTCTGACCCAAGCGCACTATGCAACAGAAAGAAGACTTTAAAGGCAGAAAAGTCAGAGGACTGTGTCCTATCAGTCCTATAGTATGGAAGGACCAAACGACTCTATGAAAGTTGGTAGGAACCTACGACTGACATATCTGTCCCAAAGGAAAAAGAAAATAACCTTCCATGGACTAACAGGTCAGATCAAATAAAGTCTCATCAGAGCTTTAATGAGCTATATTAATATAATATACAACAGTTCTTCTCTGTGAGGTAACGGATAGAAACACAAGCTCAAGCAGATGGTCCAACGGGAAGAAAACTGAAGCCCTAACTTCTTAAATACTAAGATCGACAAAAGGAAAGAGCAGAATTCTGGACAAAGAAAAATATACGCAAGAAGTGAAAAAGATCAAACTGATAAGAAAGCTTGCATTGCTACTAAGGCCTTCGAAAACTCAAGCTAATAGCAACTTAGTAGCACATCCAAATATACATCACTCCAGAAGAGTTCTTTGTGAACTAGTGTATCCAAGTTTGTTAGACTTGTAGAGTTCTTAGTGAACTAGAGTTCAAAGACTGCGGGTCTTGAAGGAATCTTAGTGATTCTGAAATTGTAAAAGTATCCTTAGTTGATTTGCTGCTGGAAGAACAGAACAGTGGAGTAGGAGTTTTGTGAGCTCTGAACCACTTAAAACCCAGAGTCTTTCTTAGTGTCTCCTTTATTTGCTATATCTGTCGTATAATTGCTTGTTGAATTATCACTCTAACATATCTAGAAAAGGGTAACTAAATCGTATTCCGCAGTGTTAAACTATTTAATTAAGAATTAATTAAGTAAGATTCTTTTAAGTAGAAGAAATTTTTAAAAGAATCTATTCAACCCCCCTTCTAGATTTCTATCGTGTCATTGGGAACTAACAACTCATAATTGTAGAGAACACTAAAGAATAGAAGAGAGAATTTTTTTAATAAAAGTTGTATATTACATTGTGTTTCAAGCCCTCTATTTATAGGCTTCATAAATCTCCTAACTTGTCCAAACCCTAATAGAATTTACAATTAAAAATAAAAGAAAAATAAAATAATTATTATCCTAACCCTAATTGGAATTAAAATTCAATTTGGAATAAAAAAGTAACAAAATTTGCGAAATAATCTGATTTGAAATAATTAACGCGTCGCCAAACAGCCCCTTCGCTACAGTAGACGCGGTTAGCTCACGCAAGCCCGCACATTGCGCGGCTTGAAGCTTTAAACGACGTCGTATGATTCTTTTTCTTGCTACTGTTCAGCATCACCGTGCGCATTGCGCGGACGCTTTTAACTTATGCCCAAACGGCGTCGTTTCAATTCCGCTGCCTGATTCATTTCAACGCGCGCATTGCGCGGTCTGCCGTCCTGAAATTACCAAATTGCCATTTAACTTTTGCAAAATTTACAGATTTGCCCCCCAAGCTTATTTTTCCTACAAAATAAAATATAAAATAATTAAAAATAAATAAAAATAATATAAAGATACTAAAAATAATAAAAACACATAATAATGAATAAAATTCCTAAAATACTAAAAATAAATAAAAACACATAAATAAAAAGAAATATAAAAATACTATAAAATTACCTAAATTAACTAAAATCCTATAAAATCTATTAAAACCAAAATAAGCTAAATAATTACACATTTAAGCATACAATAAATATAAAAACTAAGTATTAGGGAATAAAAATATCGTATAATTTAACCTTATCATAATGACTTTGCAATTGGCATAGTCTTGGGCCAACGTAAAGAGTGTAGGAATTTCAGATCGAAAAGCAGCGAAATTTAAAAATAAATAAATTCTGAAACCCTAAAATAGGATCCATGCGAAAACATATTAATCAGAGGTTTATATTTGTTTTACCGATTAGTCGTGTTTGAATGGAGACGATTGGGAATTCTGGAACGCTTCGAATCTTCAACGCAATCTAACGACTGTGTCTCTACGATATCCACACGAACGCTCCACGAATCATCACACGATCTGCAGTAAAAAGGGAGCTGCGGTACAAGCCACCAAGATCAGGATTTCTAAACTATTTTTCTCTCTAGCGCCTCTTTCTGAAAGCGGCTAGGGTTTTTAGTTTTTCCTTACGTAGTTAAAACTACTGATATAACATGTATATATAGCAGTTAATAGGAATTAACCAAAACCTAAAATAAATAGAAAAATAAAATCCGAATTTATATATATATATATACATACAAATTATCTTATTACTTTAAATTCGTAATTTAAATACTATCAATCATATTGACATATTTAAATACTTACAATTTAAATTAATTCCCTTTTAAATACGTTCTAAGTGTGTGACCCTATATGTTATTATATTTTGTTGGCAATAATTTTAAAATTATATTATAAAATTATAAACAATGAGCGGCATCTAGTAATGCATCACTGCTATCCAAATAATAATAAGATCGGTGATTCAATGCAACCTTTTTGTGACCAATGTTTCAATGTAATTTAATCCTTTTAACCTTGACATCCTAGATTAAACTCGAGGCATGAAATGTGTCATACTTTTCATAATTTAATCTGAGTTTTCTTGATCAATGAGTAGACTATATGAAACAAATCACTATTTGAGCATGGCTATGCATTTCATAGTCCTACTCGATCTAGAGACCTATGGATATCACCCCTAAAATATAGGAGGGTTAAATTCTATCTAGATCACTCATATTTCTCACACGATTCAAGATGTACCCAATGTTAGTTTCCAGAGGTACACAAGTGATCTAGAAGGGGGAGGGGGGCTTGAATAAATCTCTTGAAAACTTTTTTCTTAAAAAGTATATGATATTACCTAATAGTTTATTCAATCAAGATTGGTTTTCACAGTGGAACAATTATTTGAAAACTCCCCTTAAAGATTTGTAAAACTTCTTAGTTGAGTTTAGACTGTATTGAAGATAGCCATTTATCAAGTAAACTAATCATAGCAGATATATATCTATATATGTCAGAATGTAAATGACTGAATGTAAATGACACTAGAGAGTTTAAGTGGTTCGGAGACTGAATAACTCCTACTCCACTCTTCTACTTCAACGAGTAGGAAATCCACTAAGGATGGTTCACACAAAACACTTTAAGCCCAGCAGCCCCGGAATCTCTGGCTCACAAAGAACCCTTCAAACCCAATAGGTTTGGCTAGTTTAATCACTAAGACAAGGACACAACTGCCCTCTTCAAGTCCAGTAGACTTGGCTCCTTTAGTCACTAAGACAAGGACACAAATGCCCTCTTCAAGTCCAGTAGACTTGTCTCCTTGTTTGTTGATGGATGTTGGAGTTGCTACTGAGTTGTGCTTTTAGTTCTTTTGTCTTTAAGTATTCAGTAGCAGGATGTGATCATACTTGAAATGACATTGAGTTAGGCAATGATGCTTGGCTTCTTTAAGTACTCAATATCTTCTTGTGATCACCCGTTGAGCTGCTAAGCTTTGGCAATTCAGCACCTTTAGTACTTGATAACTTCTCGAGACGAACTTCTTAGATGACTATGAAGCTTCTTCCTTTTGGTACTCAGTTGTTCCTTCTTATCATTTACAGTTCATGGCTTCTCGAGATGAGCTTCTGAGATGACTGTGAGGCTCCTTCATTTTGGTACTCAGTCGTTAACATGTCTGTATCAAGTTGGCATTTAGGCTTCTCTCTATCACGTGCTTAGCAGCTTTAAACACTTTTCTTGTAATAGAGTCATATATCTCTATGTCTCTCTCAATTCAGTTTTAGTGTTCTGGCATATCGTAGAGTGTTCTTCAGCATATTCATTTTTGTTTCACTCTACGATTCTGTTGTTGTCCAATATAATCTCTTTTATTTTCACCAACAACTTTATCCCTGTGAACATCTATGCTTTTATATGCTTGTGCATATTTTACCGTTGGGAAAGGTCCGTTGGATTCCTCTGGCATTATGCAAATCCTTAATATCTTTGAAGTTGACTTTCTGTTGCTTGTGTCAGTGCTTTTCCTTTTCTGACATATGTTCTGTCACATCAACCTGTGGCTTCACTTTCTGCATTTTTAGCCGTTGCACTTCCAGAGTTGTTTATCAAGGATTATTATTTTCTTTGATATATTTAATTTTCTGATCCACCATTAAATATCTTCCTTGACTTCGACAACCAGCTGCTCTATTGCTTTCAGAGATATCCTATTAGTCAGACTATTTTCACCGTCCTTCTGAGCAGTAGGTCTTGACTTATAGTCGTTTAGACATAAAGTCTTCTGTGACTCTGACATGCATCTGAATTTGAACAACACTTAGTCTTTCTTTAATCTCGTCTAGGAATATTCTTTTTTCTCTCACACCATATTGCAGTTCTGTAAATTCACTAGTTCTGATCTTCACAGTGAATTCGTAGAGTGGCTGTCTGATTATTCTGACTCTACGAATTCAACTCCACAATTGTTACTTGAAGTAAGTCAAGTAAAATGTTGAGTTGGAGCGATCTTCTCTTTCACTCTATGATCTTGCTATTCTGTTCAGATCGTAGAGTTACTGACTGTAGTGCTTTGCTTTACGATTTCGTTCTACGATCTTGTCCTTCTGTGCAAATCGTAGAGTTACTGACTGCAGTGCTTTGCTTTATGATTTCGTTCTACGATCTTGTCCTTTTGTGCAAATCGTAGAGTTGCTGACTGCAGTGCTTCTCCTTGCTATTTCTGGGCTTTTAAGTGGAATCGTTGAGTTGTTGTCTTCTTTAGCACACCCTTTATTTTTACTCAACGATTATACCATGTGTAGAACAATTGTCTGTATTGTCTTGTCTTCTGGTTTCACTCTATGATTTCGTCTATCTGTGCAAATCATAGAGTTCTCGTATATGCTTGCTCTTCGAATCCACTCTACGATCTTGCCAGTTTGTGCATATCGTAGAGTACATTTTCTTCACTAGTTCTACGTTTCCTGAAGGCTTGCTTAACTTGTCTGTTCGAGGATCGTAGAGTTCTGCTCTACGTTTTGTACTCGATCAATTCTTCAATATAACTTGTATATTCTGTAGAACTCTTGGACAACTGTCTCCCCTTGATGATCGTAGAGTTATCCTGGTATGGAGTCATATAGTCCACTCTATGAACTGACGTAGTTGTTGCGAAGTCGTAGAGTCCATTCCACGAACAGACTGAATCGTTGAGTCTTCTTTGCTTGGAGTCGTAGAGTCCATTCTACGATCATATTGATTGATCAGATATAACATAAGATCAACCTAACAGATTTGATCTTTTCTAACTAAGTCCTTTTGTACATTATTACATCATTACATATTGAAAGGACTTTACAAACTCTGCTTTACACATATACAACAATGATTTATTCTTGTATTACTATTCTTATATCATTTATCTTTTATGCAGAGTGATTCATACAGAAAGATCAACCTAACATTTCTGATCTTTAATCTCTAAGTCCTTTGTACACATATTCCTTTTCAAAAAGGACTTTACAACATTTAAACCAGAAAACTTTTACTCTTATTATAAGCAGCACATAGTTTTTAACAAGATTATATTTGTGCTATATAAGTGTGCAATTCATAATAATTGAACTAGGTAATTTATTTCATACACACATTATCATGTAGACACATATTCATATTAATAAGTAATAAGTTAGTCAATTAACCACAAACACTTTAAAACATATACGCATATAATCAAGTAAGCACATAGACACATAGGCACATTATCACATAAGCACTTAGTCAGATACATATGGACAATTAACCACATAAGCACTTTCACCACAATCATTTTTGCACATCAGACATCATCATCAAATCAAACAACCTTCAACAATCTCCCCCTATTTGATGATAACAAAACCAATAGACCTATTTATATGAAATACATATAATACATTTGCTTGAAAAGTAAATTATGTCTTACGATACAGTGAGATTCTGTATGGCTAGTGCAAAAGGATGATTTCATTAAATGAGATAATTACACATACTTACAGCTGCTCTTCATTTTTCACTTTTCTCCCCCTTAGTTGGCAGCTCCCCCTTAGCTCTTCTCCCTTTAGTTGGCAGCTCCCCTTTAGTTAAACAAGTGGTCCTCTTTTTTCATATATTAGCTGTTCTTCATTTTTCACTCTTCTCCCCTTAGTTGGCAGCTCCCCCTTAGCTCTTCTCCCTTTGGTTGGCAGCGTCCTCTTTCTTCATATATTCTCTCCCCCTTTTTAACATCATCAATTGGAGATGCTATATGGAGCTGTCTGTTCCAGTGCTGGTTTAGATAGATAACTGGAAATCTACCATAGAGTTTTGAGACTTTACGAGCTGAAGAATAAATATATTTTTATGGTCCATAGAATGTTGGGACTCTATGACTGGGGAAAAGGTATTTTGAATATTGTTCGAAAAGTTTTGGGACTCTACGAACAAGGAGGTGGTGTAGAGTTGCTAAGAGTTTAGAAAGTCAGATTGAGAGCTAGTCAGATTCCAGATGGATATTTCCTGACGACTTTGGTAGTGAGGATAGAAGAGCTCATTGCTTATCAGTGTAGTTGCAATGGACATTGCCTGTGTAAATTGTTGGGCGACTAACAAAAGATTTGGAAATGTTGAGTAGCTCCAACTGATGAGCTTTGATCATTCATGAATATGGCCCTTAGGAGTGGTAGTATGGGAATTAAACTAAACAGATGATCATGATCCCACGTAATAAAACATTTTCCCATCTGGCTTGCATACTTTCTTCTTTCTCTACGTCTTCTTTTAACTTGCTTCAGTCGATATTCTTCATATTGCTGCTTTTCCAACTTTCTCAATAGGCTTACTTTCCTCAGCTTCTTTTCAACTTTCTTCCTTATTTTTCTCACCTTTTGACTTGCACTTGAACTCCTGCCCATTTTCTTTATAAATCCACTTAATTATTTTCTTCTAATTGGACCTCATTAACCTGTCTCTTGATTCTTCTAATTCATGAATACTGGTCTCTTCTTGGAGGTGTTCATCTTCTCTCATCACGGCTTCTTGACAGTCTTCTTTCTCATCTGATATATCTTTTCCAACTTCAAAATCTTCAGAGAATTGTTCACCTGGTACATTAACATTTTCAGCAATATCATCACCTACTACTTGAGTTGTTATTTTATGACTTGAATCAAGGGTTGATATTGATTCAATCATAATGTCTCCTGGACATGTTTCAGTCCTTAGAATAGTTTCAACCATTTCAACTTTGTTGATCTCGGGTGCTGAGTCTTTTTCAACCAGTTCTGCTATCTGATCAGAACCCGACATGTCCTCTTCTTCAGACAGACTATTTTTATGGCTCTCTGATCTTTCCTCTGAAGAGCCTGTTGATGTTTCTCCTTTAGAACTGTCAGATGTCCTTTCTCCAGAATTTGAATTCTCTTCATCATGATCAATTTCTATAATATGAGGTGGTCCTGTAATGATTGAACCTCTCCACTGTTCTCTAATCCTCAAACTTCTCCTTGGGATAGTGTGAGTAACTTTCTTTTCTGTCTTCTTCTTCTTCTTCTTCTTCTTTTTCTTCTTCTCAATTTCAGACCCTTTTGGATTTGTCTTCACCTTCTTAGCTTTCTCTGTATTGTCATTTTTCTTTTCTGCAACCTTCTTTACTTCATTGAATTTTCTCTTCTTCTTTGATTCTTGATTATCATAGATCACAAGAGTTTTGTTTCTTGACTGCACATCAATCTCTTGGGATTCTTTTTCAGAAATTTCTTCCATTTTCCTTTTTCCTTTACCTTTAGATTTCTCTTCCATCTTTCTGCTGATGCTTTTCGATCCTCGTGCCTTCTTACCCTTACTGGCATGAGGGTTCTTTTTCCAATCTTCAAACAACCTTGGAGTAATCCTTTTATTGAAGTTTAGGACTTCTCCTTCATCTTCCCCAATTTTATTTACCAGATTCTTCTTCAAAATGATGTTAACGAATCTTCCATAGAGCATTTTGGGAGTGAGCTTTCCTGCTCCAGCTCTTATTTTTGCATCATCAATCCATCGTTTTAGCCATCCTAAGAGAACTGCTCCGAAGTTGATTTTCTTTCCCAGGACAATGACAGTCATAAGCCTTAGTTGATCTTCACTGACGGTATCATATGCAGTGTCTTTGCACAGAATACTCTTCCCAACAATGTCAGCTAGAAATTCGTACTGCTGAGGAAAATCCTTCTTTTTAATTCCTTTTAGAAGAGACCTCTTTTCATAGCCCGTCAGCTCTAATCCATATTCGACATCAATCTTGTCAAGAGAAGTAATTCCTCCATTGGGAAACCCTAGGCTAAGATTTAATTCTGAAACCTTCATTTGTAATGAGATTTCCTTAACCTCGGTGGTGAGAGTATTTCCTCGATAAGCGGCGTTTGAATAGAATTCCTTCACGAGCGTGGAGAAAATCTTGGTACTGGTTTCCAAACACTTGGTGAACCCAGCATTCTTGATCAGTTGAAGAATATCTTTGAATTTCTGCTCTGCATCTTCAAAATTTTCAAAGCAAACTAGATTTCCAGGAATAACTTGAAGAGATGCCATGAGGGTGAACTGATTTGAGAACAGCACACGGAGTGATTTTGATTTCTGAAGATTTTTTGAAAACTAGGGTTTTGAAGAGTTTTGGCTGTTGATGGATCTGTAGAGTTTTTGGGAGAATGGGTATTGATAACTGATGGGAAAGGACAACCGTCAGTTTGAAATTTGACTTATGCCAGTTCCCTCTTATTTTCACAAAGGGCACGTGTCAGATACTCATTTGTAGAACGTGGGCTTAACTTTTGCAATTTCCATTACTGATGCACATTAGTTATCCTAACCCACTTGAGTTTAGAGAGCGTGAATCTCACCTTCCCTATTTGAGTTCAGTTCGTAGAGTGATCTGTTGTTCACTATACGATCATCCTTTTAATAGATGACCTTAATTACTGATGACATGAACTGTAGGCTGGTAATTTGCTATGAAAGAGAGGAGGTTTGTAAGGAGTGCATTCGTAGAATCAATATGCTCTACGATCAGGATGATGATCATAGTGACTCTACGATTTGGGACGATAAGGCTGACTTGGTTATCAGTCGTAGAGTTTAGAGACTATGACCGGAGAGATATGTGCATTTGGTTCATCAATCACATTGTTTTGGGACTTTGTGACTGGAATGAGACAGGGTAGTCCAGCTATGACTAAGTTTACCTTTTGCTTGCCTTCTGAAGATTTGTTTGTCTAAGACTAACTTTTGGACAAAGTGTGGATTTCTTTGATATCCTTGAGCTTGTGCAGAAGTACTGGCATAGATATTAAAGATCCGAAGTTGACTGTAGCGACCATCCATCCAATAATTTTCCTCAATACTGTCTTCTGATGAAGTTTGAACTTCTTTTGACTCAGACTTATTTGCCTTTCCAGCCATTTCAGCAAGTCATGACTCTACGATTTAATGAAGAGATACTCTACGATTTGAGCTAAACGATCGTAGACTTCTCTTTAGCTGAATCATTGATTTGAAGGTATTAACTGAGTTTGATGAACTCTAGTGGTTTAATGAATTCTTGTTGAGCATTTTGTAGACTTTGCTGCAACTGTGGAGAATTCCCTTGAGTTGATGACCTTCCTTCTGATTTGAATGAACTTCACCTCACCGTGATATTAGTAACAACAGATCCGTCAGGATTTACTAAATCAATAGGTGAGTTAAAAGATTAATGAAGACTTTCCTTTGTGACCGGCTTCTTTCTCTTCTAGAGAAATCCAAGATTCAAGTCTTCTTCTTGCACCAGTATTCAGACTTCACTCAATCTTTCATAGATTGACTTCCTTGAAGAATCCAGCATATTTGTTGAGTAAGGAGCTCTATGATATTTATCGTTGAGTCTCGGTACTTTCTTCTCCAACTTCTTTTGATCGTAGGGCTTTTCTTTATTGGTCTTAAAACTCCACCATTGTTTCCTTCTTGTTGTTCTGCCTTATCTAATTCCCCTTTGGTCATCTTCATCCAGAATGATTTATAAGGATGTATACATCAAAAGACTCTTGTTTAGCATTCTATAGATCTGACCTTTCCATAGAATATCAAACAGAGATTCCTTTAATCATCTCAAGCTAGAACTTTGTCTGATGCATTGTTGTTTGATAACATACTGCCAATAGCTAAGTGCATAAGATTTTCTTGATACGATCTTTCCTCTTTCTTGCAAATGGTAGGGTGCTTTCTTAATCGTAGAGTAAATCATTCATGATTACTCTTTATTACCTTGATCTTCTCACCCTTCTCATTCATAGTTATTTTGAAGAAATTTGACTTTGAGAACTTTTGCCTTTTAAATCTGGGCATGTACACGAGGCGTGCCTTGCATGAATTTCTTCATTGATTAAGCTGCTTTGTACATGAATGAGTTTCTTCAGCTCTTCTTGAACTTTAACGATCTGCTGAGTTGATTTTCAGGTCTCGGGCCTGGTATCTGTGATTTAGGAAAGTGACTTTGATATTCATCTTCAAAGACATGGCAGTGAGAAATACATCTGTATTTTTCAATATGATTAATCTCTTAATTTCAGAGTAGTTCCAGAAGATCATTGAAGACCTTTGATATAGATTCCTTTAAAACCAGTAATGCTTGAGATCATCCACTTGGAGATAGGAGAATTACTACTTGTGGATTTCATCATTGATTACCATATGTTGTAGCTTCTGCCAGAACTCCCGACACTGCTTTTTGAAAAAATGAAGCAATTTCTTTGTCATTCATTTTCAGATAAGATCTTTTGAATTTGAGATCTTAAGCTTATCGTAAAGCTTAATGCTGAGCACGTCGAGTGAATACTTGGATATGTGATTGATTCCAGCTGCTGATGTTCAGTATGTAGAAGATAATTTATCACTTTTAAGTATAGATTTCTGTTGGGCTTGCATTTGCCATACACTTTCGAACCGGTGAGAAGTGGTTTTGTTATTGCCTTGCACAGTGATGCTTTCTTATAGAAGAATAGGATTCGGTGTCCTTTGGCATCAAGATTAGAACTTTCCAGTTTTCTTGAAGGCAGAGATACACGTTATTATATTCTCGAGCGAATCAACTAATAACCTTATCAACAGAATATCTTTTGATCTCTTCATCTAGCTGCATCAATTTTACTTTGAAAGTCCACTTGACTGCTTCTTTGCTGAGATTGTCTTAACCTTACTTAGATAGGATTTTAATGATAATAAGTAAGCAGCATCAGATAGTTTATCATCAACATCATTCATATTTATACCTGCAAGAAAAAAAATTTAATTTGTAAGCTTGTTCATAAGAAATGGTTTACTTCAATTTTTAAACTCAAAACAGAGTTTTACTAGTGCCATAGGATCTACTTAAAGCGTGAGCTTTTATGTTCGTGAGAATCTGCCCTGATACCAATTGTTAGTTTCTAGAGACACACAAGTGATCTAGAAGGGGGGGGGGGGGGATGAATAGATCTCTTAAAAACTTTTTTCTTAAAAAGTATATGATATTACCTAATAGTTTATTTAATCAAGATTGGTTTGCACAGCAGAACATTTGTTTGAAAACTCCCCTTAAAGATTTGTAAAACTTCTTAGTTGAGTTTAGACTGTATTAAAGATAACCATTTATCAAGTAAACTAATCATAGCAGATATATATCTATATATGACAGAATGTAAATGACACCAGAGAGTTTAAGTGGTTCGGAGACTGAATAACTCCTACTCCACTCTTCTACTTCATCGAGTAGGAAATCCACTAAGGATGATCCACTCTTCTTTGTTTGAAGGGTCCTTCAAACCCAACAGGTTTGGCTAGTTAAGTCACTAAGACAAGGACACAATTGCCCTCTTCAAGTCCAGTAGACTTGGCTCCTTTAGTCACTAAGACAAGGACACAAATGCCCTCTTCAAGTCCAGCAGACTTGGCTCCTTGTTTATTGATGGATGTTGGAGTTGCTACTGAGTTGTGTTTTCAGTTCTTTTGTCTTTAAGTATTTAGTAGCAGGATGTGATCATACTTGAAATGACATTGAGTTAGGCAATGATGCTTGGCTTTTTTAAGTACTCAATAACTTCTTGTGATCACCCGTTGAGCTGCTAAGCTTTGGCAATTCAGCTCCTTTAGTACTTGATAACTTCTCGAGATGAACTTCTAAGATGACTATGAAGCTTCTTCCTTTTGGTACTCAGTTGTTCCTTCTTATCATTTACAGTTCATGGCTTCTCGAGATGAGCTTCTGAGATGACTGTGAGGCTCCTTCATTTTGGTACTCAGTCGCTAAGATGTCTGTATCAAGTTGACATTTAGGCTTCTCTCTATCACGTGCTTAGCAGCTTTGAACACTTTTCTTGTAATAGAGTCATATCTCTCTATGTCTCTCTCAATTCAGTTTTAGTGTTCTGGCAGATCGTAGAGTGTTCTTCAGCATATTCATTTTTGTTTCACTCTACGATTCTGTTGTTATCCACTCTAATCTCTTTTATTTTCAACAACAACTTTATCCCTGTGAACATCTATGCTTTTATATGCTTGTGCATATTTTACCGTTGGAAAAGGTCCGTTGGATTCCTCTGGCATTGTGCAAATCCTTGATATCTTTGAAGTTGACTTTTTGTTGCTTGTGTCAGTGCTTTTCTTTCTTCTGACATATGTTCTGTCACATCAACCTGTGGCTTCACTTTCTGCATTTTTAGCCGTTGCACTTCCAGAGTTGTTTATCAAGGATTATTATTTTCTTTGATATATTTAATTTTCTGATCCACCATTAAATATCTTCCTTGATTTTGATAACCAGCTGCTCTATTGCTTTCAGAGATGTCCCATTAGTCATCCTATTTTCACCGTCCTTCTGAGCAGTAGGTCCTGACTTATAGTCGTTTAGACACAAAGTCTTCTGTGACTCTGACATGCATATGAATTTTAACAGCACATAATCTTTCTTTAATCTGGTCAAGGAATATTCTCTTTTCTCTCATACCATATTGCAGTTCTGTAAATTCACTAGTTTCGATCTTCATAGTGAATTCGTAGAGTGGCTGTCTGATTATTCTGACTCTACGAATTTAGCTCCACGATTGTTACTTAAAGTAAGTCAAGTAAAACGTTGAGTTGGAGCGATCTTCTCTCTCACTCTATGATTTTGCTATTATGTTCAGATCATAGAGTTACTGACTGTAGTGCTTTACTTTACGATTTCGTTCTATGATCTTGTCCTTATGTGCAAATCGTAGAGTTGCTAACTGCAGTGCTTTGCTTTACGATTTCGTTCTACGATCTTGTCCTTTTGTGCAAATCTTAGAGTTGCTGACTGCAGTGTTTCTCTTTGCTATTTCTGGGCTTCTCAGTGGAATCGTTGAGTTGTTGTCTTCTTTAGCACACCCTTTATTTTTACTCAACGATTATACCATGTGTAGAACAATTGTCTGTATTGTCTTGTCTTCTGGTTTCACTCTATGATTTCGTCTATCTGTGCAAATCGTAGAGTTCTCGTATGTGCTTGCTCTTCAAATCCACTCTACGATCTTGCCAGTTTGTGTATATCGTAGAGTACATTTTCTTCTCTAGTTCTACGTTTTCTGAAGGCTTGCTTAGCTTGTCTGTTCGACGATCGTAGAGTTCTGCTCTACGTTTTGTACTTGATCAATTCTTCAATATAGCTTGTATATTCTGTAGAACTCTTGCACATCTGTCTCTCCTTGATGATCGTAGAGTTATCCTAGTATGGAGTCGTATAGTCCACTCTACGAACTGACTTAGTTGCTGTGAAGTCGGTGAGTCCACTCCACGAACAGACTGAATCGTTGAGTTTTCTTTGCTTGGAGTCGTAGAGTCCATTCTACGATAATATTGACTAATCAGATATAACATAAGATCAACCTAATAGATTTGATCTTTTCTAACTAAGTCCTTTTGTACATTATTACATCATTATATATTGAAAGGACTTTACAAACTCTGCTATACACATGTACAACAATGATTTATTCTTGTATTACTATTCTTATATCATTTATCTTTTATGTAGAGTGATTCATAGAGAAAGATCAACCTAACATTTCTGATCTTTAATCTCTAAGTCCTTTGTACACATATTCCTTTTCAAAAAGGACTTTACAATATTTTAACCAGATAACTTTTACTCTTATTATAAGTAGCAGATAGTTTTTAACAAGATTATATTTGTGCTATATAAGTGTGCAATTCATAATAATTGAACCAGGTAATTTATTTCATATACACATGATCATGTAGACAAATATTCAGATTAATAAGTAATCACATAGTCAATTAACCACATAAGCACTTTAAAACATATACGCATATAATCAAGTAAGCACATAGACATATAGACACATTATCACATAAACACTTAGTCAGATACATATGGACAATTAACCACATAAGCACTTTCACCACAATCATTTTTGTACATCAGTCATCATCATCAAATCAAATAACCTTCAACACCCAATAATCACCTTTATTGTCCACCCTATTAAAGGTGACCTTTGATGATATCAAAGTACATAAATTCTCGTGTAATAATATAATGATTTCAGGTCGGAGGATCATTACATCATTGTCACTATGAAAATTTCTTATGACACTTTGCATAATGCTCCATATAGAATTCTTATGGTGGGTCAGTCCAGTACATTGTTCTCTAACATGTACCTATGCATTGACTCAATATCTCACATATTTATGAGCAATGAGATTTGGCCATCAGTCAATCCACATACTAGTCTCAATGCATCATTGTTGTCCTATTAACAATGATACTCGACTAGGGACATTTAAGAACAATGATATTAATTGTAATTATATAATCTCATGTTCATGTCACATACTTGAAGCTATATAATTCGTATAACTATTCTAAGGACTTTTATTATACTAACATTTATATAACTCAGCAAATAAAATTATAATAAAATAATTTATTTATTGAATCAAATATAATATCAAAAATATTAAGCAATTACATCAAATAATTGGCCTCTAGGGCATGAACTCTAACAAAGAGAAGATCTTTCACGCCATATATTATACTAGCAAGACGTTATTTGATGACCAATTGAACTACACTACCACTGAGAAGGAGTTGCTTGCAATTGTATACGCCTTTGATAAGTTCTGTTCCTATCTTATAGGGAGCAAGGTGATTATTTTCACAGACCACTCAACAATCAAGTACCTGATAGCTAAGAAGGATGCCAAGCTGAGGTTGATTCGTTGGATACTTTTGTTACAAGAATTTGACTTGGAGATCCGAGATAGAAAAGGGACAAAAAATCTGGTAGCAGATCATCTGCCAAGATTGTAAAATTCAGAGAAGAACAAATGAGATAAAACGGTGATCAATGAATTTTTCCCGAATTAACAACTTTTCGCAGTAAAGGAGGAAACACCATGGTATGTGGATTTCATAAACTTTACTGTGAGTAAGGTGTTTCCTCCAGATTTGATAAGTCAGCAGAAAAAGAAGTTTCTTCATGACGTTAAATATTATATGTGGTGACTTGGTCACACTCCGATTCTTAGTTTTGATGATGACTTTATTTTTATACTAAAACCTTGGTTTTATTTGTTGAGATATGTGCAACAATTTGAAAATAACGACATATATAGCAAACTGATTTCAACACTGGATTAAAGCTATATATGGAAAGTTTCCTGTCAAAGTATTGGAGGTCTACTTCAAGTCTTTAGGATCTTATGTAAGGTCTTGGCATTAACTTATATTTCAATTCAAAGCTCATAGGATTGCATCATATATTAAATTTAGTGAAAATTAATTTTTATTAAAAATGATATTTTTATTTATTAAAACTGATAAAATTCTACAAGATCTATAAAATAGTGAGAATTAATTATGACACTATGTGATTAAAGTTCCTCGTGTAATTGATTGATAAAATCCTGCATATATATAATTAAATCAATTATGAGTTGGAATTAATAAAGTGTATAGGATCTATGAGTTTAGTACATGATGATGTGTCTCTAACGGTTGTATCCCATAATGTGTGCTTTATATTATTTGTTCTTGATATATTCATTAATTGGGATGAAAATAATTCTTTATAATGTAAACCTTGATTCTTGCTACCAATCATGTGCAACAGTAATATTGTTGCTGGGATTACTCTTTTTTGTCCAAAATGATCACAAGTCCAAATCACTAAAAGTGATAACAGTAACATTCCTTATGGGATACCTAACAGCTAATTGTACACCCCCCCCCCCCCCCCACACATATATATATAGACACAAATTTATATAATATACTAAGTATACAAATTGGAGATACACTACACGAAAGAAAAAGTTTTATTCTCTCACACGAAGTAAACTACTATACTGCTGAAGAATTCCAACAATCTGTTTTTGTTTTCAGCCTTGAATCATCTGATCTAACTTGGTGATATCTTATTTCTTGATCATTGCATTTGGAATTGAGTTTTGTATTGTTATATAACTTGTGCCTTGATCATAGTATTTGGTGTAATCATTATTGAATTTGTACTAATCAAATTTCTGTTGAAGGCTTTTATAATTAAATTCCAGGTAAGCTTAATAGCTTGGTGAGGAAAAGTGCTTAAGTGGTGCATATATGTGCACAAGGGAGCATATGTGCTCAGGGGAAATTGTCCTCAAGGTTGTGAACTTTAATTAAAAAAAGGGTGTTTTGTAAGACAAAGTTATTTAATAAAAGGAGTCTTTAATACTAATTGATATTGGACGTGGAGTAGGCCACTAGAGTAGAGGATATGGGCTGAACCATGTAAAAATTCTTGTGTTCGTGTGATTGGTTATTTTAATTATCTTTATAAACTGCTAGCTCAACTCACAATATTTATTTCCAAAAGAAAATAATTATCTCATCTTATTTTCATTAACAGTGTAAATCAGTTTCTAAACCAATAAACTAAAATCAGCTATTTAGCAGATGGAATTACTTACTATTATAATAAATTATAAAAATTGATATAGTTTTACTCCACACTTATTCAACCCCTCATTCTAAGTGTGCCTATTTAAATTTTATTTGGTATCAGAGCTTGGCTCTACTTATCTTGGTCTTAAAGGTGACTTGTAGGGTAAGATCTTGATATAACACAATTTGGAAGCAACGTACAAGAAGGGTAATCAACCAATCAACCTCCATTGTTACATGGAACAGAAAACTACAACTTTTGGAAGTTCAGGAAAAGGATCTATCTCAAAAGAGATCCTTGGGAATGGTATGTCGTGGAGAATGGTTTGGTTATCCTAAGGAAGGATGATGGTACACCAAAAGCTCTAACTGAAATGGACTCAACTGAAGTATACATGACATCCTACGACTCAAAGGCAATGAATACATTACTCAGTGGCACGGTACAATCTGAAATAGATAAAGTGTCTTCGTGTAACATGGCCAAAGAGATTTGGGATACTCTATACGTGAGTTATGAAGGAATATCAAAAAGTAGGGGAATTAAAGTTAAGTATGCTCATCTATGACTATGAGATGTTCAAGCTAGAAAAGGAATAAACTATCAAAGAAGCTCAAGTTAGATTTTTAGTGCTCATGAATTCATTAAAGCTATTTGACAAGACCATTCCTCAAAGTGAAATAAATCGAAAGCTACTACGGGCTATGCCCAAGAGGTTTGCATCCAAAGTCACTACTTTCCCAGATTATTCTAATATCTCTATTATGGATACTTTAACTTTATTTGGTGAACTAGAGGAATATGAACATCAATTAAAAAGATATGATGATGAGAAAGAAACTCTTAGAAGAAAACTTTTAGCTCTTACTGCAGGAAAAGAAGGAGAATCAAGTGATGACTCAGATGAAGAAATTGCCATGTTATCTAGGAAATTGAAAGGGACGATGCAAAAGAAAAATAAAAGAAAGAATGCTATGGGATCCAACAAGTTTAAGGAAAAGCAGAATGAAGAAACGTGCTTTGAATGTGGACGTCCATGTCACTTCAAGAAAGATTGCTTTCAATTAAAAAGCAAAAGGAAATCAAATTTCAAGGATAACAAGAATAAAGCTCTTATCACATGGAGTGATGGTGATATAGAAGTCGATGCAAACGATGAAATTGCTCAAATTTATTTCACGGGACTTGAAGGAGAATCAATTGAGGTAACTATAAATAATTATAATTTGTTGAAACAAGAAAATGAGAAACTAAGAGAAAAGAATATGTATTTAGAAGATTTAATAAATACTTTAATGAATGAAGTTGATACTTTAATTGAAGAAAAGGAAGAAAATGAAATACCATCTAAAGATGAAAGAGTTTTGAATGCTAAAATTGATTATTTAGATAATTACAAAAAATACTTTACAATAAGGTAAACTTCTTGAATAGTGAGAACGAAAAATTTAAAAATGAAATAAAGATGAGAGATGTTTATATTGATGCCTTTAATGATAGTCTATGTAATAATAATAATGATAAAGAATTACAAAAGAAAATAGAGTCATTAAAAATATCTTTGGCAAAATTTGTTCTTGGGAAAGAGAATTTAAAAGTAATGTTAGGAAAATAAAAACTTAGTTTTGAAAAACAAAAAATTGGATATCAAGTAAAAAATAAAAAGAATAATATAAAAATGTTAAAATCTAAATCACATTTTAAATTGAACCATTGTTCTCCTTTTACTACTTGCACAAATAGTGGAATTAAAGGACACCTACACATTAATTGAAATAAAAAAGTTAAAATGATATGGGTAAGAAAAAATGATGTGTATGTTACTAACACTAGTGGACCCAAAAAGATATAAGTACCAAAACAGTAAACTGTTTTCTTATTGTAAGTATGCCTTAAAACAAAAGTTCCAACTCAAAAGTGGATTCTAGATAGTTGATGTTCAAGACTTGGAGCTAACTCTTAAGAAGAAAAATAGAACGGTGACATTTGGAGATAACAAGACTTGTGAAATAATCAGTGTAGGTAAAATAGGCAGTTGTAAGATAAACATAAACATTGAGAATGTTCATCTGGTTAAAGGTCTTAAATTTAATCTCATAAGCATAAGTCAATTAATGGATAGTGGTTATCAAGTTAAATTTGAAAAAGATAAGTGTTATATCTTTCATGGTACTAATAATTCTACTCTAGTTGCACAACGAGAAGGAAATATCTGTACAATTGATTTTGAGCAACATAATAAAGAAATGTGTTTATTAGCCATAAAAGATGAAACAAATTTATGGCACAAAAGATTGGGACATGTGTACATGGACTTAATAAAGAAGTTATCAACAAGGAATCTTGTAAAAGGGCTACCCAAAATCAACTACAAAAAGAAAGGTATTTGTGCATCTTGTCAACATGGTAAGCAAGTAAGAACGTCATTTATCCCAAAAAATCAGGTATCAACTTCATTGCTTTTACAATTAATACATCTTGATTTATTTGGTTCAGAAAAGCATGTTAGTCTAAATGGTAAATTTTATACATTTGTAATAGTTGATGATTATTCTAGATATACTTGGGTAATATTCCTTAAAACTAAAGATGAAGCTTTTAAGAATTTTAAAAGACTTAAAAAGAACTTGGAGACAAAGTACAATCTCAAGCATATTAGGATTAAAAGCGATAATGGTGGCGAATTTCAAAAAGAATTTATATCATTCTGTGAGCAAAAAGGATTTAGTCATGAGTTTTCCACACCAAGGACACTGTTGCCTTTTTTTTTCTTTTCTAGCAATATAACACGCAAGTATACGCGTTCAATTGTAATACTCAGCAAGCAAGGTATCGTTCCCACGAGGAAGTGTAATAATAACTATCTAAATTAATATTAAACTCAATTAATCCGATTTAAACTCTCACTTCAAATATTTCAATTTTAACTAATTCTTAAGTAAATATCAATAAACTATGGAATTAAACGACCACGAAATAGATTGCAGATAAGATAGATTAAGATTACAACTTCCCCTAGTGTCTCATATAATCACCTTACTCCCTCTTTGCAGTTGATTATTTAAATTAGATCGCTAACCAATAATTCTTTATAATATTTATATGCTGGGTCCGCAAGTCATAAAAACAAATCCTCCTAAATCTGACTGTAAAGCAACAGAATTAACAAGGAACACCCTAATTAATTGATTTACTATATTCCTATGTAAACTAGATTAAGTAGGGATTCAATCTCAGATTCTTTTCTATGGTTGCAAAAGACATATAGGTATATTCCTATCCTATACACTAATCATATAAACCCTTACAAGTTTTATGAACATATGCTATCATACTCATATCTCAATTGATACTCCATCTTTCAATTTCGTATAAATTATCACAGTAATTGTTGATCAGGCAATTAATAATTAAAGCACATAATATGATAAACGGCCCATAAATAATTAATCAACTGTTTAAGAGAGAGTATTGCATTTAAACTACCCACTAGTTTCCATTGTAATCTTAAATAAAATTTAGTTCATAGCATTGAAGGAAAATAACATCAAATTATTATTAAAGCTCATATTCGAGAATTACAATAATTAAAAATTAAGAAAAGATTAAGAGGAAACTATAATAGTCACTCTAAGGTTGTCCCAATCTTCAGCTCTGTAAAAAAAAATCCTCTGGTCTGTTTTGCTTCTCTTCTTGCTCTGCAGAATCCTTCACACCTTTGGTCTCTATTCCATCTTGTTCCTTAGGTTTTGACTCTTCTCTTTTATAGCTTTCAAGTGCTATCCGAATTCACCTCAACCTCCTCACACACAAGACTCAGCTTTAAAACCGCGTTCGGGGACCCACATGAGAATCCTGATACAAACTGGAAACGAGCACCACCGCAGCTGCGGTCATGTTGGGCTCAGCTGCAGTCCTTTAAATTTTATCCAGCGCAGCCGCGGTCAAAACCAGCGCAGCTGCGGCCAAAGTTTCTGATTTCCAGCCTTCGATTGTTCTGCTTCGGCGCAGCTGTGGCCATTCCTAGCGCAGCTGCGGTCCCATTCCAAAATTACGATTTTGCCCCTTAAGTCCCATTTACTGCAAGAGCACCGAAAAACACAGAAACGAGTATAACGGAACATAAAATGTCATGAAAACTTACAAATAATCAAGCTAAACGTATGCAATTCGCATGTATAAAACCCACTCATCAGACACCTCAACAAAATGGGGTGATGGAAAAGAAGAATAGAACCTTACAAGAAACTACACGGACATTATTCCAAAAAAGTAAGCTCCCACAAAAGTTTTGGGCCAAGGAAGTAAATACATCTTACTACATTTTAAATAAAGTACTTATTCGTCCTATTCTTTGAAAAACACCCTGTGGAATTTTAAATGGAAAAATTCCTAATATAAGTTACTTTTGGATCAAAATGTTTTATATTAAATACTAGTGGTAACTTAGGAAAGTTTGATGCTAAATCATATGAAGGAATTCTTATTGGTTATTCTCATCAAAGCAAAGCCTATCGTGTGTTTAATATTAGCAAATCTTGTATTGAAGAATCTGTTCATGTTAATTCAGGAAATATAGAGGTTGTAGTCAATTCAGTAAGACAGAATATTGAAAGCAGCTTGCTGCATCACAATCAGTAAAACAAACAGATCAACGCAGCTCACTAGATGAAGTACAAACAACAAAAATAGCAAACCATATCAGGAAATCAACAAACTAAATTGGAGATTCAAGAAGCTAAATTAGAAGAACAAAATGAAGAATCTTTAATTTTAAACCTCATTCAAGATCAAGAACAGCTACACAATATCTCTATACCTAAAATAGTAAGACACATCAAAAATCATCCACCAGAAAATATAATTGGTGACATTAATCGAGGGATTACCACAAGAAGAGGTCTACACAATTTGTGTGCTTTCACTGCATTCCTGTCCCAAATAGAATTGAAGAATGCAAATGAAGCAATACTTGCTGAGAATTAGCTTTTGGCAATACAAGAGGAACTTCAATAAATCCAAAGATGTCAAGTATGAGAGTTAGTCCCTCCTCCAAAAGAAGGTTTAATCATTGGAACCAAGTAGGTGTTTAAGAACAAGCTTGATAAATATGGAACTATCACTTGCAACAAAGAAAGACTCGTGGCTCAAGGATACAACCAACAAGAGGGAATAAATTATGAAGAAACATTTTCTCCTATGGCAAGATTGGAGTCCATTCGAATCTTACTTGCTTTCAGTTGTTCCAAATAATTCAAGCTACACCAAATAGATGTAAAGAGTGCATTTTTAAACGGGTACATAAGTGAAGAAGTCTATGTAAAACAGCCTCCTGGATTTGAACACGAGAAGTATCCTCATCATGTATATAAACTTAAAAAGGCACTCTACGTACTCAAGAAAGCACCAAGGGCGTGGTACGAAATATTAAGCAAGTATTTACTATCCAAATGGTTTATAAGAGGTAAAATTGATTCTACATTATTTATTAAACATGAAAATAAAGATATTATCATTTTTCAAATATATGTAGATGATATTATTTTTGGTGCCACTAATGTTTCACTTTGTGAGTGATTTTCTAAGTGTATGCATAAGGAATTTGACATGAGTTTAATGGGAGAGCTTAATTACTTTTTGGGACTCATTGATTCTACATTATTTATTAAGCATGAAAATAAAGATATTATCATTTTCAAATATATGTAGATGATATTATTTTTGGTGCCACCAATGTTTCACTTTGTGAGTGATTTTCTAAGTGTATGCATAAGGAATTTGACATGAGTTTAATGGGAGAGCTTAATTACTTTTTGGGACTCCAAATTAAGCAAACAAAAGATGACATCTTTATTCATCAAAGCAAATACATAAAGGAGTTACTGAAAATGTTTGAATTTGATGAGTCAAATTCAAAGGCAACACCGATGAGTACCACAATTAAGCTTACTTTAGATGATAAAGGTATTGATGTAGAAGTTACAACGTATCGAGGTATGATTGGAAGTTTACTATACTTAATTCCCTCACAACTTGATATTATGTGTAGTGTCTGTCTTTGTGCACGTTTTCAAGCAAAACCAAAAGAATCACACCTAAATGTTGTTAAGAGAATATGTAAATATTTATGTGGTACTATTAATGTTGGTTTATATTATCCAATCTGTGAGGATTTTGATCTAAAAGGTTACTAAGATGCTGACTATACAGGTTGCCAAATTGATAGAAAAAAGTACGAGTGGTGCTTGTACGTTTTTAAGACAAAGCCTGGTATCTTGGCATAGAAAAAAGCAAACCTCTGTTGCACTATCAACAATAGAGAGTGAATATCTATTGGCAGGAAGTTGCTGCTCCAAAATTCTTTGGATGTGTCAAACTCTAATTGACTTTGATGTGATTTATGATACTGTGCCTATTTTATGTGATAACATGAGCACCATTGACATAGCTAAAAATCTTGTCTTACACTCACATATAAAACACATTGAAGTTAGGCATCACTTTTTGAGAGATAATGTGTCTAAGGGTTTGATTAGGTTAGTTTTCATTCCTACAAAGCACCAACTAGCTGATATATTCACCAAACCATTAGGTGAAGAAAGATTTTGCACTTTAAGACGTGAACTTGGTATGTGCATGATTTCATGATTCTCTGTGTGAACTTGGTATCTACATGATTTCATAATTATATGATTCTCTATATCAAACTAAATGATATACTCCTGAATGGAAAACTTAATCTACATGTCAACATAAGTTATGCAAATTAATATAATACATGCTGCTACTTTAATATGGAAACATAATTTTTCAAAAATTAGGGAAATTCTATCAGGAAATGATTTTCTTTCACCAAAAATTTGGGAATCAATTTTAAACGTAATTATAGCTTTCCTTGGAAATCGTGTTATCTCTTTCTCCTTCATCTCTGTTAAAAACCATACACAACTTCTCTCTCATACTTTACTCTTATTTCTTCCCTTCAAACCGATCAAAAACTCTTCCTATCCCAAACCCTCATCCTCTATAGCCAAAGCTTTCAGTTGAGGAAGGATGAAGACACGAAAATCCAAAAGGGTCAGCACCGGTGACGACACCCCTGTCATGACCAAATCGGGGCGTACGAAGAAACAGAGCATGGGTGCATCACCAGGTCAATCTAGGTCAAAACATACAAAAGAATAAGTGAAAATGGCTGTATAATCTTTGACTGAAAACTACTTTAGAGGAAATAACTTTGGGGCTCGGTTCAAAACTAACATTATTTCAAAATCCTTGCTTTATGAAAAATCAACGGACTTATTTCTCTATAAACAATCCACTTTAGAAATACTGTTTGATTCTTGTGGTATTGCCTCAATGTTTATCCACCCAACATTGCTGACCCACAACTTGTTCAACAATTCTATACGAATTTTGAACTAAAATAGGGAACTTGCACTTCACTTATTAAGGGAAAATTGTTTGAATTTTCTGATGAAGGTTTAGGGAAAATTCTGTCCATTTTGTTCACCGGTATATGTCCTTTCACACTGAAAGGTGCAATAACAGAACCCTTTTCCCCTCTAATTCAACTTCACACTGTCATGAACGACTCTTCTCTCACTGAAGTTGTTCTTCCCACTACTGTTAAGGTATTACCTATAGCTATTATCATTCATAAAATTGTATGTTCAAACTTGTTGCCTCGCACTGGTGGTGGTGCTAACTTTACTTTCCAGGATTTAGCTCTCGTTTCCACTATTCTAAAAGGGTTGAAGTTTAATTTAACTTCGATGATGTTGTTGCATATGGATAGTTATATCAAACAGAACAAGAAATTCCTTCCATATGGAGAATTTTTTGCTAAAATCTTTTAGCATTTTAGAATCTCTTTTGACAATAAGACATTCCTTCCACTTACTGAATCCATTAATTCAAAAAATCTAAAGATGTCTTATTTGACTCTTACTGATGGTGTATTTCCCCACCTTCATAGAGAGAATCTTCTTTCCCATTCATCTCAGTTTCCACATGACAATTCCTCTATTCTTACTCCCTCACTTGAGATTACTTATGTTCATCATCAAATTCTTGCTAATCAAACCAAAATGAAGACTGAAATGGTAAAGATGAAGATTGCAATGAAGAATAAAATGACAGAGCTTAAACAAAGACTCACTGCACTAGAGATCGAGAACAATAATGTAACAAATTAGGAGGCCACTAATCTGTTTAAACGAGTTGAGGATGAGTTTATAGATTTACAAGATTGTTTTGAAATTCAGACACAGCGATAGTGGCTGCTATGCAAAGAAAAATGAATAGTAATGTATGTCAACTCAGTGATGAGCATAAGTTTGTTAGTAGTTAACTTGGAACAATGGGATCTTTTGTTGCTCATCGCTTTAATGACATTAGTCATTAACAAGCTCAATATCATGTTCCGAACTGACCATAAATCAATTAGAAGGTTGAATTTGCTTGTGACTTTCTGGATTTACGTACTAACCCTGATATCCATATTCCTCGTCCACCTCGTTTTGCCCATGAATTATCCTTGCAGGAACGGATTGCCCGTGTTGTGCATCGCCCATACTTCACCAGACGTGCAAATAATAATGTTGTGATAGTGGACTTAGATGATTGATTCTCTAGCTCTATTCCATTAGCATATTCTGTATTTTCCTATTTTTACTTGTAATTGGGTCTGCAATAACTTTGAATCCTATATTTTGCTTGTTTTTAACTATCCTGCTAGTTGGATATCTTACTTGGTTGGGTTTTAAACTGTTTGGTTTGAATTATCTTGATTATATCTTACTTTTGTTGGTATTTACTTGAATATATTTTTTTAATGATGACAAATGGGGAGGAAAACACCCTAGCAAGCAGCTAGTGACTACATGTTTTCTTCCTTGAATAAAATTTATACAACATGATGCAGGGGTTAAGGGGAAGCATTAATACTAGTTTTGAAAATTGCATGATGCATGGTTTTAGGGGGAACATTAATAATATTTTAAAATTGTTAATTACATGATGCATGGTTTTAGGGGGAGCTTTAATTATTGTGTTATCATCGTCAAAAAGGGCGAGATTATTGACTTGGTCACACTCTGATCCTTAGTTTTGATGATAACTTTATTCTTATACTAAAACCTTGGTTTTATTTGTTAAGATACGTGCAACAATTTGAAAATAAAGGTATATGCAACAAACTGATTTCGACACTGGATTAAAGCTACATATGAAAAGTTTCCTGTCAAAGTATTGGAGATCTACCTCGAGTCTTTAGGATCTCATGTAAGGTCTTGGTATTAACTTATATTTCAATTCAAAGCTCATAGGATTGCATCACATATTAAATTTAATAAAAATTACTTTTTATTCAAAAAGATATTTATATTTATTAAAACTGATAAAATTCTAGAAGATCTATAAAATAGTGAGAATTAATTATGACACTATGTGATTAGAGTTCCTGTTGGGAAAAATCAGTTAATTAAAATTTATTAGAATAATGGAATGATTGATTAATGGATCATGACATGTAAATTGATTGAACCTTCCATGTTGGGTAAATTAGTTAATCAATGATTCTAAGGGTTGATTGATGGGAGCAATTAATTTTAACAAATTAGATATAGAGTGATTGTGAACAGTCAATTACTTGATTGATATTGTCTTCCATAATAAAGGACCTTCCTTTTGACCAAAATTGGCTCACTCTTGTAATTAATTGATAAAATCCTGCATATATATAATTAAATCAATTATGAGTGGGAATTAATAAAGTGTACAGGATCTACGGGTTTAGTACATGATAATGTGTCTCTAACGGTTGTATCCAATAATGTGTGCTTTATATTATTTATTCTTGATATCTTCATTAATTGGGATGAAAATAATTCTTTATAATGTAAACCTTGATTCTTGCTACCAATCATGTGCAACAGTAATATTGTTGCTGGGATTACTCTTTTTAGTCCGAAATGATCACAAGTCCAAATCACTAAAAGTGATAACAGTAACATTCCTTATGGGATACCTAACAGTTAATTGTACCTCTCTTTCTCTCTCTCTTTCTCTCTCTGTCTCTCTCTCTCTCTCACACACACAAACACACACGTCCAGCTGAACGAAGAGACATAAATTTATATTTATATAATATACTAAGCATACAAATTGGAGATACCATTGCACTGAAGAAATTTTTTTATTCTTTCACGTGAAGTAGACTACTATACTGCTGAAGAATTCCAACAATCTGATTTTTTTTTCCAGCCTTGAATCATCTGAGTTAAACTTGGTGATATCTTATTTCTTGATCATTACATTTGGAATTGAGCTTTGTATTGTTATATAACTCGTGCCTTGATCATAGTATTTTGTGTAATCATTATTGAATTTGTACTAATCAAATTTCTGTTGAAGGCTTTTACAATTAAGTTTCAGGTAAGCTTTATAGCTTGGTGAGTAAAGGTACTCAAGTGATGCATAGGTGTGCACAAGGGAGCATAATTGCTCGGGAATTGTCCTCAAGGTTGAAAACTTTAATTGAAAAATGGTGTCTTATAAGGCAAAGTTATTTACTAAAAGGAGTCTCCAATACCAATTGGTATTGAACGTGGAGTTGGCCACTAGAGTAGAGGATAAGGGACGAACCATATAAAAATTCTTGTGTTCGTGTGATTATTTATTTTAATTATCTTTATAAACAGATAACTCAACTCACAATATTTATTTTCAAAAGAAAATAATTATCTCATCTTGTTTTCATTAATAGTGTAAAGCAGTTTCTAAACCAATAAACTAGAATCAACTATTCAGCAGACTAAATTACTTACTGTTATAATAAATTACAAAAAATGGACATAGTTTTACTCCATATTTATTCAACCTCCCTTTCTAAGTGTGCCTATTTAAATTTCATGTGGGACGAGCCATTCTTATTCAAATAGTGTGAAGATTAAATGGTAGGAAGGTGCACGCCTCAAGAGGAGATGGAGAACATACTTCAGCATTGCCATGCTTCAGACTATGGGGGAAATTATGGAGGAGAAAGAACAACGGCTAAGGTTTTACTCTGTCGCCCCCAAATTTAGGTTTCTTGAACCTCGAATTCGGTGTTTACGATCTAACACTTAAACAACATTCATATACTTAATCTCTAATAACTAGCGAAAAATATATAATCGTCATTACAAAATGTACCATTATCCCAGGTAATACTAACCTTAAATACATCACTATTATATCATAAAATAAAAGGTTTACATCTAACCAAAATTTATTACAAATAATATTAATTACATCTACTTGTTCGCCTTTGTTTTACCTTTGTCCTTCTTAGAGCACTCAGTCTTAGCTAAAATATGTTCATGATATAGAAAGGGTGAGCAACTACTTAGCTCAGGAAGTTTAAATAAGCAATGAAGGTATATCATGAATGAAAAAGAATTAACTTTTGAAACTTCAACAATATACAATAATTGTGAAGGCATGTAACGACGGATAATTATTTCCGTTTGATTTAACATTATATTTTTTCTTGTTGAAAGGTAACAAGACCGTGAACACATTTAGAATACTAACAATTACAATAACTAATAATATCCATGATGTCATAAGACCATAATTTCGTTGAGAATATTAACAACCATACGTCTGCAAATATCCTAGATGCGTACTTTAGGGGTTCAGCCTAACATATCTTATATTATGCATAACATAACCATCTAACGACGTAACCACGTCTGTAGGAATTATTTTATAGTTTTTAAATTGTTTCCTTTACTATGAGGGTTGTTCAACTTAACTTTTACATCAAATTATGCACCACAACAATATAATTTGGACTAGCTTCAAAAGATTCAAGTTAATGAATTAATAGATGCATGGTCAAGCCAAAACAATTAGCATAAACCTACTTCTTAAACAATTCATATTAAGAACAAGTCATACGAATGCACATAAGTGCGAATACCAATAAACAACCATGAAATGAAATAATTATCAATAATTACTCTAGCTTGAACAATAAAACAGGTTTTAGTTTAAAATAACTTGTACAATAATAATTGAGTAGGGTTAGAAAACTTGTGTGTCACGTTGATTACAGCTAATTCTTACTTATCATCCTTTAAACAACCTATATAATTAATAATTTAGTCTACCAATTAGTAACGTACATAATCGATTTGTCTTACTTTAATATTCACACTAAACTTCTTTAACTTAACTAACATTTAATTACTTGTAATCTACCGATTAATACATCACAAAATAATTCAATTGTTTCTAATTTAATGTCTTTACTTTTATTAATTTATCTAACATTTAATATTACTTAATAATATTTAAACATCACAATTGGGTCCCATAAGAATATTATTAATTTCAAAATACTTTGACCCATTTTGATTTAAACTTAGTCGACCCGACCAGGTTACCGGGACCGACTAGACCTGGTTCAATAAAATAACTTTTTCAAAATCTGACCCTAAAGCCCCGACTTCCAAATTTGAATTCAACTAAAAGCCCTAGCCCTGGCTTTCAAAATAGAATACATTTTAGGTTGCTTTTCTTTTCTTCAGATTTTTTGATTTCGATCGTTTTTGTTTATCACTTCATATCTTGCTCGTTATACATCCGATTGACACCACATTTGAACCATGGCTAGTTGGATTCATGTATTAACATAATCCAAAAGCCTTAAACATTTTTAAAGAATTTTGATAGATCAAATCTATGATCAAAATACTAGGTTTATCAAAGTGACTCATTTTATATAGAAGATCATCATAAATCCGTTTGATCATATTTTTCAATCGTTCAAGTTTGGTTATTTTCAAAACTCATTAACACAACATATACCACTTCTAGATATCAAAAATAATTAAAACTTAGGCTATTATTTTGTTGGAAACCAACACCCATATCTAGAGTTTCTAAGTTTAAGTTTTAAAACTTGTTCTTCTTAACTTTTCACATACCAAAACACATAACACACACCTTTAACATACTAAGACATTTATCATACACCTTTAACCATAGATCTTTACAAATACATGGATACATAGCCATATAGCCAAGAAAAATAAGTTTTCACCAATAGTTTTCAAAACTACATACGTATACAACTCTCATTGACCGATCATGGCATAACACACAAGTAGATCACATACGAACACATAACTCCATAAAAGCTCCAACCTTATCCCTTCGGATCCACCATGATCCTCTTCACAACAAAATCTCCCACAACCAAACATGGAAGACACAACCAAACAATAATAAGAAAACTAGGGTTTTGGAAACTTTTAAACCTTTCAATGGAGATCTTCCTCTTGCTTATGAACTTATCTAGACTCCTTCCTTCTTCTTCCTTTGATCCACCCGAAATCCCTTACACTTACTAACACTCAAAGTGTTTTGCTCTAAAGAATTTCCTCACAATTGCTCTCACTTCTCTCTAGATCTCTCTCTTTACAATACTTGAAATTTCTAGCAAATGAACAACTCTTAATAGCAACTTAGGCTTTCCTATTTATAAGCCTCTAAGAGTATCACAATAACTCCCTTAATCTACTAAAAATAGTCAATTAGGAACTCTAATTACTCTTACTATTTGATGGATTGACATTTTTCATTGACTATGTGATTGATTAGAGTTGGTGAGTAGTTGGTAGGAGTGGTTGAGCTACTTTCTACTAGAGTAAAATAGAAGTAATATAAAGGCTATAAGGCACCCCAATGTGGCCCTCCTTTTTCTCTATTTTTAATTTTCTTTTACTATATATATATATATATATACTGACACACAAAATGCCATTGGGCTCTATTTTGGACTCCACAATTAATTCATTTAGGCTAGCCAAATAACTTCCATTTGGGCTCCCATTACCTTGGGCTAACTATACTTAATTCAATGGCTACCTCATTCAAAATTATAATACTTGCAATCATAAAAGGTTAGGGCTACTAGTTTATCTTCCATTGGGCTAGTTTACATTAGTTAATGGAATACAAGTGAAACACGCAATTAAAATAGTCCACTACTTTCCTACTAGATTAATTACTTAATTTCTTAGGCTTAAATAAGTCCCCACACATGCAAGACTTATCTTAAAAAGATACGGGTTCATAATTTAATTCATTGTGGAATAACACATAATTTAATTAGATTTGCTTTATTAAAACATTTGGACTACTTGATTAGGTTAGTTTGTAAAATCTTAACACACATTAGATTAACACTTGATTAATCTATTATCTTGTTAGACTATAATTAAGTCTCTCTTAAGTAACACATATCATTTGGACTTCTAATATAATTACCCATATAACATACAAGTATTCCCATATTAGGTTAACTTAATCAATGCATTTATTTCCTTTCTCTTCATTAACCATACAAGTAAATCCTTTAGTGATTGTTAATTTTCTTCTTTGTCATTTAAGGCCAACATTCAAGCTTTATGACTTCATCATAAAAGCTCCTCTTACATTTCATTGATTATCTTCATTAATTCTTCCTCTTGGCTTTATTTTTTATTCTTTAGTTAATTCTTTTTATTTAAATTAACTAACTTACTCAATTCTTAACATGTAACACACATACACATATCTACATTATCACCCACAATATTTCCTCATTAAAGATAAATAATAATAATAAAGAATTAGATTCTTAAATATACATAGTTTTCTTGGTCATTATATTCTCCCCCTCCCTTATAAGGATTTTGTCCCCAGAATCACTGCTACCAGGTTAATTAAAAATTCTTATAATTTTTCTTCTTACCTTTTTATCGAATATCCCCTTAGCCTTTAGGCATTGTGGTTCCTCCAATCTATTTCTCAGATGACATAAACTCCTTATAAGTATATCGAAATTAAATCCTTGGACAACTTACGTTCCACTCTCCTTGCACAACCATTTTGATGTAAATATACGATATGTGTTACTTACATATTCGCGACCTCTATATTAATAGGGTATTATATCTTTTCTCTAGGTAATTCTAATCGTTTAGTGAAATCATCGAACACAATTGAACATATAGTACTCAAATCAAATAATACCTAAATATTTATATTATTGATCGACATGATACATGTCACCATGTCCTTTGACTCCATCACGTCTTGAATAGTCATATTAAGCATCCTTGCCGTCAGCCTTCTCGGCTGCACGAGTCCTCCAATCGTCAACTTGTTGTTGTTGCTCTTGTTTTCACTCCCTCCATCATTCCCTTTTATTGGACAATCCTTGATTTGATGATCTACCAAACCGCACACAAAACATCCTTTGCTATTTTTTGAGGTGGAATAGTTATAAGCAACGTGCCACTCCTGCCCACACCTATAACAACTATTTGTTCATTTCAAACAGATCCCTTGGTGGTTTCTTCCATAATTCCCACACATTTCTATCTTCTTTTTCGATTATCCCAGTTTATCCCTAACACTAATATTATGGTTAAATGTTTTGTACTCTTTTGGTTGCTTGAAATTTCCTTTGACGGTTGTCATTCATAATGTCATTTATGAAGGTCACTCAAGCTAGTCATTCATAGCTATAATAAGCTCATTTAGGTTCTTAATTGACTAAGTGATAGTTGATTAGGAGATGTTAATCAAGCTTGCACAAGTCCTATAAATAAAGCCCTTCACTTCACCTAGTAGAAGTTTGTTCATTTACTCAATTTTACTAAGTATTGAAAAGAAGGTTCTTAGAGAGAAAATAGTAAGAAAGCTTGAGAGAAGTTGTGAGTTAGAATAATCTAGCTCAAGTGGTAGTCCATTTTGGGTACATCAAAGTAGCCAATGTGGAGTCATCTAGTTTAGCGTCTTACTTTGGAAGGAAAAGGAGAAGAACATCAAGAACAAGAAGGTTTAAAAGTGCTCTATACCTTTAGATCTTTTTCTTTATAGTTTATTTTGGTATAAGTTATAACATGCTTGTTGTGGGAGGATGTTTGTGAAAAGGAAGCCATGAAGGGTTTCGAAGGTATAAGGATGGTAATATGATGGAGAATATATGCTTGTATGAGATCTAAATGTGTGTATGCCATATTAGGTCTAAGGTGTATGTATGTGTTTGTAGTTGAGAAAAATAATGGTGAAAACCTATTTTTAAAAGCTATATGATCTAAATACTCAAGCATTTTTATAGATCTAGAGTTTATGTAGCCATTTGAGGTATTATATATTCATGTATGCAAATATGTATATATATATGCATATATGTATGTTAACTAGTTGTAAACACTAGCTTGATCGTTAGATTGATGAGTTGTGATTTGTAATATGTAAGTTGTTTATGTGATTTTTGTATCTTGGATGATAGATCAATAGGTTACAAAGATAACCTCATTGTAATCATTGAAAAAGATGTTAAAATGAAGAAGTTACGATTTCTCTAGCAAATGATATCATTTTTCAAAAAACCCTATTTGGTTTAATGAGATTGATCATGGTTTTGGTGTCTCAAATGATTTTGATAAATTGATCAATTCATGAATTCTTGTAGAATATCAAGTTAGTAAGAAAACAAAACAAGTTTGAACTAATTTGGAGGTGTATTAAATGTTTTATGCATGTTTGATCAAAGTTGGTAAAATCTATAAATAAAAATAAAAATGTTTACTGACCACCAGGGCTGCGGCGCCGATTTGTAGTATAAAACAGGGCGCTGTAGCGTCAGTCCACATTTTTTAATATTATTTTTATTTAAATCGAGTCGGGTTGGGCTATGTAATCCGTGTAGGGTCGGGTCTGTTAAGGTCAAAACGGATCAGAAAATGTATAAATTAAATAATATTATTATAGGACCCAATTAAAGTAATTAAAATATTATTAAATATTTAATTAATTATTAAATAATTAATAATATTATAAAATAATTAAAATATTATTAAATAATTAATTGTTTGCCTAATTTTTAATAAGAATTTACACGCAAATATACGCACCCCACAAGTAATATAATGATTAACTCAAGGGTCGAACCCATGGGAAATTAAAAATAATTATTACCAAATACTAATTTAATAATTAATTCAACAATCGCAATTAAATTATAAAATAAACTAATTAAAATTATTGACTAAACTAATTTAATGATAAGGATTAAATCAGATTAAAAATAATTAATATTACAATTTCTCCCAATGCTTCATTTAAATTTTTTCACTTTTTTTTAATTAATTAATTATATAGAATTGTTAACTGAGAATGCTTAATTATTTATTAACATTTTTCAACAATTAATAAAAAGACCTATTTCAGTATGTTGCGATATTCATGCAAAACACTTAAAATAGATTCGTTAAGAACAAACTCTTAATAATGTTACATGTGACATATATATATATATATATATATATATATATATATATATATATATATATATATATATATATATATATACACTATCATGCTAATTTTTCTAAAAAGAATAAACAAATTCACATGTTATCATATCTGAATCTAAACCTATAATCCACTTTTGATTTCATATAAATTATCTCATTAATTATTGCGCAAATAATTATACATGAACGTACAAAATATGATAAATAATCCATATATAATCTTTAATAATAAAAAAGAAAAAAAATTAGTTTAAACTATACATTGGGTTCAATTGCAATCTCAATTAAAGATTAGTCCATAACTGAATAATAAATTATTCACAAATAATTCAACATCTCAAAATTACAAAAATAAAAGTAAAAGAAAAGAAATCAAATCTGTGTTTTGATATCCGTCTGTCACTAGGATCACTGTGTCCAATTCCCAAGCTCCGCCTTTAATTCTCTATTCCTTCGCGTTGAATATTTGCTTCTAAACTAATAAAATCAATTTACTTTATAATAATTATATGCTAAAATCTGCTGTAATATATGTTAATATGAGTCTCATAGTGCATTTTTAAGTGAAAATAAAAATCCTAATCAAAAGCAGAATAAAATTCATTTCGGAATTAAATTCTAGCAAATAATCCGTTTTGCAGCATTAATATGCTAAACAAACACGCCCTTCGCACTCTGACAGCTAGCAGCTTCACACCGCCCAAGCGTCCGTGCATGGCGCAGACCTTTCTTCTTTCTTTTATTAGCCCAACGACGCCGAACTATGCCCCTTATTGCTAATCATATGAGTCTGCACTTGGTGCGATAGCTTGTTATACTAAACATACCAAAACGTTGTTGTGTCCTTATTGATTCTGAATTACTTTCGTGCCTAGCGCACCGTTGCCCTTGTCAGTTTATTTCCAAATTACCACTTGCTTTCATTTCTTTCATTTTCTCCTACAAAATAAAATAATAAATAAATAATAATAATATAAGATAATAAAATTAATAATAATGCATAAAATTAAATAAATTACATAATATCAATTGAAATGCTTAAAAATTAACAAATAATTAAGTCTAAAAATATTTAATAAACATGAATAAAATCCACTTATCATTAATACTATTTGAAAATGAATAAAATATTTTTAAATGATTAATAATATTAAAAAGTGAATAAAATATTATTAAAAGAATAATAATATTAGTAAATAAATAAAATATTATTAAAGGAATAATAATATTAGTAAAGGATAATAATATTATTAAATTATTAATAATATTAGAAAATGAGTAGATTATTATTAAATAATTAATAATAATAATAAGTGACGTAAATATTATTAAATGATTAATAATATTAATATGTGATTAAAATATTATCAAATGATGATAATATTGCTAAGTATTTAATGTATCATTAAATGCGTAATTATGTGATTAAATGTTAAATAATTATAGTAAGATGTACAAAGGTTATTTATATGAACCAATATGTGATGTACTAATTGAAAGATAAACCTTGTTAATGTTAGATTTTTTTAAAGAAAGTTAATTTAAATTGCTTTGCAGTAATCAGCAGAACAGACAAGTTTCATATACCCAGACTTGTATTTACTTTTCAAGATCTCTAAGTGGTTAATTCTTAAAAATTAATCCACATCGATATTATTATTGTTAATCGCACTTGTGTACACCTAAAGAATTGTTTTATTATGGAACTGTGAAACATTAAAGTTTTTTTTATTCATGAACTACTTAAGAAGAAAAGTTTGAGCTAATTGTTTTGGCTAGGCAATACATGTATGAATTCATTTACTTGAATACTTTTAAAAACTAATCCAAAACCAATAGTTGGTGCAGACTCTTATAGTATGATTGAGAAAGGACAACCCTAATAAGGAGAATATTATGGAAAAATTGACTATGCAGAATATTTCTAAATGTTATGCATACATATAGGGTACAAAAGGATGATCCCGTCAAATACCAAAACACTAAAAGGTTCAGCTAAATTACTGATATACCTTAGTATTAGTTCACGGTCTTTAGTGTCCATTTAATAGTAAAGACTCAAACCTTCTTTTTAATTGGAACTTGATTCTCGACCCTTCACAATTATTATATATTATTGAAATCTCAGAAGTTATTTATTTTCGATCATGATATATCATTTGCGTATTCAATTGTTTACTTGATCTTGCTGAGCAAAATAGTTGCTCACCCTTGCTATATCTTAATATTTTTCAGCTAAGTCATAATGCTCTAAAAAGAACAAAAGCAAGGAAAAAGTTCAAGATTAGATTAATATGCATGCTTAGTTATTTTGTTAACTTTTGTAATTTGCTTATGTAAACCTTTTGAACAATTTAAGGTGTATGTTTTGTATTTATGTTAAGGTTGTTAAACCTTGAGATTTGAAGAACTTTTTGTAATGGACAAATTATATTTATATATTCTGCTTTAGTTTATAGAATGTGTTTGGAGATAATGAATCATAAGCACTAAACCCGATATTTAAGGGACCCGAATTTATGGGCGTCACAGGTTGGTATCAAAGTTGTAGGTTATAAACTTTAGAATGCGAAAACCTTTAGGATATAACTTTAGAAGAGTCAACTCACTTCGAGTTTTAAAAGATGGTTTTGGGTAATTCATCAAATCGAGTTATAACAAAATAGAATATACTTTTATTTTATCAGTAAATATATTTTATTGTGATATTGATGGCGTTTATTTATTTGTTGTTTATGTTGTGATTGTAGGATGCGTGAAGATGGTTAGTCTAGTCATGCGATAGAGGATGAACCCGTTGATAAGTATATCATGTGGATGAAGTTAGTTGCATCTAAGCCAGTCTAGCTAGCTGTACAGGATGAGTCAGAGCTAGAGATGGACCTTACGGAGGATCCTGAGTTTAAGCCAGAGATGGAGTTTGTTGAACATTGAATGATTAAATTTGATGATTAGAAATAATGTACAAGGACTGTATTAGATAAGATCAAAACTGTTAGGTTGATCTATGTTAATTGTATAAAAGTCTTGTGTGTTGTACTAAGACTTAGATAGATCAAAACTGTTAGGTTGATCTGTTGATGTAATAAAAATCGTAGAAAGAACTCTACGATTTGTGTCAAGGAAACTCTACGATTTGAACAGACTCTACGATTAAGGCAACCAATTGTAGAATGGACTCTACGACTGTGATTCAGAAGACTCTACGATCAAGGCAACCAATCGTAGAATGGACTCTACGATTGTGGTCCAGAAGACTCTACGACCAATCAGACTATGTTCTTTACGAGACACCTTAAATTGAACTCTACGATCAAACAGTCTAACAGTTGAGTAAACTCTACGATGATCAGTAAGAGATGATCCTTTACAGATCAATCACGTTAGCAGGGATATTCGTAGAGTTGATCACATAAGGTCGTTGAGCAAAAAGGCAAGAGACTTCACATTTCTCAGATCAGGAGCTATTCTATTCTAGCATTCAATCTTCATCAATGTAACCAAAAAGGAAGCCTCTACAAATCGATCAAGTCAGAAAAGTCAGGAGTCTGACCCAAGCGCACTATGGAACAGAAAGAAGACTTTCAAGGCAGAAGACTGTGTCCTATCAGTCCTATAGTTTGGAAGGACCAAACGACTCTATAAAAGTTGGTGGGAACCTACAACTGACATATCTGTCCCAAAGGAAAAAGGAAACAACCTTCCATGGACTAACAGGTCAGATCAAATAAAATCTCATCAGAGCTTTAATGAGCTATATTAATATAATATACAGCAGCTCTCCTCTGTGAGGTAACAGAAAGAAATACAAGTTCAAGCAGATGATCCAACGGGAAGAAATCTGAAGCCCTAACTTCTTAAATACTAAGATCAGCAAAAGAGAAAAAGTAGCACTGCACAAAAAGAAAAACGCAAGAAGTGAAAAAGATTGAACTGATAAGAAAGCCTGCACTGCTACTAAGCCCTTCAAACACTCAAGCTGATAAGCAACTTAGTAGCACATCCAAATATACATCAATCCAGAAGAGTTCTTTGTGAATCAGTGTAAGCAAGTCTGTTAGACTTGGAGAGTTCTTTGTGAACTAGTGTAAGCAAGTCTGTTAGACTTGTAAAGTTCTTTGTGAACTAAAATTCCAAGACTGCGGGTCTTGAAGAAATCTTAGTGATTCAGATATTGTAAAAGTATCCTTAGTGGATTTGCTGCTGGAAGAGCAAAACAGTGGAGTAGGAGTATTGTGTGCTCTGAACCACTTAAAACCTAGAGTCTCTCTCATTCTGTCTTTCATTTGCTATATCTGCCATATAATTGTTTGTGGAATTATTAATTTAACATTTCAAGAAAAGAATAACTAAATCATATTCCGCTGTGTTAAACTTCTGTTTAAGAATTAATTAAGTGAGATCTTTTCAAAAAGAAGAAATTTTAAAAGAATCTATTCAACCCCCCCCCCCCCCCCTTTCTAGATTTCTATTGTGTCATTGGGAACTAATAGAGTTGACTGACTATGAGGAGAATGTCATGGCTGAGGGTGACCTGATTGAGGAACTAATGGACAAGAATACGGAGCTAGAAGATAAGGTGGCAGAGCTAGAGGATAAGGTATAGGAATACGAGGATTCTGTGGAGCATATTGGTTCCTTAGCACATTTACTTGTTGGTCAGGATATTGAGCTGAAGTCAGCAGAGGTAGAGTTGAAGGTCCAACAGCTGCAGACATAAAAATAGTCTATTAAGGCCTATTGGAATAAGGAGATAGAAGCTAGGAATGAGATGGAGGTACAAAGAGATATTTCCCATGAGCATATACGCGAGCTAGATGATGAGATTCATGAGAAGAAGGTGAAGATAGATAGGGTCAACTACTCATTTCGGCCTTCATTTGGAAGATTTCATAGTAGAGTATTCTATGACCCAGTGGAAGATTGCCAAACTAATCACATTATCAACCATGGTTGGGTGATGGAGATTTGGGATGAGGAGTACAAAGATGCAGTGCGTCATGGGATGTACCATTATTAGTTATTTTATGTTGATATTTATATATAGATGTAGTTAAACCCAACTTTTATGGTGATAGAGGGTTAGTATGCTTTGTAAATCCCAACTCTAGAAGTTAGTGGGATATGTTTATGTTAAATCCCATCTTTTGTAGTCTTAAGGGATAGTTGCATTTATAGTAGTATGCTCGGGATGTAAAGTGCTAGACACTACTAGTAGTATAAAAATATAAATGTAGTTATGTTTATGTTTATATGCTTTGGATGATTAAAGTGTTTACATTAAATGATAAATGCAATAAGAACAAAAAGAATAATAAGGGATAAAGTAATAACATAAAATTTTCTTTTCTCTTAAAACAGATAATGACGCCACGAAGACAACCACAACGAAACCCAATGGTAGAATAATTGGTTAATAATGAAGGAGGTCATGTAGTCTCAATGCAATTTTTTTTTTATATATTAGTAGAAGCAATGCAAAATCGAACCCCAGCTAAAAGAAATCCGTTGAAGAATCTATTGGTGAACTTTTAAGACTTTAAGGTAGTTGGTCTGCCGGAGTTCAAGGGGACAACGGACCCATTTGAAACTCAATCATGGGTGAAGAAAATGGAGAAAACATTCATTATTGCTAGAATCTCTGAGGAGCAAAAGATGGCTTTTGCTACCTAAATGATGAAAGGTGAGGCTAATTTCTGGTGGGAAACTAATCAAATTATGGCAGGAGAAGGGGTATTAGTGTGTGATAGGTTTAAAGAGTTATTTTTTGAGAACTACTTTCCACGTAGTATGCGAAAAAGAATGGAGGTTAAATTTTTGGAATTGAAGTAAGAGAATATGTTAGTCCTGGAGTACGGCGCAAAATTTAACGTGCTAGTTAGGTTCGCTCTACTTCAAGTGGACACTAAAGAACGAAAGTCACGACGATTTGAAAATGGGTTGAAGCCTTGGTTATTCAACAAGGTAGCTGTGTTGCAGATTGACTCTTTTTTTACTTTGTTGGAGAAGGAAATCATTGCTGAAGCGGGAAATGAAGCTTTATCGAAATACAATTAATAGCAAAAAAGGAAGAAAAATAATGGAGGGAACAAGGACGGCAGCAGTAGTGGTAGCAACAGCAACAAACACAAGTGGAATAATAACAATAATGACATGAGCTTAGGGAACCAGCTGGGGAATTCACAAAAGAAGAGGGCATGTAGTAACTATGGGAAGAATCATTGAATCAAAGATTGCCCAATGAAGAAGGATAATGATGGAGGAAGTGGCAACATGAGCAATAATAACAAGTTAACTATTGTAGGACCAGTTCAGCAGAGTAAGTCGATAGCCCATACCTTCAACATGACTGTGCAAGACATAGTAGCATCAAAAGATGTGATGTCAGGTATTATTCTGAGCAATAATATAAATGCCTATGGATTATTTGATTCAGGTGCTACTTGTTCATTTGTGTCTGATGATTTTGCTAGAAGATTGGATTTACCTCATGAGAAGTTAGAGAACCCAATGAATATGGAGGTTGCAAATAAGGAAGTGATCCATGTCGAGTATATACATAAAAATTATTGTGCAGAGATAAGGGGTCATAAGTTGTGAGTAAATTTAATTTCGGTACGCTTAGGAGAATGTGATATCATCCTAGGGATGGATTAGTTATTTAATCATGGAGCAGTGATTGACTGTCAGAAGAAAAACGTACACCTTCATACACCAAACAAGTCTAAGGTCGTATTTTATAGCAGCAAGTCGCAGATACAATCTTGTTGTCTGACGATGATGTTGGCCAAGAAATTGTTAAAGAAAGGATGTGGAGTATATCTGGCTCATGTAGTGGATACACAGATGGTGAATCCTGAAATGGGATGGATACCAATAGTTAAGGAGTTCATAGACGTTTTTTTGGAGGAACTTCAAGGTCTTCCGCTGGATAGGGAGATAGAGTTTGTAATTGATTTAGTGCCGGGGACCTCGCCAATATCGAATGTAACGTCCCAAAATTCCCATACTCGCTACAACAGACTTTGTGCGTTAAACTCCATATATTTACCAACTTAACCAATGATCCCATAATCATATTAGTTGTACTAGTCTATTTTAGACAATTCTTTAAAAATTTATTTTACTTAATTTCTAGATCTTAACTTAGTCTCGATCTCATCCTTTTCTATAAGTATCAACTTATAGTTCATCCGTATATATATGGATAACACTAAATATACTGGTCAATTTTTAACCTTAAGATTTAAACATTCTATGCTTTAATATATCCATGGTTCACAACATTAATAATAGGATGGTTCTTGAAACAAAAGAATCTTGCGATAAATATTTGTGTCATTATCCGTGGCAAGATTTCTTTTCTTACAGAACATACCATATTATTCAATACCCTTACATGAATACATATCGTCATAGAGGTATCTCTTCATATCGATATTTTTTATTTATCTGAAATTCACAATATTAATAACATACTTGTACTTGGAATTGAGGAATCTTACGATGAATTTACCTTCTTCATCGGTGATTTTGTCTCGAATTCTTACAGAACTCACAATGTTATTCAATATCCTCATTTAGATTTATACTTCTTTTTTAACATTATTTTAATGTTTAACAATTCCAAGGCATATCAAATTTAAAGACATGCCACTTTTTTGATGATAATAACATGATATTATTCATATATTCGGTTACATGATTTGCTTCTTCGTATTACAACAGTCATTATGACTTTATACAAATACAAGTAAATAAAACATGAAACCTAGTATAAGCTTCTTTTTTACGTTCATGATCTTCTTATCATTCTTCTTCAACTGTAAATAAAATTTTATTCGTAAGAATGAGCACTACGGCTCAGTAACTCTAAATAATAACACATACATAGTTTATGCGTTCATATTCTCTTAATTTAATATCACAAATAGCTTTCATTTCAACAATTTATATCAAGTTTTTACAAAAAGCGTATAAAATATGTATATAACTTATAACATAACATATAAGAGATAGAAGACTTGCCTTGATTCGATAATACAGTTTAACTTAATTTCTGCGTTTAATCATATGGACTACAAGGTATGTGAGGTTGACATAACCATTAGTCTTATTACGACTCCATACTTTAGTTAATAATAACTAGTTTATTTATACTTTTCTTGCTTCAATAACATATTAATATAAACTAGACATTCAAGACTAGTTTATTTGTTCATTGCTTTGATTAATTCCAACTTAATGTCACAAGCATATCAGGCTTGGATGTCATGTTTTAATCAAGAATATTCAAATTAAATTAAACATAATAACAACTAGTGTTTTTAATTTTTTATTCTTTATACATGGAATAAAATCGGACATTATATCCGCTTATAAATAGAATTTCTTCTAATATATTTAAAAATGAATTAAGCATTGTAACTGCTAGTAATATGTATATTTTTATAAAATACTAGAAGAAATTTGGTCAATACAGCTGCTAGTATTTTTGATATTTTGACTTTCAAGTTGAAATAAATTGGACATTATAACTGCTTGTAAATAGAACTTTTGTACTATATATCTAAAATAATTTGGGCATTATAACTGCTTATAAAAGTATATTTATACTAAATATAAGAAGAAAAATGAACATAATAAGTACTAAAAGATGTATACTCTAGTGGTTATTATATTCATTTATCTATTCCTTTTGCTTCTGTTGTTGATGCTGTCTCAGCCCTTTGATTCAGTTTTAGTTCATAGGTGAGCAGATTTTCATATAGCTGCTACAATGTCATCTTATAGAGATTATTTAGCTACCTAATGGCAGTGGTCTTGGCATCCCATTTGCTGGGTAGAGCTCGCATGAACTTTATGTTGACATATTTCTTTGGGTAGACCTTGTCAAAGACCTTTGAAACATTGAGAGGGATGCTAAATCTCTCATATGTAGCAGTGATTTCTTCACCAAAGATTTGTCAAAACATCTCATATACTTAAGTTAAGAAAGATTGCTTGTTTTTTTGAACTTCTTCTGTCCCTTCATGCATAACAAAGAAAGCTTCCCATACCCCCATTTCCAGTTCTATAATGGACCACATTTTTGAAAATTTCATCTTCTTGAGTTATGAAAAGATATTTTTAGCCTTTTTGTTAAGAGCTACCAGCTTCTTTTCACTATCTGTCCATTCTGACATTTGCTTGACAGTGACCTTCTTTGGATATTCAATGGATGGAGCTAACTTCATGGGAATGTATGGACCATTAAGCATAGCATCGAAGAGCTCATCATCTATAGTATCCGTGTATACCTGCATACTCATTTTTCAGTTAAAGAATTTATCTTTGTTACATAATGATGGTTTGTTTCCACCACCAAGCTCACAACTGGTTTTGTTGTGTGCCATTTAGATCAACTCAAGCAGTAAAGCTATTCTGATACTAATTGTTATTCCCATATGGCATAAATAGATCTATAAAGGGGGTTGGATATATTCTTTTTAAGTTATAAAACTCAGATTAAAATTATTTACGAAATAATTTATCAGTTAACTTTTTATAGTTATGCACAATGGAATAGTTGAGTTTTATAAATCCCCTTTAAAGAAAATATAAAAACCAGTTAGATGATATTACAGTTATATATCAGTTGATATGGCAGTTGTATAGCAGTTACAAAAAGCTATAAAGCAGATAATGATTTTTAAGAGGTTCAGAGCCTAAACTACTCCCAGTCCTCTCTTCTACCCTACTGAACATGGATCATCCATTATAGGATAAAGGTCACTTAAACCAGGTTCTTCTGAACCAATTATAATTTCACTAAAATAACTAATTTTCTCAAAATCAGGCGAATACTCTGTCTTGACTTACAATATCCCTCTAAAGAACTGATTCAATTATAATCAGGTGATCACTTTGTCTCAACTTTACAACCTCCCTCTAGAGAACTGATTCACTTAGAATTAGATGAGAACTCTATCTCAACGTGCTGTTAAGTTGCGTTTAAGCTCCTTTTTAGAATGACTTAGCAGCAATGATCAATTTCTCAAAAATAGTAGAGTGATTTTTGGATCGTAGAGTAGCCCTTTAGAATCATAGAGATGGTTAGCTTTTCAGACTTGTGTTTAAGCTTTGATCGATTCTGTATATCTCTTTATTAGATTGCCTCTTTTCATTTTGATCAATCATTTCATGTCTTAATGTTAAATCTCTATTTATAGATTTCCTTATAATAATTTGCCCGTTGGAAATTCTCGTTGTTTAGCAACAAAAGTCTTCTGTCAGTCTGTTATAACCACCTATGATTGTCAGCAGTGTCAGACCTTGTCTGTATGCTTTGGAAAACTGTTATTTCTAAATATACCTATTGGAGTTGTAGCTGATTGAACATTTCTATTCTTGTAAAAACACATTAAAGAACTTCAAGATTGTGATGTGTTGAGGAAAATTTATATCCCAAAAGTAACTTACAAGTTTCCACTCCACGATTATGATAAACTTGAACTGTAGAGTCAATGCTTCTGAGAATTCGTTTTATGATTCTTGGTAGTTCTTTGTTTTTGTCTTTTGTCTGGTGACTTTGCGAACTTCCATTGCCTTTACAATATGGTCAACGATTCTACCAGTTTTGCTTAGTTCACTCTATGATCTCTGAAAAACTAAGTCTCACTTCTGCAAACTTAGACTTCTTAGTTTATTACAAGTTTTTACCTTACTATTTGGATCAACTTAACAAGTTTGATCCCTAAGTTATTTTACAATGATTAACTCTTTAAGGACTCTACATATCTTTCTTTCCTAAGTCTTTGTACAACGATTATCTCTTTAAGGACTTTACAATATTACTTATTTTTTTTCTTTAGAAATATACAATAAGTTTTTTGTCATCATATTATCATTAAATCTAACAACAGGGTTTAAACATAAATGTGCTAGCATATAGAACTGGTTATCCACTAGTGTAGTGAATATTTGCTTAAGATGTTTGGTGTGGGCCTCTATGGATGGATTATAAACAATAATGTCTTCAAAGAAAACTAACACAAACTTTCTCACATAAGGACTAAAAATCTCATTCATAATGCATTGAAAGGTGGCTGGGGCATTGATTAACCCAAATGGCATCACCATGAATTCATAATGTCCTTGATGTGTTTAAAAGCCAGTTTTATGAATATCTTCATCCTTGACCCTAATTTGGTGGTACCCACTCCTTAAGTCCAACTTTGTAAAAATCTTGCTCCCCTTAAGCTCATCTGATAGCCCCTCAATTATAGGGATAAGAAATTTGTTCTTCACAGTGATGTTGTTTAAGGCCCAATAATATGCACAAAATCTCCATTTTTATCCTTTTTCTTTACTAACAACACAGGAGAGACGTAAGGTGGTATGCTATGTTTAATTATCTCACTATCTAACTTTTCTTTAACCATTTTTTCAATTTCTATTTTTTTAACGTAGGGATACCTGTAAGGATTTGAATTGACTGGATTACAGCCTGACATGATTGGTATATGATGATCTTGGTTCCTTAATGGGGGTAGTCCTTGGGTTCCTTGAAAATGTCTTCAAATTCCTCTATCAAGTTATTAATTTTTACAGGAAAACGTATTCTTTAGAAGCTATTTCTTCTATTGCATTCAATTGAACTAGAAAATAAGTTTCATCCTTAGGATTCCAATGAAACTTGTCATTCATTTGCATAGTGCAGAGTTGTGCGGTCTCCTCTTGATCCCCTAAGGTTAGTTTTATGCCTTCATAATTAATTATAACCTTTCTTTCCTCAAAATCAAAGATTATGGGACTAACAATTTTCATCCATTGTACTACCAAAATAGCATCATATCATTTTCATGGAATTACATACATTAGAGCTTGGAATTTCCTCTATTTCCCATGTAAATCTTGAAATTACTCTATCACAATCGATGTTTGCTCCATTTACAATAATTACCCTAATTGGAGTACATGGCTCAGTTGTAAGCTGGCACCTTTTGACCAATGTTTTTGATATAAAATTATGAGTGGACCCACTATCTAATAACATACTGATCTGCTTATTCTTAACACGCCCTTTAAGTTTGAGTGTATAGATTCCATGTGTTCCAGTAATTACATGAATAGACACCCCATATTTTCCTTTCAATTGTAATATTTTCTCTCATTCCTCTTATATTATCATTGTTATTTTAAGAGCCGTTTCTTCCATTTGTCGTGGTTGTTTCTCTTCTTTTTCTTCTTCCTCTTCTTTTTCTTTTGTGATGTCGATATAAATATGTTTATTCTTGCATTTGTGCCCTGGTGTATATGTCTCATCACAGTGCTAACATAACCCTTTTTCTTTTCTAGTCGTCATCTTAGTTCTAGTGAATCTTTTGATTGGGTAAGTCCTTGGGTTTTCACCTCCTTTAATGGCATTTTTTTGTTCCTTGGTTGCAAGGAATGCTAGTTTTTGAGGGTATTAGTACTGCCAGTCACATTCCTAGATGAGGTCTGATGCCTTTTGTCTAATGATTCCAAATAAACCTCCTGTCCTAGCTTGATTTATGGCATCCTAGAGAGTAAAAGGCTTGACTACATAAAGGGCAGTAGTAATCTCATCCTTTAAACCACTAAGAAAACTTTCAATGAAGTATTCCTTAGGGTAGTTTTTGTTTTGAGATAATATATGTCTTTAACTCTTCAAATTTCTTAATGTACTTATCCACTTTGCCCCTCTAAATTAATTTATTAAACTGTCTGGTTAGATTTTTATAACCTCATTTGGCAAATCTATTACAAATATGAAGAACAAAATCATCCCAAAGCAGCCAAGGATGTTCATCTTCAAAAGAATGATACCACACATCTACCTCTTCTTTAAGGTATAGGACTACATAAAGGACCTTGGACCTGAGATCTAATAATAGGTTTAACTGGAAGAATTTTTCACACTTCTTAATCTAACCTCTTGGATCCTTGCCTTCAAACTTCGGGAAATTCATCTTAGGCATAGGAAAAGGCAAGAATGGTGAATGTGGTCTTAGGTGATTCCCATAAGTGGTTGAATACCAGGGGTAGGGGTTACTAAGGGTTGAATTGTGGCCATAAGGCATGTAAGAACTGGAGGGGCTAGGCTAAGTAGGACACATGGTGTGTGGAACAATCAATCCAAAAGTGGGAAGGGTCGTTCCTATAGTGTGTGGAAAATCAGTATAGTGATACCACAGAAGCAAGTTAACACTGCATAGAGGGCACCTAGAACTGACAGCAGTGATATGATTCATTATATAAGGTCAAGTGTAGGGCAACATTATATAAGGTCAAGTGTACTTAGAACTAATAGGCGTATGCTTTAAGGTGCAACATGGGCTTGATTGAGTAATGGTAACTGTGGAGGAAGTCTATGTGTTGTAGTAGGAATATTCCCAAAGACTACATAGTAGTGATGGAAATAACAGTAGTCCAAATTGAATATGTGGAGCAGTCTGCGTGAGTTGAGAAACATGATGTGAATATGATGGTGGAGGATGTAGTTGAGCATGGGAGGATGGTTGTATAGTAATTGGATTACTGGTAAACTGAATAAGAACAATACTTATTTCATCTAGTAGAGCTCTGTTTGAGTAAGCATTATTGATGGCTTCGAGCACCTCTGTTATCTTCCTAGAAAGCTCATCATTGGATGACTGAGTTTTTGATTGAGACTAGTAATTTGTTCCCCCACTGATCTAAACTGGTCCTTAGTCTGCTCAAAGTTCCTCTACATGATAACTTGAACTTGATCCATCCTACCATCCATTGTTTTGAAATCTTTCTCATGCTTTTGTAGGCTAATTTTAGTGGTGGGATCTGCCATTTTTTTATCCCGAGGTTACTCTAATACCACTTTATTATGATTACTAACAACTTAGGACAAACTTGCATAAAAGAAAAAAAAATTGCAGAATAGGAAAAGAAGCTATAATTGAAAATACATATTATTTTTCATTATTTTTCCTTCTCACGTTGATGTTGCCTGTATAATTCCAAGGCCTAATAAACTCTGATGTTACAACAAACAAACCCAATTAACAATAGACGCATGGTATAACAAACTCTAATGCTAAACGACTGTGTTTTGGTAGCCAAACTTAATTTTCACCTTTCCTAAACAACGGCTATAATTCCTTCCTAAGCTGAATGATTGAGAACTTTTGAACTCTTATCTTGACATAGACTTGTCAACTAACACGACAACGTGTTTAATATATGAGGCGTCGAGAGCATGGGAGTTGTTGGTGCTGTTATTGTTGCCTGCTCTGCAAATAATAGGAGTAGAGAAGAATCCCAGTGAGAAATCCATTACAGTTTCTGTTTTTTGGGTATGAAATTTTGGGACTTGTTATCGGGAATTTGGTACTTGCAGAATTTAGAGAATTTAGTATATTCTTAAATTTATTAAGGTACAAAATTATTATCATAAGAAAATATATCAAATATATTAGTAAAGTTAACTTATTTGATTAAATTTTTTTTAATATATTTTATAAATTATTAATCTTAAAATTGGTCAATTTGATCATAAAAAATTGATTATAACAAGTAAAGTCGAACAAATGGTGTATTGAATTATAGTTATGTGCGTTTTTTGTAGTTAAAATTATTTCTTTTAATTCTTGTTCCTGTATTTTAATTTTTTTTTAAAATTTGCATAAAAGTTATACTTTGTTTTATGCTATAGAGGATACTCACTATTTTTCCCTTCTAAATTTCTTCCCTCCATTCTAAAACTTTTATACCCCAAGCCTTTCCATACCCTCTAAATTATCTCTATATTTTTCTTCCTTTTATCTCATGTTGTCCTTAAATATATTTTGCACTTTCTATTGAGAACTTTTCATGTTTTCTCTCTCTAATTTCTTATTCACTTTCTTTCTATTTCTTTTTATTTATGCTTTTCTCAAAATGGTGTTGAGGTACATTTTTTTTTAGCAATATAGTATCTTGTGCATGAATAAACCTTATTTTTAAACTAGTTGAGGACAGTACATGAATCTTTTGTCTTCATACTGCCTTATCAAAGGTCAGTCTTTTGTGACACTCCTTTTATATATCGATCGATAATGGTTTCGATTTACTTACATCACTTTTAATACTATTTATTGGATTACTTTAAGATAAATTTGACCGTTCATTATACGTTACAATACTGATAAAATTTATACTTTTTGATAACTTGTAACTTTTTAAACAAGTGAGTTGAGAAACATGATATGAATATGATGGTGGAGGATGTAGTTGAGCATGGGAGGATGGTTGTATAGTAATTGGATTACTGGTAAACTGAATAAGAACAATACTTACTTCATCTAGTAGAGCTCTGTTTGAGCAAGCATTGCTGATGGCTTCGAGCACCTCTGCTATCTTCCTAGAAAGCTCATTGTTGGATGACTGAGTTTTCGATTGAGACTGGTAATTTGTTCCCCCACTGATCCAAACTGGTCCTTAGTCTGCTCGAAGTTCCTCTCTATGATAACCTGAACCTGATCCATCCTAGCATCCATTGTTTTGAAATCTTTCTCATGCTTTTGCAGGCTAATTTTAGTGGTGGGATCTGCCATTTTCTTGGCCCAGGGTTTCTCTAATACCACTTTATTATGATTACTAACAACTTAGGACAAACTTGCATAAAAGAAGAAAAACTTGCAGAAAAGGAAAATAAGCTAGAATTGAAAATACATATCATTTTTCATTATTTTTCCTTCTCACGTTGATGTTGCCTGTATAATCCCAAGGCCTAATAAACTCTGATGCTACAATAAACAAACCCAATTAACAATAGACGCGTGGTATAACAAACTATAATGCTAAACGACTGTGTTTTACTAGCCAAACTTAATTTTCTCCTTTCCTAAACAACGGCTATAATTCCTTCCTAAGCTGAATGATTGAGAGCTTTTGAACTCTTATCTTGACATAGACTTGTCAGCTAACACGACGGCGTGTTTGATGTATGAGGCATCGAGAGCGTGGGAGTTGTTGGTGCTGTTATTGTTGCCTGCTCTGCATGTGATGCCCCCAAATCCGGGTTCCATAACCTCGCATTTAGTGCTCACAAAACAACGTCATCAAACACATTCTATAATCTAAAGCGGAATAAATAAACATACATTGTTCATTAAAAAGACACTTCTAGTCCCAAGGTCTATTAACCTTTACATACTACCAACATACACCTTGATTGTTCAAAAGGGTTTACATAACAAAGTTACAAAACATAAAGTAAACATCATGCATAGCTAAACTATTCTTGAACTTTATTATTGCCCTTGTTCTTTTTCGAGCTTTCTGGCTTGACTGAAAAGTAATGTGTTATAGCAAGGGTGAGCAACTACTTTGCTCAGCAAGTTTAAATAAACAGAATCATATGAAAGGTATATCACGATTTTAAATAGATAACTTTTAAGGTTTTCGTCAAGATATAACACATGTGAAGGAAAGAGAATTAAGTTCCAATTTAACATAAATAAATGAATCTTTACTACTGAGTGGTCACTAAAGACCATGAACTAGCGAAGGCAAATCAGAATTTCATCTGAGCCTCTTAGTATTTTGGTATCCGAGGGGATCAATCTCTTCAACCCATATGTATATGCATAACACTTAGACATCTTGCAGAATTTAGAGAATTTAATATATTCTTAAATTTATTAAGGTACAAAATTATTATCATAAGAAAATATATCAAATATATTATTAAAGTTAACTTATTTGATTTTAAAAAATTTAATATATTTTATAAATTATTAATCTTAAAATTGGTCAATTTGATCATAAAAAAATAATTATAACAAATAAAGTCGAACAGAGGGTATATTGAATTATAGTTATGTGCATTTTTTGTAGTTAAAATTATTATTTTTTAATTCTTGTTCCTATATTTTAATTTTTTTTAAAAAAATTTGCATAAAAGTTATACTTTGTTTTATGCTATAGAGGGATACTTACTATTTTTCCCTTCCAAATTTTTTCCCTCCATTCTAAAACTTTTATACCCCAAGCTTTTTAATACCCTCTAAATTATCTCTATAATTTTCTCCCTTTTATCTCATAGAGAATTTTTCATGCTTTCACTCTCTAATTTCTTATTCACTTTCTTTCTATTTCTTTTTATTTATGCTTCTCTCAAAATGGTGTTGAGGTACATTTTTTTTAGCAATATAGTATCTTGTGCATGAATAAACCATATTTTAAAACTAGTTGAGGACTGTACATGAATCTTTTGTCGTCATACTGCCCTATCAAAGGTCAGTCTCTTGTGATACTCCTTTTATATATTGGTCGATAATGGTTTTAATTTACTTACATCTCTTTTAATACTATTTATTGGATTACTTTAAGATAAATTTGACCATTCATTATATGTTACAATATTGATAAAATTTATACTTTTTGATAACTTGCAACTTTTTAAACCAGTCACACTTATATATTTTGAAATTAAGTTGTCAAAACATATAATACCACTTAAATTTATGTCAAAACAAGTAACCAAATTATTTTAATAAATGTGGACCAAATTATACTGTATACTCTTTTGTTTCTCTCTTATCCATTTTCAAAAATCAAGACAATTAAAAGATGTGGACCAAATTAAGTTACATACACTTTTTCTTCCTTTTTCAAAAGTCAATATTTAAACCTTATAATTTTATATTTTTTAAATAAATAAATCTTTTACTTAACAATTCATGTATTATAAGAGATTTTTTTATTTATTTCTTAATAAGTTATATATAATAAATTTTATAATTTTATATGATGACCCAAAATAATCATATATGATGCAACAAACAAGATAACTCATAAATTTATGATCGAGAAAACAAATTTTATGATTTGATAAAAATAATCTTCAAATTACTAAGTCATGTATTTAGAAGATAGGTAATATATATATATATATATATTTTTATTACATAGTAAGTTATATATTACAATTATATTTATTTTTAAGTGCTAACTCTAAATAATTTTGTTATATCAATTAAAAGATACAATTACAAGATTAAATATTTAAATGTTAATAAATATCTAATTAATAAATCTTTTAACATCAAAACCTAAACCACACATGTAAAAGTATGTAATAACTTGTCATAAATAATCATATTCTTAATTACGATTTTACTACAACATCAACTATATAAAAAATAAAAAATATTATTTTTAAATATGTTAATAACACACCATAAGGAAAATTTTATTTATTTAACTTAAATATTATTAATGCAAAACCACTTCTACTTAATGAAATTTGTTCATAACATTCATGTCAATAAAAGTAATCGTATAATTTATTTGTTAATCATATAATTTTTTTCTCAAATATGGTAACCCGTATATCAAATTCCATAATATAATCATCAAATTTTTTATTCAGTATATGTATGTGTAATTAATATGTCAAAATGAGCAACTTTTATGTCATTTTTAGTAAACTTCATATCAATAAAAGTAATATTACCTTTTAAACATGCAATCTACTTGCCAAATTATGTGATATTTTTCTCGATTATTGTAATACATATGTCAAATTACGTAATACATATATCAAATTTTTTATCCGAGTATACGTATGTATAATCAGTATGTCAAAATGAGTAACATTTGTGTCATTTTTAGTTAATTATCTTCATGTCAATAAAAATAATATTACTTTTTAAACATGTAATCTTCTTGTCAAATTATGTAATCATTTTCTCGATTATTGTAACACATATGCCAAATTACGTAATACATATATAAATTTTTTTAATCCAATTATACGTATGTGTAATCAGTATGTCAAAATGAGTAACATTTGTATCATATTTAGTAATCTTCATGTCAATAAAAGTAATATTATTTTTTGAACATGTAACTATTTGTCAAAAATGTAATCTTTTTTCTCAATTATTGTAAAGCATATGTCAAGTTACGTTATTATTTATATCAATTTTTTTATCCAAGTATACGTATGTGTAATCAGCATGTCAAAATGAGTAAAGGTTCTCTCATTTTTAATAATTTTCGTGTCAATAAAAGTAATATTACTTTTTAGACATGTAACCTATTTGTCAGATCATGTAATCTTTTTCTCAATTATGGTAATACTTATGTCAAATTGCATAATATTAACATCATTTTTTTATCCAAATATACATATATCTAATCAGTAAGCAAAATGAGTAACATTTGTGTCATTTTTAGTAACCTTCGTGTAAATAAAAGTAATATTCCTTTCTGAACATGTAATTTATTTGTTAAATTATGCAATCTTTTACTCAACTATGGTAACACTTGTGTCAAATTACGTAATATTAACATTACTTTTTTTAAATCCAAATCTACATATGAGTAATTAATATGTCAATAAGAATAACGTTTATGTCATTTTTAACAACATTCATGTCAATAAAAGTAATACTACTTTCTCGACATGTAACCTATTTGTCAACTCATGTAATATTTTTCTCATTTACAGTAATACATATGTCCAATTACCTAATATTACCATCAAATTTTTTATCCAAGTATAAGTATGAGTAATCAATGTCAAACTGAGTAACGTTTAAGTCACTTTTAGTAACCTTTATGTCAATAAAAATAATATTATCTTTTAGACATGTAATTTATTTATCAAATCATGTATTTTTTTTTTCTTAATTTTGATGACATGTATGTCAAATTATGTAATATTAATATCAATTTTTAATTTATTTTTTTTTATCTAAGCCTATGTATGAGTAATTAATATGTAAAAAATAAGTAATATTTATGTCATTTTTAGTAACCTTCATGTCAATAAAAGTAATATTATCTTTTTAGACATGAAATTTATTTGTCAAATTATGAGTTTGCTATTCCAATATGGCAAAATAAGATCTTATCAAAATCTCATATTAAAATTATTTATCCAATAATTAATTAACCTGTTTCATTTTAAGCACAACATAATATTGTGTTTTGTAAAACCCTCTTTGAGATTGAATTTAGATCTCAGTTCTGACTTTTGTGGTATGAAAACGTAAGAGTCAGTCAGACAATATTGCAGTTATATAACATATGATATAGCAGTTATATAAAGCAGTAAAGGACATAGGGATTTTTAAGAGCTTCGGAGCCTAAACTACTCTTAGTCCTCTCTTCCACTCCACTGAGTAGGATATCCACTATAGGATAAGGTTCCACTAAACCATTTATAATCTCCCACTGGAGTACTGATTCCTCAAAATCAGGCGAACACTCTGTCTCAACTTACACAACCTCTCACTAGATCTGATCACCGCAGAATCAGGTGAGATATCTGTCACGACTTTTCAACCTTGCATTAAAGTTGACCCATTTAGGATCAGGTGAGATCTCAGTCTTGTCTTTTTTTTTTGTCCCTGTAGTTGAGTTTGGGGTGCTGCTAAGTTGCGTTTAAGCTCATCTTCTTGAATGACTTAGCAATGTGATCGATTTCTCTTCAAGGCATAGAGTGACTTTCAGAAAGAGTAGAGTGACCTTTGGATTATGGGGATGCTTTGAGCATTTATACTTGCAAGCTTTATCTCATGAATGTGCTTGATCGATCGACAACTTTGAAATCTCGAGATAAAATCTATTTATAGATTTTTTTTTCTCTAAGAAATGCCCGTTAGAAAGTTACCGTTACTTTATCTGATGTCTGCCTCAAAAATCTTCTGTTACAGACGAGCACACTAGCAGACTGCTGCAGGGGCCTGATTGGTTAGTCTATTGTGTGTTGTGGTAGACTTGGTTTTCGTAATATAGCTATTAGAAACGCGACTGATTGCACATCTTTCTTTTAGTCAACACCCTTTGAGGATATTCAGGTTAAAGGTGTGTTGGAAAAGCTTCCTATCAGAACAGCTACTGTAATGACCACGAATTTCATTAGACATTGTAATTATGATTATTAAATAATTTGCAAGGAATTAAAATTTTTGTACTAATTATTTGTGCATTAGATAATTGAAAGAATATGCATGTGTTTGTGTATATTTATTTAAAGCAATGAAGCAAGATGTTATAATTAACTAAAGAAAATATAATTGGATTATATTTTAAATCCAAAATGAGATATTAAACTAGGTCAATTAAATTTACCTTGTAGCCCATGTAATTAAATTAAGCCTTAGTCCGTGTAATTAATTAAATAAGTCCAATGCTTATTTTAATTAAAGGTAGCATAGTTTATTTATTGATAGCCCAATGTGTTAATTAAATTGAGCCCAAGTCAATTAAATAGATGAGCCCAATATATTTAATCCTAGAGTCCAATGTGGAGCCCAATAGGAAGTCAAAATTGGTCAACAATTAAACATATGTGTATATATAAATATCGATGTTTATATGCACAATTAAAGCATGAAAAATAAAGGAAAAATGGAGCCAAAATGGCCCATTTGTCTGGCCAAAGTGGTCCCCACTTGGGGGTTGCTTGATTTGCTTGGTTGCTTTAGTTTCACTCCTTGTTATAGTAGCTCAACCACTTTAGTCATTCACATTGTCAATCAAATGGTCATTCACTCCAATAGTAATCCTAATTAAGCACTAAATTGGCTATGTTGGTGAATTAGGAGAATTGATGATGGATTAGTATAGTACTATAAAAGAAGTACTACACACAAGTATTATGTTGGTTAGTTCATTTGCAAGCTATTCTAGAGAGAAAAAGAGAGAGCTTTTGAGAAAGAAAAGAGAGAAACACTTGAGTTGTGAGAAATTGCTAGAGATTTATCAAGGTGGAGTCTCTAACAAAGTTCATAGCCAAGAAGAAAAGAGCATTCAAGTCCATAAGGTTTAAAAGTACTCCAACCCTTCATTTATTCTTTTTGTAGCTTAGATATGATATAATCGGTTAAAATATATTTTTAACCGATCAAAACTTATTTTGATGGTCTAGAAGACTTAAAGTATGTTATATATGTATATTCATGATTTGATGTGTTTATATCATGTTTTGGTATGTGTTGATTGCATAAAAATGGAAGAACTATCCATATTAGCCTTTAGCGATAAAACCCTAGTCAAGCAAGTTATGTTTTATGTTGTAGTTTGAAATGTACAAGTTGGAAAATGGATTTTTATGACTAGAAAGTTACATATATAAGTTTTAAAGGAAACCCAACTTGAAGCGTTCAAAAATATTGAACAACAAAGGAGTTATTGCTTTTACTGCAAAATATGTCGTTTTTAAACCCTAAGTGGTTCGATCCTTAAATTATGTGTCAAACGTTTCAAAAATTCGAACGAACCATGAAATGTTATAAAACAAGAAGTTAGGAACACATCAACACTGATTTTGTGTCATTTGGATGTGTAGATTTCATTTTATCAAGGTTTGAATCAAAAATGTCAAAACTGTCAAAAATCTAAAAATTAAAATTTGTTTCTGCAGTACAGCGCGGGGGCGCCGTGTTGCAGTACAAATCATTGCGCCGGGGCTCCGTGCACTGTTCTGGGAAAAATAATAAATCCGAACTGGGTCGGGTCGGGCCGGGCCGAGTCAGTCTAGGTCAGAAAATGAAAAATGTTTCAAAAATTATATTACTATTTTTGGACTTAATAAATGTATTTGTAAAGTTGTTGATAATTGATTTAATAATTAAAAGTGTATAAATATTATTAAAGAATTAATAATATAATTAAGTTAATAAAATATTATTAAATAAATAATAATATTAGAAAAACATTAAAATATTATTAAAAGTATAATAATATTATAAAGTCAATAAAATATTATTAATGAGTAATAATATTAATAAAAAGATAAAATATTATTAAATGAATAATAATATTAGAATATGAATAAAATATTATTTAATGATTAATAATATTAGATAATCAATAGAATATTATTAAATGATTAATAATATTAAATATTATTAAGTGATTAATAATATTAGATAATTAATAAAATATTATTAAATAGTTAATAATATTAGATAATGATTAAAATATTATTAAATGATTAATAATATTAGAATATGAATAAAATATTATTTAATGATTAATAATATTAGATAATCAATAGAATATTATTAAATGATTAATAATATTAAATATTATTAAGTGATTAATAATATTAGATAATTAATAAAATATTATTAAATAGTTAATAATATTAGATAATGATTAAAATATTATTAAATGATTAATAATATTAGATAACTAATAAAATATTATTAAAATAGTTAATAATAATAGATAATAATTTAAATATTATTAAGTGATTAATAATATTAGATAATGATTAAAATATTATTAAATAATTAATAATATTATATAATTAATAAAATATTATTAAATAGTTAATAATATTAGATAATGAATAAAATATTATTAAATTATTAATAATATTATATAATGAATAAAATATTATTAAATGATTAATAATATTAGAAGATTAATAAAATATTATTAAATAATTAATAATATTATAAATAATTAAATATTATTAAATTGTTAATAATATTAGATAAGTGTATGATCTAAATTAGATATTTAATATAGGTGTTATGTGATTCAAATATTATCAAGTAATGATAATATTTTCTAAGTGTTATATACCCGTAAATCTATAATTATGTGGTTACGAAAGAGTTATAAAGTTTATCATATGTATGTGTATATGGTACTAATTTAAGATCAAACTAATTAATTATTAGGTCTGTTCAAAGCAAATTAAATTGAATTGATTAGCAGTAGACTACGTACGAGGCAAGTTTTCCTTAACCCTAACTTGTATTTATTGTTACAAGTTTTTTTCAACCTTATTTATATTGAGCAATTCAATTATTGTTGAGTAAGTATCTACGCTCGTAGTTATTTGACAGAGTTTTAAGTGGGTTAATTATATAAAATTATTCCACATCATTACTGTTATTGTATTCGCACATAGTGTTGTTGCAAATGTTTTAGTTCATTAATTCAAAAACTGTTTAAGAATGTCTAAGCTAATTGTTTTGGCTAGACAATGTATGTTTAAATTCATCAAATTGAATATTTTAAAAGCTTATCCAAACCATTGGTTGGTGCAGATCCTTATAGTAAGACTGAGAATGAACAACTCTAAATAAGGGGAATTTTTATTTGTCAGGAAATCGAATTTGCACAAGATGTCTGAATGTTATGCATATACATAGGGTACAAGAGGCTGATCTCCTCGCGTACCACGTTTTTTTTCGAGATGTCAGATATATATATGTCTGTTCTACCTTAGTAGCAGTTCATGGTCATTAAAGACCACTCAGCAATAAAGAGTCAATCCATTCTTTTATTGAAAGTTGATTCTTGATATCTTTCATCATGATATATCTTATGTTATTGTTTATAAACTTGCAAAGCCATTTAGTTGCTCATTCTTGCTATATCGTGACTTATTTTTAGCTAAGCCCGAATGTTCTAAACAAGACAAAGGTAAGGGAAAAGCCAAAACTTAGATTAGCTTAATGCATGCTAGTTAAATTACTTTTTATGTAATTTCTTTTGTAAATCTTTTGTATTCCCTTAAGATATGTAATGTTTATGTTAAGGTTAATCGACCTTGGGAAGTGTAGCTTTTTTATAAGGAACCTTTTGTATTATTCCGTGAAATTTAAATGCAATTTATGTATTTAATTGTTAGTAAGTATTGTACAGTGGAGAACCAAACCCGAGGTTATGGAACCCAGATTTGGGGTCGTCACAGCTACTGACATGCCAGAGGTCGCACTCTATGATGCCAAATGTCTAAGTTAGTAGAGACAATCCTCATATATATTTACACTGCGTTCTTTGTAGCTCTACATCATTTTTGAGTTTTTCTGTAGCTTAACATCGCTCTTCTATTCTTTGTAGTTCAGTCATCACTCTACATTTCTCTTTAGATTTTGCATTATGCTCATTTGCCTAAAGTTGTTATGCGATCTTTGGAGTTGCTTTTAATTACTCTGCAAAATTTGATATCTGCTTTTTAGCTTGATGACTTTTTTAGACATGCTTAATCCGTTTTACAATCTGAGTGAAATAAGTCTTCAGCCTTGTTAACTTGGACACTCAGTCTTTATACAAGTTCCACACTTATTCTTTTGTATCAACTTAACAAGTTTGATTCCTAAGTCCATGTACAATGAAAGACTCTATATGCACTTTATAGAATAATAAAACTTTAAATCCTAAGTCTTTGTATAATGATTATCTCTCAAAGGCCTTACAATATTGCTTGTTTTTATTTATACAAATGTACATTAAACTCATTGTCATCATATCATCATTAAATCCATCAGCAGGGTTTAAACATAAATGCATTAACAAATTTTTTTTTTCCTCAGTTATGATAACACATATGTTAATTTATGTAATAATAACATCAAATTACGTATATTTATATCAATTTTTTATCCAAGATATGTATGTGTAATCAGTATGTCAAAATAAATAATATTTGTGTCATTTTTAGTAAACTTTAGGTCAATAAGAGTAACATTATTTTCTAAACATGGGATATGTTTATTAAATCATGTAATCTCTTTCTCAATCAGGATAAGATATATGTCAAATTATGTAATATTTATGTCATTTTAGTTATCTTTTTGTCCATAAAAATAATATTACTTTTACATGTAATTTATTTTGTCAAAGCATATAATCAGTTCGTCATTTGTAATAACACATATGTTAAATTACGTCATTTTTATGTAACTATTTATTAAGGGGAGAAACAGTAACCTTTTAAATTTTACTTTATTTGCTCAACCTTTATTTTATTTTCTCATTTCACAATATGTCTACGTGTAATTTTAAGTGATAACCCAAAATGATTTTGTATCTTACAATTAAAAGTCCATTATATTTATAATTTTGATAATTTAATCTTCTAAGTAATAATTTCTTAATAAGTTATAATTTTATGTAAATACCCATAATGATTATATAGGATCCAATTAACAAAGGAATTTAGTAGAATTATATATGAATTTACAGTAGTGTTACTCTACGATTTTGTAGTTGCTATACGATTAGGTAGTTGTTATAAGAATCTGTAAATGCTCTACGATTTTGTAGTTACTCTACGATTAGGTAGTTGCTCTATGAATTTGTAGCTACTCTACGATTTTGTAATTACTTTATGAGCTGATCTACGATTATTAGAGTAATTAATTGCAAACAAAGTTAAGTTATCAATTACAAATAATTTAATATGCACATCAGTTACAAAGAAATAATATAGCTGAGAAAATTTTACAGCTATTTAATACAAAAACATTAAATTGTAATGTCATTTATTTCAAAGAGACGTTATTATAGAAATTAATTCTATAACTAACATTTTTTTTTGAATAAATAGTGATGCAAAGTTATGTTTTTATTAATTGAACCTTCAATCTTTCTCTATTCTTTTAACCTTTACAAAATAGTATTCGTAGAGTTTACTAGTGAATTGCTATCACAATGAAGAAGAAGCATAGGCTAGACATATATCCTAGAGGTATATTTTCTGTAACCTTTTAGCAAACCAATTTATTAATAAAGGGGTAATAAACACCTTAAGGACAAAGATTATCTGTGTCAAGACTCCAATCAGAAGTCCTTGTGCAATGATTATCTCTTAAAGGATTTTATAATATTACTTATTTTTCTTTATACAAAAGTACATTAAACTCATTGTCATCATATCACCATTAAATCCATTAGCAGGGTTTAAACATAAATGCATTAACATAATTTTTTCCTCAATTATGATAACACATGTCAATTTATGTAATAATAACATCAAATTATGTATATTTATATCAATTTTTTTATCCAATATATGTATGTGTAATTAGTATGTCAAAATAAATAATGTTTGTGTCATTTTTAGTAAACTTTAGGTCAATAAGAGTAACATTATTTTCTAAACATATAATATGTTTATTAAATCATGTAATCTCTTTCTCAATCAGGATAAAACATATGTCAAATTATGTAATATTTATGTCATTTTAGTTATCATTTTGCCCATAAAAATAACATTACTTTTACATGTAATTTATTTTGTTAAAACGTATAATCAATTTGTCATTTGTAATAACACATTTTAAATTACGTCATTTTTATGTAACTATTTATTAAGAAAAAAAAAACAATAACCTTTTAAATTTTACTTTATTTTCTCAACCTTTATTTTATTTTCTCATTTCACAATATGTCCAAGTGTAATTTTAAGTAATAACCCAAAATGATTTTGTAGCGTACAATTAAAAGTTAACTATATTTATAATTTTGATAAGTAAATCTTCTAAGTAATAATTCACTAATATATTTTTTTAATTTCTTAGTAAGTTATATATAATTTTATGTAAAGACCCATAATGATTATATAGGATGCAATTAACAATGTAATTCATAAAATTATATATGAATCTGTAGTGGTGTTACTCTACGATTTTGTTGCTCTACAAGATGCTCTACGATTAGGTAGTTACTCTACGAATCTGTAGCTGCTCTACGATTCTGTAATTGCTCTATAAGCTAATCTACGATTATTAGAGTAATTAATTGCAAACAAAGTTAAGTCATCAGTTACAAATAATTTAATATGCACATCAGTTACAAAAAAAATAATATAATTGAGAAAATTGTACAGCTATTTAATACAAAAACATTAAATTGTATTGTCGATTAATTCAAAGAGACTTTATTATAGAAATTAATTCTATAACTGATAATTTTTTTGAAGAAATAGTTATGCTAAATTATGTTTCTATGAACTAAACTTTCAATCTCTATATGTTCTTTTAACCTTTACAAAACAATATTCGTAGAGTTTACTTGTAAATTGTTATCACAATGAAGAAAAAGCATACGCTTGACATATATCTTGGAGGTATATTGTCTATAGCCTTTTAGCAAACCATTTTATAAATAAAAAGGGGTAATAAGCACCTTAAGGACATAGACTATCTATGTCAAGACTCCAATCCATATATCCTTGGATTGTTCTAAATTCTCTAACAATACCCCACACTCTAGTAGTAGGAGCAGGTAGCAACCATGCCAGTTCTTCTTAGAATTAGGACAGAGCAAGAAATAGAATTTTGCCCCGAATCGAACAAAAATCGACCAAACCGCACTAATAGAACTGCACAAACGATTCCAGCGTATATAACAATTTTAGTAGGGTTGAGAAACCACATTTATGATTTAGTTTTGGGTTCTGAACTAAACCGCACTTCCAAAACTAAACTGCACTCGTAATGAAATGGTTGTTTGTCGATTTTAGAGTCGAGTCCATTGACACAACCAGTGGAGGTGACATTAGTTCAGGAAAGATAAGTTGTAGAAATATCCTTAGGAAAGTGCTATAGAATCATGAAAGTTGTCAAAATTAGTAATTTTATATGAATTAAATCCAGAGGTGGTTTTTCCCTTTTTATTTTACATTAGTACCATCAAAGTATTTCTAAGAAAAAGATTGATTACTTGATAGTTTTCTGGAAATAACTCCATTTGGTTATATATATATACTACTTCCTCTGTCCAGTAAAAGGAGTACTGTTTTCTTTGCAATTTCTTTCGAAAATGGTACTCCTTCGTCTAAATAGAGGGAGGAATATGTATATATGAAATACTAGGATATTTCAATGATGACCATTTTACATAAAATAAAATAAAAATATTATAGAAATCTTTTGGTTATTTGAGATTTAGTCATTTCAAGTTATAACACGTGCATTGCTCTAAATTTAACTTTTATGTGAAGGCTTTAATAGTTTGAACAATAGCTAGTTTTCTTAAAAAGATCATTTCTTAATAAATATACTGTCAATTTTAGTTGTATGCTTTGTCTTCAATTCTAAAACACTCTCTTTTGTTGATATAGATGATGTAGTTTGCTCTGATTTGTTCTGCATATTTAGTTTTTGCATTCTATCCTTGGTCTTCAGTAGCGCCTGCTTGAGCAAGCATCATGAGCATATATATTGGATCATGATTATATTGTTCATTATTATATATGACCATTCCGAGTGTTAAAATAAACCTCTGATTTCTTTGAAAACAAATCCTCAACTTAACTGTGGGATTTTTTAATCCTCTAGTATATGTTACATAAATAATTCATGGAAAATAATATGTTTTCAAAATTGGAGCCAAACACAACTCTCATTTTCATAGAAAAAATATTTTTCAGTATGTATATGTTCCATTAGTTTTGGAACCAAAATCGTACCTATTGGGATGAAATTATTTGCAGTCTAGTTTGTTGGGATACTCCTCAAATCCTATTAAAAAAAGAATTACTGACATGGAAAGAAAGAAATCTATTTTTAATAGGAGTATTATTATGAGAGGAAAACTTATTTTTGTAAGAGTATTATTGTGAAAGTGTCCTACTTTAAATATGAAGAGGAAATGTATGGATACTCTATAAAAAGAGTCTTATATTTAGTTGATCAAATGTAACTTAATCAAAAGTCATGAAGCATCCTAAGAGGTGAGAAAGCTAGGGTTAGGGTGGGGGGGGGGGGGGGGTTTGTTTGAGGGAGAGGGTTTTTATAGCTTTTAGTCCGTGCAAAAAGTTGTATCATGGTATTGTGTAGCCTCAAGTTTTAGGGCATAAAACTTGGGACGAATTTGTAAGGCTATTATTATTGATATAGTGGAGATTCGGAGTTTGACCCGTGGTTTTTCCCTTTAAGGATTTTTCACGTTAAATCTTGTGTTGTTGTTCTCTCCTTATTTTGTATTATTTATTTTGCGTGATTTAATTCCCAACAAATGGTATCAAGAGCTAGGTTGATTAGATCCAAGGTAGAGGGGAATTAGTTTCATTGGTATTATGACACCCAGGATTTTTAGAGTGATTCCAAAATAAGGATTATGATGAATTAAGTAAAGATTAGCATTTAAAACCTAGTGTTGAATGATAGAGGTATTATGGAATGACTTATGATGTAAGTAATGTGCTAAATGACCTATGTGGTTCACTGAATATGTTGGATATATTACAAAGAGAAATGGAATGTGAAGAAGATTTATGAATATGAATTAAGAAAAGAAGGTTGAATGTGCAAAGTATAAATGATGTGCAATAGAGAGTATGAAATAAGTGGATTGAGTAAGGGTAAGTACGATTAAAGAAATGAAGTTTTTCAGATAATGAGAAACTATCTTGATAAGTACATCAAGAAATGAATTAAAGTGTTATTAATAAAAATTTTAGAGAATTGTGAAATGTAATGTTTTAAAGAAATTATAAATTGAGTTAAGAATTGAATATTCTGACTGTTACGATTAATATGGTGATATTCATTGTGAGTTACAGATCCCCTTAAAGAGGTAAGATATGGTTATTATTGAGTTTAATTGTTATTTATCAAGATAACAGTATAGCAAAGTGCTATAAATGAAATACGTAAGGTTATTATGGAAATGGTGATTCCGGGGGCGGAATCCTGTTAAGGGAGAAGAATGTGAGGACCCGAATTTTCGAAATTTCTTTAATAATATTAAATAAGAATTTAAATAACAAAATTATTAAGGTTATTTAAATTACATATGATTGAGATATTTTATATAAATTAAAGTGTGAGATGAGATTTAATTGGTAAATTAAATCTATACAGAGATCATGATAAATTGTGTGGAATTAAAGTAATTAAAGAGTAAATAAATTGTTTAAAAATAATTTATTAGAAATAAGATAAATTACATATAATGGTACAATAAAATTATTATGGAGGTGCAGAAATTATTATTTAAATAATGTTATGTGGTAATGTGATTTATATATATATATATATATATATATATATATATATATATATATATATATATATATAGGCGGTATAGATGCAGATGCAAATGAAGGGAATAGGGGAAGGGACCTTCAGTTGTATATCATATGCAAGATTTGTGCTCTGGCCAACAGATGCCAGTCCAATGCAAAACAAATAAGTTTGCTAAAATAATTTCTTTGATTACTTTGAAAATAATTACAAAGATTGACTCAAGAAATAAGAAGAAGTAATAGAAACTGAAGATTAGTCAGAAAAGGAATTCTGAGTCTTCTTAAGTTTCTTACCAAAACTATCTTATGGGTTCGCCCTCCTCCTAAACAAATGAGTTCGGGTTCCTTTTATAGAATAAGGAACGAACTGTTACATGATTGCGAATATTTACTATTACAAAAGCAAACGAATACAAACGCAAAACTTTTATAAATGTAAATTCTTACAAACACTTTACTTTTCTGAACAGTGACTATTGTCGGAGCATCTTCACGTTCGGCTACTTTTGGCAGAAAAAGCAGCAGCATATGACTAAAAGCACATCGGGTGCGTGATGTGTCAAGAAATTGATACATTTTATCCTACTAATTTACACTTTGAAAAGTACATATTATTATTAATTATTGTGTTCTTATTGCTTTTTCAGGTGTTTGGAATTTAATGGAGGAATAATCAATTGTTTAAGCAGCATTGCATGGTGCGCCACATGACCAAGAGAACTTGCAACTTGCGGTCCAATTAAATCACAAGCACCCGAGCCTGGAAGCATTGCAAGCACTAGGAATGGGTCCGAATTAAATGAATTCAGCAGTCTTCATGAATCCAAGAGAGAAACTGATGTGGAATTACTAATTTGTGGGTCCATAACAAATTTATCATCCATGTAAATCAACATAACAGCTCTTTTGTTTTGTAGTGGTGGGCCCGAATTAAGTCCATTAAGCCTTGGAATGGATGTCCTAAATGAAGCATTCTCCTGATAAAAATCAATTGCAACAGAGGGTCCATTAATTAATTAAGTTAATGAAGTAACACGCAAGCAGTCTCCTATTCCTAATAGGAGCCCAAGAAAGAATTGCAGAGCGGAGAGTTTTATTTAATAAAAGAAGAAGCAAGAGACTCCTAGCTGGAAAAAAAACACAATTGCGTGGGAGAAGAAGAGATTATAAACTGGCAGCCTACGCAACACATGAGAGCATCACGGCAAGATGGCATCACTGAAACACTGAGATAGAACGCAGCAGCGGAGCTTTGGAGAACAACAGTCGCAACACGAAAATTTCAGTAGCAGATCAATTTTGTTTTCTTTTCTTCTTATGGGTATTTTCGTTTCTTGTTAGTTATTATTGAGCAATATTCTTTATTCAATTCATTGTTTGATTTTAAAACTTTAAGGATGGATTTGTTTATAATTTAGAGCAGATTACTTTTGGATGCTAGAATTCATAATTTATTTTATTCTCTTCTTCAATTAGTTGATACATTCAATTTAATAATCTGTTTATTTAATTATGCAGTTTTTAATTATATTTTGTGTTCTAATTTCAAGCATGCTAGGCTAGGTTGTTTTCTAGGGTTAAGGATGAATGTACTTGATTGATTCCATTGCACAAATTCATGCCAATTGATTCTACACATTTAGTGTTTTTATGTTAAAAATAATTCTTACTATTGAATGCCCATTTTTATTAAAATAAAAATAAAATTGGATTCTCATTATTAGTTGTTGGATTCAGTTTATGATTTGTTAAAAACGGATATAAATTGTGTTTTGATGGAAATAATGAGTGTTTTGATTTTATACATATGTTTGGCTATGGAAGAATTAACAATTTGATTTTTATAAATTATTTGGGCTTAAAAGATTTAATTTTCCGCTCCTAATAGAGTCGAGAGACCAAATTAGTGCGTGATAAAAAGTAAAATTGATTGGGCATGAATGTTGGAATATGATATCAAATATATGATTCTGTTACCCTAGTATTTTATTATTAGTTAATTTATTCGCATTCGTATTTTAATATTTATTTGCATTTTTAGTTGATAAATCATAATCCACAATTTTTAAACTAGATTAGGATTTAATTAAAATTTGTGAGTGAGGAAATACACGTTCCAACCGTCAAGTCTCTAGGGTTCGACCTCGCACTTCTGAGCTATACTAGGTATTCGATTCGTGCACTTGCGAGTAAGTAAAACATCACAACAAGTTTTTGGCGCCGTTGCCGGGGACTTGAAATAACTTTTCCCACCAACTCACTAATTTACATTAATTCCTTCTACTAGTTCTTAAAAAAAAAAACAAAAACAAAAACAAAAAAAAATTAAAAAGACAAAAAAATTAGGAGTAGAGTAGTGTATGAGCACTGTTTGGAAGCGTGGTGATAAGAGATTGATTAGGATAGAAAATTTAGAACTAAATCCCTTATTTGAGGGAGAAACGATGGCTGAAGAACAAGAAGAAACGAAAACCTTAAAGGAGTTGTTCTCACCTATTACCACCAATCCACCGCCATGCATTGTATTGCCTGCCACAACCGCAAATCAGTTCGAGCTTAAACCACAAGTAATGCATCTTCTACCTATTTTTCATGGAATCGATCAAGAAGATCCTTACCTCCATATTAAGGATTTTCTAGAGATTTGTGCCACTTTCAAATTCCAAAATTTTTCTGATGAATCGATTCGCCTACGTTTATTTCCTTTCTCCCTGAAAGGAAAAGCAAAAGCGTGGCTTAACTCATTACCTTCTAGGTCTATCACTAGTTGGGAGACTTTGGTTTCCAAATTTCTCACTAAATTTTTTCCCATGTCAAAGACAAATGAACTTCGAAGGCAGATATCCGATTTTTGTCAAGAGAATAATGAAAAATTTTATGAATTGTGGGAAAAATTTAATGACCTACTTTTGAGATGTCCCCACCATGGTTTTGAGACATGGAGATTAGTTCAATATTTCTATAATGGGTTAACTCAAATAAACCGAAACATGATCGAATCCATGAATAGTGGCACTTTCCTTAGTCTCAAGGAAGATGAAGCATACAATTTCCTTGAGAATCTATCCGAGAGCTCTCAGCAATGGGATTTCTCTTCTCATAGGAATTCATCACCTCAAGTTAAGAGGGAAGTAAAGAAAGAAGGCATATATGAGCTACCTGAATACGTAGAGACTAGAAGACAGTTAGATAGTCTCTAAAAAAAGTTTAAAGAGTTGGTTTTACGGTTGGACAACAATTTCGTCAATCAAGTCTAAGCTGAAGTGTGTTCTGTGTGTGCTAGCCCTATGCATACATCACAAACTTGCCCCTCTATGGTAGGATTCTCCGAATTCATGCCACAACAAGTAAATGCGATGAATGACTACAAAAAGCAATTCAACAGCCTATACACAGATACCTACAATCCGGGTTGGAAAAACCACCCAAATTTCTCATGGGCACAAACTCAACCCATGTCTAATGTGGGTGCCCCATCAGTGAATGCTCCACGATATCAGCCACCTCCTGGTTTCCATCCATCAATAAATTCTTATCCATCATATCAGTCTGCCCTTCCTACTCAGTCACCCCATGTCACTCCCAATCAATTCTCATGTTTGGAGGACACTCTAAAACAGTTCATTCAAGCGACTAACCAAAATACCCAGACTTCAAATCAAATTTTGCAAGAAGTAAAGAACACTGGCCTCATGAACACTCAAGCCATAATCAAATTAGAGAGTCAAATGGGTCAAATTGCTAGTCAATTGGGTGAAAGAGAAAGGGGTAAATTTCCAAGTCAGCCTATTCCGAACCCTAAAGGTGTTTCCTCAAGTGGGACAGCTCCTAACCCACCAAATGCACCAACACATGAGCAAGTTCAAGCCATCACCACTCTTAGGTCGGGAAATGTTATCAATAGCGAGGAGCAAGATAAAGAAGAAGAGCATAATTCAGCTGAGGTTGAGCCTTCACCTCAAGTTGTGAACCAAGTGCCTCTCGCTAAGAAAGCAAGTAAAGATAGAACCTTTGTTCCTAAAGCCCCATTTCCTCATAGGCTGAAAGACAATAAGAAAGGTGCGCAATTTGAAGAAATTTTGGAGGTGTTTAAGCAAGTTCAGATAAACATCCCATTACTTGATGCCATAAAGCAAGTACCTTCTTATGCCATGTTTCTCAAAGACTTGGTCACTCAAAAGAGGAGAACAAATGTTCCTAAAAAGGCATTTTTGGCTGAGCAAGCTAGCTCCATTATCCAATGCAAGATCCCTATCAAATACAAGGACCCCAGATGTCCAACAATCTCATGCAAGATAGGCGATCATCATCTCGAGCGAGCTTTGGTAGATTTGGGGGCAAGTGTGAACTTACTGCCATATTCGGTGTATGTGCAGTTACATTTAGGAGAGTTGAAGCCCACACCAATGACAATCCAACTTGCCGATAGGTCAGTGAAAATTCCTAGGGGTGTCATTGAAGATGTTCTGATCAAGGTAGATACTTTCTATTTCCCTATGGACTTTGTTGTCCTTGATACCGAGCCTGTTCAGAACACAAGAGGGAAAATTCCTGTGATTTTAGGGCGACCATTCCTTGCTACATCAAATGCCCTCATCAATTACAGGAATGGAGTGATGAAAATTTCCTTTGGGAACCTCACAGCTGAGCTGAATATCTTTGACATAAGCAAGACCTCAATAGATACTGATGATGATGATTCTAGACAAGTCCATTTGATTGAGAGTCTAGTAGAGGAATCTTTCTTGCAAACCTGTAGAGAGGACACATTAGAGGCTTGTCTGTCCCATTTTGGTTGTGATTTCGACATTGATGAATCCATTGAGCAAGTCAATGCGCTTTTAGATTCAGTGCCTGTCATGGGTACACATTTTTTTCAACCAAAACCAGCGCCTCTAAATCTTTCATCAACTCCTCGACCTCCTTCCATTGAAGAACCACTGAAGTTGGACCTAAAGCCCTTACCTGATAATCTGAAGTATGCATTTCTAGGTCCAACAGAGTCATTACCTTATCAATTCATATTTTAAATATTCAACGTGGAATAATTACTCCCATTCGAATAATTTTCCTATCTCTCCTTAATTTTAGTTAAACAGAAACAAGCAATCTAAATAACCCTTACTACTAAATAATCTCAGACAAGCGCTAAAGATTTAACCTAGTAGCATCATAAAGAAATAGAGAGATCGTTGAACTAAACAACACAATCCAAGCGTCTGCATTTAATTTAGATGAATATTTTTCCTAAGATATAACAATATTTTGATAAGCAAAATAATTATTAACCTTAGTTGCTTCGCAAATTAAAGTGACCAAACAATTACGGATTTGATATTTAATTTAGCAATAAATTTCAACGAATAATAAACTAGTATGCATCCTAGCAATTAAACGAATTAATCATAAAAGTAAACACAGAAAAATATTCAATACTCAAAATAAAAATTGAACAATTAAAATAAATTAGATCTCACAGTGTATAAATCTTGATGGCTTCAATCACTTAAACCAATAAAAAGAATTTAGCTACTCATAATTGTAGAGAGCATCAAAGAATAGAAGAGAGAATTTTTATTCTAATAGAAAAGTTGTATCTTACAATGTGTCTCAAGCCCTCTATTTATAGGCTCCATAAACCTCCTAACTTGTCCAAACCCTAATAGGATTTACAATTAAAAATAAAAGAAAAGTAAAATAATTATTTTCCTAACCTTAATTGGAATTAAAATCCAATTTGGAATCAAAAAGTAGCAAAATTCGCGAATAATCTGATTTCTGGAATTAACGCGCAAAACAAACAAGGCCTTCGCTACAGTACCCGGTCAACTCACGCACATCCGCGCATTGCGCGCCCTTTAGCCCAAAACGACGTCGTTTCTGCTCCTTTTCCTGCCACTGTTCCGCTACCGCGCGCATTGCGCGGACGCTCTGATGAAACGACGTCGTTTCACTTGCCGGCCAATCCTTCCGCGCGCATTGCGCGAGCCCAACTTTTTCGGAATTTACCAAAATGCCACCGCGCTGCTTAATTACCAAAATGCCATCAGAGTTTTGCTGAAATTACAGATTTGCCCTCAAAGTTTAATTTTCCTACAAAAATACATATAAATTAATTAAAAATAAATAAAAATAATATAAAAATAATAAAAACACATAATAATAAATAAAACACCTAAAACACTAAAAATAAATAAAAACACATAAATAAAAAGAGATATAAAAATACTATAAAATTACCTAAATTAACATAAATTAACTAAAATCCTATAAAACCTATTAAAATCAAAATGAGTTAAATAATTAAACATTTAAGCATACAATAAATATAAAAACTAAGTATTAGGGAATAAAAATATCGTATAATTTAACTCTATCAAATACCCCCACACTTAGCTTTTTGTTCGTCCTCGGGCAAAACAAAAACAAAAACTATAAAAATAAAACTAATAACCAAATAACTTACCTGAGCAACAAATCAATATAAATTTCAACATCAGCCTCAAAGATTTTTTAAATAATAACTTAAAGAAAATTTCAAAACCATGCAAAATCTAGAATTTTAACATATTTATTAATCTTACTTACTCAAGACCCTTCGTGTGTGTGTGAATCCAAATGTATCGAACTAGCAAAAAACTTAGATCCGCTCACATAATTAAATGTCTCATAAATGATATCAAAAATGGTTAGTTTAACAACAAAACTCTATAGTATTACTTTTCTCATCATTTTCCATTAATATAGACACATATAACTAGAAGATCAAAAGGTTTGTAACAATTATACACACTAGGATTATTAATATGCATTTTTTTAAAATATTTTTTTTCATTCATTTTTTTTTCTTATGGGTGCATTTTATGCTCCATCCCATTTTTTTCTTTCTTTCTTTTTTTCTTCTTTTTCACGATGAGTGCATTTTATGCTCCATCTCACCAACGAGTGCGTTTTACGCTCCATCTCGCTTTTTCATGTGTTTATGAGTGAGTGCGTTTTACGCTCCATCTCAACCCACCACAAGATTTTTCTTTTTCCTTCTTCAATAATAATCCTAGAAAAATTACCTAAATCATCTCCTCCAAATTATATTTTACCTTATATTTCACTTCAAATAATGATCAAATAAGATATAGAGTTCAAAAATATCTTTCATGAGCATTTAACCATATAAACTTTCTCTAAATTAAAACTGGCTCAAACAAATAGATATAGGTGCATAAAAATTTAAAAGATCTTAAACAAAGTAATAATCAATAAAAAGTCAAAAATTCAAACTAAGCAAAAATTTATCATTTTTCCAAGGGTTATTAAATCAAAATCAAAATTTTATCATTGGCTAAAAATTTAAAATTCAATTAACTCATTGCTCAAGTGACACATCCTAAAAATAAAAATAAAAACTACCCCATTTTTGTAGGAAACACGGTTACACTTAGCATGTGCAACAAGCCTTTAAATCCCAAGGTTATCCCAAGTGGACGAGTTGTGTCTCGTGAGGGTTTGCAGTGAATATACCCACAAAATTCAAATTTTCAAAATTTTTTTTTTTTAAATTTCCTAAAAATTTTCAAAATATGACCTAAAAATAACAAAAATCTTAAAAAATAACAAAAAAAATCCTAAATCCCTTCCCCCACACTTAAAATTTACATTGTCCCCAATGTAAACTAAAATGCAAAGAAAAAGCAAAAATACTATAAAAAGAAAAAGGAAAAGAAATGCAAATATGTTGTCTTGGGTTGCCTCCCAAGCAGCGCCTTTGTTTATCGTCATTGGCTCGACAGCAGGCCAAAGTACTATGTCACTCCAACTTCGTGAATTTTGAGTACCCCATCCATCACGTTATTCTTCATAAGTAGATTCAGTCTCCCTTGCGCGTGACATGAACGTTTTACTCCATCTTCAACGAATAAATATTTAATATGATTGGAGAGAGTCTTTATATTCGGAATGGGATCCTGCAAAATAAAAGATGAAAATTTGTCGTGAGTAACAGGCAATGGAATGGAAATAATGGCATTATTATCAAAAATCATTGGCAAAGAATTTAATGGAGTTTCAGCCTCCTTCAAATCTGATTTCAGCTCAATTGTTTCTTCTTCCTTTAAATCCAAATTGTTGGTAATTTTAATCTCTAACTTTTCCTTGTTTATCTCCTCAACAACTTCCACCACCTTAGGGATGTCATCATCAAAAGTAACATCATCATCGACATTAACATTGTCTGTTTCATTGATGTTGTTTGCTTTCTCTTGCTTCAGTGATGGAGGTACTGTCTTTTCTGGATCTTCTATATCATTACCACTTTTCAACACTTGTGTACTTGTATTCTCCGTGAGATTATCCACCGTTTGAGAATGTACTTGCATAGAACTTTGCTCCTCCAATTGATCGATTGCGATTTGTCCCATTTGAGTACCCAAACGCTAAATAATTGCATTATTTTCTTGAATACGTACCTGCATGTCTTGTTGAAATTGCAAAGTATCCTGTTGAAATTGCAAATTATCCTGTTGAAATTGCAAATTATTAATTTCAATTAATTTAATCATATCCTGTAAAGACATATCAGAAGTATTTGTTTGACTCTGGTATTGTTGGGAATATGGCTGCATGTATTGTTGATAGCTTGAAAAATTCTGATTTGCGGGCGGATTCATTCGTGGATTCTCATAGCCAAAAGTAGGATGATCCCCCCATCCCGAATTATATTCGTTCGAATATGGGTCATATCTCCATTAGGGTTGACCAACAAAATCACTTGCTATATTGACTTGCTCATAGGACTCCTCTCGAAGAATGGGACACATATTAGTTGGATGTCCTACCACCGCACAAATCCTACAAGCTTCCACTGGTTGCGCATTACCTGCAACCATTTGATAAACAAGAGAAGTTAGATCATTAATTTGTTGCTTAAGAGAAGAAATTTCTACCTCCTCAATATAATTAGAGGCTGCCATGACTTCCTTCCTTAACCTGCACAACTAAATTAAATTATGAAAATCTAAAATAAATAAAAATAAAAAATTACTAAATTAAATACATATTTACAAAAGCACAAAATTAAATTAAAATTATTCCCCGGCAACGGCGCCAAAATTTGGTGTGATGTCGCAAGCACCCAAAAATAAAATCTTACTTTTGAAAAATAAATATATAGTAGTGTAAGTAAGAGTCGATCCCACAGAGAATGATTAATTTAATTTTATGTTCTCGCAAACAAAAGTTAGGGGGGGGGGGGTTTGTAATTAAAGAAATAATTTAAATAAAATTAACAAAAATAAATATGCAAGAAATAAATAAAAAAAAAAGCCTTGGTTTAAGTCAACATCCACCATAAAAAATTTACAACTGATCACTGATGCAAGAATAAATCAATTCATATTTTAAATATTCAACGTGGAATAATTACTCCCATTCGAATAATTTTTCTATCTCTCCTTAATTTTAGTTAAGCAGAAACAAGCAATCTAAATAACCCTTACTACTAAATAATCTCAGACAAGCGCTAAAGATTTAACCTAGTAGCATCATAAAGAAATAGAGAGATCGTTGAACTAAACAACACAATCCAAGCGTCTGCATTTAATTTAGATGAATATTTTTCCTAAGATATAACAATATTTTGATAAGCAAAATAATTATTAACCTTAGTTGCTTCGCAAATTAAAGTGACCAAACAATTACGGATTTGATATTTAATTTAGCAATAAATTTCAACGAATAATAAACTAGTATGCATCCTAACAATTAAACGAATTAATCATAAAAGTAAACACAGAAAAATATTCAATACTCAAAATATAAATTGAACAATTAAAATAAATTAGATCTCACAGTGTATAAATCTTGATGGCTTCAATCACTTAAACCAAGAAAAAAAATTTAGCTACTCATAATTGTAGAGAGCATCAAAGAATAGAAGAGAGAATTTTTATTCTAATAGAAAAGTTGTATCTTACAATGTGTCTCAAGCCCTCTATTTATAGGCTCCATAAACCTCCTAACTTGTCCAAACCCTAATAGGATTTACAATTAAAAATAAAAGAAAAGTAAAATAATTATTTTCCTAACCCTAATTGGAATTAAAATCCAATTGGAATCAAAGAGTAGCAAAATTCGCGAATAATCTGATTTCTGGAATTAACGCGCAAAACAAACAAGGCCTTCGCTACAGTACCCGGTCAACTCACGCACATCCGCGCATTGCGCGCCCTTTAGCCCAAAACGACGTCGTTTCTGCTCCTTTTCCTGCCACTGTTCTGCTACCGCGCGCATTGCGCGGACGCTCTGATGAAACGACGTCGTTTCACTTGCCGGCCAATCCTTCCGCGCGCATTGCGCGAGCCCAACTTTTTCGGAATTTACCAAAATGCCACTGCGCTGCTTAATTACCAAAATGCCATCAGAGTTTTGCTGAAATTACAGATTTGCCCTCAAAGTTTAATTTTCCTACAAAAATACATATAAATTAATTAAAAATAAATAAAAATAATATAAAAATAATAAAAACACATAATAATAAATAAAACACCTAAAACACTAAAAATAAATAAAAACACATAAATAAAAAGAGATATAAAAATACTATAAAATTACCTAAATTAATATAAATTAACTAAAATCCTATAAAACCTATTAAAACCAAAATGAGTTAAATAATTAAACATTTAAGCATACAATAAATATAAAAACTAAGTATTAGGGAATAAAAATATCGTATAATTTAACTCTATCACGTGCCCTTTCGGTACATTCGCCTACCGACACATGTCATTCGGCTTATGCAATGCACCTGCTACTTTTCAGCGGTGTATGATTTCTATATTCTCTGATATAGTAGAGCGATTCCTAAAGGTTTTTATGGACGATTTTTCGGCGTTTGGGTCTTCTTTTGAGGAATGTTTGAAACACCTAGCTCTAGTCTTAGAGAGGTGTAGAGAGAAGAATCTAGTGCTTAATTGGGAAAAATGCCATTTTATGGTACAAAGGGGAATTGTTCTTGGGCATATCATCTCTAAAGAGGGAATTGAAGTAGACAAGGCAAAAGTAGATTTAATCTCTAACCTACCGCCCCCGCGAACGGTTAAGGAGATTCGCTCATTCTTAGGTCATGTTGGTTTTTATAGGCGTTTTATTAAGGATTTTAGCAAGATTTCTAGACCTCTTTGTAAGCTCCTTACTAAAGATGCCTCATTCGTATTTGATGAAGCATGCCTAAAGGCCTTCGAGACTTTGAAATCCGCTCTGACCTCCGCACCTATCATCCGGTCCCCTGACTGGAGTCTTCCACTTGAGATCATGTGCGATGCATCTGACTATGCAGTTGGCGCAGTTTTAGGTCAAAGAATTAACAAAGTCCCTCATGTGATCTACTATGCAAGCAGGACCTTAAACGACGTTCAACTCCATTATTCCACCACAGAGAAAGAGTTGTTAGCAGTCGTATTTGCCCTAGACAAGTTTAGGTCCTATCTTTTGGGGTCTAAAGTCATTGTCTATTCAGATCATGCCGCCTTGAAATACTTGCTTTCCAAGAAAGATGCAAAGTCGCGGTTGATTCGGTGGGTCTTGTTGTTGCAAGAGTTTGATTTGGAGATAAAAGATAAGAAGGGAGCTGAGAATGTTGTAGCAGATCACCTGTCTAGACTCATAGTTGAATTCTCGAGTGATCCCTTGCCCATAGTCGAGACATTCCCTGATGAGCAATTGATGCATGTTTCCCAATCACCTTGGTATGTAGACATTGTCAACTATCTTGTTACATGACATGCCCGATCACTGGTCTAAACAAGATAGATCCAAATTTTTATCTGAGGTGAAGCACTTTTATTGGGATGATCCTTATCTCTTCAAGTATTGTTCCGATCAGGTAATTAGGAGATGTGTCCCTGATCAAGATCAAATGCAAATTCTCTCCTTTTGTCATGATCAGCCGTGTGGAGGCCATTTTAGTGGAAAGAAAACAGCTGCTAAGGTGTTGCAATGTGGATTTTATTGGCCTTCCTTGTTTCATGATGCACATGCCTATTGTGTAGCTTGTGAGAGATGTCAAAAGTTAGGTAGTCTCACACGACGAAGTATGATGCCCCTTAATCCCATTTTGATAGTAGAGATCTTTGATGTGTGGGGGGTAAATTTTATGGGACCCTTTCCTAACTCATTTGGCAATCTCTATATTTTAGTAGCCGTCGACTATGTGTCAAAGTGGGTAGAGGCTAGTGCGTTCAGAACTAATCACCACAGAGTTGTGGTTCGGTTTTTGAAAGAGAATATTCTTGCACGATTCGGTACACCTCGCGCTATTATTAGTGATGGGGGTCGCACTTTTGCAATAGACCATTTAGAGATCTAATGAATAAGCATGGAGTGATTCATAAAGTGTCGACCGCGTACACAAGCCGAAATTTCTAATAGGGAGATTAAGCATATCTTAGAGAAGACGGTAAATCCCAATAAAAAGGATTGGTCAGTTCGACTGACAGATGCTTTATGGGAATATCGTACTGCGCACAAGACTCCCATTGGAATGTCCCCTTATCGCATAGTGTATGGCAAGGTATGTCACCTGCCTGTTGAGTTAGAACATAGAGCATTCTGGGCTGTTAGGCAGTTTAATTTTGATGTTGACCAGGCAGGAGATCATAGAAAGCTTCAAATTGCTGAACTAGAAGAGATAAGGAATGATGCATATGACTGTGCAAAATCGTATAAGGAGAGAATGAAGAGGGTGCACGATCAAAAGATTCTTAGGAAATCCTTTCACCCTAGTCAGAAAGTCCTTCTCTACAATACTCATTTGCATCTATTCCCATGTAAGTTAAAAGCTAAATGGTCCGGTCCTTTCATAGTCCAGCAGGTTTATCCTCATGGGGCCATTGAGATTCAGAATCCCAAGGATGGTACTATGTTTAAAGTGAATGGTCATCGTTTAAAACCATTTTTAGAGTTAAAAAATCCAGAAGTTGAAGTTATGCTTCTAGAGGATCCCGTTTATTGGGATTAATTTTTTAGCCATGATTCTTGTATATTCTTGTATAGTATTGTATATTTAATTTTTCTATTTTTGTTTTTCTTTGTTCTATTTCTAACAAATGTGCAGGTTTATCTTTCTGATTAGAGCTTCATCATGTTCATTTTATCTAGGTGATATCCTTCCTTTTCTTATTTACTTGTCTTTATACATTGAGGACAATGTAAGATTTAAGTTGGGGGGTGGGACTTATTTGTTTTATCATTGATGCACTTCACATATTCACATATGACACTTTGTTAGAATTTGAACAAAATTTTTAGAATTTTTTTTTAAAAAAAAAATTTGCTTAATAAATAAATTTATACAATGGTTCTTGAGCTAATATTAAGTTTCCCTTTGTCTAGCTGATGCAATAACGATGACACATTTGTCTTAATGCTCTACATGTGCATGTTTACTTCTCTTACTATCATTATTAAGAGAAATTTTATGATTGTTAATTCTCATTTCATTTGAGCACATTTGACAACTAATGCATGACTAGATGGATGAGTGAGTATAACTTAAATTTCCTGAAAAACATAAATGTGGAGACTAAATAACATGTGAGTATTTGAGTCAATCTTCCTTTATGAGGGTTTTTATATCAATTCTAAATTCTTTTTGAAAAGCGTATTTTGTTGATTAGTCTCATTATTCTTTACTTTGATTGAACACTAGAAAGGTACGACCATGAAATGTAATTTCTTTTGAAGGATTCCTAACATTGCTTGAACTGAAAAACTCTATACCTTAGGAAGTGACCTAGGCCATCTTTGGTAACTGACATATAAGCCTAATCCCACCTTTACATATATACCGCTAGTCACCCTTTTGAGTCTTTTTATAACCTTTCGTTGTTAGCCCGATATCCTTACCCTACTTTAATTTGGAGTGTAAACCATATTTATAACCTACCTATTATCTAAGGATGTGTTGAGATTATTTTATATATGGACAATAGTGAAAAATGAGCTTGAAAAAAATGATAAAATGGAAAAAGAGAAAAAAGTGATGCAATCTCCACTAAAGTTAAAAAAAAATAGAAAAAATGCATGAAAAAAGAGATGTATAAAAAATTTGAAAGATTGAAAAAAATTGAAGAAAAGCTCAAATGAAGTTAAATTAAGCCCAAGTGTTAATTTTATATCTCAACATATTTTTTTTTAGATCTTTGAATTTCTTATATATCCCTTCGTTTCATAACCCTTGTCTTAAGCCTTACATTACAACCCTAAAAAGTCCTAAAGATCCTTTGGAATATGGTTTAGAGGTGAGAGTAGTGGAGGGGATCCATTTATGCATTTCGCTTTTCTAGTGGAATTTATCATTTCATGAGACTTTTGTTCTTTTATTTATAACATTTTTTCGTATTTACATGTGAGAAGCATTTGAATTTGAATACATTTACTCTTTATAGCCCGCATGTAATGAGAGCATTTACACCCTATTCTTGAGTGTTTCATTTGTTGAGTGTATGCCATGTGAGGAGTTGAGTCAAAGCATAGTTTGGATGGGGGTTGAAAGTTTTGCTTACTTTGATATCAATGATGTTATGTTATTGTCAATTCACACACTCACAATGAGATTGACGAGAATGAAATATTCTTATTAATATTGCTAGTTTGAAAACTTTGATGTTACATGTGTGTCATATTGCTTTTGCTTGTGGGTGTTTCGATGTCTTTGTTGAGTTATTTACATTGGTGAAGAAAGGGGAAGTATATTCTTGAAAAGAACCACTGTATTTGAATTTTGTTGGTAGATTCACTGCAAACCATCACGAGACACAACTCGTCCACTTGGGTTAACCTTGGGGTTTAAATGCTTGTAGTATACGCTAAATACTATCGTGTTCCCTACAAAAGTGGCTTGGATTTATGTAGGATTTTATTTATTTTATTTATTAGTTTTTGCTTTACTCGAGGACTAGCAAAGTTTAAGTTGGGGGGAATTTGATGTGTCAAGAAATTGATACATTTTATCCTACTAATTTACACTTTGAAAAGTACATATTATTATTAATTATTGTGTTCTTATTGCTTTTTCAGGTGTTTGGAATTTAATGGAGGAATAATCAATTGTTTAAGCAGCATTGCATGGTGCGCCACAGGACCAAGAGAACTTGCAACTTGCGGTCCAATTAAATCACAAGCACCCGAGCCTGGAAGCATTGCAAGCACTAGGAATGGGTCCGAATTAAATGAATTCAGCAGTTTTCATGAATCCAAGAGAGAAACTGATGTGGAATTACTAATTTGTGGGTCCATAACAAATTTATCATCCATGTAAATCAACATAACAGCTCTTTTGTTTTGTAGTGGTGGGCCCGAATTAAGTCCATTAAGCCTTGGAATGGATGTCCTAAATGAAGCATTCTCCTGATAAAAATCAATTGCAACAGAGGGTCCATTAATTAATTAAGTTAATGAAGTAACACGCAAGCAGTCTCCTATTCCTAATAGGAGTCCAAGAAAGAATTGCAGAGCGGAGAGTTTTATTTAATAAAAGAAGAAGCAAGAGACTCCTAGCTGGAAAAAAAACACAATTGCGTGGGAGAAGAGGAGATTATAAACTGGCAGCCTACGCAACACATGAGAGCATCACGGCAAGATGGCATCACTGAAACACTGAGATAGAACGCAGCAGCGGAGCTTTGGAGAACAACAGTCGCAACACGAAAATTTCAGTAGCAGATCAATTTTGTTTTCTTTTCTTCTTATGGGTATTTTCGTTTCTTGTTAGTTATTATTGAGCAATATTCTTTATTCAATTCATTGTTTGATTTTAAAACTTTAAGGATGGATTTGTTTATAATTTAGAGCAGATTACTTTTGGATGCTAGAATTCATAATTTATTTTATTCTCTTCTTCAATTAGTTGATACATTCAATTTAATAATCTGTTTATTTAATTATGCAGTTTTTAATTATATTTTGTGTTCTAATTTCAAGCATGCTAGGCTAGGTTGTTTTCTAGGGTTAAGGATGAATGTACTTGATTGATTCCATTGCACAAATTCATGCCAATTGATTCTACACATTTAGTATTTTTATTTTAAAAATAATTCTTACTATTGAATGCCCATTTTTATTAAAATAAAAATAAAATTGGATTCTTATTATTAGTTGTTGGATTCAGTTTATGATTTGTTAAAAACGGATATAAATTGTGTTTTGATGGAAATAATGAGTGTTTTTATTTTATACATATGTTTGGCTATGGAAGAATTAACAATTTGATTTTTATAAATTATTTGGGCTTAAAAGATTTAATTTTCCGCTCCTAATAGAGTCGAGAGACCAAATTAGTGTGTGATAAAAAGTAAAATTGATTGGGAATGAATGTTGGAATATGATATCAAATATATGATTCCGTTACCCTAGTATTTTATTATTGGTTAATTTATTCGCATTCTTATTTTAATATTTATTTGCATTTTTAGTTGATAAATCATAATCCATAATTTTTAAACTAGATTAGGATTTAATTAAAATTTGTGAGTGAGGAAATACACGTTCCATCCGTCAAGTCTCTAGGGTTCGACCTCGCACTTCTGAGCTATACTAGGTATTCGATTCGTGCACTTGCGAGTAAGTAAAACATCACAACAAGTTTTTGATACACGTTTCATCCGTCAAGTCTCTAGGGTTCGACCTCGCACTTCTGAGCTATACTAGGTATTCGATTCGCGCACTTGCGAGTAAGTAAAACATCACAACAAGTTTTTGGCGCCGTTGCCGGGGACTTGAAATAACTTTTCTCACCAACTCACTAATTTACATTAATTCCTTCTACTAGTTCTTAAAAAAAAAAAAAAAAAAAAACAAAAACAAAAAAAACAAAAAAAAATTAAAAAGACAACAAAATCAGGAGTAGAGTAGTGTATGAGCACTGTTTGGAGATTGATTAGGATAGAAAATTTAAAACTAAATCCTTTATTTGAGGGAGAAACGATGGTTAAAGAACAAGAAGAAACGAAAACCTTAAAGGAGTTGTTCTCACATATTACCACCAATCCACCGTCATGCATTGTATTGCCTGCCACAAATGCAAATCATTTCAAGCTTAAACCACAAGTAATGCATCTTCTGCCTATTTTTCATGGAATCGATCAAGAAGATCCTTACCTCCATATTAAGGATTTTTTAGAAATTTGTGCCACTTTCAAATTCCAAGGTGGAGAAATTTTTTTAATATAAAGATAATGGTAAAGAACTTTGGTTGAATCATCTCGAGCATAAATAGGCTTAATTGCAACTGATTCAGTTTGGAGAAGAATATCTTTATAAAAGGTTAATGACTTATGGGGAGCAAAAGGGACAGAATGCCATCCAGGGGGAAAAAATTTGGTGGCAAGTTTAATAGGGTCATTTTTAGGGTTCATTGAGGGTTCAACATAAAACAGGTTAACTTCATAGCTGGGATTATATTCAGCTTTGAGGTAAGTCGGAATGGTTGGCTAAACTTGGCTTTCGAAGGGGCCGAAAGGTTTAGGTTGACTGGCCAAGGCTGATGTGAGGATCCGAATTTTCAGGATTTTCATAATAAAATTAAATAAGAATTTAATTGATAAAAATTATCAAGGTTGTTAAATTAATTATTATTTTATGTGGTTTAAGGTATGTGAAGGGATTTAATTGGTAAATTAAATCGGTATAAAGATGATGACAAATGGTGATTGAATAGAAATAATTAAAGAATAAATAAATTGTTTAAAAATAATTTATGGAAAATAAGAGAAACTTTGATGAAATTATGGATATTTAGAATGGTTGTGGAGGTACAGAAATTAAATGAGGTTATGTGGTAATGTGAAATATGTGAAATTAAATATGTGTATATATATACATTTGTATATATATATATATATAAATTTATATGTTTAAGTGATAATTATAAATGTTATTAATTATGAAAGTAAAAGGATTAATAATTAAATTAATCCAATTTTAAATGAAAAATGAATGAGGAAGTTAATAAAATTTTAATTATTGATTTTAGATTTAATTAAGAATTATGGTGGAAATTTAGAATTTGATTGAGAAGAAATGTAATTATATAAATGATATAATAATGAATTATATAATTTATATAAGAAAATTAATGTAATGTATAAAGGAAATTATAATTATATAAATTATATAAGAATAAATTATATAATTTATATAAGAAAATTAAAATAATGAGAGAGTTAGTAAATGTGAAAATATTGATTTATTGATAATTATGGAGGAATTTAAGAAATTATTTAAGAAATGAGAATGTAAATATATAAATTATATAATATTAAATTATATAATTTATATATAAAGAAATTATTGTAAATATTAAAGAAATTGAATAATAAATAAGAAAAAGGAATGTTTTATGTTATTAAAAATTATATTTATGTATAATAAAATTATTATGACTTTTATGAAGGATAATATTTCAGAAACGTGAACATGTTAATGTAACATGTTGTCCAAGTAACGAAGTGAAAAATTATGAAAAATAGCTTTTATATGTTATATGAATTATTTGATGATTTTTGAAGGTATAAATTACCTCATATAATTACATGCATATCGTTATGCGTGTACAAAATTTGTCATGTAAAATACCCAAAAAGGGTGTTAATATTATTCATAAATCATATTATGAATTTTGGTAAATTAAAATAAATATTTTGTATTCATTATATAAAATATTTATTACACGATATAATTACGTGATGTATTAAAATAAAATTTCATGCATAAGTTTGGAACTTTCGGGAGAGAAATAAGTCGGTTGCATGCGTGATAAGTCGGTGGAAATTTTAAGCAACTTGTGGCTATAAAAGGAAGAAGCAAAAAGGAAATAGAAAAAAAAAAAAAAGAAGCAAACACACAAGCAAACATAACTTTCTCCTCTCCACCATCCGAACCCCCACCAACCACCACCTCCCGACTTCCATAGCCACCAACAAAGAAGAGAAGAAATTATGGTGAATCAAGAGGGAGATTTCAAGCCTTGGAAGGTATAAATAATAATTTATATGATTTATTATGTATTTTTTTTGTAATAAATTAATTTTGTGGAGAAATTATAAATAATTAGAGTAATGATTCCAAATAATTTTAGGATGTATATCTATGAATTTTATGATTTTTGGAATTATTTTGTAGTGAAAAAGTGAGCAAAAATGGTATATTTTGTGCTAAGTTTGCTACTGTTCTGCGGAAAAGAAACTGAAGAAGAAGAAGGGCTGCCGCGCACGGCAACCATTTTTTTTCCGAGCGCGGGTATGAAACGGCGCCGTTTTGGGCGAGAGTTTTGGTCACCAAAACGACGCCGTTTATTGGAACAGGAAGGGACTGCCGCGCCATGCGCGGCCGCGGTTTTCGGGGAAAAATTACGATTTTGCCCCCGACCTTTTTCCGGAAAGGACCAGCGTGTCCCTTGGCCTTGTGAATTTACAGAAATGCCCCTGAATTTTTCGGTAAATGACCAGCGTGTCCCCAAGGCCGCGGAAATTACGAAAATGGCCCTGGACTTTTCGAGAAATTCCGGTTATGTCCCTAAGGGCGCGGAAATTACCAAAATGCCCTCAGAAAGTGTTTTAAATTAAAATAAATATTTAAAAATTGTTTAAAAATCATAGAAAATTATAGAAAAATACTAAAAATATAGAAATGATATTTGGGCATTAAATTTAATATTTTTGTAAAAATATTAAATTTTGGAGATTAATATTTAAATATTTTAAATATTAATCTATTAAGTTTAAAAGTCAGAAAATGATTAAATGAAAATCCGGACAACCAGATATGCTAAATTTTATCCGATGAGTCGGGTTGTCCGTAGTGAAGGCATTAAATATTAAGTTAAATTAATTTTTTTAAGGAACGAGGTTAATATAATTAACCATATAAATTAATAATTTGCCCAGAGATTATATTAATTAAGTAAATTAATATCATAAGGAGTTAAATAATTATTATTTGATTATTTTATGATCATAGGTTGATCGAGTTAAGGGTTTGAGCTATCAATTTAAATAATTGGACGTCAGGCTAGTTCTTCAGTCCATTTTATGTTAAATGTTGAACTTTTATGATATGTAATTCTTGTTTTAACTGCATACAAATTATGTGATTAATATGATCACAATGTGTATTTTGTGCAACAATATGAATATATAGGAGATATATTGCTATAGTAGAAGCACAAGCACATGATGTATGACACACACCAAGCATGATAATGTATGTGCTATGTGAAGTATAACTGTTGAACTTGCTGAGCCGTTGTGCTCATTACTTGCTTAAATTAAACTTTTGCAGGTTAAGAAATGAATTTCAGAAATATCGGATTTTATTAGAGATGGATCAACCAAGAAGGTTGTGAATGAAATAGTTATATTCAATATAGTAAATTGCAAAGTTATTTTGACATTTTGTATATTCATATACGTTGGATTCGTAAAGGATGAATAGAGTTAAATTGTGAACCGTGAATGTTTAAATTAATTGTTACGATAGAAATTATTATACGTTTGATTATGAACGATGCAATACGGAATATTTGTATGAAAATAAATAACAGTAAATTTTAAATGATGAGCTTTATGATGCGTGTAAAAGAAAGAAAAAGTTAAGGTTGCGATCCAGGGACTAGGATCGAAATGTAAGAATTTAAATGTTCAAATATTTCAATGCAACGATTGAATCAAGAAAAAGAAAAATTTATATGAGAATTTTGGTAATTGATAATTTTAAAATCAATTAATGGATTATTTAAGGTGATTAGAGATTTATTAACGAACCGAAATTTGGACGTAAGGAATATAATGTTAAATAAACATGAAAGTTAAGGTAATAAATTGGGTCGAATTTCGGGGTCGTTACAGCTAAACTGTAAGGTTTAGGAATTTGACCTAAAACCTGGAATTTGGTTGAAGGTAACTGAGGAGGATAAGTTGGGTGAGAAACAATTGTCCCTGTTACTGGAGAAAGGGAAGAAGAACTTACTGCAGCTTTACTTTTGCCACCACGGCTGGAAGATTCACTACCTCGCACATTCATTGGGAAGGAGATATGGGTTTGATTCCTGAATTGAGAAATTCTCTAGTTAGAAAATCAGGGATAGAATTATTACTTCCTTTAATATATTCAATATTAAATTCAAAAATACTTAATAAGGCTTGCCATCTAGCAAAAATCTGTTTAGAGGCAATATTTTCAACATCTTTTTCTAAAACATATTTTGCTGATTTGCAATCCAATCGGACTAAAAACTTTTGATTTAATAAATCACTCTGAAATTTATTAATGCATAAAACTAATGACAAACTTTCTTTTTTAATAGTAGAGTAATTGAGTTGAGTAGAATCCCAAGCATGAGAATAGAAAGATATAATGTTAAATAAACATGAAAGTTAAGGTAATAAATTGGGTCGAATTTCGGGGTCGTTACAGCTGAACTGTAAGGTTTAGAAATTTGACCTAAAACCTGGAATTTGGTTGAAGGTAACTGAGGAGGATAAGTTGGGTGAGAAACAATTGTCCCTGTTACTGGAGAAAGGGAAGAAGAACTTACTGCAGCTTTACTTTTGCCACCACGGCTGGAAGATTCACTACCTCGCACATTCATTGGGAAGGAGATATGGGTTTGATTCCTGAATTGAGAAATTCTCTAGTTAGAAAATCAGGGATAGAATTATTACTTCCTTTAATATATTCAATATTAAATTCAAAAATACTTAATAAGGCTTGCCATCTAGCAAAAATCTGTTTAGAGGCAATATTTTCAACATCTTTTTCTAAAACATATTTTGCTGATTTGCAATCCAATCGGACTAAAAACTTTTGATTTAATAAATCACTCTGAAATTTATTAATGCATAAAACAAATGACAAAATTTCTTTTTTAATAGTAGAGTAATTGAGTTGAGTAGAATCCCAAGCATGAGAATAGAAAGATACAATTTGCTCAAGAGAAGTAGAGATTAACTTTTGTTTGAGAATACCACCAAATCCAATATCGGAGGCATCGGTTTCAACAATTTTGAATGCATTATGATTGGTGATGCCAAGACAAGGTAAAGTCTTGACATGTTTTTTAATATTTTGGACTATGGAAGTATGAACGTTAGTCCAATGAGGAGGATTTGACTGTAATCTTTCAAATAGGGGTTTACACTGTTTTCTCAGATCTTTATAGAATTCACCAATGTAATTAAGAGATCCTAAAAATCTCTGAAGTTGAGTTTGATTAAGGATTTTATCAGAAAATTTATCAGCAAATTGAATAGCACGAATAACAGGCTGGATAGTTCCATATTGAATATGATAACCAAGAAATTTGACTTTTGTTTGAAACAAACTGAACTTTGTAGAAGATATGACTAAACCATTGGTTTTGACTGTCTGGAAAAATGAATTCAAATGTTTCCAATGCTCCTCAATACAATTGGAAAAGATAAGGACATCATCAATGTAAACAATAGCAAAATGACTGAAAGGGTTTAGAATATCATTCATAATATTCTGGAATTCACTAGGGGCATTCTTAAGACCGAAAGGCATGACATTCCATTCATAATGACCAAAAGGAGTATTGTAAGCGGTTTTGTAACGATCTTTCTCATTAATTTGGATTTGCCAGAATCCACTCTTAAGGTCAAATTTACTAAAAACGACAGCTTGACTTAGCCTTTTAATCAAATCCTTTTTATTAGGTAATGGATACCGAATCCATTCAAGAATTTTATTAAGAAGTTTATAATTTATGACTAACCTGGGGACTCCTCTTTTTATTTCAGAATTCTTATTAACATAAAAAGCAGGACATGACCAAGGGGATTTACTCTTTCTAATTAAACCCTTTTTCAATAAATCATTAATTTCTTTTTTACAATGTTCCATTTGTTCATGGTTCATTTGAATAGGTCTAGCCTTAGTAGGAATTAAATGTTCTTTAAATTCCTTAGCATAAGGTAGCCTAACAATATGTTTCTTCCTGTGCCAGAAAGCATGGAAAATATTTTATTTGTTCTTGTAACTTATTATTTTTTAAACGTTCTTCAACTTTCTTGTATCTAATTTCATCTTTTAGGTATTTTAAATGATTTGTCTTATTATTTAAGATATTCAAATTTTTGAAAATTGACTCATCTTGAATTATCCTTAAATCTTTACTTTTAGGTTTATTAATAAACGGAAATGTTACCTCTTGCCCTAAATGTTTACTAGTTAAACCATCTGTATTAGTAGTAAAAGGGTATAATAAATATATAAATGGTAATCCTAAAATAATCTTATCTGTCATGTTTTGTATTAAAACAAAAGATGTTTCAAAACAAACATTATCTTGACAGATATGAGCTTTAGGCAATTTATAATTTATATCCATTTTACTTCCATTAGCAGATGTCATTCTTTCAGTAGTTTTCACATAATACCTAGTCAGGATAAGACCTTCTTGAATGCAATTCAAGTCAGCACCAGTATCAACTAAGGCTGGGATTTCTAAAGTGAAAGTTTTGTTAATAATTATAGTGACTTTAATGTACCATTTTTGAATGGTAAGAGATTTTAATATACTTAAAGATAATCCTTGTTGATTAAGGGTTTCATGATCACTATCTGGGTTAATTACTTTAGAAGTTTCAGCTTCTTCATTATCTTCACTATCATATGAGCTATTAACTAACAAAGTATCATTTTCTTTTAGTTTATTAATTTCATTTTTTAACTCAGGAATTTCTGACTTTAATTTAGAAATTTTTCGTTTTAAATTATTAACTTCTTGGTTTAATTCAGGTAAAGTTATTTCTCTTACTGGACTTTTAAATCTTTCTAAAGTCTTATTAAGACTGAAAACAGGTTTTTCTTTTAATTTATTAATTTTATTAGCCGGGGTATCTTTATTAAAAAGATCTTTCAATTGTTTAGTATATTGTATTTTTAATTAGGGATCAGAAATTTTACAAATTAGATCATTTAGTAAGTCTTGTTCTTCTTCTTGTTTACTTAAAACGTTTAAGGATTTATTACAGCAAGTATCAGTACATCCTAAAGTTATTTTAGGACTTTCATTACCAGAAGTTGAATTATTAGTTTCACTGGAAGACTGAGAATAATAATCTTCATGTTCATTATTACTAGAATCATTTTCTATTCTCATTAACTCAATTATCTGGTTACTATCTTCTTCAGATATTTTTAATTGTTTTAATTTTTCTTTTACTTTGCATTCATTTTTATAATGTCCAGATTTACCACAATTATGACAAATTACTTTACTTTTATCAAATTTTTTATAAATTTTCTTTTTATAGGGTTTTTTATAACTTGTATTTTTAGGAGATTTTTTATAATAACTTTCTTTGTTATTGTATTTATGTTTTCTAAATTTATATTTTTTATCTTTTTTATGGTTACTTTTCTTTCTAAAAGGAGCAATAGGGGGCAGACCATATTGTTCATAGAAAGAGCCTAATTCATATTTAGCTTTGTTTTTATCTTTATTGGCTTGTTTGCTAATTTTAAAATCAATACACATTTTAAGTCCTGTTTTTTGTATTTGACTAATTATATCACCATAGGTTAAATTATCATAATCTATAAAACCTAAATTTTTACTTAATTCTTCACGGATTTTATGGGCAAATAAATTAGGTAATCCATTAACAAATTTTTCTTTTCAAAAGGGTTTGTTACTATCATCATGCATCATAACTCTAGAGGTAAACACGTCTTTGTACCATCTGAAATCACTTAAAGTCAGGCAAGATAAATTACTTAACTGGTCATGAATTCTATCAGTTATGTTACTAGGTGTTCCAATAAAATGTTTAATTATGGTGTAAATTAATGTGTTGATTCCATCAGAAGGGGCAAAACCTATGTCTTCATTAAATATAGGGTTACCTTCTTGATCAGTTTGAACAGCATGAATAATATTATACCTAGAGTCTTCAGTTAGGTATTTTTCCCACCAAGACCTAAGTATTCCTGTAAAACCACTAGCAAGTAATTCAACAGTGTTTGGCTGGGTTAGAGCAGTATAGTTGGTTAAATAATTATTTGCTACCATGGACATGTGATTTAATTTATTTAATAATTCTTGTTCACTTAGACCATCTATGTTCCATTCATAAATTTTATTTGCAGAAACAAAAAATTGATTACCTTATTTCCATTCACTTAGGGGTTGGTTTAGAATACCAATTTTTTGTCTGACTGGTAACAATTGGGTTTTTAAAAGTTAATTTCTTAAATTGATTTTCAATTTCTTCAATAGTTGGATTACCTGTGTTGGTAGACTTACTATTACTAGAATCTTCGCTTTGGCTATCATATTTTTCAATGACAGCTAAAGACTTAGATCCACTAGACTCAGCAGTAGCATCTAGATTTTTAAATAACTTATCCAAGGTTTTAACTAATTGTTTATCAGAACTAGGTAATCCTAGACCTTGCCTATTTTGGGGTAAGTTTAACAAAGGTTTTTCAATTTTATCATCTTGACTGATAATTTTATCTTCAAATTTTTCTTCAATTTTATCTAACTGTTTTCCTAGAGTTGCTAAATATTGGTTAGTGAAATTATTTTGTTCAATAATCTTCTTTTCATTAATATTAGTTCCTTTAGCAATCTTGAAAGGACTAGCAGTGACAGAAGTGTTTTGAACTTTTATTATTATTGTTTCTATAGGAGGATGACTAGACGAAACTTTAGTTTTATCTTCCTTTACCTATGTTTTTTTTGTTATAACATTACATTTTTCATAATATCTTTCATACCATGAATAAAATGTAATATTTATCTTTTCTTTTATTACAATTTTTTTCCATTTTTTAATTACCTTTTCTTTATCAATTTCATTATGGTTTTCTCGAAATTGATGTCTTTTATTTTTATTTTCTTTTGAATTAAAATCATTAGTTAATCTTTCTCATTTAGGTTTAAATTCTTTACTTAAAACTCCAAGTTGATGGTTAATTGCTTCAAAATCAGACTGTGTAGGTGATAATTGTTGTTCATTATCTTCATCCTGACTAACAGTTTCATTATTAAAGTAGGGTTAACTAGTCTGTCCTTCATTGATAACTCCTTTTAGCTTAATATTTTGAAGTGTATTTTTACTTAATAACTCTGGATCTTTTCTAGAAGATGCTATAGTATTACTGACAGAATGTGCTATAGTACTATTGACATCTTCAATGACTAAGGATCGTCCAAGTTTTGAATCATCAAAACTTATCCGAACAGTTCCATCTAAGTATTGTTTAATATTTCCTAAATTCATTATGTTATTATTAACTGGTCTCTGGGGCATTTCATTTTCTAATATCCATTGCCTCGGGAGATTTATATCTCTCCAAAGGATAGTCTTTGGAACTTGGATATTAGCATCATTGGTGCTACTCTGAATAAGAATAGTTTTATCTTTAGGACTTTTACTTAAGGCTTTCACATTTAAATTAGTTTTCATAGTTTTATAATAAATTCTAAATATCAAAGCAAGAGCCTGAGATCCCTCAATCATTTGGGTGATTTCTCCAGCTGTTTTGATATTTAAAGTTAATGCTTTTAACAAATGTGGGTCACTTAGACTTAATGTAAAATCTGGAAAGCAGTTAAAATGGACAGGTCCATTATACAAACTAGATTCCATTATGCCTAAGATGCTGGGCACATAATTTAAATATCTAGTATCACGCAGACATAAAAGTATGCTAGAATTAATACCTTTAATGCTTAGGGGTTTAACAGCAACTTGAATTAGACCTATGTGAATAAAATTATATCCTTTAAGTCTATGTTTTTTAATAACTTCATTAGTTAATAAAGAGCAATTTTCATGTTCTTTATTAATAGCATAAACCTTTTCAACAATTTTAACATTATAGTCAGACTTAAAATTATCAGAAAAAGTTGACTTGTAAATTTCTTTGGGTTAAACATTAGGTATGTTCCAATTACCAAGGTCTTGACTCAAATTATCATAACTGTGTTCTTCCTGGTTGATAAAATCAGGAATAGAAGAAAGGCTTCACCTATGACTAGCTGAAGAGTTAGATCTGAACAGTCTACTCATATTTTGAATACTGTTCTCAAGGCACTAAGACACTTTCTGCAGAAGGATAGGCAAACAAGAGGCAAGATTGAACATTAACTAACTAATAAATTGAATCTGGGTCAACAAATATGACAAAGGGCTTTAACAATCTCTTGCTAACAACTATTTCTTAGACCCATACCTCCTTACCTAAGCAGACGCAAACCATAGTGAAAAATCCTTACGCATATATATATATATATATATATATATATATATATATATATGCGTGTGCGTGTGTGTGTGTGTGTGTGTTCAATTGTTATAATTTTAAATTCCATTGATTATGGAAATTAATGGATTAATAATTAAATTAATCCAAATTTAAATGAAAAGTTAATGAGGGAGTTAGTAAAATTATAACTATTGATTTTAGATTTAATCAATAATTATGGAGTAAGTTTAGAAATTAATTGAGAAGAAAAGTAATTATATAAATTATATAATAATAAATTATATAATTTATATAAGGAAATTAAAGTAAAGTATGAAGAAAATAATAATTATATAAGAATAATTATATAATTTATATAAGAGGATTAAATTGAATAAGGATGGAAGAAAAATTTTATAAATTGTACTTTGGGTAAAACGGAAATTATTAATAAGAAAAAAATAATTATATAAATTATATAATAATAAATTATATAATTTATATAACGAAAGTTAATGTAAATAGTAAGGAAATAATAAGTATATAAATTATATAAAAATAATTATATAATTTATATAAGAAGAATAAATTAATTAAGAAAGGAAATATAATTGTACAAATGGTACAATATTTTATTATACAGTGTATATTTAAAGGGTGCCAAGTAGTAAAGAAATGGAAAATAAATGCGGAAAGGAAATGTTTTAAATTTATTAAAATTATGTTATTATATAATGAAATTGTTATGATTTTTATGGGGAATAATATTTTAGAAACGTGAACATGTTAGTGAAACTTGTTGTCCATGTAACGAAGTGAAAAAGTATGCAAATAATTATTATAAGTTGTATGTGTTATTTTATTAATTTTGGAGATATAAATTACCTTATATAATTACATGCATGTCATTATGCGTGTATAAAAATTGTCAAGTAAAGTACCTGAAAAGGTCTAAATATTATTCATAAATCATGTTATGAATTTTAGTGAATTAAAATAAATATTTTACGTACATTACGTAAATTATTTATTACACGAAATAACTACGTAATGTATTTAAAACATTTAATTATGCTTGATTTGTGGTAAATCCGGAAGTTAAAGTCGGTTGTGGGATAAGTCGGTGGACTTTTCATATTGTTCCAAGTTGGTTAAGTTCTTATTATTATTAAAAAGAAAAAGGATAGCAAGTAAGAGGAAAACAAAATAATAACTAAAGCAACAAGAACATAACCATGTTTCACCTTTTCTCTCCACCACCCCACCACTTCAGCACCACCACTATCAAGAAAGAATTTTTGGTATCATCAAGGGAGAAGTTCAAGCTTCAAAGGAAGGATTTCCAAGCTTTTGGAAGGTTGTTCGAAAAAAAGGTTTTGAGCTACCAATTTAATAATTGGACGTCAAGGCAAGTTCTCCAGTACTTAATATTAATTGTTATATGATGTTATACGTTCAAATGCATATAGAAATTATGTGTTATGTGATATGTGGTTAACATGATCGTAATGTGTATTCGGTGCAATGATGTGACTATATGTGAAATAATTTAATGTTTTCTTGACGTAATTGCTAATATGAAGTAAATAGGATGCACATGAGATATATTGCTTTACTAGAAGCACCACACATGATGTATGAAACACACAGAACATGTTATGTTATGTGCTATGTGCACACTGTTGAACTTGCTGAGCCGTTATGCTCATTCTTGCATAATATAAACTTTTGCAGGTAAAGAAATAAATTTCAGGAATATCAGATTGTGTTAAAGATGGAATATCCTAGAAGGTTGTGAATGTAATTGTTATATTTTCATTATTATAAGTCAATGTGGGTACATTTGCTAGTTTACATTGATGTGTTGTACGTACATATAAAGTGAATCTGGACAGGACGAATAGAGTTAAATTATGAATTGTAATTATTCAAAATAGTTGTTACGTTAGAGACTATTATATGTCTAATTATGAATTACGAAACAAAGAATAATTGTATGAATATAAATAATATTAAATTTTGAAATGTTGAACTTTATGATACTTGTAACAGAAAGAAAAAGTAAAGGTTGTGATCCAGGGACTAGAATCGAGATATTAAGTTTTTAAATATCCAAATACTTTAATACAATGACTGAGAAAAGAGAAAAAATTATACCAAAAAAATTGGTAATTGATGACTGTAAAGTCAATTAATGGGTTAAATAAAGTGATTAAAGATTTAATAACGGACCGAAATTTGGACGTTAAGGAAATAATGAATAAAAATATGAAATTTAAGGTAATAAGGTTTGTTGAATTTTGTGGTCGTTACAAATGGTATCAGAGCTGGAGGTTATAAACTTTGGATAAACGATACCTTAGGCTATAACCTTAGTAAGAAAGAGTAAGTTTAGTTGCGTGTTCTGAAAACCCAAGCGTATAGTAAGCTCGTGACTCATGATTGGATGGTGGAGCCCCTCAGCGAATGGGCGACTATGGCCTAACTAGGACAAACTCCTCAAGCCATACGATTATGGTAAGTTCCTGAGTCCAAATATGTGATTAGTTTGATGAACATGGGGGGATTAGAGTAGAGAGTCATAAGTTGAGAGATATAGTTCTCAGATATTGGCTAAGGTTAAGGAAATATGAAAGATATAAGATTTTAAGGAAAAGATAGAGATGTTAAGAAAGATTTGAATAAAGATAATGAATTGAGAAAATTCATAAGTAAGAATTGAGAATATATCTGAAAGAATATTTGAAATGATTCAAAGATGAATCTCAAAGAAAATCAGGGGAAACCTGATTCAAGCAATAAAGATGACAGGGTAATCTAAAAAGCATAGAAAGAGATCATAATAACATGATCAGGATCAGTAAGAGGATCATACTACGATACGATCATGAGATAAGGAAATCGAATAATGAATAGATTGTAAAGTAAGATCACGATGTGATCCAATGAGAATATGAAATAACAGATAGGCCTGTTAATGATCAAAAAGGTATAACTTGATGTTATAAAGAGAAATTGTACTATGAAATAGTACGATATGAACTCAGAGAATGATGAGACATGAATTACAGAAATGTTATGTTCAGGGGACAGAAAACTTGGGTACGAAATTTCAATTGAGGACTCATCTGGTGACTGAGTTGCACAATCCTTTGTATGGGCAGGGGACTTATGTTTACTTAGTTACTATGTGATAATCATTGAAATATTAGAGTCGTGCTATCGGTATACAAATGTTGAGGAATTGATTCTTATCTCGTATGTATATTTGATAGATAGATAATATTAAGTTTAGGCACGAGTTCTTAAAACTCATGCATATGGTAGGTCCATGACTCATAATTGTATGGTATGTTTTGAGCCCCTCAGCATATGGACAGTCTTTGATATGTTCTCAGACTACATATTGCTAGGACAAGCTCCTAAACTCATATTCTTGTGGTAAGTTCCTGGACTCATAATGTGTGGTAGGTTTGATGAACTATACGGGAGTATAGAAAAGTTGGAGTAGCCAGGAATCTTTAGTATGATATGTAGTAATAGTCCTAGCAATAAATACATTATTTAGGTGAAGAGCAGAAGGGGGCGAATGTTTTGAAATTTAGGGTATTTCCACTCTTCTAGCTTTGCTAAACTTCAAAAATTTTGACCTCAAGCTAACTTCGCACTAATGTGCTTTTAAAAATACCAATGAATTTTAAGCGATTTAAAAAGTGTTTATGCTACTTGTTTCGACTAGACATTTAGAAAAGTTTTGACATGATGAATATTTTTAAAAATTTTGCGGGTTATAAATTGTTAAAAGAAAGTCTAAGCTAATTGATCTGGCTAGACAAGCGTTGAAGAAATACAAGTCTAAGCTATTTGATTCAGCTAGACAAATTTTGAAATATATTTATTGAATTCATATTCTTTGAAAGTTATACCCAATCAAATTACTTTTGTATGAATTATAATGCTGAAATGAATAACCCTATAAAACGGGGACATAGAGAAATTACGAGTATTGTAGGTTGATCAAATGGTCACCTGGCATAACAAGGCACAGGCATTGCAGACTAATCATCTGGCGTGCCAATGTATGGATGAGATATCCATCACTTTAAAGACAGATTGATCCACTATCAGTGGTTTGTAGTATGAGGTACTCTGGGAGTGAAGTACTGTTAAACCGGGATCCATGTTCGCTCAGCATATTATGAAAATTCATCACTTTAGTGGTTTACAGTATGAGGTACTTTGGGAGCGAAGTACTGTTAAACTAGGATATGTGTTCATTCAGCATATTATGAAAGTTTTTCCAAAATAAAAATTTTAAATTCCTCTACTCTTATGAAGATTGGATGGTAGGATGGAGTAGTATTTTCTAATTGTGAGCGATAATGAAAGTAAAAATTGTGAACTAAAGGAATTATGAAATATGAAGAATTAGAAAATTGCAATGTGCAATGACCACGAGAAAGGAAGGAAAGAAAGATATGTTGAATGAATGCAAAGGAAATATGTATGTTGCAAATGAATGAGATACCGTACACAGTAATTTCGAGAACGAAATTTTTGAAGGAAAGGTGAATGTGACACCCAGGATTTTTAGAGTAATTTCAAATAAGGATTATGATGAATTAAGTAAATGTTAGCATTTAAAACCTAGTGTTGAATGATAGAAGAATTAAGGAATGATTTATGATGTAAGCAATGTGCTAAATGACCTATGTGGTTCACTGAATATGTTGGATATATTACAAAGAGAAATGGAGTGTGAAGAAGATTTATGAATATGAATTAAGAAAAGAATGTTGAATGTGCAAAGTATAAATGATGTGCAATAGAGAGTATGAAATAAATGAATTAAGTAAGGGTAAGTACGATTAAAGAAAGGAAGTTTTTCAGAGAATGAGAAACTATCTTGATAAGTACATCAAGAAATGAGTTAAAGTGTTATTAATAAAAAATTTAGAGAATTGTGAAATGTAATGTTCTAAAGAAATTATAAATTGAGTTAAGAATTGAATATTCTGACTGTTACGATTAATATGGTGATATTCATTGTGAGTTACAGATCCCCTTAAAGAGGTAAGATATGGTTATTATTGAGTTTAATTGTTATTTATCAAGATAACAGTATAGCAAAGTGCTATAAATGAAATACGTAAGGTTATTATGGAAATGGTGATTCCGGGGGCGGAATCCTGTTAAGGGGGGAAGAATGTGAGTACCCAAATTTTCGGGATTTCTTTAATAATATTAAATAAGAATTTAAATAACAAAATTATTAAGGTTATTTAAATTACTTATGATTGAGATATTTTATGTAAATTAAAGTGTGTGGTGAGATTTAATTGGTAAATTAAATCTGTACAGAGATCATGATAAATTGTGTGGAATTAAAGTAATTAAAGAGTAAATAAATTGTTTAAAAATAATTTATTAGGAATAAGAGAAATTACATATAATGGTACAAAAAAATTGTACAAAAAAATTATTGTGGAGGTGCAGAAATTATTATTTAAATAATGTTATGTAGTAATGTGAGATATATAAATTAGATATGTATATATATATATTTGTATATATATATATATATATATATATATATATATATATATATATATGTGTGTGTGTGTGTGTGTGTGCGTGTGTGTGTGTGTGCGTGTGTGTGTGTGTGTTCAATTGTTATAATTTTAAATTCCATTAATTATGAAAATTAAGAGATTAATAATTAAATTAATTCAAATTTAAATGAAAAGTTAATGAGGGAGTTAGTAAAATTATAACTATTGCTTTTAGATTTAATCAATAATTATGGAGGAAGTTTAGAAATTAATTGAGAAGAAAAGTAATTATATAAATTATATAATTTATATAAGGAAATTAAAGTAAAGTATAAAGAAAATAATAATTATATAAGAATAATTATATAATTTATATAAGAGAATTAAATTGAATAAGGATGGAAGAAATTTTTTATAAATTGTACTTTGGGGAAAATGGAAATTATTAATAAGGAAAAAGTAATTATATATATTATATAATAATAAATTATATAATTTATATAAGGAAAGTTAATGTAAATAGTAAGGAAATAATAAGTATATAAATTATATAAAAATGATAATACAATTTATATAAGAAGAATAATTTAATTAAGAAAGGAAATATAATTGTTCAAATGGTACAATATTTTATTATACAGTGTATATTTAAAGGGTGCCATGTAGTAAAGAAAGGGAAAATAAATAAGGAAAGGAAATGTTTTAAATTTATTAAAATTATGTTATTATATAATGAAATTGTTATGATTTTTATGGGGAATAATATTTTAGAAACGTGAACATGTTAGTGAAACATGTAATCCATGTAACGAAGTGAAAAAGTATGAAAAATAATTGTTATAAGTTGTATGTGTTATTTTATTAATTTTGTAGATATAAATTACCTCATATAATTACATGCATGTCATTATGCGTGTATAAAAATTGTCAAGTAAAGTACCTGAAAAGGTCTAAATATTATTCATAAATCATGTTATGAATTTTAGTGAATTAAAATAAATATTTTACGTACATTACGTAAATTATTTATTACACGAAATAACTACGTAATGTATTTAAAACATTTAATTATGCTTGATTTGTGGTAAATCCGGAAGCTAAAGTCGGTTGTGGGATAAGTCGGTGGACTTTTCATATTGTTCCAAGTTGGTTAAGTTCTTATTATTATTAAAAAGAAAAAGGATAGCAAGTAAGAGGAAAACAAAATAATAACTAAAGCAACAAGAACATAACCATGTTTCACCTTTTCTCTCCACCACCCCACCACCCGAGCACCACCACTATCAAGAAAGAAATTTTGGTATCATCAAGGGAGAAGTTCAAGCTTCAAAGGAAGGATTTCCAAGCTTTTGGAAGGTTGTTCGAAAAAAAGGGTTTGAGCTACCAATTTAATAATTGGACGTCAAGGCAAGTTCTCCAGTACTTAATATTAATTGTTATATGATGTTATACGTTCAAATGCATATAGAAATTATGTGTTATGTGATATGTGGTTAACATGATCGTAATGTGGATTCGGTGCAATGATGTGACTATATGTGAAATAATTTAATGTTTTCTTGACGTAATTACTAATATGAAGTAAATAGGATGCACATGAGATATATTGCTTTACTAGAAGCACCACACATGATGTATGAAACACACAGAACATGTTATGTTATGTGCTATGTGCATACTGTTGAACTTGCTGAGCCGTTATGCTCATTCTTGCATAATATAAACTTTTGCAGGTAAAGAAATAAATTTCAGGAATATCAGATTGTGTTAAAGATGGAATATCCTAGAAGGTTGTGAATGTAATTGTTATATTTTCATTATTATAAGTCATTGTGGGTACATTTTGTAGTTTACATTGATGTGTTGTATATACATATAAATTGGATCCGAACAGGACGAATAGAGTTAAATTATGAACTGTAATTGTTCAAAATAATTGTTACGTTAGAGACTATTATATGTCTAATTATGAATTACGTAACAAAGAATAATTGTATGAATATAAATAATATTAAATTTTGAAATGTTGAGCTTTATGGTACTTGTAACAGAAAGAAAAAGTAAAGGTTGCGATCCAGGGACTAGGATCGAGATATTAAGTTTTTAAATATCCAAATACTTTAATACAATGATTGAGAAAAGAGAAAAATTTATACCAAAAAATTTGGTAATTGATGACTGTAAAGTCAATTAATGGGTTAAATAAAGTGATTAAAGATTTATTAACGGACCGAAATTTGGACGTTAAGAAAATAATGAATAATAAATATGAAATTTAAGGTAATAAGGTTTGTCGAATTTCGAGGTCATTACAGGTGTGGAAAATAAAGAGAGTGAAGTTTGAAGGAGTTAGAGATATTCGTCACGATGATGATGAAAAATAGATTTTGCGCTTATGGAAGATCACTGCTGCAACCACTGAATGATGAAAATGATAATGTTGAAGATGATGATGACGATGGCTATGATGTGGACAATGCGGACGATGCGGATGATGCGGATTATGTGGATGTTGCGGATGCAACGGATGATGCAAATGATGGTGATGGCTACGACAGCGGTGACAGTGATAAAATTAAAGTATTTAGGGATTTAAGTCGAGGGAGGAATTGTTAGGATGCTCCTCAAATCCTATTTAAACATAAAGTAGAAGTAGTTAGGGATTCGAGTAGAGGGGAGATTGTTGGGATACTCCTTAAATCATATTCAGAAAAGAATTGTTGATATGAAAATAAAGAAATCCTATTTTTAATAGGAGTATTATTATGAGAGGGAAAGTTATTTTTGTTCAGTATTATTGTGAAAGTCTCCTATTTTAAGTAGGAAGAGGAAATGTATGAGTACTCTATAAATAGAGTCTTCTGTTTAGTTGATCAACTGTAGCACAATCAAATGTCATGTAGCATTCTAAGAGTTGAGAAAGGGTGTTGGGGATTTTTGACTTGTGTGAGGGAGAGGGTTTTTACAGCTTTTAAACTATGCAAAAAGTTGTATCGTGGTATTGTGTAACCTCAAATTTTAGGACGTAAAACTTGAGTTGAATTTGTAAGTCCATTATTATTGATATAGTAGAGATTCAGAGTTTGGTCCGTGGTTTTTCCCTTTAAGAATTTTTCACCTTAAATCTTGTGTTGTTCTTTCTGTATTTTGTATTGTTTATTTTGCATTATTTAATTCCCAACACGGTGCAGGTGCAGGCCCAAATTATTTTTATTAACGACCCAGATCTAGTTCGGTCTATATACATATTGCACGTTGTGTCGGTATTGGGATCAGCCTACTACAGTGGCTTGTTATTCTATGAGTATTAAAGTTCATATCTATATAGGATTGGGTATCCTGATTTAGCAAGAATAAGGAGGTTTAATTCATTAAAGACTCGATCATTAATGAATTGCAGTTATAAGGGGACTCTGATAAGGACTTCCACTTCCAGTTGGTCTCGGGCGAGCATGACATCTATAAATACAGTCATAAGTAAGGAATCATGGTACATACGAAATTATATTATTTTCCAGCAGTTTTATCCCTCCATATCACTTTTGGTCTGTACTGATTGTCATGCCGAAGCTATATATCCCCTGACGGCCCAAGTCGTCAAGCTTTTGATGTGACGATTGACTGTCTCCTATGCAGATTGCTGGCTTTTGGTGATTTTGGTGCTAGCGGACACAATCAAGCGTTAATAGTACCAAATAAAACTGCACCGCACCAATCACAAGCAGTTTCATGTACGGTTTTCGATTTGTCAAATCGCACCTAAGTGGTTTTATGTGATGTTTGAGCTTTCATCCGCACCAAACCGCACAATGTTCTACACTAGGGCCAATGATGATTTCGGGTTATGGCAAGGCCATGAAGTTTATTTATAGTACGTAGACTGACTTGAGCTCATTCAGGAAAATTATCCAGAAACGTTTGTGCACTTTGTGCCCCAAAGAAAGATGTTTAGTACTTTGGGGCTGAATATGTTATGCACCTCAGTGAACGCCCTTTCTGAAGTCTCTATGGCCATGGTCTACGATCATCACACATTACAATAAAATAATGCTACTGGCATAAACAGTTTTGATTGAAACACAACTTACAAATTTGTCCTTCAATTATTTTAAAAAAATGGAAGTTCATATAATACACTTTTGAAGACTAAATTCTAATTTGAACCCTAAACGTTTACTCTAAAATCAATTTACACTCTAAATTTTATTTTGAATTAATTGCACACTATACTTTAGCAAAACATTCATCGAAAGTCTTATTATGTCAATAAAATAGGGGTAATATGGTCTAAACACTAAGATTTTAAATGATTATAGACAAACTTGCCAAGTTTGATTGATATTGTACTAGAGTATAAGCTTGGACGGACCAACCAGGTTGCGGGCGAGTTTACACGTGGAAGCAACTCAACTTCCCCCTTCGTTCCTAGTCACTAAGTAGTGTTATTCTGTCCTCCGGGGGAGTGGACTCCACCAAGAGGTTATTTCTCTCACGTAATTTTGCCATTCCTTATAAAGGATTAAATAGAAGTCTCAAATAGCTCGGTGAAATGGAAACTTAAAAATGGTGTAAGCGTGGAAGAAAATCGTATCTTTAGAGATTCAATCCCCAAAGCTAAATCCTAAGGAACTAGATCGAAGGGAAGGTATTTGCCCAAGAAGGCAGTATGACATTCATGTTGATTGGCTCTTTTACCTCTAATTAGAAATATCGTAGGAGAAGAAAAAGAAAAAGAATGTTTTTCATTCTAAGTGAAAGTGAAAAAAAAATGAGATGTCCAAGAGAAAAGGAACGAGGGGAATAATCGACAAGGAATCTCGAACATAAGTGAATGAAAAACAAAACAAAAGTAGTGAATGAAAAAATAAGTGTGACCATTATTAGGAATTTAAAAAATATTAAAAGGTGCAAAATCAATAGGTGTCGGAGTTGCTACAATTGCTTTAGTGAATATGTGTTCATTTTATAGTTTTAAAATAATCGTTAAAATTTTAGTGTTTAAACCATTACCCTTATTTTAATAACGCAATAAAACTTCTAGTAAATACTTGTCAGAAAATGGTGCCGATGGTGCATTTTGTTTTCTCGCTAAATATTTAGGGTGCATTTAATTCAAAATAAAGTTTAGGCTACACATCGATTTTAGGGTTAAAGTTTAGGATTCACATTAAATTTTAGTGAAAATAATGAAGTCTCATAAACACTTTTACAAGTGTGTAATCGAACACTATGTTATTCCCAGATAGCACAAAGAGATCTAGAAAGGGGGTTCAATAGATTCTCTTAAAATCTCATATTAAAATTATTTATCAAATAATTAATCAGATAATTTAGTTAAGTTATGCACAATGGAATATTATATTTTATAAATGCCTTTCAAAGATTAATTAAAGACCTCAATTCTAAATTCATCGATAAAGAGTGTAGAAATAAGTCTCAGTTGATATTACAGTTGATATTATAGTTTATATAACAGTTATATATAAAGCAAAAAAGAGACGATATTTTAAAAGGTTCAAAACCTAAAATACTCCTAGTCCTTTCTTCCACTCTGAGATTAGGGATGATCAACTAAGGATGATAATCATTAAGACCAGGTTCACTAAGAACCAATTATAACTCTAAATCACTAAGAAATAAACAAGACACTAAGTCTTGATAAGTCACTAAGACTTAAATAAGTCATTAAGACTTAAACTCACTAAGAGAATTGATTCACAAAGATTTAAGCAAGTCACTAAGACTTGTCGTACAAGGATCACTAAGATCTAAATGATTGTTTGTTTGTTGTCTGAGGTATTTCTAAATGTCGTTAAGCTTTTCTCTAGAAGACGTAGTAGCTTTAATTGATTTCTCTAAAATGTAGAGTAGTCTTGGATCTTAGGGTGAACTTTGAGCTCTTAGACTTGTATGCTTAAATGCTTGAATATTTTTGATCGATTGATGGCTGTTTATGAAGTCTAAAGAAGCAATCTACTTATTGGTTTTCCCTTGAAAAAATGTCTGTTAGAAGTTACAGCTATTTTCACATAAGTAACTTCTGTCTCGGACTAATAGTCTGTTGTAGCCGTCTATATTTGTCAATTGTGTCAGGCCACTGTTTGTGTGTTGTAGCAGACTTGTCTCTAAACTTTATCAAATGTAGCCACCATTTTGTTAAAGTTGATTGGGCATCTCTTTTTCATCAATACACTTGAGTGTATTTATGATGGATTGGTATTGAGGAAGCTTCTGATCCTTTATCTCAAAACGACCACTGACTTATCAGGAGTTGCACTCTACAATTATAGTTGGCTTTGGATTGTAAACTCAATCCTCAAATAGTTTAATCTACGATTCTAGTGGCTTTGTATTTTGGTTCTACGTTCGGAGTTGCTCTATGATCTTGGAGTTTTTTTAGGCACTATACTATCTAATTAATGTCATTTTACTATCTTATATCACTCTACGATCTTAGAGTTACTAAACTTCACTCTGCGATCTTAAAGTTTTTTAACTTTTTGCTCGATGACTCTACTAGACTTTCTTAGTTTACTCTATGAACTCAGAAAAACTAAGTCTTATGCTCTAAGATATTGGACTATCTAATCTATTACTAGTCCTAACTCCATAAAATGGATCAATCTAACATGTTTGATCCCCAAGTCCTTTTACAATGATTTTCACATAAGGAATTTACATTATTACTTATTTTTTCTTATAAATATACATTAAAATCAAGTCATCATTAAATTAAATAGATTAAACATAAATGCACTAATAATCTCTCCCTATTTGATGATTACAAACCAAATATATTTCAACAATCATCAATTAGCTCTAATAAAGACAATACATAATTTAAATATGAACTAGTGAGGAGTTGTATTGTTTAAAAGAATAATGAATTTTATTGATGAAAGAATTTTTTTTATAGAATAACAAAGAATACAAAAAAAATTACAAGTATTAAAAACAATCTAATCTTCTGCTAGGCTTGGACATGCTTCCCAAAGGGGGATGTCTATTTTCTTTAGCAACTCTACTATCGTAGCATCCTTTCCTTCTCTCTCTCTTTGCCTCATCTGTTTATAGGCTTCTGGTGGCCCGAGATGAGGAATTTCTTGCTCTTCTCCTGCAATATGCACTCATTGAAGAGTTTTTTTTTTACGTACCTTGGGTCCCTTCTAGCAATGTAGGAGACTCCATTCAACGATCCAATATATTAGACAGAAGACTGAGCTAGCGAAATGGCTTGAGCAATAGGAGGAAGATGAGAAGCCTTTGATTGTTGAACTCTACGATTCTGGCTTTTCTCCCCCTTTTTGGCAGCATCACTCCGAAATTGAGCAACTTCTTCGGTCAACTCCTTGACAGTCTGCACCATTGATTCCATTTCTTATTGTGTGATGGTGACTTCCTTTTAAAGATTATCATGTTGTTTTTCCGCTCATTGTCGTTCATCATGCACCATAGCCATAACATCATCAGTTTTCTTGAGCGAGTCATTAACGGCTTCTTTAAGATTCAGACAGTTCTTGCTCATGTCAAAAACTTTATTGGTGAGAGCCTTAATAGATTTGGCATTTGAGGCTTGAAGCATCTCCACATTTCCTTGATGCTTTTTGAATTAATCATGGTATAAAGCATCCTTCTTATGTATGTTATGAAAGTAATATGCCGTCAAGCCAATCACATTTGATGTGATAAACATATACTTTGTAATCTTGTTCATTTATTAATAAAAGTATCAAGGCATTTCTTTATTCATGATTAATTACTTGAATTAATCAAATGGATAAACCCATAGTTTTCGAGCAATGCTTTTAGAACCATGATGAGGATCATGCTAATGAGATCTAAATTCAAGATAGCTCAAAACTAAAATTGTTCCTAATCGTTGGATCACTAAAAAGGGGATTAGTAGATCCGGATAGATTGGTACATACTATGCTTGCTCTTATGAAGAGGATGATTGATCTCATAATCATTTGTGTAGAGACACTAAAGCAAGTATGTAGGTGCTTATTAGAGAATAAGTTCACTGAACGTGACTCGTTCAAGGAACACCTAATGGAGTTTTACTCGTCTGTCAATAGGAGTTCCTTATGTGATAGCTGTACAAGTGATCCTTAGACTTGAGATCATCTTAATATCTTGTGTGTACTAAGTTATACTTTGACATATTCCTTAAGACCTATTGGTATATCAAATGATGTGATTGGGTATAATAAGGTACACATGGAGATAGATGAATGATCAACAAAGGATCTACCACTTCCAGTAAAGGGAGAGAATGTCCTATGCGATTCAATAAGTGACAACTCAGAAATTCCTGGCCAGGGTTGCATGGAATTAGAAAGGAGTTTCTAATTTACATTAACTAGAGTTGTGTATTTGTGAATTGAAATGCATATAATCAAATAAATAAGACTTGACAGAAATTTCGTGTCTTATATTTGATTGGGACATTGTGTGGTAGAAGGATTGAATTGTACGGTAACTATTTGCTAAAAGGTTCTTTTACGATTAAATGTTGAAATCTATATTATCTGGAAAGTCGACTAATCGCTAAGGGGGCTTACCCTTATTGTGGAATAATTATTTATTCTGAATTAAAGAGTTAATTCGTAATAAATGAATTAGAATTGTTCTAATTTATTTATTATACAACCGGTTTAATATGGAGAACCTAAAGGGTCACACCACAAAAGAGTAATATTTATTTTAGAAGTTGATGGCATAATCGTAATAATAAATTAAGTATATTTAATTTATACTATGGTGATAGAATAAATTAAATAGCTTAATATTTATAATTTAGTATTTTAGAAATACTAATTATAAATTAATAAGAGGAGTCTTATTATTATTATTATTACTATTATTATTATTACTACTAGTATTATTATTTAGTTCCTAAATGGTTTAGGAATTAATTAATAAGTAGTAATATTATTATTAAATAATTAAGTTCCTAAATAGTTTTGAAATTATAATTATAATAATAATTAATTAAGTTACTAAATGGTTTAGTAATTAATTAATAAGAAGTACTCTCATTATTAAATAATTAAGTTCCTAAATGGTTTAGGAATTGTAATTAATTAATTTAGTTCCTAATTAAATTGGGAATTAAATTAAAACCCTAATCCTAAATAGTTTAGGAGGGTTGACTAGATCTATAAATAAGATGAGTCTTATCATAGATCAAGGTTACACACTCTTTCATTAGATTAGAGAGAGTACTCCATAATTCTCTAGATCTAAGAGTTAGAGAGAGAAAGAAAATTAGGGCTAGCCACCCATGGTTTGGAGAAACCATAATCCACTTCTTTAATTCATAGATCTCTTGGTGGATCACCTCTAGAGGCTCAACACTTGGGGAGCTAACATTGATCCGTGGAATCTAATCGGTGAATTTGAAGAAGAACGTGAAGGATTAAAGGGAGATGAACTTGTACCCGTGGAAGCTTGGTTCTACAAAGGTATAAATTCTTTTATCCTTCATCAATTAATAATAGTCGCATAAGAAAGATCCGGGTTATTGGTTTGTACAAAAATTTTAAAATCTGATTTTTTTGCTTCCGTTGCGCTTATATAATTTGATTATATGTATGCCATAATTTTTGCAAACCAACAGTGGCATCAAGAGCCAAACTTATGCGATTTATTAATTGTTTTAATTTCATATATGTATGGGTATGTGTTTAGAATAATTTATTGAGCATAATTTATTGTATAAAATTATTATTTTTATATACTGAAATTGATTACCGAAATTGGATACCGAAAGTAAATTCTCGGTTGGTTATTTCCTCACTGTTTCGGCTTTATCATGACTGCTTTCGGATTATATATATATATGATATATATGGTATTTTGTCCCAAAAATGTGTCATTACCGAAACAGTGAGGCACCAACGCAGCAGCCATTTTCGTAATATATATATATATGATATATATAACTTTCGGTCAGCCAGGTTTCGGGTAGTTAAAGCAAAAATTGTACACCCACTGTTTCGGATTCCATGTATATAAAGCTTGTCCCAAAATAGAGTCACCGTGATATATGTTAAGCATATGTTAAGCAAATTGCACTATTTCCGTAAAGTGAGCATGAAAAGCAATTTTGTTCTACATATATATATTATTACATCCTGGAATCTTGATTTTCAGATTGTTAATATATATAATTACCGAAATAAGACCAAAGTTTCGGATTATATATATATTATTAATATATATGATATATTTATAATATATATTAATTAGCCAAACAGTTTGGTAATTTTATACAGATTTTAAAATTTCAAAATAAAAGAGTTTATTTTGGGTAATTTTAAAATAATAAATAAATAAATAAATAGTTTATTTTAAATAATTTTATAATTAAAATAAATGGTTTATTTTAAATATGAAATTGGATTTCATACAACTTTAAATTGCCCATTAAATGATACCAATACATATATGGAATGTTTTATTTAATTCATGAGATGAATATTATTTATTAATATATATGTTGATATATATGATAATAAATGGGATTGATTATGGACTATTGACCAATATGATTGGATTTAATTTTAATTAAATGCATGAATGAATGAGTTTTAATAAATGGGGTATGCGTACCTCGTCTTTCTAATTTTTCTGATGTAAAATTCTATCTCCCTCCTATGTACTTCCCCTTGACTGTTGATCAAGGTTTCTATTTATTGTAAATTATTTGTAATAGGATTAGTTAGAATTATTTTGAAGAATTGGAGCAAAGAAGCAAGGAGCGCATGAAGACCCGTTTGTAATGGAGCCCGAATTTAAATGTAATAGTTACATTTAATTTAATTTATTCTTGCACCCTATGTTTGACCAATTGGTTTATTTGGTGGCTCGAATAAACCAAACTAGAATAAAAGTCCATAATCAATCCAAGTAGAATATAGTATTCTATATGTGCATGCTTATTTATATATATTATATATTATCAAACATGTTTCGCATGTTAATTAATATGACGCGTATTTTATATATATATATATATATATATGTGCATGCGCGCTAAACAAGATGAGACATTTTAACAAACCCCTCATGATGTAGAATAAATATTATTTATAAAATGAATTAAAATGTTTAATTCATGAATTAAAGGAGTTTAATTCAATTAAATAAAATTAGAATTGTTCTAATTTATTTATTCTACTACTCATAATATTAAGTTGTAACGTTCACAGATATTTATTAAAAATATCGAACGTCGCCTTCTAGCATGATAAAACGACAGAGTATCAACTACTCGATATAGTTTGTTGTGCACACACAAGGCTCATATCGATTATTTGAGATGTTGTTTTATCACATTTGATGCTTATAAAGGAATTGAACATTACTGTTTTGTTGTGCACACACAAGGACGGTATTTTTCTCTTCACTTATATGGAAGTGCTAGGTTTGACTTAACTTAGATAATTTTGATTTGGATGTGCACACACATGATCATAATAATCTAAGAGGCAAAATACAAAGGAGTTACATGTTGATGTAATTGACAAGGAGTTGTCTACCTATTGAATAAACTATAGTTTGTTGTGCACACACAAGGCTGTACTTATGTCAATAGGATCCTCTTCTCACTAGCAGATCTTTAACTAGATTTGTCGAACTATATAAGGAGGGTAATATAGTTTGATGAAAATAGTGGGAGACACCATTTTAAATAAAGACCTAATTTATTTTGGTAATTAATAAAACGAATGCATGTTAATGTTGTTATTAATTCACTTAAAGAATATTGCTATGTTTAATTCACTAACATTGCATAGCATAATGTATGCTAACAATTAATCGAACCGAATTGTTCGGATTGATTAAACAAATTTGAGAATAGTTCTCAATGCTGAAAAGCTAGCAAATGTCCTTAATTTGTCTATTCCTACAAACGTTGTAGACTAAACCTCTGAGGAAGAGATTGCTATTTTAAATGGCAATATGATGCAAAGGTGGCTCAATGCATCATGCTCGCATCCATAAGTATCGAGTTACAGCGTCAACACGAGAAAATGGATGCACCTACTATATTGTTGCACATTCAATAGTTGTATGGTGAGCAAAGTAGGTCAACTAGATATAAGATATCTAAGGAGCTCTTCCGATCTATAATAATCAATGGCACTATAGTAAAAGACGTATGTCCTAAAGATGATCAATTGGATTGATCAATTAGGACAACAGGTTTTGTCAAGGATGGAGAGTTGAGTCGAGATTCGATCTTGCAGTCACTCACTGACTCTTATTCACAAGATGTTGTGAACTTCAAACATTAATAAGCTAGAAGTCAGTTTAACTGATTTGCTTACTATGTTGAAGACTGTTGAGAGTCACTTTTCTTCCTAGAAAAACCAAGTCTTACTCGTTGATGAATCTTCTAAGTGGAGGAAGATGGCCAAAGGTATTTCTGAGGAGTCAGAAAGAGTAGAAGGCAAAAGAAAGGCTAAACAAAGGACATAAATAAAAGTGATCCCGAGGGCAAATGAGTTTGCTTTCATTGCGATAAGCTGAGACATTGAAAGAACAACTACAAGAGAGTTGTAGTAGTTAAGTAGAAGAAGTTTAGTGAAACTTCAGCTACAGATATAGATTTGTTCATAATGAAATAGAACTTTCTATAAGTCAAGTTCTACTTAGGTATTAGATACCGAATGGTGGTCTCACATATGCAAGTCGTTGCAGAGACTAAGCAGAAGTAAAAAGCTAAATAAATGATAAGTAATCATGTGCTGGGGAATGAAGTAAAGGTTCCTGCATTAGCCATGTGAACTTATAATTTAGCACTGCCTACGGGCAAGCCTATTAAGTTAGTAAGTTGTTACTATGTTCCAGTTCTTAGAAACATTATTTCAGTTCCATGTGATGACAAGGAATGTTTTTTTGACATTATAATAATGAACAATCGTTGTTCTGTTTATAATGATAATGTTTTATTTAGAACTGGTTGATTACTTAATAGATTTTGTATACTTGACTTACATGAAAAATATTTCAATTTGAACAAACTAAAGGAAAAGAGATGTTATGAATCATACCTTCATTCAATACTGTTAACTCGGTCATGCTAATGAAACAAGACTAAACAAGTTATATAAAGATAGGCTTTTAGAGCTTTTGATTATGAATCAAATACAACTTGTGAATCTTGTATCATGGAAAATATGACTAAATCTCCATTTAGTGGACATGAAAAGCGAGTTACAAAGTTGTTAGAGATGGTACACACAGTCGTGTGTGAGACCTATGACAACAAATGCAAGAGAAGGGTATTCATTCATTACTTTCACTAATGATTCTAGATTTTGATATATGTATTTGATGAAATACAAATCCAGATCGTTTGAAATGTTCAAAGAATTCAAAAGTGAAGTATAGAAACTAAAGACCAAAAGTATTAAAGTTCTTCGATTAGATCGAGAAGGGAATACTTAAGCAGTAAGTTTCTAGATCATCTCAAGCGAAATGGTATTCTCATAGAATGGACATGGTGATGATCCATAATGAGTATTACTGATCTTCCAGTATCCTTCTAGGGTTATGCTCTAGAAACGATCACATATTTACTAAATAAGATACCTTCAAATTCCGTCCCTAAGACTTCGTATGAGTCATGGATAGGGAGGAAACCAAGTCTTAAGCATGTTAAGATTTGAATTGTTCAACTTATGTCAAAAGGTTTGACATGATAAGCTAGGGACAAGATCTGATAAGTATAAACTTGTGGGATATCCTAAAGAAAGTTTAGGGTATCACTTCTATAATCCGACTAACTAAAAGGTGTTTGTTGAAACACGCTACCTTATAAGAAAAAGAAGTTTTTCCTTAAAGGGTTAGTGGGAGTAAAATAGATCTTGAAGAAGTTCAAGAACCACAAAACACTACAGATCAAGTGAAGGAATCTGTACAAGTAGATAAACCTATTGTACCACAACCAAGTCGTAAATCTGGTTTAGTACCGAAGATACCTGAATTGTATGGATTCATCATAGATGATGATGATAAGGTACGCATCATAGTGGATGATGATCCAGATATATACGATGAGGTATGAGTATTAGATACTCAAGAGAAATGGCTGATGACCATAAAATCCGAAATGGATCTTTTGAGAAAGACTAAAACAGATGGCTAGGTGGAGACCTATAAGACCTAACTAGTGGTAAAAAGATTTCAAACAAGGTCAATGAGTTGACTAAGATGAAATTTTTCACTAGTGAAAATGCATATATCCATTCGGATTTTACTTGCAGTAACAGCTTACTATACAAAAGGATGTATGTATGATACAACCAAAAGAATTTGTCTCCATATAGATGGAGCAAATCAAGTATGTAAGTTGCAACGATCCAATTATGAATTGAAGCAAGTTTCTCGGAGATGGAACATCCGTTTTGATGAGTCAATCAAAAGAGTTTGATTTTATCAAAGACAAGGATGAACCAAGTATGTACAAAGGTTAGTGGGAGCACTGTGACATTCCTAGTATTATATGTTGATATACTATCGATAAGGAATGACATACCGATGCTACAATCAGTAAAGATGTGGTTGTCTAAAAACTTCTCCTGTAAGGACTTGGGTGAAACATCCTAACATTCTATTCAAGATAAAGGTCTATAGAGATAGATCATAAAGGATGCTCGGCTTGACCCAAGGGACGTACATTGATTCGTTGAAATGTACTAGACTTGATGTTGCTTATTTATGATACGCAAATATCAGTTCAATTCTGGAGAAGAACATTAGAAAAAGTTTCTAATGATGGGTCTGATATAAAACTAGAGGGTTTAACAAACTCAAGTTTGTTCAGACTAACCAAGATAACAACATATCTGTTTCAGGTAATATGATTACCGTGAACGGTGCTGCAGTGAGTTGGAAAAGTTCCAAACAGTAAATAGTTGCTGATTTAATGACAAAGACATAGTAAATAACTATAAGTGAAGCTGCAAAAGTGATTGTTTGGTTAAACAAGTTCTTTACAGAACTTATAATGGTTCCTAACATTAAAGGAGTTTAATTCGCCAAGGAACCTAGGTCTCATCTGAAATCCAAACATGTGTTGCGGCACTTTTATATGATTAGATGAATCATTGAAAAGGAGACGACACCATAAATATGGTAGACTCTTAGAACAGCATTACAGATCCATTAACTAAAGCATTTACTAAGCAATTTGTACGCCACTTAGAGAAGAATGGTATGGGGATACCAAATGGCGATTGGCTTTAGTGCAAGTGGGAGATTGAAAGTAATATGCCGTCAAGCCAATCACATTTGATGTGATAAACATATACTTTGTAATCTTGTTCATTTATTAATAAAAGTATCAAGGCATTTCTTTATTCATGATTAATTACTTGAATTAATCAAATGGATAAACCCATAGTTTTCGAGCAATGCTTTTAGAACCATGATGAGGATCATGCTAATGAGATCTAAATTCAAGATAGCTCAAAACTAAAATTGTTCTTAATCGTTGGATCACTAAAAAGGGGATTAGTAGATCCGGATAGATTGGTACATACTATGCTTGCTCTTATGAAGAGGATGATTGATCTCATAATCATTTGTGTAGAGACACTAAAGCAAGTATGTAGGTGCTTATTAGAGAATAAGTTCACTGAACGTGACTCGCTCAAGGAACACCTAATGGAGTTTTACTCGTCTGTCAATAGGAGTTCCTTATGTGATAGTCGTACAAGTGATCCTTAGACTTGAGATCATCTTAATATCTTGTGTGTACTAAGTTATACTTTGACATATTCCTTAAGACCTATTGGTATATCAAATGATGTGATTGGGTATAATAAGGTACACATGGAGATAGATGAATGATCAACAAAGGATCTACCACTTCCAGTAAAGGGAGAGAATGTCCTATGCGATTCAATAAGTGACAACTCAGAAATCCCTGGCCAGGGTTGTATGGAATTAGAAAGGAGTTTCTAATTTACATTAACTAGAGTTGTGTATTTGTGAATTGAAATGCATATAATCAAATAAATAAGACTTGACAGAAATTTCGTGTCTTATATTTGATTGGGACATTGTGTGGTAGAAGGATTGAATTGTACGGTAACTATTTGCTGAAAGGTTCTTTTACGATTAAATGTTGAAATCTATATTATCTAGAAAGTCGACTAATCGCTAAGGGGGCTTACCCTTATTGTGGAATAATTATTTATTCTGAATTAAAGAGTTAATTCGTAATAAATGAATTAGAATTGTTCTAATTTATTTATTATACAACCGGTTTAATATGGAGAACCTAAAGGGTCACACCGCAAAAGAGTAATATTTATTTTAGAAGTGGATGGCATAATCGTAATAATAAATTAAGTATATTTAATTTATACTATGGTGATAGAATAAATTAAATAGCTTAATATTTATAATTTAGTATTTTAGAAATACTAATTATAAATTAATAAGAGGAGTCTTATTATTATTATTATTATTATTATTATTATTATTATTACTACTAGTATTATTATTTAGTTCCTAAATGGTTTAGGAATTAATTAATAAGTAGTAATATTATTATTAAATAATTAAGTTCCTAAATAGTTTTGGAATTATAATTATAATAATAATTAATTAAGTTACTAAATGGTTTAGTAATTAATTAATAAGAAGTACTCTCATTATTAAATAATTAAGTTCCTAAATGGTTTAGGAATTGTAATTAATTAATTTAGTTCCTAATTAAATTGGGAATTAAATTAAAACCCTAATCCTAAATAGTTTAGGAGGGTTGACTAGATCTATAAATAAGATGAGTCTTATCATAGATCAAGGTTACACACTCTTTCATTAGATTAGAGAGAGTACTCCATAATTCTCTAGATCTAAGAGTTAGAGAGAGAAAGAGAATTAGGGCTAGCCACCCATGGTTTGGAGAAACCATAATCCACTTCTTTAATTCATAGATTTCTTGGTGGATCACCTCTAGAGGCTCAACACTTGGGGAGCTAACATTGATCCGTGGAATCTAATCGGTGAATTTGAAGAAGAACGTGAAGGATTAAAGGGAGATGAACTTGTACCCGTGGAAGCTTGGTTCTACAAAGGTATAAATTCTTTTATCCTTCATCAATTAATAATAGTCGCATAAGAAAGATCCGGGTTATTGATTTGTACAAAAATTTTAAAATCTGATTTTTTTGCTTCCGTTGCGCTTATATAATTTGATTATATGTATGCCATAATTTTTGCAAACCAACATGTTATTCATCACATCATCAAGTATTTCCTTTAGGCGCTCGCTGAATAGTTCTATTATTTGTGTAGGAATTTTAGTAGCTTCCTTTGCGACGTAGATGAGACTTTTCTTTACCCCCCTTCTACAGTGTTTTCAAAACCCGAACTGCATTCTCGGATAACATATCTAGCATGTGTTGGAATTAAATTTTGGAGGAGATGAAGGATACTTATTGTATCAATTTAGTGAGGGTAGTTTCTAAATGGGTGGTATCTTTAGTGTTGATTCTTTCAAAAAATGAATCAACATTGGGTTGTATAAGGTCAGTGTATGTATTTTTGTTTAGGTTAGAAGTGGAAGGTATATCTATATGGATTTGAGAAGTTGGGGGTTAGTTAATATTTATAGGTTTTGGTTCTGGGATAGGACACTCTACGATCAAAGAGTAAACGGGTAAAGGTGATTATATCAATAAGTTCTATATATTTGGCTCGATCGTAGAGTTTTGGGACTCTACGACTATAGGGTTAGGAGTATTTGGTTTAATTACAGAGTTTTAGGAAAGTATAGAGGGGTTTATATATACATACCTCTAAAAAGTGCCAGTAAAGAGATCAATTTCATTTTCATTAGTGATTTTCCTCTTTGTAAATTTGGTCTGAGCAGGGTAGTTATGGGAAATTGAGATGATGTCTGTGACACGTCCAAATGCCCAAGTGATCCAGTTGAAAGCTTCATGGGATAGGGCATAAAGAAGAAGAAGCACGAGAAGTAAGTGATAGAGTGAATCACCCCCTTTACGTTCTTAGTTTGCTCTAAATTCAACCATATTTGGGCTTGATGCTTCTTCAATAGAACCCTCCTCCTCAACCAAGTTCTCTCCCTCGGCAGTTGACCCAACTTCAATGGACTCAGGCATATCCGACGTCTTTGCCATCTCTATATCTTCATTTGGCTCTAGCGTTGTAGTCATCCCAGCCACCTCATTATCTTCAAATGTCAGCTCTACGATTGAGAGGGGAAGAAAGTATCCAAATAATTCTTTTTCTTCTTTAATGGTTAGAAGTTTTATGTTCATCCTTTTAGTCCTCCTTAAGCTTTGCCTTTCTAACCATTCTTGATCAGCTTTGTCGTTGAGTTTGGCTTGCTCTACCAACCATGCTCGATCACTCTGAGCTTCTTGAGAAATAGGAGGAGGTTAAGATGTAGCCTTCCACAACCTCTTCAGTCTCTAGGTAGGGTTGGTTTCCTCCTATTCTCGTGATTTATCCCTCATCTCCTGTGTAACTAAAGCTATCGAAGAGTCCTTGACATCTTCTGTATGCCTTTTGGACTTTAATTTTCTCCTTTTTAGCTTTGAAGTGTCAGTCGTTGAGGTCGGGGAATTTGCAGGTTTAGGGTAGTAGACCCCTGTGATTTGTCTTCTTCCTCCACAATAATTTGTTTCCTCTTCTTTGAAGCTTTAACTGGCTTCTGGACCTCTGTGATGGTCCTTTCACTTTCTACAAATTGTTTAGATCTAAATTTTTTAACTAGATTCCTTTTCCAATTTTCAAAGAGCTTTGGCATGATATGTTTGTTCACATTTAGGGGCTCTCCGTCCTTCTCCCCTATGAGATGCCTTATCTTCTTTTTACAGAGGATGCTCAAAAACCTCTCATAGTACATCTTTGGGAGAGGTTTCCCATCCTTCTTCCTTTTTTCTAAATCCATGAACCATTTGGCTATCCAGATGTGTATAATCGCCTCATAGTTCACCTTCATCTCCAAAGTGATTACGGTAATGATGGTAGCTGTCATTAGCACTCCAAAATTAATCCTCACTTTCAATCATAAACTCAATATAATAGCAAGTAAAGGTCGATCCCATAGAGAATGATTAATTTAATTTTATGCAATGTAAACTAAAATTTGGGGGTTTTGAATTAATTATAATTAACTAAATAAACAAAAGTAAATTAATAAGATTAAAAACTTCAGTTCTTTGGTTCAATCTCACCCTTACAATTAATAATTCAATCAATCAAAATATATTTATATCCTTTCATAAAACTAATAACCCTAGGCAACAACAAGCTCTGCTACCCGAAATTTCTCTTAATTTTAATCTAACAAAACAAACTCTTCATTAGATTCTAACCATTATACAATCTAGAACAAGCTATCTAAATTTAATATAATGGAAGCATTAATATCAAGGAAATTAGATTATTCTAAGCAACAATCTCATAGGCTTGGACTGTTTAACTTATATCATGATAATCATAGCAATAAACAAAAGCTTGACCACAATTATCTATCACTATTCACTACCAACGATTAGGAACAATATCAATTACACGTAATATAATTCATAAATCTAGCAATTGATAATAATTTGATCAACTTAACAGACCAAAATTAAATCAATCAAACCCAATATCAAATAAACAGTTAAAACATATTATCACGAATAATTTCATATAAGGAAGAAAAAATAATATTACTGAATTGATTTAACTATTAATTGTAATCGGGCTTGAAATCCCCTAGAACTGAATTGAAAACTTAGCTTGATATGCTCTCAATCTTGCCTCCAAATCTTGATCTCTTATCTCTCCTCTATGTTAATCTATAATAAAACTATGTTAGCCTCCCCTAAAAGATGTGTGTTAACATGTATTTATAGGTTACATAACAAATCTCTAGCATTAGAAGGAAACTCAATCCATTTTGGAGTCAAAAACATCAAAATCGCATCCAAATTAAGTCTGGCCCGACCCAGAGCGTTATCGGCGCTTATTCTAGCGCTGCTGGCGCTCATTCTAGCTCTACCGGCGCTCAACACTCTGCTACCAGCACTGCCAGCTCTGGAAACAAGTCATTTCCAGTGCTACCGGCGCTAGCCCATTTTCAGCACTGACGTCCTTTGGGAAAACAATCATAACTTCTTCATACAAACTCTGATTGAGGCAATTCAAGATGTTCCGGAAAGCTAAAAAGTAGACCTATAACTTTGATGCTTTAGGATTTTGTAAATTCGAAATTCATCAAAGTTAAAATGGAGTTTGAAGTGACTATTAGGTAATTGACAAGCTGAAAATCCAAATATAGTCATTCCAAGTTTCAATCCACTAAGCCCTTATTCCAATTCCTACAAAAAAATGTCAAAACACATGAAATTAACATAAAACACTTAAAACTAATATAAAATACTCAAAACTCATAAAATAAAAATAAATAATATAATTAGACACAAAAGAATTATAAAAACTAAGAATTAAGGGATAAAAATATAATAAAATTCATTCCTATCAAATTCCCCCACACTTAACTTTTGCTTGTCCTCGTGCAAAATAAAAATAAAAATTATAAAGTTAAGACTCTAATAATTAAACTAATTAACCTGAGCAATGTATCAATACGAATTTCAAAATTAACCTCAAAGATTTCAAAGATGATAACTCAAAGAAAATTTTAAAATCATGCAAAGTCTAAAATTGTAACACAATCGTTAATCTTATTTTATTCAAGACCCTTCGTGTGTGTGTGAATTCAAATGTATCAAACTAATTAAAACTCAAATAAGTTTATGTTATTAATTACGTCATAAAAGATATACAACAAAATTCTATATGCATATTTTTCACATCACTCTCTGTTAATACAGCCAAATATAAACTTGAAGATCAAAAAGTTTTTAATCTTGATAAACACACTAGGATTATTAATATTAATTTTTTCTAAGTACTTTTTTTCCATTCTTTTTCTCTTTCTTTTAAATGGATGCATTTTATGCTTCATCCCATTCTTTCTTTCATCTTTCTTTTTCTATTTTTTTCTCTTCCTCTATGAGTGTATTTTATGCTCCATCTCACTTTTTCATGTGTTTATGAGTAAGTGCGTTTTACGCTTTATCTCAACTCACCACATAATTTTTCAATTTAACAATCCTAGAAAAATTACCTAAATCATCTCGTCCAAATTATATTTTGCCTTATATTTCACTGTAAATAATAACCAAACAATATATAGAACTCAAAAATATCTTTTATTAGCATTTAACCATATAAACCTTCTCTAAATTAAAACGGTTATAAGTGCATAAAAATTTAAAGAGTCTCAAATACAGTAATAACCAATAAAAAGTTAAAATTTCTAACTAAGCAAAAAACTTATCCTTTTTTCAAAAGTTATTAAATCAAAATCAAAATTTTTATCATTGGCTAAAAATTAAAATTCAATTAACTCATTGCTCAAGTGACACATCCTAAATAAAAAATTAACTAACTACCTATTTTCGTAGGAAATACGGTTACACTTAGCACGTACAATAAGCCTTTAAACCCCAAGATTACCCCAAGTGGACGAGTTTGTCTCGTGAGGATTTACAGTGAATTTACCCACAAAATTCAAAAATTAATTCTAAAAAAAATGCAAAGAAAATAACTAACCTAACCTAAATCTCTTCCCCCACACTTAAAACTTACATTGTCCTTAATGTAAAGAAACGGCACAAATAAATATAGAAAGAAAAATGAGAAGAAATTCAAATATGGTTTTTTGGATTGCCTCCCAAACAGCGCATTTGTTTATTGTCATTAACTCGACATCATGCCAAATTACTATATCACTCCAACTTCATGAATTTTGAGTATACAATTCATCACATTATCTTTCATAGGTAGATTCAATCTCCCTTGTATTGGATATGAACGTTTTACTCCCTCTTCAATGAACGGGTATTTAAGATGACTAAGGAGAGTCTTTAAATTTAGAATGGGAACCTGCAAAATAGAAGATAAAAATTTGTAATGAGTAACAGGCAATGGAATGGAAATAATTTCATTATTATCTAAAATTATTGACAAAGAATTTAATGCAGCTTCATCCTTCTTCAATTCCTGTTTCAGCTCAATTTCTCCTCTAACTTGAAATTGTTGGTAATTTCATCCTCTAAATTCTCCTTATCTATTTTCCTAAAAAATTTCCCCTCCTTAGGCATGACATCGTCACAAAGAACATCATTGTCTACATTGATACTGTCTATTTTTGTACTGATGTTGTTTTCTTTCTTTTGCATTGGCGATGGAAGGAATGACCCTTGAAAATCTAATTGACCAACTATAGTAGCAAGCTGACTCATTTGATTCTCCAAATTATATATGGAAGTCTTCGTCTCTTGTTGGAATTGTTGCGCTTGAGTCATGAAGCTTTAAACGTATCTTCTAAAGACATATCAGAATTACGATTGTTCATGTTGTTATTAGGGATATGGTTGCATGTACTGTGGATTATTTGAAAAGTTTTGGTTCGCGTGCCAATTCATTGGTGGATTCTCATAGCTGAAATTATGATAATCCCTCCATCCTGAATTATACGTGTTTGAATAGAAATCATAACTCCTTTCTGATTGAACAACGAAACTACCAGTTGCGTTGACTTTTTCATAGGACTCCTCTCAAAGGATTGGACATATATCAGTTGGGTGTCCTATTACCGCACAAATCCTACAAGTACCTACAACCATTTTATAAACAAAAGAAGTTAGACTATCAATTTGTTGGTTATTAAAAGAAATATTTACTTCATTAACCTAATCAGGCATGACTTCCATTCTCATCCTGCACAACTCAATTAAACTATGAAAAAACTATAAAAATAAAATCTAAGAAAATTACTAAACTAAAATAAAATTTACAAAAGCACAAAAATAAATTAAAATTACTCCCCGGCAACGACGCCAAAAATTTGGTAGGGTACTCCAAAATTAATCCTCACTTTCAATCACAAACTCAGTATAATAGCAAGTAAGGGTCGATCCCACAGAGAATGATTAATTTAATTTTATGCGATGTAAACTAAAATTTGGGAGTTTTGAATTAATTATAATTAACTAAATAAACAAAAGTAAATTAATAAGATTAAAACTCCAGTTCTTTGGTTCAATCTCACCCTTACAATTAATAATTCAATCAATCAAAATATATTTATATCATTCCATGAAACTAATAACCCTAGGCAACAACAAGCTCTGCTACCCGAAATCTCCCTTAATTTTAATCTAACAAAACAAGTTGTTCATTAGATTTTAACCATTATACAATTTAGAACAAGCTCTCTAAATTTAATATAATGGGAGAATTAATATCAAGTAAATTAGATTATTCTAACCAACAATCTCATAAGCTCGGACTGTTTAACTTATATTATGATAACCATAGCAATAAACAAAAGCTTAACCATAATCATCTATCACTATTCACTACCAACGATTAGGAACAATATCAATTACACGTAATATAATTCCTAAATCTAGTAATTGATAATAATTTGATCAACTTTACAGGCCAAAATTAAATCAATCAAACCCAATATCAAATAAACAATTAAAACAGATTATCACGAATAATATTACTAAATTGATTTAACCATTAATTGTAATCGGGTTTGAAATCCCTTAGAACTGAATTGAAAACTTAGCCTGACATGCTCTTAATCTTACCTCCAAATCTTGATCTCTTCTATCTCCTCTATGTTAATCTATGATAAAACTATGTTAGTCTCCCCTAAAAGATGTGTGTTAACATGTATTTATAAGTTACATAACAAATTCATAGCATTAGAAGAAAACTCAATCCAATTTGGAGTCAAAAACATCAAAATCGCGTCCAAATTAAGTTTGGTCCGACCCAGAGCGCTGTCGGCACTCATTCTAGCGCTACCAGTGCTCAACACTCTGCTACCAACTCTGGACACGAGTCATTTCCAACGCTGCTGGCGCTGACCCATTTTCAGCACTGACATCCTTTGGAAAAACAACCATAACTTCTTCATACGAACTCCGATTGAGGCGATTTAAGATGTTTCAAAAAGATGAGAAGTGGATCTACAACTTTCATGTTTTAGGATTTAGCAAATTCGGACTCATCAAAGTTAAAATGGAGCTTGAAGTGACTGTTAGATAATTCACATGCTGAAAATCCAAATATAGTCATTCCAAGTTTCAATCCACTAAGCCCTTATTCCAATTCCTACAAAACAATGTCAAAACACGTGAAATTAACATAAAACACTTAAAACTAATATAAAATACTCAAAACTCATAAAATAAAAATAAATAATATAATTAGACACAAAAGAATTATAAAAAGTAAGAATTAAGGGATAAAAATATAATAAAATTCATTCCTATCAAATGATCTGGAACTGTAACTCACTAATAGCATCATGTGTTGAATCTTTGCACAAGATGAACTTCCCTACGATATTAGCTAGAAATTCAAATTCTTGAAGGAAGTCCTTCTTCTTTATTCCGTTTGTTATAAGATTCTTCTTCTGGTAGTCCATTATCAGAAGAGCAATCTTAGTATCGATTGCTTTAAAGCCAGTTTCTCCTTCAAAGCAGAACCGTAGGTAGTAGCTGACTTCTTTAGGGTTTAGGACCAAGGATTTCCCCATTAGTTTTGACTTAATTCCTCCTTCAGACACCTTCCAGTTTAGATAGAATTCCTGAACCCACTTAGTGTAGATCTTGGTGTCTTCACCCATCATATACGCAAAACCTTCATCATTGACCAGTTGTATGATGTTGTCAAATTTGGTAGCAACACCCACAAATTTGTCGAAGTAAAGTTGGTTTTCAGAGACAAATTGGTAGGAAGACATGATTTATTTCTTTGATTTGAACTAAAACTCAAAGAAATCAAGTGAGATGGAAGTTTTAAAAATTAGGTCTCGAAAGTTTGAGCGAGAGTCAGATTCCAAAAATGGTAAAAATGAATTTAAAAAGATAAAATTTTGAAATATAAAACATTTTCCTCTTTTTCTACTGAATGGGACATGGGTCGCACTCCTATTCGGTTGCACGTCTACTGAGATGATTGCTTATAGTAATCTATAGTTACTTCTGGCCATTCTTCTGACTTTGATGCACTTCTGTTCGTTCATGTTTACCACTCGCCTATTTCACTTTTGACCTTACTAAACCGATAACCTTTCAATTCCATAGAGTGGAATATAAGCTTTCAGCTTTTATAGAGTAGCCCTTCTTAGAGTTTTCACTCTATGATGCACTTAGCTCTACAATCCATCACAAAGCAGTTTCATTCTACTATTTTTCACCTGCATGGTTAGACTTCCAAGGCAAATATAATCAACTTAAGTTCAACATGCTTGATTAACTTATTAAATCTAGATTCATCTAAAGATTTTGTAAACACATCAACAAGTTGATCATCTATCGAGATATAATGTAAAGTGATATTATCATTTTGTATATGATCCCTAATAAAGTGATACCTTAGATCTATATGTTTAGTCCTAGAATGTAGAACATGATCATGAGTTATAGCAATTGCAATAGTGTTATCATAATAAATAGGGATAGATTTAAACTAAAATCCATAGTCAGCTAGTTGATTCTTCATCCATAGTATTTGGGAACAACAGCTTCCAACAGTAATGTACTCAGCTTCTACTGTTGAAGTTGATACAGAGTTTTGCTTCTTGCTGAACCATGAGACAAGTCTATTCCCCAACAATTAGCAAGTTCCACAAGTACTCTTCTTGTCTATTCTGCATCCTGCATCCTGCAAAGTTAGCATCTGAATAGCCTATTAGATTAAAGAGAGACTAATTAGGATATCACAATCCCAGACTAGGAGTGCCCTTGAGATATTTAAATATTCTCTTAACATATGTTAAATTGATTCCTTATGATTAGCTTAAAATCTAGCACATATACATGTAGAAAATATTATATTTGGTCTACTAGCAGTTAGATATAGGAAAGAGTCAATCATACCTTCGTATTGAGTCATATTAACACTTTTACTATTTTCATCTTTGACTATCTTTATTGCGGGAGCCATTGGAGTCTTCATGGAAGTGGCTGATTCCAAACCATACTTCTTTAGTAGATCTTTGATGTACTTAGCTTGGTTGATGAAGATTTCTTCATCAGTCTGCTTCACTTGTAGTCTAAGAAAGAAGTTTAGTTCACTCATGATGCTCATCTCAAATTTTCTCTGCATAAGCTTGGCAAACCTCTAACATAGCTTTTCTTCAGTAAAACCAAAAATTATATCATCTATATAAATCTATACTAACAATGTACTATTCTTATATTTTCTAAGGAATAATGTTGTGTTTACTCTACCTATAATAAATCATTTTTCAATAAATAAATAAAAAAAGTAGTTAAAGTTTTATACCATTCTCTATGTACTTGTTTTAGTCCATAAAAGTTCTTTAGCTATTTTATAAACATAATTAACATGAGTTAGATCAATAAAATCTAGAGGTTGCTTTACATACACTTCTTCTTGAAGTTCACCATTCAGGAACACACTCTTGACATCAATCTGAAAGACTTTAAACTTTATACAGGCTACAAAGGCAAGGAAAATCGTGATTACTTCCAGTCTTGCTACTGGTGCATAAGTTTTACCATAATAGATTCCTTATTCTTAAGAGTACATCTTTGCAACCAATCTGACCTTGTTCCTTGTGATCACACCATATTCATCCATGTTATTTCTGAAAATCCAGTTGGTGCTAATTACTAAATGATCCCTTGGCCTTATGACCAATCTATAAAATTTGCTCCTTTCAAACTAGTTCAATTCATTTTGCATTGCTTCTATCCAACTTGAATCTTAAAGTGCCTCATCAGTTTGCTTCAATTCCATTTGAGATATAAAGCTCAAATGGAGACATTCATTATGGGTTGCAGATCGTGTACTGACTCTTGTTATTGGATCACCAATAATAAGATTCTGAGTGTGATCCCTTGCCCATTTCCATCTAAGTGGAACATCTGTCCTTGTGCCTTCTTATCTGAATACTTTAAGGTTCAGTTCTATAGGTGCTGATGCTGATGGATCTTCAATTTATAAAGTTCTAAAATCAAGAACTATCAGCTCTAAGATTTCTTTGTTTGACTCTACGATCGTTGAGTTGAGGATCATAGGGTCTATATGTTCTATAATTTCTAAATTTGACTCTATGACCGTAGGGTGACTGATCGTAATGTCTACCTATTCTATATTTTTATCAAATATAATAGCCTTACTTGGCTCCAGGTTGTTAGTTTCATCAAATGTAATATAAATAGAAACTTCAACTGTTAACAACCTTTTATTAAAAACATGGTAAACTTTACTATTATTAGAGTAGCCAGGAAAGATATCTTCGTCTGACTTAGGTTAGAACTTAGTCAGATAGCTCTTACTATTGTTGAGGATGTAACAGGTATACCCGAAGAAGTACAGGTAACCAAGGTTAAGCTTCATTCCCTTCTAAAGTTTATAGTATGTCTTCTTGAGCGTATAGTAATAAGAGACCGATTCTGAGTGTAACAGATAGTGTTGCCAGCTTTAGCCCAAAAGTATTATAGCATTCTTGTGGCTACCAGAAGTGCTCTTCTTATTTCTATGAGTGTTTTGTTCTTCGATTATGCTACACCATTATGTTGTGGAGTTCTTAGTACAGAGAAGTTGTGATGTATTGCATTGTCTTAACATAACTTATTCACCATAAAAAAAATTAAACTCTCTTCCATGATCACTTCTTATAACTTTAATTTTCTCACCTTTCTCATTCTCAACTAGTTTGAAGAATCTGATCAAATTGAAGCCGGTTTCATCCTTAGAGGCTAGAAAGAATATCCTTGTAAATTTGTTATGCTCATCCACTATGACTAAGGTGTACTTCTTTTCTCCAAGGTTGATAGTAGGTATAAGCCCAAAAAGATCCATATGAAGAAGTTGTAGGGGCCTATTGTTGGAGTTGACTGTCTTGTTCTTGAATGAGACTCTAGTTTGCTTCTCTTACTGACAAGCTTTGTAAGGCTTCTCTTTGATGAAGGTTGACTTGGACAGCCCAGAGACTAGATCCTTGATAACTAACTTGGACGTATATTTGAAGTTGAGGTGGGAAAGCCTTTTATGCCGTAACCAGCTTATATCTTTTAAAGCTTTGGTAAAGAAGCAAGTTCTTATGGTTGAGCTCAGCTTTGCTAGATCCACCACATAGATATTATCATCTCTTATCCCAGTTAGCTTTAATTAGTTTCTAGATCTCTAACTTCACATTGGTTGTTGAGGAAGACTATTTGGTGTCCCTTGTTGCACAACTAGTTGATGCTTAATAAATTATGCTTCAATTCTTCAACATAAACAACTTTTTTGAATGAGAAAACACCATTCCCTATGGTGTCATATCCTCTGGTCTTACCAGAGTTATTATTTCTGAAGATAACTATAGTTCCATCATTATCTTTGAGGTTTAACCGGAGAGCTTGGTTTCTTATCATGTGCCTAGAGCATCAATTATCTAGATACCATATTGAATCAGTGGAGCTCTTGACCTATAAGAATGACCAAGCTTCATTTTGGCATCCACACTTATTTGGGTCCGAATGGGTTAGTTCTCATTAGAACCCAGATCTGTCTAATTTTGGGTCTATCGATCACAGGATATACATTATAGTTACAAATAGCAGCAATATGTCTATAGCAATGACATGTATAGCATTTTATTTGTTACATGCTTGTGTGGGTGCTTGGATTCCTTCTCTCCTAAGACATATGTAGGATATAAGAATATCTAGTCTTTCTTTTTGGCTCACACAGTTTTTACCTCCACATTAATCTATGATTTTTAGAGTTTGTAGGGTGAAAGACTACTCTATGATTCTTTCCAGGTTGGTTCTTATAATGAGTTTTGGCTGACTTTAAGATCCTTCTAGGTTTGAACGAAATGTTGGCCTTACCCTACGTTTTCTTAAAATCGAGGCCAGTGTATGACCTATTATTTTCTAGAACAATAATTAGGTAAGCAAAAATAACGGAGCTTGAAATAATCGGCTCCGTGACTTGTGTTGATTTCATGAACACAATGCTTCTATGAGAAGTAGAAGCAATGTTGTTGCTAAAGAGTTGTACCCACACTCTGATCTGAGGATAATTTATCAAATTCTAAACCTGATATGTCAGTGCTACATCATTGACTAGTGATTAGGGAGTCTATAGAAGACGAAGACATGTTCCATAAAGAGATTTTCTTCTCTAGATCTGTTATCTTAAGGACCAGAGTTAACTCTCTTAGTGCAGACGACTCAATGGTAGGTCACAAAGAGATATTCTTAGCCTTAAGATGTGATAAAGAATCAGTGGTTCCTTGAATTATTTCCAACTTAAGTTGTACTTTTTCTTTTTATTCTTGAAGGAGAGAGTGGTCCCTTAAGAGTACCCTGAACCACTTCATATGTTTAAGCAACTCAGAAGTAATATCACATAAAATAGTTCTGAGATTAGTTATGTCTACACCAGGAGAATTAAAATCAAATAGATTACTAATATCAATTTTTTCATGATCAGTGGTGATGTTTGTTTCCTCTTCAATGATAATCAGACATAGGTTGGCCATGTGGGGTCCTTCGTCTTCACTTGACTAAGTGTTTGAGTCACTTTTTGTCTTACTCCATGAGCCTTCAGCAACCAATCCTCTATCGTTTCTATGAAACCTCTTCTTGTATGCCTTATTGTCCTTTTTGGCATATTCTTTCTCATTGTCCTTCTTTAGCTCCTCTCTTAGAGCTTGTTACAGTCAACAATGAAGTGACCTAACTTTTTATAGTTGTAGCATAGGTCTTTTGCATAGTCTCTCTTGTTACTATTGTAGTTGTTGAAATGTTTGTTGGTGTTTCTCCTGTCTTTCATCATAAACTTTCTTAATCTCTTGGCAAGTAGAGCAATGTCCTCATCATCTTTAGATTCATTATCTTCCTCTATGCTGGCTTTAGAGGGACTTTCTATAACTTTGAGTGCAACACCCTTATCTTTCCTTCTACTTTCTGTTGCAGTTGTTGTTTCACCCCTCTGATTAAGCCCAAGCCCAAAAGTGAACAAATTTCCATATAGCTGCTACAGAGTCATCTCGTGAAGATTCTTTGACTCTCTTATTGTAGTGGTCTTTATTTCCCATTTGCTGGGAAGGGCTCTCATAAACTTGATGTTAACATCCTTCTTTGGATAAATCTTTCCAAAGGCTCTTAGAGAATTAAGAAGGATGTTGAATCTCTCATAAGTTGTCATAATGTCTTCACCAGAATTATGTGAGAAAAGTTCATACTTTTGGGTAAGAATAGATTGTTTGTTTTCTCGTACTTTTTGTGTTCTCTCATGCATCACAAAGAGGGCTTCCCAAACTTCTTTGGTTGTTTTACAGTTGACGACGTTCTCGAATAATTCATCTTCCAAAGCCATGAACAAGATGTTCCCCGCTTATCCAGTGCTACTAGCCTCTTTTTCTTATATGTCCATTCTATTATTTGCTTCACAACTACTTTTTTTGGATCTTCTAGATATGGAGCTAGCTTGGTTGGAATATATGGGTCATTCAACACGGCATGTAGAGTAGTTTTCGATCGTAGGGTAGGCTTTGAGCTCTTAAACTTGTATGCTTAAATCTTTTCGATCGATTGATGTCTGTGTATGAAGTCTGAACACAATAATCTATTTATAGATTTTCCTCTTGAAAAAATGCTCATTGAAAGTTACCCTTGTTTCCACTTGAGTAGATTTTGTCTTTAATTGGTAGTATGTTGTAGCTGCCTATATTTGTTAACTGTGTCCGACCACTGTTTGTGTGCTGTAGTAGACTTGTCTCTGAACTTTACTAAATATAGTCGTTTGGCTAAAGTGGATTGGGCTTCTCATTTTCATTAACACACTTGAATATATTCAAGATGGATTGGTGTGTTGAGGAAGCTTCTGATCCTTTATCTCAGAATGGCCACTATCTTCTCAGGAGTTGCACTCTACTATTTTGGTTGTCTTCAAGAAATTTTGGTTGTCATTGTGAGTTTAATTTCTTATGAACAAAGCACTTTTATTCAAAAATAAATTGATTTAGCTATCTTAATTATCACTTTTTATAAATACAATAAAGCTAGTAATATGCCCTGTGTCAATCACGATATCTTATTCTTGATTCTTAAATTTATATTTATGTTTGGCTAATGTTTTCTTATATAATATTTTTAATAGAATAAATATTATTATTTTGACTTAAAAGGATATTTTGTTCTTTATATGTTAATATTTTGGAGTTTTTTCAAATTTTATTTATTTATTAATTATTTATTTATAATGATAAAATTTTCTTTTTAAATTTTTTTTTATTCTTTAAGTTATTTTTCTTAAGATTTAGATTTTTTAATTTATTTTTGAGGTATCTATGTTCAGATTTCTTATTTTGAAATAAAGAAAATTTTGTGCTTTTTTTTTCTAGTTGAAAATTTTGTGCTAATAATTATGCATTAGACATGAACTTCCTTTTTTTCAACCTTCGATTCAAAATATTTTGAGATGCCAAGCAAGCTGCTGTGAATTTATTCCTTGTCGTGCGAATAGCGTTCAAGATAGTATAATTAATAAAATATTTTATTTAACGATAATGCCCAATTATATACTATATAAATACCATTTTTTGTGAGCAGCGGAGGTGATGAACTTATTAACTACTATAATATACCACATTATTACAAGGGTGGTACAATAGATCAAGCTATATAACATATCAGGTTGACTAAGAGATTGATGATTACGATAATGTGTGTGTGTGTGTGTGTGTGCGCGCGCGCGCACGTGTGTGTGTGTGTGTGTGAAGATTGGTTAGTTTTTGACTTATGTTGGAAAAGTAATTTTTGACTTAGAGGAAAATAAAAGCTTAAAAAAAAATAAAGGACCCAAAAAAAGAGGACAAATAAATTATCTATTTATTATAATATAGACAGATATATAATACTTCTCACATCTACTAAGGGGTCTTATTATAAAGTTATGATATTATAAATATTTTATTAAATATTTTTATGAATATGCTATTAGATTTATTAGGTAAATGGTTCTAATAAGAATCATAATAAAGTATACTATAATTTTCTATTTAATATTTTTATTATTTTAATCAATGTAAAAAATTATTTTTTTCTTCTCAAACTATATTATCTAAGTTGTAATAAAATCTAATTTAATAATGATAACAAATTAATATTAGGTAAAAATAATTTTATGATTGTTTCCTTATAAACTATGTTTCTAATTTTTATTTTTGACTTGGTTAAACTGAACGAATGGTTTTGTTGAAAATTATAATATTATTATTGATATTTTGAATTATATTTTTATAAATTCTTATTGGGTAGATTTTTATTTTTTATTTAATAACTGAATCATATGGTCAATTAATGTATTATATTTTTTATTTTAATAATAATAAGAACAATTATATTATCTAAATAATGATTAAATCTTTCTTATATTCGAAACTATAATTATATTTCTATTTTAATAATAGTTACAAATTTAAGTTAAGAGGGTGATTTTTATGATAATTTTCTTCTTCTTCTTTTTCTCAAATTATCTTATCTAAGTAATAATATAATCTTACTTAAAGTTGTGTTATTGTATAGATATTTGAATAAAAGAAATCAATTAATATATATTAGTTAAGATGGTCTTATTTTGATTATTTTCTTATAAAGCATGTTAGTACAAATGTGTATGCTTAAATAATTTGATGAAGATAAGAAAATGGTTTAACTTGACTATTTACTTGTTATATATGTGAAACGAGAATGATGAAACTTGATGATTGTGTTGTACAACTCTTAAAAGAAAATAGTGTACAAGAGCTTAGAACTTAATACGATTATTAATATATATTTGTAGTAGTAGCTTTCGTGAAGTCCTTATTTAATTCGTATTGTACAAGGACATGGTTTAGAAAAGATCAAACTTGTTATGTTGATCTTCTGAGAAAAAATGTTATATAGACTTTAGGACATAATTGGTCAACTCACGAAGATCAAAAAATAAGAAGCCTTGGTCGTATAGTAGCTCTGATCGTTGATGAGCGGGTTTTATACCTGCGAATTAGTACGTCTAGCTTAATATTTTGTGAGTTTTTGAGAGTTATTATTGCTTATATTTATGAATTTTTTGATCCCTAATGTCTCGTTGGTGTTTTGTAGGATTTTTGAGCTGAAAGGGCAAAATGGTAATTTTCACAAAAGACCACCGCCGCAGCGGTGGATTCGACCGCCGCGGCGGCCAGCCATGCTGATTTCTGGCGAGTTTTTCCTACTTAAGTAAAACGTTGGCTAACCCTAGAGAATCAGATTTTCACGCCTTGGAGCTGTTTTTCTTCATTTCTTCCAGCCTTCAAAGCCACTCGGATTGGGGTTAAGCTCAAGAACAAGAAGATTCATCAAGCTTGGATTGCTATATTGTGAAGGGAGTTTTAGTGTTTGAAACTTGTGTTCTAGGAAGTTTCATTCATTTTAGTTATCTTCATTCTATGTATTTAAGCCTAATGAGCCACTTGTTAATGATTCTTAGTCATTTAGCTATGAACTAACTTCATTTTTAGGATCACAATGGATCTCACTACTAGATTTTAATGGAATATCTCTCTTTTTGATGCGAATGGATTGCTAATGAATGATTATCATGCTTTGTTCTTCATGTATGGATTATGTACTTTGTATGTAATGTGTAGTTGTTTATGATATTGAAAAATGGATTAAATAACTCGACCAAAAGCATGATAGCACTTGTAGGTTGCTTTATCTTCGGATGAGTGCCTTATTTGTATCTCGGATAGGAATATACCGGTGTACCTTGTGTAGCCTTGTTGAGAAGGGCTTTTATCGCCATCTTGCTAAGTTAGGTCACATAGGAATATAGTGAACTAATTGGTTGGGTGTGAATCATTTCGCTATCGAAAGAGGTTTATGGTTGTTTATTTTCTCTGGTTATCACTCGAGCGATCTTAGCATTGAAAAGAGGGGTGTGAGGGTTAAATGAGGTAGTGAGTGAAGTTGTGATCTTAGCTTGTTTTAATCGAATCTTTGTTGCTACGTTTTTATTAATTTAGGTTATTGTGTTAACAAAAACTCACCATCTTAATCATAGTTTAAATCGGATTAGATTGCATTAAGTTTGCTATGCAGATAACGTTAGTATAACTCCTCGTGGGATCGACAACTTACTTACATTATATTACTTGTTGACCGCGTATACTTGCGCGTACATTCATTCAAAAGAATCCGGAATCGCGTGCTTTTTATAGGTGCCGATTCCGCTCAACAAGTTTTTGGCGCCGTTGCCGGGGAGTTATTTATCTAATTTCCTTGCATTATTAAGCTTTATCAATATAATCTTAGTTTAAACTTTTACATTTGTCTAATTTGTTTTATTGGTATTTTTGTTTTTTATTTTTCTTCCAGGTACTCTTGACTGTGCATGCTTCCTTTTCAAGATCCTAATCTCGTACTTTTCGATCCTGAGATTGAAAGAACTCTGCGTATATTGAGAAAAGAAAAGAGAAGTCAAGTTATTCACCATCAAGATACAATGGCGGAAGAAGATTATAAGACTTTGCGGGAATATGCTATGCCGCAAGTTACCGATCTTCATACAAGCATCAATAGGCCAGCCATTGTTGCTGCTAACTTTGAGATCAGGCCGGGCACTTTCCAAATGATTCAAAATCATGTGCAGTTCGGTGGGTTGCCTAATGAGGACCCGAATGATCATCTGGTAAAATTTCTGGAAATCTGTGACACGTTCAGATATCAAGGGGTTTCTGAAGACGCTCTCAGACTCCGTCTGTTCCCTTTCACGTTGCATGATAAGGCAAAGAGTTGGTTGCATTCTCTACCAGCAGGCTCCATTAGTACCTGGGCTGATCTAGCTCAGAAATTCTTGGCTAAATTCTTTCCGCCTGCCAGAACAGCAAGAATGCGAAATGACATCACAGCCTTTAGCCAACAGGATGCGGAGTCTCTATATGAAACGTGGGAGCATTTTAAAGATCTTCTCAGAAGATGCCCCCACCATGGTATTCCTAAATGGTTACAAGTCCAGACATTCTATAACGGTTTATCTAATTCTACCAGACAAAGTGTAGATGCTGCAGCTGGCGGAGCTTTAATGGGAAAAAGTTATGATGAAGCGCTTGAACTGTTGGAAATCATGGCAGCAAATAACTATCAGTGGCCTGCTGAAAGGTTCACTCCAAGGAAGGTAGCGGGAATGCATGAAGTGGATGCAGTTACATCTCTATCTGCACAAGTGGTCGTGCTTGCTCGAAAAATTGACAATATGGGAACAAAACCTGTGCAGAGCATAGCAGAGATATGTGACATATGTGCTGGAGAACATCCCAGTGAGCAATGTGCCATCAAGGCAGAATCAGTGCAGTATGTCAGTAATTACAATCGGCAGCAAAACACTAATGTGCCGTCACATTATTATCCTGGAGTGAGGAATCATCCTAATTTCTCGTGGAGTAATAACAGTAATCAAGGACAATCTTCATCCTCGAGGCAGCCATATCCTCCAGGATATCAAAATTACAATCCACAGCAGCATCAACCACAACAGCTACAACCAACTCAACAACAACAACAAGCTCCTCCACAACATCAACAAGCTCCTCCTCCTCCTCCTACGGAAAAGAAAGTTAACTTGGAGGAACTTCTGACTAGATACATTTCACAGAGTGAAGCAAGGAGCAACAACCAAGACATTGCTATAAGGAACCTTGCAACCCAAGTGGGGCAACTTACTAATGCTATGAACAATCGTCCGCAAGGAACTTTGCCTAGTGACACTGAGGTCAATCCAAAAAGGGATGGCAAGGAGCAATGCAAAGCAGTCACACTGCGCAGTGGTAGACCCTTAATGAATACCACTGGAGAAACTACTACTGTGTCACCAAGTCTAACGGAAGAGGAAGTGGTTGTTGAGACAGAAAACACAACAACTGGAACTCCTGAAATTGTGGAAGAAGTCCAAGAGCCAAGTTCCAGAGTCAACAAAAACCTTCCAAGAGTTCAACCCATGCCATTTCCTCAAAGGCAGCAAAAGCAGAAACTGGATAAGCAGTTTTCGAAATTCTTGGAGGTATTGAAAAAGCTTCACATCAACATTCCATTTGCTGAAGCTTTGGAGCAAATGCCGAGCTATATGAAATTTATGAAGGATATACTGTCCAAGAAGAGGAAGCTTGGTGATTATGAGACAGTTGCTCTGACGGAGGAATGTAGTGTAATTCTACAGAATAAGCTTCCTCCCAAGCTAAAGGATCCGGGAAGTTTCAATATTCCGTGCTCTATTGGAAGTGAATTCACTGGAAAAGCTTTATGTGATCTTGGAGCAAGCATCAATCTGATGCCCTTGTCTATCTATAGGAAGTTGGGATTGAACGAAGCAAAGCCTACCAGTGTGACTCTACAACTTGCTGATAGATCTCTGACTTACCCGAAGGGAATCGTGGAAGATGTGCTGGTAAAGGTTGACAAGTTTATCTTTCCAGCTGACTTTATAGTTCTGGACTTTGAGGAGGACAGGGAAGTCCCTATTATATTAGGGCGTCCATTTCTAGCCACGGGGAGAACTATTATCGATGTTCAGAAGGGCGAGCTCACTATGAGGGTACAAGATCAAGAAATAAAGTTCAATGTCTTCAAATCTATGAAGTTTCCAAGTGATTCAGAAGAATGCTTTAGAGTCGATGTGGTTGACAAGTTTGTCCAGGAAGTTTTCATGAAAACTTGTGTTCCTGATCCGTTGGAGGCTTCGATCATTGGAACCACGACTGCAGAAGATCCTACTCATACAGAATGCATGAAATATTTGGATTCAGCTCCTCGATTTGCCAAATTCAAACCACACTATGAAGCTTTGGAACATCCAAGAACGTCTGTTCCAAGTTTGTCTAAAGAGGAAGCACCAATATTGGAGCTCAAGCCATTGCCAAATCATTTGAGATATGCATTTCTGGAAAAAGAATCTACTTATCCTGTTGTAATATCTGCAGCTTTAAATGAGGAACAGGAGAGTAAACTTTTAAGTGTGCTGAGGAAGTATAAAACGGCTTTAGGGTGGACTATATCAGACATCAAGGGCATTAGTCCATCCTTCTGTATGCACAAGATTCTAATGGAGGAGGACAGCAGACCGACTGTGGAACATCAGAGAAGGCTCAACCCTATCATGAAAGAGGTTGTTAAGAAGGAGATTTTGAAATTGCTAGATGCTGGGATAATATATCCTATCTCCGACAGTGCATGGGTGAGTCCTGTCCAGTGTGTGCCCAAGAAAGGAGGGATGACAGTCGTGAGGAATGAGCAGAATGAGTTGATACCAACAAGGACGGTGACTGGTTGGAGGGTGTGCATGGACTACAGAAAGCTAAACAAAGCTACAAGAAAAGATCACTTTCCATTGCCATTCATTGACCAAATGTTGGACAGGCTGGCGGGTCACGAGTACTACTGTCTCCTGGATGCCTACTCGGGTTATAATCAGATCGCTATTGCACCTGAGGACCAGGAAAAGACAACCTTCACCTGCCCCTACGGGACGTTTGCATTCAGACGAATGTCCTTTGGGCTTTGCAATGCACCGGCAACATTTCAACGGTGCATGATGGCCATCTTTTCTGGCATGGTGGAGCATAATGTGGAAGTCTTCATGGACTATTTCTCTGTATTCGGGGACTCTTTTGAGCTGTGCCTAGAGAATTTGGTTCTTGTGCTGAAATGCTGTGTGGAGACGAATCTAATTCTAAACTGGGAAAAATGTCATTTCATGGTACAGGAAGGAATAATCCTTGGCCACAAGGTCTCAGAACAAGGGTTGGAGGTTGACAAGGCAAAGCTGGAGACAATTGAGAAATTACCACCGCCTACAACTGTTAAAGGGGTGCGTAGTTTTTTGGGTCATGCGGGCTTTTATAGACGCTTTATCAAGGACTTCTCCAAGATCTCCAAGCCTTTGTGCAGCCTATTAGAAAAGGAGGTCCAATTCAATTTCGATGAAGACTGCTTACAGGCCTTTGAGCTATTGAAAACAAAGCTAACATCTGCTCCCGTAATAGTAGCACCGGATTGGTCTGTACCCTTCGAATTGATGTGTGATGCGAGTGATTTTGCAGTTGGGGCAGTGTTGGGTCAGCGCAAGGAAAAGATCTTTCATGCCATCTATTATGCCAGCAAGACCTTAACAGATGCTCAACTTAATTACACCACCACCGAGAAAGAGCTATTAGCGGTTGTATACGCTTTTGACAAATTTAGGTCATATCTCGTGGGAACAAAAGTTGTGGTGTATACGGATCACGCTGCTATAAGATATCTGATTTCCAAGAAAGATGCGAAGCCCCGACTTATAAGGTGGATTCTTCTTCTCCAAGAGTTTGATTTGGAAATCCGCGACAAGAAGGGTTCAGAGAACCAAGTGGCAGATCATCTTTCTAGATTGGAGAATCCGGAGCAAGAAAGGAAGGATGACAGGGTGATTAATGAGAATTTTCCGGATGAGCAGCTGTTTGCTGTGCATAGCGAATTACCCTGGTATGCGGATTTCGCAAACTTCATTGTGAGTAATGTGACTCCTCCGGATTTAAGCTATCAGCAACGGAAAAAGTTCTTAAGTGACGTCCGATTCTTTGTATGGGATGATCCGTTCCTGTTCAAGCAATGCGCAGATCAATTACTGAGGAGGTGTGTGCCTCAAGAAGAAATGAGTGATATTCTTCATCACTGTCATTCATCTGAGTATGGAGGACATTTCGGTGGGGTGAGAACAGCGGCAAAGGTCCTACAATCGGGGTTCTATTGGCCATCTTTGTTTAAGGACGCTTATTCCTTTGTATCAAGATGCGACAAGTGCCAAAGAACGGGTAATATTTCTAAGAGACATGAGATGCCCCTGAATAGTATTCAAGAAATTGAAATTTTTGACGTCTGGGGCATAGATTTCATGGGACCATTCCCGTCATCGTATAACAACCAATACATACTAGTCGCTGTGGACTATGTATCAAAATGGGTTGAAGCTGTTGCGCTGCCGACCAATGATTCCAAAGTCGTTCTGAACTTCTTGCGGAAGAACATCTTTTCGCGCTTTGGCACTCCATGGGCTATTATCAGTGATGGAGGTTCACATTTTTGCAACAAGTATTTCGCTGCCCTCCTTGCTAAATATGGGGTTACCCATAAAATTGCTACGGCCTATCATCCGCAAACCAGTGGGCAAGCAGAAGTCTCCAACCGAGAAATAAAGCGGATTCTAGAAAAGACGGTGAACCCCAACAGGAAGGATTGGTCTAGGAAATTGGACGAAGCGTTATGGGCATACCGAACAGCTTTTAAATCGCCAATTGGAATGTCGCCATATCGCTTGGTTTTCGAAAAAGCTTGCCACTTGTCGGTTGAACTTGAGCATAATGCATATTGGGCCATCAAAAAGCTCAATTTTGAATTACATGCGGCCGGTGAGAAAAGGATGCTTCAATTGAACGAAATGGATGAATTCCGTCTCCAAGCATATGAGAACGCGAAAATTTACAAGGAAAAGACCAAACGATGGCATGATCAGAAAATTGTGGAGAGGAAGTTCGACATTGGCCAGAAAGTGCTTCTATATAATTCCCGGTTGAGACTCTTCCCGGGAAAGCTGAAATCCAGATGGTCGGGTCCCTTCATTGTCAAAAATGTATTCCCGCACGGTGCGGTTGAGTTGGAAGATGCCACAACGTCGAACACATTCAAGGTTAACGGCCAGCGTCTTAAGCAATACATGGGGGGTGAAGTGGATCGGCAAAAAGTCTCTATCGTTCTCACCGACCCGCAGTGATTCAGGAAGTAGTCAAGCCCAAGACTTTAAATGAAGCGCTATATGGGAGGCAACCCATTTTTATTGTCATTATAGTTTATTTGCATTTCATTTTATATTTAGCCATTTTTTTGCGTTAATTTGATTGGCTATATTCTTTTGATATAGTATATTAGTCTATTATGTATTATAAGTAAAAATTTGCTTTATAACTAATTGCAATTTCTATGTTTTTGAGTTAAAATTGTGATTAGTTATTAAGTTTTTGATGCATCTATGTTAAAATTTCAGGTACTATCAAGGCAAGGCTTCAATGCGAATCAGTTGAGCATAAAAAAAAAAAAAAAAAAGAGAAAAAAAAATTCGGGCAGCAGCTTTCACCGCCGCAACGGTGCCCTGCTACCGCCGCAGCGGTGGTCTTATTTTTTTTAAACAGAAAGTTTAACCGCCGCAGCGGTGCCCTGCTACCGCCGCAGCGGTAGTCTTCCGAACTTGTTAGCAGAATGTTTCACCGCCGCAGCGGTGAATCTGGCCGCCGCAGCGGTAGGTCGGGTTTTCAGAAGAAAAAAAAATATATAACCCCCATCGAGGGTTATTTCAAACTGAAGTTGCTTGGCTTTCCCTCTCACAAACCGTGACTCCTAAACTCTCCCAACCAACACTCCCATCCGATTCTTGCACTCAATTGCTTTGCCTTCCGATTCCAAGCCACACGGAGGATTCAAATCACAAAGGATTGCACTCTCTCTCTCTCCTAACCAACTGTTCAGTTTGGGGGTTCTCTCGGTCGACTTGGGTAAAGCAATCTCTTCCTTTTTTGTGCAAATTTCGTTTGAATTCTGTGATTAAGGATTAGTAGTGTGGTGTGTTGGTGATATACCCTAACTTTGGGTGGCTAAAATTAGTTTGGGGAGGTCTTGTTCATTGTTCAAAGCAAGGGTGCACGTCAACCGCTCGATAAATTGCCTCAACCAAGTTTATCTTCAAAATCAGTGGTTTGGGTTGTCGTTTGCCATCGTTTCCGCTTCTTAGCACTTCATTGATCAACTATGGCTCCTAAACGACAACGTGGGCAAACATCTCGCGCCACATATGACATGCATCGTTTTGTTAGCGAAGAGGCGGAGAAGAAATATTATGAGGTGTTAGAAGGGAAAACGATTATCCCAGAGCGTGGCCTCCTTCCGAATAACAATGATGGACGCTTGTGCCGTATGATTACTGAGAAGCATTGGAATAATTTCACCGAACAACCTGAGCCGGCATGCATTGCAATTGTCAAAGAATTTTACACCAATGCAAAGGAGAATGTCAATGTGGTGCGCATTCGTGGTGTGGATGTGCATTTTGGGGCTGAGCAGATTAACGACTTCTATCACATTCCCCACATAGAGGAGATGGACCAATATACCTCCTACAAGACCGAGCACCTCAATCTAACCGACGTGCTTCGGGGCTTGTGTCAGCCGGATGCCGAATGGACTCTAAAGGATGGGGCGCCCCGGTTATTTTCGCATCGATTCTTGAGCAGGATTGGCAAGGCCTGGTATTATTTCATTTGTGCCAAATTGCTCCCTACCACGCACGTCAGCGATGTGATCATATCCAGGGCGGTGCTTTTATATTGCTTGGTCAACCGGATGAGCATCAACGTGGGACGTGTTATTCTTGGCTCTATCAAACACACTCTCCACGGGGGTACTCCGGGCGGTTTGCCGCATCCTTCTTTGATTTGTGGCTTGTGCCAATTTGCTGGAGTTGAATGGTCTGCGGATGAGCCTCTGCAGCTGCCCAAAATCCCGATCGACTCTCGGTTGATTCGTAGCTACAATCAGTGGGATGGGGCCCCAGCTAATCCGACTGGAGCCGGTTTTATTTTTGAGGCTCAGTCTCCCGATACGGAGGAACTCTTTGCAGATGATCAGCAGGAGGAGGATGACGCCGCCAATCAGCCATCTCTAGCATCCATTGCGACGGAGGTACAACGCTTGCGAAGGGACTCACGCCGCCAATCTCGCCAAATTACTTATGTCGCTCAGCAGGTTAACACTATGATGCAGTTCAATGCCAATTTCACTGCAACCCTTGCTGAGATGTTCGAGAGGACGGGGTTGAATTCTGGTCCAAACCCTCTGCAGTTTCCGAGCCCGCCAGTGATTCCTGACTACCCTCAGGATTCTCCTGACGAAGATTCAAATGCCTAATCCAATTCAAGGGAGTCCTCAATTTTAAATTCTCTATCTTTCCAATGAGGGCATTGTCATGTTAAGTTTGGGGGTTGTTTCTATGTTTCTATTTGTTCTTGTCTTTAATCAGTGTCTGGGTAGTTTCGTAGATGTTTTGCTTATTAGTAGTTATTAAGTAGTTATCCAGACTGTAGTTGTGATTGTGAATTTGATGCCAATGATATGAAGTGTTTGCCATGCTGCCAGTTTAAATTTAAAAATTTAGCATGCGTAGTCTTTATTTCAACGATTGATTCAAGTTAACAATGTCATTGATCTTGCTTTATTTCGTCATACACAATTATGATCCCTTTTGTTGATTAGTTTTTCATTAGAGAACTGGTATAGTTAGCTGCTTGTGGGGTAAGCTTGAAATGTTCTAAATGACCTTCTTGAACGCTAATTCTAGGCTTGTATATAAGTTTGGGGGGACCTCGGATGTTTGTATATAAAAAAAAAAAAAATAGTAAATGATAATAATGAATTGCTTGACTAGTCGAGTTTTGTGGCCTTTGCTACTCGAGTGATTAAATCCGTTGGGGTGTTTTTCCACCTAGTGCCCTAAAGCCGACTGGTTTGGGAGTCACTGATCAAAAACTCAATACGTGGGTAGCTTTGAATAGCCTAATAAAATTAGACACTGCACAGTCAAGTTTGCAAGTCCAGGTGAGACGGAGCGTAAAACGCACTCGCCTGTGTGATTAATAGTCATTAGCTTTTCTTGTTTAAATCCGAGGTTCCTTGTCCTTATATAATAGTCTTGTTTGGTTGTGCTTGTTGGGTTTGTCGGTATTTGAAAAATCGCCCATGGCAGTTGCTTGTTTAAGTTCATCTAATCTCTAACTAATTTATCATAGGGATTTGTACACACGCACGCAAAACAGATCATAGGCAGTCGTGAGCTTGAGTATTTTGTTGAAATTTTAGACTTTGTTCTGCTTTATGATTTATCTTAGCTGTTGCAGTTATCCCTGAGGCTATGATTCCAATTCTTGTCTGGATTAGTAATTTTAGAAGTTATTTAATTTTTTGTTTTATTGTTTTGCTCGAGGACGTGCAAATGTTTAAGTTTGGGGGTATTTGATGAGCGGGTTTTATACCTGCGAATTAGTACGTCTAGCTTAATATTTTGTGAGTTTTTGAGAGTTATTATTGCTTATATTTATGAATTTTTTGATCCCTAATGTCTCGTTGGTGTTTTGTAGGATTTTTGAGCTGAAAGGGCAAAATGGTAATTTTCACAAAAGACCACCGCCGCAGCGGTGGATTCGACCGCCGCGGCGGTCAGCCATGCTGATTTCTGGCGAGTTTTTCCTACTTAAGTAAAACGTTGGCTAACCCTAGAGAATCAGATTTTCACGCCTTGGAGCTGTTTTTCTTCATTTCTTCCAGCCTTCAAAGCCACTCGGATTGGGGTTAAGCTCAAGAACAAGAAGATTCATCAAGCTTGGATTGCTATATTGTGAAGGGAGTTTTAGTGTTTGAAACTTGTGTTCTAGGAAGTTTCATTCATTTTAGTTATCTTCATTCTATGTATTTAAGCCTAATGAGCCACTTGTTAATGATTCTTAGTCATTTAGCTATGAACTAACTTCATTTCTAGGATCACAATGGATCTCACTACTAGATTTTAATGGAATATCTCTCTTTTTGATGCGAATGGATTGCTAATGAATGATTATCATGCTTTGTTCTTCATGTATGGATTATGTACTTTGTATGTAATGTGTAGTTGTTTATGATATTGAAAAATGGATTAAATAACTCGATCAAAAGCATGATAGCACTTGTAGGTTGCTTTATCTTTGGATGAGTGCCTTATTTGTATCTCGGATAGGAATATACCGGTGTACCTTGTGTAGCCTTGTTGAGAAGGGCTTTTATCGCCATCTTGCTAAGTTAGGTCACATAGGAATATAGTGAACTAATTGGTTGGGTGTGAATCATTTCGCTATCGAAAGAGGTTTATGGTTGTTTATTTTCTCTGGTTATCACTCGAGCGATCTTAGCATTGAAAAGAGGGGTGTGAGGGTTAAATGAGGTAGTGAGTGAAGTTGTGATCTTAGCTTGTTTTAATCGAATCTTTGTTGCTACGTTTTTATTAATTTAGGTTATTGTGTTAACAAAAACTCACCATCTTAATCATAGTTTAAATCGGATTAGATTGCATTAAGTTTGCTATGCAGATAACGTTAGTATAACTCCTCGTGGGATCGACAACTTACTTACATTATATTACTTGTTGACCGCGTATACTTGCGCGTACATTCATTCAAAAGAATCCGGAATCGCGTGCTTTTTATAGGTGCCGATTCCGCTCAACAATCGTAGTATATTAAGTAAAGATTGTATTGTAGAAGAGATATATAGTAATGACAATCGCAGAGCACAAGACCAATTCATGTAGCTCACTCTGAGTCGTATAGTAAAGATCATATTGAAGAGTAAATCGAAGGAAAAGACAGAAGTATGCATGAAAGGAAGATTGAAACATATGACATATTCATTGAGGACAGAAACTGTACTACAAGTTAAAGATTTCAAGAATGCTTAAGAGCAACATGTGGATAAGTGAAGATCATTCCAAGGAAGGTGAATGATTCAGGGAAAGCAAATCATTCCGAAATCAAAACTAAAGCTCATAGAAGTTCCATCAAGTTTACAGAAAGATAGTATGAAAGTTCACATGCACAGAACAAGTTGAAGCAACATAATGAAGATCGTCAAAATAGTGAAGGCAACTCAGAATATATAGTCACAACTATGTTGAGATGGTTCAGTATTATACTCGTTAAAGTATGTAAAGACAATAACATAAAGAGATAAATTCACCATAACAGATGACTTTATCAAATGACTATTCGGAAAAGAAGCAAGTTGAGAACAACTAGTCAGAAAAGATAAAGAAAAAATGAAGTAGCAAATGACTAAGACTAAGGATGATTAGAAGGAGGAGACAAGGCACAAAGCATGGCTCAATAAATGATAGAAGATAAGGAACAGAGACTCTGGTACTCAAAAGTACTGACTGTTAATCATTTTGACAAAGAATAATAAAGCAAGAGGGAGCTGATTAAGATAGAGAAAATGAACTTAAGCAAGAAGTTCAAACATAGATTTAATTAATAAGAGTACAGTCTTCAAACAAGCTTAAGGGATACCAAGAAAAAGAATAGTATGAAGAACTGAATAACACAATTAAGACCTCACAAAAGTAGCTCTAAGATCGCAAAGCTAATCATAAAGCTTAAAGTTTAAAAAGTTCAAAAAATTATAAAACTCTAAGTTTGTAGAGCTGATAACCAAGAAAAAGACTAATAAAGCTAATCGCAGGGTAAAAGACAAGTTCAATTGTATGGTAAGATGGCCAAATCCTGGAGCCAAGTTAGAATCACATTACAAGTACAAGATCTCATAGTAGAAACAGAATCGTATTGCAAGATAAATCGTATTCCAAACTTAATCGCATTGCAAACTGAATCATATTACAATTTTTATCAAAGTGAAAGTGTTGAATCGTATTACAAGTACAAGACCGCATTATAGAAGCTGAATAGTATTGCAAGCTCAGATCGTATTGAAACATCATGATGGTATAGCAGACCCAATTCGCATAGTAATGTCAATATCGTATAGAAAGATTCAGTTTGTATTGTAACATGATCGCATAGAAGAAAGAAGATCATATAAGACTATTAATCATATTCAGTTTGTATTGTCACATGATCTAGAGAAATGAACTCGTAATGAGACAGATGTGCTAAAACATGAATGGAGAGAATTCGTATTAAGTTAAGGAAAATTTGAGGTTGGGGGTTTTAAATTGAGGACTTATATTAGTGGCTGAGTTGTACGATTCCTTGTATGGTCGAGGAATTTGTGCTTGGTTTTAGAACCGCTTAGCTTCCTATATTAATATAGTGGTTGAGTTGAACAAACCCTTGTATGGACGGGGGCTATGATATGTCAGCGAACCAATTTGGGAGATGCTGCTGCGAAACTTGCACGATCAATGTGTATCGTAGAATAAACGTATGCACTGATGGCAGGTGTTCCTTACAGTGTTGAAGAGTTGGGAAACTGATGTATTTGTTCTTGGTTTAACGACCGCTTAACTTTCTATATTGATTAGTGGCCGAGTTGACCAATTTCTTGTATGGGCAGGACATTGTGTTTGGTTTGACGACCACTTAGCTTTCTATAGTGATAATCAATTGAAACCTGGTGTCGCGCTATTCGTTATATGTATGTTGAGAAGGTGATTCTTTTCTCATGTGTATAACGGATAGGTAGAGGATGTTAAGATAAGTTCATGTTCCGAGAACCGACACGTATGGTAAGTTTGTGACTCATAATCGTATGGTGGAACCCCTCAGCGAATGGGCGACTTTGGCCTGACTAGGACAAGCTCCTCAAACCATATGATTGTGGTAAGTTCCTGAGCCCAAATACGTGGTAAGTTTGATGAACAGTGAGTATGGGTAGAGTTAAGTATCAAGATTAAAACTATACTAGATATAGTTATTAAGCTGGAAAAGAATGTGGAGGAAAAATTTGAGGTGTTTTGAGGTTTTAGGAAATTCCAAATCTTCTAGCTATGCTAGACTTTGAAATTCTTAAAATCGCGCTAAATTCGCACTGTTGTGCTTTTGAAAAGACAAATGAATTTTCTTGTTTTATTATTAAGTCGCAATAACACGAGGTGTGGAGAAGTCCATCGTTACTTGTGATGATATGATAAACGATGAAGCCATCAATGCAGAGTAACCTAGTGTTGGATGTATTTTTAAACCTACTATGGTATGATGTAATATGACAAAGTCATAAAATAATTTTCAGTATTTTGAAACGTTTAAAGAAGGGTCTATGCTAATTGTTTCGGCTAGACAATTGATTTGAAAATATCAAAATGTATTTATAAAATCATCACACGCCATTAAAGCCATGGTGCAGAGATGAAAAAGACGGAATCCTCAACGCACTGTTGCAACGGTGCGGTATCATGAAGTCCTATAAATGAATTTCAGTTACTTTAACTAATCTGAAATGAATTTTGAATCGTAATATACGAACAGTTCAATGATGTGAGTCTGTGTCATTTATTTTGACTGGACACTTTTTGGTTAGAAATGACTCAAGTTTTATTATCCAATCCAAATTATTTGGAGCGAAATTATGTAGTAAGTCTGAGGTGAACACTGTAATGGGGGATATGTCAGAGCCATGAATAAAGAACCCGCGAGGGGGCGCCCAAGAGTGGTGGCATGCTGATATAACAAAATATGGGTTGGTAAATCCAAAGAGTTCAATCCTAAGAAAAGTCGTTGTGCACAGCGCTAGAGTACGATAGGCTGATCACCTAGCGTACAAAACAATTGTGGAATGGTTTCGTTCTTTGTGATTGATAAACCTTCTCACATATGTTCACAGTCTTTATGTCTCCTCAGAATAGTATGAAAGTTTTAATGAATATTTTGATTTTCAATTTATTCTTTTGTAAGATATTAATTTTCAATTTATTCTTCTGCAAGATATTCCATTGTTCTGGAATTATGAGTTTAGAAGTATGAACTTCCTAGAAAAAAAGTGGTCATATAATTTGATGAGTAAAAAGATATTCTCAGAAATGAAAATCGGTAGAAATGTGTATGATGAAATTTCGAGGACGAAATTCTTATATGAATGGGTGAATGTAATATCCCAGATATTTACAAGAATTGTAAATAAGATTTAAAATAATCAATTAAAGGTTATGGTTTAAAACCTAGAGTTTGAGAAGTGAGATGTGTAGAATTTGGGTGAACATTTTTTTTAACATAATTTATTTGTTAGAAATTAAATGTGGGAATATTGTAATGATGCATATAGAGAATTTATTAAGGAAATAAATTCATTTGAGAAGTGGAGACGGTTATAAGGATATATATACATAGTTATATATTCCTAGAGTTGTGTTGGTTAGTCAAACAAGAAGATGAGTAAATTAATACTCAATAAAACTAATAAATTAATTAGTTTAAATATGAAGTAAGAAGGAAAGTCATGAAATATAATTAATTATGTTAATTATATTAGTTATGAGTTAAAGTTATATAAAAACTAGAAAGTTTGTCTAGAACGATAATATTAAGAAGTTAATTGATTAAGTAATTAACTTAATTATTAAGTTGTGGTATAGAGTCCAAGTAATTTAATTACTACTAGTGGACTAGCCCAAAAGAATTATAGATGTTAGCCCAATATGAGAATATTGGTATGAAGTGGGTAATTAAATAATAAGCCCAAATGTTATGTTGATTATAGTCTAAGAGGTAATTAATATAAGTCCAATTAAATTATGTTGGGAAGTATTGTATATAATGTGGTGGTAGTCCAATTAAATTAATTACCTAGCCCAAGTTATAAAGATGTGTGAGTTATGTTGGGTAGCCCAAATAATAAGGGAGCCCAATGCAAAATAAACTAATAGCTCAAATACTTAAAAATCCAATGTTGGCCAAACTGTTGGGAAATATTGTTAAGTGTAGAGAATTAACTAATGTAGGGTTAATTGAATAACCTTAGTTGGTAGACAAGAGAGAGCATTAACCAAACATTGGTTAAATGCTAGGTAGGTGAATTTGATGATGAGAATTAACTATGGATGAGTTAGTTGAGTAACCCTAGGTAGTAAATAAATTAAAGATTTAACTATGCATGGGTTAGTTGTAGGAAGAATATTATAGATACAATTGTGTATGTATATAATTCACCAAGGTAGAATTTATATGTAACCATGGGTTGGATGTTGTAGAGAATTAACCACATTATGGTTAATTGTTGGGAGATGTATATATATATATATATATATATATATATATATATATAGTCCCCTTCTCCAGCGAACCTTAAAAAGCGAACCAAAGACGAATCGTCGTCTTTGGTATCTATAGCGACGGTTCGACCCGTCGCCATAGCCATTCACTCTATGACGACGGGTCGAACCGTCGCCATAGATACCAAAGACGACGGTTCGTCTTTAGTTCGTTTTTTAAAGTTCGCTTTTGAAAATTTTCCTATATATATATATATATATATAAGATGAGCTTTAACCAATGATGGGGTTTTAAGTGACCAATGTTAAGTATAGTACTTTAACTATAGTTCTTATGGGAGTTAGAGAGATAACCACATGTGGGTTAAGTGTTGGTGATTGTTGTTTATTTTACACTTCATCATTTATGTTGCTTGTAGTCAAATTGATGAATGACATTTTAAATGTCAAAAATACAAGTATTGTGCATGTATAAGTGAATATATATACATATATTGGTATATCTATATCTATATATATATATATATATTCTTATATAATTATATAGGACATAAGAATAAAACCTTAACCAATGCTAGAGTTAAGTGTTAGTAAATATATAAATATATTAGATATATATGTATACTTGATTGTAGAGCATTAACCTTACTTGGGTTATTTGGTGGAAGATGTGTGTATGATCAATGGATGAGCTTGGACCATGGTTGATAGTTAGGTCAACATAGGTTACAAGAGTAAGAGCTTTAACTATACATGAGTTAAGTGTTGGAGAATGATTGCTTCAAATTTACTCCACCTAGTTGCTTCACTCAACTTCCATAAATCAATCCAAGCAAAGGTCATTCATTTAATAATTAAACTTGATTTGATCTTTTGCAAGTATTGGTGATATTGTAGACTTACAATAATTGTAAGTATTAATTTTGGTAGTCTATAAATAGAAGAGTAGTAAGAGAAAGCTAAAGTTGGCTAATTTGTTAGTAGATAAAATATTATAGAGAGAGAGGTTCTAGAGAAAACCTAGAGAGCTTGTGAGTTAGTGTAACGACCCCGAAATTCGGCCCATATTCTTACCTTAAATTTTGTATTTACGATACATTATCTTTCTTATGTCCAAATTTCGGTTCGTTAATATATCTTTAACCACCTTAATTGATCCATTATCTGATATTTAAAATCATCAATTATCAAAATTCTCATATAAATTTTTTTTTTCTTTTTCTCCATCATTGTATTAAAATATTTGTATATTTAAAATCCTTACATTCTGGATCCTAGTCCCTGGATCGCAACCTTTACTTATTCTTTTCTCTCTGTACCAATATCATTCAAATTTTAATATTGTTCATATCCATAAAATCTTTCTTTGGTTCATAATTCATAATTCATAATAATCTCTATCATGACCATCATCAAGAATAATCACAATTCATAATTTAACATTATTCGTTCTATCCAGATTCAATATATCTGTACATACAGCATATCAATATAACTTTGACAAATTATCCACCTTGAATCATGATACAAACATTTAATAATCACATTCATAACCTTTTAGGAAAATCCGTCTTTACATCATCTGATGTTTTTGAAATTTATTTCTTTCCTGCAAAAATGTATATTAAGCAAGAAATGAGCACAACGGCTCAGCAAGTTCAACAGTTATACTTCACGTAGCACATACTTTATCATGCTTAGTGTGTGTCATACATCATGTGCTTGTGCTTCTACCGTAGCAATATATCTCATATATATTCATATCATTGCACAAAATACACATTGTGGTAATATTAATCACGTATCACATAACACATAATTTGTATGCATTTAAAACAAGAATTGCATATTATAATAGTTCAACATTTAACATAAAAGGGACTGAAGAACTTGCCTGGCGTCCAGTTATTTAAATTGATATCTCAAACTCTTAACTCGATCAACCTATGATCATAAAATAATCAAATAATAATTATTTATCTCTTTATGATATTAATTTACTTAATTAATATCATCTTTGGGCCAATTATTAATTTATATGGCCAACTATAATAACCTCGTTCCTTAAAATATTAGCATAACTTAATATTTAATACCTTCACTATGGACAACCCTTCCCATCGGATAAAATTTAACATATCTGGTTGTCCAAAAATTTTATTTAAGCATTTTCTAACCTTTAAACCCATTCGATTAATATTTAAAATATTTAAATATTAATCATCAATATTTAATATTTTTACAAAAATATTAAATTTAATGTCCAAACATCATTTCTATATTTTTAGTATTTTTCTATAATTTTCTATGATTTTTAAACAGTTTTTAAACATTTATTTCAATTAAAAATCACTTCTGAGGGCATTTTGGTAATTTCCGCGCCCCTAGGGATACATCCGATATTTTCTGAAAAGCCCAGGGGCATTTCCGTCATTCCGGCAACCTTAGGGACAAATCCGGAATTTTTCGGAAAGTCCAGGGGCAATTCCGTAACTTCCGCGACTTTGGGGACACGTTGGGTATTTCTGGAAAAATCCCGGGGCATAACAGTAACTTCACGCTTTGCAGTCGGCCGCGCATTGCGCGCGGCCCCTCGCTTCAGACGCCAAAACGGCGTCGTTTCGTATGGCGTTACCAAAGCCTCCGCGCATTGCGCGGAACCCTTCTACCGCGTGGTCGAAACGCCGTCGTTTCGACCCGCGTTTCCGAAAAAAACTGCCGTCGCGCATGGCGCGGGCGGCTTTATTTCTTTTTCTCCTTTCTACCGTGCACAGTAGCCAACTTTACAAAAATTTATCCAATTTTTCTCAAAAATCTCAACCAAAAACTATTCCAAAAATCATGTAAATCATAGATATACATCCAAAAATTATTTGGAATCATTATCCTATTTAATTGCTATTTTTCCACAATAATAATTTATTACTAAAAAAATACATAATAAATCAAATAATTTAATTATTATTTATACCTTTCAAGGCTTGGAGTTCTTCCTCTTGATGGCTCCAACCTCCTCTTTCATGGTGGTGGCTATGGGGTTTCCGGTGGGTGGCGGTGTCGGATGGAGGAGCAAAGAGAGGGAGTTGTGTTTTATTCTTTTTCTTTCCTTTCTTATTCTTGCTTTCTTTTATTCTCTTTTTATCCTTCCCACATATATATAAACCATCATGCATAAATAAGTTTTAAAACTTATCTCAAATCCACCGCCACGCCAACCAGCCTTCTCGAAAATTCCATAAAACATGAAAAATTAAATATTTAATTACATTACGTAATTATCTCGTGTAATAATTATTTTACATAATGTATGTAAAATAATTATTTTAACGTACCAAAATTCATAATATAATTTATCAATAATATTAACACCCTTTCGGGTACTTTATTTGACAAATTTTGTACACGCATAATGACACGCATGTAATCATTTAAGGTAATTTATACCTCCAAAATTCATAAAATAATTCATAGGACATATAAAAATTATTTTTCATAATTTTTTTACTCCGTTACTTGGACAACATGTTACATTAACATGTTCACATTTTCGAAATATTATTCTTCATAAAAGTCATAATAATTCTATTATACATAACCATAATTTTTTAATAACTTAAAACATTCCTTTTTCTAATTTATTATTCAATTTCTTTAATATTCATATAAATTTCTTTTTATATATAAATTATATAATTGAATATTATATAATTTATATAATTACATTCTCCTTTTAAATAATTTCTTAATTTCCTCCAACTTTATTCCATTTAATCACCTTATATAAATTACATAATTATTCTTATATAATTTATATAATTATTATTTTCTTCATACCTTATTTTAATTTCCTTATATAAATTACATAATTATTATTATATAATTTATATAATTACTTTTCCTTCTCAATTAATTTCTAAATCTCCACCATAAATCTTAATTAAATTTAAAATCCATAATTACAACTTTATTAACTTCCCCATTCGCTTTTCATTTAAAATTGGATTAATTTAATTATTAATCCCTTAATTTTCATAATTAATAACATTTATAATTATCACTTAAACATATATATTTATATATATACAAATGTATATATATATATATACATATCTAATTTAATATATTTCACATTACCACGTAACCTCAATTAAATCATAATTTCTGCATTTTCATAATAATTTAATTGTACAATTTATTGTACAATTACCTAAAATTCTTTTATTCTTCATAAATTGTATTTACACAATTTATTTACTTTTCAATTATTTTAAATTCACATAATTCATCATCATCTCTGTACAAATTTAATTTACTAATTAAATCTCATCACATACCTTAATTTACATAAAATAATAATTTCTTTACATAACCTTGAAAATTGTGTCTATTAAATTCTTATTTAATCTTATTAAATAATTCCGAAAATTCGGATCCTCACATTCTTCCCTCCTTAACAGGATTCCGTCCTCGGAATCATAATTGCCGTAATACTTATACGTATATTATTCATAGCACCTTGCTATACCTTCATCTTGATGAATAACAATTTGATCAATAATAATTATATTTTACCTCTTTAATATCCATAACTTACATGGATAACCTCATAATGGTCATTACTGTCAAAATATTTAATTTACAAATTCTTTATAATAGTACATTTCATATTTCTCTAAAAATTTTATGAACAACACTTTAATTCATTTCTTGCTATACTTATTAAGATAATTTCTTATTCTCCGAAAAGTTTCATCATAATTCTTTTCTTAATTCATATAAATCTTCTTCACGTTTCTTTTCATCATTTTCTTCTTAATTCACATTCATAATCCTCTTCATATTTCATAATTCATTCTTTACTACCTCCATTATTCAACATTAGGTTTTAAATACTAACATTTACTTGATTTATCATAATCCTTATTTAGAATTATTTTAAAATTCTGGGGTATCACATTCACCCCTCCTTCATAAAATTTCGTCCTCGAAATTTCTATGTACTAATATCTCATTCATTTGCAACATATATAATTCCCTTGCACTCATTCCACATATATTTCTTTCATTCTGTCCTCGTGGTCATTACACATTGCCATTTCTAAACTATCACATTTCCTAGTTACTTTACTTCGCAATTATTACTTTCCTTACCACTCACAATCAAATAATAATAACCCATCCTACCATCCAATCTTCATAAGAGTAGAGGAGAAATAAAACTTTTTGTAGTATGCTGAATGAACTTTTATCCCGGTTTAACAGTACTTCACTCCCAGAGTACGTCGTACTGCAAACCACTGACAGTGGGTTAGTCTGTCATTAAAGTAAACATGTACCCCGGTTACAGTACTTCACTCCCAGAGTACGTCGTACTGTAAACCCTGACAGTGGATCAGTCTGTCATTAAAGTGATGTATATTTAATCCGTAATTTGGCACGCCAGTAGAACAATCTGTCACGCCCGTATTTCTTAATCTTTTTGTTCATCTCAGCGTTAGGATTCATTCAAAAGTAATTTGATTGGTTATAACTTTCAAAGAATAGGAATTCAATATATTTCAAAATTTGTCTAGTTGAATCAATAGCTTAGACTTATATTTTCTCAATGCTTGTCTAGCTAGATCAATAAGCATAGACTTTCTCTAACACTTTATAATCCACAGAAATTTTTAAAATATTTATCATGTCAAAACTTTTTAAAATATCAAGCCGAGTCAAATGGCATTGACTTATAGTTCTGACATACCTTTATAAATCAAAATCATTTATGACTTCATGTTACCGCGTCATTTTGACAGCCCGTTGAGAATTCCGTCATTAATAATTCCTACACCATAAACCATACTTTATGGTGTTGAATCATCTTATAACGAAATAGTACCGTACCGTCTCAACAACACGTTGAGCATTCCGTCATTCATCACATCTGCACCGGGCTAAAAGGTGCGTGGATGATTCTTTTGAAATACATTTTGATGTAAAAAAATATTTTTGTCTAGCCGAGACAAGTAGCATAGACACTTTTTAGATCGCTAAAAAATTTCATTTATATTTTTCAAAGCACACACGTGCCAAATCAACTTGAAGCCAAAATTTTCGAAATCTAGCAAAGCTAGAAGAGTGGGAATATCCTAGATTCCCTAACATTTACTTTCTGCTTCTTCATTTAATTACAAAATTTATTGCTAGGAATATTATTCTTTATCACATTAAAATTTCTATCTACTCCAGCTTTTCTATACCCCCGTATAGTTCATCAAACTTGCCACACATTATGAGTCCAGGAACTTACCACAAGAATATGAGTTTAGAAGCTTGTCCTAGCAATATGTAGTCTGAGAACAAATCAAAGACTATCCATATGCTGAGGGGCTCAAAACATACCATACGATTATGAGTCATGGACTTACCATATGCATGAGTTTTAAGAACTCGTGCCTAACTTAATATTATCTATCTATCAAAAACTCTTAGCGCGACTCTAACATTTCAATGATTATCACATAGTAACTAAGTAAACACAAATCCCCCGCCCATACAAAGGATTGTGCAACTCAGTCACCACATGAGTCCTCAAATGAAATTTCGTACCAAAGCTTTCTACCCCCTTATCATAACCTTTCATTTCTGTCGTTCATGTCTCATCATTCTCTGAGTTCTTCTTGTACTATTTCATAGTACCATATCTTTTTATAGCATCAAGCTATACTTTGTTGACCATTAATAAGTCTCTCTGTTCTTTCACATTCTCACTTGGATCCCATCAAAATCTTGCTTTACATTCTATTTCTTACTCGGTTATCTTATCTTGTGATCGTATCGTAGTACGATCCTCTTACCGTTCCTGATCTTGTTATTATGATCTTTTTCTAGACGTTTTGGATTACCTTGTCATCTTTATTACTTAAATCAGGTGTCCCCTGATTATCTTTGAGATTCATCTTTGAATCATTTCAAATATTCTTTCAGATATGTTCTTAATTGAACTTATAAATTTTCTCAATTCATTACTTTCATTCAAGTCTTTCTTAACATCTTTATCCCTTTCTTATAATCTTATATCTTTCATATTTTCTTTCCTTTAGCCACTATCTGAGATCTGTATTTCTTAACTTACATCTTTCTATTTTTAATTCCCCATGTTCATCAAACTTATCACGTATTTAGACTCATGAACTTACCATAATCACATGGTTGAGGAGCTTGTCCTAGTCAGGCCATAGTCGCCCATTCGCTAAAGGGGCTCCACCATATAATCATGAGTCACGAGTTTACCATACGCTTGAGTTTTCAGAACACTCAACTAATCGTACTCTTCCTTACTCTAGGTTATAGCCTAAGGTATCATTTACCTAAGGTTTATAACCTCTAGCTCTGATACCAACTGTAACGACCCCGAAATTCGGCCCATATTCTTACCTTAAATTTTGTATTTACGATACATTATCTTTCTTATGTCCAAATTTCGGTTCGTTAATATATCTTTAACCACCTTAATTGATCCATTATCTGATATTTAAAATCATCAATTATCAAAATTCTCATATAAATTTTTTTTTTCTTTTTCTCCATCATTGTATTAAAATATTTGTATATTTAAAATCCTTACATTCTGGATCCTAGTCCCTGGATCGCAATCTTTACTTATTCTTTTCTCTCTGTACCAATATCATTCAAATTTTAATATTGTTCATATCCATAAAATCTTTCTTTGGTTCATAATTCATAATTCATAATAATCTCTATCCTGACCATCATCAAGAATAATCACAATTCATAATTTAACATTATTCGTTCTATCCAGATTCAATATATCTGTACATACAGCATATCAATATAACTTTGACAAATTATCCACCTTGAATCATGATACAAACATTTAATAATCACATTCATAACCTTTTAGGAAAATCCGTCTTTACATCATCTGATGTTTTTGAAATTTATTTCTTTCCTGCAAAAATGTATATTAAGCAAGAAATGAGCACAACGGCTCAGCAAGTTCAACAGTTATACTTCACGTAGCACATACTTTATCATGCTTAGTGTGTGTCATACATCATGTGCTTGTGCTTCTACCGTAGCAATATATCTCATATATATTCATATCATTGCACAAAATACACATTGTGGTAATATTAATCACGTATCACATAACACATAATTTGTATGCATTTAAAACAAGAATTGCATATTATAATAGTTCAACATTTAACATAAAAGGGACTGAAGAACTTGCCTGGCGTCCAGTTATTTAAATTGATATCTCAAACTCTTAACTCGATCAACCTATGATCATAAAATAATCAAATAATAATTATTTATCTCTTTATGATATTAATTTACTTAATTAATATCATCTTTGGGCCAATTATTAATTTATATGGTCAACTATAATAACCTCGTTCCTTAAAATATTAGCATAACTTAATATTTAATACCTTCACTATGGACAACCCTTCCCATCGGATAAAATTTAACATATCTGGTTGTCCAAAAAATTTATTTAAGCATTTTCTAACCTTTAAACCCATTCGATTAATATTTAAAATATTTAAATATTAATCATCAATATTTAATATTTTTACAAAAATATTAAATTTAATGTCCAAACATCATTTCTATATTTTTAGTATTTTTCTATAATTTTCTATGATTTTTAAACAGTTTTTAAACATTTATTTCAATTAAAAATCACTTCTGAGGGCATTTTGGTAATTTTCGCGCCCCTAGGGATACATCCGGTATTTTCTGAAAAGCCCAGGGGCATTTCCGTCATTCCAGCAACCTTAGGGACAAATCCGGAATTTTTCGGAAAGTCCAGGGGCAATTCCGTAACTTCCGCGACTTTGGGGACACGTTGGGTATTTCTGGAAAAATCCCGGGGCATAACAGTAACTTCACGCTTTGCAGTCGGCCGCGCATTGCGTGCGGCCCCTCGCTTCAGACGCCAAAACGGCGTCGTTTCGTATGGCGTTTCCAAAGCCTCCGCGCATTGCGCGGAACCCTTCTACCGCGTGGTCGAAACGCCGTCGTTTCGACCCGCGTTTCCGAAAAAAACTGCCGCCGCGCATGGCGCGGGCGGCTTTATTTCTTTTTCTCCTTTCTGCCGTGCACAGTAGCCAACTTTACAAAAATTTATCCAATTTTTCTCAAAAATCTCAACCAAAAACTATTCCAAAAATCATGTAAATCATAGATATACATCCAAAAATTATTTGGAATCATTATCCTATTTAATTGCTATTTTTCCACAATAATAATTTATTACTAAAAAAATACATAATAAATCAAATAATTTAATTATTATTTATACCTTTCAAGGCTTGGAGTTCTTCCTCTTGATGGCTCCAACCTCCTCTTTCATGGTGGTGGCTATGGGGTTTCCGGTGGGTGGCGGTGTCAGATGGAGGAGCAAAGAGAGGGAGTTGTGTTTTATTCTTTTTCTTTCCTTTCTTATTCTTGCTTTCTTTTATTCTCTTTTTATCCTTCCCACATATATATAAACCATCATGCATAAATAAGTTTTAAAACTTATCTCAAATCCACCGCCACGCCAACCAGCCTTCTCGAAAATTCCATAAAACATGAAAAATTAAATATTTAATTACATTACGTAATTATCTCGTGTAATAATTATTTTACATAATGTATGTAAAATAATTATTTTAACGTACCAAAATTCATAATATAATTTATCAATAATATTAACACCCTTTCGGGTACTTTATTTGACAAATTTTGTACACGCATAATGACACGCATGTAATCATTTAAGGTAATTTATACCTCCAAAATTCATAAAATAATTCATAGGACATATAAAAATTATTTTTCATAATTTTTTTACTCCGTTACTTGGACAACATGTTACATTAACATGTTCACATTTCCGAAATATTATTCTTCATAAAAGTCATAATAATTCTATTATACATAACCATAATTTTTTAATAACTTAAAACATTCCTTTTTCTAATTTATTATTCAATTTCTTTAATATTCATATAAATTTCTTTTTATATATAAATTATATAATTGAATATTATATAATTTATATAATTACATTCTCCTTTTAAATAATTTCTTAATTTCCTCCAACTTTATTCCATTTAATCACCTTATATAAATTACATAATTATTCTTATATAATTTATATAATTATTATTTTCTTCATACCTTATTTTAATTTCCTTATATAAATTACATAATTATTATTATATAATTTATATAATTACTTTTCCTTCTCAATTAATTTCTAAATCTCCACCATAAATCTTAATTAAATTTAAAATCCATAATTACAACTTTATTAACTTCCCCATTCGCTTTTCATTTAAAATTGGATTAATTTAATTATTAATCCCTTAATTTCCATAATTAATAACATTTATAATTATCACTTAAACATATATATTTATATATATACAAATGTATATATATATACATATCTAATTTAATATATTTCACATTACCACGTAACCTCAATTAAATCATAATTTCTGCATTTTCATAATAATTTAATTGTACAATTTATTGTACAATTACCTAAAATTCTTTTATTCTTCATAAATTGTATTTACACAATTTATTTACTTTTCAATTATTTTAAATTCACATAATTCATCATCATCTCTGTACAAATTTAATTTACTAATTAAATCTCATCACATACCTTAATTTACATAAAATAATAATTTCTTTACATAACCTTGAAAATTGTGTCTATTAAATTCTTATTTAATCTTATTAAATAATTCCGAAAATTCGGATCCTCACAGTTAGTGTGCTAATGGTTCACTCAAGAAGAAGGAAGGGGAGGAGTCCTAACAAGATATATAAGAAGAAGAAGAAGAGCATTCAAATTCAAGAGGTTGAAAAGTGTTCTAACTCTTCCTTAGTGCATTTTTATAATTTATATAAGTTTTAAACGGTCAAAATATATTTTTAACCGATCAAAAGTTATTTTGATGATCTAGAAGTCTAAATCTATGATATATAAGTAGATTCATGGTTTAGTATGTTTAATACATGTATTGATATGTGTGTTACGCAAATAAATGGAAGAAAATTCCATATTACGATTTACCGGTAAAACCTAGATGATTCGATCTTTAAATTTTGTGTCAAACGTTTTCAAAAATGTGATTGAACCATGAAATATTGTAAAACAAGAAGTTAGGAAGACAACAACACTAAGTTGGTGTCATTTGGATTTGTAGAGTTTATTATATTCAAGTTTGAACCATTAAAACCAAGGATTTGTGATTTTAGTTTTTACTTTGTCCTTGTGAGCAGTTTTTGGTCTAGTTACGTTCGGAATTTGGATTTGTGATCTAAAGAGAAGTTGTATAGGGGGAAATTCTTATGAGCATGGACTCAAGAATCACCCCCAAAATGTTTTAAAATGAAGAAGTTATGGCTGTCGGAGCGTTGGAGGGTCGAGCAGTCAAAAAGTTGACTTCCGGACAGATATGGCTGACGCAGCCGCGTCACGGACTGTCGCAGCTGCATCAGAACAATCTGCCAAGCAGATTTTTGGTGGTCTGGGTTGGGTCGAGTCGGTCCGGGTCGGGTCGGGTCGGTCCGGGTCGAGTTTTCTTTAGAAATTTAAGTTGAAATAAGTGTAAAATGAATGTGTTTGGTTATTAAACCAATATATATGAAATCCATTAATCATTAATTGGTAACTAAATGTTTAAAATTAAGGCTAAAATTAACACAATTAAAAAGTTAACTATTGGTATTATTTGAAGATTATTAAAATATTATTAAATGATCAATAATATTAGTATATGATTAAAAAGTTATTGAATGATAAATAACATTTGTAAATGATTAAAATATCATTACATGGTTAATAATATTAATAAGAGATTAAAATATTATTAAATGGTTAATAATATTAATAAGTGGTTAAAATATTATTAAATGATTAATAATATTAATAAGTGATTAAATTATTATTAAATGGTTAATAATATTAATAAGTGATGAAAATATTATTAAATGATTAATAATATTAATAAGTGATTAAATTATTATTAAATGGTTAATAATATTAATAAGTGATGAAAATATTATTAAATGGTTAATAATATTAATAAGTGATTAAAATATTATTAAATGATTAATAATATTAATGAGAGATTAAAATATTATTAAATGGTTAATAATAATAATGAGTGATTAAAATATTATTAAATGGTTAATGATATTAATGAGTGATTAAAATATTATTAAATGATTAATAATATTAATAAGTGATTAAAATATTATTAAATGATTAATAATATTAATAAGTGATTAAAATATTATTAAATGATTAATAATATTAATAAGTGATTAAAATATTATTAAATGGTTAATAATATTAATAAGGAATTAAAATATTATTAAATAATTAATAATATTAAGAAGTTGGTTAAGTTTACCGACATGTCCTACTAGGTTTGTTGGGCTAGGATTTTTGTCCGGAACTTAAGGGTTCGTTTATCGGACAACTAAAGAGTTAATAATTTGAAGTTAAAGTCTTAAGTTAAGACTAATTAAAGTCCTGGTAGCTAATGATTATGTCAATTTGTTATATAAATTGTAGGTTGAGCAAATGACGCAAATAGGCGTAAATGGTAGAAGCGACCAGATAAGTTTTTTAGAACTTGCTCCTATGTGCCTTAACATGCTATGATGTGATATTAAATTGTTAATAGAAAGATATTGATGATAATTGTGATATGCATGATGTATGATTACATGTAGATTATGTATAAATATGAAACATGAATTGCTAGATGTTATATGTGATGCATGAGCAGTATGACATAAACTGAAATGCATGAACAACACGATGTAAGTATAAATTACAAAGTATATGTGAATCATGTAATGTGTTATGTGTAATTGTTAAACTTGCTGAGCCGTTGTGCTCTCTTGCCTAAACCAACATTTTCAGATAGTGCAAATTATTTGAAATTCTCGATAAAGATCAAGGAACAGGAAAACATATTACTTTCACTGAAGATCTAAATATTTGTTGTAGATATCAGTCCGAATTGGACAGGTAAATGATTGTGTAGTACAATACTTAGTTGGTATATTATATGAGTGTTAAATACTCAATTTGATTGTAATAGAATGTCGTATCATGTATGATATTGATGTTAGAGTTTATGCCCTAGAGGCTAATTATTTGATGTAATTGCTTAACATTTTTTGATATTATATTTGATTGAATAAATGGATTATTTTATTATGATTTCATTTACTGCGTTATATAAATGTTAACATAATAAAAGCCCTTAGAATAATGATACGAATTATATAGTTTTAAGTATGTGACTTGAACATGAGATTATAGAATTATAATTAGTATCATTGCTCTTAAATGTCCCTAGTCGAGTATCATTGTTAATGGGACAACAATGATGCATTGAGACTAGTATGTGGATTGACTGATGGCCAAATATCATTGGTCATAAATATACGAGATATTTGAGTCAATGCATAGGTACATGTTAGAGAACAATGTACTGGACTGACCCACCATGAGAATTCTACATGGAGCATTATGCAAAGTGTCATAAGAAATTCTTATAGTGACAATGATGTAATGATCCTCCGACTTGAAGTCATTATATTATTACACGAGAATTTGTGTACTTTGATATCATCAAATGTCACCTTTAATAGGGTGGACAATAAAGGTGATTATTGGGTACATCATGAATCGTGTGAGGAATATGAGTGATCTAGATGGAATTTAACCCTCCTATATATTAGGGGTGATATCCATAGGCCTCTTGATTGAGTAGGACTATGAAATGCATGGTCATGCTCAAATATTGATTTGTTTCATATAGTCTACTCATTGATCAAGAAAACTCAGATTAAATTATGAAGAGTATGACACATTCCATGCCTCGAGTTTAATCTAGAATATAAGGTTAAAATGATTAAATTACATTGAAACATTGGTCACGAAAAGGTTGTATCGAATCACCGATCTTATTATTATTTGGGTAGCAGTGATGCATTACTAGATGCCGCTCACTGTTTATAATTTTATAATATGATTTTAAAATTATTGCCAACATAATAATAACCTATAGGGTCACACACTTAGAACGTAATTAAAAAGGAATTAATTTAAATTATAAGTATTTTAAATATGTCAATAAGATTGATAGTATTTAAAAATTACGAATTTAAATTAATAGGATAATTTGTATATATGTATATTAATTAAGTAAGACTTAATTAAAATATAATATATATAAATTCGGATTTTATTTTTCTATTTATTTTATGTTTTAGTTAATTCCTATTAACTACTATATATATGATATATCAGTAGTCTAAAAGTTACGTAAGGAAAAACTAAAACCCAAGCCGCTTTCAGAAAGAGGTTAGAGAGAAAAATAATTGGAAAATCCTGATCTTGGTGGCTAGTACCGCGGTTCCTTTTGCTGCAGATCGTGGGACGATTCGCGGAGCGTTCGTGTGGATACCGTAGAGACGCAGTCGCTGGATTGCGTTGAAGATTCGAAGCTGTTCCAGAATTCAATCGTCTCCTGTCCATCTCAGATAATCGGTAAAATAATCTAAACCTCTGATTGATCTGTTTTCGCTTGGATCCTGTCTTAGGGTTTCGAATTTTTTTTTTTTAAATTCCGCTGCTTTCACTGTGTCGAAACCCTAACAATTGAAACATACTAGGAATGTATAAAGATTGCGATTCTGGAATAGAAAGAGATGTTGTAAAATTATAAATAAATGATTATTTATCAATTATAATATTGTTGTAATTCATGAACAATAAGGAAAAGGTAGTACTAGTGTTGAACCGGATCCGAGGTTCAAGGAACCCGGATTTGGGGTCGTCACATGTAAGGTTAAATTCATACTCGAATTCGACTCGAATTTAAACTATATTTGAAAAATTTTACTCAGATTCGACTCGACTCGAATTTTCGTTATTCGAATTCGATTCGACTCGGATTGAATTATATTCAAACTACTCGCGAACTTCAGATTCAAGCTCGAATTCGAGTGTCCACATAGTAATTAGTTTTATAATATATATAATTATTAATCGAACTTATTATTTTACTTATAAATGAAAAAATATAATTATAATTACACTTTAAATATATAAAATTATAATTAAAATTGTAAATAAAATAAAAAAATAATTAATTATTTAAATTTTGTTTAATTGTGTATATATTATAAAAAAATGTATCAAGTATCTATTTGAATATGTATCGGACCATGATTAAAAATTCGAGTAGTTTGAATTCTAAACGAGTTGAGTATAACTTTATTCAGATTCTACTCGTATTTTTATTCGAACTATTTTTTGTGCACAGATTTAGATCATATTATTAACAAATTCGAGTCTCAATCACATTTTTTCGAGTCGAGCCCGAATCGAACCCAAAGTATTTGGTTCGATTTGCAGCCTTAATCTTTGGTTTCCATTTTTATTATTATTTTTTTTTTGTTTTGAAATCTAATAAAATTGTTTGGTAATTACTTTGGTTTTAGAAAAAGTAAGTAAATTCCTCTTTCGAAGTAAGAAGGTAAACTATTTTTAAAAAATAACTTTTTCAATTTTGAGGATATTAATATATCAATATATAATAATAAAAGTATAACAAAACAAAGATCGAGTCATTTTGAATAATCCCAAATTGTCTCGATAGTCCAAGATCTTTTTTTTATTAGCTCAACTATTCAAAGATTTTCTTTATTTTAATATGAAATATGTAATTGTAATTTATAATCCGTTTAAAATATTTAATATACTCTTTAGTTGATATAAGACATTAATATTGTTACATACATCTTATTATAATTTTTCTTTTTAAATTTACTAATAATATATTATAATTTTGACGGTTAACATTCTTGATTTATAAACCTAATTAGTATAAAATTATCTCATTCAACTTACTTAAATACATTGCATAACTCATTATCAAGAATTTTTTTTTTTTTACTATGCAAAAAAAAAATTGTCAAGACTAATATTATCCTTCTAAATGAAGAGATACGTATTTTTTTTAATCTATCAATCTCATGGTATAAATAAATAAAATTTTTAAAAAACAACATAACTCATTTAAAAATTATATATCACGAAAAGAACAATCCATACAAAATATATAACCATAATTTCTTTTTCAATTATTCATGTAACATATAATCGTTATGTAAATTAAAAGTTGCATATTATAATAATTTCATTTGAAATTTATAGTTCAACATGTAGTTTTTAAAAGTTATTCGTGTTTTGTATGAATTATTAAATTGATATCGTATTATGGGAGGAGAGAAAAATTTTTTGTAACGAGAAGAGAAAAAAATTTTGAGAAAGAGAATATAAAAGGTTAGAATAAGGAGGAGAGAGAGAATATGTAATTTTAGTTTGGGTGTAAAACTTTTATTATAATTTTATTTTGAAAATTAATATATTTATAAATTAATTTAATATTTTTATAAGATTAAATGAGATTTATTAATAAAAAATATTAAATTAATTTATAAAAATATCAATTCTTATATAAAATTAATATTTTCATAAATTAATTTAATATTTTTATAAATTAATTTAATACTTTTTAAAAATAAAATAAAATCTATTTATAAAAATATTAAATTAATTTATAAAAATATCAATACCCTTTTATTTTTTTTATTTTTAAATACGTAGCCAGAAGATAGATGTACGTACTACATATTCACCGGCTTAGAGTCGAGCCCAAGTGGAACACCCACGGGTCTTTAATAGTACAACCTTTTCCCATTGTGGGTTCCTTTTACACTGCCTCGGGTTTCGCAAATAAAAGTTGAAATAATCCCACGATGGTACAATTCCCGTGAATATCACGCGCCAGTTCAAACCGCCTGGCTCCTTCAGCGCGGTTGAATCAAAACGCCATACAGCACGTGACTTCGGAAGCCTAAGCACAAATGACAACGTCATTACCTTAGAAAGTGACCAATGGGTTTGTTTGGACCGAGAGAGAGCTCGGGGTTCAAAGACGACAGGCATCGTCTTTCGTGTTTAAGCGTTGGGGTGAGCGCGTGTAAAAATCATCCATCACGTGATTTACTTTTAGAGAGAGAAAATTTTGGTGGGAAGCGCTTATAATCTTAAAAGGATAGTTTAACGATAAATTTTACACAAATTAAACGACAAAAGTAAGAGGAGAAAAAATAATCTATTTTATATTTTTTTCTTATATTAATACATGCGTTAATTATTTTAATTAGTTTTTAAATTTATATAGAGAGAATGAATTAATTTAAATTATTTATTTATGCTATGATTAATTGTAAATTAGTTAATTTAAAATTTTATATATATCAAAAAATTGATATTTTTATAAGTTAATTTAATATTTTTACAAGTGAGTCTTATTTAATTTTGTGAAAATATCAAATTAGTTTGTAAAAATATCAATTTTCTTATTTTATATATTTTAGAAATGTTTTTAAAGCTAAAATTTTTTTTGACGCACAAGTCATTATTTTGAGGACGGAGAGGGAGTATCTTTTTTGATCTTTCAAATTTTATAATTATTAATTTTTCTTTGGAATGATAATAAAAATCATATAAGAATTTTATATAATATTAATATTTTATAAAAATTAATAGTAACATGTTAAGTAGATAATCTAAGAGAAAATCAATGATTTCAAGTTCAGTATAATTAATTAAACAATTTTATTATGATTAATAATAATTGAGTAAACAATCTGGTATTATAATTCTAATCTCCTAATTATCTCATAGTTTACACTTTACCTATATTATTATATGTTACTGTTCGATAGTATAAAATATTAGTTTTGTAACTCATATTTATATGATTTATTATTATTTTTTAAAAATATATCTTATATGATTTAAATATAAGATTAATTTTAAAAAATTAATATATTAAATGTCTGGTTTAGTAATAATTAAATGACAATAAAAATTATGATAAATTTTTGTAAAACACTGTTTATTCTATAAGAAATAAAATTCATTTTAAAAATGAGTCAACTAGCAAATAAAAATAAGCTACAAAAATAGAACAGGCAAAGAAGTATAATACGGGATAGAAGTTTAAAAATTAAAGATATCCTCTTAAAATGACAATTTTAATTTTTTTAGTTATTCTAAGTTTATTCATAACCTTATATAGAATTTAAAACAAATCAAAAATATATATTTATAATTTTTTATTTTTGTTATAATCAAAATAAAATTAAATACTACTATGTAAATAAGTGTGGATATACGAGTTTTCGATTAGTAGAATTGTGTAATGTTGTGAGGTGAAATAAAATATTTTTAATTACGGAATTTTTGATAAAAATATTTTTATAAAAAATGTTAAAGTAGCATTTAATTATAAGTTTATAGAAATGTTTTTAAAAGTATTAATGATAATTTTAAGACAAATTTATGATATGAGATATTTTTTTTCTTAATAATATAAGAATAATATTGTATTTTGTGTTTTTACTAAAGTGCCGGAGTTAAAAAATACTAAAAATTTCTGCTTTAGTTAAATGTGCTATTTTTTTTATAGCCAAAATCTACTCTTTAAAAGTGTTTTTAAAAATTTATTGAATTTAAAAATATTTTTATATTTAATTTAAAAATATTTTTAATTAACTCAAAAGCTATCTAATGTGTTTATTCATAATACAATAATACAAATCACATTATTTTTTTATGGTAAGATATATCACCCCCACAAGTAATTACAAAAACCAAATCATCATCCAAAACCAAACCCCTAAACCCTCTTTAAGATTATTCTCTCTCCTCTTTCCTTATTTCTCTCTCCTTTTAATAACACTGAATCCTGCCTTCCTGCTAGAGTTGATACGCACAATCTCAGAACGGAGAAGATAGAGAGTGCTAAGGGGGCTACCAGTACTTTTTCTGTTTTTTCTGCTGTAATAAAGAGGCTTTAGAGAGATATAGAGAGATAAATATATAGAGATAGAGAGTGAAGGGGTGATTGATATATAGAGAGGAAAAGGGGGAGATCACATTCATTTACAAAAGAAAGGGTAGGAATGCAGCAACAGCAGCAGCACCTGATGCAGATGCAGCCCACGATGGCAGCCTACTATCCCAGCAACGCCACAACTGATCATATTCAACAGGTCCCTTCTGCTATTTTGTGTTTTCTGACTTTGGGTTCTGCTAGTTTTTTTCCTGCTTTGATTTGTTTATAAAGTTGTGTATATCAACTTATTGATTCTTTCTTTCTTTATTTGTCCTTTACTTGTTTGATGTTACGATACGAGCATACTTTGTTCTTCTTTTTCTAGTTTTATTTTTTATTATTTTTATTTTTAGTTGTTATTGTTAGTATTAGTGTCTATTTATTTATGGATAATAATGATAGGGGTATATATCAAATTGTTGGTTTCAAATAATATGTCATTATTTCATTGGTTGAGCATAGACCAGAGATAATAACTTTGGCAGTAGAAGTCTCTCTTTAAAGGGTACAAGTTCATGTCTACCACCCAACTGAAGTTAAAAAGAAATTAAAGGAATAAATCTGCACATACATAAACACCCTCCATACATTTTTTATTTTTTTAAATAAAAAAAGAGTTGTTTATATAAGGATGGTGTATGTTTAGGTTTATTCGAATCAAAATCTACTAGCCGCTACATGAAGAAGATAAAGATAAGTTTCTTATAAGTGTCCTCTAATTTCTCTCCACTCCCCTTTCCTAGGTTTTATAGGCCCCTAGGATTAAATGTATTCTTAAAATAAAATTGTACTATAATAGGTTTTCAAAAAAAACAAAAAAAAACCAGTAAAATATAATTTTTTGTGATTGGTTATGCCATAAAATATTCTAAAAGGGCGATTGACATCTTTTCCCATAGCCATGGGGCTGTGTGTTGGTCTCATATTTCACTTCATCTTCATTTCATATCAAAAAATATATTTGAGACCTCAAACATTACACTTTTTATGTGTAGGTGGTTGATAGCCTTGCTGGTATATATATTTGAATTTGTAAACTTTATTGACTTTTGGTACTTGATACTTGCTCCGTTCAAAAGAAAAGATCAATTTGTGAAATTCTAACATTCAAATCTAGGACAAAATTTTAATATTTTAGTATGAACATTTATAATAGCTATAAATTGACCAAAAAACACTACTAATTGTCATATTTATTGTTTTTAAAATAAAAATATAGAGAGATTTATATAAATTTTGAATTTTGGGATTTCACATATAACTAAAAAACATCAAATTGTATATCTAATTTCGGATCGAAGCGGAGTTGGTACTCATTAATTTGGAACGGTAGCCCTTTAGTACTCTCCTGTATTTTCCTGTTTCCACGTTGTACAATGTTTTTGTTTTGATTTGGGCCACGTTAATAATCCGCTTGTGTCCCATTTACAATTTTTGTGTGTTGCACATAAAGAATCACTTTTTAATTATACTAAAGTAAAATGACACAATATAAACAGTTTTTCATCATAATTTCATTATTATACCATGCTACTTGCTTACTAAACAGACAACTTATTATTTTTAGGAGTGTAAATGAAACTACAATATATCCTTATAATTCACAAATTTGCAAATGGAAATCTTTTTGTGAAAAGGAGTATTTCTTTGCTGAATTTAACTGTAGTGGCTTTGCTCTTTCAAAGTTTTGTGTCATTTTGATGAGCTTTTAGATTTAGCCTTAAGGGTAACAGTAATATCCCATCATAATTCTGCTACATAAACTCTCTATGCTTAATTGCTCATAGACCGCGTTTGCCATGGAGACTTTGCTTATGCCGCCTTCTGGCAGTGAGGCTTTGAATAGAGACACATGGCTGCTTGTCATGTTGAGATAGTATGATTCTAGGATGCACGTGATTTTTGCATTTTTTTGATATGCTACAAGTAGGTGGACATTAATATGTATCCCAGTAGAAAATTCCTATGCAGATATTTTAATTCTTAGTAGAAGAGTGTTGGTTGAGAGTTGAGACATGAACCATTGAAATGCAAAGCTGAGGTGAGCTCATTTAGATTCTTGCAATCTTCACATGCTAGTTACTATTTGTCAAACTGAAATATTTTCTTCCAAACTGTTACTATGATTTCATGTAGGGTCAAAAGGTAATTGTCGTGCCTTCTCAGCCTAATCTCAGGCTTTGTACAACCCATTGTTGTTCTTTGGCAATGAACCAAGTAGAATGTAGGGAGCCATTTCTTACAAAGTGAATAGTGCCAGTGTCATACTTTAGTTAGCTGTCTTAATAATGCGTTTATACTGCTTTCAGTTGCTTACTTCTATTGCTTAAATATGTGCAGTATCTTGACGAGAACAAGTCGCTAATTCTGAAGATTGTTGAAAGTCAGAACTCAGGGAAACTAAGCGAGTGTGCCGAGTAAGCATCAAGATCATCTTTTCCATTTTTGAAATTCGACATGATATTGTCTTTGCAAAGTTTTTTAACTTCTGCATTATCAAATAAAATCAAGTTTTTTGGCTTTTAATTGATTAGTAATAAAATTTCACTACATAATATCCCACCATGGCTGCTAGATTTACTGGCTCTAAGCCATTTAATGTTGTATATATGACCTTGCATCTTTAATGTCTAGTGATGTATCAATACTTCGACAGTGGTACTGGATCAGTAGGTTTTATATGTCAAACAATAAATTTGCAAATACTTATTTAAATCTATACACTGGTCTACTTCTTTCACTTATATTTCTTCAACAAGGTTACCGAGTTTGGTAAAAGACCTGAGTTGAGTGATCATTTAGATTTCTCTAAGGTCAAAGCTATTCATATATGGTCTACCATAAGGGAAAAAACACCTAAGCTTGAGTGGAGTAAAACTATTTGGCATAAGCTTTATGTTCCTAGATACTCCTTTATTGATCCCATGCGCTCTCTGTGAAAGGCAACATGAAACACTTGAACATCTATTCGTAGAATGTCTATACTCTTCTAGAGTGCTATGCCTTGTGTTTGCTTAGTGTCATTGGAGAAGGGTCCCAATCAATGTTAACTAAATTGTGGTTCAATATAGTACATGGAACTAAATGGGAATGAAAAACGTCACTTTTCGTGATACAAATTACAATAGGGGTAAGTTTCTTCAACTTGCTTATTTGGTACGCAATATGTTTATTCCGTATTTTCAACGAGATTGTATCATGTCATCACTTACTTGATGCCTACCTGGCTGCCTTGAGCTCATCTAGCTACATTAGTTGGCTTTTATTATTACCTTCTTTTAAATATTAAGGTTTCTAATAGAGTATTCTAAATTTGCTCAAGTGATTCTTATATTCTATAAATTATCATAGATATTTTAGAGGATGATTGTAGATACTCGTTTTTAGCCTTCCATTAGATTTGATATTATCCTGTATAGCCCAATGATTGTACAAGAGGATGCTTCTCATTTGTAAATCATAAAGTAAAGTTGTAATCATGTTTCTACAATAGAAGTTAAAATAAATAGGGAGAAATTGTTTTAGATTGCTACATTTGATGTTCCAAAATGAAAATATACGATTTTCTGGAATGTTCATATCAAAACGCAATTCATTATCAATGGATTGCTATGTTGTCTAAAGTTGTGAATTTTAAAGGGACAAAAATAATGTCTCTTTTTAGGCTACAGTCATGTTTCTACAATAGAAGTTAAAATAAATAGGGAGAAATAGTTTTAGATTGCTACATTTGATGTTCCAAAATGAAAATATACGATTTTCTGGAATGTTCATATCAAAATGCAATTCATTATCAATGGATTGCTATGTTGTCTAAAGTTGTGAATTTTAAAGGGACAAAAATAATGTCTCTTTTTAGGCTACAGTTTACTGTTACCTGTGGATATAAAGGGATGACCACTCTTGAATCCATGATAGGATTTTAGCCTTTGAGAACCTAAAGCTTGTTAAGTGCAAACTTCGTAGCTCCCAATTGTTTCAAAAAGTCTCTTTTCTCCTGGTCCCTCTACCCATTCTCAAGGGTGTAGATGTTCTAATTCTTTTCATTTGTTGTTCTTGTTATTCTTGAAAGCACATCATTGGACATGTCCATTGATACATGCTATAGCGGTTTTACGGGTATGCCTCGTGCCTTTGTAATTGTTCTATCTTTTGATATAAATTATAATTAGCAAAAAAAAGGAAAAAGAGAAAAACGAGTTTGGTCAAACATAGGAGGGATCATGTCAAAACTAAGCTAGCAGTAGTAGTAGTACTGTAGTCTGTGTGGAGATTCCAAGTGAGAATTAGAAAGGTTGGAAGTTTACAATAAAAATCTCTAAAATAGTTCAAGCTGTGGAAATTGTGCAATGTAAAAGCGAGTCAAGTGACTAGTTGTGGATCCTTGGAATCAAGCAGCCTGATTACATGAAAGTATTAGCTAAAAAATAGTTTAAAAAAATATAAGAAGACCAAGGATGAATGAAGGTGTATCACTGGCACACACATTTTTTGGAGCTTTTAACACTAATGCTGAAATAAATCACCTTCTTCTGTTGATGCAATTTTCTGGTACATAGTTCTTTTATCTACGTGTTTGTCTGGTAAAAGGTAAAAATTTAACCTTTAGCTGAGCAGAAAAAGAAAAGAAAAAAAGGGGGTAATCTAACATACCTGATGACCCTTTCTAATCCATCTCCAAAGGAGGGGAGGGAATATGATATCTCATTAGTTTATATGGTTAACTTTTTTATGTTTTTTGGTGGCAGGAACCAAGCCAAGCTTCAGAGAAATCTTATGTACCTTGCAGCTATTGCTGATTCCCAACCTCAACCACCCTCTATGCATTCTCAGGTATATTTTATACTTAGTGAAATGATCTTTGGTAAGTAGATTTCTAGCTCAATCTTGATACCTTAGTTTATAAATTTTGTACTGAATATTAAAATTTTGTACCTGCCAAAAGATCTTTAGTAAGTAGATTTCAGCCACAACCTGATGGGCTCTCTATAATATTCTGATCATTATCAATGGAACAAAATAAATATATTCATATTATATGCACTATTTTGCTACGTCCGTCTGTTATTGGATTTTCTCAAATCTCACCATGTTTGTCACGGTGCTACCAGTGAACAACTTCTTCATCATCATTATTATTTTATTTTTAATTTTTACTTAGTGACAAGTCATTATGGGATGCATGCTTTTTAATTGATAGCACATTCAACTTCATTTTCATTTTCCCTGATACTCACTGTGCTTCAAATTATAGGATCAAGTTTTGACTTTTCAAAGTCATATTGATATATTTTCAAATTCAAAATTGATGTGATTCATTTAATTTTTAAAAACAATAGATCTTTTAATTAGTAGTACTAGTTAGATAGTTTATAGTTTTTAAACAATTTTGAGTTTGAAATATCTCAAATTAACTACAAAAAGTCGATAGTGATCCTATATTTTGGAGTTGAGGGAGTATTTCATTTATGTATTTACTATTTCTCATTTATACTGCTTTTTAGTTGAAGTTGAGCTTACCTCAAAAGTCTTAACAGGCAGTCCACCTCCTCCTTTGGCCTGATTGCCCAAGATGCATCACTCTATCGCGTCTCGCTCTCTCTAATTTCCCCTTTCTGTCTCTAGTCTCAACATTGTTGTACATGTAATACAGAAGAAAATGCATTCTTATCCCCACAATCTTGAATTTCGATGGCCACTTTGTTTTTCTATTTGTTGTCCTACAGTTCCCTCCTGGTGGAATGATGCATCCTGGAGGAGGGCATTACCTCCAGCATCAACAAGCTCAACCAATGACTCCACAAGCACTCATGGCTGCACGCTCTTCTATGCTCTACAACCAACAGCCGTTTTCTTCAGTTCAGCAACAGCAGCAAGCCTTGCAATGCCAGCTCGGGATGAGCTCGAGTGGAAGCAATGGACTTCACATGCTGCAAAGTAGTGGGGGAGGCAGTGGAGCACTCGGTGGAGGATTTCCCGACTTTGATCGTGGCAGTAAGCAAGATATTGGCATTGCTGAAGGGCGAGGTGGGAGCTCGGGAGACCATGGTGGTGAGAATCTGTACTTGAAATCTTCTGATGATTGAAAGTGAGTAAAGTCTCACGGATGTAGTGATCTTTTGTTTACATCTGAACTTAGGAAGGTCTAGTTTTAAAAAATAGGTTTTTTAAGTGCTAACTATGAAATTTCTCACTATATGGTGCCGAAAGCTAGGTTAACCATGAAATCTGGGTAGTGTTTGGGTCATGAGGTTATGCATCTTGTGGGACAGAATCATGTAATTTTGTAGGCCAATATTGTAGTATGCTTTGATCTTGCTAGCATCTATTTTTCGTTGTTTTTATTTATGGGCATATTTTTCGTTGTTTTATTCTACATTAGCAGTTAAGATCACAAGAGGTTTTGCCAGGTCCATTAGTTTACGATTTTTTAAAGATTTTCTTCTTGTTTTTTCCTCCAAAATTAGAACAGTTTTAAGGTTTGTACCATAGTTGTTTAGTATTCTGTTTTGACTCCTACGTTCAATCTTTGTTTCTAGTTTCTGTTAATAGATTTGTCGACAAGACTCGCTTGTTTGGATGAAAGTCTTTTTAGAATTACTATAAAGACTTGGAAATAATTTTCTTTCTTCATGTTACCTCTAAGTGGACATCAACTTCCTTTGGGCAATTGGTTATAACTAGTGACCTTTTGGTGTCCATTATTTCTTGTTTGTTTCCATAAGAAAAGGGAAAATCAAATATTTTATGCTGGAGTCGTTGAACAAATTTCTTTTGGGGCTAATATCTGATCAAGCTCATTAAAGCTCAAACTAGTTCAACTTTCAAACAAGCTCGAGCTTGGCAAGCTAAACTCTATGCTCGTTTACAACCCTTGTTACCATTTTCAACGAGGCTCTATGCTCAATTTCATTCAAAATATCAAGAGGTCTGCTTTACAAGTAACACCATTAAACGGGCTAGATTAAATTCCAATATAGGTACTTCCCTAAGCTAATACAACACACATTACTTAGAGGTGACCACTACTACAACCAACTGAAGATTACATAACAAATACAAAATAACTAAGCCTAATAGATATTCACAGCCAAGGTGAATCATATATGGGAGTTGTAACAGTTTTAACTTGAAGATACTTTTCAAGGCCATTCATACCATAATCTTTCCCAAATCCACTCATTTTGTATCCTCCGAAAGGGCTATCCTTTTCGAAAGCAAAATAACAATTTACCCAGATGGCGCCTGCACGAATCGACCTTGAAACTGTGTTGGTAATATTCAAAGAGTTGGTCATTATGCCTGCTGCTAGGCCATATTGTGTATCATTAGCTCTCTTAATCGCCTCGTCGACAGTCCTGTAATGGTTGAAATACAATAATAATCAAATTATAAAGACACATCTTTCCAAAATAATAATCTAACACTTTTATATCAAATAAAAGTCGGAACATTGTGATACCGTTCCAATGTTAGAGATGCACTCTTCTTTTCGGTCCGTTTTAATATTAGAGATGTTTTCAGTTTTCGACTGTAAAGTGATATGAAATTCTTAGCACATTATTTTCTTATATTCTATATTATAGATAAATTGAAAACTATCAACCTATCGCTAATAGATTTCTTGCTAACATTAGGAATATATTTTAAAATATAATATTTATTTTAAAAGTCCTCATTTTAAAATTGTTATCTTAATTTATGTTCCAATGCAGCCGCCGTTGCTTGTCTTTATTATTAAAGGACAGCAGAGTATATTATTCTTAGGAATTCCATCTCTACATATCGGCACAAAGGAATTATCTTGTCTTTTTTTTTTTTTTGGGAATTGATATTTTTACAAAATAAAAATAAAAATTCCACAAGCACTTCTTTCACATAAGGGTAAGGACTATTTACTATTCACGTGACTAAAAATTTATGGAAGTATTATTTTCACTAGTGAAAATATCAATTCTTTTTTTTTTCAATTTATTTTTCCTTCTTTCTTTCTTTACGTTTTGCATATGGCAGTCCATAATTTAATTGTTACATTTTGTTTGCAAGGAACCGATAATCAACTATAACTTACTTAAACTTTAAAACTGACATGACCGGGCCGAATATTTCATCTTTGGCGATTAGCATATCATCCTGTTAAAAGCATATGGGAACAATTCCTGTCAGAACAATGAATGGAGAAGAAACTACAGAGACTGTAAAAAAAATAATCTGTTCATAAAATCCCAAAATGGAAAAAACAATTAATTTCAGAAACAAAAATGCTTACCTTAACATCTGTGAATATTGTGGGCTCGATATAATATCCGATTCTGTCACAGGGCTTACCACCGGCTAACAAGGTGGCTCCTTCCCTCTTGCCGTGCTCAATGTATGACAGTATTTTATTATACTGTTTCTTATCAACCTGCACCAGTATTGTGTGCATTACAATATACAAATTACAAAATTGTTTTTGAAAAAAACACATTCGGCTATTGTTTGGTTCTAACATTTGCAGTGGTAGCGTTTGGATTGGACTTTCAAACAAACTCTACCATTTTTGGTGTGGTGCGTTAGAGCACAAACGCTGCATTTGTGCCTCAAATGTTACAGTTTAATAAATTACATTTTAAGCAAGTTACTTTTAGGTATAAAAGATTTAGAGTGAGTTTGAATTTTCAAATGCACCAAATGCACTCTGACCAAACAAACATTTGTTAATGATTAGTCATGTTCTTAGAGGCTCTGCAAGAGCCCTCGATGATCAAAAGAAAACAATTCCCAAGGTGTTGGCTGATCAACTGGTTAGTGGCTTGTAAAGAAAAACTTTTGAGGTCTCTAGTTCAAGTCCCCTTCTGAGACTAACTACTTGTCTTTGATCAGAGTGTGGCAAGAGAGGACAACATCACATAACAACAAAAAAAAGAAAAAAAAAGAAAAGGATAGTTCTTTAATTAGTCACCAAATTATAACGTTTTGCATGTTTGATCCCCTATCTACTTTTTTTTGTGTATTCCATTATCAAACTTTATAATTTCTACCGTCTCAGTCCGACATCACAAAAATACACCATTTTATGTGGACGTAACATGAAAAAAATCTATAGCTTAAGGATTAATGCGAAAACAGCTATAGTTTGCGGACTAAACATGCAAAACATCTATATCTAGGGACTAACACAAATATGTTATATAATTTGAGGACAAAATACGGCAAAAAAATTAGTTTGGGATTTAATGGAAAAAAACAAACAAACTATAATTTCGGGACTGGAAAAAAAAAAACCTATGATAAATTGATAATAGCAAACATTAAGGAAAATCAACATTCCTAAATTCTCTATGTGAAGTTGTATTAATTGACTTCGTTTATACTCTGTAAACTTCACATGCATAAGCCTTGTAGCACATCTTTAGTATATACACAAACAAACTGCATAATTCACTAGTTGTATATATGTTTTGAGTTATTTGAAATGCAGAACTCATACTTGGGGTCCTTGTCGAACATTTGGATCAAAAGGATCTCCAACCTCCCATGATTTGACTTTCTCTGCTAACTTATGTACAAATTCAGCATAAATCCCATCCTGAACAAAAACTCGAGAACCCGCCACACAAATTTCTCCCTGGAAAACAAGAAAGAAAATTACAACATTTATGTCTTCAAGTTTAAGTGAACTATGGAAAAGAGAACAAGATATATTCTTGCCTTGTTATATAGACATCCTAGAAGAGCAAGATCTGCGGCTTTATCGACATCAGCATCATCAAATATTATGACAGGGGATTTGCCTCCTAGTTCAAGTGATACATGTTTCAAATTGCTCATTGCTGCAGCCTGCATTATTAAGCGTCCTACTTTTGTTGATCCTGTAAAACTCACCTGTAGATATTACAGAAGGTTATGCGTATGTTATTTCAAGTTTATACTGTGCTTGCTTAAAAAGAGTCCTATTTGCAACACCAAAAAAAAATTTGGTTTCTTTTGATGATAGTATATAATGACATAATATCATCAAGTTCACCATAAAAATTCAACGTGCCATCATTACTGAACTAAACTTTTAACAAACATATATTTTCAATATTTGTAAGGTTTGCAAAGGGACATTCTTTATGAAATAGAGGGAATATTATATACGCAGAAAAATGAGGCAAGTCTAAGTGTTACTCCCACTATTCTCCAAAAAGAGTCGTACTTGCAAATATTAAGGATGTATGCTCAACGTTTACCCCTAACAATTATAAGATGTTAGTTTAGTCATGTTGGCATGATGATGAACTAATGATGGCAAGCTTGATGACATTGAGTCAATTTATAGTACTATTAATAAAAGATACTCTTTTTGTGTGATTTTATTATTATTATTATTATTATTATTATTATTATTATTATTTATTTTTTGTAAATGAGACTTTGTGAATTTTTTTTGGTAATAGGACTATTTATGTGGAACATATGGAGTATTTTAGCAGTGAGACAAGATACAGAATTGTATCTGCAAATACCTTATCAATATCCATATGAGATGCAATGGCAGCACCAGCCGTAGACCCATATCCTGTTATGACATTAACAACTCCATCTGGAACACCAGCCTATTCAAATTTCAATATAAATAACAAGATAAATAAGAATTAGATGAAGAATTCCCTTAACAAGATGTGGTTTGTTTTCTAGAGGTAAAAACTTTATAATAAAGTGTATGCGTGAGCAGTATTAGGATTATAACACATCATTAATAAAGTACTTATGTTGGACAAAATTAATTACACTTATTTTAATGACGCATCGTGATCCTAGCTCGTATATACACCGATAATGTATCAAATTTAAACAAACATTATTCTTACAAGCTTAGCCAAATGAGCATAATACAGAGCTGAAAGCGGTGTCTGTTCTGCAGGCTTCACAATCATGGTGCAGCCAGCAGCTAATGCAGGGCTAACCTTCAACACGAACATTTGAGTTGGGAAATTCCAAGGGATGATGAGTCCGACGACGCCAATGGGCTCGCGTAATGTGTATGCTTGAAGTTCTCTTGACATCTTTAAAGTCTCTCCATGTATTTTATCAGTCGCACCTGCGCTATATCGTATAGTTTCTGCTGCTTCAGGAATGCCCATGGTCTTGCCCAAATGGAACAATTTTCCAGCATCAATTGTGTCCAAAGCGGCTAATTCTTCTGCGTTTTCCTCAACTAAGTCTGCAAATTTCAGTAGTATCCTTCCCCTTTCCTGATAATTTGTCAAGGTAGAGAAAAAGATATTTAAGGAGCATTTTTCTATGGTATGGTCCAAGTTTGACTAGTAAAATGTGCTTGCATAATGAAAAAGAAGGTTACAAACTATTGAATGTTACAATTACACTTTTCTTTCTTTCAACAAAATCATACTAGACAAAAATCGCGGAATATTCTGTGGATGCAACTCTTTCCTATACAATTTGTATAGCAAAGAGTTGGGCTGCTTTCATTGGGCAAAAAATAATTCAAACAGATGCAACATTTCGTTATACAATTGCACATAAAAAGGTTGCATTTGGGGTATATTTTGCAATTTACTTTCGGTGCCTATAGCTTTACTGTTTTTCTTTATCTTAACAAAGAATGTTATTTTTTCAAAATTTAAGTGAATAATTATAGAATAAGACTACAAGTCTATAAGACTACGACCCATTATAAGTAGAAACACATACTCCTGTGTTGTTACAAGATTTGAAGAGTAATACGGAAAGGGAATTATTAATTTTACTAGGAAATTTGATCTTTTCGGATAATGTCTTTTCACATAAATGTGAGACTCGCTACAATTTATGTGAAGAGTTGCAAAAATATCAAAATCTTTTTATTGAAAAAAAACTTACACAGCCAGGTAAACGAGGCCACGGTCCATGGTCAAAGGCTTCGCGAGCAGCCTTGACCGCCAAATCGACATCTTCCTTCCTCCCTTCTGCAATATTTGCAATAACTTTTCCATTTCTTGGATCTATCGTCTCAAACGTGCATCCTGTATTTTTTTTTAACCAAATTAAATTAAGGTTTGACATATAAAAGAAGGGAAAATGTTAGATTGATTTAAAAATAAAAGATTTTGCTTCACTCATGTAATGCCTGTCACAAATCAAAATTTAGAAAAAGGATAACTTGGTTTGGTTTGTTACACCTAGCTGGTTATAACAACGGCCCAAAACAATAACTTTAAGCTTCCATTGGTGATAAATTTGTCATTTCACTACTTTAATCAATGATAATTTTACAACCTTATTATTAATTTCAAAATGAATAATAGTAAGGTGACAAAATTCAGCTAAAAAATAGATACAAAATGATACATCAAATAATAATTAGTTAATATTTTAGATGGACCCGATAGTTATAACGGATCACAACAATTTTTTCCCCAGAAAATTTCCATTTTTCAAGTCATCCGAAACTAAATTTTGATCCTTGTGGAGATTATCTAGTTGTAGTATATATGTGTGTATGATACAAATGAATACAAGCCTGAAATGCAAGATGAATTGGAATACAAACCTGAAATGGAATCAACATATTCTCCATTAATGAACAGTTTAGTGAATTTTATCTCTGGAATCTTTATGAAAGTTTCTGAGCTTCCATTGCTGTCTGCCCCCATCTCTCTCTTTGCTTTCTCACAATCTATGAGTGTATGTATATATATATATTTCAGCGAAAACGAAAACCAAATGCTAAAGATAGGTCTCTAAGGACACATGTTGCATGTTGAAACTTGATTATATGGAGTATTCGAAAGGAAGTTGAATTCGGATATTAAAGTGGCCACTTGCTGATATATATATATATATATATATATATATATATAAAGATAGGTCTCTAAGGACACATGTTGCATGTTGAAACTTGATTATATGGAGTATTCGAAAGGAAGTTGAATTCGGATATTAAAGTGGCCACTTGCTGATATATATATATATATATATATATATATATATATATATATATATATAGTGGCACGAAAACGAAAACCAAGTGCTAAAGCAAGGTCTCTAAGGAGGACACGTTGCATGTTGAAAGTTAATTATTTCGAGGATTCAAAAGAGTTCGGAGTGGCCACTTGCTGAAAAATATGTTGACTAAATACAGTTTAATGACAAAATTTTCAAATCTTAATCCTATTAACTCCTGTTCTACCAAATCCGTATAAAGAATACATTATGCGTCTTGACTTTGAGAATCCAACGGATGATACAGCATCTCGCCGGACTATTTAACATCATTGTGTTAGATATTGAGAGCTGGTAAATAAATGCGGGACTTATTTATTACTCCCTCCTTTTCCGGGGCGGAGCCACACTTGGGCTGTGGTGGGCTTCAGCCCGGGTGAAATTTTTGACGAGGAGGAAATTTGTAAAATGGGAGCAGCAACAGCAGCCCAACTGATCATCAAAATTGCAGTACTTTGCGAATCTCTTTGCAAATGTCTCCTCTGCTCGTGTCCGGCCAAAGCTTATGCGTAAGGGCGGAGCCAGAATTTTTTTGGGTTAAAGGATTGGGGCATTGGGCTGTAGCCCGGGTACTTCGCTGATTGAACTATGTCATCCTCATTCCCTATATCTATAGTTTTGATGATTGGAGCATTCATTGTAATACTTAGTAGCCCAGGTAGGAAAAATTTTCTGGCTCCGCCCTTGCTCCTTTCCATTATATAAGTTGTTTAAGACATGATTAAACATATTAAGAAATGTCATTAATACTAATGTTAGGCAATTAATGTTGGTTTGAAATTCTATTACTACCCATACACTCATTAATTACTCTTCCTTCTCTCTCTCTTAATTATTTCATCTTTAAGGATAGAATAGGAAATGATTAAATTTGTTCTCCTAGATATATGTAAAACGACTTATATTTTGGAAAGAAAAAAAACTTCTAAAACAACCTATATAATGGAAAGGAGGGAATATTATTATCTCCGTTCTTTTTTATTTGTCTTTTTAGAGAATTTTTTTTGTTTATTTTAATTTGTCATTTATAAATTTTAAAGAAGTATTAAATGTTTATTTTTTTATATTATCCTTTATAATTGAAGGCTAATTTATTTATTTTTTATTTTTTCAATAAATTTTAGAAGGCTAATATTGAAATTTTATACTCAATTTAGTCAATCGGACAAAGTATTAATTTCATTTCTTAATCTATGTGCATAACCTTAAAAAGTCTATTAAAAGGGAATGGAAGTAGTATTTATTTAAATATAATCTTGTTGAATTATTAAATTTTTTATAATATTATTCTCTTAGATATTTTATTGAATTTTTTTGTTGGTGTAACATTATTCATACTTTAATACAGATACTCTCTCTATCCCAAATTAAATAATCAATTTTGATTTGTTTTTAGTCAAATTGACCATTTTAAAACTAATTTTTGTACTATTTTTTACCAAAATATAAGTGAAGAGATTATAACCAAAAGAAAATATATACAATTTATTAAAAACTTTAATTTTTATAATTTTAAAAATGTGTTTTATATGCTTAATTATTAATTCTAAAATAATCAGTTTGAACAAAAAATATCAAAATTGGAGATTTAATTTGGGATAGGAGAGAGTATAGACGATTATATATATCAGTACATAAGAAAATTGATACTCCCACAAGATTCTTATTATTCATTAAATGAGTTATACATTCATGTGAGTGAGATTTTATGAAAATATCAGCAAAAAAATAAATTAGAAATTGTAATTCCCTACATTAAAATGGCAAGGACATATCTGTATATATATATATATATATATATATATATATATAGTGGTGTCAAATTCATGAAATAAGAATTGGAAATAATTCTCATTGATAAATAACTTGAATTAAAAAAAACACTAGAGTCCAATTGATCTCTCCTCTGGTCTTAAATTGAGATTCGAAACTCGAGAATATGTATTTTTGAAAATTAGACAAATATAAATTGATTTGAATAATTCTTTAACACGAAAAACGAAAAAAAAAATAAACAATCACGATAACCCCACACCTAAATCTAAATAAATTTGTCTTCACCGATTAACCTACTTGTAAGACCCCGAATTTTATGAAATACAAAATTTAACTTTTCTTCATATATATTTTTCCTGAAACAGTAGGTGGTTAAATTGATAAGGTTAAAAGTTAAGGATGTTATGTGCAAATTTTATTATATCGGACAATATTTGTTTGGTCGGAGAATATTCATTTTGTCGGGAAATATTCGATTCGTACGACGGTACCGAAATAACAAAATAATGGTGGACCCCCACAACGAATTATTGTCGAATATAGAAAGCGACATACGTAACCTTTTTAAATATAGTCAACGGTACTATCACCTTGAACTGTTAAAATACCCAGTGGTAAAGGAATAGTAACATACGGTATTGCACAGTAACATACGGTATTGCACAGTGTTTCATATTATTAAACTGATAAAGTGGTTATTGTACTATATTGACTTTATTGAACCAATAATTGTCACATGCATAATAATTCATATTATTAAACTGATAATTGTCACAGTAGTATATGCACAATAATTCACATTACTGAATCAATAATTGTCATTACACAGTAACGTGTTATTTTCTTATTTATTTTCAGCATTATTGTTATCTCTTTTATGATATTGAATAAATTGTTGTATTATATTATTAGTAGATTTTTCTGTTTATCTAACTCGAAAAACCAACTACACTGCATTTACAACAATTAGCCATAATAATGAATAATTGTGAATTATTGTTGAATAATTGAATTGATAAAGTTATTTATTTTTATTATGATAAATTATATAAAGTTATTTATTTTTATATATAAAGTTAATTGATTTATTTAAAATTAGTTGTTTTATATATAAAGTAAATTGAATGATATAAATTAAAAGATGATCTTTAAATGAATGGTTTAGACTACGGAAATCTTAAAAGATAAAATGAGTGGTATGAATTGAGCATTATCTTGAAATATATGGTTTGGATTAAATTAGGAAATCTTGGTGATGATAAGATTTTTTACTATAAATAGAGGCCTTAACTTAAGGATTTTTTATAAAAAAAAACTTCCTTGCTTGTTCTTTCTTTCACTCTCCAAATATTTCTTTGTATAAGTTCTCTTTGAGTGCGCTAAAGTCATCTTGAGTATTTGTAAAGATCTGTAAGTGTACGAGTACTAACCAAGTAAGTCTTTTTATAAAAGTTATATAAGTAACCACACACATCACACGATGTTTATAAATTTTCCTTTAGAAGACTCTTCATTTGGAAGATTCATTTTGAAAAGCTTCCTTTGGAAGATTTATTTTGAAATATTATTTTCTTCAAAAACTATATTGAAGTTATTCTACTTTATTTTATTAAATCACTTTTGATGATTTCATACGAATTGGTATACACCAAAAAATTATATATGGTAGTTACTAATTAAATTATAAAAATATAGGTTGACCAACTTCATATCCAGTCACGTGTTAAGGTAAGGGATACCATCTTTTTCATCTTCCATTATTCAAATTTACTATGGTAAGGGATTATCATTATTTGATTCTCGAAAATAATATCGTTTCTTTCTTACTTGTAAGATGTGTCATTTATCTCCATATATTAATTTGTGGGAATAACCTGATTACGCAGATTACCGTATGTTTGGCGAATAACCTTTCGTATTCATTCCTTATTAATTTGTGGGAATAACCTGACTACGCAGATTACCGCATGTTTGGTGAATAACCTTTCGTATTCATTCTTTATTAATCTCTGAGAATAACCCGATTACGTGGACTACCGCATGTTTGGTGAATTACTCTTCGTATTCATTTCTTATTTGTCTCTTGTTGGTAAAGTTTCCTGAAATGATTATATATTTTTTAATAGTTTGTGCTTCATCTAATATCATTTCAACTGAACCTTCCTATTTTTCTAAATCTTTCTATTGAACCTTAACTGTTATTCTGAACTGTTGATCTTAAATATCATTCTTGAATTTTAGTCCACATCATGTTGACAATTTGGACATTATTTAAATCTGCACAAAGAAAAATCATAAACTTTCGATATTTATTGATCATAATATTTCTTCTGATTCATCATCTATATCACGGTTGTTATTCTAATCATCAAGAACCATGTTGTTGTGAATATCTGTGGCCTGAGACACAGATGATAGGGTAAAAGCGATATAATTATTGTGTCTTTTAGGGCACGTGGTGAATATTCTCTTTGGCCTGGGCAAAGATGAATTGTTGTTGGTATGATTATGATCAAAGGCTAAAAACTGGTATAATCATTACTGTTGGTGTTATATTTGAATATTTTTGGTCCGTAATGCAAAGATGAACTATTGATTGACATGATTATAATCAAGAACAGGAAGTTTATATTATCATAACTAGTGGTATTTAAGATAATAAGAGTTGATGATATTTTTCTTAAAAAGAGACGCGAGTAGACATCATAGTCTACATTATTCTTCTAATGGATTGCTTTCCGCTGCTATTATTGATATAAAGCTTATTATCTATTATATTCAATTAAGAACTCAACTGTTGAAGGCTAATGATAATTTTTTTGTCATTATCTTAGTCATGATATTTCTTACTGGCTATTTGAGCTCACCCTTTCTTTTGTTCCATTATTTTTCAGAAAATGAGAGAGTAGCCGGGTCTAGCAGGGGAATGGAGTGACAGTCCGAGAGATAGCTATTGTAGTCTTCACATGTTGTATATAGTGTGGCAATAATAGTGAAGATTTAGTTGTGTATTATTGAGTTTGTATTTCTGTTTTATGTACTATTTGTATTAGAAATTGTGTATTTTATAGCGTCTCAAATTGGGCTATGTAGGCCTAGATTTGGGGGCGTCACATTTGGTATCCGAGCTTAGAGATATGATCTTTAATGGAGATCTGGGGTGGAAGTAGAAGGAGATAGACGAATAGATTACGTCACTTGTATGTCCTACATAAAATTTTGTTATCTAATAAGTTGGCTTGAATGTGGGGACAAGAAGTGACGAGTCAGTTTGTTTAACTAACATTTATCTTATGACCGCAGTTAAGAATGACTTCTGAAAATCAGGGAATGAATTATCCATTGCCCGAGGCAAATGTAGCTGAGAATCAGGAAGCTACAAACAATCCTCCTGCAGCTTCAGAAAATAATGCTGGTGATCATGAAAATCAGAATGATTTCTTTAGAAACTTCATGCAATTTATCCAAAATTAGCCGAGGGGAGGCCGTAACGATGGAAACGCTGATAATTCAAGGTTGTCACCGTTAAGCAATTTAAAGAGTTGGGACCACCTGAATTTTTTGGGAAGCCTGAACCACTCAAAGAGGAGGCATGGTTGAAGCAAACGACAAAAATACTTGATGTCATGCGATGTGCAGATTATCAGAAGGTGTCATTCGCCATCTTTATGTTTCTAGGGGAGGCAGACCATTGGTGGGAGGCGGTAAAACGCATCCATCATTCGGCTCTCGAAATGTCTTGGCTGGAATTCCAAGAGCTATTCAACGAAAAGTATTTTCCAGAAAGCATACGCTATATGAAGAAGGTGGAGTTCATAAAACTAGAGTAAGAAAATATGTCAGTTTCACAATATGAAGCTATGTTTGCCGAACTATCTCGTTTTGCGACTCATCTAGTGGATGACGAAGCACGGACAAGTCGGATGTTCTTACGAGGTTTGAGATTCAAAATTCGTCAACAGCTTAGCTCTCATAAATTGACTTTGTATTCAGATGTTGTCGATAGGGCTCAAATGGTAAAGCAAACAGATGAAAAATTGCAGTCAAGAGTCAATGATCAGCGTAGAGAGAGAAATGACAACAACCACAAGAACGAGAACCATAAGGGAGGTAACCAGCACTTCGCTAGTAATCCCGCATCGAATAATAGAAGAGGAGAATCCAGTGGGAATAATTTCAAGAGAAAGAGATTCCATAATGATTATGGAAGAGCACCGGCACCAGTACCAGCACCAGAACCAGTACCAAGGGGAGGAAATCGATCACCGGTAAGATGTTACAAGTGTGGTCAGGAGGGCTACATCAGCCCAAACTGTACTCAACAGTCCAAGTTGTGCTACAGTTGCGGAAAAGAAGGTCATGTGGCTCGATTTTGTCCTGTTTCAAAATCAAGTCCAGCTGCAACGATGGTACCAAAAGCTAGCACGGATAAGGAAAAATCTGTAGTTCAAGGGAGAGCTTTTGTTGTGACATCCCAAATGGCACAAAACCCGAACGAGGTGATAACCAGTAAGCTATTCATAAATTCTCATGAAGTTTATGCCCTGTTAGATACTGGTTCTACCCATTCTTTTGTCTCACCTACGTGTGCTCAACGATTAAACTTAACTCCTAAAAATTTGGACTTTGACTTATTAGTTGAAACCACATTAGGAGCAATAGCCATTACATCTACAGTATATAAATCTTGCTTAGTTCAAATCAATAGCCTTATATTACCCGTTGACCTTATCTCTTTGGAAATGCATGAATTTGATGTGATTTTAGGAATTGATTAGTTGACTAATCATCATGCTAAAATTGATTGCTTTCAAAAGATCATTAGTTTTCATATTTCTAATCAACCTGTCATACAAATTCAAACCATTAAACCATTGAAATCCATAACTGTTATTTCTAGCCATAAAGCCACTCGTTTATTGAAAAACGGATGTCAAGCCTTTTTAGCTCGTGTCACTGACTTGAACAAAGATGTGTCAAACTTGAATGATATTCCTATTGTTAATGAGTTTTCTGATATTTTTCCCGATGAACTTCTCGGCTTACCTCCAAATCGGGAAATTGAATTCTGTATTGATTTTGAACCCGACACCAAGCCTATTTTCAAAGCCCCATACAGAATGACTCATATTGAACTTCAAGAGCTAAAGGTCCAACTACAGGAATTGTTAGATATTGGTTTCATTCGTCCGAGTGCATCGCCTTGGGGTGCCCCTCTTCTTTTTGTCAATAAGAAGGATGAGAGTATGAGATTGTGTATTGACTACCGAGAGTTGAATCATGTCACCATCAAAAATAGGCACCCGTTACCTCGAATTGATGACATGTTTGATCAATTGCAGGGTGCTCAACATTTCTCAAAGATTGATCTCCGCTTTGGATATCATCATTTAAAAGTTAAAGCTGATGACATTCCAAAGACTGCTTTCAGAACCCACTACGGGCATTATGAGTTCTTAGTCATGCCTTTTGGACTAACAAATGCTCCTGCAACTTTCATGGACATGATGAACTGGATATTTAAAGAATATTTGAATCATTTTGTAGTTGTCTTTATTGATGACATTCTCATATACTCCAAGAGTCGTGAGGATCATGAACAACACCTGAGATTAATACTCCAAAAGCTACGTGAGAACAAGTTGTATGCCAAGCTGAAGAAGTGTGAGTTTTGGCTTAAGGAAGTCACATTCCTTGGGCATGTGATTTTCAGTCAGGGAATATCAGTTGATCCTACAAAGATTGAAGCAATATTAAATTGGGAGCAACCTCGGTCAGTAACTGAAGTCCGAAGTTTTCTGGGTTTAGCTGGTTATTATCGGAGATTCGTAGAAGGATTTTCTCGAATCGCCACTCCATTAACTCAGCTAACTCGAAAAAGCACAAAATTCATCTGGAACGATGAATGCGAGAAGAGTTTTCAAGAACTTAAGAAGAGACTTTTTTCAGCTCCTGTTCTGTTCTGACTATACCATCAAGATCAGGGGAATTTGTTATCTACAACGATGCTTTAGGCAAAGGTCTAGGCTGTGTACTTATGCAACATGGAAAAGTTATAGCCTATGCCTCTCGACAACTCAAAGATTATGAGAAAAATTATCCTACTCATGATTTAGAGTTGGTAGCAGTTGTTTTCGCATTGAAAATCTGGAGGCACTACTTGTACGGGGAGAAAGTGGAAATCTTCACGGATCACAAAAGCCTCAAGTATTTCTTCACCCAGAAGGAACTCAACATGCGGCAACGACGTTGGCTTGAGCTGTTAAAGGATTACGACCACACCATCCAATACCACCCAGGAAAAGCAAACGTTGTAGCTGATGCTTTAAGCAAAAAATCTTATGCGAGTACAAGTGCAATGCTGACTACGCAGAAATGTATTTTGTACGACTTACAAAAGATGGAGATAGAGTTAAAGTCACCAGGGACCCACATGAAGATTGCGCACGTACAAGTAGAACCAGCTTTAATTGATAAAATTAAAGCTGCTCAAGCTACTGATCCGAAAATGATGAGTATGATGAAGAAAGTGCAACAAGGTACTATTCCAGAAGCAAGAATCGACGAGAAAGGAATACTTTGACTTAACTCTCGACTCTGTGTTCCTAACGACCCTGAATTGAAACATAAAATTATGATGGAGGCACACAACACATCGTTTACAATTCACCCGGGAAGTACCAAAATGTATCGTGATCTTCGACATACATTTTGGTGGAACAATATGAAGAGGGAGATTGCAGAGTTCATCTCAAGGTGCTTAACTTGTCAACGTGTCAAGGCAGAGCATCAAGTGCCTAAGGGTCCATTGCAATCACTCGAAATTCCAGAATGGAAGTGGGAACACATCACTATGGACTTCGTGACGGGTCTTCCTAAAGTTTTTCAAAGCTTTGATGCGATTTGGGTCATCGTAGATAGATTGACCAAGTCCGCGCATTTCTTGCCTATAAGAGAAAACTTTTCACTCGAGCGTCTGGCCGGTATGTACGTAAATGATATTGTAAGATTGCATGACATGCTAGTTTCCATAGTTTCTGATCAAGATTCTAGATTCACTTCACACTTTTGGATCAGTCTACAAAAAGCTATGGGCACCGAGCTACGATTTAGTTCTACATACCATCCTCAAACGGACAGACAATTTGAAAGGACGATTCAGACTCTCGAAGATCTTTTGAGACTTTACGTGCTAGACTTCAAAGAAAGTTGGGACAAGTACTTGCCATTGGTTGAATTCTCCTGCAACAACAGTTACCAAACAAGCATAGGCATGGCTCCATTTGGGGCTTTATATGGACGAAAGTGTCGCTCTCCAGTATATTGGAATGAGGTAGGAGAAGCAAAATTGTTGGGACCCGAGTTGGTACGCTTGACAACAGAAAAGATCCAAATGATCCGACAACAAATACAGACCGCGCAAGAACGATAAAAGAATTATGCTGATCTTCATCGGAGAGATGAGAGATTCAACGTCGGAGATCATGTATTCTTACGTGTTTCTCCATGAAAAGGAGTTACGAGATTCGGAAAAAGAGGAAAGCTCAATTCTCGATTTATTGACCCATTTGAAATTCTCGATCGAGTAAGAACCGTAGCCTACAGACTAGCCCTACCACCAAGTATGTCTCGCATCCATAACGTTTTTCACATATCTATGTTACGTAAATATGTGAAGGACTCAAACCACGTCATTGAGTTAGAACTGGATGTTATAGCAGAGGATTTAACGTACGAGGAGGTACCTGTCAAGATCTTAGATAAGAAGGAGCAGATCCTACGCTCAAAGGTTATACCTCAAGTTAAGGTTTTATGGAGAAACCAAGATACTGAGGAAATGACCTAGGAGCTAGAATCTGATATGAAATCTAAGTATCCTTATCTCTTCGAAATGCCAGGTACGTCAATTTTGGGGACGAAATTTCATAAGGATGAGAGGTTGTAAGACCCTGAATTTTATGAAATATAAAATTTAATTTTTCTTCATATATATTTTTTCTAAAACAGTAGGTGGTTAAATTGATAAGGTTAAAAGTTAAGGATGTTATGTGCAAATTTTATTATGTCAGACAATATTCGTTTGGTCAGAGAATATTCGTTTTGTCGGGGAATATTCGATTCGTACGACGACGCTGAAATAATAAAATAATAGTGGACCCCCACAATGAATTATATTTAATGGTACTATCACCTTAAACTGTTAAAATACTCAGTGGTAAAGGAATAATAACATACGGTATTACACAGTAACATACGGTATTGCACAGTAACATACGGTATTGCACAGTGTTTCATATTATTAAACTGATAAAGTGGTTATTGTACTATATTGACTTTATTGAACCAATAATTGTCACATGCATAATAATTCATATTATTGAACTGATAATTGTCACAGTAGTATATGCACAATAATTCACATTACTGAATCAATAATTGTCATTACACAGTAACGTGTTATTTTCTTATTTATTTTCAGCATTATTGTTATCTCTTTTATGATATTGATTAAACTGTTGTATTATATTATTAGTTGATTTTTCTGTTTATCTAACTCGAAAAGCCAACTACACTGCATTTACAACAATTAGCCATAATAATGAATAATTGTGAATTATTGTTGAATAATTAAATTGATAAAGTTATTTGTTTTTATTATGATAAATTATATAAAGTTATTTGTTTTTATATATAAAGTTAATTAATTTATTTAAAGTTAGTTGTTTTATATATAAAGTAAATTGAATGGTATAGATTAAAAGATGATCTTTAAATGAATGGTTTAGACTATGGAAATCTTAAAAGATGAAATGAGTGGTATGGATTAAGCATTATCTTGAAATATACGGTTTGGATTAAATTAGGAAATCTTGGTGATGATAAGATTTTTTGCTATAAATAGAGGCTTTAACTTAAGGATTTTTCATAAAAAAAACTTTCTTGCTTATTCTTTCTTTCACTCTCCAAATATTTCTTTGTATAAGTTCTCTTTGAGTGTGCTAAAGTCATCTTAAGTATTTGTAAAGATCTGTAAGTGTACGAGTACTGACCAAGTAAGTCTTTTTATAAAAGTTATATGAGTAACCACACACATCACACGATGTTTATAAATCTTCCTTTAGAAGACTCTTCCTTTGAAAGATTCATTTTGAAAAGCCTCCTTTGAAAGATTTATTTTGAAATATTATTTTCTTCAAAAATTATATTGAAGTTATTCTACTTTATTTTATTAAATCACTTTTGATGATTTCATACGAATTGGTATACACCATAAAATTATATATGATAGTTACTAATTAAATTATAAAAATATAGGTTGACCAACTTCATATCCACTCACGTGTTAAGGTAAGTGATACCATCTTTTTCATCTTCCATTATTCAAACTTACCATGGTAAGGGATTATCATTATTTGATTCTCGAAAATAATATCTTTTCTTTCTTAATTGTAAGATGTGTCATTTATCTCCATATATTAATTTGTGGGAATAACCTGACTACCGCATGTTTGGTGAATAACCTTTCGTATTCATTCCTTATTAATTTGTAGGAATAACCTGACTATGCGGACTACCGCATGTTTGGTGAATAACCTTTCGTATTCATTCCTTATTAATCTCTGGGAATAACTCGACTACGCGGACTAACACATGTTTGATGAATAACTCTTCGTATTCATTTCTTATTTGTCACTTGTTGGTAAAATTTCCTGAAATGATTATATATTTTTTAATAGTTTCCGCTTCATCTAATATCATTTCAACTGAACCTTCCTATTTTTCTAAATCTTTCTGTTGAACCTTAACTGTTATTCTGAACTGTGGATCTTAAATATCATTCTTGAATTTTAGTCCACATCATATTGACAATTTGGACATTATTTGAATCAGCACAAAAAAAAATCATAAACTTTCGATATTTATTGATCATAATATTTCTTCTGATTCATCATCTATATCACGGTTGTTATTCTAATCATCAAGAACCATGTTGTTGTGAATATCTGTGGCCTGGGGCACAGATGATAGGATAAAGGCGATATAATTATTGTGTCTTTTAGGGCACGTGGTGAATATTCTCTTTGGCCCGGGGCAAAGATGAACTGTTGTTGGTATGATTATGATCAAAGGCTGAAACCTGGTATAATCCTTATCGTTGGTGTTATATTTGAATATCTTTGGCCCGTAATGCAAAAATGAACTATTGACTGGCACGATTATAATCAGGAACTGAAAGTTTATATTATCATGACCAGTAATGTTTAAGATTATAAGAGTTGATGATATTTTTCTTAAAAATAGACGCGAGTAGACATCATAGTCTACATTATTCTTCTAATGAATTGCTTTTCGCTGCTATTATTGATATAAAGCTTATTATCTATTATATTCAATTAAGAACTCAACTGTTGAAGGCTAATGATAATTGTTTTGTCATTATCTTAGTCATGATATTTTTTATTGGGCTATTTGAGCTCACCCTGTCTTTTGTTTCATTGTTTTTCAGAAAATGAGAGAGTAGTCGGGTCTAGCAGGGGAATGGAGCGACGGTCCGAGAGATAGCTATTGTAGTCTTCACATATTGTATATAGTGTGGTAATAATAGTGAAGACTTAGTTGTGTATTATTGAGTTCTGTATTTCTGTTCTATGTACTATTTGTATTAAAATTTGTGTATTTTATGGCATCTCAAATTGGGCTATGTAGGCCTAGATTTGGGGGCGTCACACTACTCTACAAAGAGTTCATAAACCTAAAAAAGGTTTCGTAGAATTAGAAAATTCCAAACTAGGAGAAGAAAATTTTATAGATTGAAAAAAAAATCCAAACTAGGAGAAATAAAATCTCTTGAACACCATAAAAGGGAAAAATAAAAATAGAAAAAATTGGGGGAAGGAAACTAGGTTTTTTTAGATTCTATTGGTGTTAAATAAATAAATGAGGAACAAAACAAGAAGTTAAATAATGCTCTCTATATTATGTAAACATTGGCTTATTTTGGTTTTTTTCAATTAAATTGACCATTTTTAGAAACTATAACCATTCATAACTATGTCAAATTTACTATTACCTTCAATTTTTATACATTTAAGAATATAAATAAATATGCATAATTTTTAATTCTAAAATTGGTCAATTTGACCCAAAAAAAAGTCAAACTAAGCTCGCTATTTAAGTAACCGAAAGAGTACTTCCTCTATCTCATAAAAGATGATTAACGTACAAAAAATATTATTTCATAAAAGATGTTTAAAGTATATAATTTAAATTTAATTAAAATGTTATATAAAATCTATTTAACACCAAAGGTATTCAAATATAGTCCACTACTTTTAAGAAAAAGAAAGAAATTTTTTGTTATTTATGTGGAGTCTATTATAAATAAAACTAAAACTTATTTATATTTTCTCTTTTACTTTTATTTTTTTTAATTTGTATAAAAAGTGTAATTAAGATATTTTTTATAAAACGAATGGAGTAAATATAATATGGCGAGTGCAAAATACGACTCCTATTTTGTAAGACTCCGAATTTTAATAAATAGATTTTAAAATTTTCTTATAATTTTATACTTAACAGTAATGTATTAAATTTTAAGTTAATAAAAATTAAAGTTAAGGATGTTATGTGCAAATTTTTTATGTCGGACAATATTCGATTGGTTGGGGAATATTCGTTCTATCGGGAAATATTTGTTCTGTCGAGAAATATTCGTTCTGTCGAGGAATATTCGTACGACGGCGCCGAAATATTCAGTTATGGGTAGACCCCACAACGAAATATTGTCGGATGAAGAAAACGACAGTAGTAGTCTTTTTAAATAAAAATTGTCAATGGTATTATGACTTTTAACTGTTAAAATACTCAGTGATAAAAGTATGGTAACAATGGTATTTTACTATAACACGCGGTATTTTACTGTAGCACATGGTATTGCATAGTAGCATATGGTATTATACAATATTTAAATTATTGAACTGATAAAGTGACTATTGCACAGTATTTCATCAATAATTGTCATTACACGATATTTTACATTATTAAATTAATAATTGTCATTACACAATATTTTACATTATTGAATCAATAATTGTCATTACACAATATTTTACATTATTAATTGCACAATGTTCCATATTATTGAATCAATAATTGTCATAATGCACATCATCTTGTATTATTAGGCCAATAATTATTACAGTAGTAGTCACGGGTATTAAATAATTAGACATATTTATTATTTGAAAAACACGGTATGTTTAATAATTGAGATATTAAATCAATAAAATAATATGAAAATGTGTAACACGTATATATGTGCAACACGTGTAAATGTGTAATATGTGTAAGTGTGTAACACACGTAAATGTATAACGCGTGTAAATGTATAACACGTGTAAGCGTAAAACGCATGATAGTCATTGAGCGGTGCAGATTAAAGTGTGAAACGCGTGTTGGTTGATGAATGGTTCAGATTAAAAGATGAGATTAAAATGTGTAACGTGTGTGTGGAAAAGTTGGTTAGGCTCTGGCTATAAATAGGGGGCTTAGCATAAGGAGTTTCATATATTCCTCACTCGATCTTCTTTCCACTCTCCAGATATTTCTTAGTATAAACGTCTCCCTAAGTGTATTAAAATTATCTTAAGCGTTGAAGATCTAGAAGGATACATGTATTATTCAAATAAGTTTTTCTTTTAAAAGTTATATAAACACTCACACACACATCAGTTTACAATTCTTCCTTTAGAAGACTCTTCTATTAGAAGATTTATTTTGAAAAACTTCATTTGAAATATTTTACTTTGGAAAATTATTTTCTTTAAAAATTATTTTAAAATATATTTATATAGTCACTTGGATGATTTTATATAAATAAAATTGGTATGTGTTACTTACTAGTTAAATTATGAATATACATATAGGTTAATCAACATCATAAAAGCTATATTTAGTCACGAGATAAGGTAAGGGAAACTTTTAAACTTATTATGGTAAGGGATATCATTCTTTTCATCATCATAAAAGGGATATCATTTTCTTTCTTATTTGTAAGAAATACCATCTTTTTCATCTTCAATCACTTAAACTTATTACGGAAAGAAAGTATCTCATTTGTATCTCTAATATTATTAAATAGTGAAAATTCTTGAATTAATAATTCACTAATATTCCCTTAATAGTTTGCACTTTATCTAATACCCTTTGACAAGAACATTCCTATTAAATTTTCATCATCATATTTGAACTGCGAATTTATGGACTTTTAATTTTTGAACTGTGGACATTTATTTGGACTTTGAACTTACGGACCTTGAACTTTTGAATTGTAGACATTTATTTGAACAGTGAACATTTTGGACTAATTCCTTGTACCGTAAACCTTACCGTTGAACTTCTTTTCTGTGGATCTTGGACATTACTCTTGGACTTGAACACCTTTTTCTATAAATCATGTTGATTCAATTATGGATTGAAACAAGTTTCTCGAAAATGGAACATCCGTTTTGATTAGACAATCAAAGGAGTTTGATTTTATCAAAGACGATGATGAACCAAGTGTGTACAAAGGTTAGTGGGAGCACTGTGACATTCATAGTATTATATGGTGATATAAAACTGATAAGGAATTACATACCGATGCTACAATCAGTAAAGATGTGGTTGTCTAAACACTTCTCCATGAAGGACTTGGGAGAAACATACTATATTTTAAAGATCTATAGAGATTGATCTAAAAGGATGCTTGGCTTATCCCAAGGAACGTACATTGATTCTATGCTAAAGAAGTTTAGCATAAAAGATTACAAGAAAGGGCTCATGTCGATGGGTTCTGGAAAACATCTCTCGAAGAAGTAGGTTCCAAGAGAGAGACTGTGACGCCCCCAAATTTGGGCCCACACAGCCCAAACTTGAGTCGTCAAAATACTACAACAAAATTATTACAACAAAGCACAACGTACAACAATACAGTGTATAATAATACACAACTAAGTCTTCACTATTATTGCCACACTATTTTACAAAACGTGAAGACTATGATAACTATTCCTCGGACCCTCACTCCATTCCCCGGCTAGACCCTGTTATGTTTTCATCTCCTGTTGAAAAACAATGGAACAAAAGAAAGGGTGAGCTCAAATAGCCCAGTAAAGAATATCATGACTAAGATAATGACGAATAAATTATCATTAGTCTTCAACAGTTGAGTTCTTGATAGAATACAATAGACTACAAGGTTTATATCAAAAACTGCAGTTAAATTCTTAAACAACGTTCAGATCAATAATAGCAGCGGAATGAGTAATCTATTAGAAGAATAATGCAGACTATAATGTCCACTCGGTTCTCTTTTTAGGAAAAACGTCATCAACTTTTATCATCTGAAATATCATTAGTCAAGATAATACAAATTCACAGTTCCTGATCATAATCATGCAGATCAACAGTTCATCTTTGCACTACGGGCCAAAGACATTCAATATAACACCAACGGTCATGATTATACCAGATTCAGCCTTTGGTCATAATCATACCAAACAACAGTTCATCTTTGCACTACGGGCCAAAGAGAACATTCACCACGTGCCATAAAAGACACCGAACAGATGTATCGCCTTTAACCTATTATCTCGCCTTTAACCTATCATCTGTTCAACAAATATATCACGTCTGTGCCCCCGGCCACAGATATTCACAACAGCTTGATTTTTGGATGATTAGAATGATATAAATGATGAACAGAAGAAATAGGATAACAATAAGTATCGGAAGTTTACTTTGTACAGATTCAAATAATGTCCAAATTGTCAACATGATGTGGAGTGAAATTTAAAAATGATATTCAAGATCCACAGTTCAGAATAACGGTTACAATTCAATAGAAAGGTTCACGTAAATAGGAAGGTTCAGTTGAAATAATGAAGTTCAACTATTATGGAACATATAATATTTTCAGGAATTATAGAAGCAATAGTTCCATAATAAATTTCGATTTAGGAGTATGAAAGAAAATAATATCCCTTACCGTAGCAGGTTTGATTAACAAAAGGTGAAGGAAATTAATACAAAGGGTTATTCACCAACAGGCGGCAATCCGCTCCGTAAGGTTATTCCCACAATTTAATAGAATTTGAGTACAAAGAGTTATTCACCAAACAGGCGGCAATCCGCTCCGTAAGGTTATTCTGAGAGATTAATAATGAATGAATACGAAAGGTTATTCACCAACAGGCGGCAATCCGCTCCGTAAGGTTATTCCCACAATTTAATACATGGAAATAAAAGGCACGTCTTATGAGTAAGGAAGAAACAATATTATTATCGAGAATCAAATAATGATAATCCCTTACCATAGTATGTTTGAATAATGGAAGATGAAAAAGATGGTATCCCTTACCTCAACACGTGACTGGATATTGATTTAAATGAGGTTGATTAACTTGAACAGTACACGTATACTTATAGATCTTCACAAATACTCAAGATGACTTAAGCACACTTAGAGAGAATTTTCACAAGAAGTATTTAGAGAGAGAAAGAAAGAACAAGTAAGGAAGTTTATGAAAAATCCTTAAGTTAAGGCTTCTATTTATAGCCAAAAATCTTATCATTCATTTAATCTAAACCATTCATTTAAAGATCATCTTTTAATCTACACCATCCATTTCAAATATTATATTATCTTTAATCTACACCATTCATTTCATATCACCTAATAATCACCTAACTTTATATTATAAACAAATCAATTTAATTATTCAACAATAATTCACACTTTAATCTACACCATTCATTTCATATCACCTAATAATCACCTAACTTTATATTATAAACAAATCAATTCAATTATTCAACAATAATTCACACTTTAATCTACACCATTCATTTCATATCACCTAATAATCACCTAACTTTATATTATAAACAAATAACTTTATCAATTCAATTATTATGACTAATTGTTATAAATACAGTATAGTTAGCTCTTAGATATCAAGTCAATAAATTAATGAAATACAACTGTTTAAATAACATCATAATAGAGATAACAATAATGTAAAATAAAGCATACGTTACTGTGTAATGACAATTATTGATTCAATAATGTGAATTACTGTGCATATGTTACTGTGACAATTATTAGGTTCAATAATTTTAAAAACAGTGCAACAACAATTATTGACTCAATGATATAAAATACAGTGTAATGACAATTATTAAATCAATAATGCAAAATACTGTGTAACAACAATTATTGAATTGATAATATAAAATATTATGCAGTGACAATTATCGATGAAATGATGCGTAACAGTTACGGTGTCAATTATCAGACCAAAAATATGAGACACTATGCAATACCGTGTGTTACTGTAGAGTACCGAGTGCTACAGAAAATACCAATAACTACCGTATGCTACTATTCTTTTATCACCGGTATTTTAACAGTTCCGTTGACTATTTTTATTTAAAAAGGTTATTTCTGTCGTTTTCTATATCCGACAAATATTCCGTTGTGGGGTCCACCAATAATTTGTTATTTCGGCGCCGTCGGACCAAACGAATATTCCCCGACCAAACGAATATTGTCCGACAAAATAAAATTTGCACATAACATCCTTAACTTTTAACTTTATCGATTTAACCACTTACTGTTTAAAAAAAATATCTATATGAAGAAAAATTAAATTTTGTATTTCATAAAATTCGGGGTCTTACAACCTCCCCTCCTTATGAAATTTCGTCCCCGAAATTGACGTACCTGACATATCGAAGAGGTAAGGATACGTAGATTTCATCTCAGATTCTAGCTCCCAGGTCATTTCCTCAGTATCTTGGTTCCTCCATAAAACCTTAACTTGAGGTACAACCTTTGAGCGTAGGATCTGCTCCTTCTTATCCAGGATCTTAACAGGTACTTCCTCGTATGTTAAATCCTCTGCTATAACGTCTGGTTCTAACTCAATAACGTGGTTTGGGTCCTTCACATATTTACGTAACATAGATATGTGAAAAACGTTATGGATGCGAGACATACTTGGTGGTAGGGCTAGTCTGTAGGCTACGGTTCCTATTCGATCGAGGATTTCAAATGGGCCAATAAATCGAGGGTTGAGCTTTCCTCTCTTTCCGAATCTCGTAACCCCTTTCCATGGAGAAACACGTAAGAATACATGATCTCCGACGTTGAAACTTTCGTCTATCCGATGAAGATCAGCATAACTCTTTTGTCGTTCTTGTGCGGTCTGTATTCGTTGTCGGATCATTTGGATCTTTTCGGTCGTCAAGCGTACCAACTCGGGTCCCAACAATTTTGCTTCTCCTACCTCATTCCAACATATTGGAGAGCGACACTTCCTTCCATACAATGCCTCGAATGGAGCCATGCCTATGCTTGCTTGGTAACTGTTATTGTAAGAAAATTCCACCAACGGCAAGTACTTATCCCAACTTCCTTTGAAGTCTAATACACAAAGTCTCAAAAGATCTTCGAGGGTCTGGATCGTCCTTTCCGATTGTCCGTCCGTTTGAGGATGGTATGCAGAACTAAAACGTAGTTCAGTGCCCATAGCTTTTTGTAGACTGATCCAAAAGCGTGAAGTGAATCTAGGATCTCGATCAGAAACTATGGAAACTGGCATGCCATGCAATCTCACGATCTCATTTATGTACATACCGGCAAGACGTTCCAGTGAAAAGTTTTCTCGTATAGGCAAGAAATGAGCAGATTTGGTCAATCTATCTACGATCACCCAAATTGCATCTAAGCCTTGAGAAACTTTTGGAAGACCCGTCACGAAGTCCATATTGATGTGTTCCCACTTCCATTCGGGAACTTCAAGTGATTGTAATGGACCTTTAGGAACTTGATGATCTGCCTTGACACGTTGACAAGTTAGGCACCTTGAGATAAACTCCGCAATCTCTCTTTTCATATTGTTCCACCAAAATGTATGTCGAAGATCTCGATACATCTTGGTACCTCCTGGGTGGATTGCAAACGGCGTGTTGTGTGCCTCCATCATGATTTTATGCTTTAATTCAGGATCGTTAGGAACACAGAGTCGAGAGTTGACTCGAAGTATTCCTTTCTCGTCGATTCTTGCTTCGGGAATGGCACCTTCTTGTACTTTCTTTATCATGTTTATCAGTTCCGGATCGGTAGCTTGAGCAGCTTTAATTTTATCGATTAAAGTTGGTTCTACTCGCACGTGAGCAATCTTCGAGCGGGTCCCTGGTGTCTTTAGCTCTATCTCCATCTTTTGCAAGTCGTACAAAATACACTTTTGTGTTGTCAGCAGTGCACTTGTACTTGCATAAGATTTTCTGCTCAAAGCGTCAGCTACAACGTTCGCCTTTCCCGGGTGATACTGGATTGTGTGGTCATAATCCTTTAACAGCTCAAGCCAACGTCGTTGTCGCATGTTGAGTTCCTTCTGGGTGAAGAAATACTTGAGACTTTTATGATCCGTATAGATATCCACTTTTTCTCCGTACAAGTAGTGTCTCCAGATCTTCAATGCGAAAACGACTGCTGCCAACTCTAGATCATGAGTAGGATAATTTTTCTCATAATCTTTGAGTTGTCGAGAGGCGTAGGCTATAACCTTTCCATGTTGCATAAGGACACAGCCTAGACCTTTGCCAGAAGCATCGCTGTAGATAACAAATTCTCCTGATCCTGATGGTATGGTCAGAACAGGAGCTGAAACCAGTCTCTTCTTGAGTTCTTGGAAACTTTTCTCGCATTCCTCGCTCCATATGAATTTTGTGCTTTTTCGAGTAAGCTGCGTTAATGGAGTGGCGATTCGAGAAAATCCTTCTACGAATCTCCGATAATAACCAGCTAGACCCAGAAAACTTCGGACTTCGGTTACTGTTTTGGGTTGCTCCCAACTTAGTACCGTTTCAATCTTCGCAGGATCGACTGATATTCCTTGACTAGAAATCACATGCCCAAGAAACGCGACCTCCTCAAGCCAGAACTCACATTTCTTCAACTTGGCATATAATTTGTTTTCACGGAGCTTTTGTAGTATCAATCTCAGGTGTTGTTCATGATCCTCGCGACTCTTGGAGTATATGAGGATGTCATCAATAAAGACAACCACAAAATGATCCAAATGTTCCTTGAATATCCGGTTCATCATGTCCATGAAAGCTGCAGGAGCATTAGTTAGTCCAAAAGGCATGACTAAGAACTCATAATGCCCATAACGAGTTCTGAAAGCAGTCTTTGGAATGTCCTCAGCTTTAACCTTTAACTGATGATATCCAGAACGGAGATCAATCTTTGAGAAATGTTGAGCGCCTTGCAATTGATCAAACATGTCATCAATCCGAGGTAACGGGTACCTGTTCTTGATGGTGACATGGTTCAATTCTCGGTAGTCAATGCACAATCTCATACTCCCGTCTTTCTTCTTCACAAATAGAACAGGAGCACCCCAAGGTGATGCACTCGGACGAATGAAACCGGTATCCAACAATTCCTGTAGTTGGACTTTTAACTCTTGAAGTTCAATGGGAGCCATTCGGTAGGGAGCTTTGGAAATGGGCTTGGTACCGGGTTCAAGATCAATATAAAAATCAATTTCATGGTTTGGGGGTAAGCCAGGAAGTTCTTCAGGAAAAACGTCAGGAAACTCATTAACAATGGGAATATCATTCAAGTTTGACGTATTTTTGTTCAAATCAGTGACATGAGCTAAAAAGGCTTGACATCCGTTTTTCAATAAACGAATGGCTTTATGGCTAGAAATAACAGTTATAGATTTCAATGGTTTAGTTGCTTGAATTTGCATGACAGGTTGATTAGGAATATGAAAACTAATAATCTTATGAAAACAATCAATTTTAGCATGATGGGTAGTCAACCAATCAATTCCTAAAATCACATCAAATTCATGCATCTCCAAAGAAATAAGGTCAACAGGTAATGTGAGGTTGTTGATTTGAACTAGGCAAGATTTATAGACAGTAGATGTAATGGTCATTTCTCCTAATGGGGTTTCAACTGATAAGTCAAAGTCCAAATTTTCAGGAGTTAAGTTTAAACGCTGAGCACATGCAGGTGAGATAAAAGAATGGGTAGAGCCAGTATCTAACAAAGCGTAGACTTCACGAGAATTTATGAATAGCTTACCGGTTATCACCTCGTTCGAGTTTCGTGCCATTTGGGATGTCACAACAAAAGCTCTCCCTTGAACTACAGATTTTCCTTTATCCGCGCTAGCTTTTGGTATCATCATTGCAGCTGGACTTGATTTTGTGGCAGGACAAAACCGCGCAAGATGACCCTCTTTCCCACAACTGTAGCACTTTTTGGACTGCAGTGTACAGTTTGGGCTGATGTGACCTTCCTGACCACACCTATAGCATCTCACTGGTGGTCGATCTTCTCCCCTTGAAACTGGGGTCGGTGCTGGTGTTGGTACTGGTGCTGGTGCCATTCCATAATTATTATGGAATCTCTTTCTTTTGAAATTGTTCCCACTAGATTCTCCTCTTCTGTTATTTGGTGTGGAATTACCACCGAAGTGTTGGTTACCTCCCGATGGTTCTCGTTCCTGTGGTTGTTGTCACTCCTTTCTCTATGCTGATCATTAACTCTTGGCTGCAATGTTTCATCTGTTTGCTCCACCCTTTGAGCCCTATCTACAACATCTGAATACAAACTGAATTTATGAGAACTAAGTTGTTGACGAATTTTGAGTCTCAAACCTCTCAGGAACATTCGACTCATTCGTGCTTCGTCATCCACAAGATGGGTGGCAAAGCGAGATAACTCGGCAAACTTGGCTTCATATTGGGAGACTGTTATGTTTCCCTGCTCCAGCTTAATGAATTCCACCTCTTTCATATGGCGGATGCTTTCTGGGAAATACTTCTCGTTAAACAGTTCTTCGAATTCTGTCCAAGACATTTCGAGTGCTGAAGGTTGGATACGTTTTACCGCTTCCCACCAATGGTCCGCCTCACCTCGTAACATAAAAGTGGCAAATGGCACCTTCTGATCATCAGCGCATTGTAAGACATCAAGTATTTTTGTCGTCTGCTTTAGCCATGCCTCCGCTTTGAGTGGGTCAGGCTTCCCGTGGAATTCAGGTGGTCCTAATTCTTTAAATTGCTTAACAGTGACCATCCTCAAATTGCCAGCGTTTCTACCGTTATTATTGACTGGATTTCCTCTTCCTTGATTCTGTATGAACTGCATGAAATTCCTAAAGAATCCATCGTTCATCATGTTATCAGGAACATTATTTCCTGAGTTGGCAGGAGGATTGTTTGGGGCCTCTTGATTCTCGGCTACATTTGCTTCAGGCATTCCATAGTTAACCTCTTGATTTCCAGATGCCATACTAAACTGTGGTCACAAAATAAATGTTAGTTCAAATAAACTAACTCATCACTTCATGTTCCTACATTCAAATCGACTCATTAGATAATAAAATCTATTTTAGGTAGGACACACTAGTGACTGATTCTATTCGTCTCTCCCCTCCTAGTTCTACCCCAGATCTCCATTAAAGACCATATCCCTAAGCTCTGATGCCAACTGTGACGCCCCCAAATTTGGGCCCACACAGCCCAAACTTGAGTCGTCAAAATACTACAACAAAATTATTACAACAAAGCACAACGTACAACAATACAGTGTATAATAATACACAACTAAGTCTTCACTATTATTGCCACACTATTTTACAAAACGTGAAGACTATGATAACTATTCCTCGGACCCTCACTCCATTCCCCGGCTAGACCCTGTTATGTTTTCATCTCCTGTTGAAAAACAATGGAACAAAAGAAAGGGTGAGCTCAAATAGCCCAGTAAAGAATATCATGACTAAGATAATGACGAATAAATTATCATTAGTCTTCAACAGTTGAGTTCTTGATAGAATACAATAGACTACAAGGTTTATATCAAAAACTGCAGTTAAATTCTTAAACAACGTTCAGATCAATAATAGCAGCGGAATGAGTAATCTATTAGAAGAATAATGCAGACTATAATGTCCACTCGGTTCTCTTTTTAGGAAAAACGTCATCAACTTTTATCATCTGAAATATCATTAGTCAAGATAATACAAATTCACAGTTCCTGATCATAATCATGCAGATCAACAGTTCATCTTTGCACTACGGGCCAAAGACATTCAATATAACACCAACGGTCATGATTATACCAGATTCAGCCTTTGGTCATAATCATACCAAACAACAGTTCATCTTTGCACTACGGGCCAAAGAGAACATTCACCACGTGCCATAAAAGACACCGAACAGATGTATCGCCTTTAACCTATTATCTCGCCTTTAACCTATCATCTGTTCAACAAATATATCACGTCTGTGCCCCCGGCCACAGATATTCACAACAGCTTGATTTTTGGATGATTAGAATGATATAAATGATGAACAGAAGAAATAGGATAACAATAAGTATCGGAAGTTTACTTTGTACAGATTCAAATAATGTCCAAATTGTCAACATGATGTGGAGTGAAATTTAAAAATGATATTCAAGATCCACAGTTCAGAATAACGGTTACAATTCAATAGAAAGGTTCACGTAAATAGGAAGGTTCAGTTGAAATAATGAAGTTCAACTATTATGGAACATATAATATTTTCAGGAATTATAGAAGCAATAGTTCCATAATAAATTTCGATTTAGGAGTATGAAAGAAAATAATATCCCTTACCGTAGCAGGTTTGATTAACAAAAGGTGAAGGAAATTAATACAAAGGGTTATTCACCAACAGGCGGCAATCCGCTCCGTAAGGTTATTCCCACAATTTAATAGAATTTGAGTACAAAGAGTTATTCACCAAACAGGCGGCAATCCGCTCCGTAAGGTTATTCTGAGAGATTAATAATGAATGAATACGAAAGGTTATTCACCAACAGGCGGCAATCCGCTCCGTAAGGTTATTCCCACAATTTAATACATGGAAATAAAAGGCACGTCTTATGAGTAAGGAAGAAACAATATTATTATCGAGAATCAAATAATGATAATCCCTTACCATAATATGTTTGAATAATGGAAGATGAAAAAGATGGTATCCCTTACCTCAACACGTGACTGGATATTGATTTAAATGAGGTTGATTAACTTGAACAGTACACGTATACTTATAGATCTTCACAAATACTCAAGATGACTTAAGCACACTTAGAGAGAACTTTCACAAGAAGTATTTAGAGAGAGAAAGAAAGAACAAGTAAGGAAGTTTATGAAAAATCCTTAAGTTAAGGCTTCTATTTATAGCCAAAAATCTTATCATTCATTTAATCTAAACCATTCATTTAAAGATCATCTTTTAATCTACACCATCCATTTCAAATATTATATTATCTTTAATCTACACCATTCATTTCATATCACCTAATAATCACCTAACTTTATATTATAAACAAATCAATTTAATTATTCAACAATAATTCACACTTTAATCTACACCATTCATTTCATATCACCTAATAATCACCTAACTTTATATTATAAACAAATCAATTCAATTATTCAACAATAATTCACACTTTAATCTACACCATTCATTTCATATCACCTAATAATCACCTAACTTTATATTATAAACAAATAACTTTATCAATTCAATTATTATGACTAATTGTTATAAATACAGTATAGTTAGCTCTTAGATATCAAGTCAATAAATTAATGAAATACAACTGTTTAAATAACATCATAATAGAGATAACAATAATGTAAAATAAAGCATACGTTACTGTGTAATGACAATTATTGATTCAATAATGTGAATTACTGTGCATATGTTACTGTGACAATTATTAGGTTCAATAATTTTAAAAACAGTGCAACAACAATTATTGACTCAATGATATAAAATACAGTGTAATGACAATTATTAAATCAATAATGCAAAATACTGTGTAACAACAATTATTGAATTGATAATATAAAATATTATGCAGTGACAATTATCGATGAAATGATGCGTAACAGTTACGGTGTCAATTATCAGACCAAAAATATGAGACACTATGCAATACCGTGTGTTACTGTAGAGTACCGAGTGCTACAGAAAATACCAATAACTACCGTATGCTACTATTCTTTTATCACCGGTATTTTAACAGTTCCGTTGACTATTTTTATTTAAAAAGGTTATTTCTGTCGTTTTCTATATCCGACAAATATTCCGTTGTGGGGTCCACCAATAATTTGTTATTTCGGCGCCGTCGGACCAAACGAATATTCCCCGACCAAACGAATATTGTCCGACAAAATAAAATTTGCACATAACATCCTTAACTTTTAACTTTATCGATTTAACCACTTACTGTTTAAAAAAAATATCTATATGAAGAAAAATTAAATTTTGTATTTCATAAAATTCGGGGTCTTACAACCTCCCCTCCTTATGAAATTTCGTCCCCGAAATTGACGTACCTGACATATCGAAGAGGTAAGGATACTTAGATTTCATCTCAGATTCTAGCTCCCAGGTCATTTCCTCAGTATCTTGGTTCCTCCATAAAACCTTAACTTGAGGTACAACCTTTGAGCGTAGGATCTGCTCCTTCTTATCCAGGATCTTAACAGGTACTTCCTCGTATGTTAAATCCTCTGCTATAACGTCTGGTTCTAACTCAATAACGTGGTTTGGGTCCTTCACATATTTACGTAACATAGATATGTGAAAAACGTTATGGATGCGAGACATACTTGGTGGTAGGGCTAGTCTGTAGGCTACGGTTCCTATTCGATCGAGGATTTCAAATGGGCCAATAAATCGAGGGTTGAGCTTTCCTCTCTTTCCGAATCTCGTAACCCCTTTCCATGGAGAAACACGTAATAATACATGATCTCCGACGTTGAAACTTTCGTCTCTCCGATTCGTTCTTGTGCGGTCTGTATTCGTTGTCGGATCATTTGGATCTTTTCGGTCGTCAAGCGTACCAACTCGGGTCCCAACAATTTTGCTTCTCCTACCTCATTCCAACATATTGGAGAGCGACACTTCCTTCCATACAATGCCTCGAATGGAGCCATGCCTATGCTTGCTTGGTAACTGTTATTGTAAGAAAATTCCACCAACGGCAAGTACTTATCCCAACTTCCTTTGAAGTCTAATACACAAAGTCTCAAAAGATCTTCGAGGGTCTGGATCGTCCTTTCCGATTGTCCGTCCGTTTGAGGATGGTATGCAGAACTAAAACGTAGTTCAGTGCCCATAGCTTTTTGTAGACTGATCCAAAAGCGTGAAGTGAATCTAGGATCTCGATCAGAAACTATGGAAACTGGCATGCCATGCAATCTCACGATCTCATTTATGTACATACCGGCAAGACGTTCCAGTGAAAAGTTTTCTCGTATAGGCAAGAAATGAGCAGATTTGGTCAATCTATCTACGATCACCCAAATTGCATCTAAGCCTTGAGAAACTTTTGGAAGACCCGTCACGAAGTCCATATTGATGTGTTCCCACTTCCATTCGGGAACTTCAAGTGATTGTAATGGACCTTTAGGAACTTGATGATCTGCCTTGACACGTTGACAAGTTAGGCACCTTGAGATAAACTCCGCAATCTCTCTTTTCATATTGTTCCACCAAAATGTATGTCGAAGATCTCGATACATCTTGGTACCTCCTGGGTGGATTGCAAACGGCGTGTTGTGTGCCTCCATCATGATTTTATGCTTTAATTCAGGATCGTTAGGAACACAGAGTCGAGAGTTGACTCGAAGTATTCCTTTCTCGTCGATTCTTGCTTCGGGAATGGCACCTTCTTGTACTTTCTTTATCATGTTTATCAGTTCCGGATCGGTAGCTTGAGCAGCTTTAATTTTATCGATTAAAGTTGGTTCTACTCGCACGTGAGCAATCTTCGAGCGGGTCCCTGGTGTCTTTAGCTCTATCTCCATCTTTTGCAAGTCGTACAAAATACACTTTTGTGTTGTCAGCAGTGCACTTGTACTTGCATAAGATTTTCTGCTCAAAGCGTCAGCTACAACGTTCGCCTTTCCCGGGTGATACTGGATTGTGTGGTCATAATCCTTTAACAGCTCAAGCCAACGTCGTTGTCGCATGTTGAGTTCCTTCTGGGTGAAGAAATACTTGAGACTTTTATGATCCGTATAGATATCCACTTTTTCTCCGTACAAGTAGTGTCTCCAGATCTTCAATGCGAAAACGACTGCTGCCAACTCTAGATCATGAGTAGGATAATTTTTCTCATAATCTTTGAGTTGTCGAGAGGCGTAGGCTATAACCTTTCCATGTTGCATAAGGACACAGCCTAGACCTTTGCCAGAAGCATCGCTGTAGATAACAAATTCTCCTGATCCTGATGGTATGGTCAGAACAGGAGCTGAAACCAGTCTCTTCTTGAGTTCTTGGAAACTTTTCTCGCATTCCTCGCTCCATATGAATTTTGTGCTTTTTCGAGTAAGCTGCGTTAATGGAGTGGCGATTCGAGAAAATCCTTCTACGAATCTCCGATAATAACCAGCTAGACCCAGAAAACTTCGGACTTCGGTTACTGTTTTGGGTTGCTCCCAACTTAGTACCGTTTCAATCTTCGCAGGATCGACTGATATTCCTTGACTAGAAATCACATGCCCAAGAAACGCGACCTCCTCAAGCCAGAACTCACATTTCTTCAACTTGGCATATAATTTGTTTTCACGGAGCTTTTGTAGTATCAATCTCAGGTGTTGTTCATGATCCTCGCGACTCTTGGAGTATATGAGGATGTCATCAATAAAGACAACCACAAAATGATCCAAATGTTCCTTGAATATCCGGTTCATCATGTCCATGAAAGCTGCAGGAGCATTAGTTAGTCCAAAAGGCATGACTAAGAACTCATAATGCCCATAACGAGTTCTGAAAGCAGTCTTTGGAATGTCCTCAGCTTTAACCTTTAACTGATGATATCCAGAACGGAGATCAATCTTTGAGAAATGTTGAGCGCCTTGCAATTGATCAAACATGTCATCAATCCGAGGTAACGGGTACCTGTTCTTGATGGTGACATGGTTCAATTCTCGGTAGTCAATGCACAATCTCATACTTCCGTCTTTCTTCTTCACAAATAGAACAGGAGCACCCCAAGGTGATGCACTCGGACGAATGAAACCGGTATCCAACAATTCCTGTAGTTGGACTTTTAACTCTTGAAGTTCAATGGGAGCCATTCGGTAGGGAGCTTTGGAAATGGGCTTGGTACCGGGTTCAAGATCAATATAAAAATCAATTTCATGGTTTGGGGGTAAGCCAGGAAGTTCTTCAGGAAAAACGTCAGGAAACTCATTAACAATGGGAATATCATTCAAGTTTGACGTATTTTTGTTCAAATCAGTGACATGAGCTAAAAAGGCTTGACATCCGTTTTTCAATAAACGAATGGCTTTATGGCTAGAAATAACAGTTATAGATTTCAATGGTTTAGTTGCTTGAATTTGCATGACAGGTTGATTAGGAATATGAAAACTAATAATCTTATGAAAACAATCAATTTTAGCATGATGGGTAGTCAACCAATCAATTCCTAAAATCACATCAAATTCATGCATCTCCAAAGAAATAAGGTCAACAGGTAATGTGAGGTTGTTGATTTGAACTAGGCAAGATTTATAGACAGTAGATGTAATGGTCATTTCTCCTAATGGGGTTTCAACTGATAAGTCAAAGTCCAAATTTTCAGGAGTTAAGTTTAAACGCTGAGCACATGCAGGTGAGATAAAAGAATGGGTAGAGCCAGTATCTAACAAAGCGTAGACTTCACGAGAATTTATGAATAGCTTACCGGTTATCACCTCGTTCGAGTTTCGTGCCATTTGGGATGTCACAACAAAAGCTCTCCCTTGAACTACAGATTTTCCTTTATCCGCGCTAGCTTTTGGTATCATCATTGCAGCTGGACTTGATTTTGTGGCAGGACAAAACCGCGCAAGATGACCCTCTTTCCCACAACTGTAGCACTTTTTGGACTGCAGTGTACAGTTTGGGCTGATGTGACCTTCCTGACCACACCTATAGCATCTCACTGGTGGTCGATCTTCTCCCCTTGAAACTGGGGTCGGTGCTGGTGTTGGTACTGGTGCTGGTGCCATTCCATAAGTATTATGGAATCTCTTTCTTTTGAAATTGTTCCCACTAGATTCTCCTCTTCTGTTATTTGGTGTGGAATTACCACCGAAGTGTTGGTTACCTCCTCGATGGTTCTCGTTCCTGTGGTTGTTGTCACTCCTTTCTCTATGCTGATCATTAACTCTTGGCTGCAATGTTTCATCTGTTTGCTCCACCCTTTGAGCCCTATCTACAACATCTGAATACAAACTGAATTTATGAGAACTAAGTTGTTGACGAATTTTGAGTCTCAAACCTCTCAGGAACATTCGACTCATTCGTGCTTCGTCATCCACAAGATGGGTGGCAAAGCGAGATAACTCGGCAAACTTGGCTTCATATTGGGAGACTGTTATGTTTCCCTGCTCCAGCTTAATGAATTCCACCTCTTTCATATGGCGGATGCTTTCTGGGAAATACTTCTCGTTAAACAGTTCTTCGAATTCTGTCCAAGACATTTCGAGTGCTGAAGGTTGGATACGTTTTACCGCTTCCCACCAATGGTCCGCCTCACCTCGTAACATAAAAGTGGCAAATGGCACCTTCTGATCATCAGCGCATTGTAAGACATCAAGTATTTTTGTCGTCTGCTTTAGCCATGCCTCCGCTTTGAGTGGGTCAGGCTTCCCGTGGAATTCAGGTGGTCCTAATTCTTTAAATTGCTTAACAGTGACCATCCTCAAATTGTCAGCGTTTCTACCGTTATTATTGACTGGATTTCCTCTTCCTTGATTCTGTATGAACTGCATGAAATTCCTAAAGAATCCATCGTTCATCATGTTATCAGGAACATTATTTCCTGAGTTGGCAGGAGGATTGTTTGGGGCCTCTTGATTCTCGGCTACATTTGCTTCAGGCATTCCATAGTTAACCTCTTGATTTCCAGATGCCATACTAAACTGTGGTCACAAAATAAATGTTAGTTCAAATAAACTAACTCATCACTTCATGTTCCTACATTCAAATCGACTCATTAGATAATAAAATCTATTTTAGGTAGGACACACTAGTGACTGATTCTATTCGTCTCTCCCCTCCTAGTTCTACCCCATATCTCCATTAAAGACCATATCCCTAAGCTCTGATGCCAACTGTGACGCCCCCAAATTTGGGCCCACACAGCCCAAACTTGAGTCGTCAAAATACTACAACAAAATTATTACAACAAAGCACAACGTACAACAATACAGTGTATAATAATACACAACTAAGTCTTCACTATTATTGCCACACTATTTTACAAAACGTGAAGACTATGATAACTATTCCTCGGACCCTCACTCCATTCCCCGGCTAGACCCTGTTATGTTTTCATCTCCTGTTGAAAAACAATGGAACAAAAGAAAGGGTGAGCTCAAATAGCCCAGTAAAGAATATCATGACTAAGATAATGACGAATAAATTATCATTAGTCTTCAACAGTTGAGTTCTTGATAGAATACAATAGACTACAAGGTTTATATCAAAAACTGCAGTTAAATTCTTAAACAACGTTCAGATCAATAATAGCAGCGGAATGAGTAATCTATTAGAAGAATAATGCAGACTATAATGTCCACTCGGTTCTCTTTTTAGGAAAAACGTCATCAACTTTTATCATCTGAAATATCATTAGTCAAGATAATACAAATTCACAGTTCCTGATCATAATCATGCAGATCAACAGTTCATCTTTGCACTACGGGCCAAAGACATTCAATATAACACCAACGGTCATGATTATACCAGATTCAGCCTTTGGTCATAATCATACCAAACAACAGTTCATCTTTGCACTACGGGCCAAAGAGAACATTCACCACGTGTCATAAAAGACACCGAACAGATGTATCGCCTTTAACCTATTATCTCGCCTTTAACCTATCATCTGTTCAACAAATATATCACGTCTGTGCCCCCGGCCACAGATATTCACAACAGCTTGATTTTTGGATGATTAGAATGATATAAATGATGAACAGAAGAAATAGGATAACAATAAGTATCGGAAGTTTACTTTGTACAGATTCAAATAATGTCCAAATTGTCAACATGATGTGGAGTGAAATTTAAAAATGATATTCAAGATCCACAGTTCAGAATAACGGTTACAATTCAATAGAAAGGTTCACGTAAATAGGAAGGTTCAGTTGAAATAATGAAGTTCAACTATTATGGAACATATAATATTTTCAGGAATTATAGAAGCAATAGTTCCATAATAAATTTCGATTTAGGAGTATGAAAGAAAATAATATCCCTTACCGTAGTAGGTTTGATTAACAAAAGGTGAATGAAATTAATACAAAGGGTTATTCACCAACAGGCGGCAATCCGCTCCGTAAGGTTATTCCCACAATTTAATAGAATTTGAGTACAAAGAGTTATTCACCAAACAGGCGGCAATCCGCTCCGTAAGGTTATTCTGAGAGATTAATAATGAATGAATACGAAAGGTTATTCACCAACAGGCGGCAATCCGCTCCGTAAGGTTATTCCCACAATTTAATACATGGAAATAAAAGGCACGTCTTATGAGTAAGGAAGAAACAATATTATTATCGAGAATCAAATAATGATAATCCCTTACCATAGTATGTTTGAATAATGGAAGATGAAAAAGATGGTATCCCTTACCTCAACACGTGACTGGATATTGATTTAAATGAGGTTGATTAACTTGAACAGTACACGTATACTTATAGATCTTCACAAATACTCAAGATGACTTAAGCACACTTAGAGAGAAGTTTCACAACAAGTATTTAGAGAGAGAAAGAAAGAACAAGTAAGGAAGTTTATGAAAAATCCTTAAGTTAAGGCTTCTATTTATAGCCAAAAATCTTATCATTCATTTAATCTAAACCATTCATTTAAAGATCATCTTTTAATCTACACCATCCATTTCAAATATTATATTATCTTTAATCTACACCATTCATTTCATATCACCTAATAATCACCTAACTTTATATTATAAACAAATCAATTTAATTATTCAACAATAATTCACACTTTAATCTACACCATTCATTTCATATCACCTAATAATCACCTAACTTTATATTATAAACAAATCAATTCAATTATTCAACAATAATTCACACTTTAATCTACACCATTCATTTCATATCACCTAATAATCACCTAACTTTATATTATAAACAAATAACTTTATCAATTCAATTATTATGACTAATTGTTATAAATACAGTATAGTTAGCTCTTAGATATCAAGTCAATAAATTAATGAAATACAACTGTTTAAATAACATCATAATAGAGATAACAATAATGTAAAATAAAGCATACGTTACTGTGTAATGACAATTATTGATTCAATAATGTGAATTACTGTGCATATGTTACTGTGACAATTATTAGGTTCAATAATTTTAAAAACAGTGCAACAACAATTATTGACTCAATGATATAAAATACAGTGTAATGACAATTATTAAATCAATAATGCAAAATACTGTGTAACAACAATTATTGAATTGATAATATAAAATATTATGCAGTGACAATTATCGATGAAATGATGCGTAACAGTTACGGTGTCAATTATCAGACCAAAAATATGAGACACTATGCAATACCGTGTGTTACTGTAGAGTACCGAGTGCTACAGAAAATACCAATAACTACCGTATGCTACTATTCTTTTATCACCGGTATTTTAACAGTTCCGTTGACTATTTTTATTTAAAAAGGTTATTTCTGTCGTTTTCTATATCCGACAAATATTCCGTTGTGGGGTCCACCAATAATTTGTTATTTCGGCGCCGTCGGACCAAACGAATATTCCCCGACCAAACGAATATTGTCCGACAAAATAAAATTTGCACATAACATCCTTAACTTTTAACTTTATCGATTTAACCACTTACTGTTTAAAAAAAATATCTATATGAAGAAAAATTAAATTTTGTATTTCATAAAATTCGGGGTCTTACAACCTCCCCTCCTTATGAAATTTCGTCCCCGAAATTGACGTACCTGACATATCGAAGAGGTAAGGATACTTAGATTTCATCTCAGATTCTAGCTCCCAGGTCATTTCCTCAGTATCTTGGTTCCTCCATAAAACCTTAACTTGAGGTACAACCTTTGAGCGTAGGATCTGCTCCTTCTTATCCAGGATCTTAACAGGTACTTCCTCGTATGTTAAATCCTCTGCTATAACGTCTGGTTCTAACTCAATAACGTGGTTTGGGTCCTTCACATATTTACGTAACATAGATATGTGAAAAACGTTATGGATGCGAGACATACTTGGTGGTAGGGCTAGTCTGTAGGCTACGGTTCCTATTCGATCGAGGATTTCAAATGGGCCAATAAATCGAGGGTTGAGCTTTCCTCTCTTTCCGAATCTCGTAACCCCTTTCCATGGAGAAACACGTAAGAATACATGATCTCCGACGTTGAAACTTTCGTCTCTCCGATGAAGATCAGCATAACTCTTTTGTCGTTCTTGTGCGGTCTGTATTCGTTGTCGGATCATTTGGATCTTTTCGGTCGTCAAGCGTACCAACTCGGGTCCCAACAATTTTGCTTCTCCTACCTCATTCCAACATATTGGAGAGCGACACTTCCTTCCATGCAATGCCTCGAATGGAGCCATGCCTATGCTTGCTTGGTAACTGTTATTGTAAGAAAATTCCACCAACGGCAAGTACTTATCCCAACTTCCTTTGAAGTCTAATACACAAAGTCTCAAAAGATCTTCGAGGGTCTGGATCGTCCTTTCCGATTGTCCGTCCGTTTGAGGATGGTATGCAGAACTAAAACGTAGTTCAGTGCCCATAGCTTTTTGTAGACTGATCCAAAAGCGTGAAGTGAATCTAGGATCTCGATCAGAAACTATGGAAACTGGCATGCCATGCAATCTCACGATCTCATTTATGTACATACCGGCAAGACGTTCCAGTGAAAAGTTTTCTCGTATAGGCAAGAAATGAGCAGATTTGGTCAATCTATCTACGATCACCCAAATTGCATCTAAGCCTTGAGAAACTTTTGGAAGACCCGTCACGAAGTCCATATTGATGTGTTCCCACTTCCATTCGGGAACTTCAAGTGATTGTAATGGACCTTTAGGAACTTGATGATCTGCCTTGACACGTTGACAAGTTAGGCACCTTGAGATAAACTCCGCAATCTCTCTTTTCATATTGTTCCACCAAAATGTATGTCGAAGATCTCGATACATCTTGGTACCTCCTGGGTGGATTGCAAACGGCGTGTTGTGTGCCTCCATCATGATTTTATGCTTTAATTCAGGATCGTTAGGAACACAGAGTCGAGAGTTGACTCGAAGTATTCCTTTCTCGTCGATTCTTGCTTCGGGAATGGCACCTTCTTGTACTTTCTTTATCATGTTTATCAGTTCCGGATCGGTAGCTTGAGCAGCTTTAATTTTATCGATTAAAGTTGGTTCTACTCGCACGTGAGCAATCTTCGAGCGGGTCCCTGGTGTCTTTAGCTCTATCTCCATCTTTTGCAAGTCGTACAAAATACACTTTTGTGTTGTCAGCAGTGCACTTGTACTTGCATAAGATTTTCTGCTCAAAGCGTCAGCTACAACGTTCGCCTTTCCCGGGTGATACTGGATTGTGTGGTCATAATCCTTTAACAGCTCAAGCCAACGTCGTTGTCGCATGTTGAGTTCCTTCTGGGTGAAGAAATACTTGAGACTTTTATGATCCGTATAGATATCCACTTTTTCTCCGTACAAGTAGTGTCTCCAGATCTTCAATGCGAAAACGACTGCTGCCAACTCTAGATCATGAGTAGGATAATTTTTCTCATAATCTTTGAGTTGTCGAGAGGCGTAGGCTATAACCTTTCCATGTTGCATAAGGACACAGCCTAGACCTTTGCCAGAAGCATCGCTGTAGATAACAAATTCTCCTGATCCTGATGGTATGGTCAGAACAGGAGCTGAAACCAGTCTCTTCTTGAGTTCTTGGAAACTTTTCTCGCATTCCTCGCTCCATATGAATTTTGTGCTTTTTCGAGTAAGCTGCGTTAATGGAGTGGCGATTCGAGAAAATCCTTCTACGAATCTCCGATAATAACCAGCTAGACCCAGAAAACTTCGGACTTCGGTTACTGTTTTGGGTTGCTCCCAACTTAGTACCGTTTCAATCTTCGCAGGATCGACTGATATTCCTTGACTAGAAATCACATGCCCAAGAAACGCGACCTCCTCAAGCCAGAACTCACATTTCTTCAACTTGGCATATAATTTGTTTTCACGGAGCTTTTGTAGTATCAATCTCAGGTGTTGTTCATGATCCTCGCGACTCTTGGAGTATATGAGGATGTCATCAATAAAGACAACCACAAAATGATCCAAATGTTCCTTGAATATCCGGTTCATCATGTCCATGAAAGCTGCAGGAGCATTAGTTAGTCCAAAAGGCATGACTAAGAACTCATAATGCCCATAACGAGTTCTGAAAGCAGTCTTTGGAATGTCCTCAGCTTTAACCTTTAACTGATGATATCCAGAACGGAGATCAATCTTTGAGAAATGTTGAGCGCCTTGCAATTGATCAAACATGTCATCAATCCGAGGTAACGGGTACCTGTTCTTGATGGTGACATGGTTCAATTCTCGGTAGTCAATGCACAATCTCATACTCCCGTCTTTCTTCTTCACAAATAGAACAGGAGCACCCCAAGGTGATGCACTCGGACGAATGAAACCGGTATCCAACAATTCCTGTAGTTGGACTTTTAACTCTTGAAGTTCAATGGGAGCCATTCGGTAGGGAGCTTTGGAAATGGGCTTGGTACCGGGTTCAAGATCAATATAAAAATCAATTTCATGGTTTGGGGGTAAGCCAGGAAGTTCTTCAGGAAAAACGTCAGGAAACTCATTAACAATGGGAATATCATTCAAGTTTGACGTATTTTTGTTCAAATCAGTGACATGAGCTAAAAAGGCTTGACATCCGTTTTTCAATAAACGAATGGCTTTATGGCTAGAAATAACAGTTATAGATTTCAATGGTTTAGTTGCTTGAATTTGCATGACAGGTTGATTAGGAATATGAAAACTAATAATCTTATGAAAATAATCAATTTTAGCATGATGGGTAGTCAACCAATCAATTCCTAAAATCACATCAAATTCATGCATCTCCAAAGAAATAAGGTCAACAGGTAATGTGAGGTTGTTGATTTGAACTAGGCAAGATTTATAGACAGTAGATGTAATGGTCATTTCTCCTAATGGGGTTTCAACTGATAAGTCAAAGTCCAAATTTTCAGGAGTTAAGTTTAAACGCTGAGCACATGCAGGTGAGATAAAAGAATGGGTAGAGCCAGTATCTAACAAAGCGTAGACTTCACGAGAATTTATGAATAGCTTACCGGTTATCACCTCGTTCGAGTTTCGTGCCATTTGGGATGTCACAACAAAAGCTCTCCCTTGAACTACAGATTTTCCTTTATCCGCGCTAGCTTTTGGTATCATCATTGCAGCTGGACTTGATTTTGTGGCAGGACAAAACCGCGCAAGATGACCCTCTTTCCCACAACTGTAGCACTTTTTGGACTGCAGTGTACAGTTTGGGCTGATGTGACCTTCCTGACCACACCTATAGCATCTCACTGGTGGTCGATCTTCTCCCCTTGAAACTGGGGTCGGTGCTGGTGTTGGTACTGGTGCTGGTGCCATTCCATAATTATTATGGAATCTCTTTCTTTTGAAATTGTTCCCACTAGATTCTCCTCTTCTGTTATTTGGTGTGGAATTACCACCGAAGTGTTGGTTACCTCCTCGATGGTTCTCGTTCCTGTGGTTGTTGTCACTCCTTTCTCTATGCTGATCATTAACTCTTGGCTGCAATGTTTCATCTGTTTGCTCCACCCTTTGAGCCCTATCTACAACATCTGAATACAAACTGAATTTATGAGAACTAAGTTGTTGACGAATTTTGAGTCTCAAACCTCTCAGGAACATTCGACTCATTCGTGCTTCGTCATCCACAAGATGGGTGGCAAAGCGAGATAACTCGGCAAACTTGGCTTCATATTGGGAGACTGTTATGTTTCCCTGCTCCAGCTTAATGAATTCCACCTCTTTCATATGGCGGATGCTTTCTGGGAAATACTTCTCGTTAAACAGTTCTTCGAATTCTGTCCAAGACATTTCGAGTGCTGAAGGTTGGATACGTTTTACCGCTTCCCACCAATGGTCCGCCTCACCTCGTAACATAAAAGTGGCAAATGGCACCTTCTGATCATCAGCGCATTGTAAGACATCAAGTATTTTTGTCGTCTGCTTTAGCCATGCCTCCGCTTTGAGTGGGTCAGGCTTCCCGTGGAATTCAGGTGGTCCTAATTCTTTAAATTGCTTAACAGTGACCATCCTCAAATTGCCAGCGTTTCTACCGTTATTATTGACTGGATTTCCTCTTCCTTGATTCTGTATGAACTGCATGAAATTCCTAAAGAATCCATCGTTCATCATGTTATCAGGAACATTATTTCCTGAGTTGGCAGGAGGATTGTTTGGGGCCTCTTGATTCTCGGCTACATTTGCTTCAGGCATTCCATAGTTAACCTCTTGATTTCCAGATGCCATACTAAACTGTGGTCACAAAATAAATGTTAGTTCAAATAAACTAACTCATCACTTCATGTTCCTACATTCAAATCGACTCATTAGATAATAAAATCTATTTTAGGTAGGACACACTAGTGACTGATTCTATTCGTCTCTCCCCTCCTAGTTCTACCCCAGATCTCCATTAAAGACCATATCCCTAAGCTCTGATGCCAACTGTGACGCCCCCAAATTTGGGCCCACACAGCCCAAACTTGAGTCGTCAAAATACTACAACAAAATTATTACAACAAAGCACAACGTACAACAATACAGTGTATAATAATACACAACTAAGTCTTTACTATTATTGCCACACTATTTTACAAAACGTGAAGACTATGATAACTATTCCTCGGACCCTCACTCCATTCCCCGGCTAGACCCTGTTATGTTTTCATCTCCTGTTGAAAAACAATGGAACAAAAGAAAGGGTGAGCTCAAATAGCCCAGTAAAGAATATCATGACTAAGATAATGACGAATAAATTATCATTAGTCTTCAACAGTTGAGTTCTTGATAGAATACAATAGACTACAAGGTTTATATCAAAAACTGCAGTTAAATTCTTAAACAACGTTCAGATCAATAATAGCAGCGGAATGAGTAATCTATTAGAAGAATAATGCAGACTATAATGTCCACTCGGTTCTCTTTTTAGGAAAAACGTCATCAACTTTTATCATCTGAAATATCATTAGTCAAGATAATACAAATTCACAGTTCCTGATCATAATCATGCAGATCAACAGTTCATCTTTGCACTACGGGCCAAAGACATTCAATATAACACCAACGGTCATGATTATACCAGATTCAGCCTTTGGTCATAATCATACCAAACAACAGTTCATCTTTGCACTACGGGCCAAAGAGAACATTCACCACGTGCCATAAAAGACACCGAACAGATGTATCGCCTTTAACCTATTATCTCGCCTTTAACCTATCATCTGTTCAACAAATATATCACGTCTGTGCCCCCGGCCACAGATATTCACAACAGCTTGATTTTTGGATGATTAGAATGATATAAATGATGAACAGAAGAAATAGGATAACAATAAGTATCGGAAGTTTACTTTGTACAGATTCAAATAATGTCCAAATTGTCAACATGATGTGGAGTGAAATTTAAAAATGATATTCAAGATCCACAGTTCAGAATAACGGTTACAATTCAATAGAAAGGTTCACGTAAATAGGAAGGTTCAGTTGAAATAATGAAGTTCAACTATTATGGAACATATAATATTTTCAGGAATTATAGAAGCAATAGTTCCATAATAAATTTCGATTTAGGAGTATGAAAGAAAATAATATCCCTTACCGTAGCAGGTTTGATTAACAAAAGGTGAAGGAAATTAATACAAAGGGTTATTCACCAACAGGCGGCAATCCGCTCCGTAAGGTTATTCCCACAATTTAATAGAATTTGAGTACAAAGAGTTATTCACCAAACAGGCGGCAATCCGCTCCGTAAGGTTATTCTGAGAGATTAATAATGAATGAATACGAAAGGTTATTCACCAACAGGCGGCAATCCGCTCCGTAAGGTTATTCCCACAATTTAATACATGGAAATAAAAGGCACGTCTTATGAGTAAGGAAGAAACAATATTATTATCGAGAATCAAATAATGATAATCCCTTACCATAGTATGTTTGAATAATGGAAGATGAAAAAGATGGTATCCCTTACCTCAACACGTGACTGGATATTGATTTAAATGAGGTTGATTAACTTGAACAGTACACGTATACTTATAGATCTTCACAAATACTCAAGATGACTTAAGCACACTTAGAGAGAATTTTCACAAGAAGTATTTAGAGAGAGAAAGAAAGAACAAGTAAGGAAGTTTATGAAAAATCCTTAAGTTAAGGCTTCTATTTATAGCCAAAAATCTTATCATTCATTTAATCTAAACCATTCATTTAAAGATCATCTTTTAATCTACACCATCCATTTCAAATATTATATTATCTTTAATCTACACCATTCATTTCATATCACCTAATAATCACCTAACTTTATATTATAAACAAATCAATTTAATTATTCAACAATAATTCACACTTTAATCTACACCATTCATTTCATATCACCTAATAATCACCTAACTTTATATTATAAACAAATCAATTCAATTATTCAACAATAATTCACACTTTAATCTACACCATTCATTTCATATCACCTAATAATCACCTAACTTTATATTATAAACAAATAACTTTATCAATTCAATTATTATGACTAATTGTTATAAATACAGTATAGTTAGCTCTTAGATATCAAGTCAATAAATTAATGAAATACAACTGTTTAAATAACATCATAATAGAGATAACAATAATGTAAAATAAAGCATACGTTACTGTGTAATGACAATTATTGATTCAATAATGTGAATTACTGTGCATATGTTACTGTGACAATTATTAGGTTCAATAATTTTAAAAACAGTGCAACAACAATTATTGACTCAATGATATAAAATACAGTGTAATGACAATTATTAAATCAATAATGCAAAATACTGTGTAACAACAATTATTGAATTGATAATATAAAATATTATGCAGTGACAATTATCGATGAAATGATGCGTAACAGTTACGGTGTTAATTATCAGACCAAAAATATGAGACACTATGCAATACCGTGTGTTACTGTAGAGTACCGAGTGCTACAGAAAATACCAATAACTACCGTATGCTACTATTCTTTTATCACCGGTATTTTAACAGTTCCGTTGACTATTTTTATTTAAAAAGGTTATTTCTGTCGTTTTCTATATCCGACAAATATTCCGTTGTGGGGTCCACCAATAATTTGTTATTTCGGCGCCGTCGGACCAAACGAATATTCCCCGACCAAACGAATATTGTCCGACAAAATAAAATTTGCACATAACATCCTTAACTTTTAACTTTATCGATTTAACCACTTACTGTTTAAAAAAAATATCTATATGAAGAAAAATTAAATTTTGTATTTCATAAAATTCGGGGTCTTACAGAGACCGTATGAGTAAGACTCCTTATTCCTCAGCAATAGGATCTATCATGTACGGGATGATATGTACTTAACTTGATATTGCTTATGCATGATAAGCAGATATCAGTTCATTTCTGGAGAAGAATATTAGAAAAAGAGTTTCTAATGATGAGTCTGATATAAAACTAGAGGGCTTAACAAACTCAAGTTTGTTCAGACTCACCAAGATAACAGCATATCCATTTCAGGTAATATGATTACCTTGAACGGTGTTGCAGTGAGTTTGAAAAGTTCTAAATAGCAAGGAGTTGCTAATTTAGTGACAAATACATAGTAAATAACCATAAGTGAAGCTGCAAAAGTGATTGTTTGGTTCAACAAGTTCATTACAGAACTTATAATGGTTCTTAGTATTAAAGGAGTTTAATTAGCTAAAGAACCTAGGTTTCATCTGAAATCCAAACATATGTTGCAGCACTTTCATATGATTAAATAAATCATTGAAAAGGAGACGACACCATAAAAATGGCAAGCTCTTAGAACAACAATACAGATCCATTAACTAAAGCATTTACTAAGCAATTTGTACGCCACTTAGAGAAGAATGGTATAGGGATACCAAAGGGCGATTGACTTTAGTGCAAGTGGGAGATTGAAAGTAGTATGCCCTCAAGCCAATCACATTTGATGTGATAAGCATATACTTTGTAATCTTGTTTATTTATTAATAAAAATATCAAGGCATTTCTTTATTCATGATTAATTACTAGAATTAATCAAATGGATAAACCCATAGTTTTCGAGCAATGCTTTTAGAACCATGATGAGGATCATGCTAATGAGATCTAAATTCAAGATAGCTCAAAACTAAAATTGTTCCTAATCGTTGGATCACTAAAATGTGGATTAGTGAATCCGAATAGATTAGTACATATTATGCTTGCTCTTATGAAGAGGATAATTGATCTCATAATCATTTGTGTAGAGACACTAAAGCAAGTATGTAGGTGCTTATTAGAGAATAAGTTCACTGAACGTGACTCGCTCAAGGAACACCTAATGGAGTCTTACTTACCTGTCAATAGGAGTTCCTTTTGTGATAGTAGTACAAGTGATCCTTGGACTTGAGATCATCATAGTATCTTGTGTATGATGAATTATGTTTTGACATATTCCTTAAAACCTTTAGGGTGTATCAAAGGGTATGATCGGATATAATAAGTCATACATGGAGATAGGTGAATGATCAACAAAGAATCTACCACTTCTAGTAAAAGAAGAGAATGTCCTATGCGATTCGATAAATGACAACTCAGTAGTCATTGACCAAGGCAGAATGAAAATTAGAAAGTAGTTTCTAATTTACATTAATTAGAGTTATTCATTTAAGGATCGAAATGCATATAATCAAATAAAATAAGACTTGACAGTTATACCATGTCTTATATTTGATTGGGACGTTGTGAGGTAGAAGGATTGAATTGTACGGTAACTATTCGCTGAATAGGTTCTTTTGTGATTAAATGTTGAAATCTATATTATCTGGAAAGTCGTTGATCGCTAAGGGGGCTTACCCTTATTATGGAATAAATATTATTTATTTAAATGAATTAAATAGTTTAATTTATTTATATAAATAAGGTTAGAATAGTTCTAATTAATTTATTCTATAACCGGTTTAATATGGAGAACCTAAAGGGTCACACCGCAAAAGGAAAATAATTATTTAAGAAGTAAATGACATAATTGTAATAATGAATTAAGTATATTTAGTTTATACTATGTGGATAGAATAAATTAAATAGCTTAATATTTATTATTTAGTATTTTGGAAATACTAATTATAAATTAATAAGAGGAGTCTTATTATTATTATTACTATTATCATTATTATTTAGTTCCTAAATGGTTTAGGAATTAATTAATAAGAGTACTCTCATAATTAATAATTAAGTTCCTAAATAGTTTAGGAATTATAATTATTATATTAAATTAATTAAGTTCCTAATTTGATTAGGAGTTTAATTAAAAAACCCTATTCCTAAAGGTGTTAGGAGGGTTTACTAAATCTATAAATAAGAGAAGTCTTATTATGGATTAAGGTTACACACATATACTTCCACAAGTATTGGGAGAGTACTCACATATTCTCTAAAGAGAGAAAATTAGGGTTTGCCATCACCCACTTCTTGAATTATTATTATTCCTTGGTGGATCACCTCTAGAGGCCAAACACTTGGGTGGCTAACGTTGATCATTGGAATCCAATCGGTGAAATTCAAGAAGAACGCGAAGGATTTGGAGGTGAACTTGTACCCGTTGAAACTTTGAGTTCTACAAGAGTATATATCTAACTTCTTCTTTATTAATTAATAATTGCGCATAAAGGTCGATCCTGGATTATGGTTTGTAAAATTTTAAATTTAATTTTACCATGTTTCCGCTATTTTATGCAATTTAATTGCGTCTATGAATATTACAAACCAACAGTGACATCAAGAGCCAAACTTTATGCGAATTATTAATTGTTTTAATTTCATATATGTATGGGTATATGTTTAGAATAATTTATTGGGCATAATTTATTGTATAAAATTATTATTTTTAATATACCGAATATTATATATATATATATATATATATATATATATATATATATATATATATATATATATTACTTCCGGTTTCGCCCAAAGCAATCCGGCAACAGTTTTTCGGTATATATATTAGCTAGCAGTTTCGGTTTTTGGAAATTGGAACAGTGCAGCAGTTTCGGTAAAAGTAAAAAAGGAAAAAGTTTTCAGATAATATATATATGTATATATTATTACCGAAAGCATTCGGATATATAAGATATATGTTGTATATATATTACCAAAGATTCAAAAAGCATGCCTGTCCCGAAATTAGTGTCACCGAATAAAAAGCAGCCACTGTTTTCGGTAAAATAGCCAGCAGCCGGTTATATATATATATAGGTGATTGGCAATAAAGCAAAGAAAGCTGCTGACTTTCGATTTAGTATATATATATATATACACACGGTTTTGGATTAAAAAAGCAACAAAGCATTTTTGTTGTATTATATGTATATGATATATATGTTAAAAGCAAGCCACTTTTTCGGTGAACTTTATAAACAACAAGCAAATTTGTTTTCGGTTTGAATAATGCCCAGCATGTTCGGATTATATGATATATCTATCGAATCATTAAATATATATTATTAATATATATGATATATTTATAATATATATTATTTATCCAAACAGTTTGGTAATTTTGTACAGATTTTAAAATTTCAAAATAAAAGAGTTTATTTTGGGTAATTTTAAAATAATAAAAATAAATGGTTTATTTTTAAATAATTTTATAATTAAAATAAAATATTTATTTTAAACATGAAATTGGATTTCATGCAACTTTAAATTGCCAATTAAATAATACCAATACATATATGGAATGTTTTATTTAATTCATGCGATGAATATTATTTATTGATATATATGATGATATATATAATAATAAATGAGATTGATTATGGACTATTTGACCAATGTGATTGGATTTAATTTTAAATGGATGCATGAATGAATGAGTTTTATAAATGGGGTCTGCGTACCTCGTCTTTCTAATTTTTCTTATGTATAATTCTATCTCCCTCCTATGTACTTCCCCTTGACTGTTGATCAAGGTTTCTTATTTATTATAAATAATTTGTAATAGGATTAGTTAGAATTATTTTGAAGAATTGGAGCCAAGGAGCAAGGAGCGCATGAAGACCCGTTTGTAATGGAGCCCGAATTTAAATGTAATAGTTATATTTAATTTAATTTATTCTTGCACCCTAGGTTTGACCTTTTGGTTCACTTGGTGGCTCTAGTGAACCAAATTAGAATAAAAGTCCATAATCAATTCAAGTAGAATATAGTATTCTATATGTGCATGTTAATTATATATATTATATATTATCCAAACATGCTTCGCATGTTAAATAATATGACGCGTATTTTATATATATATGTGCATGCGCGCTAAACAAGATGAGACAATTAATATTAACAAACCCCTCAAGATGTAGAATAAATATTATTTATAAAATGAATTAAAATGTTTAATTCATGAATTAAAATGAGTTTAATTCAATTAAATAAAATTAGAATTGTTCTAATTTATTCTACTACTAAAATATTAAGTTGTAACGTTCAAAGATATTTGGAATATCGAACGTCGCCTTCTAGCATGATAAAACGATAGAGTATCAAATAATCAATATACGTTTGTTGTGCACACACAAGGCTTATATCGATCATTTGAGATGTTATTTTATCACATTTGATTCTTATAAGGAATTGAACATTACTGTTTTGTTGTGCACACACAAGGGCAGTATTTTTCTCTTCACTTATATGGAAGTGTTAGGTTTAACTTAACTTAGATAATTTTGATTTGGATGTGCACACACATGATCATAATAATCTAAGAGGCAAAATACAAGGAGTTACATGTTGATGTAATTGACAAAAGTTGTCTACCTATTTATTTATATATAGTTTGTTGTGCACACACAAGGCTATATACATTTGAAATAGGATCCTTATTCTCACTAGCAAATCTTTAACTAGATTTGCCGAACTATATAAAGAGGGTAATATAGTTTGATGAAAATAGTGGGAGACACCAATTTAAATAAAGACCTAATTAACTTGGTGATTAATAAAATGAATGCATGTTAATGTTGTTATTAATTCACTTAAAGAATATTGCTATGTTTAATTCACTAACACTACATAGCATATTAGATGCTAACAATTAATCGAACCGAATTGTTCGGATTGATTAAACAAATTTGAGAAAAGTTCTCAATGCTGAAAAGCTAGCAAATATCCTTGATTTGCCTATTCCTGCAAACGTTGTAGACTAAGCCTATGAGGAAGATATTGTTATTTTAAGAAATAGCAAGATGATGCAAGGATGGCTCAATGCATCATGCTCGCATCCATAAGTATTTAGTTACAGCGTCAACATGAGAAAATGGACGCACCTACTATATTGTTGCACATTCAATAGTTGTTTGGTGAGCAAAGTAGGTCAACTAGATATAAGATATCTAAGGAGCTCTTCCAATCTATAATAACCAATGACATTACAGTAAAGACACGTATCCTAAAGATGATCAATCTGATTGATCAATTAGGACATCTAGGTTTTGTCAAAGATGGAGAGTTGAGTCAAGATTCGATCTTGCAGTCACTCGCTGACTCCCTTTCACAAATTGTTGTGAACTTTAACATTAATAAGCTTGAAGTCAGTTTACCTGATTTGCTTAAATATGTTGAATAAGTTGAGAGTCACTTTCCTTCCAAGAAAGACCAAGTCTTACTAGTAGATGAATCTTCTAAGTCGAAGAAGATGGCCAAAGGTGTTTCTGAGGAGTCAGAAAAGATAGAAGGCAAAAGAAAGGCTAAACAAAGGACATAAATAAAAGTGATCCCGAGGGCAAAGGAGTTTTCTTTCATTGCGATAAGCTGGGACACTGGAAGAGGAACTGCAAGGAGTATATTGTAGTAGTTAAGCAGAAGAAGCTTAATGAAGCTTCAACTGCAGATATAGATTTGTTCATAATGAAGTAGAACTTTCTATAAGTCAAGTTTCTACTTAGGTATTAGATACTGGCTGGTGGTCTTGAATATGCAAATCGTTGCAGAGACTAAGCAGAAGTAGAAGGCTGAACTAAAGATAAGTAATCCTGTGCGTGGGGAATGGAGCAAAAGGTTGTTGTATTAATCACAGGAACTTACAGTTTAGCATTGCCTACGGGCAAATCCATTTCGTTAGTAAGATGTTACTATGTTGATTGCTTGATGGATTTTGTAACCTTGACTTACATGAGAATATTTCAAAATTGAACAAACTAAAGGCAAAGAGATGATATGGATCATACCTTCTTGCAATACTGTTAACTCGGTCATGTTAATGAAACAAGACTAAATAAGTTGTATAAAGATAGGTTTTTAGAGCCTTTTGATTATGAATCAAATACAACTTGTGAATCTTGTATCATGGAAAATATGACTAAATCTTCATTTAGTGGACATGGAGAGCGAGTTTCGGAGTTGTTAGAAATAGTACACATAGTCGTGTGTGGGACCTATGACAACAAATGCAAGAGGAATGTATTCATTCATTACTCTCACTAATGATTCTAGATTTTGATATATGTATTTGATAAAATACAAATCCAAATCATTTGAAACGTTCAAAGAATTCAAAAGTGAAGTATAGAAACTAAATGCCAAAAGTATTAAAGTTCTTTGATTAGATCGAGAAGGGAATACTTAAGCAATAAGTTTCTAGATCATCTTAAGCGAAATGGTATTATCTCACAATGGACATGGTGATGATCCATGATGAGTTATACCAATCTTCCAGTATACTTCTAGGGTTATACTTTAGAAACGATCGCATATCTACTAAATCAGATACCTTCTTATTTCCTCCTCAAGACTTCATATGAGTTATGGATAGGGAGGAAACCAAGTCTTAAGTATATTAAGATTTGGATTGTCCAGCTTATGTCAAAAGGTTTGACAATGATAAGTTTGGGACAAGATCTGATAAGTGTAAACTTGTGGGATATCTTAAAGAAAGTTTAGGGTATCACTTCTATAATCCAACTAACTAAAAAGTGTTTGTTGAAACACGTTGCCTTATAGGAAAAGAAGTTTTTCCTTAAAGGGTTAGTGGGAGTAAAATAGATCTTGAAGAAGTTCAAGAACCACAAAACACTACAGATCAAGTGAAGGAATCTGTATGAGTAAATAAACTTATTGTACCACAACTAAGTCGTAAATATGGTTTAGTACCAAAGATACCTGCATGGTATGGATTCATCATAGATGATGATGATGAGGTACGCATCATAGTAGATGATGATCCAGTTACATACGATGATGTATGAGTATTAGATACTCAAGAGAAATGACTGCTGATCATAAAATCTGAAATGGGTCTTTGGAGAAAGACTAAAGCAGATGGCAAGGTAGAGACCTATAAGACCTAACTAGTGGTGAAAAGATTTCAAACAAGGTCAATGAGTTGACTAAAATGAAATTTTTCACTAGTGAAAATGCATATATCAATTTGGATTTTATTTGCAATTGTAGCTTACTATACAAAAGGATGTATGTATGATATAACCAAGATGATTTATCTCTATATAGATGGAGTAAATCAAGTATGTAAATTACAACGATCCAATTATGGATTGAAACAAGTTTCTGGAAAATGGAACATCCGTTTTGATTAGACAATCAAAGGAGTTTGATTTTATCAAAGATGATGATGAACCAAGTGTGTACAAAGGTTAGTGGGAGCACTGTGACATTCCTAGTATTATATGGTGATATAAAACTGATAAGGAATTACATACCGATGCTACAATCAGTAAAGATGTGGATGTCTAAACACTTCTCCATGAAGGACTTGGGAGAAACATACTATATTTTAAAGATCTATAGAGATTGATCTAAAAGGATGCTTGGCTTATCCCAAGGAACGTACATTGATTCTATGCTAAAGAAGTTTAGCATAAAAGATTACAAGAAAGGGCTCATGTCGATGGGTTCTGGAAAACATCTCTCGAAGAAGTAGGTTCCAAGAGAGAGACCGTATGAGTAAGACTCCTTATTCCTCAGCAATAGGATCTATCATGTACGGGATGATATGTACTTAACTTGATATTGCTTATGCATGATAAGCAGATATCAGTTCATTTCTGGAGAAGAATATTAGAAAAAGAGTTTCTAATGATGAGTCTGATATAAAACTAGAGGGCTTAACAAACTCAAGTTTGTTCAGACTCACCAAGATAACAGCATATCCATTTCAGGTAATATGATTACCTTGAACGGTGTTGCAGTGAGTTTGAAAAGTTCTAAATAGCAAGGAGTTGCTAATTTAGTGACAAATACATAGTAAATAACCATAAGTGAAGCTGCAAAGGTGATTGTTTGGTTCAACAAGTTCATTACAGAACTTATAATGGTTCTTAGTATTAAAGGAGTTTAATTAGCTAAAGAACCTAGGTCTCATCTGAAATCCAAACATATGTTGCAGCACTTTCATATGATTAAATAAATCATTGAAAAGGAGACGACACCATAAAAATGGCAAGCTCTTAGAACAATAATACAGATCCATTAACTAAAACATTTACTAAGCAATTTGTACGCCACTTAGAGAAGAATGGTATGGGGATACCAAAGGGCGATTGGCTTTAGTGCAAGTGGGAGATTGAAAGTAGTATGCCCTCAAGCCAATCACATTTGATGTGATAAGCATATACTTTGTAATCTTGTTTATTTATTAATAAAAGTATCAAGACATTTCTTTATTCATGATTAATTACTAGAATTAATCAAATGGATAAACCCATAGTTTTCGAGCAATGCTTTTAGAACCATGATGAGGATCATGCTAATGAGATCTAAATTCAAGATAGCTCAAAACTAAAATTGTTCCTAATCGTTGGATCACTAAAATGGTGATTAGTGAATCCGGATAGATTAGTACATATTATGCTTACTCTTATGAAGAGGATGATTGATCTCATAATCATTTGTGTAGAGACACTAAAGCAAGTATGTAGGTGTTTATTAGAGAATAAGTTCACTGAACGTGACTCGCTCAAGGAACACCTAATGGAGTCTTACTTACCTGTCAATAGGAGTTCCTTTTGTGATAGTAGTACAAGTGATCCTTGGACTTGAGATCATCATAGTATCTTGTGTATGATGAATTATGTTTTGACATATTCCTTAAAACCTTTAGGGTGTATCAAAGGGTATGATCGGATATAATAAGTCATACATGGAGATAGGTGAATGATCAACAAAGAATCTATCACTTCTAGTAAAAGAAGAGAATGTCCTATGCGATTCGATAAATGATAACTCAGTAGTCATTGGCCAAGGCATAATGAAAATTAGAAAGTAGTTTCTAATTTACATTAATTAGAGTTATTCATTTAAGGATCGAAATGCATATAATCAAATAAAATAAGACTTGACAGTTATACCATGTCTTATATTTGATTGGGACGTTGTGAGGTAGAAGGATTGAATTGTACGGTAACTATTCGCTGAATAGGTTCTTTTGTGATTAAATGTTGAAATCTATATTATCTAGAAAGTCGTTGATCGCTAAGCCCCTTATTATGGAATAAATATTATTTATTTAAATGAATTAAATAGTTTAATTTATTTATATAAATAAGGTTAGAATAGTTCTAATTAATTTATTCTATAACCGGTTTAATATGGAGAACCTAAAGGGTCACACCGCAAAAGAAAAATAATTATTTAAGAAGTAAATGACATAATTGTAATAATGAATTAAGTATATTTAGTTTATACTATGTGGATAGAATAAATTAAATAGCTTAATATTTATTATTTAGTATTTTGAAAATACTAATTATAAATTAATAAGAGGAGTCTTATTATTATTATTACTATTATCATTATTATTTAGTTCCTAAATGGTTTAGGAATTAATTAATAAGAGTACTCTCATAATTAATAATTAAGTTCCTAAATAGTTTAGGAATTATAATTATTATATTAAATTAATTAAGTTCCTAATTTGATTAGGAGTTTAATTAAAAAACCCTATTCCTAAAGGTGTTAGGAGGGTTTACTAAATCTATAAATAAGAGAAGTCTTATTATGGATTAAGGTTACACACATATACTTCCACAAGTATTGGGAGAGTACTCACATATTCTCTAAAGAGAGAAAACTAGGGTTTGCCATCACCCACTTCTTGAATTATTATTATTCCTTGGTGGATCACCTCTAGAGGCCAAACACTTGGGTGGCTAACGTTGATCATTGGAATCCAATCGGTGAAATTCAAGAAGAACGCGAAGGATTTGGAGGTGAACTTGTACCCGTTGAAACTTTGAGTTCTACAAGGGTATATCTCTAACTTCTTCTTTATTAATTAATAATTGCGCATAAAGGTCGATCCTGGATTATGGTTTGTAAAATTTTAAATTTAATTTTACCATGCTTCCGCTATTTTATGCAATTTGATTGCGTCTATGAATATTACAAACCAACAGTTGTTAATCTTGTTGTTTATAACTCAATTGCAGTCGACGATTTAAAACTTGTTGCCTATTATATTCAATTAAGAACTTAACTGTTGAAGGCTAAGAATAATTTATTTTTTCATTATCTTAGTCATGATATTCTTTACTGAACTCTTTGAGCTCACCCTTTTCTTTTTGTTTAATTGTTCAGGAAATAAAAGCGTAGTTGGGACTAGCGGGAAGGAAAGGGGAATTGAGTAGCGGTCCGAGATAGTTGCTATAGTAGTCTTCACTGTATTGTAGAATAGTAATAATTATGAAGACTTAGTTGTGTATTATTGAACAGTGTATTGTAATAATTTTGTTGTAGTCTTTTGACGACTCAAATTAGATGGTGTGAGTCCGATTTGAGGGCGTCACATATTTAACATCCCCCTAAATGTATTTAGCATGAAAAAATAACGACTCCATCACTTATATGTTTTTAAAAAAATTATGACTACTATATATTTCATCTGTTTCATATTAAAAGATTATTGTTGACATTTTAAAGTCATATTTTTAAACTTAAACTTGCCATATATAATTTTTTTTTAATTTTAATCAATACAATGATGAATATTATAAATTATTATAAATTATTTAAAAAATATTATTCATTGTAGACTTTATTGTTTCATAGTTTTAATGATTAGTTATTTCAATTTTAGATTTAAAAATATTTTAAATTAATTATTAAAAATTAATAATAATTATATAATTTGAAACGGAAGGAGTATATATATATATATATATATATATATATATATATATATATATATATATATATATATATATATCTAACTTGCACATATCCCGTTACAAACGAGTAATTATTCAATGGTCCTAAAATAACGTTACATGGTGCTCTAAGCTAATGAAATCTCCCCAAGCCAATGGGTTCAGAGTTATAAGTAGTAAAACACCACTAAATTAGAGAAATATTATTGACCTAAGGCACCACGTGATGTTATCCTGTGACCACTAAATAATTTTTCGTTACAAACCCCACTTCTAAGTTAAATTTGAATATATAATAATATATAATTTGGTAATATTTCGTTGGTCTTGTGATTTTATAATATTCGTGTTACTAAAAAAATTGCCTTCCAAAATATGACGTAGTGGGGAGGTCAACAAAATTAAGATGTTAAATTAGGTCACCAATCAAAATCAACCCCTCCCCAACATAGTAAAACTCAACGAATCACTAGTCTTCTAAGTTTATCCATTGTCCGTTTCTATCTTTTTCTCTCTGGCCAATAACTTTTAACTCTTGTCTCACAATTTTAGGAAGACTTTTCTATTTTTAGTAGACTCTTTTTTAGATCTCTTTTCTTTTGTATTTTATTGTTCATTAATAATTTACTTTTTGTGACATTTGTTTTTTTTTTTGTGTGGAACTTATACTCTCCATAGAATAATTAATTTACTTTTTATAAAATAATTTCATTATTATCTATTGAGAGATTCTATTTTCTTTATTTTGAAGATTATTTTTATTGATCGTAAATTTTTTTTACGATACGTGAATTGATGAAAATAAATTGTTCAAATTTAAATGTTATATTATCTTGACTATTCGTTCTTCTGTAGTTCATGTTGAAGAATTATTCAAATATTCATATTTTACTATTGTTTTTGAAATATGATTGTATTTTAATAGCTATTAATACAATTTCTCATCTTTCTGATTATATGTTATTTTGTTTGAAATAATTATTATTTTAATTATTTTTTTATTATATTAATATTTTTTATTTTTATAACAAATTATTACTTTAATATATTTTATTTCAACATAAAAAAAATAAAAAATAAACAAGCTGATCATCAAATGAACCACAACCCCAAAATTTATACAAATCAAACAACATAAAATTCACACAACGGAATTTGAAGGCCAATAAAATTCCCAAGAAGCTGACAAACCAATAGCAATCTCTAGCATCAGCAAGCAAAACAAACTCGAACAAATATCCACACATAATATATACATGCGTTTTCATACACGGCACCTTTTATTTATTTAATTTTACTACAAGAACTTTCAATAAATTATTTAGGCGCAAAATATTTACTAGTAAATTCTTTGTTTGTACCTTTATTTTATTTAAAAAATAAAATCATTATTATTTGATATAATTATTGAATTGAACATCAATGAGACTGCTATCGAGAACAACTAAAAGGACAAACGTGGAAGAATATAGCAGTTAATTTCATCCATTTTATAAAGGGAGAGGAAGAAAAAAAAAACTACACTTTTAAAAAAAAATAATTATTACAGCTTTTTTTTTAAATTTTAAATTTTAAATTTTTTTATTTCACGCACTCGCTCTTATTCTTAAATTATCTCTCCACTAATTAATTTATAATTTTTTACTTACATACACATAATTTGGGGCAAGTAAAGACTAGTTTTTAAAAGAAAACTGATATTTTTACGGGATTTTTTAATATCTTCATATGAAAAGTGTCATTATATGCTTATAACGACGATTTTGATCGTCGTCATTGATTTATAACAATAATTTATATGTAAAAATATTTAAAAAAATTATAGAAATATCATTTCTCTTTCTAAAATAGGAGCTCATACTTGAAAAGTAAAAATGACCCTATCGCACAACAACACAAAAGCATTCTTATCATAACCAGATATTGAACTAGAGACACCGATTTAACAGTTTACCGATTCAATTGGTTGAACCAACGGTCCAACGTCAACGTTTTGAGCATAATTTTTATTTTTAACTAGTTAATTATTTTTATACAAATACGATTAATAATATGCACTATAAAGTCAGTTTTTACTTTAAAAATTATAAATTTGATAATAAAAATTATTTATATAATAAAAAGAAAAGAGAGCACGAAAAATGAGAGACAACTCACGTTTTTGTGTAACCTGTCTGCAAAAATAATGTTTTTTTTAAAAAATAATTATAAAACACCTTTTCTTATATAGTATAAGCGCGGGTTTATTTTATATATATATATCAATTATGCAAAATGAAATCGTTTTGTGTGACAACTCAGTCAATTATATGCGATGTTTCTTGTAACGCCCCCAAAATCCCCGCGCTTTCCACGCGACGGACCTTGTGCGTTAATTTCGTACAACTATCGACTTAACCAATGATCCCATAATCATATTGGTTGAATTAGTCTTATTTTAGACTATGCATTAAAAATTTCTCTTAACTTTGTCCCTGGATCTTAACTTAATCTCAGTCTCATAAGTATACAAGTATCAACTTGTATTTCATCCGTATAAATGGATAAAACCATATATAACGGTCTAATTTTAACCTTAGGATTTAAATATTCTATATACGTCCACTTGTAACGGTCTCATTCGTACTACAAGTATCAATATACAAAGATATCTCTTCATATCAATAATCCTACTTATATGGTATTCAGAATAGTAATAACGAGTTATACCTGGGTCCGAGGAACCTTAACGATGGATTTGACCAGTCAACATCGCTTAGTTCTGTCTCAGATGTACAACACTCACAAATTATTTACCGATCCTCATCAAGATAAATAGATCATTATCAACATTGTTTTAATATTTAACAATTCTACATTATATCAAATTTAAAGAAATAACAACATCCTGATGATAATAATTTATATCATTCATTCAATATTCGGTTACATGTTTGTTTGTTCGTATTACAACAGTCATTATGACTTATACAAATACAAGTAATAAACGTGAAAACCTAATCTACGCTTCATCTTTACGTTCGAGATCTTCTTAACGTTCATCTTTAATCTGCAAATAAGGTTTTATTCGCAAGAATGAGCACGACGGCTCAGCAAGTCTAACATATTATCACATACACAGTTTATGCTTTCATATAAACTTTAACATGCTTTGACTGAATATACATCTCAGTTAATAATCATATTAATTTATGCTTAACAATAAACATATTTTGTACATACTCATATGCATCATCAAATATCAATTAACATTTAACAGTTAATCAATAACTAACACTTAATCATTTAATCACATAAGACCTTCATTCATGTACTTTCACATATAAACTATCACATAATAACATGAACAATCTTAGAACATACTAAATAACACATAAAAGTTTAGAACTTGCCTCAAATTGAAACTAGGGTTTTCCGGCGGAGCGTTAAACCCTACACAGTCATTTAGTGCATAAGCAGTTAGATTCATTGTATTATATAACTTCATAAGTCTTATATTAACTTATTTAAACTCTTTCAATAGGTGGAATTATTTGGAAAATTGGCTAACTCAAAAACTCATTTTTAAGCCAAAATTTCGGATTTGGGCAGATTGTTGGACTGCCAGACCCCGGCTCAGTTAAACGGCCATAACTTCTTCGTTTTAAAACATTTTTTAGTCGTTCAAAATTCCACGCGTTCGTAACTTCCGTCTCTACAACTTTCATTCAGAAAAAAGTTCGAGATTCCTGACAGATTTGTACAGATTTCGGCCTAAAGGTGACTACTCTAAAACTGATTCATATTTCTGACATCTTTTATAGTAACGGCCATAACTTTGTCATACGAAAACATTTTTGAGTGATTCTTGAGTCTTAATTGCTTAGAATTTCATGATCTACAACTTTCATTTAGGTTTGTAAGGCAGATTAAGACTTTAAATTTTCGGAAATTTGCAAAAATATTCTGCGACGATATTAAACTTAACTTTCTTTGATCCGATTGCTAAAACATGATACCTCAAGCATTAATTTGCTAAGATAACATGTTCTAACACTTCGTATCACTTCATAACATAAAAATAACAAAATCATAAACCTACTTATGTAAGATTCATGGCTTTTGCTCAAGAACACACGAAGAACACGAAGAACGGATAAAACCGTACATGGTAACGACTTATGTTCTTGAGCTTTTGCTTTTCGTACTTGAAATAATTTGAGCATTATAACTGCTTACATAAGTGATTAAAACACTTTATGATTGACAAAATTTGGTCATTATAACGACTTGTAAATTGAATTATAACAATTTATAAAAATGCTCAAGAACATACGAAGAACACGGAGAACGAATAAACCATACATGGCTACGACATATGTTCATTGAGCTTTAAACTACGAATTGAAATTCGACATTATAACTACTACAAAATATAGAAAGGCTCAAGAACACGTGAAGAACACGGAGAACAACAATCGTACATGGCTACGACTCGCGTTCTTGAGCTTTTTGAAACTAAAAATTAAATAAACATAATAACAACTAACAATTTACCTCTCGAAGTGCAAGCTTTAACAATTTCTTTGCACTTCCTTCTTGTCTCACAAGAACTCTCTCTATAAAATCTGATTTTTGCTCTTGAACTATGGTGAGAATTAATGAAGACATGGCTTAGTATTTATAGGCAAGCAAAGTCTAGGGCATAAAGGTCATTAAGACAACCAAGCTTTGGCTCCAAGTTTGGCTTGGCTTTAACTTTGGCTCCAAGTTTGGCTCCGACTTTGGCTCCAAGTTTGGCTTGACTTTGGCTTGGAGTTTGGCTTAACTTTGGCTTGGCTTAGGCTTTAACTTTAACTACTAACTAGAGTTAACAACTAACTCAATATTGGTTAATTCTCTACTAAAGTTAGCAACTTAATTGGTTGATTAGTTTCTTAATTCACCAACTAAATTTTATTAGGTTAATCTTAATTTTAATTAACCTTAATCTTAATCAAGTATACATGTAGCATAGTTGACTTTTACTATTTACAGTTGACTTTTTCGTATTTATACCGTATAATTTTCGTATTATTCTCGTATTATTTTCGTATTCTACCCGTATAATTTTCGTATTATACGCGTATATGTGAATAGTGATTAGGGTTAGGTTATAACCCTTAGGGTTTCTAGGTTTAGGGTTTAGGTTTTAACCTTTTCTAAGTTTAACCAAACCCTAGTTTAGGTTTTCTAAACCCTAGAATTAGGTTTTTAGGTTTTAACCTTTAAATAACTTTTCGATTTTAATAAGTGTTAAGGTTAATTACTTGAACCGAAACACGAATTCCTACACATAGATAAACTACATAACACATTTAAAGGTTAATACAAGCTTTATAAATCACATAACACATAGTTTAGGTTAAAAGTTTAACCTCTAATCGTAAACGAATCGTAGTTTCGAGTCGTTTTTAATCTTTAATATAGCTCAATGTATTGTTGAGCAATCGTTTTTAGGCTTTTAAATTAACAACCTTTATCATATCTTGACAGATCACTTTTAAAATATTTGGGATATTACATTCAACCCAACTTACAAGAATTTCGTCCTCGAAATTAACTTACAATTCACTTTACTCATTTAATATCATATTTATAAGTGCTATAAATATTCAGGATATTACATTTCTCACCTCCCTTTTTGTCATAAAAATAAAATAAAATGCACTATAAATCACACATTTTACCTAAAAATTCATTCGTTCGCAAAAATTCATTTTGAAATATTTTTATGATTCATTTAACTTTTGAAAGCAAAAAAAATCTAATAATTACTAGTATTATTTAGGTAGTTTAACTTTTTCATAGTTATATTGTACAAAACTAAATTCATTAATATCAATTTTGGAGTTGAAATAATTTTATCTTGACTTTAAAAAGTTAATATTTAATATTATAGTTTCTCTGTTATAAGATTATTATTGACTTTTGTAAGTTAATTTAAAATATTTTATATATATATAAAATTGCATTATAAAATCATGAATTTACCAAAAAAATTATCAATTAAAAAATATAAGATCAAGTTGGATTCATTTAATTTTTGAAAGCAACAAATTTATAATTGGTAGTACTATTTAAGTAGTTTATATTACAAGACTTATAATTATTTTATGTAAATTACATCAATTCAATTTTAAGCTTAAAAATATTTTAATTTGACTTTAAAAAATTAATATCAATCCTATATTTTATAACGAATCGATAATTTTTTTTATATAAACTAGCACCTACAAACTAAAGACTAACAAAACATAAACTAAACTAAGAATAATTATTTTTTAAAAGGGAACAAGAATAATTAAGTTGTGAATTAATGCGTAACTACTACCTAATGGCTTACAAGTTACATCATATACACAAAAGGTTCCTATCACCAATTCACCTAACGAGCAAGTGTGCACCACATGTGCGATTCAAAATGAGCATGCGCGTCACCAATTAGTTTCTGTATTGTGGTTAACTACTAATACAAACTTGGTAATCCGTGTGAAACACAAATAAATTTTTAAAAAATTTATTAATTTTTTTTTAAAATTATTTATTTAAACAAAAATTTTTAATAATAATAATTTTTTCAATTTTAAATAAAGTCATTATAGTGAGCGATAGTTATAAACTTATATGGCGGTGATCGTGGGGGGCAATGGAGAGAGAGCGGGTTGTGAGATCTTGGGTTTTTTCTTCAAATCAATCTTCTATTTTTTTTGAATTTTTGGATTGGCGAAACGAAGGTGGTTTTTTTAACAAATTAGGGTGAAACTTAAAGGTTCGGGTTCGGGTTCGAGATTTGGATCTAAGTTGATGAATATGAGATTGGAGAATTTAAAAAGGACAAGTTTACATGCTCATTTGAAAATGGAGAAAAGTGGAATTGAAGAATGGTTCACAAATTCCAACAATCACAATCACGCATGATGATATATTTGTTATTCCCAACTAGTAAGATTTGCTTCATTGGTGCAAATAGTTTTTTTTCCTCTCCATGTATTAGACTCATATTTAAACATACACTATTATTTTATTATTATCAAAATTTAATTTCTTAATTTTATTACCATAAATTAAGGATTATCACTCGAATCAAAGGCTTTCGGTGTCCAAATAGATTTTCAAATCGTTGGAAGTACGAAGGTCAGCAACTATTCTGATTTCATATGATAAAATTAATGATGATTGCATGAAGCAGATGAGTAAAAAAGAGATAATTTTTGGGTTCTAATTGAAGAAGATGGGCAGTGCACAAATTTAATTTTACTTGTTAATAAGTTTATTTAGGTTAATTTATTTAATTGTTACTCCTTCCACGAAATAATCTTTTTTAATTAGTTTAATTGAATTTTTAAATAGATTTTACTTGTTTAATTTTCTTAAGTTGTTTTAAATTTTTTAATAGTTAATTTGTTTTAATTATGTATTTACAAGTATTTTAATTTAGGGTGAACTGTATTTAGAAGTATTTTAATTTAGAGTTAATTATGTTTAGAATTATTTTAATTTGGGGTTAACTGTGTTTAGAATTATTTTAATTTGGGATTAATAATATTTAGAAGTATTTTAATTTAAAATTAATTGTATTTAAAAATATTTTAATTTTTTAATAAAAGTAAAATCATATCTGAATACATCATATACACAAAAGGTCCCTATCACCAATTCACCTAACGAGCATGCGTGCACCACATGTACGATTCAAAATGAGCATGCACGTCACCAATTAGTTTCTTTATTGTGGTGACCTACTAACACAAGTTTGATAATCCGTCGTGTGAAATATTAATAAATTTAAAAATTATATATTAATTTTTTTAAAAACTACATATTTAAACAAATAATAATAATAATAATAATAATAATAATAATCATAATAATAATTTTTTTAAATTTTAAATAAGGTTATTATAGTGAGCGATGGTTATGAGACGATGATAATGAGGGGCAATGGTGAGAGTGGGTTGTCAGATCTTGTTTTTTTCTTCATTTTTTTTTCTTGCATTTTTGGATCGATGAAACGAAGATGGCTCTTTAACAAATATAGAGGTGAACCTTAAAGGTTTGGGTTCAAGTTGGGGTTGAGGATTTGGATCTAAGTTGATGAATATGAGATCAAGGGCGGAACTAGGAATTTCAATTAGGACGGGCTAATAATATTATAATGCTAAAATATAGTGGATTATAAAAATAAAAACAACAAAAAATAATAATTTTATATCTAAAGTATGACATTTTAAGTTTATATTTAAAAGTACACAAAATGTATGACTTTGTAAAATGTCATATATCTAGTCAAGTATGACATAGATTTGTACTATATATATATAAAATGTCATATATGTTAGATTACTATATATATATATATATATATATATATATATATATATATATAGTAATCTAACGAAATGTTACCCTACTATTCTTAAAAGAATCAAAATTAGCTACTATTAAATTTAAATTGATATCTTCAATAAGTTCCCTTTCAATGTTAAAATCATGCAATCTGCAAGAAAGTCATCCTCCATCTTGTTACGCAACATTATTTTTTACATGCTTCATAGCTGAAAATGCTCGTTTTATCGTTGTCGTAGAAACCGGAAGAGTTAAGACAAGACGAATCAATCGATCAATCAGATGATAGATTTTGTTCGTATTTGTTTCAGCTAATCCTTAACATAATTCAGAAATGGTAGACATCTTTTGAAAAATTTGATGATGGAGGACATCAAGCTCATAATGTTGCAACTGCCTTTGCAAATTACGTATCTCATCCTCAGTGAAATCTTCGGGATAGAATTTATGTGCAAGATTGCAAATATCTTCATTTTTAAATGATTTGAAAGCATCCATAGGATTCAAAGCTAAACTGAGAATAAGGACCTCTATTGTCCCTTCAAAGAATCTATAATTTAACTCCATCAACTGAAAATCTATTGCAATGTTGAATAAATCAAACTGGTAATAATGACCGACAGTGATTTTATTATGTTGCTGTCAAGAACAACCTGTACCTATCTTATAAGAGGCACGCATATTAGGCATATCAATACCATTCTCTTTGCAAAATGATTCCACTCTCGAAAGGAAGGAACACCAACCATTTTCTCTCAATTTTTGCAAGAGAGATTTTGTAATTGAGACAAGATTCATAGCATTTACGATGTCTTGAAATTTTTGTTGTATTGCTTAATAAAGTAAATCCGTGATTGACATCATCTTATTCAACAAATGTAAGATAAATACAAATTTAAATTCTCCCATTGCCTCATACACACCCATTTCTTCTGCACGTATAAACTGGTTTTGCCCATTCATTATAAGATTTTCAATAATTGCACAAGTTGAAGCAAATAGATCTATTAAACTACTCACAGAACGAAAATGAGAGCTCCAACGAGTAACACCTACTCGTTGCAAAGTCTTGATTTGAGTGACTTCTCTATTAGTCTTAACTTCACCCGTTCTGATCTGATTAACAAATTCAATTTCTTGAGCCAATTGTAAGTCACTACGGCGCTTGGGAGAAGCAATAACAAGATTGACGATATAATTTAGTTTTAAATAAAATAACCATATATCATGCACATCTTTAGACACCGTAACTAATGTGAATTGTAGTTGATAGGCGAAACAGTGAACGCAATAAGGAGAAGGACACTCTTTAATAAATAAAGCTTGCAATCCATTCCAAGCGTCACACATGTTGCTAGCACCATCATATCATTAACCTCTCATGTCATGAATTTGGAGATCATAAAAATCAAGCACCTTTGATATTGCTTCTTTAAGAGTTGAGGCACAGTGGTATCTTTAACACTCATAATTCCAAAGAATCGTTCCCAAAGCAAACCACCACCATCAACGAATCTTAAGACAATGGCCATTTGTTCTCTATTCGACGCATCTTGTGCTTCATCAACCAAAATGTAAAATGGAGCCCTCCTAACTTCTTTATGAATCTTACGCCTCACTGCATCACCAAGAATATGCAAAACCTCCTTTTAAATCATTGGAGAAGTATACTTAGCATTTTCTGAGACAACTTCAGCAACCTTTTCATTTAACATTGCTAAAAACTTGACAAGTTCAAGAAAATTGCCACGATTTCTTTATTTTAGGGATCATCTTGACCTCTAAAAGAACATGCTTGAAATGCTAGCCATCGGATACAACCAATTGTTGTCTTGAGACGCAACTAATTCTTCACCACCATCTCTTTAGACTGGGCATTTAACATCCTCTCTTTATGCCGAGAACTATTCATTAAATCATATTGTGCTTGCACGTTACTCAACTGTGTTGAGACGGAACCTCCCATGTGTGCTAAAAAGGCACATTTGGGTCCATTAATCCTTTTTCAACCATTGAAACCCTCAATAGTAAATGCAGGATGACTTGGAGGATTAGTTTCGAAAAGAAAGCACAGGAAACACAATGTTTTATTTTTTTTCCAGAGAATACTCAAGCCAAGAAAATTTAGTAAACTAAGAACTTTAAAATCGACGCAATTGTTTCTTGTTATGGGTGGCTTTATACTCTTGGAGATTGGGTTTATATGGTCCCTGTAATGATATACAATTTTATAATGTTGTAAAGTTTATAATCAATTAATGAAATTTAAATTTTGAAGTGTGACAAGTGTTTTGGAACAATCCAATTATAGATTATTTGATTAAACAATAAAATTCAAGCATAATAAAATAAATTTGGATAAAAAAGTACTTGAATTGGTTAAGAAATGAACATGATATAAATTAATTGGAATTAATTGTCTAGGATTTTTGGTAAATATCCAAAATGCCCTTGACAACTTGAAGAATGACCATGGTATCCTTCTTGATGAGAAATGTCCTAAATGTCATTGCTAGTTAAAGGGAAATGTCTTAAATAGCCTTGACCATACATGGTTAGTTAACCAAAGTTGAGTTTGTTGTTGGAAATATACATACAACATATGTATGTATATGATTTGTAAGTATCAAGCTTATGTTCGTCTTAATTTCATTTCCAAGTTACTAGCAAAACTAAGTTCTTGAGAGAAAAGAAGAAGAAAGGCTAGGGTTTGCTAAAGTTTGAAAGATTCTAGAGAAAAAATGTTCAAATGAGGAAGAACTAGCCATCAAAGTGGAGAATTAAACACTTAGAAGGTTCATAGCTAGAAGGAAAAGGGATACAAGAGGTATAACCATGTCTAAGCTACAAAACTTTATGTTTATGTGTTAAGTGGAATTTTAAGTGTAGATATGTAAGTATTCATGGTTAGAAGTAAAGAGTATGTGTATTATGTGCTACATGAGTAGTTCATGATGAAACCCTAAGTTCATGTGTAGTAGAACAAAGGTGGTGCACTATTCATGCATGTATTCAAGCTAAAAACTATGATTTAATGGGTGATCATGTGTTATGTGTTGTTAGACATGATGGAAACCTAGTTCAAAGTGATGATCATGTTGGATACATGAGAAATTTCATGCTAGATAGCATACTAGATACCTTAAGGGGCTTAAAAGCAAGACTTGTATAAGAAATTATAATATTAGACTATGTGTTTCATGTAAACAAAATCATAATCTGTAAAGTGCTTTAGAAGGTGCATATAGAAGTTATGTGAATACAAAAAATTGTTAAATGTGTATGTGGTGGTGTATGTGGTGCATGGAGTTCAAGAACTTAAGTTGAGTTTAAGGATAAATTTTAGTAAAGTTGACAAAATACCATCAAAGTGTGATTTTTGGCCATTTTGGATAATTGATGGTAAAATGAAGTCAAACCACTAAGTTTTATGTAAATACATGTGTTAGAATCAATATAAAAAATATTTGGTGTCTATGGCGATAAATGCAAGTTTTAAACATTTAAAAACGTTCGCCGGCACTTAAAATGAACTTTTTTAAAAAATGAATTCATTTGAAAACTTTTAAATGTTTTGAAGGTCCATGCATGTCATATATATGTTATATATGCTAAATGATGTGTTAGAACCAAGAAATTCAATTTAGGGCAAAAAATAACTTGGAAAGAATTTTTTTTTTGAAACAGTAGCACTGCGCCGGAGCAAGAAGATTTGCAATGAAGACTGTGCCGGGACACAGTGGCACTGAGAAGACTTCGCTGGCAGCGCCTTCAGTCATTGTCGGGGTGCAGTGTGGCCGAGAGGATCTCACAGCTAACGAGGTTGATTCTGCTGGGGCGCAGTCCTGATTCTTTTGAAAAATAATTATTTTAAGTCCAAAATGAAATGTTTTGATATTAAATGACATAGACAAGTATTATATGCCATAAATTGATAAAAATGATCAATGTGGTAGATGTTAAGGATAAATGAACAATGTATTATGTGATTAGGGTTATGTAAAGGTAAAGGGTAGCTTGTATAGCAAGATAAAGCATGCATGTGTATATAACTAATGTATGAACCAATATTATGATTATGTAGGACATAAACGAGATAAGATTTTATCAGTTGAGGTAAACGAGGACGAAGGCAAGTGTTCTTTTTGAACTCTCTTTTAAAATTCTTGAACATGAATTCATGTTATGCATTTATTAAGCATTTTAAAGTTCATCCATCATTGAACTGTTATTGAGAAAGGTCGATGGCAATTTTGATCTGGCTAGACATATGTAATGATTCATATTGAATTCAGATATTTATTTGTTATGTCCTCCAATCTACATTGTTGTAGCGCGGACTCTATGAAATGCTGCAACAGAACAACCCTGATAAAAAGGGAATAAAAGATAAAGGAAATGTAAAATTATGGCGTAGTTGCGACGCTAGATGTTTATGTTGTGCACAATATAAAGATACTGTAACGCACCCGAAATCAGAATTTTCCTTATTCATTTCCAATTGCATCTGGATAACGTAATTATTAATCTTAAAACCATATTATACAATCATAAAACATCTTAACGGCGATTTCGTGCGTTAAAACATAACCTTTAACCTTTAAAAACAATATTTGACCATAATACGGTCCATAAATTTGTTTATTTACCTTATAATCATAACCTGTCTCAGGATCGTAATGTTCACTTACTATTCATCAGAACTTAGGTCAAACATTTATTAATTGTGACCTAATCTATTACAATTATCATAATCATATATATTATGATTTACATAACATAACTTGTGAATAAATTTTCCTCATTAAACTATACATACATAACCCTGCTTGTTTATGCATGTTCTATGCATAGTCCTGTTTTCATACATTTGTACCATATATACGAGTTTAATACATATAAAACTCGACTAACGGTAATACATCCACCTTATTTTTTTTTTTTTACAACATTTTTCTCTGAATAATATACACAGATATATCTATCACTATGGATTTATAAACCATTCATTCCTTATTATAATCATGGTTTAACATTTAAAAACCAGGTCATTACATAACTTGTACCTGTGCTAATTTACATTCATCTACTGAATTACTATAACACATATAGGAATATAATACATTCCTTCATGCTTATCTATGCATTTAGCACTATTTACCTTTAGCTTAATTGGAACCTCCGACCTTCTCGTATTTTACTTGAAAATGTTAGTTCATAGCAAGAGTGAGCACACATGCTCAACAAGTTAATCAGATAACATATTTCATGCTTGCAGTTTATATTCATGCATCGTGCATCTTTTACTTTACCATGCTATGCATAAATGTCACATATTTAATTTAGCAGTTAAATCACATAGTTACACATAGGGCACATTCCACATCTTTTACTATCATATAGTTTACATAGAACAATCATTACAATTAAGTCTGAAAAACTTGTCTGATCTTCATTTATTTATTTAACCTTTATGCTTCTTGTTTGTTCTTTCTATCATTCCTCGCATCAGGTTACTAGTCCGAACTTTATTTGCTAACATTGCACCTATATAACATTATAGGATCATAAGACTTAATATAACTTATCAAACTTTATCTATAAGCGCTTAACCATTTATCTCTATTCATTTTACTTTTGATGTATTATACCTTATTTAGGTTAATCATACATCATAGCTTATCTCCGACCTAGCACACAAACATTACAATGCTTTTATATAGCTGTAAGTATATTATAGTATACCATTTTCGGTTTCATTACCTTAATATCATTTATTTTCATTTACCTCTACTGGTAATATCTTACCCCGATTGGGTCCTACATAACCATAATATTAGTTCATGTATTGGTTACACACATGTGTATGCTAAATCTTGCCATATAAACTATCTTTTATCTTTACATAACTTAACACATAACACATTGTTCCTTTATACTTTAATCTTTACCACATTGATCATTTTTATCAATTTGTGCTTATCATACATGTCTTTATCATTATGTATCAAAACATTTCATTTTAGAATTTTTTAAAAAAAATTCTTTTTTATGAACAGTACATCTCGCCCCAGCGAGATGTTTAGTTCACAACATCTTGCTGGCCGCGAGATTTCCTCTGCCTAACTTCGCCCCGGTGCTCCCTGAACTCGCCCCAGCCAATTTCTTCACAGAGCACTGCACCGGCGCAGTAATGGTTCTTTTGAAAAAAATTTCTTTCAAAAATTCATACTATTTTTGGTCTTTTATTGTAAAACTTGATTCTATATAACATATATTTGACTTGTTTGTGCCTTCAAAACATTTAAAAATTTTCAAATGGACTTATTTTTCGAAAATGTTCAATTTAAGGGTCGGCGAACGTTTTAAAACGTTTAAAATCCACAATTGTCATAATTGACACAAAGTGACTTTCAAAACGACTTATTAAACCATTAATTAACCAAAATGGCCAAAAATTATACGTTGGTGGAATTTTGCCAAATTAAGAAATTCCACCCTTAAGCTCAACTTGAAATCTTAGACTCTATGCACCACATACATTACCACATACACATTTATTTATTTAACCTTTATGCTTCTCGTTCGTTCTTTCTATCATTTCTCGCATCGGGTCGTTAGTCCGAACTTTATTTGCCAACATTGCACCTATATAATATTATAGGATCATAAGACTTAATATAACTTATCAAACTTTATCCATAATCACTTAACCATTTATCTCTATTCATTTTACTTTTAATACATCATAGCTTGTCTCCGACCTAACACACAAGCATTACAATGCTTTTATATAGCTGTAAGTATATTATAGTATACCGTTTTCGATTGCATTACCTTAATATCCTTTATCCTCATTTACCTCTACTGGTAATATCTTACCCCGATTGGGTCCTACATAACCATAATATTGGTTCATGCACTGGTTACACATATCTGTATTCTAAACCTTGCCATATAAACTATTTTTTATCTTTACATAACTTAACACATAACACATTGTTTCTTTATACTTTACTCTTTACCACATTGATCATTTTTATTAATTTGTGGCTTATCATACATGTCTCTATCATTATGTATCAAAATATTTCATTTTGTTTTTTTTTTAAAATTTCTTTTCTGTGAACAGGACATCTCGCCCCGACGAGATGTTTAGTTCACAACATCTCGCTGGACGTGAGATGTCCTTGGCCCAACTTCGCCCCGACGCTCCCTGAACTCGCCCCGACCAACTTCACATAGCACTGCACCCCGGCGTAGTTTCCAATTCAAATAACTGCGCCCCGACACAGTACTGGTTTTTTTGAAAAACATTTCTTTAAAAAATCCATGCTATTTTTTGCCCTTTATTGTAAAACATGATTCCAACATGTCACATAACACATATAACACATATTTGACTTGCTTGGGCCTTCAAAATATTTAAAACTTTTCAAATAGACTTATTTTTCCAAAAGGTTTGATTTAGGCGTCAGCGAATGTTTTAAAACATTTAAAATCCACAATTATCATCATTGACACCAAATGAATTTCAAAATGACTCTAACACATGTATTTACGTAAAACTTAGTTGTTTGGCCTTATTAAACCATTAATTAACCAAAATGGCCAAAAGTCATATGTTGGTGGAATTTTGCCAAATTAAGAAATTCCACCTTTAAGCTCAACTTGAAATCTTGGACTCTACGCACCACATACACATTTAGCCATTTTGTGTATTCACATAACTTCTATAAGCACATTCTAATACACTTTACATATTATAATTTAATCTATATGCAAATCATAGCCTAATATTATAACTTTCTATCACAATTCATACTTTACAACCTTTCATAAATCTTTTATGCTATCTATCACGAAATTTATTGATGTATCAAACCACGATCAATACTTTTGACTAGGTTTTCATCATTTCTAATAACATATATCACATGATCATCCCCTTAAATCATGATTTTAAGCCTTGAACATGAACATGAATAGTATGTCACAATTGTTCTATAACTTCAACGCTTAAGGTTTCACATGAAACACACTTTTGACACACAACTTACATAACTAACATATATATATATACCAAAATTCATGCATGACTTTATCTATTCTTGAATTTAAATACATAAATACCAGATTTCATGGCTCAAACATAATCATACCTTCTTGTATGACCAACTTCTTTACATAGAAAGCTTCCTCATGAAGAGAGCTTCATCTTTTCTTCTTGCTCCATAATCATCTAAGTCTTTTAGCTCATGATTTCAAGCTCTTCTTCTTGCCTTTCCATGGATTCTCTCAATTTCTCTCTCTTAGGGCTGAAAATCAGCAACTCAAATGAAGAAGGAAATCTTACATGTTGGTTTTTTTTATGAGTATTAACTCACATTGAGTTAATTAAGCTTAACCATGGCTAATTTCAACCCAAGGGCAATTTGGTCATTTCTTACATTAAGTCGAGGGCATTTTCGTTATTTTATCACTTGGGGACACATAGGTCATTACTAAATTTGTTAATGGTATTTTGGTCATTTTGGTCATTTTGCCCTTTAGGACACAATTGTCATTAACTAAATTGTTGAGGGATATTTTGGACTTTAGTCACTAAATCTAGAGAATTTAATTCTCTTAAATTCATACATTCTCATTTTTCTACTAATTCAAGTCATTTTTGATCCAATCTTGTTTCATCAGGCTTGAATTTTATTCTAGCATCAAATACTCCACAATTGACTTGTTCCAAAACACTTGTCACACTTCAAAAATTGAATTTCATTAATAACTTATAACAATTCACAATAAATTGTCAATTTGTATACTATTCATTCTTAATTATCTACGAACCATTTTTGGTTCCGCATTCAATCAATTCTAATTTTCGACATATCAATATAGTTGAATTGCTCATTTGTCCATAAATCTCTTCCTCGAAAAAAGCAAACCTTACTCGAATTACTAAAATCCATTCCTTTAATCATATAACTCGTAATACCTTCGTTACGACTTTACGTCATTTCTCTTATTCACTCAACACACATAATGTCAATCCTCAACATACATGAAATCTATTTTCCTTATACTCATATTTGAGAGTATTACCTTCTTGTCTTTACACATCGTATCACAATTATCTTATTTCAATCATTCAATATCAATTTCTTAATAACTTCAAACGTTCAACAATCGTTAATCGTATCATTCCTTTAATTCTTAATAGACCGGTTAGATCATACGGTTCATTCTTCACTGCACATACATACTTACCTTTCCTTGTCATTCTCACCTCATCGCCTCTCTAGGCCTATTCACTAAGCTCGTTATTAATTTCATCACTTAAGCCCAATTCATATATACATCCTTATTTCCTTTATTTTTAACTTTAATTTCTTCTTCCTTTTATAAGATCAAATATACATACATATTCACATATTCAAGCTATCACATGTCGACACATCAGTGTCTTACACTGACTCTTTTCAAATCACCCTACTGCGGTATTACAATCAATCATTCATCTTAAATCCATTATTTTACCATTTAACCATCAAGATTCATTTTTATTATAATTTCATTATCTGATACATCACTAATGCACTTTAAATAACTAACTGATCCATAAACATCTTATAGATCCTTATTCACACTAAGAGTCCTTCTGTACTAAACCAACCACATAGGTCCCTCTTTACCATTTCAACCACACAAGCCATTTTTATCACATTGATTAAATAATAAATTATATTTAATCCACTTTTACAACTTTCTAACATTCAATACTAGGCTTTAACTGCTAACCTTTACTTAATTAGCCAAGATTCTTATTTAGCATTCATGTAAAAATTTGGGATGTCACATTTACCCCTCATTTAAAAAATTTCATCTTCGAAATTGCTATATACTCATTCCTTATTCAATTGCAACTTTCTTATCTCTTTGCATTCAATTTATCATAACTAGGTTTTCAACTAACCTTTACATTCTCTCATCTCTCTACCCATCTTACTCTTTTTTATCATTCATTCCAGGAGATTGTAATGTCTTTTAAGAATCTTCACAATTGTTTAATAACTGTGAAGTAGTATGAATAAATAGGAGTGGACTTTTCCTTTAAACATAAAACCGTTTTGCTTTAAAATAAAACTTTTGCTTTTGCCAAGGGGTCACAAAGGCCATGAACTCGTTAAGAATATTAACAATCATAAAGACTGAGAATATCCACGGATCATAAGACCAAAAACATGAGTTACGACGCAACCACGCCACTTTATTTCCTTTGGCCCATTGGTACGCTAGGTGATCAGCCTATTGTACCATTTTTTCTTTGCTTTTTGGGTTGAACCACGTTAACTAACCCATGTACCATATCCCCTTTTCAGGATTGTTCACCTCAGACTTTAAAACATATTTCTATATCCATTTCTGGATTTAAAATATTTACTCATTTCTTTAGCAAAATGGTCTAGCCGAAACAAATGGCATAGACTCGCATCATTAAACCGTTCATACATTGCAAACTTGAAACTTTTCAGAAATTCATTTTCACCGCGACTTCATCACATTGCATTATGTAACGACGTATCAGTGGTTCATATTCCCACCTCCACATCTTTGTTACCATGCTCTGAGAATTCCATCATTGGTTCAAAATTTGAATCCATTTAAAAGTCTTTTTAAGGACGTCATAATACCGCACTATCGTAGTAGTATGTTGAGAATTCAGTCATTCAAGGCCTCTTAATACCGTACCGTCATAGAAGTACGTTGAGAATTCTATCATTTTATCATTCCACACCGTATTCAACAGTGTGGCAATGATTTCATAAATATATTTTCAATTTTTCAAATAACTTTTGTCTAGCCGAATCAATTGGCATAGACTCATAAATCACAGAATTTTTAAAAATTCAATTTGATACTTGAACAAAATATTTTCGATGCACCAACGTGCGAGAATAAACACATTTTAAAACATCGATGGTCTAGCATATCTAGAAGAGTGGATTGCCTACCTAATCTTAATTATCTTTCCCTTGCTTCCTTTACTCATTACATAATAATTCTATCTCTTTTCTATTTCCTTAACCTTAGCTAATCTCTGAGAACTATTTCTCTCAACTTATGGCTCTCTTTTCTAACCCCACCCATGTTCATTAAATTTGCCACGCATTTGGGCTTAGGAATTTATGACAATCATATAATTTGAGGAGCTTATCTTAGTCAAGCCAAATTCGCCCATTTGCTGAGGGGCACCACCACACGATCATGAGTCATGAACCTACCATACGTTTGAGTTTTCAGAACATGCAACTACCTTAGTCTTTCTCACTTCCTATGTATCAAGTACATGTAGAAGAAAAAAATCACATTCTCAACATACATAACCGATATCGTGACGTTGGATCTCCACTGATTATCATCATAGGAAGCTAAGTGGTCGTGAAACTAAGCACAAATCCCCGCTCATACAAGAAAATGTACAACTCAGCCACTACCATGAGTCCTCAATGAATAATCCCACATACCATAACATTTCCTTAACATGACCTTTACTCAGATGTTCCTTAACCTGATATGAATTTCATTAATTCATATCTTACAATTCATAACTCATCAAGAGTCCCTTTTCATGTCTTACAATTCACAACTCCTTAAGAGTCATCTTTGATCACTTTACGATCTTATAGCCTTTTACCATTCTCAATATCTTATCTTAAGATATTTTTTTATCATTTCTTAATCCTGAATTCTCAAAATTCATTTCTTTCTTATACATGTTCCATACATAGTCCTGTTTACATACATCTGTACCATACATACGAGTTTAATACATATCAAACTCGACTAACGGTAATACATCCACCTTATTTTTTTTTATTTACAACATTTTTCTCTGGATAATATACACAAGCATATCTATCACTATGGATTTACAAACCATTCATTCCTTATTACAATCATGGTTTAATATTTAAAAACCAGGTCATTACATAACTTGTACCTGTACCAATTTACATTCATCTACTGAATTACTATAACACACATAGGAATATAATACATTCCTTCATGCTTATGTATGCATTTAGCACTCTTAACCTTTAGCTTAACCGGAACCTCCGACATTCTCGTACTTTACCTGAAAATGTTAGTTCATAGCAAGAGTGAGCACACAGGCTCAACAAGTCAATCAGATAACACATTTCATGTTTGTAGTTTATATTTATGCGTCATGCATCCTATACTTTACCGTGCTATGCATAAATGTTACATATTTAATTTAGCAGTTAAATCACATTGTTACACATAGGGCACATTCCACATCTTTTACTATCATATAGTTTACATAGAACAATCATTACAATTAAGTCTAAAAAACTTGTCTGATCTTCATTTATTTATTTAACCTTTATGCTTCTTGTTTGTTCTTTCTATCATTCCTCGCATCGAGTTACTAGTCCGAACTTTATTTGCTAACATTGCACCTATATAACATTATAGGATCATTAGACTTAATATAACTTATCAAACTTTATCTATAAGTGCTTAACCATTTATCTCTATTCATTTTACTTTTGATGTATTATACCTTATTTAGGTTAATAATACATCATAGCTTATCTCCGACCTAGCACACAAACATTACAAGACTTTTATATAGCTGTAGGTATATTATAGTATACCATTTTCGGTTTCATTACCTTAATATCATTTATCCTCATTTACCACTATTGATAATATCTTACCCCGATTGGGTCCTACATAACCATAATATTAGTTCATGTATTGGTTACACACATGTGTATGCTAAACCTTGTCATATATATAAACTATCTTTTATCTTTACATAACTTAAAACATAACACATTGTTCCTTTATACTTTAATCTTTACCACATTGATCATTTTTAATAATTTGTGCTTATTATACATGTCTCTATCATTATGTATCAAAATATTTCATTTTGGAATTTTGTTTAAAAAATTCTTTTTTATGAACAGTAGATCTCGCCCCGGCGAGATGTTTAGTTCACAACATCTCGCTGGCTGCGAGATGTCCTCGGCCTAACTTCGCCCCGGTGCTCCCTGAACTCGCTCCGGCCAACTTCTTCACAAAGCACTGCGCCTCGGCGCAGTTCTGGTTTTTCTGAAAAAAATTTCTTTCAAAAATTCATACTATTTTCGGCCCTTTATTGTAAAACTTGATTCTATATAACATATATTTGACTTGCTTGTGCCTTCAAAACATTTAAAATTTTTCAAATGAACTTATTTTTCGAAAATGTTCAATTTAGGGGTCGACAAACGTTTTAAAACGTTTAAAATCCACAATTGTCGCAATTGACACAAAATGACTTTTAAAACGACTTATTAAACCATTAATTAACCAAAATGGCCAAAAATCATACGTTGGTGGAATTTTGCCAAATTAAGAAATTCCACCCTTAAGCTCAACTTGAAATCTTAGACTCTATGCACCACATACATTACCACATACACATTTAGCTACTTTATGTATTCACATAACTTCTATAAGCACCTTCTAATTCACTTTACAGATTATAATTTAATCTATATGCAAATCATAGCCTAATATTATAACTTTCTATCACAATTCATATTTTACAACATTTCATAAATCTTAATTTTATGCTATCTATCATGAAATTTCTTCATGTATTAACTATGATCAATACTTTTGACTAGGCTTTCATCATTTCTAACAACATATAACACATGATCATCCCTTTAAATCATGATTTCAAGTCTTGAACATGAACATGAACAGTATGTCACATTTGTTCTATAACTTCAACACTTTAGGGTTTCACACGAAACACACTTTTGGCACACAATTTACATAACCAATATATATATATATATATATATATATATATATATATATATATATATATATATATATATATACCAAAATTCATGCATGACTTTATCTATTCTTGAATTTAAATGCATAAATACCATATTTCATGGCTCAAACATAATCATACGTTCTTGTATGCCCAACTTCTTTACATAGAAAGCTTTCTCATGAAGAGAGCTTCATCTTTTCTTCTTGCTCCATAATCATCTAAGTCTTTTAGCTCATGATTTCAAGCTCTTCTTCTTACCTTTCCATGAATTCTCTCCATTTATTTCTCTTAGCGCTGAAAATCAGCAACTCAAATGAAGAAGAAAAGCTCACATGTTGGTTTTTTTATGAGAATTAACTCACATTGAGTTAATTAAGCTTAACCATTGTAACGATCCCGAAATTCGACCCACTTTATTCCCTTAAAATTTGTATTTATGATACATTATTTTCCTTACGTCCAAATTTTGTCCGTTAATAAATCTTTAACCTCTTTCTTTAATCTATTAATTGATTTTAAAATCATCAATTATCAAAAATTCTCATATAAATTTTTCTTTTTCTCGATTCAATCGTTGTATTAAAATATTTGGATATTTAAAATCCCTACATCTCGATCCTAGTCCCTAGATCGCAACCTTTACTTATTCTTTTCTTTTCTTTCTGTAACCCGTATCATAAAGATCCACATTCAACATTTAATGTCATTTATATTCATACAATATTCTTATGTCATAATTCATAGTCAGACATATAATAATCTCTATCATAATATTCATATTGAACAATTACAGTTCACAATTTAAACTATACTCGTCATATTCGGATCCAACTTATTTGTACATACAGCATATCAATATAACTTTGACAAATTATCCACCTTGAATCATAATACAAACATTTAATAATCACATTCACAACTTTTTAGGAAAATCCGTCTTTACATCATCTGATGTTTTTGAAATTTATTTCTTTCCTGCAAAAATGTATATTAAACAAGTAATGAGCACAACGGCTCAGCAAGTTCAACAGTTAATGCTCCACGTAGCACATACTTTAACATGCTTGGTGTGTGTCATATATCATGTGCTTGTGCTTCAAATATAGCAATATATCTCATATCGTTGCACAAAGAACACATTGTGGTCATATTAAACACGTATCACATAACACATAATTTGTATGCATTTAAAACAAGAATTTCATATCATAATAGTTCAACATTTAACATAAAAGGGACTGAAGAACTTGCCTGGATTCCAATTATTTAATTGATAGCTTAAAACCCTCTCTCGATCAACCTTCTTTGGCTTTCCTTTGAAGCTTTTTCTTTCTCTTCATGGCATCAACACTTCTCTCCTTAATGGTTATGGTGGTGTAAAGAGGCGGTGATGGTGGTTGGCTTCGGTTGGAGAGGAAGAGCAATTATGTTTGCTTTATTTGGCTTTTTATTTCTTTTTCCTTTTACTCTCCCACATAACATATATATATATATATATATATATATATATATATATATATATATATATATATATATATATATACCACAAGTTGGTATAAATAAATTATAACTCTCACACGAAATCCACCGCCTTTCTTTCTTCCGGATTGTTCCACGCAAAGAAAATCCACAATTCATGCAAAATTACATATTTAAATACATTACATAATTATTATGTATAATAAATATTTTATATAATGTATATAAAATATTTATTTTAATTTACCAAAAATCATAATTTGATTTATAAATAATATTAACACCTCTTTTGGGTACTTTACATGACAAATTTTGTACACGCATAACAACATGCATGTAATTGCATGAGGTAATTTATACATCCAAAAATCATAAAATAATTCATACGACTTATAAAAATATTTTTCATCACTTTTCACTTCGTTACTTGGACAACATGTTACACTAACATGTTCACGTTTCTGAAATATTATTCTTCATAAAAGTCACAATAATTCCATTATATATAAATATAATTTTTAATAACTTAAAATATTTCTTTTTCTTATTTATTATTTAATTTCTTTAATATTCACAATAATTTCTTTATATATAAATTATATAATTTACTATTATATAATTTATATATTTACATTTTCCTTTCTTAAATAATTTCTTAAATTCTTCTAACTTTATTCCATATAATTACCTTATATAAATTACATAATTATTCTTATATAATTTATATAATTATTATTTTTCTCATATTTCACTATAATTTCCTTATGTAAATTATATAATTTATATAATTACATCTCTTCTTTATAAATTCTAAACTTTCTCCACCATTCTTGATAAAATCTACAATCAACAATTATAATTTCACTAACTTCCTCATTAACTTTTTATTTAAAATTGGATTAATTTAATTATTAATTCCTTAATTTTCATAATTAATAACATTTATATTTATCACTTAAACATATACATTTATATATAAAAATGTATATATATAAATATATACATATTTAATTCATTCCTTTCACATTATCACATAACCTTATTATAATTTTCGTATTTCCATAATAATTTTTATTACCTTTACAAGAAATTTCTCCTATTCTTCATAAATTGTTTTTAAACAATTTATTTACTTTTCAATTATTTTAAATTAACACAATTCGTCATGATCTTTGTAGAGATTTAATTTACTAATTAAATATCATCACATCACATAAAATAATAATTCACCAATAATTTAAATAACATTGATAATTTTTATCAATTAAATTCTCATTTAATATTATTAAGAAAATCCTGAAAATTCGGATCCTCACAACCATGGCTAATTTCAACCCAAGTGCAATTTTGTCATTTATCACATTAAGTCGAGGGCATTTTCGTCATTTCATCATTTGGGGACACATAGGTCATTACTAAATTTGTCAAGGTTATTTTGCCCTTTAGGACACAATGGTTATTAACTAAATTGTTGAGGGGCATTTTGGACTTTAGCCACTAAATTTAGAGAATTTAATTATCTTAAATGTGTACATTCTCATTTTCAAACCAATTCAAGTCCTTTTTTATCCAATCTTATTTCATTAGGCTTGAATTTTATTCTAGCATCAAATACTCCACAATTGGCTTGTCACAAAACACTTATAACACTTCAAAAATTGAATTTCATTAATAACTTATAACAATTCACAATAAATTGTCAATTTACATACTATTCATTCTTAATTATCTATGAACTATTTTCGGTTTCACATTTAATCAATTCTAATTTTGGACATATCAATATAGTCGAATTGTTCATTTGTCCATAAATCTCTTCCTCGAAAAAAGCAAACCTTACTAAAATTACTAAAATCCATTCCTTTAATCATATAACTCGTAATACCTTCATTACGACTTTACATTATTTCTCTTATTCACTCAACACATATAATGTCAATCCTCAACATACATGAAATCTACTTTCCTTATACTTACATTTGAGAGTATTACCTTCTTGTCTTTACACATCATATCACGATTATCTTATTTCAATCATTCAATATCAATTTCTTAATAACTTTAAACGTTCAACAATCGTTAATCGTATCGTTCATTTAATCCTTAATAGACCAATTAGATCATACAGTTCCTTCTTCACTGCACATATATACTTATATTACCTTGCCATTCTCACCTCCTCGCGTTTCCAGGCCTATTTACTAAGCTCGTTATTAATTTCATCACTTAAGCTCAATTTACATATACATCCTTATTTTCTTTATTTCTAACTTTAATTTCTTCTTCCTTTTATCAGATCAAATATACATACATATTCATATATTCAAGCTATCATATGCTGACACATCAGTGTCTTACACTGACTCTTTTCAAATTACCCTACTGTGGTATTACAATCAATCATTCATCTTAAATTCATTATTTTACCATTTAACCATCAAGATTCATTTTCATTATAATTTTATTATCTGATACATCGCTAATGCATTTTAAATAACTAACTGATCCATAAACATCTTATTGACCATTATTCACACTAAGAGTCATTCTGTACTAAATTAACCACATAGGTCCCTCTTTACCATTTCAATCACACAAGTCATTTCTATCACATTGATTAAATAATAAATTATATTTAATCAACTCTTACAACTTTTTGACATTCAATATTAGGTTTTAACTACTAACCTTTAATTAATTAGCCAAGATTCTTATTTAGCATTAATGTAAAAATCCGGGATGTCACAGGTACAATAGGCTGATCACCTAGAGTACAATCTAAAATGAAATGCAGTCTTATGACTGAACCCGGGCAGTATCAGTCTTTATGATTGATATTGTTCTTAACGAGTTCTCGGTCTTATGACCTTACAGCAAGCAAGCTTCATGTTTCCAGCCAATCATGCTAAGAGTTATGTTATATTTTCATGTTCCTTCACATAATTATTATTGATTCAGCTTCATTGTAAATAATCATTTTCATTATTTTCTAAAATATCATGTCATTATTTGATTATGTACTTGTCGATATATTTTATGCTCACCCTTGCTTTTAATATGATATTTCAGCTAAACCTGAACAGGCCGAGGGGTTAGGTATGGATAAAGGAAAGGGAAAGACCAACAAGCAGTGATTGATTAGTTATAATGATTGTACATGTAATATTTTGTAATAAGTAGAATGTGATGTATTATTGTAAATGTTTTGTAATTAAAAGTATTTAGAACCTGAGATAGTTATGTATTAAAGGTAAATTAAGTTTTATTATTCAAGAATAAATGGATGAGATTGAATTGTAGAATAGTAACGTGAACACTGAATCTGTGGTTCAAGGGACTAGGATTTGGGGGCATCACAGCCCCGCCTTAATAAACTTCCGTCGAAGCTCATCCTGTTTATTTACGGTTGTTCCCATATTTGAATACGTAAGATAGGGTCACGAATGAAAGTACTATCATCAACCACTACAAATTTGGTCTTTTGAATTTTAGAAGGGCATCCCTCACCGGAAGTTGTAGGTGTAGTCCCAATATGTGTGGAAGCTAAAGGAGTGTCATTCTTCAATTTCTCATAATTTGTTGATTTAAAGAATGAAAATATATATTTTTTTCTATGGATTTGATTCTTGACGAGGGTTTGACATTTAATCTAAAAAAATTAATAAACCAAAAAGGAGTTAAGAGTCCTAAATTAAAATATTACTTCTTCTGTTTGTCCCAAATTAAGAGTCTCAAATTGAGTCCAAATTTGAAATAATCTTAATCTGTCCTAAATTAATAATCCCAAATTAAAGGTAATAATTAAAATATACTTTTTTTGTCCTAAATTAAGAGTCCCAAATTGAAGGTAACGAATCATATAGGAAACGAATCGTAGTGACATAGTTCAAAATAAATCTAAGTTTGTTGAACATTGAATGTTTAAATTTGATGATAAGAAATAATGTACAAGGGCTGTGTTAGATAAGATCAAAGCTGTTAGGTTGATCTTCTGATATAAATGTATGGATTTATAAAGTCTTTTGTGATGTACTAAGACTTAGATTTAAATAGATCAAAACTGTTAGGTTGATCTTTTGTTATAATCTAATCGTAGAATGGACTCTACAATTTCGGCCAAGAAGACTATACGACCAACAGACTATGTACTAAGCGAGAAGCCGTAAAACGGACTCTACGTTCAACAGTCTGACAGTAGAGTAAACTCTACGATGACAATAAGAGATGATCTATTACAGAACAATCACAATATCAAGGATATTCGTAGAGTTGATCATGGAGGGTCGTTGAGCGAAAAGGCAAGATACATCATGACTCTCAGATCAGAAGCTATTTCGTTCAAAGGTACAATCTGCATTGATGTGACAGAAAAGCTTCTACAAATCGATCGAAGTAAGAAAAGTCAGGGGATTGACCCAAGCGCACTATGCAACAGAAAGAAGACTTTCGAGGCAGTAAAGTCAGAGGACTATGTCCTATCAGTCCTATCATATGGAAGGACCAAACGACTCTATGAAAGTTGGTAGGAACCTACGACTGACATGACTGTCCCCAAGGAAAAAGAAAACACCCTTCCATGGACTAACAGGTCAGATCAAATAATATCTCATCAGAGCATTAATGAGCTATATTAATATAATATTCAGAAGCTCCCCTCTGTGAGGTAACGGGAAGAAACTAAAGCTACGAGCAAATGTTCCAATGGGAAGAAACCTGAAGCCCTCATTTTAAATACCAAGATCTGCAAAAGAGAAAAAAGGGCATTACACGAGAAAAGAATATACGCAAGAAGTTGAATGAGATCAAACTGATAAGAAAGCTTGCATCGCTACTAAGTCCTTTAGAAACTTATGCTAAAAGCAACTTAGTAGTTCACCTAAATCTACACCACTCCAGGAGAGTTCTTTGTGAACTAGAGTATCCAAGTCTGTTAGACTTGTAGAGTTCTTAGTGAACTAGAGTTCCAAGACTACTGGTCTTGAAGGAATCTTAGTGATTCTGAAATTGTAAAAGTATCCTTAGTGGATTTACTGCTGGAAGAGCAGAATAGTGGAGTAGGAGTCTTGTGAACTCTGAACCACTTAAAACCTGGAGTCTTTCTTCTTGTGTCTTTTAATTGCTATATATGCCATATAATTGCTTGTTGAATTCTTACATTAACATATCAAGAAGGGGTAACTAAATCATATTCTGTTGTGCTAAACTTATTGATTAAGAATTAATTAACGTAAGAAATAAAAGTAAAGGAAAATTTTAAAAGAATCTATTCAAACCCCCCCCCCCATTCTAGATATCTATCGTGTCATTGGGAACTAACAATTGGTATCAGAGCAGGTTCTCACATTTAAAGCCTTACAAACTTGAGTAGATCAAATGGCACTCAACAAGAACGGATCAGAACTCGGTGGAGGTAACAAACCACTTATGTGTAATAAAGAAAAATTTGCTAACTGGAAAGTTCGTATGCAGGCTTACATGGATGTTATAGATGATGAACTGTTCGAGACAGTGCTAAATGGGGCGATCATACCAATGAAGCTTGCACTATCAACTGAAGATCCAAGCAACCTAGTAGCAGAGAAAAGAGACGAATGGACAAACAATGAAAAGAAGGATGTTCAAAGAGACTAAAGGGGTAAGAACATCTTATTTCAATCTCTGGATGATGATCTATTTGAGAACGTTGTCAACTATAAAACAGCTCAAGAAGTCTGGCAAACTCTATTGATCATGCATGAAGGAACAGAAGAAGTCAGAGAAAATAAGCAATCACTGCTTATTCAACAGTATGAAATGTTCACCCACATCTCAGGTGAAAACATTACAAACACCTATGAGAGATTTAACTTGCTACTAAACTCTCTCAGATCTTATGGAAAAATCTATCCAAACAGAGATCTCATCATTAAATTCATGAGATCTTTGCCAAGCAAATGGGATGCCAAAACCACAGCCATCCGGGAGTCAAAGAACCTGCACGAGATGACTGTACAACAGCTATATGGAAATCTTCTCACCTTTGAGCTGGAGCTAAATCAAAGAGCAGAGACTCTATCTGGGGAAAGAAAGAAGGAGAAAAACATTGCTCTTAAAGCCTCAACCTCAATTCACAGAAGCAATCACAAGGATAACTCTGACTCTGACAAGGATGAATCAAATGATGATGAAGGAGCTGCCATGCTAGTCAGACATTTTAAAAGATTCATCAACAGGAACAGACCTTAGAAGTTCAGAAGCAACAGCAGCAAAGAACAACCAAATGACCTTTGCTATAATTGCAAAAAGCCAGGTCACTTCATTGTTAAATGTCCAAAACCCTTAAGAGAAGAGCCGAGGAGGGACAAAATAAAAGCAAATCCAAAAAGAGAATTCAAGAGCTTCCACAAACAAAAGAAGAAAGACAAAAGCTTCATAGCTGAAGGCTCCTGAAGTGACTCAGAAGAAGAACTAATTCTGAGTCAAGTGACGATGAAGAACCACAGAAGGCCAACCTGTGCTTAATGGCAAACGAAGAAGGAAGCAGCAAAAAGGAATTCAACATAGATGAGGTATTTGATTTCTACTCTCCTGAATTAAGCATTGATGATCTTAGAGAAGGCATGCATGACTTAATGGTAGAATTACACAAATACATAAAAATGTTTAGAAGGTTATCTAAAGATTAGTCTTATCTAAAAGAGGATAAAGAAAAAATAAGCATAGAATTAGAAGCCTCATTTCAAATTGCAAAACTTTACTCTAATATTGAGACTGAGAATGAAAGACTAAAAGAGATAAATGATTTAAGCACTCATAAAGAGTCTTCACTAGCCTCCAAGATTCAGGAACTAGAAAAGACAATTTTCATGTGGAACAAGTCTAGTTCGTCTATGGACACCCTGATCTCAAGTCAAAGAGATGTGACTGATAGATCAGGATTTGAGAATTCATTCTCAAAGCCCAATATGGAGAAGTCTATGGAAATAAATGAAGGTAAATCCTTTAATCTTAATAAAGGAATTGTGTTCATCAAATCCTCAGATTCTATATCTCCCAACAGTCCACATTCTGCTAAGCCTGCTATCACTTTAGACAATAAAACTTGCACTGGTCTAGGGTTCAGAAAATTGAAAAACAAGTCAAGCAAAACTCACTCTACGAACCACACACACAAAAAACATAGAGTTTACTATCACTCTACGAATCATGATAATCGTAGAGTAGTATGGAAGCAGAATGTAGATCAGCAAAATCAAAAAAGTATGAGAAATCATAATCCATACAGGTCCTGGACAAATAAGTATTCACAAATGCACACATATCATCGTCAATATCATATCAATTATAGGCACCATCATAAAAATGATAAATATTTGTCAAGATATCATAGACTGCAAGGATCTAAAATCAAATAGATTTGGGTCCCAAAAGGTACTAACAAAGCAGGACCTAAACAAATATGGGTACCAAAATGAAGATTGATTTGTTATGCAGGTAAAGAGATCCATCTGGTATCTTGATAGTGGATGCTCAAGGTGTATGACAGGAGACAAGGCTCTTCTATCAGATTATAAGGAAAAAAAATGGACCTGCTGTCATTTTTGGAGACAACAACTCTGGGAAAACCAGAGGTTATGGCTCAACTTGAAATGGTGCAATATCTTTCAGTAAAGTGGCATATGTTGAGGACTAAAGCACAACCTGCTAAGTATCAGTCAACTCTGTGACAAAGGACATCAAGTCACCTTCCTCAACAACCAATGCCAAGTTAAAGATTTGAAGACTAACTCTCTAAAGCTAGAAGGAGTTTGAGAAGGAAATGTCTATGTGGTCAATCTTGCTCAATTAAGTTCAGATGAGACAATTTGTTTTCTTGTTAAAGCCTCTGAAGATATATGATGACTTTGGCATAGGAGGTTATCTCATCTTAACTTCAAGAGTATTTCAAAGCTTGCCTCCAAAGATCTAGTAAAAGGATTGCTAAAGCTAAATTTCATCAAAGAAAAACCCTGCAAAGCTTGTCAGTTTGGAAAGCAAACAAAGACTTCATTCCAGAGCAAGTTAGTAAACTCAAATGATAGGGCTCTTCAATTACTTCACATGAATTTATTCGGACCTATCTCGACGACTAGCTTCGGAGGAAAGAGATACTCTCTAGTGGTAGTAGATGACTACACTAGATATACATGGGTATCTTTTCTAAACTCTAAAGATGAAACCATTTCACATCTTATCAAGCTCTTCAGACTAATCATGAATGAAAAAGGCGAAAAGATCAAGGCCATTAGAAGTGATCATGGAAGAGAGTTTGATTTATCAGATATGGACCTATTCTGTGAAGAAAATGGAATCAATCACAACTTCTCAGCCCTAAGGACGCCTCAACAAAATGGAGTAATAGAAAGGAAGAATAGGACTCTTATTGAAGCAAGAAGAACCCTTTTAGCAGCAGCCTATCTTCCTGAATATTTCTGGGTTGAAGCCATCAGTACTGCATGCTACACTCAAAACAGGTCACTCATACACTCAACATTGAAGATGACTCCGTACGAATTATGGAAAGGAAGAAAGCCAAACATAAGTTATTTTCATGCGTTTGGTTGCCTATGCTACGTACTCAACAATGGCAAGAAGCATCTAACTAAATTCCAGCCAAAATCAGATGAAGGAATCTTCCTTGGCTATGTAACAGATAGCAGAGCATTCAAGGTGTTCAACAAGGAATCCTTAACTGTTGAAACCTCCATCCATGTCACATTCGATGAATCAGATCCTGAAAAGAAAAGATCAACATTCAACGAGTCATCAGACACAAGCTCAATGATCGACGAACTCAAAATCGTATAGTCTGACTCTACGACCATAAAACCAGCAACATAAATCATTGAACAAGTAAAGGAAATCGTAGAGCACACCACACCAGACATTGAAACTTTACGATCAGAACAAGAAGCTGATTTAGAGGAACTCAGACAAGAAGAAGGCACCAGAACGGACGTTCCTAGCAGAATAAAATGGACCAAAAATCACACTCAATATCTAATTATTGGAGATCCAAACACTAGAATCAAGACAAGAGCTGCAACTTCGAATGAATGCTTTTACCTAAGCTTTCTCTTTCAAGAGGAACCCAAGAAGATCGATGAAGCCTTAAGAGATTCAAGTTGGATAGAGGTCATGCAAGAGGAGCTAAATCAATTTGAAAGGAACAAAGTTTGGAGATTAGTTGCCAGACCTCACCATAAACCAGTCATTGGCACCAAATGGGTTTTTAGAAACAAGATGGATGAAAATGGTGTGATAACGAGAAACAAAGCAAGACTGGTGGCCAAAGGTTACTCTCAAGAAGAAGGAATTAACTACGATGAAACTTATGCTCCAGTTGCCAGATTGGAAGCCATAAGGATCTTCCTTGCCCATGCTGCACACATGAAGTTCAAAGTCTTCCAAATGGATGTCAAGAGTGCTTTTCTGAATGGAGAACTTTAAGAAGAAGTCTACGTGGAACAACCTCCAGGTTTTATCAATCCAACCTTTTCAAATTATGTTTATAAATTAGATAAAACACTATATGGTCTAAAACAAGCACCTAGAGCATGGTATGAAACCTTAACTAACTTTCTCATTGAAAAAGGATTCACTAGAGGAAGAGTAGATACTACTTTATTTTTGAGAAAACATAAGGATAAAACACTGCTAGTTCAAATTTATGTAGATGATATCATATTTGGTTCTTCTGATGAAAAATTATGTGAAAGATTTGCCAAGCTTATGCAAAGCAAGTTTGAAATGAGCATGATGGGAGAACTCAACTTCTTCCTTGGACTACAAGTAAAGCAGACTGATGAAGGCATATTCATTAATCAAGCCAAATACATCAAAGACTTATTAAAGAAGTATGGCATGGAATCTGCAACTATCATGAAAACTCCTATGTCACCTGCCACCAAGCTCGACAAAGATGAAAATGGTAAATCCACTGAAATCACTTAGTACAGAGGTATGATAGGCTCACTATTATATCTTACCGCTAGCCGACCAGATATAATATTTGCTACAAGTATATGTGCTACATTTCAGGCTAACCCCAAAGAGTCTCATCTATTAGCTGTGAAAAGAATTTTTAAATATCTTAAAGGAACTCCAAATTTAGGATTATGGTATCTCAAGGAGTCCTCATTTGATCTAATGGGATACTCAGATGCTGATTATGCAAGATGCAAAATAGACAGAAAGAGCACAAGTGGAACTTGCCAGATACTTGGCAGCAGACTTGTCTCTTGGTTTAGTAAGAAGCAGAACTCAGTATCCACATCAACTGCAGAAGAATATATAGCCGCAGGTAGTTGCTGGGCACAAATCCTATGGATGAAGACTCAGCTTGCAGACTATGGGTTTGAGCTTAATTCTATTCCTATATATTGTGATAATACAAGTGCAATTGCTATAACTCATAACCCTGTCATGCATTCAAGAACTAAGCACATAGATATAAGATATCATTTCATTAGGGATCATGTACAAAATGGAAATATATCACTTCACTACATCCCAAGTGAAGATCAACTAGCAGATGTGTTTACAAAACCTTTAGATGAATCAAGATTTAATAAACTTATAAGTGAGTTAGGAATGCTAAATCTAGACCCTTAATATATATCATATTTTTGGAAGATACTAACTCTGCAGGAAGAAAGGTGTGCAAGGTGTTCAAGCGAAGGATCGCAGAGCACGCTTAAGATCGTAGAGATCACTCAACGATCAACAAGCCAAGAATCGTAGAGCACACTAAAAACCGTAGAGCTCACTTAACAGTTGTCAAACTAAGGATCTCAGAGTATTCCTCAATCGTAAAGCTAACTCAACGAACATCAACAAAAGAATTGACGTGTCAAGAAGGATCGTAAAGCTCTGGGGGCAAAATGGTCATCAACCAACTGAAATGCTTCTATCAGAACTTGACACGTATCTCAGCAAATATAGAGGAAAAACTATCAAATGGCACCTGCTCAAGTCATTCCTGGAAATGAGCTCAACTTCGAAGCCTTCACAACAGCAGATAAGCAGTTCAAAAGAATAATCCAGTTGCTAGATAATGCTGGTCTGCGAGAAACTTTGGGAACAAATATGAGGATTCTATCAAAGCTTGTCCGAGAGTTATACATCAATGGATCCTATACTAACGAAACTCTAACCACTACAGTAAAAGGGGTACAGCTTAACCTCACTGCTGAAGAATTTAACCTAGCCCTAGGTTTCAAGCAAGGGGGCCTCACATATCTAAATATGGTGAGCACCGAAGAAGGCCTGAGAAGAATGCACCACCAAAAGAATCCAGGACTGAAATGTTTGAAGAAGAAATAATTTCCTCAGAAATATGAGTTCCTGGTTGATGTTATAGGTAAATGCCTCCTCTGCAAAGACTCAGCTCATGACTCAGTCAGTGAGGTGAAGCTGAAATTAATGACAGCTATAGTCAAGAAGATAAACATCAACTATGGCTCAATGCTGTTGGAATGGATAGGGAACTGGGTCTAAAATGCAGAAAAAGCTAAGGGGACCAGAAAAATGTTCTATGGGAGATTCATCAGCATTCTCCTTAGATCGTCATTGGGGGATCTGATTGAGCATGATGAAGGAGAAACCCTTAATACTAACAAGAGAATAACCCAGAGACTCTTTGACAACTGGAGGAGGAATCCAGTTGAAAATAGGAAACTATCCCAGTTGGGGGATAGTGAAGGAACATAGAGTGGTGCAGGGCCATCGATATTGAAGAACACACCTGCAGAAGAAGAATCTCAGGAGGTCAGCAAGAAATCTCAGGGTCTCATCAGAAAAAGGAAAGGAAAGAGAGCCTTTGAGATTGAAGAACCTCAAGGCTCATCAAATGAGGCTCCTGATGCTGCTCCTGAAGGAAAGGCTGCATCAGAGGATGAAAATTTAGATCTGCGAAGGGAAACTCACAGTAAGTGTGAAGCTGAAGAGGCCACTCCAAAAGAGCCAAGAAGAAAGAGAAGAAGGCTAGTAAAATTAGCCGACAAAGGCTCAGTAGCTAAGGGAAAACTACTTGAAAAATCTGACATTGCTCCAGTTGAGAAGGAGTCATCTGAAGTAGCTGAGCCTATGGATGCTCAAACTGAGGGGGAGACACCAGTTGTTCCTGAGCCAGCAGATGCTTTGGCTGAGGGGGAGACTCAAGAAGACATTTTAATCCCTTCAGCCACAATGAATAATGATGAAGAGGATGACATCGAAATAGTAGCCGTCGGAAGAAATGAGCAAAGGCACCTTGACTACAACTGCCTGCTGAAATTCTTGCCACTGATGCCATTCCACTGAGCTCTGGTGCACAATGTGTGGGATCTAGTCTTCTGGACCTTCAAAGCATACCCTAATGTGGTGATTATTGTTCAAGGCTATCCTCAGAATCTATTCTTTGCCCAGAAGCTCATTTCATGCAGCCCCTTTTCACATTCTTTAGGGCAAAAGGTACATTTTATTCCTCTAGCCCTCATTCAAATTGATACAACTTCACGGATGTTCAATAAATTTGATGAGTCATCAAATGCCAACTCTGCATCAAGCTCTACGATCAACACTTCCCCGATCGTAGAGTCCCCACCATCTACGACTGATGGTCAAGAAAGCCTCAATGATCAAGACATAGAGTGCCCTCCAGACTCTCCCGAAATTCTGCTTACTCCTCACACAATGCCTCCTATTCCACCTTCAAGACTTCTCTTAACCTACGAGGATATTCCCTCCACCTCTGGTCATGAATACTTCCACATTCCAAGCTCTATGGCTAACCAGGGACAACCATCTTAACTCCTCCAAGAAATTCTGGACAAAATATCTCGGCTTCCTACAACTGAGGGCCTAACTGACTTAACAAGCCATATGCATACAAAGATACAGAAAGATCTGACATCTAAGTCCCACAACATTCAACGAAGAATGGAAGATGTCATAGATGCTACCAACGATTTCTCTAAAAGCTTGAATAAATAATTCTCCACAAGGTTAAAGCAGTTAACGACAACAGTCTCTGAAAATCTCCAAGAAAGGGATAAAATATTTCTGGAAGCTTTAAACAATCATCAGAAGGCAGTGGTCATTCTTCAAGAAACCAATGACAAATTTATAACACTCCTCCTTCTAGATATCTATCGTGTCATTGGGAACTAACAAAGTTGTTCAATCTTAAGCAAAAGCAAAAAATTTAAAATCGAAGAAGTATCAAACTATATCTTCCGCCCTTAATTCAGATATTGGCATATTGTAGAAGTAAACGAAGAAGAAGAAATTGTGTTTACCTGGTAAAAGAAGATGAATTGAAGAAGTATCGAACTATCAAAGTTGCAAATTGACGGAGTGGCGGAGGATTCGTGTCTTCCGTCTTCGTGATGTGTGTGAACAACCGAACAAGACAAACTGTTAATGTTTTACTTTTTGGTCCGAGCTGGGAAGTATACTTGGACAGTTGAGTTGGGTTGACAAAGACTATTCTAATTTATTTATTTTGGGCTATATAATTATATAGTATATCTAGTGAAAAATAAATTTTGGGGCTAGGCTATAGCCTACCAAGCCCCTTATATCCTCCGCCCTTGTATGAGAGAATTTAAAAATAGTGAAAAGTGGAGTTGAAGAATGGTTCACAAATTCCAACAATAACAATCACGCATGACGATAAATTTGTTATTCCCAACTAGTAAGAGTTGCTTCATCGGTGCAAATATATATATATATATATATATATATATATTGCTATATCAGATTTATATTTAATACACACACCTCCACTTTATTATTATCAAGGTTTGATTTTTGAATCTCATGAAAGTTACTAGAAATATCACTCGGCCAAAGACCTTCACTGTGCAAATAGATTTTCAAATCGTTGGAAATATGAAGGAGAGCAACTATTTTGATTTCGTATGATAACATGAATGATGAATGCATGAAGCAGATAAGTAAAAGAGAGAATTTTTGGCTTCTAATTGAAGAATATGGGCGATGCACAAATTTAATTTTACTTGTTAACAAGTTTATTTAGGTTAATTTATTTAATTGTTATTCCTTCCACAAAAGAATCTTTTTAATTAGTTTAATTGATTTTTTTAAATATATTTTACTTGTTTAATTTGCTTAATTTGTTTTAACTTTGTTTAATAGTTAATTTCTTTTAATTATGTGTTTAGAAGTATTTTAATTTGGGGTGAATTGTAGTTAGAAGTATTTTAATTTGGGGTTAATTATATTTAGAATTATTTTAATTTGGGATTAATTGTGTTTAGAATCATTTTAATTTGGGGTTAATTGTGTTTAGAATTATTTTAATTTGAGGTTACTTGTATTTTGAAATATTTTAATATTTTAATAAAAGTCAAATCATATCTGAATATACTCAAACCGTATAAAATCAATCGTGTCCTATTGAGTTGCCAACTGAGTCGGGTATTCTGGTCAATTTTAGCCAAAAAATAAATTTGGGAGATATTGTATCCAATTCTATAGTTGATGTAATAAATGTATAAGTCCACTTAGTTTAGGGGTTAAATTATGAGTAGGACAGAGCTTGATATAACAGAAGTGTATTTTACCCTTTAATTAATAATGTTTATTTTGTTTTGTAGAATTTATTATTTATTTATCTTAGTCAACAAGTAAAAGATAATATTCCAATTTTTTTCCGGAGAAAAAAGACCCTACAAAATTATCATATAGAAGTTGAAATCAAGAAAAAAAAAACTAAATTTATTAAATTTAGATTATGACACAAATAATCTAAGAGAGAAGAGGGGGCAGGGCAGATTGTTTTTTTTATTTATTATTATTATCTTTCTGTGGCTATGCGGTAGCATCTTTCGTTTCATATTTATTTTCTATCGGGCCAATTCATCTTTCTTTTCTATTGGGCGAATTATGTAGTATAGTGGCAGCAACAAACTAGCAGGGAGTAATTAGTTTTACTCTTAATGTTCTTTAATGTATCTAAAAGTACTAATAATGTATCACAACCCAATTGAAAGTTAATGTAGCAAGACAACAAATGCCTAAAAGTATTAATAATTCATTACAATCAAATCACAAAACATAATAAACAAACATCAAACTTGAGAACCAAACCATTTTTCTCTTGGGGCATATGTTCAAGCCACTGCAAACGACCAAAAGAAAGAAGTTGAATGAACATCTCCCAATGAGATGCCGTAATTAGAAGCCCATGCAAACTCTCCAGTTGCAAAAATATTTGCGAACATGATATCACTTGCAAAAATATTTTCTCCTTAAACTTTTCAGCATCAGGAAACACCTATAACTCAACTAGAAATAATAATTACACTGACATTCAAAAAAAATTGTAGGAACAAAAATGATACATGTATACGATCGATTAATTATCTTTTTAAATGCATTCTCTGCATTTTTTCAAACAAAACTAGTTAAATGAATCTGTGGCCTAGTATATTTAATAACCTCTTTTTACACGGCACTTTATGAATGTCTCAGTTATTTTAGCATCCCAATTAGCCTTTATCACACTTCCTTGCTATGTTTTACTCTTTCTCTTGTGTTTGAGAGTCCATTGCTATTGTAAGACCAAAACTTTTAATTAATAAAATTTAAATGTACTTTTATATATTATTTTGAATAACAAGATGTTAGATTGATAAAAAGTTAAAGTTAAGGGTGATACGTACAAATCATAAAAAACAAAAAGAATGTCAGCGGAGAAGCCAAATAATATTTGGTACCATACAACGACGCTGTAACAACCAATTATTGATGGACCTCACAACATAATAATTTTCGGATATAAAAAACGACAAAATAATCATCAATAAAAGTTGTTTACAGAACTGTTAACTTTAATTGTTAAAATATTTGACAATAATAAATAATAGCACTACAGTTTTACACGGTATTAAACCAATAATGGTCACAATAACAAACGTAATAATGGAAAGTAAATATTAAAAAGTCGCTAACACTAAAAAGTTAAATAGACTCATTAATATGTTAGGTAAAGAACATTGTATACATAAATATCAGTGATAAAAATACATTAAGCAAATAATACAAAAGATGAAAAAATATAATAAAAATTATGAATAGTAAAAGATAATATCGAAATGTGAAAATTGTACTAAAATTTATGTGGTAGATTAAACATAATCTTGAAATGTGAAAATTGTGATAAAATGATGTTTGGTAGATTAAAGGTAATCTTAAAATATAAAAATTGTGCTAAAATTGATGTGTGGTAAATTTTTAAGTTTACCACAAAAATTTGACACTCGTAAAGTGAAAGGTTGATATATGTGGTAAATGTTAGTTATGTTTTTGCTATAAAAGTGGGGTTGGGCATAAAGAGTGAACATACTTTCTTACTTATCTTTTCCCCCATTTAGTGTGAGTGTTTATTTGAGTGTGCTAAGGATATTATAAGTATGGGTGTGCATTTTAGTCGATTTTTTTGGGTTTTTGATTTTCCTGACTGGTTTGAATCAGACGATCCGGTATAAAATTACCCGGTTGGTACCGGTACAAAAAAATCGGTATATATCAATTTTTTGGTACTAGTTCCTGTACCGAGTTTTTATGGTTCAGTAAATACCAAACCGTACCGGTTGTACAGATTTTTTTTAATAAATAATTGATAATAATAATAATAATATTAATAAATAATTATTAAAATAATAATAATAATAATAATAATAATAATAATAATAATAATAATAATTATTATTATTATTATTATTATTATTATTATTATTATTATTATAATTTTTTATTTTTTACCGGTATAGAACCTGCTTACCTGTTTGGTATACCGGTCGAACCGGTACCAATTTCGGTATCAAAATTTAACAAATTTCGGCACCATTTTGGTTCGGGCCAATAAAAACCGATTGAACACCCCTAACTATAAGTGTTGGTAAACATTAATAGGAGTGCAAGAATTGCTCGTGCGAGTTTTTTTCTTCAATAAAGTCGTACTTGCACAAGCACTCATGCACATCACACAATATTTACGATTTTTTCTTTAGAAAATTTTTCCTTTAAAAGATTCATTTTAAAAAAATTCCTTTTGAAGATTGTTTCAAAAAGTTATTTTATCTTTCAAAATTATTTTTAAAGTTTAGTCCACTCCATTTTGTACACTACCCAAATTTATTTTACAAATACAATCAATACACTATTGACAAATTTATAATATACAAATTTATAATATATGAATTACTGTACACTATAGAACTTATATAGGGTAATTACTAATTAAATCATAAATATACATATAGGTTGATCAATAAAATAAAAAGCAAAATCTAGTCATGTGCTAAGGTAAGGGATATCACCTTGCTTCATCTCTTAATATTTGTAATGCCCCTAAATCTGTACACCTATTGTAGCCGATTTGGTGCATTACGATACAACTTCTATCTTTATATTATAACATTAAACCCTTACATAATAAACAAAACCTCGCTTTGATACCAATTAAATACAACATTTCCTTTCATTCCAGAATTCACACCCTTTACAATCTCTTGTTTCAAGTTTTAGATCATATCTGTTATGATCTATTCTATTACATTAATTATATATAATACACATATCATAATTCAGTGGTAGTGTTTTCCTTATCCACATCGTACATGAACTAATCATTTACGATTTATAATATTAACATTCATCTAATATGACTAAAGATTATACTAACAAGTCTTCTAACCATTGACATTACAAATTATAATTACTATGAAAAGGTTAGCACCACATGTTCGATCAATTCTAATAACAGGGGTTCATTACTGAGAATTCAAGAGTCGTGAGCACTTGTATCTATAGTTCCTTCTTTTTTCTGTCGCCTTTATCGGAACCTTCAAAATTCATAATTTAATTGCAAAAGTTCATTTAAAGCAAGAATGAGTAACTACGTTGCTCAATAAATTTAAAAAATAATAACGTAACACATAGTTCACATGTTAGTCATGCTTCATCCTTTTCATTCTTTACATTTATATATGCTACATACTTTCCATGCTGCACGTTACTCTTACTTCATGTTATCCATACTTATGCATTCATGTCATGCTTTAAAGTTGTAGCTCATAAAGTTCACATAGAACAATCCATTTAGATCCTCAACTGCAACTCAACAATGATTATCACATGATTCCACATTATGCGCATTAATTTTTTTTACATAATTTCAAGTATCACAAAAGATTTGCACGTAACACATAACGATAAAGTCTGAAAAACTTGCTTGTCGCGTCGGCTACTTTTACCTTTACTACCACTTCTCTTGTATTGCTTACATATATAATAATATCGGCTCACTAATTAGTTATAATGCTCATTTATTTCCATTTCAAATGTAACACATTCAAGCTTTAGTACACTAATAACTTAACTATGAATAACCACAATTAGCACATAACACAATGGTTATTTATTACATTATTCATGCACATTATAATAATATCTTCAAACATTTCCTTAAATTAGTTCATTAACTAATTTCTTTAAGTTAGGTTTAAATTCACTTTACACACTTCCATGTTCGTTAATCATGCATTTTCTTTGTAATTATAGCAAGTACTAGCCTAATACACTAGTAACTTAATGCTACGCATAATGACATATAGCACCTAACACATTGGTTATTTAATTAATTACATCGGGGACCCCATAAAACAACTTCACAACCTCGTAACCTTAAGGTATTAAGACTTAATCATATACATCACATTTGGGACCCACTCATAATTAATTTTCAAAACAAAAATTATTATTATTATTATTTCAGAATTCCCCAAGTGGCGCGCCCCGCGCCATGTATCATTAAGAAATGGTGTGCCAGTTAAGCAAAAACTAATAACTGAGCACGACGCTCTCCGCGCCCAGAATTACAAGGCAATGGCGCGCCCCGAGCCATTATACCAGAGTTTCAAACTCTGGTTGTTCAATTTTAGATGTTTTCCTAGTTTAACATACATTTTACCAAGTTACTAGATTAATACCCATAATGGTCTAGCACACACATTCCTTAGCTTCTTAAGTTCACATAGCATTTCAAAACATTCTTATTTCATCAAAGATCAATTTTATTACTTATTTCGAAAACATATGCTATAAAACATTCATTTTGAAAACAGTTATATTGGCCAGATGCCACCTCACTCACAAATCGCCTTCGATCATATGAGCGTGAGGAACTAGAACCTTCTCCGCGATGCATCCTGGGTGCCATGATCAGAGGGTTTAAGCCGCGTTCAAATCTTGATGCTTTCCTATCCTTTAAAAATCTAAAAATGTGTAATTGAGATATATGTCGTGTGTGACATTGTACGTTTGTGAATGTATGTTTCGCTTTCGATGAATGCTTTATCTTTACGAATGCTTTACTTTAATGTCATCATATGGATGCGGTGAGGTACGATGAATGTATGTTGAGCAGTTCCTCCTCCTGAGGAAAACCCGTCGGATGTGGATTACTGGACTCAAAGGGGCACTCCCCAGCGAGGCTCAGGAAAAGCATCCACTCAGATCCAATTCAATTGAAAGACCGGATTTATTCCCATCTAGTATGTTGCAAAGATCTGGGAACCTTCATGCCGAAAAGCCCGCGAGAGTAACTTAGGGTAGGTCAGCCTCAGATAAACCCAACGCGCGGGAAGTCTCTTCATACCCTATCACGTTTTACGTACATGATGTCGTACTTCGGTTAATCATCTTTGATCTCTCATCCTGTCAATTAGAATCACTGACCTATGTTTTGCAGTGAAGAGTTGATGAGGCACAATGATTGACATTACGATTCAAGTAGCTCATTGTTAAAATTAAATATATATATATATATATATATATATATATATATATATATATAAAATAAAGAAAAATAAAAAAAATAAATAAAATGCTAACATTGTTTTGCAGAGAAATATTAAAATACTTATAACATGGAAATAACGCTTTAGCATGCATCCATTTTTGCCATTTCCCAAAACTAAATTTCAAATTGCTTTGTTTGCATATTGTTCCCTAAACCTGCCTACGATCTAAACGAATCCCAACTTCACCGATCAGAATGGTTGAGAATCCCACTCACTCCGGATCTGGTTCCCATCTATCAGGAAGAATTTGAAAATTGCAAGAGGCATATAGCTGAAATGACCATGTTATTGAAACAACGGTGCAAGCTGAACCAGGGACCGCAACCCAATGCTCTGCCTGAGTCATCATCTTAGGGGGAGAACCAGATCTCTTCTAGAAAATCCAGCTGACCAGAGAAGATCAAGGCAGATTGAAAAGGCAGGGAAAGCGAATTGATGAAGTTACGAGACAATCCCACCAGTGGAGCTTTGAATTCGCTTGGAAAAATGTAAAACCCTAAAAGGGAGGGTCAAGCAATATCTATAAGAGATCGAAAGTTCACCCCTTTAAGCAAAATCAAAGGCAAAAATATTGCATCTTCTAATCAGCTGAGAAAAAATTATGGAGTTGCTACCTCCAACAAACCCTAAGTCTAAAAGATACGATCCTACACAAGTATACAATCCAACTTACTGGGGCATGAAACGAAAGAATGTTGGGCGTTGCGGCCTAAAATCTAAAATCTCATCGAAAGTGGAGAGCTAAAAATGGCAAGCAACGCTGAGGCCACCCTTATGAGGAAAGGTAATATGAAAATGAAGAGTCTAACATACCCGCCAAAGAGGGAAAGTTCAGATGAGGTGGCAGCTATGGTCACCAACCTCAACGAGATACGAGGCGGATCCCTCATAATCCAAGGAGTGGCGAAAGAAGTAAAAGGTGTCTCGACGAAAATAGCAGTATTCGAGCCTAAATGCCCTACTGTGAACCTAAAAGCTATCCCCTGGAAGTACAGGAAGGGATCTAAATGAACCTCAGAATGTGGGTCAGTCCTACCAAATAACCACACTATTTGTCTGCCAAAGCAAGCGATTAAAATGTTAAAAATGCCTTATGAGAAAGTACCAGAAGAAAAGGTAGTCGAGTTCCTCAAAGAATATGGGACACATTAAAATAGAGGAGGCGAGAAAGTTGGAGGAGGACATTCAGTCAAAGAATCAAATACTTACTCCTTCCATCGACGGGACTAGCATGAACGTCCCAAAGAATTGCGACAAACTGAGTGGTGATCAAGTTATGACAATCACTGAAGATATTCTCAAACATGGGAGTAACCTCTATCGAAGGGAGCATGACCATCGACAAATGGATTAACGAGCTCAGCAAAAAAAAAAAAAAAAAACAGTTGTGCTAGAAAGGGCCTGAACTACATAAGACCTGATCTCCTCTTCCTATAGGAGTACGTAGGCAGCCACTTTGATGTGGTCTAATCCTTGCAAAAATCTATAGAACCCTTCGATAGTGTTACAATTAAACGATTAATGACTCAGGCGACCTGTTCTCCTGTCAAACCATCGGAGTACACTTCCAGCCTAATCAAAGGCAAAGGATTCTTGGGCTCCCAACATCTCATCAGACCACCTGTCAAAGACACCATGAAGCGATGGCCCTGACGACCATCAAGGATGGGGCAATTTCAAAATCGATGACAGCTCGACACTGGGCATTCATCAACCATCCTTGGAAGGATAGTGCACAATTCGACATCTATGGTGTGATCCCGTCTGCGTATGACAACATCATCAGAATTGTACGATTCATTGGTCTTGTCCAGTCAAAGCTCTTTCAGAATACGAGGACCCACAGGTAAGATACAACTCATTTTATCTCTTTATTTCTTTCCTGTCTCCGTGTACATATATCAAGACTGTACATAGTTTAACTCTAACATTACTTTTGGAAAAAGAAAATTTTTATTTGACTTGTTAGGAATCAAATTAATTCTGACAAGCATCCGTGGAGCAGACTCATGAGTATGATTAGACGATTAAAACTGTTCAAAAACCTGATTTCGAAGTGTCGTTCGAAGCAGAATACACCTCATAGACAAGTCTGCAGTTTGCGTTTGCACCAACTTTCAGATGTGGGGTATAAAGCTATGACGATAGTGATGACAGTTGATGCGGAGTCGGAGGGTAAATAAAAGTGAATCAAATGTCTCGAATCGTGGCCTGGGTTATTCGAGTAATTAAGCCTGAGGGGTGTCTTTACACCTGGTGCCCTGAAGTCGTCTGATTTGGGAGTCACCGGCCCAACACTCGTTATATGGGAAACTCAAAACCTAAGAAAGCGAGCATTACAGCTGCAGAGACCTGAGCAGATTCGAATCGTGGCATGGGTTATTCGAGTAATTAAGCCTAAAGGGTGTCTCTACACCTGGTGCCCTAAAGTCGTCTGATTTGGGAGTCACCGGCCCAACGCTCGCTACATGGGTAGCTCAAGCCTAAGAAAACGAATCTTGCACAAGGTTAGACGAGGAATAAATGCAGTAAACCACCTAACTTGTATCGAAGCGTGACCTCTGTTACTCGAGCAAGTAAACCCGAAGGGGTGTCTTTACACCTAATGCCCTAAAGCCGCCTGGTTTGGGAATCATTGGTCCAAAACTCGTTAAATGGGTAACTTTGAATAGCCTAAGAAAACGAGACAAGTTAAGTGGACACGAAAAGGGGAATACAGAGTCGAAAAAAAAAAAGAAAAGAAAAAATGTTCGACCAGAGAAAGAAAGAGGTTCATCTAAAGTCACGGAAAAGAAGCCCCTATTTGAAGGATGCATCGCACAGTGCACTTGTTGTATGACGTTAATTCTGTGAATAACAATGTCGAGAATGAAGACGAAATACCTTCGATAAGGGAAGGTAGTTTCTTTTGAATTTAATCATACTCACGTATATTGACCATGAATGCTTAATTTTTTCTTACGATTTCATAACTCGTCAAATGAAAAAAAAAAGTGAAATCGAGAATGACTTAGTACATTCACAATTCATTCAATGTCGAGTTAATACACTCACGATTCACGAAAAAAAAAGAGATCCATCTCGATGTCAAGTTTCTTTAACGATAAGACACAAACACCACGACACGAGCTAAATTGCAGAATCTTGAGCATTCCATTTTTATATGCTTTACTATCAAGATTTTAGCAATTCTTATATCGGAGTTAACCCCACCGACCCGAACCGTCGAGCATTTAGCGTTTGTTACTTGTGCAGGATATGAATCGGTTTGGGTAGTTGGCATGACCAATGAAACGACTTCCCATATAAATCCTCGACAAGAACACGAGTAAAGGCTGAGGCATCTTAAAAATCATGGAAAGGAAAGGAGCACAGGTCTATATCAGACTCCTCATCAACGAACCTTCCCCCACGACCATCAATGGATTTTGACAAAACTCAGCATGATGCACGCTGACATTACCTCAATACTTAGGCGAGCATATGCAAGAGCGATATAATTCTTGACGTCAGGGCTGATCGATTAAAAGGCGAGGAAGGGCAACATGGCCATCGGTCATCGAAAAAAAGAGAAGCTAAGTGGACTGCCTCAATCAGATGAAAGTCAAGAGCTATCAAAGCATACGACCAACTGACAAGGGGATCACCTAGATATCAACCTAGAATCTAGGCATAATCCTCTAGCATCGGAGGAAGTCCCTGTGCCCCAAATTCAAATACATGACGATCTGTGAGCAGGATGAGGAGCCCTGGATAAGTCGATTGGGCATTCAAAACGACAGATACAATTCCCCAACAGAGAAACGATCAGGGGCATGCGATTCAACGAGCCAACCTTGAAGTCCAGAAACTGTCCTCCCAAATAAGGCATGACACAACTGAGTAGTCAAAAAGAACGACACGTGACAAATTGTATCATTTGACTAAACAGGGGTCATTTCTTTCCAAGCATATCTATTGATCCATGCATAACATCTGCGTATCAATGTATATATCAAAATAAAATATACATGAAAGAAAAATCACAGGTATGAGACTGTCGGCGTCACGAATACCGGTGCCATTTATCGAAAGAGCATGGCAGCGGGAAACTTCCACAATCCGATGCGCCCAGAATCTATGGAACATCAAAGAATTACAAAACGACTGTCTGAAACACCTTTAGCTAATCAACAAGGATGACAGCTCAAAAGCAACGGCTGTCAAGAGCGATTCACAAGGACGAACCCTAAGAATGACAAGTCAAATCAAAGAAGTGGCTGGCAAAAGTGATTTACGAGGATGAATCCCAAGGAGGCCCCACAAACTAATCAGGTACACTTTCCTTTTAAATTTGTTCAAGAGATTATTGTATCTTTTATGATACGATACAAGTCCATTTGGGACAATAAAAAACGACCCGCCAGAGATGATACCTGACCGTCCCCAAAAACGACCCGTCAGAGACGATACCTGACCGTCACAAACTGACCATCAGAGACGATACCTGACCGTCCCAAAATGACCCGTCAGAGACGATACCTGGTCGTCCCAAAAAAAAAAAAAAGACCCGTAACAGACGATACCTGACCGTCCCAAAAACGACCCGTTAGAGACGATACCTGACAGTCCCAAAAATGACCGTCAGAGACGATACCTGACCGTCCTAAAATGACCCGTCAAAGACGATACCTGACCGTCACAAAAACAACCCGTTTAGAGACGATACCTGACAGTCCCAAAAACGACCCGTCAGAGACGATACCTGACCCTCACAAAAACGACCCGTCAGAGACGATACCTGACCGTCCCAAAAATGACCTGTCAGAGACGATACCTGACAGTCATAAAAACGACCCGTCAGAGACGATACCTGACCGTCCCAAAAATGACCTGTCAGAGACGATACCTGACAGTCATAAAAACGACCCGTCAGAGACGATACTTGACCGTCCCAAAAATGACCCGTCAGAGACGATACCTGACCGTCCTAAAAACTTCCCGTCAGAGACGATACCTGGCCGTCCCCAAAAATGACCCGTCAGAGACGATACCTGACAGTCCCAAAAATGACCTGTCAGAGACGATACCTGACCATCACAAAAACGACCCGTCAGAGACGACACCTGACAGTCACAAAAATGACCCGTTGGAGAAAGATTAGACGATGACAAAAGGACTCGTTGGAAACAAAACCCAACGAAGCGATTGCGATGCAACAGAATGAAAAAAAAATCAATCAAAAAAATCAAGTAAGATTAATTGAAAGCGATGCGATGTGCGATGCGATGCGACGTGCGATGCGACGTGCTTATGGTATGCGATTTGCGATATGAGAAAACAAGGATGAATTTCCCAAAGCGATGCGATATGCGATGCGATGCGATACGATGTGCGATGTGCGATGCGATATGCGATTTCATATGCAATTTGATGTGATTTTGATTTAATATGATACGCGATTTGATATTTAACATGCGACTTGATATGCGATATGCGATAAGCAATGGAAAAATAGTTTTCTTTGATGAATATGCGATGCGAGTCCATTTGAGGCAGTAACCGATAATATTTGTGTTGCATCATTAATATGTATATGTTGCATCATTAAAATATGTATTGTCATTTTCATGCATTGGGTGCCTACTTCTTTATCATGTTCATTTCATATTGCATTCCATAAACATGATAAAGAGGGGCAGCTGTAGACACCCAAATTTTGCACTTTTGCACTAACCCTGACAGGAGGGCGAAATCGTCACTTAACCCGACATACAAAAAGGAAGGTGGACCCCAACACGAATCCACCTCAACGACTTACGGTCAAAGCTACCACAACGAACAAACGAGCATTAGGTTACTTAAGACAAGGCAAACAGCTGATCCAGAAAGAGCCTGATTTGATCACCAAAGACGACAAATGGCCACTACGCTTACGGTAGTCGGAGGTCTCGCTCCCCGGTGAGCGAGTGGCTGCCCAGCTCGCCGGTGAGCTGGCGGGGGTGTAAGGGGGCAGCGCCCCCTGGAACTATTACGGTAGTCGGGGGTCTCGCTCCCCGGTGAGCGAGCGGCTGCCCAATTCTCACTATTAATGCCCTTAAAACTTGCAGCTAAAGCTCCTAGAAATTCACAACGCAGTCTTTGAGGACTTTTCACAAACAGTTGGCGTGCAGACGTAGAAGTATGAACTAACACACCTCCCTCAAACTTGTGAATTGCCACCCACTTGAGGTTTATCTTTATATGCAACCCAATCACAAGTTCACTCCCAATAAAAATTCAAGCTTTAAATTAATACTAACATACCCAACTTATGGTAGAGTAATTTTCCACTTGATTCCTTACAAACCCTTGAATCAAAACTTGAACTGAGAAGAGGCTCGTGAATCAATCTGAAAACTTGGGCTTGCGAATTGATGTAGTTGGTTTAGACGTGGGTACCCAAGTTGTGAATTGTTGTAGTTGAGTCTTTGGTGAAGCAGCCGAACAAGATGGATGATGTCTCGCTGGAGTCCTTTAACAATTCGGCACTATGAAGGCTTTAATTCGGATTAGGTTAGTTTGTAGCTTCCTCTTTGCTCTTGGATTGTGAGATGAGAGATTGAAGATGCTTGTGGAGTTCGTCTGGGAGGTGTAATAGTGTAATGAAATAAACGCCATTGCAGTTTTTTATTTCCTGTGAAGCCCCCCCTCTTTTTACCGGCGCGTTCTGGGCGCCTACGTGCACTGAGACACTGTCTAGCCAGGGAGACTCGGCGCTGAGTGGGCGTTGACTTGGCGCTTAGTGCTCTGGCCTACTGGTTTCAGCCCGTATTTTTATATTGCTTCTTCCTTTTTGCATGCTACTTGTACCTACAAATGTCACATAGTTAGTGTTCATAAAAAAAAGACTAGCATATATATCTGGCTATACTACTAGACTTTAACATAATTCAATTCCTAAAATATATAAACTATTGAAAATTAACAATTTGAGTTGCCATACAAACAATGCTTGGTTTAAAGTCATCAGCCCGACTTTGTCTTTTTTTTTTTAATTGGTAGTTACAAGGAGGACTGAGGTTTCCTGTCAATCGATTTCACCACCCCAATAATGCTTCAATCTCTGCCCGTTGACTTTGAATGTTCCATCTAATTCTATGTCTACAAGTTCCATTACTCCATGTGAGAGTTGAAGAGAAGCACTTTCTGCCCAGGCTCGAATTTCCTTGAGATGATCTTCTTGTTATGTCATTTCTTCATTTTCTCCTTATACAATTTGGAATTTTCGTATGCCTAGAGTTAGAATTCATCGAGCTCATTTAATTACAATAATCACCTTTCACCCATTACTGTTGCATCAAAGTTGAGCTTCCGTAAAGCCCAATACGCATTATGCTCTAACTCAATAGGAAGGTGACACGCCTTGCCAAACACTAGGCGATAGGGAGTCATCCCAATGGGCATTTTATAAGCGGTTTGATAAGCCCATAATGCATCATCCAGCTTCGTAAACCAATCTTTTCTGTTAGGATTTACCATTTTCTCCAATATCCTCTTGATTTCTCTATTGGACACTTTAGCTTATCCACTGGTTTGGGGATGATAAGCATTGGCAATCTTATGGGTTACCCCATACTTAGCAAGAAGAGCTTCAAATTGTCTATTGTAGAAATGTGTGCCCTCATCAATAATAATCGCTCTAGGCGTGCCAAATCAAGTGAAAATATTCTTCCGGGGAAATCTTAACACCAACACCACTTTTGCATCATTAGTGGGTAAGGCTGCTGCTTTAACCCACTTAGATATATAATCGATTGCGACTAGGAGTAAGAATTATTGAAGGATGAAGGAAATGGTCCCATTAAATATATTCCTTATACGTTAAAGATTTCAACTACAACAGTATTATTGAGGGGCATTTTGTTACGTTTAGAGATATTGTCAACCCTTTGGCATCTGTCACACAGTAACACAAATGAATGGGCATCTTTCAAGAGAGAAGGCCAATAAAATCCTGATTGAAGTACTTTAAACGCAGTCCAGTCGCCCCCACAGTGTCCTCTATAAGCTGAAGCAAGCAATGGTGAAGTATATTTTGAATTTCTTCTTCGGGTATACACCTTTTCAACATCTTATTTGCCCTTTGCTTAAACAAGAAAGGTTCATCCCACAGGTAATACTTCACATTAGTTAATAACTTCTTTTTTTGTTGGCTCGTTAAGTTTGGAGGAAACACCACTCACTATGTAGTTGACTAAATTTGCGAACCACGATGCTTTCTTTGTGAAAGCAAAAAGATGCTTATTTGGGAAAGACTCGTTAATCACCAAACTATCCCCCTCATTTTGTTGGTGTTCTTCAATCTAGACAAGTGATTCGCCACCTGATTTTTAGTCCCCTTTCTATCGCAGATTAACAAATCAAATTCTTGTGGTAATAGAATCCATCTAATTAGTCGCGATTTTGCATCCTTCTTGGAGATCAAGTACTTTATTGCTGAATGGTTTGTAAATACAACCACCTTTGTCCCAATGAGATATGCCCGAAATTTATCAAAAGCATAAACACCTGCTAAGAGCTCTTTTTTTGTTATTGTATAATTGAGCTGGGCATCCAACATTGTCTTACTTGCGTAATGAATAACATGGAACATCTTATTCTTGCGTTGACCCAAAACTGCTCCAACCGCGAAATCGCTCAAGTCACATGTTAACTTGAAGGGCAAGTTCCAATTTGGGGAAACAATCACTGAAGCTGTAATTAGCTTCATTTTAAATATCTCAAAGGCGTTAAGGCAAGCCTTATCAAACTTAAAAGGTGCGTCCTTTTCCAATAGATTACGTAACGGTTTAGTTATCTTTGAGAAATTCTAAACATATTGATGTTTTGAAATTTTATTGTAGTTATCATTTGAAATAATCTGTGAGGCTATTTAGTTTTTCATATTGACTCATTTCCCAATATGGTATAATTAGTTTTCCTGTTTATAGTTTATCTTTAATTTGTTTGTGGACAAACAAAGATTTAAGTTTGGGGGTATTTGATGAGTGATATTTATGCCTATGTATTGAGTATCTTTAGGCTTGATAATTTATAAATTCTTTAGCATTTCATTTAATTTCTAGGTGTTTTTCTGTTATTGTCACAATTTATATTTTATATTACGTTTAAGTATTTTATGTTAGTTTTATATGTTTTATTCTTATTTTGTAAGTTAGGTTTTTATTATGCTTTTATATGTTTTTATGTTATTGATGTAGGATGTGGTTTTTTTATTTTTTTTATGTGTTTTTATTTCATTTTGTAGGATTTTGGAATAAGAGCTTGGTGGATCAAAGCTTAGAGTGGCCATGTTTAGATTTTCAGCTTGTCATTGTCATGACAGTCACTTGAGGTAACTTTTGACCTTGATCCAGTCAGTATCTCTCAATTCTCAGAACATGAAAGTTGTAGATCTTTTTCTCAACTTTTCGGAACATCTTTAACCACCTCAATTGGAGTTCAAAAGAGAAATTTATGTCCAAAACACTGAAAAAAAAGGTTGACGCAGTCACTATTCCAACAGTAGGTGCCTAGTAAGTGCCGGTGGACAGCAGCATAGTGCACTTAGGCGCTCACTAAGTGCCCGAGTCGCTACTTTTCAGATTTTAGGGTTTTTGACTATAATTTTTGGGGCTTCTATAAATTAAATGAGATGGGGACTGAAATAAGATTTAGTGAGAGAGGGGCAGGCGACCTTAGGGCTTCCAAATCCAATTTGGACATGAATCAAAAGACCCAATCTCTCTAATTTTTGGAATCTAGATAAAGAAGATGAAGAGAAAGCAAGAGCACAAAAAATGGAAGCCATTGATGGATGGAACTTGAAGATTGGAGCTTGTGTGACATAAGTTTACTCTTTTAAACTCTTATTTATCTTTGTATTTAATTATTATTGAAACTCTTATGGATTATGTATTGTAAATTTGTTATCTTCTTACATTGAATCTAAGTTTTATATGAAACCCAATGTTTATATTAATTTGATTTCCTCTTTAATTGGTTGGTACCATATAAGTTGGTTTATCATATTTTGTTCTTCATGTTTAATTGCTTGGCGAACAATTACCTTGGTAACCTATATGAAATTGGAAAACAGATTATAGGTTTAGACCCAAATATGATAACATGAGTTTATGCTTATTCTACTTGGATGATATACATAATTTGTGTATAGGGTGGTGACATACCTATATGCCATGTGAAACCATTGTGACAATTTGATGACACATGCTATGCTTATTTTTCCTATGAGTGAATACCATAATTTGTGTATGGGATAGACATCCATGTGTAACCAATTGAGAATCTGAGCTTAAAATCCTTTCTAATGTTAATTCTCATAAAAATATAGTGAATTATTTAGCTTAGATGTTCTTATTTAGATTTCGTCGAATGGGGTAGGTTTAGATGAGATACGTTTATATGACCATCGAAAGAGGCATATGAATACCAACGAAATCTCGATTAATGATTCATCGTGACCATATAATCAAATAGAGAGTTAGGAGATTTAAAGGAGATATTGGGAGAAGATGTAATCTTAGGTTCATTTATCTAATTGTTAAATTAGTTAATTTCTACTTTCTTTGCTAAATTTATCATCCATTTAATTAAGATTGACTTGATAGAATCGATATTTGAAAAATGTTAGAACTAATTTCTCGTGGGATCGACAACTCTCTTATCATTATATTATTTGTTGACCGTATATACTTGCACGTGATTTGATTCAATCAATCTTCGAAATCAGAACATAACTAACAAAAATAAATAAATAGATTTTAAATAATATTTTCGATTTCGCCCAACAATACTTATTGTGAAGCAAATATCTCAAACTCTCACTGAGTTATGAACTTGACAAAGAAATAAAAAGTAACTTAAGAACAGGAGTATACATTCCTATCTTCGGAAATTGAAGTTGTCGACATCCTTGCTTACTGTCAGTATGTTGAAAAGGAAGTCAAATCTTGACGGTCTATTGCATAAAGCTAATAAATTCTATGATCAACATAAACAACGAACTAGTCAAGCATACAATCCTTATCTTAACAATTGCTGTAAGGACTCTATAACTAAGAACACTATGAATCAATAAATCAATAATGCTAAAATTCAAGCTTGAGGACTATAAAGAAGAAGGTACAAGAATAGACATTCAGAGCAAGGAAGATGAGCAATGTGCCACATACGCAAGTCAGTAGAAATTCATCTGGTAAAATCATATATCAAGACTGGTTTAAGAGCAAACATATGGCAAAAAGTAGATTCGCTATAACTAAGCTAGCAAGGATGATCTAACTGATCTCATCTAAAGGAGGAAAGACTACACTTTTGCATTAGAAACAAGATTCCAGAAAGTTGTCTGCTTATCAAAATAAATGATGAAAAGATGACATTTAGAAAGAAGACAAAGCTCAAACTCAAGACAAACTACCTTCAGGTTTTGTTGATTCAACTTTTCCTCTAAAGAATGAAACAAATTTATGGGCAAACAGATAATATGCTACCTCTTGAAGACACATGCAAATGTTAGTACAGATAAATAATGCTTATTACTACTAAGGATAATATTGTAAGATGATTAACCAAGCTTTTGCAGAACAAAGACAATAGTAAGCAGGATGAATTTCTCTAAAGACAAATGGAACACATTGACCAAATCAATAATTTCATAAAGCTCGTTGAAATATGTGGTTTGAATTAATCACTTGTATGATTAACAACATCAAATTCTGTAACTGAAAGAATACAAGAAAGGTGCTGGCATTGCAGAATGCAGAATAAACAAAAGATGCACGAAGTGAAAATTGTCAAATGATATCAAAATCAACTTTAGATGCTAGTTACAATGATGCTAAGAATCATTGCACTCAATCGCCTTAAAATCAGTCAACTGATCATGGGTTTGTCTTGCTCTATTCTCAATATGATCTTTGTTATGATTGCTATATTGACATGCAGTATTGAGTTTAACATATGGACACATAGTATCTTTATGTGTTGAATGATAATGTGCTTGCCATAGTGATATCCATGCATAAAACTAAATCAATGTTGTGACATCAAAGTTGGTAAAATAAGTCTGTTTTGTGGCACCCAAAAATGTCAACCCATGCTAATTGTAGAACACTAGACAGTACGTTGACAAGGATGATTGTTGAGCATTAACTAATTCATGAAGCCAAAATTAAGAAATGTAAAGTAAAACTCTAATCGTAAAGAAAAATTGTTCGAAGAAACTAAATTCGTTAAATGCACTCTTTACAATGATAGAATAGTCCAAAATAACGAAAAAGGGCCAAATGGAAACCTATCAAAGACTAAAAAGAATTAAATGAAAATCTGCCAACATCTGAAGTAAAATAAAAAAAATGTGTAAAGGTCATCAGAAAACTCACAGGTTATTTGACCCTATAATTAATAGATAATTGACTTTCAAATCATAGGATGAGTGTCCACCTCGAGCACAAAGCCAATGACTATTATGAACATATTTTTCCAAATGATCTATTTTTCGGCAAAAAGTCTTTTCAACTTCTAAGTTAATAACATAGTTTACTCAATGATCGTCACTAACAAATGAATAATTGACCTTTCCGTTCTCACTACCTCAATATAACAATGTGTATTTTTACTCAAATGATACTCAAATCCTTCTTAGTTATTTTGAAACCTATGTCCATTCCCCAAACCTTCTCAAACACTGTCATATGATCGGGGTTTGTGCTACTTCTATATGAAAAGAAAATCGATTAATTTACTAGAAGAATGGTTAGAAGCATCGAAGTACTGATCACCCACTGTGAATCATGACATAATTTGAAAAAAGAATTGTGGCATCAATCCGAACGTGCCAAATCCGATTTCACTCAAGTGAAATTCGAACATTGATTCATTGTCATCCCTGAATTGTGCTCTACAGTTCATACTCTTGGCATCAAGTTTCCATATCACATAGAAGGAGTATTCCCCCATGCTAATGTGTCTAATGATGATGCAATTAGCTGGACTGGAAGGGTTTTAACGATCATGACAAGTCCAGTCATTAAGGGGGAAGGCTGAAAGCTAGAAGGAGGAAAGAGAGAGGCGTGTGTTGAAGCCCCACCTCTCCTAAATCTAACCTTCTAAGCTATTGAAATTTGGGTCTTCAACCCAGTTGAAGACATCAATCTAGATGATTGTGACGCCCCCAAATTCGGGTTCCAAATACCCGGATCCGGTCATCACGATCCAATACAAACATTCACCTCTAAACAACATACAATAACTAAATGCGGAATAATAAACATATATTGTTCATTCAAAAGGTGTTACTAGTCCCAAGATACGATAATCTTACACAAAAGTACACAAATACCCTTAATAAAGTACTTAGGGTTTATATTAGATAACAGTTAATTTAATTAACTACAGGACTGCATCTCGAAGTCTATTACTTCATCTTTCCTTTACCCTTGTTCTTTCCCGAAGTCTCGGGTTGCACTGCAATAAGGTTTCATGATATAACAAGAGTGAGCAACTAGTTTGCTCAACAAGTTTAAATAACAACAAGAAACAATATATCATGAATGAAAGGGAATAGCTGAACAATTCAATAATGTGAATAACATAAGCAAGAATAATAATTTGCTTTTAAAATTAGGATAGTCAAATAGACTATGAACTATAAATATCCACTGGAGTCAATAGCAGGTTGACCCAATGGTTACTACCAGAAATATGTACCCGAGAGGATCAGCCTCAGTACAATATGTGTATGCATAACATTTAATTTTCGTACTTTGTACCTGATATTAGATACAGGGTACTCCCCTATAATAGAGGGGTGTTCATAATAGTCTAAGAATCCGCATCTTCAATGATTTGGGTAGCTTTTAAAATCTTTAACATAAATGTCTAGCCGAACAATGACTTAGACTTACTTTGATTAGTTCTTTAAACAGTAGAACAATAAATAAGGTACAAGTCAAAGACTGTACAATATCAAGTGCATCAAGTGCGAATAACAACAATATCGATGTGGAATAATTGTAAAGTAATTAAACCACTCAAAGCATGCTTGGAAATAACAGTTCAAGCTCAAATAAATAATTTGCTCAATGAAATGAGTTTAGAGATAAGGAACTTGTATGTCTGCTCAGCTACAATTAATGTTTAGCTTTAACTAACTGGCTTTGAAAGACCTAACATTAATCAAGTCGGTCTAACGATTAGTACTGCGTATACTGGCACGTTTGTACGCTTACCAAAGAAAAACTTATCTATTAAATAAGTCTAACACATAACACACAACTCGATGTACTATCATTAATCCTATAGACACTTAATTGATCTTAGGGTAATGATTTAATTAGTTAATAGTATTTATCTTAAGTATTAAACACTTATTAAACCCTTAAACAATTTATTTATAATTGTTTAATTTAATTATTTTTATTTCGCTAACACTATCTTCTTTTCATTACTATGAATTAAATAGTAATTAATTAATTACCCTTAGTTATTATTTAATAATAAATTATTACATTATTAATCTCATTTGTCTTTAATATTAATTAAATAATAATTATTTATTTATTTATCCCTTTTTTTATTGATTAAATAATAAATAATTAATTTAATAATGTATTTGTCTTTAATAATTATTAAATATTAATTAAATAATTATTATTTATTTATTTATCCTTATTTATTATTTTATATCATAAATAATAAATTTAATTCTAATTGCATTTAATTATTATTTAATATTAATTAAATATTAATTAATTATTTATCTATCCTTATTTATTATTTAATATTAATTAAATAATAAATAATTAATTTATTAACCCTATGTTTCCTTAATTATTATTTAATATTAATTAAATAATAATTAATTATTTATTTCTCTTTATTTATTATTTAATATTAATTAAATAATAAATACTTAATTTATTAAAGTTTATATTAATTAAATAATATTTAAATGAGTAATCATCATTATTTATTACTTAATCTTACATAAATAATAAATAATTAATTTATTAACTTAAATACTCTTTAATCATTATTTAATACTAATTAAATAATAATTAATTACTTAATTCACTCTATTTATCACTCAATCTTAATTAAGTGACCAATAGTTAAACTAATAACAGTAAATGTATTTAATTATTAATAATTATTAAATAATTAAATACACTTAAACAATACCTAAGTAGTTTAATCGTCCATTAACATGCATAAAAAAAATAATTAATTATGATTTTTAATGATTAAATGGATTTAACATTTTGCTATTTTCGGATTTCATGGACAGATTTGGGGTCCCGAGCGGAAACTTATATAATTTGAGTTCTACAACTCCGATTGACCTCTAGTCGGTCTTGTTAGCTTCGTATCTTCTTAAACTACAATTTCCTATCATCGGATCATTTATTTGGACAAGGCTTGGCCACTGAAAGTGGCCAAACAGCCGACTGCCAGTGAGCTGTCTCCAACAGCGGGGTGTTTTCTTAGAAAATTTGTAACTTGCTCATTTTAAATCGGTTTTTAGTCAATCCACTTGGAAAATCTTCATATCTTATGGATCTATCACCCGGAGTTGACGGATCATGATTTCGACTTACGGATCGTGAACAGTAACTCCAAACAGCCGACTATCATGCACAGTCTTATCACAGTAGGTGTTTTTGGTAGAAAAAACATAACTCTCTCATTTTAAATCGGATTTAGGTCAATCAAGTTGGAGGATCTTCGTATTTAAAAGTTCTATCTCCCAGAGTTGACAGATCACAAATCCGATTTACAGATCGTGAACAGTAACTCCGGGAGCGGACTGTCAAATTTTTGGACTTTCCGGTAAACTTGATTTTCAAAGTTTAAACATATTTTCCAACATTAAAACTTATAAAACATAAGTTAAACTCATGATAACCTATATAAATATACATAACATGATTTTAATTGTACAATTTATTATGTTAATATTTTTAACATAAAATGGAAAGAAAAAGTAAAACTAGGGTTTTAAAAGAAATGAGGATTTATACCTAGATTTGGTGGCTATTTTTCTTTTTCTTCCAAAGTAGTTGATAAGGCTTGAAGGCATGAACAATCCAAGCTCCTTCTCTTTTTCTCCCAAATATTTTGCTCACAATTACTTTCTTACTCTCTCAAGCTCTCTCTCTAAACTTCTCAACACTTAGAATAAAATGAAGTAAACTTCTTCTTCATTTCACTTAGCTCTATTTATAGATGAGCAAAATATACAAGCTACATAATATCCAAAGGTTTTTATTTTTTTATTTTTATCCTAACATCATTTCTCTTCACATAGTACCAAAGTGGTTGAGGATTTTGTGGAAAAAGCTACACAAGGCTCAAGAACAAGCAACCAAAAAAAAAAAAAAAATATTAACCCATATTGCTATCCATTCCAACCGGCAATCTATCACCCACCACCATGTTGCTCAATTAATTTTCCTTTGAAAATTTACTAAGGAAGGAAAAGTAAAAGACTACACCATGCTTCCAAGTAACCACTCCTTTATTTAATCAAACAATAAATAATATATAAAAAAAAACACACAATGACATCCATTCCTACATGCACGCGGCTGATGGTTTTTTTTGTCCCACAATCATAGTCACTAGCCCACTTTTTAAATAAATAATAGCTTAAATTAAGTATTTTTCAAGTGGGCCAATCATTGGGCTTTAATTTAAAATACCAATTGGGCTCCTATTAAATTGTTTGGGCTACTAAATTGTTAAATTTTATTATTCTCCACTTGGGCTACTAATTGACCCATGTCGGGCTAATTTAATAATTTACACATTAATTATTCAATCTATGATTAAATAAATAATTAGATTGAATAAATAATTAAATATTCTAACCCATTAGTATTAAATTACTAAATGGACTAATAAATATTATTATTAATATTTCACATTATTTACATTAATTAATAATCATATTAATTAATTTATTATATTTAATTAACTCATTATATACAATTTAATTGAATATTTAATTAATAGCAAACTTATCAATTATTTTGATATTAAAACTTTATGGTTTGTTCACTAATTTAAATAACATATTAGTGACCCCCTTTAATTAATTTTAGTAATTAATTACATAATCATTTAATCACATAATTAATTAATCACATAAAAAGATTTAAATAATTTCGTAAAATTAACTCGTCGGAAATTAAATTAATAATTTAATTAATAATGACGTGGAAATTCTAGGACATTACAATGATGCTGACTAAAAGGGGGAGAAAGAAATATAAAGAAAAGAAATATAAAGAAAAGGATAAAGGGCTGAAACTGAGGGAGAAAATTGAATTTGAAATGTAATAGGGGGAGAAAAGAAAATCTTTGTAATTATAGTATAATTAAATAAAAAGTTTATTTTCGTTATACAAATTTTCACTGTATATTACTTGCTTATTAAGTTGGCTGTTTACTGTTTGATTCCTTATGATTATCGAACAATCGAAGTGCATGAATTAGGGTTTTGTTATCATCAAATAGGGGGAAAATGTTAGTGCATACAATTAAATGATTTGATGATGATTGTATAGATGATAATGTTAGTGCATATAGTTAAATGATTTGATGATGATTATATAGATGTTCGTATAATTGAACTAGATGATGGGAGAATATTAGATGCATGATAATGATTTGATGATTATCGTTAAGTTAATTCTGATCGTATAGTAATTGATGTTCGTATAAGTTCAAAAACTGCAAAATGATTATGTTAGGAAAATGTACAGTCCTTATAAAAGAACATATTGTACAAGAACTTAGAGCTAATGTAAATAATAATATATATTTGTAAAGTGTAACTTTTATAAAGTCCCTAATAATTAAATCAATGTACAATGACTTAATTTAGAAAAAAGATCAAACTTGTTAGGTTGATCCACTAATAAAAATTTTTGTATAGAACCTCGCAAGATTGCATAGCAACAATAGATCGTTTGAAAGAAGATTGGATTTTGGAGCTAAGTCAGAATAGCATTGTTCAGAAATCGCAGAGCAAGACACGGTCAAGAAGGAGATCGTGAAGTATGAAGAACAGTACTATCAAAGATCAAGAAGCACAAGTACTGCTGATCATAAAAGCATAAGGCGAGTTCACAGAGATCATTCTAAAGTACATGATAAAGATCAATTGGTAGAGTAACACAAGAACGCTACAAGAAAGGAAGTTCGCATAGGAGTTCCAATCGTAAAGGAAGTTCAAGATCATATGACAAAGCCAGTTCGTATGATGAAGATTTGATTGCAAGTTTAACTCAAAATCGTATAGTAGCAGTCAGTACAAAGCAAAGAGTTGATCATCGAGATGGGAATTAAGATTGCCAAGCAGAATTAATTGAAATGATTTGATGAGCAAGTTGCAGAATTCGTGTCGGATTGCATGATTCATTAATGAAGTCAAGATGCATAGCTACAAGAAAGATCGGAGAACAGACAAAAGTATAAAATTATAACTCACTCTTAAGAGCAAGTCAGAATAGTCAGTTTGTCAAGAATAAGTATAATAAGCCTGTGATAGTAGTCTCATCAAGAAAATTATTGAGGGAAGAAAAATACGATCGTACGGTTCAGAGCAAATCTCAAGATCGTTGAGTAAGAAGCAAACTAAAGGTTCGTTAAGAAAATCACTAAGGACATAATGGAGAATGACAAGAGACCATGTGCTAAGCAGTGAACTAACAAAACAGAATGTTTAAGCATAATGGTGATAAGGTCAAACACATTTCTAAGAAGAAGAAAGGAAAAAGTAAATCAACAGTTCTGAAGACATAAATGATTAAGGGAGAGTTGTTACGACAATAAAAAATCAAAGAACAATTAAAGACACTAGAGGAGATAAGATAATAAGACAACTCTATGCGATCTCTATAGTGCCAAATGACCATAATGCAGATTGCAGAGTCAAAACCTAAGTGGAATCACTATAACGTGTGATTAAAGTATTGCGATTAAAGAACTCTTCACTATAAAAGTCTAAAGTCAACCAAAGCTGAACATATGTCAGTAGATGAAGAATGCTGAATAAGACTATGTGAAGGTTAAAAATCATGAGTTTCTAATCAATAAAGTAAATTAATGAAAAAAGATCAGTTGAAGGATCAACTTATAGAGCTAGGGTATTAAGACAAGCACAAGAGACATCAAGAAGAAGAAAGGTGTAAAGATCACGAAGAAGTGAAAAAACACAATAAAGAATCCACAAAGGAAGCTCGAAGATCGCAAGGGAGTTCATAATCCATTGCTACATCAAGATCGAAAGACAATTCAGAATCGTATTACTACATAAAAATCGCATTGCAAGTTCAGAATCGTATTATAAGCTGATTCGTGCTGCAAACTTTGCTCGAAGAGTGGAAGCTGTCAGAATTCTGACAATGTAAACATCATAAGGTGAAGGGCTAGATGCAAATCTTTCCAAGTCAGTGTTAAAATCTGAAGTTCAGAAATGCCTATCTACTGGATGCTGAAAATCAATCAAAGAGTTACTATGTTTGGAAACATGATAAGAGGACACAACTGAAAGACAAAATCATACAAAAAAGAGCTCAGATCATATTAGAAAAATAAAATCATACAAGAGAGCTGAGACAATATTGTAAAGATAAAATCTCATAAAAAAGCTCAGATCATATTGGAAAGACAAGATCGTACAAAAAAGCTTAGACCGTATTATGAAGACATGATCGTATTGAAAAAAGAAGAGCGTATAAGAACGCAATCTTATTGAAGTTGTGATCGTATTATCTCTACTATACGATTGGTTCATTTTTTATGATGAAAGCTGACAAACTACTTAAAGTGGACATGTCACAGATTGAAGAGCCCAATGCAATATTTCTCTCTTAATCAAAGTTAAAATATGGGAATTAGAACGTAATAGTGTCTACCTGCTAGTTTAATTTTAAAAATATCAACTGACCGTTAGATGCTTATCAAGAGAAGATATACAGTATGATATCATCCACGTGATTACCATTTTTCGTATAATGCAAATGAAGACAGAGCCGAAAACAAACTGACATTTACCATCAAATGTCAAGATCAGAGATCTTCAAAGATTGACATTGAGATCAAAGTAATGGTTACTTTTCAACGGCATTTCAGCATATCTCTCTCTATAAATATAAACTCTCATTTACGAGAAAAAGTAAGAGGGGGGGGGGGGGAGCAAAAACAAAAGGGAGAAAGAAAGAGTGAACTGAACCTCTGAATCGTAAAGTTGAAAAGAGAAAATAGAGAAGAAGATGATTGATATGTTAGACACATACACATCAATAACCCAAAGTTAAGACATACTTTGGAGGATTAATCAAGAGTGATTTCAGAAATCAGAGCATAAGAAAAGAAGACAGATTAAAAGGCTCCAGAGAGTAAAGGCATGAAGGAATCGCTCAGCTGCTAAGTTCTATCAGATGAGAAGAACTTAATGCCAACTTAGCAGCACATCAAACATCTTTATCAACAATAGCAAAAAGACGAGACTTAGTGACTCACCTGAATCTGAGTGAATTAGACCCTATGTGTGATGGACTTAGTGTCCGATTGTGGTGGTTCTGAGTGAACCAGGTCTTAGTGACTGAAATGCAGACTTAGTGACTTGAAGAAACCTTAGTGGTTCAGATGTGACAGATCTTAGTGATTTGACTGTAATGTGCAAAATTGTCCTTTGTGGATTCCTTGTCAGAAGTGCAGAAGAGTAGAGTATGAGATCTTTATGCTCCGAAACACTTAAAATTCATGTGTCCTATCTTATATTCTTTAATGCCTTACATTATAACTATCCTAACTTCATTTAACTGCTTTATCATTTGCAATAATATTTCAGTAGCCTAATTTAAAATAGAGTTGACCTTTTACAATCTTTGATCAAGAAGGAGTTTTATCAAATTAACTATTCCATTGTAATTACTAAGTAAATAATTTGATAAAAGAAGTTTTAAAGGAAAACAAAAGTACTGTGATCTATTTAACCTCCCATTCTAGATCACCTTTCTGCTATCAGGGAACCAACAAATATGATTGTTGAGTGTTTTTATTCTATGTGGCGAAAACACGTGGTAAAAGTTATTTTTGGCTTAAGTGTAAAAAAAAACTATTTTTTTGGCATGATCATGACCATCGGTGTTACAAATGATGGAATCCCGATGATAAATTTTAAATTAGAAAAAATATTAGACATTATTGTCTATTTGACTCTCCTAATTGATTGTTCATTTCGTTACAGTTATTTGTTAAAGGCTCATGATGTCGAGCATTTTCTAAATATCTGATTTTATCATTGTTGAAGGCTAATGATAACTTTTTATTTTTATTTTTATCATAGTCATGATATTTCTTACTGAGATATTTGAGCTCACCCTTATGTTTTCCTATTTTCTTTCAAGAAATAATAATGTAGCTGAGGCTAACGGGGAGAACATGAGAATGTAGTGATAGTCCGATTTAGACGTATAGCTATAATACTCACAAAGTTGTAAAATAGTGTGTCAATAATTATAGTGAGGATTTAGTGACTTGCAAGTAATTGTGGATTGTAAAAAGTAATTGAGTTTACTCTTAATTAACCATAAGGTTAATAATTACAATCAATAAGAGAAGAGAGGCTTGACCAAGAAAAAGAAAGTTTAGAGGGGTTAAGTTATAAAATTAAAAATTTAGGAACTATATATATGTGGAAAGATAACTTGACTCCTTCATTTTCACCAACAAAAATTTCAAGCCAAGAGAGGCAAAGCTAGAGGAGAGAGAATCAGCTGGTGAAGAGGGAAAAGGAGAGGAAAGCAAACAAACCTTAAGCAAGAAGAAAAGGAACGAAAAGCAAGCATAACTAAATAGGTAAAACCCTAAATATACTTCAATCTATATATTATCTAAAAATGTATTTCTTTTTTAAGACTTATAAAATTTAAAGCATGATTAGACTTATTTTTGTCATGTTAATAATATACAACCATGGACCATGAAAGAAAAATTAAGAGTATGAAGGAAATAAGAAATGAAACTTGAAAATTGCTATAAAACCCTAAATCTGGATTGTTTTTATAAAATACATAACTATTAATGTACAATGAACATAAGCATGAATTTTTTAGGGTATGTACTGCTGTGAGTTAGCTAACTACTATGAAAAATTGAGACCTTAATTCCTTGTAAATTATTTATTATGAATTTTACAAATAGACTGGTTAGATTACGCAACTCCCTGGTCATGATGATGTTTCTGGACTTGGAGGCTTTAGAAAATTCTGAAAATTTTATGACAGATCCATCATAATATAGAGAGGCTCACGTCCGAAAAAAGGGCTCAAACAGAATTGTATAGAATTAATTAAAAATAAAAAAAATCTTAAAATTTAAAACCTAAAAACAAGAATAGTTTGAGTTCAGTGAATCATTTGGATCTGAAATTTTAGGTGGAGACTCTATGTGATGGGAGTAAGATATAATTTTTGTATTTAAAATTGAATTATAAAAAATATTATAATTTTGAAGATAAATGACACTGAAATAAATAGTAAATATGATTGAAAAAATTTGCAAAAATTACAAAAAAGCTAATATATATTAGGTTAAGAGAAATTAATAAAATAAAATTTGAAAAGGGGTCTGATGTAGAAAATAAGAATTAAGAAATTGTGAAAAATTTAATTAAAGTGAGCAAAAAAAGATGTAATAAATTTTTACTGGTTAATATACGTTAAAATGAAGATTATATGTTTAAGTTAATGATAAGACCAAGTTTTGAAAGTGGGATTATAAAAAGGGAGTAAGAAGACACTTAAAAATGAGTTTACAATAATCGAAAATACAAAAAGGGGTTTACGGGAAGTTACCGACGGTAACATATAGTATTAACAAAGAAGTTAATATATCAATCCTCATGAATGGTGTAGATTATCTTTGGGAGGAAATAATTGACTTAAGTGAGAGACGAACAAACGTATCAGGCAATTTCCCCCACTATGTGCTATTGTTTTTGTTTGTTTGTTCGAATCGTATTGTTATCCTCATTTAAATTATGAAAATTCATTTATATTCATATGATGTTTAAAGTAAAGAGTTAATGTCATTTACTTTTGACCAAACTCTATTGTCCAAGCTAATTCCTTTGTTAAATGATTATTTGTTGAGATATCAAATCGCAATAAATTTTTTAGAGAGAGTTTATTATTCCAAATCAAATTATTTTGGGGCAGATTTCTAATATTTTTAATTGAGTTGAACAATCCTAAAATATAAGGAAATATTATGATATGGTCGAATTATCGACATGATGCTTTAAATACAACGTGGAGATGATGTTAAGCGTAAGATGAGGTATTATTTGGCTAATCATCTATAATACTCTATGAAGAGTTTGCATTCTTTGTGACTGTAGAACATTATGGAGAGTTTTTAGTCTAACACAGAGGCCGAACTATGTATATAGTTGGGGGGTGCCAACATAGAGGCAGAACTATGTATATAGTTGGGGGTGCCATGGCATCCCCAGAGTTTTGAAAATCTTATGTTATATATATATATATATATAATTAAATACATGTTTTATATATTTTCAGTTATGAATATCAGCAAAATTAGATTTCGATCTAAGATGGAGGATGATTTTCTATTTTTATATATAATTTTGGCACCCCCTAAAATAAAATCCTGCATCTGCCCCTGCCATAACAAATAGTAACCTAGATTATCAAATTCTATAGCCCATTTCTTATATCTATACTACCCATTTCAAACACTAATAGTAAATCACAACAACATATATCTTATTTAAATACTGTTAATTACTAAAATTGTGTTCTAAAGCATTTTGTAATAAATCCCAATAATATAACTAATGCTTGTCATACAATTAGGTCTAAAATTAATTGGGTCATACAGATTTGTAAATAAATTTTCGAAGGGAGAGAGTTACCGTAATGGGTCTTTCCACAACAGGTGCAAATCCGTAAATCTTTATAATTTGTAGTCTTGAGTTCGTTTTTAATATATCAAGAACAAATAATTGAATTTTTTGGCATAATCGGTATAATATGAACACTCGAAAGCAACTTGAAAAATCTCATAGACAACCAACAAACATTCAGATCCGTGGAAGAAGTATTGATGGCAGCAGAGAAAACTGTATCACAATAAAACTGATGAGAGAGCGTTGGTTAGATATGTTAATATTAGGGATAAAATTTTGTAATTTTACATTTGAATTTAAAGGTAATTTGGTAAAAAAGAAATTTCATTTTATTATAAGTTGAGAAGTTGATTTGAAAAATATTTAAGTGATGATTCTAGCTTTTAACTTTTTTATGCATTGAGGCACTTGTACTCAGCTTCTGGCTTTTGGACCCTAAACCGAACAAATACTACTCATGTAACTTTTCAAAAGTTAGAAGTTTTTAAAGAAAAAATCTGAAATAAGTTGTCTTACTAGTAATGCACACAACACCTCGGAATTTCTGCTCCATGTTTATTCAGCGATCCAAACTATCACTGAAACTATTTTTAGGTTAGCAATTTCACAATTGTTTTGAAAATAAAACTAGATTTATCTATTTTCGTTATCTGTTTAAGTTTAATAGGAAAGATAATGACACAATCCTTATCATGTCTACATCGAAGGGGGTTGAGACTTATGATCTCCAAAGCTTTATGGATTGATTCAAAATAATTGGGATGAATATAATTAAAGGAGGATTAAAAGTTGAGCTGGACCTAAAGTAATTAACATAATTCAAGCATTGTTGGACCAACTAATCAGCAGCTCATCAAGCTTTAGTTCAGCAGCCCAAAAACAAGACAATGCGGCAGTTCAGGGCGCAAAGTAGCAATGGGAACTCAGCTGATTAAGGCGTAAGGAGAGAGAACGCATATGCCAAGAACAACATCGACTACATATCAATAGAGAACAACTTTCGCATATTGTTCTTCATTCTGTATATCTACACAAGAGTATACTATTAACTTTAGAATTTTAGATTTGTGATTTGATTTATTCCTTGATTTTTATATATGTTTGGTAGAGAGAGAGGAATAGAAATTAGAGGAAGAAAGTGATATAAATATTTAGAAAGAAAATTTTGTGACTTTTAGAAATAATAATATTTTAAAGAAAAATTAAAAAAATAATTTTTTCGTTACAACAGAGAATGTGGAAAACCCACATATATATATATATATATATAAATTTATATTTATGTTCAAATTTGATATATGAGCTAGCCCATATCTATTTATGACCGCCCATTTATGACCCATTCAATTTGCAACTTATTTAAACTCAACTCATATATAAGTGAAATCCATTTAAGTCCTCCCAAACCCATCCAAATCTGCCCATTTACTGGGTCTATTTCTACTAAACATATTTTCTAAGTTGCATCATTAATTTACTTACCTGGTAGTAGTATTGAATTCGTCATATTAAATTTTATATTATTAGTATTATTATTATTATTATTCACTGAGACATACGTGATACATGTGGCCAAAAAAAGGTTCTCTAAAAAATATTTAACTAATTGTTAATATGTGTGTTTGTGTGTGTACAAACGTATGAAGGATTAAAAATTATAACTTTCAGACATGTTAAATTAAAGAGACGCTTTGGATTTTGACAAAATTGGGTTATGATGCAATTTTTTCGTCATTCAAAAGAAAAACTATTGATAATTATTTGTGGTTTCAAGAAACAACATCCCTAAAAATTTAGAAGGAAGAATTCGAAGATCCAGTAGTAACAAACAAACAATTAAAAAAAAGACCGAAAAAGGAAGGAGAAAAAACAATTTGAGGAAGGGAGCAGAGTAAGATTAAAAAGGATCATAATAATCTAGTACATCAGTGGAAGTTGGACAATAAATTTATTAGCAATTGTAGTTATACCATAAGTCTCACTATTTAATGAAAAAAATTTAAACAAAAGCATATAAAGAAAATGGATTCGATTAGTATGAAGTTAACTTCATGGTAAGTTGAACAATGGACTAATACAGTATTGACACGCAAGCCGGTGGTGTTCTCTCTTTCTGTGTGTCAGCACTGTATTGGTCAATTGTCCAACTTATCATGTAGTTAACTTCATGCTAACCGAATCCGAAGAAAAGTAAATTAAAATTATTGACTGCCACCGGTATGTGTAAAATAAATTGGTGCTTCAATTATATATATATATATATATATATATATATATATATATATATATGTGTGTGTGTGTGGGGAATGATCCATAGCAAGCGTTTGCTATGGACATTATTCCAGCAAATGCATATTCAACCGTTGAAATAATGATTTTAATGGATAAGATGGAGTCCCACCCGCTATCTAAGATAACGGGTAGGGAAAAAAAAAAATTCAATCAACCCGTCATCTAAGATAGCGGGTGGGAATAAAAAAATAAATAAATTATTTTCGCAACCCGTCGTCTAAGATGATTGGTGGAGTTTTTTTTTTTTTTTTTTTTTAAACTAAGTTTAACAAAAAAAAAATTTAAAATCAAAAAAATTCTCACACATCATCTTAGTTGACGGGTGGAGTTTTGTTAAGTTTTTATTTATTTATTTATTTATTTATATAAATATAAGTTTAACAAAAAAAAAAAAAAAATCTCACCCGTCACCTTAGTTGACGGGTGGAGTTTTGTTATTATTATTATTTTTTATATAAATATAAGTTTAACAAAAAAAAGGGAAAATCGCACCCGTCACCTTAGTTGACGGGTGGAGTTTTGTTAATTTTTTTTTTATTATATAAATATAAGTTTAAAAAAAAAAAAAAAAAAAATCTCACCCGTCACCTTAGTTGACGGGTGGAGTTTTGTTAAGTTTTTTTTTTTTTTTTTTTTAAAAAAAATATAAGTTTAAAAAAAAACAAAATTCCCACCCGTTATCTTTGTTAAACTTAGATTTAAAAAAAAAATAAAAACTTAACAAAACTTCACCCGTCAACTAAGATGACAGGTGGGAATTTTTTTGATTTTGATTTTGCAAATCGTTGAAATAATGATTTTTTTTTATTTAAATATAAGTTTAACAAAAAAAAATTAAAATAAAAAAAAATTCCCACCCGTCATCTTAGTTGACGGGTGGAGTTTGATTTTTTTTAATTTTTTTTTTTTTTAAATCTAAGATAACGGGTGTAATTTTTTTTATTTTGATTTTTTTTTTTGTTAAACTTAGATTTAAAAAAAAAAAAAAAAAACTTAACAAGACTCCACCCGTCAACTAAGGTGAAGGGATGTGATTTTTTTTTTTTTTAAACTTATATAAAAGAAAAAAAAAAAAAATTAACAAAACTCCACCCGTCAACTAAGGTGACATGGGGGATTTTTTTTTTTGTTAAACTTATATTTATAAAAAAAAAAAAAAAAAAAATTTAACAAAACTCCACCCGTCAACTAAGGTGACGGGTGAGATTTTTTTTTTTTGTTAAACTTATATTTATATAAAAAAAAAAAAAAAAAAAAAAAAAAAAAAAAAAAAAACTTAACAAAACTCCACCCGTCAACTAAGATGACGGGTGAGAATTTTTTTGATTTTGAATTTTTTTTTTGTTAAACTTGCTTTAAAAAAAAAAAAAAAAAACTCCACCCGTCATCTTAGATGACGGATTGTGAAAATAATTTATTTTTATTTTTATTCCCACCCACTATCTTAGATGACGGGTTGATTGAGAATTTTTTTTTCTTACCCGTTATCTTAGATAGCGGGTGGGACTCCATCTTATCCATTAAAATCATTATTTCAACAGTTGAAGATGCATTTGCTGGAATAGTGTCCATAGCAAACGCTTGTTATGAATCATTCCCATATATATATATATATATATATATATATATATATATATTTGTGTGAAACGGATGAAGTATTGTTCTAATTTCACAAAAAAATAAAATTAAATAACTGTAAATCAAATGCAAGCCAAATAATTAAAAAAAATATTAATTAATTAAATATGTTATAAACACGGGAGATTAATTAAATCAACATAGCATCGATATGATATCTAAGACAGCAAACATGCAATACGCTTCTCGTGTTTGCCACTATTCCTACTGCTTCAAGTTACTTGAAGCAATTATCATTAGTGATGATGAGGTTGCAAATCTTGATGGAAGAGATCATTGTGAAAACCACCAACGGGCAACTATTAACTGTTCAAGATGTTGATGCTATTATGATCCGCTTCAATATCTATTACTGTCATCATATGGAACATGTGGTTGGGATATCAATCCCCAATATGATACGAGAATTTGAGGAGTTTAAATGGGTGTTTTGGGCTAAGTATACTTAAGTGATTGAGTATCAAAACATGGGTTTTCTCATGCACATATGGTGGTGGTACTAGATGACAGTGATAAGTTGTGCACCCTGATGAATTGGATGACATTACTAAGAGCTAAAATACCTACCAAAGATGAAGAGCGTGAATTTTACAATACTGTCTTGAAGCATATGATTCATGGTCGTGTGAAGGAATACAATCACGAGTCTCATGTAGGAAAAATGGAAGATATAAAAGAAATTTTCTAAAACCTTTTGCTACATGTACCACACAAGGAAATGATTCGTATCCAATATATCTTAGGCGTGATACAGGTGTTTCTGTCCCCCCTTAGTAACAATGAAAACGTTATGGTTGATACCAGGTGGGTTGTTCCATATAATGTGTGGCTGCTTTTAAAATATGATTGTCGCATCATTGTTGAAATATGTAGCAGCTATCAAAGTGTGAAGTACTTATACAAGTAAGCATACAATGGTTCGGATCGAGTTTCTCTTGAGGTACGTTTCGCTCAGGTTCAAATTATGGTGAACTCCAACAATTTATTGATGCACGATTGTTTGTGCTCCAGAGGCTTTGTGGAATTTTTTTTTAATTCCCAATGAATAAAATATATCCTTCAGTTGTCAAGTTGTACGTACATCTGAATGTTGAATGTTGATCAATCGTCTGCATATATGTCGATTATGGGAGCTATTGAACGTATTTTTACCAAGTATAGTTGAGGAGATTGAAGACATTTTTGACACAGCAGCTATCATTCAATATGCGCTCGCAATTGTAGTTACCCCAGAAGATCTCAACTCTGTTCACAAGCTGAATGTTGATCAATCATCTGCATATATGTCGATTATGGGAGCTATCGAACTAAGGAGAATGCAATATTTTATGTTGATGGGGCAGAGGAATTGGGAAGACTTATCTCTATCATGATCTGTTGGCAATCTTGAGAAGTAGTGGTCACATTGCAACCGGCTACTGCAACGTCTGATACAGTAGCAACAATTTTACCGAGTGGAAGAACAACACATTAATTCTCGATTTAAAATTCCAATAAAATTAAATGCATCAAGTATGTGTCCAATTAGTAAGCAGTTGAATCTTGCCAAATTGATACAAACAGTAACGACTACTTTTTTGGGATGAAGCTCCAATGACGCACCAACATGCATATGACAGAACATTACGGGATATTATAGGATGTGACTTACCTTTTGGTGGAAAAATAGTTGTTCTAGGAGGAGATTTTCTACAAGTTCTTCCTGTTGTTGTACAATGTACTAAATGGCAACTTAGTGATTTTGCTCCGAGTGGGTAAATAGATCGTCATAATTATGGAGTTTTCACCATAAATGTAGTATATAAAGTTGTTCTTTTTCTTTCTACATAACCTTATCACTGAGATCAAGTAATAATAAGATAATCGTAATTTTTTAAAATGATAATTTTCTGTAAAAAAAATTTAAAAAAATTATTACCTTTATTGCAATATAAATAAGTAGACACTAAAGTTTCTTGAAATGAATATTCAATTTAAGTCTTTAATTCTAACTTAATTTAATTTTATATCCAGGAAATGAACATGGTTCCAACAAGTTTTTTCAAATCAAGGGTAATCAAGAAACAATAAATTGTTTGCAAGAGCATATACATTTGTGGGATGTTGGGATGTTTGGCGTAAGGGAGTATAGACCACCGGGAATGATATTTCCATATTAATTTCCATAGTTTTTTTTAGTACTTTGGTTATATTCTTTTCCAATGTAATGACTTTGACGTATTTTAAAAATAATATAAATTACAAGAAATCATGTCATTGCTCTTGGGTGGCATCGTACGGCCATTTTAATGGTTTATATTTAGGAAGGATTGTAACGCCACAAAATCCGGGTACCTTATACCTTAAACTTGGTACGTCACGATACATCATCTTCATACATGTTCTATAACTAATGCGAAAAATATAAACATAAATTGTTTATTCTACAACATTTCCCAATGCTTCTAACCTTAACTACATATATACCTTTAGATTTATAAAAGGTTTACACAATTAACTTATATCATACAACAAATTAGTTATCATGCATAAAACTATAATCTTGTCTTTTGCTTCTGTCTCCGTCTCTCCTCGAACATTTGTATTATTCTGAAATTTGTTATCATGATATAGCAAGAGTGAGCAACGACTTTGCTCAGCAAGTTTAAATACAATAACGATATATCATGATTGAAAGAAAGAATAAGCTTTTAGATTTTCAACAATATGATAATTGTGAAAGAGTACGAATCATAATTTCAATAATTGAATGACTGAATCAATTAATGTTGAGTGTCAATAATGATCATGAACAAATTTAACTGAACCTTACGGTAATGAAGGTGATCAACCTTTTATACGTGATGACCACATGCAACATGCACTATGTGCGAATCAACAATTTAAAGAGGTGGAATAATTATACAGAATTAAACCACTAGCATGCTTGAAACATAATAACTTGAGTTTGAGTTAGGAACTTGATCAATAAAATAATATATCCTACTCGAATATAAATTGAGTAGGGTTTAGGAAACTTGCATGTTTGCTCAGCTACAATTAATGTCTAGCTTTAACTAACTGGCTTTGAAAGACCTAACATTAACAAAGTTGGTCTAATAATTAGTACGGTGTATTTGTACAACTATACGCTCACTAAGGAACTTATCTACCACACATAAGTACTAACACATAATTTACATCAGTCAAAACAATATTATTAACCTTATAGACCCTCAATCAATTTAGGTTAATAATTTAATAAGTTAGAAAATATTTTTCTTAAGTATTGGACTCTTATTAAACCCTTAAACAACTTATTACAATTGTTTAATTAAAGCATAATTAAATTCAAATTATTTTATTAACTCAATCTCTATTTAATTACTATTTAATCTTGATTAAATAGGAATTAATTAATTATCTTTAGATATTACTTAAAATAAATAATAACTAATTGTACTTACTTATTATTTAATAATAATTAAATAATAAATAATTATTGATTTAATTTTAACCTTCTTTAATTTAATATTAATTAACTAATAATTAACTAAGTAATTAACCTCACTTATTATTTAATTTAAAGAAATTAAATAATAGTTTACTAATTTTAATCCTCTTTAATTATTATTTAATGTCAATTAAATAATAATTAATTATTTAGTTAATTTTAATTATTATTTAAGGCTAAATAATAATCAATTTATTTATCCTTATTTATTATTTAAATTAAATAATAAATTATTACTCTAATAACTTAATTTACATTAATCATTATTTAATGCTAATTAAATAATAATTAATTACTTAATTATCCTTATTTATTATTTAATAATATTTAAATAATAAATAATCAATTTATAAATTTTTATCTCTATTTAATTATTATTTAATAAGAATTAAATAATAATTTCTAATTTGTCACCTTTATTTATTATTTACTCTTAACTAAATAATAAATAATTAGTTTAAACACTTTCTCATGATTTAGTTACTATTTAATATAAATTAAATAATAATTACCTAGTTACTTTCTTTATTTACTATTTAATTATCAATTAAATAATAAATAATTAATTTAGTTTCTCCAAACATGTTGATATTATTATTAAATACATAAAGAACATATTTAAGATTTAATAACAATTTATTTATAATTTTCTTGAATTATTAGCTAGGTAGTCACAATTTAGTGTACCTTTTCACCATAAATAATATGAAAAATATCAATTTTTAGAAATAATACCATCTCAATACCTATAACACTTCAAATAATCAGTTGGTTATTTGTTCATATTTTTCCAAAATTTAAAAATGCCTTTATTATTTTTCATACATTTAGTAAGCTTTTATCATTTAATAATTATGAAAAATAGCTACTGACATTATAAAAATACCATTAAATTTCAGAAAATAGTACACGAAATTCCAAGCAATTTTCTAGTTTTGGCCGTCGCCGGAATCGGCAGGGAAATGGGTGAACCGGCCGCAGGAATGCTCCGACCGGTTCACCGGAAAAAACCAGCAGTGACTTTTTAGCTTTCCAGATTCTGCCTATTTTTGGGGTCTCTTACTAAAACTTTAATAACTTAAGTTCTATAACTCCGATGGAGCTCTACTTTATATTGTTGCGTTCGTATCTTCTCGAACTACAATTTTCCATTATTGGATTAATTTTTCGGACATGATTTGACCTTCGAAAATAGCCTGGAACGGGACTGTTCACGCAAAACTTCCGACAGTGGAGTGTTTTAGTAGAAAAATCATATCTCACTCGTTTTAAATCGGATTTTAGTAATTCAAGTTGGAGAATTTTCATAACTTCAAGATCTATCCAACAAAATTGACGGATCAAAAATCCAATTTTCCGATTGTGAACAGTAATTCCGGGAACGGGCTGTTTGGATTTAGTTTTCCGATAAACTTGATTTTCAAAGTTTGAACATTTTTTTTTCCAACATTAAAGCTTATAAAACATAAGTTAAACTCATGATAACCTATATAAATATACATAGCATGATTTTAACTATACAAATCATTATGTTAATATTTCTACCATGAACTTGAAAGAAAAAAAAACAAGATGAAGGTTTTCTAGGTTTTTTCTTACCTCTTGGACCTAATGACTTGTTTTCTCTCCTTCCCAAAGTAAAGGATGGTGCTTGATGGCATCAACACTTCCTCTTCTTCTCCTCTCCAAGAACTTTTCCTCTTTTAAGTATATTTGCTCTCACTTCTCTCTAGACTCTCTCTTTAGCTTGAAAAGTGTAAGTATACAAATAAATACAAAAGCTCCTAAATTGTAAGTATACTTACAATGAGGATAGATAGAAAATCTATATCTATTAAACATACCATCATAAGGGTAGTTGGAGACTTGTACAAGAAATTTAGGCTAAGGACTAAGTTGGTGAAAAGAGGTATGGTACATGTAATGAAAAAACCATACAAGCAACCTTAATTTAAATAAATAGAAAATAAAATAAAACACAATCAATTCACTCTCTCTCACCCATCCTTGCCGGCAACACTTAAGGAATTGTCCCAAAAAAAATGTCACATATGCTTACTTTTATTAAATAATAGTTACAAAATTAAATTACAAGTGGGTTCATGCTTTGACTTTATTTAAAATACCAATTGGGCTCCTATTAAATAACTTGGGCTATTATTTAGACAAGTCCATTTAATTTATCATTGGACTATTTAATTATAACCCAAATGATTAATTATTAATTTTGTTACACATTAATTATCCAATCCATAAATAAATAATAATTGAATTGATTAATTAATTAAATACTCTAACCCATTAATATTAAATTACTAAATGGACTAATAAATATTATTATTAATATTTTACATTATTTATATTAATTAATTATCATATTAATTAATTTATAAAATTTAATTCACTCATTATATTCAATTTAATTGAATATTTAATTAATGACAACTTATCAATTATTTTGATATTAAAACTTTAGAGTTTGTTCACTAATAATAATATATATAATCTATATATATATATATATATATATATATATATATATATATATATATATATATATATATATATATATATTATTTATACACATTACTTTACTTCAAAAATAATTTCACAATAAATTTTGAAATTAAAATAAATACAATATATAATTTAATATATATTATTTAGGCCATAAATTAAATTATTTAATACATTTACATTAATTGTTCATTTCTCATCAACTATGGAAATCAATCCATTTACCCGAAAATACATTAAAGTAATAATATATCTACTCAATTTCTTATTTAAATAATTTATTAAATAATTTAATTAATATTACACAAATAATTGTATAATTAAATTTCTCACTCTCATAAATCATTTACAATGATTTATTTAATTATAGCATATATTCATTTAATATATTCAATTACTATTTAAAATTACTAAATTAATTTAATCCCTTTATATATATATATATATATATATATATATATATATATATATATATATATATATATATATATATATATTGTACAATATATATAATTACTATTCTCCCTTAATTAATTTAACTATTTTATATAATTTATAATTTTATAAATTACATAATTATTCCTCACAAATAATTTATCAATAATTTGCATAAATATTGATTAATGAATATAATCAATATAGTAACTAAATTAATCCAACAATAAACATTTTAATTCAATTCGGATTAATTTAATATTAATCCATTTATTTACCACAATTTAATTAACCATTAAATTATGTTACTAAATATGCACATATATATATTCATATAAATACATATTTAATTTACCCGCAACCACGTCGCATAACTACATAACTCCACCAACTAATTCTCTTAATCTAATTAGACTTGTTATTAGTCAAGCTTATTGAATTATCACTTTACTCGCTAACTTATCAAAAATTTTGATATTACCATATCTAAGTTAGTCCATTAAATGTAATTTGGACATCTATTTATCTACCACTACTAGGTTATCAACTCCAACCTTTATTAAATATTAAATATTTTATTTCTAATTCATTTAAATATCTGGGATATTACAAAGATGATACGATGAGAAATCGCGAAACAAAAAGAAAATTTGTACTTTATTGTTCAATTCAAGATGTAGAAATGGTATCATTTGTTGAGAATATCCGGCCCAACATGATTCAAGTCATGGCTCTAATACCAGTTGTTGAACATCTTGACCCAAAATATTAATATATTAAGTTTATAGTCCATTAAAATATATATGTTCTCAAATTTCCTTCTTATGATTCGATATAGGACTTTACTATCACATCGCATCTCAACATCATTTTTGTGTTTACTTGCTATTAACTATAAAAATATTTAACTGAATAAACGTTGTCTTTCATTATCTCTTTATAAAGTTTTTCAAGCAAAGCCAACGTTGGCTAAGCAGAAGCAAAATTGAATATTATAAATCATTATGTAAATCTACAGCAAGGTATAAACTATTAGTTAAATAAGTTAGTTTAATGTAACTATTTTTATATTGACAAGTTTATCTATTTACACGCATATAGTTGATGCGATGGGAAAACATCTGAAATAACAAACTCAGAATCAAATTTTTGATATTTTTTGCCTTTCTATACACTGGAATAGGACATGAAAGCTCTTACACATGAATAGATAACTTTCAGTCGGCATGTGTAATTATAGTTGAACATTTAACTACGTCATCACATTTTTAAACTATCATTTAGGGTTGTTTGTTAAGGCCTAGATGGATTAATGACCTTAGAATTGACTGAATAAGTCATCCAGAGTGTTTGATAATCAAAAATGAAGTTCTTAATGGTCCTAACTGATCTGACCGAATAAGCACAAATTTCTTACCTAAATCAATTAGTGCCTTCACTGAATGACTTTTAACTTTAATACCCCTCCACAAGATAGAATCAGTTGTATCCGATCTTCTAAGTGACAGTACAAAAACTAGAATAAAGCAATAACATTTCCCTCATTCAGCTTCCAAGTATACATAAATAGTATTTCAAGCTCCAATCACTATACTTATGCAGCAAGATCTCAGTATAAGCATAAAACTGATGAGAAAATGGTTAAGAGGATTTATAGAGAGAACAACGGGAGAGGGGGGGGGGGGGATGAGTAAATAGAAACTCCAAATCGAATGGTATAATGAAGATGATGGTTATGATGATGATTATGATACAGCTTTTGTTTTTTCCTCTTTTGTCTCTCCTCTAAAAAACACAAATAAAAGCAAAGCATTTGTGTCCTCTGTGGGATATGGGGCGATTAAAGAGAGAGAAGAGTAGAAGAAGAGTAATTAAGATTAGGGAGTTCTTTTTTAGAGAGGTTTTTCCTTTAATTTGAAAGATATTTTTTTTAAAAATAATAAAAATTAATTTTAACATTATAATATATATATATATATATATATATATATATATATATATATATATATATAGAGAGAGAGAGAGAGAGAGAGAGAGAGAGAGAGAGAGAGGGGGGGAGAGAGAGAGAGAGAGAGAGAGAGTAAGGACTATGGGCATACCCCTTATATAGCATTAATCTCTTATGTAGTATACCTATTTAAAGTCCAAACAAAAAGCAGCCCCTTCCCACGTTTTTATTTTACTCCCTCTCCTCATTTTTGCCTCTCCAAAACAGAACACTCAGTAGACCTAGACCTTCAGATTCTCTCTCCTCAAGTTCTAAAGAACAAGACCTAGATCTGCAAAAAAAGAAGCTCAGATAGGCAAAAAAAGAAGAAGCTCATAACTTTGATTGAAGTGATTCTAGTATGCTTATATGGGATTTGCGAGGGTTTTACTTAATTTGTGATTTTGTTACAAGAGATTTGCTGTAATTTTGATATGGGTTTTTAATATTAACAAAATTACATGTTTGGTTTCATGAAAGGCTTGATTTTGAATTTGTACCAAAGATTTTGAATGTATTAATTTGTTTTTTTTTTATATAGAGTGGGCTTCAGAATTGCAATAATCTTGGGATGCCATATGTTGCTACTCTTTTTTGTGCTGATACCTCTTTATTGGAGTTATTAAACCCCTCTTCATATTTGTTCATTTTCACTTCTTTTCTTGTTGGGTTTTGTACTATCTTGGACTTGGGTTCTACTGTTAAACTGCTTCTATTAGACTACTCGAGCTACTGTTAAACTGCTTCTATTATTCTGTACTGGAGACTTGTAATATGCCTTTCTAGAGCTAGTTTTTCAAATTTAGGGAACTTGTTTTAATTCTTTGGAGATCAAGTACTCTTGTTTCTATTTCCATTTAGAAATAGTAAACACAAAAATTTGGTGTTTTAGACTACTCTGCATCACAAGATTGAAAAATAACTATAATTCAATTTCAACTTTTCAATATTTTCTCCTTGTTGATTGTGTTTTAATGTATGCAACAGTTGGATCAAGGAAGGGGCTGCCAAAGGCCATGACACCCCACTTCCCCAAGCTATTGACAAGTCACCTTTATTTTGGTAGGACTCAAGGTTTTATTCAAAGATATGTAATGATGGCCCCCACACATTTTTAAAAGTTTCCACATCTAATAAAGAGGTGAAAAAAAGTCTTGAGAGTCTAGTAAACAATTCTATTAAATAAAAGTTGTAGTATACATACCGTCAATACCTATCCAAAAATTAAAAAAAAAGGGTCGTCCATTGAGTCCCTTAAATCAAGAGACACTTTACTATTAGATTCCCAGCTCCGAAATTGAAAGCTCCAATGAAGTCCCCTAAATCAATGTTAATTTAGGCATTAACGTTGCAGCGGTTCAAAGTGAGAGTTCATTTGCATAAAAACAAGTTTTGCATTCTACCAATTGACATTCACTCATAGACAATTGATACTAAAATAAGTAGTTAAATAAAAGAAAACCACCTCCATTACATTCAACAATTTCATTACAAAGCAACTACAACTTCATTAAAAACAACAAAAACCACAACATGAAAGGAAAAACAAACACCAGTACTAGTTTCTTCACTATTTCGTTGTACAATTTCATCCCCTCAATTTTTGCCACCAACTTTTTGGTTTTTTCTTTAATTTTCTATAGTAGCATTGTCATTTTTGGTCCATGAAACATTCACAGGTGAAGGAACTCCACCTTTGCAACTGCGGGATGAGCTCCCTGATGAATTTGTGCTCATGACTTGGGGGAAAAAACAAGTTAGGGTTTACATAAGAGCTGACCTAAGTAATATCATGTTATAAACATAATGGTATGTGCATTAACAGTTGACATTATTGTGATGAAATGTGTGATGAAATGGAAGCAATATGGTCTTGTTCCAATTTATAATCAGTAATATACAAAGTCAAGCATTCAAGTAAAAATTAGTTTGAAATTATGGATAATCTGTTTTTTTTTTCATATAATAATAAGTAAATTGGAATCTTGCACTAAAAATCATCTACACCCATCTCAATTTTGAAATGAGTAAGAAGACAGAATAGATATAAGTTGTACTATATAAATACAAATACAAAATTTACTATTCTAGCAAACGTATCTATATCTACTATTCTAGTAAACGTATTTGGTACTGTTAACTATGTTAGCGGTTTGTACATGACATTTTTTTTTTGTGTGCAAAGCAAATGATATTTGATGCAAGATAGATATATTTGATGCGATAAGGACATATTGATATACTTTGATATATTGTGAAATCAAATATATCAATATTGTATCAAATGACAAATGTCTTGTTCAATTATATCAATATGATGCCACAATGATAAATTGACATATTGCCGAGTTAAATACATCAATATTGGATCAAATGTATCAATATGATACAACAACGATATATTGATAAATTTTGATATATTGTCGAGCCAAATATAACAATATTGGATCAAATGTATCAATATGATGCAACAATGATATATTGATGTAATTTGATATATGGATATATTGATATATTTTGATATATTATGAAATCAAATGTATCGATATTGTATCAAATGACAGATGTCTTAAATATATCAATATAGGTTCAAATATATCAATTTGATATTTCCACAGACCAAACAGATAGTAGAAACACCAATAACATTCCTTGAGTTCTTAATTAACTTGAGATGGCTGAAAATCCTCTCCACTATTGAGAGCAAAAAAAACATCTACTACTAATTACAATAGCCTGATAACAGAATATAATAATTTATTAGACCATGCCCTTGCTCCAAGAAAATAGTAGCAACATAAGGCAGCATAGACAACATAAGGCAACCTAAAATGAGCATCCCAAGTCACTCCCATAATTACTGCAATTTTAAACTTCATTCTGTAAAAAAAAATAGAAAAATATAAGTCATTTCTTCACGATCTGTTGCGTTTTGGTTGATTCGAAAGGGAGATCTAAGCGCTTTCCGATTAGCAAGCTTCAAATTTGAAGAATAGAGCCAGATATGATATTTTGGAGAGAGAAATAGAAATATGAAGTTTTGGAGAGAGAGAACGCTGTTTTGGAGTGAGAAAGAAAATTTTTATTTCCAGAAAATGGGTTTAAATAGGTATGTTGTTTAAGGGGCAATGCTACTTAAGTGTAATGCTGGAGAATCGGACTCTATATATATATATATATGATTCTTTTAGTACCATCATATTTATATACTTGTTCAGAGAGATAAAATAGTAAAAAACTGTTATTCAGACGTTTCAAATATATCAATTATCAAATAACTTTTTTCATTCAATATTCAGAATTTTCTTTCATTCAGCTCATTCAGATTGCTTAAACATTCAAAACTGTTTCATTCAGTTTTATCAAACAACACCTAGTCTTTTATTTTGTTTCTTAGTAACTTTTTAAAATTTTCATTTTGTTATTGTAATTATTTTTTTGAATGAGAAATGTAGGCTTCAAAATTTTCACATTTGTTATTATAGCAATTTTTATGTTAATTTTATTAATGTAAAAATAAATAAGTTAAGAGTACATTTATATGATGCGTAGATAAATATCAACAATACACGATTGTTACATGCAATGCGTGTACCTCGGTCGCTAGTGTATATAAAGGTGTCTTATAATTTTTCAAAACATTATTATTATAAGAGATACCTCATGCAAGAATGTAAGGTGTCCCTCACCTCTCGTGCTCTCTTATAAAAAAATAGTACTTTTTTTATAATTTATAAATATTCATTATTGTATTGACAAAAATTAAATAAACTCACGTTAATTTTAAATTTAAAAATGTACTAACTTGAATTTAAAAAATCAATTAATGATAATATATTTTTAAAGCGAGCAAGTACTAGTATATATTAATAGTATACACTTATATTTCTAAAAAAAAAAAAAAAAAAACTAAAAAAAAAAACTAATAGTCTGCACAAAAGTCTATTTTTTAATTCACTATTTCTCTTTAAAAATTTTACTCATTTTTACTTTTCAACATTTTTTATTTATATTCAAAAAATTATTTTCTCCCCTTTATTTTTTTTCTCTATAAATTTAGTCATTTGATATCACTTCTCTTTTTTATTTATTTATTAAATTTATCTATTTAAAAGTTTTTACTCATTACCCCTCCCTAAATTCTTGTTCTTATTCTTTCTAAATTATTTTCTTTTCGTGCACTTTCTCTCTCTAAATATTTTATTTACTTTCGCTATTAAGATGTATTCATCTTTTTATTGACACACTTTTTCTAATTTACTTTTTCTGTTTTCACTTTTATCTCTTCAAAACTTTTTCATTTGTTTTAACTTTCCCTTTCTAAATTCTTTTTTCTTTCTATTTCTTTATTATTTTATTTTCTCGCATGTTCTCTCTCTAAAAAAATTTAATTATTTTTTCTCTTAATTTGCATTCACTTTGTATATTTAAATTTTCTATTTACACACTCTTTCTATAAATATTCTCTCTTTTTTACTTCCTCTCTATAAAACTATATAATCTAAATTTTTATTTTAATATCTATTTAAAAGTTCTTACTTACTTACTTACTCCCTCTCTAAATTATTATTCTCTTCTTCTTTCTTTTTCTAATGTATTTTATTTTTTCACATTTTTCTTAACTTTTTATTTACTCTATCTAAATTTTTTAGTTCACTTTCTTTTCCTACATGTTAATTGATTTCTATATTTTAAAATTAATTTTCTACTAAGTTTTTTCATTTTATATCTATGTTTTATATTCACTTTCTCTTACTAATTTTTTTTAATAACTCTAACCTTAATTAATTGTATCGACCATTAGTCATCATAAACAAAATTCAATTAGCGTAATTTATATAAATAAATAAAAATTTAATTAGGTTCAATGAGTACAACAAACATTGAAATAAGAATGTTATATATGCCCAAACACATCTAAATATTAGAATGTAAATATTTGATTTGAAATTTTCAATGCAAAACTCACATTTCGGACGCCGGTGATCGTAGTGGAATATGGCAAGTGGACGTTAAATAGAAAGGGAAAACACCACGGTTCTCCAAAAAGCGAAACAACTATCAAGATATGTGTGAGTATGCAAAGATACAGCCAATTAGAACATGACACGTGTGACACCCCAGGATTTTACAAGATTGCTAAATAAGCATTATGGTAAATTAAGTAAAGGTTAATAATTAAAACCTAGTTATGAATGATAGAAAGTGTAAGAATGATGTAATACAAACTATTATGTGATCAATGTGCTATTATGACCTATGCGGTAGATTGAATATGTTTATATGTATAATTGATATGATAGAGAAAGATGGATTCAAGATAGAGATTAAATGAATAATAAGATTGATGATCTTTAAATAGTTTAAAGTTATTAAGAACTGATATTGAAGGATTGAAATAAGATAATCAGGTATATGATGTGTAAAGACAGAAATATAATACCCCCGAGCATGAGTAGAAAGAATGTTGAATGCAAGTACAGTTCAAAGTGAGATGTGTATGTTAAGTGGACAAGCGAAGGGACGTAAAAGTCATAAAAATGTATTATGATCTTAAATGGTTGAAGAAATGGATTTTGGGTAATCCGAGAGCAAGGTTTGCTTTTCGAGGAAGCAATTTATGGAGAGAGTTAGTATTTTGATTACTTAAGATGTCGGAAATAAAAATTGTGAAATGCGAAACCGATAAGGTTCGTAGAAATTAAGAAAGTGATGGTATGCAAATATGAAAATGTTGTAATTGTTATTATGGATAATTATGATTAAGTAAAGAAATTTAATGTTTAAAGTGTGACAAGTGATATGGGACAAGTAAGTTATGGAGTATTTTATGCTTGAATAATATTCAAGTCTAATAAAACGAATTTGGATAAAAAAAGATTTGAATTGGATAAAAAATGAGCTATGAATAATTTAAGGAGAATTAAATTCTCTAGGAAAATAGAGTAATGACCGTGCTACCCTTGAACATTTGAAGAATGACCTTTGAGTCCTAGAATGATTTAAATACCAAAATGTCCTTGACAAAGAAAGGAATGACATTTGTGCCCTAAAGGTGTGTGGTGACCAAGATAGCCTTGTTTAGTAATGGGAAATGACTTGCAAGCCCTTAACCATACATGAGTTAAGCTAACTAACTATGATTAGTTGTTGGAATAACATATATATACATATATATATATATATATATATATATATGTGTGTGTGTGTGTGTGTGTGTGTGTGTGTGTGTCAAGCTAGCTGATTTCATTTTCTTATTTCATTCGAAAGTTCTAGCAAAGTGAGAGTTTAAGGGAGAAAAGAGAGCAAGAAGGGAAAGGGAGCTAGGGTTTGATGGAACCTTGGAAGAATTAATGGAAAAGTGAGCAAGAGATGGAGAACTAGCCATCAAAGTGAAGATTTAAGCTTTAACAAGCTTTATAGCAAGAAGATAGAATAGCCAAAGAAGGTATCAATGAGTTTAAGTTCTAAAACATTGTATTCATGAGCTTACATGCAAGAATATGTCTAGCCATGCAAGAATATATGGTTAAATGTAAATATTATGTGAAGTTACATGCTATATGTTTGGTATTTCGTGAAAACCTAAGCATGTGAGTGGTAGACCAAAGGTGGTGTACTATTCATGTCTAAATTCAAGCTAAAACCCATGATTCATTGGGTGATCATATGTTATATGTGATTAGAAGTGATGAAAACCTAACTAAGAAGGTTGAATATGTTTTAAGCATGATGAATTGCATGCTAGATAGCATCTTAAGGTAGTATATGGTTGAAAATATGAGTTGATGTGAAAAGATTACAATATTAGGCTATATTTTCTATATAAACCAAATTGTAATCTATAAAGTGACTTAGAAGTTATATATGAAAGTTATGTAAATACATAAAGTGATTAAATGTGTATATGTTAAGGTATTTTATGTGTAGAGTTGGGAATTCAAAAAGGGGTTTAAGTGTTAAATTTTGAAAGTTGATAAAATGTCATTAAAGTGTGAATTTTGGCCATTTTATGTAATTGGTGATCAAATGAGGCCAAAAAGCTAAGTTTGATGGAAATACATGTGTTCAAGTTGATTTGAAAGTTATTTGGCGCCTATGGCGACAATTGAAGATTTTAAACATTTAAAAACGTTCGTTGACGCCTAAAACGAGTCATTTGGAAAAAATAAGTTCATTTGAAAAGTTTTAAATGTCTTGAAGGCCCGTACGAGTTAATTATGTACTATATGTGTTAAAAGAGGTGTTAGAATCAAGTTTTGTAAAAAGGGGCCAAAATTGTATATGTTTTGGAAAATAAAAAGTTTAGGAAAGTTTATGAAATTTGATGAAAATGTAACTAAGAGGTGATTTTTGGCAATTGTAAATAATTAAAGGTGAAATAAATTCAAATGGCCTAGTTTTATGTTATTACATGTATTTAGGTTGATTTGAGAATCAACGGATGATAATTAGAATGAAAATGAGTTTCAAACGATCGAAACCGATCGTTTCGACCCTAAACGAACTTTTACGGACAAAACCTGTCTCGGGTATAATTTAATGGTTTGAAAGGCCTAGACATGTCCTATATGACGTATGTGATATATGTCAAGTGTTGAAATTGAGTTTTACAGCTTATGGCCAAAAATCACAAAGTTGGAAATTTAATTTAAAGTTAGAAAAATTTTCGAAGTCTGAAAATATTTTGAAACGCCCTCCTAAGGGCTATTGTTTCAATGATTTCAAGAACCCAAGTGAGCCAAGTAATATTTTTGTAAAATACTAGGTAGCGGGGTCTAGATGTGGTCCAAATTTGAGCTTAATTGGATGTAAGATGAATGAGTTAAATATCAGCAAAGGTAGTGCAAAAATTAAAAATGATGATTCTGAACATTGCGCCAGGGCCAAATGCACTGTTCATGGCCGAGAACATTTCGCAGCCAGCGAGCTCTGATGGCGCCGGGGTGAGATTTTTATGCATTTGAAAAAAAATTTAAGCTTCTAAAAAGCTATATTTTGATGTGGGATGATAGAAATAAGTTATATAAACCCTATAATTGATAAGAATGGCCAAAGTAAAGGGTGTTAAGGTATAGTGAAGTGATAAATGACATAATATAACATACATAAAACTAAGTCAAACCATATTAAGGGTTATGTAAAAGGTCGAGAACGAGCTAGGATATATTATTAACCTATGTGAGGTGTAATACATCAAAAGTGAAATGAATAGAGATGAATGATTAAGTGATTATGGATTAAGTTTATCAAGTTATAGAAAGTTTTATGATCCTATAATGATATATAGGTTGTGTATTAACAGATAAAGCTCGGCTAGCAACCCGATACAAGGAAGGATAGAAAGGCCAAGCGAGACAGTACATGTTAAGTGTAATAAATGGAGAACAGACAAGTTTTTCATACTTAAATGTGATAAATGTTCTACATGAACTATATGACATTAGATGTTTTCAGATGTGCACTACGTGCAACTATGTGTTTTAATTGTTAAATGCAATATGTGACATTATGCATAACATAGTAAAGGATGCATGACGCATATTATGAATTGCGAGCATATAAAGTGTTATCTGATTAACTTTTTGAGCTTTATGCTCATTCTTGCTATGAACTAACATTTCAGGTAAAGTACGAGAAGGCTGGAGGTTTCGGTGCAGCTAAGGTAAAAGAATGCTAAATGCATAAATAAGCGTGAAAGATATTTATAATTTGTGTAACGTGCAAGTGAACCAGATAAATGTAAATTTGTAAGGGTAATAAGGGTTGTAGGATTTGTAAATCCATATAGTTAAATGTGCATGTATGTATTACTTAAAGTAGAGGAGATAATGAGGTAAGATGATTGTATTAATGTTATAAGACGAGTATGCTATATAATGAAACTCGCACGTATAGTACAAATATAAGTAAACAGGGCCATGTATGGATAAATCATGGAGAAATTTTATTTACAAGTTATGTAAAATATATATTACATGATTGTGAATGGTAATAGACTAGGTCACAAATAATAAATGTTTGACCTAAGTTCTAATGAATAGAAATTGAAGGTTATGATTCTGAGGCCGGTTATGTATGTAATATAAATATTAAAAAAATATGGACCGCATTATGGTTAACTGAATGGTTTCAAAGATTAAAGGTTAAGTTTTAACGCACGAGATTCCAGTTAATGTGGTAGTTAATGATTATCTTATCCAGACATAATTGGACTTTATTAAAGGAATGTGGGATCTCGGTGCATTACAACACGTGTCCCATCCCTAAGGACATCAAAGCCATTTCACAAGAGCGCATCATAAACTTTTACTACACCTCAAATGCACAAGGGTAATTACTGATTAGTACGTATCTACCCTTACACGGTTACTAATTAGATTATTATCTAGAGAAAGGGACACTCTCATCTTCACTAGTATTGACACTCACACTCGAGAGGCATCTCAGGGACTACTTGTCTTTCTAACCTTTTTCTTGGACTGCAGGACTAAGGATTGGACTCAAGCTAGGAGTACCTAAGTTAGTGAAAGAGTTCACCAAAGAGAAAGAACCAATTTGACCTTACCATAAATTTACTGTTACAATAATATGACCGATAAAGAAGTTATTCAAAGGCAAAATTAAGGTCTTTCACCCAAAAATCTTCTCTTTCAATTAAACTTTCTCCAAACAAACAAGATATTAATCCTCTCTCTCTTCACATCCTTTTTCTCTCTCACGTGGAGAGCCATAGTTGTTATCAGCCCTGGAAACCCTACAGTAAACCCTATAGTTATATTAGAAGTCTTAAATTTTATTTATCTCAAATGATGTGACGGTAGCGTTACATTTAGTTGGATGACTATATCATCAATTACAATTTATATTATTTAATTTCATCATTTGAGACCCCTATTCATAAACCCAAATTAATATTCCAGAACTCTGCATAAACCCAAATTTGCCATGGAGGATAAATAAATAAAAAGGATCCATTTTTTATATAAGAAAAAAAGTTGTATGTTCAAGCCGTTTTATTAAATCAGTTGATTTAAATAGTTTTTATTTGTCTGATTGCACGTTCAACGTTCAATATTTTTTACTTGTCTGATTTTTTACTTGAGAGTAGTTATCGATTATGATAACTATGCACAAAAATATCTAATTAAAATTACTTCACATTATCTATTTATATTTTCGTGTCCAATTAGCAATAAATCATTTCGACTTAGGATCATCATTGGAAGTAGCCTAAATTAAGCCGTAATTTTAATGTAAACTACGTAACATTATTTTAGGTAGGTGTTACCATAATGGGAAAAAATCATTTTCAACTTTCTCTCTCCTATGTGGCAGTTCTCTAGTTAAACTTAACAGATTTTATAACGTTTTGTAAAAGCATGAATAGTTCAAGGAACTATTATAACTTGAAGTTCAATGATGAGTTTTGTAGAGAGTTTACACTAGAGTGATGATATTCTAACTTGACGTATAGTCCAATGACTTGAAAAACATTTAATCCCGAAAACTACAGAAACTCTATAATTATCTATACTCCCTGTTAAATTTTGACTTCTTACTGAATGGTAGACTTGAATATATTAACAGTAAATAAAAAGAGGCATATATATATAGTCGCATTCATGACAAATGGTTGCCAGAAGTACTGTTCCAGCAACTAAAATAGGGGACAATTTGTTTGTTAAATTGTCTGAATTTTTTTTGACCTGCCGCTAAAGTCTTTAGCAGCAGCATTAAAAAAAATAATTGGTTGTTGCCAAAGGCTTTAGCGACAGTATGCTTCCAACAACCGTTTATTGTTGATACATAACCTCTCTCTCTCTCTCTCTCTCTCTCTCTCTCTCTCTATATATATATATATATATATATATATATATATATATATATATATATGTTAAGACATGTATTATAAGGTTCTTTTATTTTATTTAATTTGATGATAATTATGTTTAATGTATATTTGTAAAAATAATTAGATTTTGTAAAGATATTGTTAAATATTTTATGTAAAAAGACTTAATTAGGAATCAAATTGATAGGTTGATCCAAATCGTAGAGCATAAAAATATATCATTGTAATAGCTCAAGTGTCCAAGACTAAAAATATTCTTCGTAGAGTTAAAGACAAACCCATTCTAAGATCGTAGAGTTAATTGAAGTTAACTCACAATTGCAGAGTAAATACCATATCGTAGAACTAGAATCGTAGAGCCACTACATTCGTAAAGCTAAAATAATATAGCAAAAACTACTCTACTATTTGAAAATCAATTCTAAGATTTCGCTCAGCAGAAGCTAAAATAATAAGGTGTAACAATGTGACAAGTCAGTGGAAGATTATAACAAATATCATAAACCTTAAATAAAGACTTCTTAATATTGATCTTCACGTGGGTCTATGATAAGGATAAGACAACAACAACTTTATCTAACAGTTATATTTGTAAGGACAAATGACACGTGTCTGCTACTGCATCAAGCATATTACTAAAGAAAGCAACCTGATATTGTCCAAGCAGACAACAATTTGAAGTCAACGATTTAAATCTTGACAAGTGTCTTAGACATAATATAGAAATGATAACAATCCAATAGGCAAATTGATAAGTGAAATTTATTCTTATTTATTGAATATTTTTAGGCTTAATAATTTGTGAGCTTTTAAGTATTTTTAGTATTTTTAATATTTTGGGTATTTTATTTATTTATTATTATGTGTTTTTATTATTTTTATATTATTTATATATATTTTTAATTTCATTTTGTAGGTAAACTCGTAGCTGATAAAAATTATTTGTCTACAAATGTATAACCCTTTTATAATTCCTTAGTTAATAAGTGTCGCATAAGAAAGATCTTGATTTTGGCTTATAGAAAAATTTTAAATACAATTTATGCATGTTTCTGTTGCATTATACAATTTGATTGTGTGTATACCTTATTTTTGCAAGCCAACAATTAGAAAGGAGATTCTAATTTACATTAATTAGAGTTATGCATTTTAGAATCGAAATATGTATGATCAAATTAAATAAAACTTGACAATTATTTCATATCTTATATTTGATTGGGATATTGTATGGTAGAATGTTTGAATTGTACGATAATTATTCGCGGAATAAGTTCTTTATGATCAAATGTTGAAATTCATATTAACCAAAAAGTCATAAATTGCTAAGGAGGTTTACCCTTATTGTGGAATAAATAAATATTTATTTATAAATAAATTAAAAGAATTTAATTTATTATTATAAATAGTATTAAAATTATTCTAATTTATTTATTCTACAACCGGCTTATTATTGAACGTAAAGGGTCACACCACAAAAGAGTAATATTTATTTTAGAAGTAAGTGGTGTAATGGTAATAATAACTTAAGTATATTTAATTTATACTATGATTTTAGAATAAATTAAATAGCTTAATATTTATAATTAAGTATTTTAGAAATACTAAATATAAATTAATAAGAGGAGTCTTATTATTATTATTATTATTATTATTTAGTTCCTAAATGATTTAGGAATTAATTAATAAAAAATACTCTCACTATTAAATAATTATGTTCTTAAATGATTTAGGAATTATAATTATTATAAATTAATTTAGTTTTAATTAGATTAGGAGTTAAATTAGAACCATACTCCTAAAGAGTTTAGGAGGGTTGATCAAATATATAAATAAGAGGGGTATTATTATGGATTGGGGTTACTCACGCAATTACAAATATTGGAGAATACTTTTAATAATTTTCTACATCTAAAAGTTAGAGAGAAAGAGAGAGAGAGAATTACGGCTAGTCACTCAAGATCTAGTAGAATCTAAATTACTTCTTTAACCCATATTACTTTTGGTGGATTAACTTTGGGGGCTACACACTTAGGTAACTAACGTTGATCTGAAGATTCTAATCGGTGGATTTTAAAGAACGCGAAGGATTTTGGAAGTGAACTCATAACTGTTCAAAAAAGTTGAATCTACAAAGGTATAACCCGTTATCCTTCCTTAATTAATAAGAATCGCATAAGAAATATACTGGACTTTCTTATGCGATTCATGTTTTCACTGCGTTATATAATTTGATTGTATGTATGACTTGTTTTTGCAAACCAACAGTGGCATTAAGAGCCAAACTTAAGCGAATTATTAATTATTTTGATTTCGTATATATATGGGTATGTTTTTAAAATAATTTTTTAAGCATAATATGTTGTATAAAATCATGAGTTTTGAAAACAAGCATCAAAAATCAAGTTTTTTCTGCAACATCGCGAACCAAGAAATCTGTTTTGCTAAATACGGTCGGGGTGGAATCGTTTATTTTAAAGGAATCCGTCAGGGCTGGATTTGACCGAGAGGTCGTGGCCAGGGCGAGGTCGTCCGGTTCAAACGAGTTTGCTGGGGCCGTGGTCTGCTGATTTTGTTATTTGATTTTTATTGTGCAGTTTTTCAAAAATTAAAATAAAGAGTTATTTTAGATGATTTTATGATTAAAATAAATAGTTTATTTTAAACTTGAAATTGGATTTCATGCAACTTTAATTGCCCATTAAATTATATATATATATATATATATATATATATATATATATATATATAAAATACATATAATAATATGTACTATTGATACATATGATAATACAAGGGATTAATTATGGATTACTGACCAATGTAATTGGATTTATTTTAGTAGGATGCTTGAATGAATGTGTTTTAAATAAATGGGGTCTGCGTTGTCTTTCTAAATTTTTCTGCTATAAATTCTATCTCCCTCCTATGTACTTCTCCTTGACTGTTGATTAAAGTTTCTGTTTTATGCAAATAGATTGTAATAGGATTAGATAGAATTATTTGAAGAATTGGAGTTGAAGAGCAATGAGTGTTTGAAGACTCGTTTGTATTGGAGCTAGAATTTAAATGTAATAGTTACATTTAATTTTGTTCTTGCACCCTAGGTTTGACATTTTGGTTTATTTGGTGGCTCGAATGAACCAAAATAGAATGAACCAAAATAGAATAAAGTCCATAATCAATCCAAGTAGAATATAATATTTTATATGTGCATGCAAGTTATATATATTATCAAACATATTTCACATATTAAATAATATGCTAAGTATTTTATATATATGTGTGTGCATGTGCACTAAACAAGATGAGACGATTAATAACAAACCCCTCAAGGTAAAATATATTAAGTTGTAACGTTCAAAGATATGAAGAATATCGAGCGTCACATTCTAACATGATAAAATAGTAGAGTGTTAAATGTTTAATATGAGTTTATTGTACACACACAAGGCTTGTATTAAATATTTAAGATGATGAATTTATTACATTGGATGTTTATAAGGAATTGAATGATACTGTTTTGTTATGCACACACAATGACAATATTTTTCTCTTCACTTATATGGAATGCTAGGTCGGACTTAACTTAGATAATTTTGATTTGGATGTTCACACACTTGATCATAATAATCTAAGAGACAAAATTAAAACGAGTTACATGTTGATGTAATTGATAAGGAGTTGTCTACCTGTTGAATAAATATAATTTTTTGTGCACACAATGCTATATTTATGTTGATGAGATGCTTTTCTCACTAGCAATTCTTTAATTAAATTTGGCAAACTATATAAGGAGGGTAATATAGTTTGATGAAAATAGTGGGAGATACCAATTTAAATAAAAACCTAATTTATTTTGGTAATTAATAAAATGAATGTATGTCAAATGTTGTTATATTTCACATACAGAATTTTACAAATGTCTAATTCACTTACACAGCGGAGCATAATTGATGCTAACAAATTGATTGGACTGAATTACAAGGACTAGTTAAGAAATTTGAGAATTGTTCTCACTGCTGAAAAGCTTTCCTATGTCCTAAATTCGCCTTTTCCTACAACTGTTGCAGAAGAAGTCTTTAAGGAAGAGATTGCTACTTTCAAGAAGTGGCAAGATGATGCAACTATGGCTCAATGCATCATATTCGCATCTATCAATAATGAGCTTCAGTGTCAGCATGAGAAAATAGATGCACCTAATATCTTGCTGCACCTTTAAGAGTTGTATGGTGAGCAAAGTAGGACGACTAAATATTATATATCTAAAGAGCTCCTTCGATCTTGCAGAATCGAGGGTACTACTATAGAGACACATGTCCTAAAGATGATCAATTTAATCGAACAACTTAGACAACTAGGGTTTGTGATGGATGAAGAGTTAAGCCAAGATTTGATATTGCAATCACTCCCAAACACATTCTCATAATTTATTGTGAACTTTCACACGAATAAGTTGGACGTCAGTTTACTTAAGTTACTTAACATGTTAAAAAGAAGTTGTCTTGTTAGTAGATGATTCTTCCATGAAGAGAAAGAGACCCAAGGGTTCTTCTAAAAAGAAAAAAAGAAGAAGGCTAAAGGCAAGACAAAGACTAAGAAAAATAAGAAGGCTGAACCTGACAGCAAAGGAACCTGTTTCCATTGCAACAAGTCAGGTCACTAGAAAAGAAATTGCAAATAGTATCTTGTAGTAGCATAGCAAAAGAAGCTTAGAGAAGCTTCTATTACATATTCGGGTTTATTCGTGATTGAAATAAATCTTTCTGTAAGTCAAAGTTTTACTTGGGTATTTGATGCCAGCTGTGGTTCTCAAAGTTCATGTTTCTTATGCACTTAGCGTGACAAGCATATATCAGTCGAATACTAGAGAAGAACACTAGAAAGCAGCGAAAAATATCCTAAAGTAGTTGAGAAGAACTAAGAATGCATTTCTTTTTTACGGTGGGTCAGATTTAATACTAGAGGGCTATACAGACTCAAGTTTTCAAACTGACCGAAAGGACAACAAATCCATTTCAGGTTGTGTATTTACCTTAAATGGTGGCACAATGAGTTGGAAGAGTTCCAAACAACAAACAGTTGCTGATTTAGTGATGAAGACAGAGTACATAGCTGCAAGTGTAGCTGTAAAGGAGGCTGTTTGGATGAAGAAGCTCGCTACCAGACTCGGAGTGGATCCTAGGGTACAAGAACCAGTGCCTCTATTTTGTGACAACAAGGGAGCTGTTGCACAAGTCAAAAAACTCAGGTCTCATAAGAAATCCAAACATGTGTTTCAGTGCTTTTATTTGAGTAAAGAAATTATTGAAAGATGAGACGTCACCATGGAACGAGTGGACTCTTAGAACAACATTGCAGATCCATTTACAAAAGCATTATCTCAGCAACAGTTCAATCACCACTTAGAGAAGATGGGTGTTAGATATCATGATGATTGGCTTTAGTGCAAGTGGAAGATTGATAGTAGTATGTCCTCAAGTCAATCATATGTTGATATGATAAGCATATACTTTATAATCTTATTTGTTTATTAATAAAAGTTTTATTTAAAAATATTTCTTTATTCATGATTGATTGCTTGAATTGATTAAATGGATAAACTCATAGTTTTGGAGCAATGATTTTAGAATCATAATGTTGATTATGCTAATGAAATCTAAATTTCAGACAGCTCAAAACTAAAATGTTCCTAATCATGGGCTCACTAAAATGAGGATTAGTGAATCCGGATAGATTAGTACAGACTATGCTTGCTCTTATGAAAATGATGAGTGATCTTATAATCATTTATATGGTAACACTAAAGTAAGTATGTAGGTGCTTATTAGAGAATAAGTTCACTGAACGTGACTCACTTAGGGAACACCTAATGGAGTTTTATTTGTCTGTAATAGTAGTTCCTAATGTGATAGTACTACAAGTAATCCTTGGACTTGAGATGATCATAGTATCTTATGTATGATGAGTTATACTTCGTCATATTTCTTAAGACTGTTTGGGTATAACAAATGATATGTTTGTGTATAATAAGTTGTATATGAAGATAGATGAATGATCAACAAAGGATCTACCACTTCTAGTAAAAGGAGAGAATATCCTATGTAATTTGATAAATGACAAATTAGTAATCCTTGGTCATGACATAATGAAAATTAGAAAGGAGTTTCTAATTTACATTAATTAGAGTTGTGTATTTTATAATCGAAATGCATATGATCAAATTAAATAAGATTTGATAGTAATTTCATGTCTTATATTTGATTGGAATATTGTATGATAGAATGATTGAATTGTACGGTAACTATTCGTAAAATAAGTTCTTTGTGATCGAATGTTAAATTTCATATTATCTAGAAAGTCGTGAATTGCTAAGGAGGCTTACCCTTATTATAGAATAAATAAGTATTTATTTATAAATAAATTAAAATAGTTTAATTTATTATTATAAATAATATTAGAATGATTCTAATTTATTTATTCTATAAACGCTTTAATATTGTTACACCACAAAAGAATAATATTTATTTTAGAAGTAACCGGCGTAATGGTAATAATAAATTAAGTATATTTAATTTATATTATGGTGATAGAATAAATTAAATAACTTAATATTTATAATTAAGTATTTTAGAAATACTAATTATAAATTAATAAGATGAGTCTTATTATTATTATTATTATTATTATTATTATTATTATTATTATTATTATTATTATTATTATTATTGTTATTATTATTATTATTATTATTATTATTATTATTATTATTATTATTATTATTATTTAGTTCGTAAATGATTTTAAAATTAATTAATAAGAAGTACTCTCATTATTAAATAATTAAGTTCCTAAATGGTTTAGAAATTGTAATTATTATAAATTAATTTAGTTTATAATTAGATTAGGAGTTAAATTAAAACCCCTTCTAAAGAATTTAGGAGGGTCAATCAAATTTATAAATAAGAGAGGTTTTATTATGAATTGGAGTTACTCATGCAATTGCAAGTATTGGAGAATATTTCTAATAATTCTCTACATATAAAAGTTAGTGAGAGAGAGAGAGAAAGAGAATTAGGGTTAGCTACATAAGATCTAGTAGAATCTAAATTACTTCTTCAATCCATATTACTTTTGGTGGATCACCTTTAGAGGCCACATACTTGGACAGCTAACGTTGATCTGAAGATTCTAATCGGTGGATTTTGAAGAATGCGAAAGATTTTAGAGGTGAACCCGTAGCTATTCAAATAAGTTGAATCCACAAAGGTATAACCCGTTATCCTTCCTCAATTAATAAGAATCGCATAAGAAAGATCTTGTAATTAGTTTATAGAAAAAATTTAAATACGATTATATTGCATATTTTCGTTGCGTTATACAATTTGATTGTATGTATGCCATATTTTTATAAATTAACATTGATTAAATTAGCTTTAATCGACGAATGAGACAAGTATTCTAACCAAACTTGTTCTAAATTTGTAATTTATAAATGTATGGCATGTTTGCACGTTAGTGCTTCGAAAAGAATGTTCAAATATTGAATTGTTATTAAAGTTAAAGTTCGTTATGCATGAATTGTTTTGCAATATAAGTCTATGTCATTTGTTTCAGCTAGACCATTAAGATATGTTGTTGAATTCATTATAAATTCTTTAAAGCTAATCCAATCCAAATTGTTTGGTGCAGAATCCTATGTTAAATGCCGAGAATGAACAACCTTCATAATAGGGGCAACTAAAAGCCAGAGAATCGAAAATTATGATTTCGATTGTTGGACATTATGTTCTAAATTAATAATTTAGAATTTTGAAAGCTTACAGCGCCTTTTGGCGCATGGGATGATCGGGTAATAGCCTCCGTGCATGGTGCGAGAGTTCAAAGCATCAGTAGCCTTAGCGTAATGTGCGGGTGGCCTCGGTTTGGTGCGTGGAGTGTGTGAGGAGCAATGTCAGTAGATTTTTTTTATTATTGCAACGTGTCCCACCGTGCCTTCCTTTATTCATTTTCTAATTCCTGACATGGTTTTTAATTATTCCTTCACGGGTCTTGAGTAGAGTAATAGTCATATGGTGATTTAAGATAGAGGGTAAACACACTCACTCATAAACATGTGAAGAAAGCGAGATGGAGCGTAAAATGCACTTGTGGGCAAAAAAAAAAAAATTGAGATGGTGCATAAAATGCACTGACCTATGATAATATGTTTGGAAAAGAATGTGGTGAACTTAAAAAAATGATTCTAATGTATGTAATGTGTGAAAGAAAAAAAACTTTTGATCATTTAATTTATATTTGCCTTTATTAACGAAGAGTGGTGTGAAAAATGAGTTATAGAATTTTGCTTTGTAATTCTTTTATTGCTTAATATCTTTTATGAAACATTTAATTTCATAAATTTATTTGAGTTTAAATTAGTTTGATATATTTGGATTCACACACACAAATGGTCTTGAATAGAGTAAGATTAATAAAATGTTAAATTTTTTGGATTTTGCATAATTTTGAAATTTTATTTGAGTTATCATTTAAAAAATCTCTGAGGCTAATGTTAAAATTCAAGATTAATTCATTGCTTGAGTAATTTTGATTTATTTAGTAGAGTCTAATTTTTATAGTTTTTATTTTTGTTTTGCTTGGGGGCAAACAAATAGTTAAGTTTGGGGCCATTTGATAAGTGAATTTTTATTCCTAATTATTGAATATTTTTAGATTGAATTATTTGTGAATTTTTTAGTATTTTATTTATTATTATGCATTATTATAATTTTTATTATTTTTGTATTCTTTTAATTATTTTATATTTTACTTTGTAGGAAAAATTCAAGCTAATAGCATAATTGTAATTCCTACAAAAGCTAGTGGCATAAATGTAAAAAAGCAACAACTAATGGCATTATCATAATTATAGCAGCATTAAAAGACCGGTGGCATTTATGTAATTTCGAGCAAGTGGCTGGCGAGCTATGCACGCTTGAAAAGGTTAACAGAATCGCAGAGGAAACGACGTCGTGTGATGGAATTAGTAGGGAAGGCGCAATGCATGCAAATGAGGAAGTAGGCACGGACACAAAGCAACGTCGTTTTAGCTAGAATGCGTTAGGAAATAGCGCGCAATGCGTGCGTTGCAGTGAGGCGGTCAGCTGATTGGTCAACGGGGCGAATGGGCTATTTGCCTTGAGCATTAATGCCACAGAATAGAATTATTCGCGATTTTTAGCAGAATTTAACTTTCAATTGGATTTCTTTTCCACTTTTGCTTAGGATTATTATTATACTCTTATAAATATACAGCGATACTCTTATTTTCAGCACATCAACATATATTAACATACATTAACAAATTATTAACATAGAATTATAATAGAGTAGATTAATTTTATTAGTTTAAAAGCAAATATTCAACGCGGATGATTCAATAATTAAAGAAGGAGTTTGAAAATTGAAGATTGTGATCCAAGGGACAGACGGATATCAAAACATAGATTTGATTTGATTTCTTTTCTTTTACGTTTATTTTTGTAATTTTGAGATTTTGAATTATTTGTGGATAATTTATTATTTAGTTATGAATTAATTTTATATTAAGATTGCAATTGAACCTAATGCATAGTTTAAATTAATTTATTTTCTTTTTTTTAATAATAATGATTATATATTAATTATTTATCATATTTTGTGCATTCATGTAATTAATTAATTGTAGTAATTAATTGAGATTAATTTATATAAAATTGGGAGATGGAGTATAGATTTATATCTGATTATGATAGCATATGTTCATAAAATCTGAAAGGGTTTATATGATTAATATATAGGATAGGAATATACCTATATATCTTTGCAGTCATAAAGAGAATCTAAGCTTAATATCATAATTAACATATTTCATATAGGAATATAGTGATTTAATTAATTAGTGTGAGGATCCGAATTTTAGGATTTCTTTAATAATATTAAATGAGAATTTAATTGATAAAATTATCAAGGTTGATAAATTATTATTATATTATGTGATATAAGATATGTGATATGATTTAATTGATAAATTAAATTTGTACAGAGATAGTGATGATTTGTGTTGATTTAAAATAATTAAAAAGTAAATAAGTTGTGTAAAAACAATTTATGAAGGATAAGAAAAATGTCAGGTAAATGTACAATAAATTGTACAATTAAATTATTATGAAAATGCAGAAATTATAATTTAATTAAGGCTATGTGATAATGCGAAATGCAGGAGTTAGATATGTATATATTTATATATATACATTTATATATGTGTGTTATGTTTAATTGATGAAATTATAAATTTCATTAATTATGAAAATTAAGGGATTAATAATTAAATTAATCCAAGAATTTATGAAAAGCTAATGAGGAAGTTTGTAAAATTGTAGTTATCGATTTTAGAGTTTATCAAGAATTTTGGAAGAAGTTTAGAAATTAATGGAGAAGGAAAGGTAATTATATAAATTATATAATAATAATTATATAATTTATATAAGGAAAATTAAAATAAGGCATGAAGAAAATAATAATTATATAAATTATATAAGAATAATTATGTAATTTATATAAGGTGATTAAATGGAATAAAGTTGGAGGAGATTAAGAAATTATTAAAAGGAGAATGTAATTATATAAATTATATAATATTAAATTATATAATTTATATATAAAGAAATTAATATGAATATTAAAGAAATTGAATAATAAATAAGAAAAAGGAATATTTTAAGTTATTAAAAATTATATTTATGTATCATGGAATTATTGTGACTTTTATGAAGAATAATATTTCGGAAACGTGAACATGTTAATGTAACATGTTGTCCAAGTAACGGAGTGAAAAATTATGAAAAATAATTTTTATATGTCCTATGAATTATTTTATGATTTTTGGAGGTATAAATTACCTCATATAATTACATGCATGTTATTATGCGTGTACAAAATTTGTCAGGTAAAATACCGAAAAAGGTATTAATATTATTCATAAATCATGTTATGATTTTTAGTGAATTAAAATAAATATTTTATATATATTATATAAAATATTTATTACACGATATAATTACGTAATGTATTTAAAATAATTAAGTTTGCATGTTAATTGTGATAATCTCGTTGGAAATTTCCGGAAGCAAGAAAGGGCGGTGGAACCATTTTGAGTTTCCAAAATGGTTAAATAATATGGTAATATAAAAAAGAAAGAAAAAGGAAATAAAGGAAAGAAAAGAAGAAACAAAAGAAACAAAACACACTCACCACTCTCTCTTCTCCGCCCACCAAACACCACTACCTTGCCGGCTGAACTTCCGTAGCCACCATGAACCATTAAGAGGATCACCACCAAGTAAGAAATAAGCTTCAAGGAGGAAGGAAAGGAGTTTTAGAAGGTATAAATAATTTATTTATGTATTTATGGTATTAAGTTAATTTTGTGGAAAAATAGAAAATAAATAGAATTATGATTCCAAATAATTTTTGGATATATATGTGTGAATTACATGATTTTTAGAGTTGTTTTGTTGGTAAAAATTAGAGCAAAAATGGTTAGATTTTGGGAAAAGGTGATGCACTGTGTCGCTGGGAAGAAGAAACGAATTGCAGGGCTGCCGCGCAATGCGCGGCAGCCAATTTTTTTTCAGCTGCAGGGATGAAACGGCGTCGTTTCATGGCGCGGAAGGGGGGCAGGCCGCGCAATGCGCGGAGCCCAGAAACGGGCTGGAAAACGACGTCGTTTTGTGGCGTCGGCAAGAACAGTCGCCGCGCAATGCGCGGGCGACCGGCAATGCTGGAAATTACCGTGTTGCCCCTGCCTTTTTCCTGAAATACCAACCGTGTCCCTAGAGGCACGGAAATTACAGAATTGCCCCTGGACTTTCCGGAAAATTCCGGATTTGTCCCTAACGTCGCCGAAATGACGGAAATGCCCCTGGGCTTTCCGGAAAATGCCAGATGTGTCCTTTTGAGCGCGGAAATTACTAAAATGCCCTCAGAATTAGTTTTTAATGAAATAAATGTTTAAAAAATTGTTTAAAAATTTCAGAAAATTATAGAAAAATACTAAAGATATAGAAATGATGTTTGGACATTAAATTTAATATTTTTGCATAAATATTAAATATTGGGGATTAATATTTAAATACTTTAAATATTAATCTAATAAAGTTACAAGTTAGAAAATGATTAAATAAAATTTTCGGACAACCGAAAATGCTAAATTTTATCCTATGAGCTGGGTTGTCCGTCGTGAAAATATTAAATATTAAGTTATGCTAATATTTTAAGGAATGAAGTTATTATAGTTGGCCATATAAATTAATAATTGGCCCAGAGATGATATTAATTAAGTAAATTAATATCGTAAAGAGATAAATAATTATTATTTGATTATTTTATGATCATAGGTTGATCGAGTTAAGGGTTTGAGCTAACAATTTAAATAACGGGACGCCAGGCAAGTTCTTCAGTCCCCTTTATGTTAAATGTTGGAATGTTATGATAAGTAATTCTTGTTTTAACTGCATACAAATTACGTGTTATGTGATACGTGATTAATATGACTACAATGTGTATTCTGTGCAACGATATGAATATATATGAAATATATTGCTATAGTAGAAGCACAAACACATGATGTATGACACACACCAAGCATGATAAGGTATGTGCTACGTGAAGTATAACTGTTGAACTTGCTGAGCCGTTGTGCTCATTACTTGTTTAATAAACATTTTTGCAGGAAAGAAATGAATTTCAAAAATATCAGATGATATAAAGACGGATAATCACAGAAGGTTGTGAACGTTATTGTTATATTTCAATAACATAATGTGAATACTATTGTTAAGTTTATAGTGCTATTTTGTATGTACATATATGTTGAATCCAGACAGGATAAGTCAAGTTAAATTATGGACTGTGATAGTTCAAGATAGATATTATGATGGAGATTATTAAATGGTTAATTATGAATTATGAAATAAAGGAATAATTATGGATTTATTAATCAACCTTAAATTTGAAATGTTGGGAAATATGATACTGGTAAGAGAAAGAAAAAGTTAAGGTTGCGATCCAGGGACTATGATCTAAATGTAAGGATTTTACATAATCAAATATGTTAATGCAATGATTAAGAAAAAGAAAAATTTATACCAAAATTTTGGTAATTGTTGATTTTTAAATATCAGATAATGGATCAAATAAGGTGGTTAAAGATATATTAACGAACCGAAATTTGGACGTTAAGGAAATAATGTATAATAAATACAAGATTAAAAGAGTAAAGTGGGTCGAATTTCGGGGTCGTTACAGTTGGTATCAGAGCTAGAGGTTATAAACCTTAGGTAAATGATACCTTGGGCTATAACCTAGCGTAAGAAAGAGTACGGTTAGTTGAGTATTCTGAAAACTCAAGCGTATGGTAAACTCGTGACTCATGATTATATGGTGGAGCCCCTTTAGCGAATGGGCGACTATGGCCTGACTAGGACAAGCTCCTTGACCATATGATTATGGTAAGTTCCTGAGTCCAAATACGTGATAAGTTTGATGAACATGGGGGATTAAAATAGAAAGATGTAAGTTAAGAAATACAGATCTCAGATAGTGGCTAAAGGAAAGAAAATATGAAAGATATAAGATTATAAGAAAGAGATAAAGATGTTACAAAAGAGTTGAATGAAAGTAATAAATTGCGAAAATTTATAAGTTCAATTAAGAACATAATTGAAAGAATATCTGAAATGATTCAAAGATGAATCTCAAAGATAATCAGGGGACACCTGATTTAAGCAATAAAGATGACAAGGTAATCCAAAACGTATAGGAAGAGATCATAATAATATGATTAGGAACAGTGAGAGGATCGTACTACGATACGATCACGAAATAAGGGAAGCGAGTAAGAAGTAGGTTGTGAAGCAAGATCATGATGGAATCAAGTGAAAATATGAAATAACAGAGAGACCTGTTAATGGTCGAAAAGGCATAGTTTAATGTTATAAAGAGATATGGTACTATGAAATAGTACAAGAAGAATTCAGAGAATGATAAGACATGAAAGACATAAATGAAAGATTATGATAGGGGACAGGAAGCTTGGGTACGAAATTTCAATTGAGGACTCATGTGGTCACTGAGTTGCACAATTCTTTGTATGGGCGAGGGATTTGTGTTTACTTAGTTACCATGTGATAATCATTGAAATGTTAGAGTCGCGTTAGCAGTTTTGATAGATAGATAATATTAAGTTTAGGCATGAGTTCTTAAAACTCATGCATGTGATAAGTCCATGACTCATAATCGTATGGTATGTTTTGAGCCCCTCAGCATATGGATAGTCTTTGATTTGTTCTTAGACTACATATTGCTAGGACAAGCTTCTAAACTCATATTCTTATGGTAAGTTTCTGGACTCATAATGTGTGGCAAGTTTGATGAACTATACGGGGGTATAGAAAAGCTGGAGTAGATAGAAATTTTAATGTGATAAATGAAAATAGTCCTAGCAATAAAGTTAATAATTAAGTGAAGAAGCAGAAGGTTACTGTTAGGGAATTTAGGATATTCCCACTCTTCTAGCTTTGCTAGACTTCAAAATTTTGGCCTCAAGTTGATTTGGCACGGGTGTGCTTTGAAAAATATAAATGAAATTTTTTAAGCGATTCAAAAAAAAAAAGTGTCTATGCTACTTGTTTCGGCTAGACAAAAATGTTTTTATATCAAAATGTATTTCAAAAGAATCATCCACACACCTTTTAGCCCGGTGCAGATGTGATGAATGACGGAATGCTCAACGTGTTGTTGAGACGGTGCGGTACTATTTCGTTATAAGATGATTCAACACCATAAAGTATGGTTTATGGTGTAGGAATTATTAATGACGAAATTCTCAACGGACTGTCAAAATGATGCGGTAACATGAAGTCATAAATGATTTTGATTTATAAAAGTATGTCAAAGCTATAAGTCATTGCCATTTGACTCGGCTAGACGTTTTGAAAAGTTTTGACATGATAAAGGTTTTAGAAAAATTTCTGCGAGTTATAAATTGTTAAAAGTAAGTCTATGCTAATTGGTCTAGCTAGACAAGCGTTGAAAAAATATAAGTCTGAGCTATTGATTCAGCTAGACAAATTTTAAATTATATTTATTGACTTCGTATTCTTTGAAAGTTATAACTAAGTAAATTACTTTTGAATGAATTCTATGGCTGAGATGAACAAAAAGATTAAGACTATTGCAGGTTGATCGAATGGTCACCTGGCAGAGTAAGACACAGGCATTGCAGATTGATCATCTGGCGTGCCAATATATGGTGAAACATCCATTACTTTAATGACAGATTGATCCACTGTCAGGGTTTGCAGTATGAAGTACTCGGGGAACGAAGTACTGTAAACCGGGATAAAAGTTCATTCAGCAAAGTATGAAAGTTGCTAAAATAAAAATTTTGAATCCTTCTACTCTTATGAAGATTGGATGGTAGGATGGGGTAATATTCTTTAATTGTGAACGATGATGAAAGCAATGATGGTGAGGTAAAGAAAGTATGGAATGTAATGGATTAAGAAAGGGTAATGTGCAATGACTGTGAGAAAGAAAGGACAGAAAAATATGTGGAATAAATGTAAACAAATTGTGAAGTATTAGTACATAGAAATTTCGAGGACGAAATTTTATGAAGGAGGGGTGAATGTGACACCCAGGATTCTTAAAATAATTTTAAATAAGGATTATGATAAATCAAGTAAAGGTTAGTATTTAAAATCTAATGTTAAATAATGGAGGTATTAAAGAATAAATTATGAAATATGAAGAAGATTATGAACGTGAATTAAGAAGAAAATGATGAATGTACAGAGTATATATGAGGTATAATAGAAGGTATGAAATAAGTTGGTTAAGTAAGGATAAGTACGATTAGAGGAAAATAAAGTTTTCGAAAAATGAGAACATATCTTGATAAATACATCAAGGAAAGAGCTAAAGATTTATAGTCACAAATAAATTGTGAATGTGATTTAAGAATTGAATATTCTGACAATTATGAAAATAATTTTAAATAAGGATTATGATAAATCAAGTAAAGGTTAGTATTTAAAATCTAATGTTAAATAATGGAGGTATTAAAGAATAAATTATGAAATATGAAGAAGATTATGAACGTGAATTAAGAAGAAAATGATGAATGTACAGAGTATATATGAGGTATAATAGAAGGTATGAAATAAGTTGGTTAAGTAAGGATAAGTACGATTAGAGGAAAATAAAGTTTTCGAAAAATGAGAACATATCTTGATAAATACATCAAGGAAAGAGCTAAAGATTTATAGTCACAAATAAATTGTGAATGTGATTTAAGAATTGAATATTCTGACAATTATGATTTTATGAGGTTATCCATGTAAGTTATGGATATTAAACAGGTAAAATATAATTATTATTGATTAAATTGTTATTCATCAAGATGAATGTATAGCAAGGTGCTATGAATAATATACGTATAATTATTACGGCAATTATGATTCCGAGGACGGAATCCTGTTAAGGAGGGAAGAATGTGAGGATCCGAATTTTAGGATTTCTTTAATAATATTAAATGAGAATTTAATTGATAAAATTATCAAGGTTGATAAATTATTATTATATTATGTGATATAAGATATGTGATATGATTTAATTGATAAATTAAATTTGTACAGAGATAGTGATGATTTGTGTTGATTTAAAATAATTAAAAAGTAAATAAGTTGTGTAAAAACAATTTATGAAGGATAAGAAAAATGTCAGGTAAATGTACAATAAATTGTACAATTAAATTATTATGAAAATGCAGAAATTATAATTTAATTAAGGCTATGTGATAATGCGAAATGCAGGAGTTAGATATGTATATATTTATATATATACATTTATATATGTGTGTTATGTTTAATTGATGAAATTATAAATTTCATTAATTATGAAAATTAAGGGATTAATAATTAAATTAATCCAAGAATTTATGAAAAGCTAATGAGGAAGTTTGTAAAATTGTAGTTATCGATTTTAGAGTTTATCAAGAATTTTGGAAGAAGTTTAGAAATTAATGGAGAAGGAAAGGTAATTATATAAATTATATAATAATAATTATATAATTTATATAAGGAAAATTAAAATAAGGCATGAAGAAAATAATAATTATATAAATTATATAAGAATAATTATGTAATTTATATAAGGTGATTAAATGGAATAAAGTTGGAGGAGATTAAGAAATTATTAAAAGGAGAATGTAATTATATAAATTATATAATATTAAATTATATAATTTATATATAAAGAAATTAATATGAATATTAAAGAAATTGAATAATAAATAAGAAAAAGGAATATTTTAAGTTATTAAAAATTATATTTATGTATCATGGAATTATTGTGACTTTTATGAAGAATAATATTTCGGAAACGTGAACATGTTAATGTAACATGTTGTCCAAGTAACGGAGTGAAAAATTATGAAAAATAATTTTTATATGTCCTATGAATTATTTTATGATTTTTGGAGGTATAAATTACCTCATATAATTACATGCATGTTATTATGCGTGTACAAAATTTGTCAGGTAAAATACCGAAAAAGGTATTAATATTATTCATAAATCATGTTATGATTTTTAGTGAATTAAAATAAATATTTTATATATATTATATAAAATATTTATTACACGATATAATTACGTAATGTATTTAAAATAATTAAGTTTGCATGTTAATTGTGATAATCTCGTTGGAAATTTCCGGAAGCAAGAAAGGGCGGTGGAACCATTTTGAGTTTCCAAAATGGTTAAATAATATGGTAATATAAAAAAGAAAGAAAAAGGAAATAAAGGAAAGAAAAGAAGAAACAAAAGAAACAAAACACACTCACCACTCTCTCTTCTCCGCCCACCAAACACCACTACCTTGCCGGCTGAACTTCCGTAGCCACCATGAACCATTAAGAGGATCACCACCAAGTAAGAAATAAGCTTCAAGGAGGAAGGAAAGGAGTTTTAGAAGGTATAAATAATTTATTTATGTATTTATGGTATTAAGTTAATTTTGTGGAAAAATAGAAAATAAATAGAATTATGATTCCAAATAATTTTTGGATATATATGTGTGAATTACATGATTTTTAGAGTTGTTTTGTTGGTAAAAATTAGAGCAAAAATGGTTAGATTTTGGGAAAAGGTGATGCACTGTGTCGCTGGGAAGAAGAAACGAATTGCAGGGCTGCCGCGCAATGCGCGGCAGCCAATTTTTTTTCAGCTGCAGGGATGAAACGGCGTCGTTTCATGGCGCGGAAGGGGGGCAGGCCGCGCAATGCGCGGAGCCCAGAAACGGGCTGGAAAACGACGTCGTTTTGTGGCGTCGGCAAGAACAGTCGCCGCGCAATGCGCGGGCGACCGGCAATGCTGGAAATTACCGTGTTGCCCCTGCCTTTTTCCTGAAATACCAACCGTGTCCCTAGAGGCACGGAAATTACAGAATTGCCCCTGGACTTTCCGGAAAATTCCGGATTTGTCCCTAACGTCGCCGAAATGACGGAAATGCCCCTGGGCTTTCCGGAAAATGCCAGATGTGTCCTTTTGAGCGCGGAAATTACTAAAATGCCCTCAGAATTAGTTTTTAATGAAATAAATGTTTAAAAAATTGTTTAAAAATTTCAGAAAATTATAGAAAAATACTAAAGATATAGAAATGATGTTTGGACATTAAATTTAATATTTTTGCATAAATATTAAATATTGGGGATTAATATTTAAATACTTTAAATATTAATCTAATAAAGTTACAAGTTAGAAAATGATTAAATAAAATTTTCGGACAACCGAAAATGCTAAATTTTATCCTATGAGCTGGGTTGTCCGTCGTGAAAATATTAAATATTAAGTTATGCTAATATTTTAAGGAATGAAGTTATTATAGTTGGCCATATAAATTAATAATTGGCCCAGAGATGATATTAATTAAGTAAATTAATATCGTAAAGAGATAAATAATTATTATTTGATTATTTTATGATCATAGGTTGATCGAGTTAAGGGTTTGAGCTAACAATTTAAATAACGGGACGCCAGGCAAGTTCTTCAGTCCCCTTTATGTTAAATGTTGGAATGTTATGATAAGTAATTCTTGTTTTAACTGCATACAAATTACGTGTTATGTGATACGTGATTAATATGACTACAATGTGTATTCTGTGCAACGATATGAATATATATGAAATATATTGCTATAGTAGAAGCACAAACACATGATGTATGACACACACCAAGCATGATAAGGTATGTGCTACGTGAAGTATAACTGTTGAACTTGCTGAGCCGTTGTGCTCATTACTTGTTTAATAAACATTTTTGCAGGAAAGAAATGAATTTCAAAAATATCAGATGATATAAAGACGGATAATCACAGAAGGTTGTGAACGTTATTGTTATATTTCAATAACATAATGTGAATACTATTGTTAAGTTTATAGTGCTATTTTGTATGTACATATATGTTGAATCCAGACAGGATAAGTCAAGTTAAATTATGGACTGTGATAGTTCAAGATAGATATTATGATGGAGATTATTAAATGGTTAATTATGAATTATGAAATAAAGGAATAATTATGGATTTATTAATCAACCTTAAATTTGAAATGTTAGGAAATATGATACTGGTAAGAGAAAGAAAAAGTTAAGGTTGCGATCCAGGGACTATGATCTAAATGTAAGGATTTTACATAATCAAATATGTTAATGCAATGATTAAGAAAAAGAAAAATTTATACCAAAATTTTGGTAATTGTTGATTTTTAAATATCAGATAATGGATCAAATAAGGTGGTTAAAGATATATTAACGAACCGAAATTTGGACGTTAAGGAAATAATGTATAATAAATACAAGATTAAAAGAGTAAAGTGGGTCGAATTTCGGGGTCGTTACAATTAGGGTGTTCCTATCTAATTTTGTTGTCTTAGGGTCAGATTTAGAAAGATTTGTTTATATGACTATCGGAAGAAGCGTATAAATACTATAAAAAATTCTCGATTAACAATTCTATATAATTAATTAATTTAAAAAGGAGTTAATAGATTTAAATGAGACATTGGAGAAAATTATGATCTTAAATATTTAAAATCTGATTTAATCATTTTCATTAGTTTAATTTAGTTATTAATTTTAATTAGATTTTATTTCACAAGTTAATTGCGATTGTTTAAGTAAAAATAATTTGATATAAAATAGTATTTGGTAATTATTATTATTTAATTCTTTGTGGGAACGGTACTCTATTTACTGGTATATTACTTGTTGACTGTGTATACTTGCATACATGTATTCATATAGAAAATACCCAACAAGATTTTGTAATTATTAAATACCTATAATTATTAATTTTATATTCATTATAGAGATATACCTATATGCCATTTTTTTTTATTTATCTTTTTTATTTTTGTAATTTTAAGATGTTAAATTATTTGTGGATGATTTATTCTTCAATTATGAACTAACTTTTAATGAAGGTTGCAATGGAACCCAATATGTTATTTATATTAATTTTCTCTCTCATTGATTATATATGAGTCGTTTATCATATTTTGTGCGTTCATGTATTAATTAAGTGCACGTGATTAATGAGATAATTTAAATCTATTCACTCTCTTTTTAATTACTTAATTATATTAAATTGTTAACCGAGAATTCTTTATAGTATTTATATGCATCTCTCTATGATCACATAAACAATTCCATTTAAATCCGACAAAAAGGCAACAGAATAAAATAGAGCACCCTAATTAACTAACTCACTATATCTCTATATGAATCATAGTGCAACTGCCCCAACTATGTAGAACGGGATTTATAATTTGGAGGAGTAGGGCAGTTGCCCCATGAGCTAGGGCAACCACCCCAATCGGCAAACAATGTTTTATTTTTTGATTTTTGGGCTATGGTTAAAGTCTATGTGGATTAGGATGTCTTGAAAAATTATGGTATTCTATTAGTACTATAAATATTCATATTGTAACCTTAATTGGAAAAAAAACATAGATCTAACATAGTTAGGATAGATTAGGAGTAAAATAATATAGATTAGAAACAAATATTCAACGCGAATGATTCAAGAATCAAAGGCAAAAGCTTAAGGGTTGAAGATTGTGATCCAGGTGACAGACGGATATCAAAACACAGATTTGATTCTTCTCTTTTTCTTTTCTTTTTGTAATTTTAAGATATTAAATTATTTGTGGATGATTTATTATTTAATTATGAACTAACTTTTAATGAAGGTTGCAATGGAACCTTATGTGTTATTTATATTAATTTTCTCTCTTATTGATTATATTTGATTATATATGAGTCATTTATCATCTTTTGTGCATTCATGTATTAATTAAATGAACATAATTAATGGGATAATTTATATAAAATTGAGTGATGGATTATAAATTTAGATCTGAATGTGATAACATATGTTTGTATTTTCTGCGCTGATGGAATTCATAATTCGTGTATAGGATAGAGATATACTTATATGTCATATGTAACTTAAAGAGAATTTGTGCTTTAAATCTTTTTTAACTGTAATTCACATAGAGATATAATGAGTTAGTTTATTAGGGTGTTATCTTTAATTATGTTGCCTTTGTGTCAGATTTAAAGGGAATTATTTATGTGATCATCGAGATGTGCATATAATTATTATAAAGAATTATCGGTTAACAATTTAATATAATTAAGTAATTAAAAAGAGGGTGAATAAATTCAAATGAAGTATTAGGGAAAATTGTGATCTTAAATATTTTTAATATGATTTAATCCTTGTTATTAGTTTAGTTTAATTTAGTTAATAATTTCAATTAGATTTTATTTTACAATTCAATTGCATTTGTTTAAATAAAATTAACTTGATATTAAATTAGTGTTTGGTAATAATTATTTTTAATTCCATGTGGGTTCGACTTAATCATTATATTACTTGTTGGTCACGTATACTTGCGTGTTAATTGCTAACTAAAAATTAGGCAGACAAGTTTTTGGCGCCATTACCAGGGCCAAAATAGACGCATATAACCAGTTCCACCAACACTGGAGGAATTTATAAACGTAGGAGTGAAGCCGGTAAACCCTATACAGGGGTTTGTCGACTTGTTGATAGATACACGTCATAACAGAGCACCGAATGGTAGGTGTACAACCCCCAATAATTCACTTAACAATTTCAAAGATTTTAAAGCGATAGGAACCCTATAGTTTAAAAGAACTACTAACTCAATAGAAGCCCAAACTTGGGACTGAGATGGAAATAAATTTTGTGGTAGCATGAGTGGCGGAAGAGCAGAAGACAGCTTTTGCAACATTCATGATGAAAGCGGAGGCTAATTTCTGGTGGGAGGCTAATCAAAATAGAACTGGGGGGGAAGTGGTACATTGTGATAGATTTAAAGAACTATTCTTTTAGGCCTACTTTCCCCAGATAACACAAGACAAGATGGAGGTGCAGTTTCTAGAGTTGAAATAAGAAAATATGACAGTGCCGAAATATGCGGTAAAGTTTAACGAATTGGCGAGCTTTGCTTCGTACCAAGTAGACAAGGAGGTAAAGAATGCAAAACAGTTAGAGTATGGGCTGAAACCCTGGCTCTACAGCAAGGTGTCAATGTTCTAAATCAGGACGTTCACCGCAGTATTAGAGAAGGCTATACTAGCCGAGGGATTGTCAAAATATAATTAATAGAAGAGGGGAAAGAAAGGTGACGAAAGAAATAAAGAAGGAAATAGTAGGGGAAGCAATTTAAACAAAAGAAAGTGGAACAGTAGCAACAACAATAGTGGAGGTAAACTAGGAGAGCGGAAGAAGAAGGTGGAAACATGCAGCACTTATGGCAAGGGTTACTTGGGAGTTTGCATACAGGAGAAAAATGTTTGTTATAAATGCGGGCAAGAGGAACACGTTTCTCCTAACTGCCCAAACTTAAAAAAAAATTAGGGATTTTCTCATATGGCCAACGACCAACAACCAAGACTTTTAATATGACGGTGCAGGATGCGGTGACATCCAAAGATGTGGTGTCAGGTATCATTCTCATCAATAAAATAAATACTTACGTATTATTTGATTCGGGTGCTACCTGCTCCTTTCTGTTAGATGAGTTTGCTAAAACTAGATTTATCCTAAGAAAAGTTAGAGAATTCAATAAATATAGAAAATGCGAATAAGAAAATAATTATAGTAAGTCACATTCGTAGGAATTGTGGTATGGAAATAAGGGGACGAAAGATGTAGATCGACTTGATACTTATTAGATTAGGAGAATTTGATGTGATAATGAGGATGGATTGGTTGTATAACCACGGGGCAATGACAGATTGCTAAAAGAAATGTGTAAACTTGAAGATTCCAAAGAAGTCTAAGGTAATATTTTTTAAAGTAGTATGCTTTCAAGTTAATCACATTTGATGCTATTAGCATATACTTTGTAATCTTATTCGTTTATTAGTAAAAGTTTTATTTAAAGGAAATTATTTATTTAAGATTAATTGGTTGAATTAATTAAATAAATAAATCCAAAATTTTGAGTAATGCTTTTAGAATTATAATGTTGATTATGCTAAAGAGATTTAAATTCTAGATAACTCAAAACTAAAATGTTCATAATCTTGGGATTACTAAAATGGGGATTAGTGAATTCAGATAGATTAATACATACTATATTTGCTCTTATGAAGAGGATGATTGATTTCATAATCATTTGTGTGGAGACACTAAAGCAAGTATGTAGGTGCTTATTAGAGAATAAGTTCACTGAACGTGACTCGCTAAAGGAGCACTTAATGGAGTTTTATTTGCCTATTAATAGGAGTTCCTAATGTGATTGTAGTACAAGTGATCATTGGACTTGAGATAATCATAGTATTTTGTGTATGATGAGTTATGCTTTGACAAATTGCTTAAGACTCTTAGGGTATAAGAAAGGGTATGCTTAGGTATACTAAGTTGTATACGGAGATAGGTGAATGGTCAACAAAGGATTAACCACTTTCAGTAAATGAAGAGACTGTCATATGTAATTCGATAAATGACAACTCAAAAATCCTTGGCCAATGTGGAATGAAAATTTAAAAGGAGTTTCTAATTTACATTAGAGTTGTACATTTGAGAATTGAAATGCATATGATCAAATAAAATAAGACTTGACAGAAATTTCATATCTTATATTTAATTGGGACATTATGTGGTAAAATAATTAAATTGTACGACAACTGTTCCTGGAATAGGTTCTTTGTGATTAAATATTAAAATTCATATTATTTGAAAAGTCATTGATCGTTAAGGGGGTTTGCCCTTATTGTGGTATTATTTATTTAAATAAATTAAATAATTTAATTCATTTATATAAATAAGAATAGAATGGTTCTAATTTATTTATTTATTCTACAACCGGTTTAATATAGAGAACCTAAATGGTCACACCGCAAAAGAGTAATATTTTTTTTTAGAAGTGGATGACATAATGGTAATTATAAATTAAATGTATTTAATTTCTACTATGGTGATAGAATAAATTAAATAACTTAATATTTATAATTTAGTATTTTAGAAATACTAATTAAAAATTAATAAGAGGAGTCTTATTATTATTATTATTATTATTATTGTTATTATTATTATTATTATTATTATTATTATTTAAGTTACTAAATGGTTTATAAATTAATTAATAAATTGTATCATTATTATAAATAATTAAGTTCCTAAATGGTTTAGAAATTATAATTACTGTAACGACCCCGAAATTCGACCCATATTCTTACCTTAAAGTTTGTATTTATGATACCTTATCTTTCTTACGTCCAAATTTCGGTTCGTTAATATATCTTTAACCACCTTAACTGATCCATTATCTGATATTTAAAATCATTAATTATCAAAATTCTCATATAAATTTTTTTCTTTTTCTCGATTCAATCGTTGCATTAAGATATTTGGATATTTAAAATCCTTACATTCTGGATCCTAGTCCATGGATCGCAACCTTTACTTTTTCTTTCTTTTTCACGTATTATAAAGCTCATCATTTAAAATTTACTATTATTTACTTTCATACAAATATTCCTTGTTGCGTCATTTGTAATTCAACATATAATAATTTCTATCGTACAATTATCCTGATTAATCACAGTTCATAATTTAACTTCTATCATATCCATGTTCAACTTATATATACATACAATTCATCACAGTAATTTAACAATTTCTCACATTGAATTATAATATTACCAATATAACAATCACGTTTTCTACCTTCTAGGTACATCATCTCAAACTTAATCCGATATTCCTGAAACTTATTTCTTTATCCTGCAAAAGTTTATTTTAAACAAGTAATGAACACAATGGCTCAGCAAGTTCAACAGTTATACATCACGTAGCACATACCTTATCATGCTTGGTGTGTGTTATACATCATGTGCTTGTGCTTCTACTATAGCAATATATCTCATATATATTCATATCGTTGCACAAAATACATATTGTGGTCATATTAATCACGTATCACGTAACACTTAATTTGTACAGTTAAAACAAGAATTACATACCATAACATTCCAACATTTAACATAAAAGGGACTGAAGAACTTGCCTGGCGTCCAGGTATTTAAATTGATATCTCAAACTCTTAACTCGATCAACCTATGATCATAAAATAATCAAATAATAATTATTTATCTCTTTATGATATTAATTTACTTATTTAATATCATCTCTGGCCCAATTATTAATTAATATGGTTAATTATATTAACCTCGTCCTTTAAATATTAACATAACTTAATATTTAATGCCTTCACTACGGACAACTCGGCTCATAGGATAACATTTAGCATTTTCGGTTGTCCGAAAATTTTATTTAATCATTTTTTAACTTGTAACCTTATTAGATTAATATTTAAAGTATTTAAATATTAATCCCCAATATTTAATATTTATGCAAAAATATTAAATTTAATGTCCAAACATCATTTCTATATTTTTAGTATTTTTCTATAATTTTAAATAATTTTTAAACATTTATTTCATTAAAAACTGATTTTGGGGGCATTTTGGTAATTTCCGCGGTCAAAGGGACAAAACTGGCATTTTTCGGAAAGCCCAGGGGCATTTTCGTCATTTCGGCAACGTTAGGGACAAATCCGGAATTTTCCGGAAAGTCCAGGGCCATTTCCGTAATTAACCGAGGGTCAGGGACACGCTGGTCATTATCCGAAAAGTTCAGGGGCATTTTCGTACTTTCGGCGTGCCAAGGGACACGCTCGGCAATAAATAAAAAGACCAGGGACGCTTTCGTAATCTCATAGCGCGTAGGCCGCGCATGGCGCGCGTCATTCCTTCGTCATCTCAGAACGACGTCGTTTGGCCCCCCTTTTCCGGAAACTTCAGCCGCGCGATGCGCGGCCCTGCCCTTTACCCCAAAACGGCGTCGTTTTTGTCCGGTTTTCGGAAAAATCCCTCCGCGCATTGCGCGGAGCACTGTTCATTCTTCTCTCTTCTTTCTTCCGGAACAGTGCGTCAACTTCATCCTTTTTCACCATTTTGCTCATTTTTTTCACCACAAAATCATTCCAAAAAACATGAAATTAATAGATATACATCCTAAAATTATTTAGAATAATTATACTAATTATTTTCTAATTTTACATCACAATAATTTATCATCAAAATATTCAAAATAATTCATATAAATTAATAATTATACCTTCTAAAGCATCCCTTGAATCTTTTTCTTCCTCTTGATAGCACCAACAATTCCCTCCTTAATGGCTATGGTGGCGTAAGGTGGCGGTGATGGTGGTTCGGTGGAAGGGAGAGAGAAGAAGTTGTGAGTGTTTCTTTTGTTTCTTCTTTTTCCTTCCTTTATTTCCTTTTTCCTTCTTTTTATATTACCATATCATTTAACCATTTTGGAAACTCAAAATGGTTCCACCGCCCTTTCTTGGTTCCGGAAATTTCCAACGAGATTATCTCAATTAACATGCAAACTTAATTATTTTAAATACATTATGTAATTATATCGTGTAATAAATATTTTATATAATATATATAAAATATTTATTTTAATTCACTAAAAATTATAACATGATTTATGAATAATATTAATACCTTTTTCGGTATTTTACCTGACAAATTTTGTACACGCATAATAACATGCATGTAATTATATGAGGTAATTTATGTAATGTCCTAGAATTTCCACGTCATTATTAATTAAATTATTAATTTAATTTCCGACGAGTTAGTTTTAAGAAATTATTTAAATCTTTTATTGTGATTAATTAATTATGTGATTAAATGATTATGTAATTAATTACTAAAATTAATTAAAGGGAGTCACTAATATGTTATTTAAATTAGTGAACAAATCCTAAAGTTTTAATATCAAAATAGTTGATAAGTTTCCTATTAATTAAATATTCAATTAAATTGAATATAATGAGTTAATTAAATATAATAAATTAATTAATATGATTATTAATTAATGTAAATAATGTGAAATATTAATAATAATATTTATTAGTCCATCTAGTAATTTAATACTTATGGGTTAGAATATTTAATTATTTATTCAATCTAATTATTTATTTAATCATGGATTGAATAATTAATGTGTAAATTATTAAATTAGCCCAACATGGGTCAATTAGTAGCCCAAGTGGAGAATAATAAAATTTGACAATTTAGTAGCCCAAACAATTTAATAGAAGCCCAATTGGTATTTTAAATTAAAGCCCAATGATTGGCCCACTTGGAAAAACAATTATATAACTATTAATTAATTAAAAAGGAGAAAGTGACTATGATTTTGGGACAATTCTAAGGTCCATCAGCCGACCAAGGCATGGAGAGGAGAGAGAAAAGTGAGGTTTTGTATTATTTGATTTTTATTTATTAATTAAAAGGATTGCTTGTTTTATTTTTAAAAGTACATGAAACCATGCTTCTTTTCACCAACTTAGTACTTAGCTAGAATTCTTGCACAAGTCTCCAACCACCCTCATTATGGAAATTTGATAGATATAGATTTTATATCTATTCAAATTGTAAGTATACTTACAAGTTAGTAGTTTTTGTAAATCATTTCTCATCTTTTATTTTCAAACCAAAAGAGAGAGCTAGAGAGCATTTGAGAGTTGAGAAAATTTGAGAGCAAAATACTAAGAGGAGAGAAGGAGTCTTGGTGCATGTCTTCTTCCTTCACAACATATTTTGGAAAGAAAAGGAGGATAGCTATCAAAACAAGGTAATTAGTTTTAAACCATAATCTTGTTTTTCTTTCAAGTTTAGGGTATAAATATTTGTGTAATAATTTTTATGGTTAATATCATGCTATGTATGTTTATATAGTTGATCATGTGGTAACTTATGTTTTATGAGTGTTAATGATGGAAAACATGTATTTGGTGGTGTGAAAATAAATCTCAAAAATAATTTTTGATAATATTTAGATTTAATGTTCTAATATTATAGAACATTAAATCATGAGAAAAACAAAGTTTGAATCACTCAAAATGGAGTTGTACACAAAAAGTTATGATTTATAGTAGTTTATGTGATGTAAAAATTTTTATAAAAAAATAATGATATTAAATCATGAAAAATTTATTTTTCATGTTATAAATTAATATAAGGTGATTGGTAATTTTTTTGGATTTTTATTGATGATTTAAAGCTTACTTATTGGTATATTTTTATTTAAAATGGGTATTGCCGGACACTGTTCACACTCTGCAAAGAAAAAAAAAAAAAAAAAAATTAATTTCCGCGCAATGCGCGGACAACTGTTCACAAAAAAACGCGGAGACAAAACGGCGTCGTTTTGCTTAAAGAAATAAAATCAATCCGCGTGTACGCGCGGAAGCCATCAGCAGTGTCCCAAAACGGCACCGTTTTGGGCCTGCATACGGAATAACGCGCGCAATGCGCGAGCCCAGTTCCGAGAAATTACTAAACTGCCCCTCCGTGTTTTTTTTCGGCGAAATGACCATTCTGCCCTCGGTTCAGTTTTTCAACTTATTTACAGAAATGCCATTCGGGTTTAATTTAATTAATTTAAATATTTAAAAACTAATTTAAAATTATAACAAAAATAATAATAATTCAAAAATGATATTGGGGAGGATATTTTTAATTAAGTTTAATATTTAAATATTTTAAATATTAATCTAGTTAGCTAAATCATGGTTAAGTTAAATAAATTTATTAGTTATTTATTATTTAAAAATGTTAATAATAAATAAAGGTGATAAATTAGCAAATATTATTTAATTCCTATTAAATAATAATTAAAGAGAGATAAAAATTTATAAATTAACTATTTATTATTTAAATATTATTAAATAATAAATAAGGATAATTAAGTAATTAATTATTATTTAATTAGCATTAAATAATGATTAAGGGAAATTAAGTTATTTAATTTAAATAATAAATAAGGATAAATAGATTAAATTTTATTTAACCTTAAATAACGATTAAAATTAATTAAATAATTAATTATTATTTAATTGGCATTAAATAATAATTAAAGATGATTAACATTAGTAAACTATTATTTAATTTCCTTAAATTAAATAATAAGTGAGGTTAATTAATTAATTAATTAATATTTGATTAATATTAAATTAAAGAAGGTTAAAATGAATCAATAGTTATTTATTATTTAATTTTGATTGAATAATAAGTAAGTACAATTAGTTATTATTTATTTTAAATAATAACTAGAGTTAATTAATTAATTTCTATTTAACCAAGATTAAATAGTAATTAAATAGAGATTGAATTAATAAAATTTAATTATACTTTTATTAAACAATTATAATAAGTTGTTTAAGGGTTTAATAAGTGTCCAACGCTTAAGAAAAATATTTTCTAACTTATTAAATTGTTAACCTAATTTGATTGAGGGTCTATAAGGTTAATAATATTATTTCGACTAACGTAAATTATGTGTTAGTACTTATATGATAAATAAGTACCTTAGTGAGCGTATAGTTATGCAAATACGCCGTACTAATTATTAGACCGACTTTATTAATGTTAGGTCATTCAAAGCCAGTTAGTTAAAGCTAGACATTAATTGTAGCTGAGCAGACAGGCAAGTTCCTTATCTCTAAACTCATTTCATTGAGCAAATTATTTATCTAAGCTTGAACTGTTATTTCCAAGCATGCTTTGAGTGGTTTAATTACTTTACAATTATTCCACATCGATATTATTGTTATTCGCACTTGTTGCACTTGAGATTGTACAGTCATTGACTTGTACTTAATTACTGTTCTACCGTTTAAAGAACTGTTCAAAGTAGGTCTAAGCCATTGTTCGGCTAGACATTATGTTAAAGATTTTAAAAGCTATCCAAATCATTGAAGATGCGGATTCTTAGACTATTATGAACACCCCTTTATTATAGGGGAGTACCCTGTATCTAATATCAGGTACAAAAATACGGAAATTAAATGTTATGCATACACATATTGTACTGAGGCTGATCCCCTCGGGTACATATTTCTGGTAGTAACCATTGGGTCAACCTGCTATTGACTCCAGTGGATATTTATAGTTCATAGTCTATTTGACTATCCTAATTTTAAAAGCAACTTATTATTCCTGCTTATGTTATTCACAATATTGAATTGTTCAGCTATTCCCTTTCATTCATGATATATTGTTCCGTGTTGTTATTTAAACTTGTTGAGCAAACTAGTTGCTCACTCTTGCTATATCATGAAACCTTATTGCAGTGCAACCCGAGACTTCGGGAAAGAACAAGGGTAAAGGAAAGATGAAGTAATAGACTTCGAGATTGCAGTCCTGTTGTTAATTTAAATTAACTGTTATGTAATATAAACCCTAAGTACTTTATTAAGGGTATTTTGTGTACTTTTTGTAAGGTTATCGTATCTTGGGACTAGTAACACCTTTTGAATGAACAACATATGTTTATTTTTCCGCATTTAGTTATTGTATGTTGTTTAGAGGTGAATGTTTGTATTGGATCGTGATGACCGGATCCGGGTATTTGTAACCCGAATTTGGGGGCGTCACAATTTATACCTCCAAAAATCATAAAATAAATCATATAACATTTAAAAATTATTTTTCATAATTTTTCACTTCGTTACTTGGACAACATGTTACATTAACATGTTCACGTTTTTAAAATATTATCTTTCATAAAAGTTATAATAATTCCATTATACATAAATATAATTTTTAATAACTTAAAACATTCCTTTTTCTTATTTATTATTTCATTCCTTTAATATTCATATTAATTTCTTCATATATAAATTATATAATTTAATATTATATAATTTATATAATTACATTCTCCTTTTAAATAATTTCTTAATCTCCTCCAACTTTATTCCATTTAATCACCTTATATAAATTACATAATTATTCTTATATAATTTATATAATTATTATTTTCTTCATACCTCATTTTAATTTCCTTATATAAATTATATAATTTATTATTATATAATTTATATAATTACTTTTCCTTCTCAATTAACTTCCAAATTTCCTCCATAATTCTTAATTAAATCCAAAATCAATAATTCTAATTTTACTAACTTCCTCATTAACTTTTCGTAATTTTCAAATTAATTTAATTATTAATCCCTTAATTTCCATAATTAATAACTTTTTAAATTATAGCAATTAACCAAGCATCCATATAAACATATTTACATCATATTTCTCACATTTCCACATAACTTCATTTAATTTCATAATTTCTGCATTTTCATAACCATTTTATTGTACAATTTATTGTACATTTAACCAAAATTTCTCTTATTCCTCATAAATTATTTTAAAACAATTTATTCACTTTTCAATTATTTAATTCAACACAAATCATCAACATCTCTATACAAGTTTAATTTATCAATTAAATCATATCACATCCCTTAAATCACATAATATAATGATTAATTTAACAACATTGATAATTTTATCAATTAAATTCTCATTTAATATTATTAAAGAAATCCTGGAAATTCGGATCCTCACATTCTTCCCCCCTTAACAGGATTCCGTCCTCGGAATCATAATTGCCGTAATAATCATACGTAATTTATTTATAGCACCTTGCTATACCTTTATCGTGATGAATCGCAACTAAATCCATAATAATTATATTTTGCCTTTTTAATATCCCTAATTTACATTGATAACCTCATAAAATCATAATTGTCAGAATATTCAATTCTTAAATCACATTCACAATTTCTTTGTGACTATAAAGCTTTAGCTCTTTCCTTGATGTATTTATCAAGATATGTTCTCATTTTTTGAAAACTTTCTTTTTCTCTAATCGTACTTATCCTTACTTCACCAACTTATTTCATACATTCTATTACACCTCATTTATACTCTGTATATTCATCCTTTTCTTCTTAATTCACATTCATAATCTCCTTCATATTTCATAATTCATTCTTTAACACTTCCATTATTCAACATTAGATTTTAAATACTAACCTTTACTTGATGTATCATAATCCTTATTTGGAATTATTCTAAATTTCTGGGGTATCACATTCACCCCTCCTTCATAAAATTTCGTCCTCGAAATTTCTATATACTAATACTTCACAATTTGTTCATATTTATTCCACATATTTTTCTGTCATTTCTTTCTCGCAGTCATCGCACATTACCATTTTCTAATCCATTACATTTCATACTTTCTTTACTTCACAATTATTGCTTTCATTATCACTTACATTTAAATAATACTACCCCATCCTACCATCTAGACTTCATAAGAGTAGAGGAATTCAAAACTTTTATTTTGGAAAACTTTCATGCTATGCTGAATGAACATTTATCTCGGTTTACAGTACTTCGCTCCCCGAGTACTTCATACTGCAAACCCTGACAGTGGATCAATCTGTCATTAAAGTGATGGATGTTTCACCATATATTGGCACGCCAGATGATCAATCTGCAATGCCTGTAACTTCTTATGCCAGGTGACCATTTGATCAACCTGCAACATTCTTAATCTTTTGTTCATCTCAGCCTTAGAATTCATTCAAAGATAATTTAATTTGGTATAGCTTTCAAAGAATATGAATTCAATAAACATATTTCAAAATTTGTCTAGCTGAATCAAATAGCTTAGACTTATATTTTTTCCAACGCTTGTCTAGCCAGATCAATTAGCATAAACTTTCTTTTAACAATTTATAATCCGCAGAAATTTTAAAACATTTAACATGTCAAAACTTTTCAAAATGTCTAGCCGAGTCAAATGACAAAGACTTATAGCTTTGACATACTTTCATAAATCAAAATCATTTATGACTTCATGTTACCACATCATTTCGACAGTCCGTTGAGAATTTCGTCGTTAATAATTCCTACACCATAAACCATACTTTATGGTGTTGAATCATCTTATGGCGAAATAGTACCGCACCGTCTCAACAACACGTTGAGCATTCCGTCATTCATCACATCTGCACCGGCTAAAAGGTGCGTGTGATTCTTTTAAAATACATTTTGATGTTAAAAATATTTTTGTCTAGCCGAGACAAGTAGCATAGACACTTTTTAAATCGCTTAAAAATTTCATTTATATTTTTTTAAAGCACACTCGTGCCAAATCAACTTGAGGCCAAAATTTCGAAATCTAGCAAAACTAGAAGAATGGGAATATCCTAAATTCCCTAACCATTCACCTTCTGCTTCTTTACTTAAATATTAAATTATTGCTAGGACTATTTTCATTTATCACATTAAAATTTCTATCTACTCCAGCTTTTCTATACCCCCGTATAGTTCATCAAACTTGCCACACATTATGAGTCCAGGAACTTACCACAAGAATATGAGTTTAGAAGCTTGTCCTAGCAATATGTAGTCTAAGAACAAATCAAAGACTATCCATATGCTGAGGGGCTCAAAACATACCATACGAATATGAGTCATGGACTCACCATATGCATGAGTTTTAAGAACTCGTGCCTAAACTTAATATTATCTATCTATCAGAAACTCTTAACGCGACTCTAACATTTCAATGATTATCATATAGTAACTAAGTAAACACAAATCCCTCGCCCATACAAAGGATTGTGCAACTCAGTCACCACATGAGTCCTCAAATGAAATTTCGTACCCAAGTTTTCTACCCCCTTATCATAACCTTTCTGTCATTCATGGCACATCATTCTCTGAATTCTTCTTGTACTATTTCATAGTACCATATCTCTTTATAGCATCAAGCTATACCTTGTTGACCATTAACAGGTCTTTCTGTTATTTTGCATTCTCACTTAATCCCATCATGACCTTACTTTACAATTCATTCCTTACTTGTTTCCCTTATCTCAGGATCGTATCATAGTACGGTCCTCTCGTTGTTCTTGATCATATTATTATGATCTTTTCCTATATGTTTTGGATTACCTTGTCATCTTTATTACTTAATCAGGTGTCCCCTGATTATCTTTGAGATTCATCTTTGGATCATTTCAAATATTCTTTTAGATATGTTCTTAATTGAACTTAAATTAATTTTTTTTTTTTTCAACTCGTTATCTTCATTCAAATCTTCCTTAATATCTTTATCTCTTTCTTATAATCTTATCTTTCATATTTCCTTAGCCTTAGTCAATATCTGAGAACATCTTTCTCAACTTATATCTTTCCATTCTAATCCCCCCATGTTCATCAAACTTATCACGTATTTGGACTCAGGAACTTACCATAATCATATGGTTTAGGAGCTTGTCCTAGTCAGGCCTTAGTCGCCCATTCGCTAAAGGGGCTCCAACATACAATCATGAGTCACGAGCTTACTATACGCTTGGGTTTTCAGAACACGCAACTATACTCTTTCTTACTTAGGTTATAGCCTAAGGTATCATCTAACTAAGGTTTATAACCTCTAGCTCTGATACCAACTGTAACGACCCCGAAATTCGACCCATATTCTTACCTTAAAGTTTGTATTTATGATACATTATCTTTCTTACGTCCAAATTTCGGTTCGTTAATATATCTTTAACCACCTTAACTGATCCATTATCTGATATTTAAAATCATTAATTATCAAAATTCTCAAATAATTTTTTTTCTTTTTCTCAATTCAATCGTTGCATTAAGATATTTGGATATTTAAAATCCTTACATTCTGGATCCTAGTCCATGGATCGCAACCTTTACTTTTTCTTTCTTTTTCACGTATTATAAAGCTCATCATTTAAAATTTACTATTATTTACTTTCATACAAATATTTCTTGTTGCGTCATTTGTAATTCAACATATAATAATTTCTATCGTACAATTATCCTGATTAATCACAGTTCATAATTTAACTTCTATCATATCCATGTTCAACTTATATATACATACAATTCATCACAGTAATTTAACAATTTCTCACATTGAATTATAATATTACCAATATAACAATCACGTTTTCTACCTTCTAGGTACATCATCTCAAACTTAATCCGATATTCCTGAAACTTATTTCTTTATCCTGCAAAAGTTTATTTTAAACAAGTAATGAACACAATGGCTCAGCAAGTTCAACAGTTATACATCACGTAGCACATACCTTATCATGCTTGGTGTGTGTTATACATCATGTGCTTGTGCTTCTACTATAGCAATATATCTCATATATATTCATATCGTTGCACAAAATACATATTGTGGTCATATTAATCACGTATCACGTAACACTTAATTTGTATGCAGTTAAAACAAGAATTACATACCATAACATTCCAACATTTAACATAAAAGGGACTGAAGAACTTGTCTGGCGTCCAGGTATTTAAATTGATATCTCAAACTCTTAACTCGATCAACCTATGATCATAAAATAATCAAATAATAATTATTTATCTCTTTATGATATTAATTTACTTATTTAATATCATCTCTGGCCCAATTATTAATTAATATGGTTAATTATATTAACCTCGTCCTTTAAATATTAACATAACTTAATATTTAATGCCTTCACTACGGACAACTCGGCTCATAGGATAACATTTAGCATTTTCGGTTGTCCGAAAATTTTATTTAATCATTTTTTAACTTGTAACCTTATTAGATTAATATTTAAAGTATTTAAATATTAATCCCCAATATTTAATATTTATGCAAAAATATTAAACTAATGTCCAAACATCATTTCTATATTTTTAGTATTTTTCTATAATTTTAAATAATTTTTAAACATTTATTTCATTAAAAACTGATTTTGGGGGCATTTTGGTAATTTCCGCGGTCAAAGGGACAAAACTGGCATTTTTCGGAAAGCCCAGGGGCATTTTTGTCATTTCGGCAACGTTAGGGACAAATCCGGAATTTTCCGGAAAGTCCAGGGCCATTTCCGTAATTAACCGAGGGTCAGGGACACGCTGGTCATTATCCGAAAAGTTCAGGGGCATTTTCGTACTTTCGGCGTGCCAAGGGACACGCTCGGCAATAAATAAAAAGACCAGGGACGCTTTCGTAATCTCATAGCGCGTAGGCCGCGCATGGCGCGCGTCATTCCTTCGTCATCTCAGAACGACGTCGTTTGGCCCCCCTTTTCCGGAAACTTCAGCCGCGCGATGCGCGGCCCTGCCCTTTACCCCAAAACGGCGTCGTTTTGGTCCGGTTTTCGGAAAAATCCCTCCGCGCATTGCGCGGAGCACTGTTCATTCTTCTCTCTTCTTTCTTCCGGAACAGTGCGTCAACTTCATCCTTTTTCACCATTTTGCTCATTTTTTTCACCACAAAATCATTCCAAAAAACATGAAATTAATAGATATACATCCTAAAATTATTTAGAATAATTATACTAATTATTTTCTAATTTTACATCACAATAATTTATCATCAAAATATTCAAAATAATTCATATAAATTAATAATTATACCTTCTAAAGCATCCCTTGAATCTTTTTCTTCCTCTTGATAGCACCAACAATTCCCTCCTTAATGGCTATGGTGGCGTAAGGTGGCGGTGATGGTGGTTCGGTGGAAGGGAGAGAGAAGAAGTTGTGAGTGTGTTTTTGTTTCTTCTTTTTCCTTCCTTTATTTCCTTTTTCCTTCTTTTTATATTACCATATCATTTAACCATTTTGGAAACTCAAAATGGTTCCACCGCCCTTTCTTGGTTCCGGAAATTTCCAACGAGATTATCTCAATTAACATGCAAACTTAATTATTTTAAATACATTACGTAATTATATCGTGTAATAAATATTTTATATAATATATATAAAATATTTATTTTAATTCACTAAAAATTATAACATGATTTATGAATAATATTAATACCTTTTTCGGTATTTTACCTGACAAATTTTGTACACGCATAATAACATGCATGTAATTATATGAGGTAATTTATACCTCCAAAAATCATAAAATAAATCATATAACATTTAAAAATTATTTTTCATAATTTTTCACTTCGTTACTTGGACAACATGTTACATTAACATGTTCACGTTTTTAAAATATTATCTTTCATAAAAGTTATAATAATTCCATTATACATAAATATAATTTTTAATAGCTTAAAACATTCCTTTTTCTTATTTATTATTTCATTCCTTTAATATTCATATTAATTTCTTCATATATAAATTATATAATTTAATATTATATAATTTATATAATTACATTATCCTTTTAAATAATTTATTAATCTCCTCCAACTTTATTCCATTTAATCACCTTATATAAATTACATAATTATTCTTATATAATTTATATAATTATTATTTTCTTCATACCTCATTTTAATTTCCTTATATAAATTATATAATTTATTATTATATAATTTATATAATTACTTTTCCTTCTCAATTAACTTCCAAATTTCCTCCATAATTCTTAATTAAATCTAAAATCAATAATTCTAATTTTACTAACTTCCTCATTAACTTTTCGTAATTTTCAGATTAATTTAATTATTAATCCCTTAATTTCCATAATTAATAACTTTTTAAATTATAGCAATTAACCAAGCATCCATATAAACATATTTACATCATATTTCTCACATTTCCACATAACTTCATTTAATTTCATAATTTCTGCATTTTCATAACCATTTTATTGTACAATTTATTGTACATTTAACCAAAATTTCTCTTATTCCTCATAAATTATTTTAAAACAATTTATTCACTTTTCAATTATTTAATTCAACACAAATCATCAACATCTCTATACAAATTTAATTTATCAATTAAATCATATCACATCCCTTAAATCACATAATATAATGATTAATTTAACAACATTGATAATTTTATCAATTAAATTCTCATTTAATATTATTAAAGAAATCCTGGAAATTCGGATCCTCACAATTATTATAATAATTAATCTAGTTCCTCGATGGTGTAGAAATTAATTAATAAGAAGTACTCTCATAATAAATAATTAAGTTCCTAAATGATTAAGAAATTATAATTATTTTATTAATTTAATTTAGTTCCTAGTTAGATTAAGAGTTAAAATTAAAATCCTAATTCTAATTAGTTTAGGAGGGTTGGCCGTATCTATAAATATGAAGAGTCTTATTATGGATTGGGTTGATACACAATTCATAAGAATTGGAGAACACTTTTAATAATTCTTTTCATCTAAGATTTAGAAAGAGAGAGAGAGAGAGAATTAACATTAGCCACCTATGATTTGAGAAATCAAAATCTACTTATTTAATTTATAGATCTCTTGGTGGATCCCTCTAGAGGTTACACACTTGGGTAGCTAACATTGATCTATGAATTCTAATCGATGAATTTGAAGAAGAACGCGATGGATTAAAGGGAGTTGAACTCGTACTTGTTAAAAATTTGGGTTTACAAAGGTATAAAACTTTTATCATTCCTCAATTAATAAGTTTCGCATAAGAAAGATCTTGATTTTTTGTTTGTAAATTTTTTTATATATGATTTATGCCTTGCTTTCGTTGTGTTGTATAATTAGATTCTATGTATGCCATGTTTTTGCAAACCAACAGTAGTATCAAGGGCCAAACTTATGCGAATTATTAATTATTTTGATTCCGTATATGTATGGGTATGTGTTTAGAATAATTTATTGGGCATAATTTGTTGTGTAGAATCATGAGAATTTTAAAAAATGAATTTTTAGGAAAAATCGCGATCTGCTATAGTGAGCGTTGCAATGCCTATTTCTAGTACTATTTGGGCTCTGTAGTGCCTACTCGATTTTTTTTTCTTTTCCTTTCAGGTTTTTTACAGGTTTTCAAAAATAAAAATAAATAGTATATTTTCGTGATTTTATAATTAAAAAAAAGTTTATTTTAAACTTAAAATTGGATTTTGTGCAATTTTAAATTACTCATTAAATGATATCAATGCATATATGAAATGGTTTAATTAATTCATGAGATGAATGATACATATGATGATATGTATGATATAAATTATGTATTGATGCATATGATAATATGTATAATAATACAATGGATTGATTGTCGACTATTGACCAATGAGATTTGATTTATTTTATGTGGATGAATGAATGAATGAATTTTAATGAATGGGGTCTGTGTACCTCGACTTAGCTAATTTTTCTTTATGTAAATTATATCTCCCTTTTATGTACTTTCCTTTGACTGCTGATCAAGGTTTTTATTTTATAAAAATAGTTTGTAATATGATTAGTTAGATTTATTTGAAGAACTGAAGCTAAAGAACAAGGCACGCGTGAAGACCCATTTGTATTGGAGCTCAGGATAAATGTAATAGTTACATTTATGTATTTATTCTTACACTCTAGGTTTGACCTTTTGGTTCACTTGGTGGCTCTAGTGAACCAAACTAGAATAAAAATTCATAATCAATTCAAGTAGAATATAGTATTCTATATGTGCATGCTATTTATATATATATATATATATATATATATATATATATATATATATATTATCAAACATATTTCGCATGCTAAATAATATGACGTATATTTTATATTATATAGTGTGCGCGTTAAACAAAATGAGACAATTAATAATATACCCCTCAATGAATATATATTAAGTAGTAACGTTCAAAGACATTTGGAATGTTAATCGTCGCCTTGTAGCACAATAAAACGATAGAGTATCAAATACTTAATATAAGTTTGTTACCCACACACAAGGCTTATATCAATTATTTGAGATGTTATTTTATTGCATGAGATGTTTATAAGGAATTGAACAATACTGTTTTGATTTGCACACACATGGACCGTATTTTTCTCTTTACTTATATGGAATACTAGGTTGGACTTCACTTAGATAATTTTGATTCGGATGTGCACACACTTGATCATAATAACTTAAAATATAAAAATACAAGGAGTTACGTGTTGATGTTATTGACAAGAAGTTGTCTACCTATTGAATAAACTATAGTCTATTGTGCAAACACAAGGTTATACTTATGTCGATACAATCATTATCTCACTAGCGAATCTTTAACTATTTTTGTCGAACTATATAAGGAGGGTAATATAGTTTGATGAAAATAGTGGGAGACACCATTTTAAATAAAGACCTAACTAACTTAGTGATTAGTAAAATGAATGCATGTTAATGTTGTTATTAAATTCACTTAATTTTTTTTGCTATGTCTAATTTACTAAAACAGCATAGCATATTGTATGCTAATAATTAATTGAACCGAATTGTTTAGATTGGTTAATGAAATTTGAGAATAGTTTTCAATGTTGAAAAGTTAACAAATGTCCTTAATTTGTCTGTCACTACAAATGTTACAGATAATGCCTCTGAGGAAGAGATTGCTACTTATGAAGTGACAAGATAATGCAACTGTGACTCATTACATCATACTCCCATCCATGAGTACCGAGTTACAGTATCAACACGAGAAAATAGATGCGCCTACTATATTGTTTTACTTTCAACAATTGTATAGTAAGCAAAGTATGTCAACTAGATATAAGATATCTAATGAGCTCTTCTAATCTATAATGATCAATGACACTATAGTATAGACACATGTTTTAAAGATGATCAATTGGATTGATCAATTGGGATAATTGGATTCTGTCAAGGATGGAGAGTTAAGTCAAGATTTGATCTTGTAGTCACTCTTTGACTCCTTTTCATAATTTCTTGTGAACTTAAATATTAATAAGCTAGACCTCAGTTTACCTGATTGGCTTAACATGTTAAAGACTGATGAAATTCATTTTCCTTCTAAGAAAGACCAAGTCTTACTGGTAGATGCATCTTTAAGCGGTGGAAGAGAGTCAAAGGTATTTATGAGGAGTCAAAAAAGATAGAAGGTAAAAGAAATGCACTAAACAGAGGAAATAAATAAAAGTGATCCAGAGGAAAAATGAGTTTGCTTTCATTGCGATAAGCTTAGACACTAGAAGATGAACTGCAAGGAGTATCTTGTGGTGGTTTAGCAGAAGAAGCTTAGTGAAGCCTTTACTGCAAATATAGATTTGTTCATAATGAAATAGAACTTTCTATAAGTCAAGTTCTACTTGGGTATTCGATATCGATTGGTGGTCTCATATATGCAAGTCGTTGCAGAGACTAAACAGAAGTAGAAGGCTAAACAAATGACAAGTAATCATGTGCCCAGGGAATGGAGCAAATGTTACTGCATTAGTCATAGGAATTTACAGTTTAGCATTGCCTACGGGCAACTCTATTAAAATAGTAAGTTGTTACTATGTTCTAGTTCTTGGAAGAAACATTATGTCCGTTTCATGTGTAGACAAGGAACGTTTTGGCATTATAATAAAGAACAATTATTGTTCTATTTATAATGATAATATTTTATTTAGAACTGGTTGATTAGTTGATAAACTTTGTATACCTGACTTACATGATTTTGTTTTTCTAATTGAACAAACAAAACAAAAGAGTTGATGTGAATCATACATTTATATTGCACTGTAACTCGGTCATATTAATGAAACAAGACTAAAATTTTTGTATAAAGTTGGATTTTAGAGCCTTTTGATTATGAATCAAATACAACTTGTGAATCTTATCTCAAGGATAATATGACTAAATCTCCATTTAGTGGATATGGAGAGAAAGAGTTGCAGAGTTGTTAGTATTGGTACACACAGTTGTGTGTGGGGACCTATGACAACATTTGTAAAAGGATGGTAGTCATTCATTACTTTCACTGATGATCATTCTAGATTTGAATATATGTATGTTATGAAATACAAATCCAAATCGTTTCAAAGGTTCAAACAATTTAAAAGTGAAGTATAGAAACAAACGACCAAAAGTATTAAAGTTCTTCAATTAGATCGAGAAGGAAATACTTAAGCAGTGAGTTTTTAGATCATCTCAAAGAGATTGGTATTCTCTTATATTGGACATGGTGATGATCCATGATAAGTTTTATTGATCTTCTAGTATCCTTCTAGGGTTTTGCCCTAAAAAGGGCAGCATATCTACTAAACAAAATACATTTAATATCCATCCATAAGACCACATATGAGTTGTGGACAGGGAGAAAATCAAGTCTTTGATATATTAAGATTTTGGATTGTCCAGCTTATATCAAAAGGTTTGAAAGGATAAGTTTGGGACAATATCTGACAAGTGTAGATTTGTGGGATACCCTAAAGAAAGTTAAGGGTATCACTTCTATAATCCTACTGATTAAAAGGCATTTGTTAAAACACGATGCCTTCTAAGAAAAAGAGTTTATTCTTGAAAGGTCAGTGGGAGTAAAATGGATCTTGAAGGAGTTCAAGAATCACAAAACACTAAATATCAAGAGAATGGATCTTTTCAAGTGGATAAGCCTATTGTACCATAACCAAATTATAAATCTGGCTTAGTATCGAAGATACCTGAGAGGTATGGATTCAATATAGTTGATGATGATGAGGTACGTATCATAATAGATGATGATCCAGTAGCATACGATAAGGTATGAGTAGTAAAGACTCAAGAGAAATGGTTGATGACCATGAAATCCAAAATGGGTCTTTAGAAAGACTAAAGCAGATGGCAAGGAGGAGACCTATAAGACCTGACTAATGACAAAAAGGCTTCAAACAAAATCAAGGAGTTGACTATAATGAAATTTTTCACTAGTAAAATGCTTAAATCCATTTAAATTTTGTTTGTAGTTACAGCTTACTATACGGGATCTGGCAAATGGACTTGGATACGCCCTTCCTCAATAAAGGATGTATGTATGATACAGCCAAATGTATTTATCACCAAAGATGGAGTAAATTAAGTATATAAGCTACAACGATTCAATTATGGATTGAAGTAAGTTTCTCAAAGATGAAACATCTTTTTTGATAAGACAATCAAAAGAGTTTGATTTTATCAAAAAATGAGAATGAACAAAGTGTGTACAAATGTTAGTGGGAGCACTGTGACATTCTTAGTACTAGATGTTGATATACTACCGATAAGGAATGACATACCGATCTACAATTAGTAAAAATATGGTTGTCTAAATACTTCTCCATCAAGGACTTGGGAGAAGCATCCTACTACTAGGGATAAAGGTCTATAGAGATAAATCATAAAGAATGCTCAGCTTGACCCAATGAACATACATTGATTCGATGATATGTACTAGACCAGATGTTGCTTATGTATGACAAAAAATTATCAGTTCAATCCTGGAGAAGAATATTAGAAAAAAATTCTAATGGTTGGTATAATTAAAGCTAGAGGACTTGACAAACTCAGTTTTTCAGACTAACCAAGATAACAACAAATTCATTTTAGGTTATGTGATTACCTTGATCGATAGTGCAGTGAGTTGAAAAAGTTTCAAGTAGCAAAGAGTTGTTGATTTAATGACAAAAACATAATATATAACTTTAAGTGAAGCTGCAAAGGAGATTGTTTGGATGAACAAGTTCATTTTAGAACTTGGAATGGTTCTTAGCATTAAAGGAGTTTAATTCGCCAAGGAACCTAGGTCTCATCTAAAATCCAAATATGTGTTTTAGTACTTTCATATGATTAGAAAAATTATTGAAATATGAGATGACACCATAGAGATGATAGACTTTCAGAACAACATTACAGATCCATTAACTAAAGCATTAATAAGCAACTCGAATAGTCATCACTTAGTTAAGAGGGTATGAAATACCAAAGGCGATTGACTTCAGTAAAATTGGGAGATTGAAAGTAGTATACCCTCAAGCCAATCACATTTGATGTGATAAGTATATACTTTGTAATCTTATTCGTTTATTAATAAAAAGTTTTATTTAAAGATAATTCTTTATTCATGATTAATTGGTTGAATTAATTAAATAAATAAATTCATAATTTTGAGCAATACTTTTAGAATCATAATGTTAATTATGCTAATAAGATCTAAATTCTAGATAACTCAAAATTAAAATGTTCATAATTGTGGAATCACTAAAATGGGGATTAGTAAATCCGGATATATTAGTACATACTATATTTGCTCTTATGAAGAGGATTGTTGATCTCATAATCATTTGCGTGAAAATACTAAAGTAAGTATGTAGGTGCTTATTAGAGAATAAGTTCACTAAACGTGACTCGTTAAAGGAACACCTAATGGAGTTTTACTTGTCTGTCAATAGGAGTTCCTTATGTGATAGTAGTACACATGATCCTTGGACTTAAGATCATCATAGTATCCTGTGTATGATGAGTTATGTTTTGACATATTCCTTAAGACTCTTAGGGTATAACAAATGGTATGCTCGAGTATAATAAGTTGTGCATGGATATAGGTAAATGGTCAACAAAGAATCTACCACTTCTAGTAATAGGAGATAAGGTCTTATGTAATTCGATAAATGACAACTCAAAAATCCTTGGGCAAAGTGGAATGAAAATTAGAAATGAGTTTCTAATTTACATTAGAGTTGTGCATTTGATAATTGAAATGCTTATAATCAAATAAAATAAGACTTGACAAAAATCCCATGTCTTATACTTGATTGAGACATTGTGTAGTAGAATGATTGAATTGTACGGCAACTATTCGCGGGATAGGTTCTTTGTGATCAAATGTTGAAATTCATATTATCTGAAAAGTCATTGATCGCTAAGGGGGTTTACCCTTATCGTGGAATAAATATTATTTATTTAAATGAATTAAATAGTTTAATTTATTTATATAAATAAGATTATAATTGTTCTAATTTATTTATTCTACAACCGGTTTAATATGGAGAACCTAAAGGGTCACACCGCAAAAAGAGTAATATTTATTTTAGAAGTGGATGACATCATGGTAATTATAAATTAAGTGTATTTAATTTATACTATGGTGATAGAATAAATTAAATAGCTTAAAATTTATAATTTAGTATTTTAAAAATTCTAATTATAAATTAATAAGAGGAGTCTTATTATTATTATTATTATTATTATTATTATTATTATTATTATTATTATTTAGTTCCTAAGTGGTTTAGGAATTAATTAATAAATATTAGTATTATTATAAATAATTAAGTTCCTAAATGGTTTAAAAAATAATTAATAAGAAGTACTCTCATAATAAATAATTAAGTTCCTAAATAGTTTAAGAATTGTAATTATTATATTAAATTAATTTTGTTCCTAATTAGATTATGAATTAAAATTAAAACCTTAATCCTAAATAGTGTAGGACGGTTGCCCATATATATAAATAAGAAGAGTCTTATTATGGATTAGGTTGATACACAATTCACAAGTATTGGAGAATACTTCTAATAATTCTCTACATCTAAAAGTTAGAGAGAGAAAGAGAATTAAGGCTAACCATTCACGGTTTGAGAAACCAAAATCTACTTCTTTAATTCATAGATCTCTTGATAGATCATCTTTAGAGGCTACACATTTGAGTAGCTAATATTTATCCATGGATTCTAATCAATGAATTTGAAGAAGAACGCAAATGATTAAAGGGTGGTGAACTCGTACCTGTTGAAGATTTGGGTCTACAAAGGTATAATACTTTTATCCTTTCTCAATTAATAAGTTTTGCATAACAAAGATCTTGGTTTCTGGTTTGTAAATTTTTTAAAATATGATTTATGTCTTGCTTCCGTTACGTTGTACAATTAGATTGTATCTATGTCATATTTTTGCAAACCAACAATTTTATGGTAGAAAATCGTCAAGATAGTCTTGTTATCTGACGATAATGCAGGCTAAGAAGTTATTGGGGAACGATGCATAGGTTATTTGGCTCATATTGTGGATACCCATAGAACAAGGGTAGAGATGAGTCAAATACTTATAATAAAGGAATACATGGATATGTTTCTAGACGAATTCGTAGGTCTTCAGCCATATAGGGAGATCGAGTTTGTAATAGATGTAGTGCCAGGTACGACGCCTGTTTCCAAGGCCCTGTACAAAATGACACCCGTAGAGATGAAGGAATCGATGATACAATTACAAGAATTACTTGATAAGACGAACATACAGTCGAGTGTGTCTTCATGGGGAGCACCAGTTTTATTCGTGAAGAAGAATGATAGGTTGTTAAGACTTTGTATCAACTATAGAGAGTTGAACAAAGTGACGATTAAGAATAAGTACCTGTTGCCCAGGATCGACAATCTTTTTGATCAACTGAATGGAGCAAAGTACTTTTCGAAGATATACTTGAGGACTGGTTATCACCAACTGAAGGTGAGACCTGAATATATACCTAAGATAGCATTCAGGACTCGATATGGTGATTATGAGTTTTTGGTGATGTCGTTTGGGTTGACGAATGCACCAACAACATTCATGGACATAATAAACAGGGTGTTTAAGTAATACTTGGATAAGTTCGTAGTAGTGTTCATCGATGATATTCTGGTCTACTCTAAGACATAGGAGAATAATGATGAACATCTTAGAATAGTGTTGGAGGTGTTAAGAAAGGAGAAGTTGTACACCAAATTTTCAAAGTGCTAATTTTGGTTGGAGAGGTTTCACTTTTTAGGACATGTAATTGACAAAGAGAGGATATCAGGAAATCCAACAAATATGGAAGCGGTGATCAACTGAGAGCAGCCGAAAACACCAACAGAATTACGGAGTTTCTTGGGATTAGCAGGATACTAGATGAGGTTTATAAAGGATTTTTCAAAATTGGCAGGAGCGTTGACTTATTTAATAAGGAAGGCGGTGAAGTTTGTATGGTCGAAAAAGTGTGAGGAAAGCTTTCAGGAGCTAAAGAAAAGATTAAATGAAGCGCCTGTATTATCTTTACCGGATGATACAGGAGGTTTCGTGATATATAGTGATGCATCGCACAAAGGACTGTGATGCGTGTTAATGCAGCACGGTAAAGTCGTAGCGCACGCACCACAACTACTGAAGGACTATGAGAAAGGTTATCCTACCCACAATCTAGAGTTGGCAACAGTAGTGTTCTCCCTAAAGATTTGGAAACATGATTTATACAGGGAGAAATCTAAGATATATACAGACCACAAAAGTCTGAAGTATATCTTCACACAGAAGGAGTTGAATAAGAGGTAAATGAGGTAGTTAAAATTGATCAAAGACTATGATTTTGAAATTTTGTATCACTCGGGGAAGGCCAGCATAGTTGCCGATACCTTAAGTAGGAAGGGTCGAAAAAAGTTGGCAATGTTAACGGCTCAAGAGGAGCTAATTAGAGAAATGGCAAGGATGGAGATCAAGTTCATGTATTCGATAGAGTTGGAAGAAAATTTATTCATGACAGAGGCTCATCCCACATTATTAAACAAAATAAAAGAAGCTCAAGGTAGTGATGAAGAATGTGAAGCTATCAGGAAGAGAATCACAGATGAGGAAGATATTAAATTCAAAATGGACAATGACGAAATCCTAAGATTTGGGGGGAAGAGTATTGGTACCGGCGGTACCGAAGTTGAAAGAAGAAATTATATAAGAGGCTCACAGTTCGAGGTACTCGATACATCCCGATAGTACGAAGATGTATCAAGACTTACGGTAATATTTTTGGTGGTTGAACATGAAAAGAGAATTAACAGAACGCGTCAATAAGTGCCTTACTTGTTAGAGAGTTAAGATCAAACATCAGAGACTGAGCGGTCTATTACAACCATTAGAGATTCTGAAATAGAAATGAGAATATATCACGATGAATTTTATGATAAGACTTCCAACTACGTAGAAAGGACACGACACAATATGGTTAATAGTGGATCGACTCACGAAATCAGCACATTTCTTGCTAATCAAAATCAAGTTCAACTTGGATCAGTTAACCAAGTTGTATGTTAAGGAAGTTGTGTCAAAATATGGTGTACCGGTATCGATCGTGTTAGATCGGGATCTGCGTTTCATATTAAATTTTTGAAGGAGTTTCAAGAGCATATGGGAACTCAATTGAGGTTGAGTACATCGTACCATCCTTAAATAGAAGGATAAAGCAAGAGGATAATTCATACCTTATAAGACATGTTATGTGCTTGTGTCATGAATTCCAAAGGGAGTTGGGATGATCACCTACCATTGGTTGAGTTCGTCTACAATAATATTTATCATGCAAGCATAGACATGCTGTTTTTTGAGGCATTGTATGGGAGGAAGTGCAGGACACCCCTATACTAGGATGAATTAGTAAAATTTCAACTGTTGGGCCCTGGACTGGTTCAACAAACTGCATAGATTGCAAGTGTGAGGATCCGAATTTTCAGGATTCCTTTAATGATATCAAATGAGAATTTAATTGATAAAATTATCAAGGTTGTTAAAGAAATTATTATTTTATGCGAATTAAGGTATGTGATATGATTTAATTGATAAATTAAATTTGTCCAGAGATGGTGATGATTTGTGTTGGTTTAGAAAAATTGAAAAGTAAATAAGTTGTTTAAAAATAATTTATGAAGGATAAGAAAAATGTCAAATAAAGGTACAATAAATTGTACAATTAAATTGTTATGAAAGTACATAAATTATGATTTTAAATGAGGTTATATGATAATGTAAAATGTATGAATTAAATATGTATATATTTATATATATACATTTGTATATATATATGTGTGTGTTATGTTTAATTGATAATTATAAATGTTATTAATTATGGCAATTAAGGGATTAATAATTAAATTAATCCAATTTTTAATGAAAAGCAAATGAGAAAGTTAATAAAATGGTAATTATTGATTTTAGATTAATTAAGAATTATGGTGGGAATTTAGAAATTGATTGAGAAGAAATGTAATTATATAAATTATATAATAATAAATTATATAATTTATATAAGAAAATTAAAATAATGAGAGCGTTAATAAATGTGAAATTATTGATTAATTGATAATTATGGAGGAATTTAAGAAAGGAGAATGTAAATATATAAATTATATAATATTAAATTATATAATTTATATATAAAGAAATTATTGTAAATATTAAAGAAATTGAATAATAAATAAGGAAAAGGAATGTTTTAAGTTATTAAAAATTATATTTATGTATAATGTAATTATTATGACTTTTATGAAAGATAATATTTCGGAAACGTGAACATGTTAATGTAACATGTTGTCTAAGTAACAGAGTGAAAAATTATGAAAAATAATTTTTATATGTTATATGAATTATTTTATGAATTTTGGAGGTATAAATTACCTCAAATAGTTACATGCATGGCGTTATGCGTGTACAAAATTTATCAAGTAAAGTGCCCAAAAAGGGTGTTAATATTATTCATAAATCATATTATGAATTTTGGTAAAATAAAATAAATATTTTATATTTATTATATAAAATATTTATTACAAGAAATAATTACGTAATGTATAAAAATTAATTAATTATGCATGAAATTTTTGTGGCAATCCTCAAGCTTCAAGGTCGGTGGAATTCAATTGAGTTTCAAAAGTTATTAAGTTACTTTGGTTATAAAAGGAAATAAATAAAGAGAAAGGGAACAAGAAAGAAAAAAATAAAAAAAAATAAAACACAAATACTCCTCACTTTCCATTTCTTCTCTTCTCATCTGAAACACCACCATGCTAAGCCACCACCCGAAAGCATCAAGGAGAGAAATTATTGATGTCATCAAGGAGTGATAACAAGCTTCAAGGAGGAAGTTTATAAGCTTAAGAAGGTATAAAAATGATTTTATTTGATTTATTCATGTATTTTTTAGGATAAAATAATTTTGTGGAAAAATAGAAAATAATTAGAATAATTATTCTAAATAATTTTTGCATGTATAGTTATGAATTATATGATTTTTGGATATATTATGTTGTGAAAATTTGGTGAAAAAAATGGTTAAATTAGAAGGGTGATGCACTGTTTCACGCATAACTGGGGAAGAAGAAAAAAGCGGCAGCCAATTTTTTTCCAGCCGCAGGGTATTAAACGGCGCCGTTTTGGGCGTGCGGAAAGGTCGTCCGCGCAATGCGCGAGGCTCAGAAAAAGGGCCGAGAAACGACGTCGTTTTGATGGCGTCGGCAGAGCCAAGGTCGCGCATGGCGCGACCGACGGCAACGCTGGAAATTACCAGCGTGCCCCTGCCCTTTTCCGTTAATACCGAATGTGTCCTTTAGCCACGGAAATGACAGAATTGCCCCCAGACTTTTCAGAAAATACCGGATGTATCCCTAGGGACGCGGAAATTACGGATAAGCCCCTGAGCTTTTCTGTTAATGCCGGTCATGTCCCTAAAGCTACAGAAAATTACCAAAATGCCCCAGAAATGATTTTTAATTCAAATAAATGTTTAAAAATTGTTTAAAAATTATAGAAAAATACTAAAAATATAGAAATGTTATTTGGGCATTAAATTTAATATTTTTGTAAAAATATTAAATATTGGGGATTAATATTTAAATGTTTAAATATTAATCCAATAAGGTTAAAGTTTAAAAAATGATTAAATAAATTTTTTGGACAACCAAATATGTTAAATTTCATCCGATGAGCTAGGTTGTCCATAGTGAAGGCATTGGTTATTAAGATAAATTAATTTATTAAGGGACGAGGTTAATATAATTAACCGTATTATTAAATAATTAGCCCAGAAATGGTATTAATTAAGTAAATTAATATCATAAAGAGATAAATAATTATTATTTGATTATTTTATGATCATAGGTTGATCGAGTTAAGGGTTTGAGCTAACAATTTAAATAACTGGACGACAGGCAAGTTCTTCAGTCCTTTTATGTTAAATGTTAGACTGTTATGATATGTAATTCTTGTGTTAAATGCATACAAATTATGTGCTACGTGATACGTGATTAATATGACCACAATGTGTACTTTGTGCAACGATATGAATATATATATGAGATATATGGTTCAAGTAGAAGCACAACACGTAATGCATGACACACACAGAGCATGTTAAACTATGTGCTACGTGAAGTATAAACTGTTGAACTTGCTGAGCCGTTGTGCTCATTACTTGCTTAATAAACAATTTTGCAGGAAAGAAATAACTTTCAAGAATATCAGATATGATAGAGATGAATTACCTAAAAGGTTGAAAACGTAATTGCTATATTTTCAACATTATGATTCAATGTGAGAATTTGTTAATTTACTGTGATGAATTGTATGTATATATAAGTTGAATCTGGATATGATAAAAGTTCAATTATGAATTGTGATTGATCAGGATAATTGCTACGATAGAAATTATTATATGTTTGATTACGAATGACGCAACAAGGAATATTTGTATGAAAATAAATGACTGTAAATTTTAAATCAATGAATAGTTATACGGATATGAAAGGATATTAAATTTTGAATGATGAGATTTAAGATATTGGTAACAGGAAGGAAAGAAAAAGTGAAGGTTGCGATCCAAGGACTAAGATCGAGATATAAGGAGTTTACATATTCTAATATTTTAATACAATGATTGAATTGAGAAAAAGAAAAAATTTATACCAAAAATTTGATAATTGATGATTTTGAAATTAAATAATGGATCAATTTAGGTGATGAAAGATTTATTAACGAACCGAAATTTGGACGTAAGGCATATGATGTTTAATAAACATGAAATTAAAAGTAATAAAATGGGTCAAATTTCGGGGTCGTTACAGCAAGTATAATAAAAGCAAGGCTGGTAGCAGCCCAAGACAAATAGAAGAAATATGTAGACTTGCATCGATAGAAGCGAGACTTCGACGTGGGAAGTTATGTGTTTTTAAAAGGTATCGCCCTAGAAAGAAAATATCAAATTTGGAAAGAAAGGGAAGCTAAATTCGAGATTTATAGGACCGTTTGAAGTTTTGAAAAGAGTAAGAGAGGTAACTTATGAGGTAGCCTTACCTCCAGAATTGGAGCACATTCATAATGTATTTCGTGTGTCAGTTTTACGATCTTCTAAACATGATTATAAACATGTAATAGAATATGAACCTATTCAAGTTGAAAAAGATTTAACGTATGAGGAAATTCATATTCAAATAATTGACAAGAAAGAACAAGTATTGAGAAACAAAGTAATACATTCTGTAAAGGTAATATGTAGGAACCACAATACAGAAGGAGCAACGTGGGAACTCTATGAAAAGATGAATTTTTTTTTATCCTAATCTGTTTAATTAACCTTGTAATAGTGATTTCGGGGACGGAATCCTTATAAGAGAGGAAGAATGTAATGATCCGAAATTCTGTAGCACTTGTAATATGATCATTAATGATTAATAAAGAAGATTTATATGATCTAATTTACGTTTTATGTGATGTATATTATATGTTAATGATTTTTTAAAGAAAAATATTTTCCCCAAAAAATAACGCAGAATATAGGACTAGGAGACTTTCATATTCCGAAGGTCTTAAAAATATTTGTGTTCTTTATTTTTTACATATTATTTTTTTATCACTCTATGTTTTTATTATAAACTTATATCTGTACAATCACTAAATTTAAAACTTTGATTTTCATTCAATCTTTAAAGGAGGCTTTTAAACTTATATTCTAATATTCAAATTAAGTAAATTTAACCTGCTTAATTATTTGATAATATCTCTTTAAAAAAAAAAACTCACTTCTAGATTTTTTTTGAGTGCCTTTGGCAATAACAAGTGGTATCAGAGTTTTGTTTTCTTTTGAATAAGCTTTATAGCTTGAGTAGATCTATAACATTAAATGAAACTAATTCTGAGCTTAGTGGTGAAAACAAACCACTATTTTGTAACAAGGATAAATTTGTTAACTAAAAAGTTCGTATACAGGCATATGTGGATGCGATCGATGATAAACTATTTGATGTTGTGCTAAACGACTAGTACATACCTACCCAGCTTGTTCCTACTCTTGAAAATCAAAATAAGGTGAAAATCAAGCAATGAATATAGTGGATAGATAATGAGAAAATTTTGGCGGCTCTAGACAAAATAGTTAAGAATATCTTGTTCATTACTCTTGAAGATTAACTATTTGAAAATGTAGTTAACTACAAGACTGCAAAAGAAGTTTGGAAGCTCTTTTAGTCATGCATAAAGGTACTAAAAAAGTAAGGGAGAACAAATTATCATTCCTCACTTAGTATTATGAAATGTTCTCTCACATTCTTGGAGAAAACATCACTGCCACATATGAAAAATTCAATATCCTGCTCAATTCACTTAAAACGTTTGAAAATATATATCCCAACAAATATCTGAATACCAAATTCACGAGGACCTTACCAAGCAAATGGGATGAAAAGTCAATTGCCAGTAGAGAATTAAAGAACTTTCATGAGAGATAGCGCAAAAGCTCTATGGCAACCTACTGTGAAGAGTTAAATGGAGAATTAAGCAAATAAAATAAGAAGAACTATTTTATTTGTAGATGAATCGATGTAAGTAAAGAACAAAAGGATGTAATATTAAACGATAAAATTTAACTATGAAGGATAAAATGAGTAAAGAGGAGTGAACAAATAAAATAATAATATAGATTATTTTATTTGTAACATATGAAGATAAATGAACCATCAATAATAAAGATTGAAGGCAATTGTGAACATAGGGTTAATAATTGAACAACTAAGGTATCAATGAGGGTTGGAATATGGTTATAAATGGATAATAATCAAGCAAGATAGAGGTAATGGTGGATGCAATGAAGGACGAGATGTTAAGAATGAAGAAGAGTTAAGTGGTGGAGGCTTATGAGTTCGAATAGATTGATGTGAAATTTAATAATAATCTAGTAGAGACTAACCTATAGATCGAATTACGACTTAGGGTTAAGGTTTAGTGGCGACAAAAGGTGGTTTTTTGTTAGGGCTCTGATACCAAAATAATGGGCGAACAGGTATTTTGGGACACAAAAAATTCACACATATAACTCTCACAAAATCTCAATCAATTCTTAATAGTCAATGTATCAAAAATAATGAAGTACTTCCTTATTTATAATACTCCTATATAATTTTTTTTATGCTAAATTGGACTATAATAAGATAATTACAAATTAAAGAAACTAATTAAAATATAACTTCTAATTATAATATAAGTTCTAATTAAAATACAAGTTCTAATTGGGCTTGCAAAGTCTTTTATATTGGTTTAACCAACTTTCACGATGGATTTGTCAACCTCGTCCTACATCACTTCTGGTGAATGTACTTGTTGCCTTCCCTGTTCATTTAAATCAAATTCATAAGCAACAAACATTCACCAGCAATTTTAAGTACAAACAAAGAACCCCAAATACTAAGCATACATTTAACCCATTTCAAGTATTTAAAGAAAAACATGAAATGCCTTTGAGTTTAATTTTGAGCAAACATTTAACCCATCAATTATGAGCGAAGGCCACAGACCACCTAAATTGAAAGTAAAAATTGTTTACTTAGATTTGAGACCAAAGATGAGTCAACGACAACGATGGCTAGAGGAGCCGACGACGACGACGGTAGGAGGAGCCAGGAGGAATAAACTTCGCAGCATTCAATTTTGGGAGAAATTGAGCCCTAACCTTTAATTTTCATCTAATTATACTATCAACGTTTGAATTTACATGAATAACCTTTATTATTTCAAAAAAAAAATAAAGGTAACTTAAAGGGACAAATTTGACCTTTTTAATTAATATGCAAAACCAGAACAGCTCACTATAAACTGGGCTGATTTTTTGAAAAATCGGACGGTTCAAACGGTCTGAGGCAGTACTTCAACATATGATGTATTTGGATGAAATCAGACCGATCACGATAGTTGAACGTACGAATAGATTCAAGCGTTAACATCGTATTTATAATCCAAATGGTCCCTACGCTGCTATATTTCCTTTCCCTACTCGCACATTTCCTTTGGCATATTCCCACTGTAACGCACTGAAATCCTAACATTCCTTAATTCTATCTGATTATCTCAGAATAACATAATCTTTATTTGGAAGTCCTATATCAACTGGGATCTCGTGCGTTAAAACTTAACCTTTAAACCTTTATAACCTTTATTTGATTGTAATGTGGTCCATTTTTATTTTTTTTTATAAAACTTTATCTTTCATCCCTTATCTGCCTCAGGATCGCAATGTTCACTTACCCTTCATTAAACTTAGGTCAAACACATATCAATTGTGACCTATTCTATTACCATTTCATAATTATATATATATTATGATTTACATAACCTGTAACTAAAATTTTGCCATGAACTATTCATACATGGCCCTGTCTAAATATATATGTTCTGTATCTGATCCTGTTCATATACACCTGTACACATACATAACCTGATCCATGGATATTTACCATACATGCGAGTTCGAATATATATCAGACTCGACTTATAATAATATTACAATGATATATCTCATTACATCCTTTACCTCAAATAGTACATACATGCTCATCTATTTATATGGATTTACAAACTATACATTTTTTTTTATCATCTAGGTTTAACCTTTATCTGTTTACATGAGCATCTCATAATTTCAATTAATAAATTTCTTCACGCATCTCCATGTATTTACATTCTGTACCTTAGCTGTACCGGAACCTCCAGCCTTCTTGTACTGTACCTGAAACGTTAGTTCATAGCAAGAATGAGCATAAAGCTCAGCAAGTAATTCAGATAACACCTTTCATGCTCGTAGTTTATAATATGCGTCATGCTTTCTCTACCTTAACATCCTATACTTAATGTCACATATTGCACTTAACAATTAAATCACATAATTGCACATAGGCACGTTTCAAATTTCTTTACTACCACATAGTTCACTTAGAACAACAGTACATTTTAGTCTGAAAACTTGTCTCTACGCTTTGTTAGTTCCCAATGACACGATAGATATTTAGAGGGGGGGGGGGGGTTGAATAGATTCTTTTTAAAAATTTCTTTTACTTTAAAGATCTTACTTTAATTAATTCTTAATCAATAAGTTTAACACAGCAGAATACGATTTAGTTACCCTTTTCTTGATATGTTAAAGTAAGAATTCAACAAGCAATTATATGACAGATATAGCAAATAAAAGACACAATAAGAAAGACTCTAGATTTTAAGTGGTTCAGAGCTCACAAGACTCCTACTCCACTGTTCTGCTCTTCCAGCAGCAAATCCACTAAGGATACTTTTACAATTTCAGAATCACTAAGATTCCTTCAAGGCTAGTAGTCTTGGAACTCTAGTTCACTAAGAACTCTACAAGTCTAACAGACTTGGATACTCTAGTTCACAAAGAACTCTCCTGGAGTGATGTAGATTTGGATGTGCTACTAAGTTGCTTTTAGCTTGAGTTTTCGAAGGACTTAGTAGCAATGCAAACTTTCTTATCAGTTTGATCTTTTTCACTTCTTGCGTATACTTTTCTTTGTGTAATTCGCTCATTTTTTCTTTTGTCGATCTTAGTATTTAAAAACTGAGGGCTTCAGTTTTCTTCCCGTTGGAACATCAGCTTGAGCTTTTGTTTCTTTCCGTTACCTCACAGAGGAGAGCTTCTGTATATATTATTAATAAATCTCATTAATGCTCTGATGAGATTTTATTTGATCTGACCTGTTAGTCCATGGAAGGTTGTTTTCTTTTTCCTTGCGGACAGATATATTAGTCGTAGGTTCCTACCAATTTTCATAGAGTCGTTTGGTCCTTCTATACTATAGGACTGATAGGACACAGTCCTCTGACTTTTCTGCCTTGAAAGTCTTCTTTCTGTTGCATAGTGCGCTTGGGTCAGTCCCCTGACTTTTCTGACTTTAATCGATTTGCAGAAGTTTTCTTTTTGGTTACATCAATGCAGATTGAATTCCAGAACAGAATAGCTCCTGATCTAAGAGTCGTGATGTCTCTTGCCTTTTTGCTCAACGACCCTCCATGATCAACTCTACGAATATCCTTGCTGACGTGATTGATTTGTAAAGGATCATCTCTTATTGTCATTGTAGAGTTTACTTAACTGTTAGACTGTTGATCGTAGAGTTCGTTTTACGGCTTCTCTCTTAGAACATAGTCTGTTGGTCGTAGTCTTCTTGGCCAAAATCGTAGAGTCCGTTCTACGATTGGTTGTCTTGATCGTAGAGTCTGTTGATCGTAGAGTCTTTTTGACTGAAATCGTAGAGTTCATTCTACGATTAGATTACAACAAAAGATCAACCTAACAGTTTTGATCTATTTAAATCTAAGTCTTAGTACAACACAAAAGACTTTATAAATCCATACATTTATATCAGGAGATCAACCTAACAGTTTTGATCTTATCTAACACAGCCCTTGTACATTATTTCTTATCATCAAATTTAATCATTCAATGTTCAACACGCTTTTATTTACTTAACCTTTACTTTCTCCGTCGTCCTTTCATATGCTTCCTTGCATAGGGTAGCTAGTTCCAGCGATATCTGTAAACATGTAACCTATATATCAATATAGGATCATAAGATTTAATATAGCTTGTCAAACTTATCTCATTAATATACGACCATTCGTCTCTAATCATATCACATTTGATGTATTATACCTTATGTAGGTTAATAATACATCATTACCTTATTCCTGACCTTTTTCACAACTTATATCATGTTTTGGCTTAGCTTTAGGCATGTTATATTATGTCATTTATCATTTCATTATACCTAGACATCCTTTATTTTGGTTATTCTTTATCTATTTAGGGCTTACATAACCTATCTTTATCATTCCATATCAAAATATAGTTTTTTTGAAGCTTAAAATTTTTTCAAATGCAGAGCAATTTCGCCCCGGCACCATTAGAGCTCGCTGGCCGCAAAATCTCCTCAGCCATGAACAGTACATTGCGACCCCAACGCAATGTTTAGTACAAAACATTGCGCCTAGGCGCAATGTTTAGAATCAGCAAATTTTGATTTTTGTACTACTTTTGCCGATTTTTAACTCCTTCGTCTTACATCCAATTGAGCTCAAATTTGGACCACATCTAGACCTTACTACATAGTATTTTACAAAAATACTACTTGCCTCATTTGACTTCTTAAAAATAGAGATACACTAGCCCATAGGAGGGCTGTTCAATACATTTCCAGACTTTGAATTTTTTTCAACTTCAAAACCAACTTTGTGATTTTTTGCCACAAGTTTTAAAACTTCATTCCAACACTTGATATAGTTCACTTAGATCATAAATGACATGTCCAAACTTTTAAAACCATAAAATTTTGCACGAGGCGAGAATTGTCCGTTAAAATCCATTTCGAATCGAAACGATCGATTTTGATCGTTCGAATCGTCTTTTTGCTCAAATTTCTATTCGTTGATTTCCAAATCAACCTAAACAAGTGTAATAACATAAAAATGACTCATTTGACTTCATTTCACCTTTGAATTCTCAAAATGGCCAAAAATCACCTTTTAGTTGCAAAATCATCAACTTTCACAAGTTTCTTACTTTCAAAACTTTTACTCTTCTTTGCCTTTTAATGCAAGACTTGATTCTAATACATTACTTATCACATATAACACATATTAGACTTGTATGGGCCTTCAAAACATTTAAAACTTTTCAAATGGATTTATTTTTTCAAAAGGTTCGTTTTGATCGTCGGTGAATGTTTTAAGACGTTTAAAAACTTCAATTGTCGCCATACGAACCGAATTACTTCCAAATCATTTCAAACACATATATTAACATCAAACTTAGCTTTTTGGCCTCATTTGATCAACAATTATACAAAATGGCCAAAATTACACATTGATAGCACTTTGTCAACTTTACTTATTTCCATCCTTAAATCAATTTCAATATTTAGACTCTATGCTTAAACCCTTGGACTCCATACACCACATAGGCTACTGGATACACATTTAGTAACTTAAAATGCTCATATAACTTCTACATGTACATTTCATTGCATTTTACAGATTACGATTTGGTTTATTCACCAAGTATAGCCTAATATTCAATCTTTTCATACCAAAACATGTTTCTCAACCATCAAAGCATTTTATATGCTATCTAACAAATTAATATACAATAATCCAACATGTTCTACACATCAAGCTAGGTTTTCATCAAAACCAACAACATTTAACACATATTCTTCCTTAAATCATGGTGTCAAGCTTAAATAAACACATGATTGTCCATAAATCATGATTTCTATCTCTTTAAACAACATCATGCTATCTTTCAAACACATAAACCTCATATACACATGTACAACCTTATATATTAAGGTCTAATCATAAGCTTCAAATTCTAGCCACCTTTTCTTACATAAATCATATATTTAACCACAAATACATGTTTTGACATACATCAATTAAATTTTCAAGCTTGTAAAACTTTTATACCTTCTTGGATGTCCAACTTCTTTACATACTTAGCTTCCTCATGACGAGTTCTTTCTCTTTTCTTCTTGCTCCAAGCTCAACCGAGCACCATAGCTTCTTGGATTTCAATCTCTTCTTCTCTCCTTCCATAGCTTCCTCACGTTTCTCTCTTTTTCTCTCACTTTGGGCTGAATTCTAGCAAAATGATGGAAAAATGAAGAATACTTGCTTGTTTAGATAATTATATATGCCTTAACTAAACTTGGTTAATTGACATAACCATGGTTAACTCATCCAATGGTACTTTGGTCATTCCACATGATAAGTGAGGGGTATTCTTGTCATTTCGCCATTTGGGACACATAAGTCATTTATCAATTTGTCAAGGGTATTTTAGTTTTTTTACCATTTAGGACATAGTAGTCATTATCCAATTTGTTGAGGGCATTTTGGTAAAAATCTCATTTGGCTAGAATTTTGATTTTCATGCCATTTTCTTATTTAAACCAACTTTTCACTTTCCTTTCGTTAATCTATTTCATGCTCATTTAAATCGATTCTTCTTTCAATCGACCGACTATGTCACTCACTTTTCGTCGTGCTACGTCCACATAGCCTCATTTTATAGCTTCGTTTGCTAATTAATCGCAATTCAACTACACAACCTCATTTGAACCATAAAATACTTTTCTTGTTTTCTTTGAACCTTCTTGGTTCCACATTTTAAAATTTCACTTCCGACATCTCAAATAGTCGTAATACTCATCTTTTCCAATAACCACTTTCTCGAGAAGCGAACCTCGACCAAATTATCGAATTTCATTAACATTTATCCTTTAAACTCATAATATCCTTTTATGACTCTTATATCCTTTCGTTTATTTACATAACACACATAATGCTAATTCTTAACATTCTTGCATACAACGTTCTTTCTTCACATTCTCGGGGGTATTACATTCTGCATTTATGAATCGTATAATTACTCACCTTATTTCAATCAATAAATATCAATTTCTTAACAATTTTCATATATTCACATATTATACATATTTCTCATTTCTATTATCCTCTGAGCTTTAACATTTATTCTTTCTTTATCAACTCAATATACATATACACATATTCCGTCTACCACATAGATCATAATAGCACATTGACCTCATAATAACTTATATTTAGTCGCTCCTTAATACATTCCGTTATTCAAACTAGGTTTTATAATATAACTTTTACTTAATTAATCATAATTCTTATTAAGATCTTGTAAAATCCTTGAGTGCCACACCCACTCCAACATTGTTCCTTCAAATTTTCTCACTAAAAAAAAACCCAAATGGTCCCCACGCATAATTCTTTTTCTCTTCGATAGTCGCTTTCTGTTCAAACTTTTAAATTCACAGACTGACGTGTCGTATCATATTGTGGAATACACTTGTTGGCTTGTCATTTTTGATTTCTTCACACACTGACAAGTTAGAGATCTAATTTCGTTGGTGGAAGCCCAAATCAATACTTCCGATCAGGGTTTAGTCTTCTTAACCAACCCAGAGTACAAATCACAACTCGGTTCACGACTCATGAGTCTTGTAATACAAACAAGATATATTAGCATTCTGCGTTAAAACTCAGTTGACTCCGTCTAAGGGCGTTAACTAAACCGTAGTGTTGTGAAATGAGGAAGTCGTCGCAAGTGGTATTTCATAATTCCCAGTTTCAAAACATTGCAGTTGTCATTGGACAGCAGCATACCTTTCTTCCTTGAACCTACGTTCTGTTTCTTTTTAAATAATAATAATAATAATGCCTCAATCACATTCAATTCTACAAAAACAAGTATAATGAAGTAGGTAGGTAGGTTCTTCCCCTGCCTTTCTTCATCTTTTAACAAGTCTTTTTAATTTCTTGATATAAACTTTAGTCCGGTTCTACAGTAGTTGTAGATGTTTTGAAAAAGTCGGGCTATTCGGTATTTATCAGCCTGTTAAAATCTAGATCATAAGTTTATCATGGAAAGGAGCACTGAAGATCAGGTTATCATACAGGAGATATCAAAGGTGAGTACTTAGTGTTATATTTTCTAGAAAGTCGATCAAATTCGACCTATGAAGTCTCTTATGGTAACGATAATTTTTTATACAAATCAGGCAAGTATGGAAATTGATATGAGAAAAGCTAAGTTCAATTTTATGCCCAAATCACCAATCGAAAATGGCAGGCCACGTAGTATGGTTATAAAGGTAATTACAATTTTGTCTTCTTTTATCTGCAAAAGTTTTTCAACTAAATCAAGTGCTGATATATTGAAATAATTTGGCATGAGCAGAAAGCTCACACGGTGATTCCGGCTCACATTGTAGCAGAAGCTATATCAACACTCCATGGTCTTGACCTGAGATGGTCAGGGCCTATAACACCAACCGAAATGAATTTTGTTGAACAGTATGTTCTAGCCAAGTACCCAGAATACTCGAATGTCCTTGTTGAAGGAGGAGAGAAAACCGATCTTTATGATCTTTGCATCAAAGAAGAGCCTTCAGAGCCACCGAATGATGGCAAGCAAAAATCGCTTATAGGTGGTTTCAGAGAGTCGCTCAGTCCATCATTTGGAAGCAACCTTCCCGATCTAGACAAAACCCAGTTGAAACCGTCAAGATTGCTCGACGTTCTCACAAAGAAATCCTCCTTTTTAGGGAGTTTCATCTCCATCCCAGAAATCCAAGCTCGGAATAAAGTGTTAGAACAGTGTGGATTATCTGATGAGGAGTACCTTGTTATCTTCACTTCAAACTGCAAGGACGCAATGATCCTTATTGGAGAGAGCTACCCCTTCCACAGGGGGACTTACTATATTACAATTATCAAGGAAGGAGACGATTACATAAGGGAATTTGCGAGTTACAAGGAATCAAAAGTGATTGCAGCACCTGAAACTTGGTTGGATTTGAGGATCAGGGGCTCACAACTCAGCCAGTACTTCAGGAAGAAGACTATGCACAGCCCAAAGGGTCTATTTTCATATCCAGCTGACGTGAACGGCACGCGTTATCCCATGCATTGGGTTTCTGAAGCGCAACGAAACTTGTGGCATGTTCTGCTGGACGCCACTGCATTGATTGTAGGGGAGGATCGACTGAAACTCGCGCTCCACAGGCCAGACTTTGTTCTGTGCAGTCCTGATAATACTTGTGCTCACCCTTCAAAGATCACCTGCCTCTTGGTCAGGAGGAGATCTTTTGATACAACCAGCTTCTGCTCAAGCATATGATGAGTAGGGGGTATACGAGAAATAAATGCCTGTTTACATTGCCTACGCACTCCATACATAGTTGTTGCACTCAATCTTGGTAACAAGACTGAACTTCCTTACAATTTAATTTTCCCATCAAATGGGTAATATTCAGAAGACAATGCTGACATTGATAAATTTATGGAAGGATCATAGTTGCTGAAGATTACCGAAGATGGTGTGCTTCAGTACAGTAGCTGGTAGACAGACATGGTTCTAAGCAACTGATTACAGAAACCGCTGAATTAGCTTAACATCTTAATAAAAACTCAACCTCAAACACATTTTCCAACAGATATTGTCCACACTGATACATAAAAGTTTTAAAGGATGATGACTGTTTATTTTATAGAAAACTAATAAAATCTGAGACAGACTGCCTTTAAAAGCCACCATCATATAAACAGATCATAATGTCATCTAACAGAATTCCACTATTACCAATTACCATAATCATTGTCCTAATGTTGCCTGAAAATCTCCAAGCAAGGAGTGCACGCCCATGTACATGAAAGTTGGTCAAGAGCATGAAATTAAGTTTAATTGATATCTCAGTTCAAAGTTATCCCTTCGATATATACCTATTGCTATTCTAACAAGCCTACTCTTACCAATTTATTACAGGATCTAAACTAGAAAGGGAAAATATCTAAAATGAAGAAACAAAAATAATATAAACAAATTATAAACCAACAAAAAATGAAGAAACAAATATAATATAAACAATAACCAACAAATAAAATTAAATAAAGAACATTAAAATTAGAACTTACATGGAGCATCATGGAAGCCAAATCTTTATTCTAAACTTCGAACTTTATTGAAAGTTTTATAATACAAGAGGGAAGGAAAAACTATACAAGAGAAGAGAGGGTTATCCAAACGAGGCCCTTCCTTCTATACAAGAAGCTCGAAGAAGGCTATATATACAACTCTATAAGAGAGCTGTTTATAATCAATTATTGCTTTGAATCGTAAGCAACGATGATAGTAACCTAATGATAGAGAATTACTTTTATGAAAGGGTCCACCCAACTTTTTATCCTGTCATTCACCTGTATCCGTGGATGAGGAATCTTTTCTCTTTTCTATCATTTACTCATTCTTTTTAGCAAAGTGATTTAATTTTCGCCCACATATCTACTTGTTAGTCCATTTCTTCATCATCTGAATTATTGAGGATGGCATCTGTTAGTTTTTTGCTATAAAAATCTTATTTATCTATTTATTTATTTATTTATATTGAATATTTATTTATTAATAAAAATATATCGTTCATCATTCATAAAATAGTTGTTTAGTTTGTTTATATAAATCTCCATATTATATATATTATAGTTTATGTGTATAAATAAATATTATACACAGAAGATATAAATCATACGAAATATATAAATAAAGAAATAGCGGTTATACCTATGATAATTAGGAGATATTATCATGTGTATGTTATAATACTTTAACAGAGATGATTTATCTTGATTACGGAAGTTTAACTTCTAATTAAAGTATTAGTGCATTAATGGTGTACATTAAACAGATCAACTGATAATATTTTATTTATAAAATATTTTCACATAAATATAATTTGTGAAATTTCTTAATTTTAAAATAATAATGGACTTAATATTGTTATATATATATTAATTTGATGTTCCAATGAGTGAGATTAAATTGTGTTAATTAATACCTCAAAATGTCAATTAATATATTTAATTAATATCAGGAACATTTTTATTGTTAAAACATCTATAAAAAAATTCATAAGATAATTATTATTGATCATAGAATCTTGGTCGAATCTTTTAATATTTACTATTAAAAGAATTGATTTAATTGTTATATCAATTTATGATCAAACAAAGATAAACAATAGACTTATGAAATTAGTTTAAATGTATTAAGATTATATTAATTCTGAAATATTTATGTACATCTATAGAGAAAATATTTATAATTTATTAGTAACAGATTTATTTAATTAATTCCTGAATTGAAGTACAATTACAATTATTTATTGAAATTAATATTTATTTTAAATATTATTATTAGATATTAATATCTAGATAAATATTGGAGTCAGAAGATGAATCCCTTAGGATCCCCTTCCTAGCCTAATATGGATCAGATTTATAAGAGATTATAAGAATTAATGTGTTTATATATATAAATCATTGATCAAAAACGTAATAGTAGATTTTTTAATCAGAAGAAAAAATCAAATTCCGTATTCTCTTTTTTAGCTTAGGAAAAACACGGCTAGGTTTTTTTTTCTTCCAAAAGGGTGCTTTAAAAGCCACACTTCAGATTTAGCATAAAGTTATAGGAGGGAAGATCTTAAGGATACTAAAGACTGTACGAATTTTTAAAACGTGTTAATCCAATCAAACACTAGGTAACAAATCTCGTTCTTTCACATAAAACCATAAAAATGATTCTGTTTTTTATTTTTTCTAAAAACCTATTTTATGAAAATTTTACCAACAACTAATATCAAAGTCATCTTTATGCTTTTATATGAATAACATGAATATATATGTGTATAGGTGATTTACGAAATATGCTACTTTAGGGTTTTAATAAAGTAACCTTTCTCTTTATGTTGTGGAATTGAAGTATGCATAAAATGTATTAAAGTGTTCTTTACGGTACATAGTTGGATAGATTATTGCTCTACCTCGTATTTTGTAGAATTGAATGTTACATACTCTCATGGCTAGTAAGAATGTATGTTTTAATTAAATAACTATTGGTTTAATTTTGATTTTGGGTTGTAAAATTCCTGCTGTGAGTTATTTAATTTTTCTACAATTTAGATGATGTGTAAACTCTTAATGAGTATAGGTTTCATTGATGTAATTATACATAGATCGGATGTACACTTCGTATGAAGTATAAGATCTATATGTAATCCGTTGCATTAATAATATGTAAAGTTGTTAAAAAAGATGGACAAGGAGTTTTTTTTTATCATAATTCGAGATGGACATGGAGTCATGGAGTATACAACATTCGAGTTCAACATGGTTGTGTTGGAGAGTCCTAATGGATCCAGGATTGTTATTAACCATGAGAGTATATTGTATGTAGTTATCTTGGTATGTAACGTTTGATGATGTGTTTATCTGTTTCTAAATTTAAACCTAGATTAAAGTAGCAAAATTGAATTTTAGTTTATTCGAAAAATTCAGAATACAAAGCCCAATTTTTTTAAAAATTATATTCGTACGAAAATTAAAGAAAAGATGTTTTCTGAAATTGTACAGATGTAAAGAACTTTCGAATCATCTAATTTTTAATATTTATTTTATGTGAATTATTTTATTTCATGAGTGATATATGAATAAAAATAATAAAAAATCAAGTGGGAGAGGGATAAAATCTCATAGCCTCCATTATATATCTATAGTTATGACAACTAATATGTTTCCTACGAAAAATATTAGTGATCAAGATAAAAAGTATAGATACCCTTATGCGATATAAGTTTATTAAAATAATAGTATAACTATACTTTTTCTACGGAGATATATTTTGAGCTATGAATATTTTATGAAATCTAATATAATGGTATATACTTAATAGAGAGATTAATAATTTTTTTCTACGAAAATGTTGTTTATTAATACTCTAGAAGACTTAAAAAAATATAGGTATGTTATTTTTTTTTAGAACAATTAATTAAAAAAGAAAATAATGGTAATTTATAATAATTGTCTTTCTCTACGGATGAATATTATTTAAAAATTAAGATACCTATATTAAAATTAATGGATTGTTTAAAATTATGCATTATTTTAGTTGTTAATTAATGGGCATATGAATGATGTATGTATGTTTTTTAGATATCATGTCTGCATTCAACCTAATCTCAATCATTCTAAAAGAGAATCATTCTCAATCATTCTAATTATGTTGATTCAAAAATGAACTTAGACATTGTTCTTACTGATCAAGAATATAAATTTGTGCTTACTGAGCCTTGCCTTAAGGCACCTGCAACTAATGTTTCTCGTGCTGTTAAAGAAGCACATGCAAAATGGGTAAAAGCTAATGAGATGGCTAAAGGTTACACCTTGGGCTCTTTATTCAATATTTTAAAGCATTAATATATGGTTGTGCCAATTGCTAGGGCCATGATAGCATCTTTGCATGGTATGTTTAGTGAGAATGCTCTTATGGAAGAAAAAATGCTCGTAAGGCATAGTATAATGAAATCTCTTGTGGAAGAAAAAATGGTTGAAGGATCTCTAGTGGGTGAGCATTGTCTCAAATTTATATCTCACTTTAGCGAACTGGAGGTCCTCAGAGCTAATGTCGATGAGGATACATAGGTTGACATGTTGCAATCATTGCTTGATAATTTTTAAAATTTCAGGGTTAACTACAATATGGACAAGTTTTATTATACTCTCCCTAAGTTAATGAAACAACTTCAGCTGGCCCAAGATATTCTAGTACTTAAGATATTCTAGTACCTAAGCCAATTGTCCATGTAGCAAAGGCTAATGTTGTTAAGGCTAAGGTCGACAAGAAAAAGAAACCAAACAAAAAGAAAAAGAATGCAAAGTTTTTTGACACATAGGGAAAGTTGGAATGAAATAGGATCAAGGTGAGATTAAACCCAAAGGGAAGTGTTTTCACTGTGGTGAAAAGGGACACTAAAAGTGCAATTGTTCAGCATACCTTGAGAAAATAAAAAACAAGGGTAAGTTGCGAACTTTACTAGTTAAATCATGTTTAATGACGGTTTCTACTGGATCCTAGTGCGTAGATTCCAGAGTCACTAATCATATTTGTATTAATTTGCAGGGGTTCCAGGATACCAGAAGGCTAAGTGAAGGGAACATTAATCTACAGTTAGCATCAGATTCAACAGTTGCAATAATAGCAATAGGAATAGTTCGTTTACAATTTTCTAGTGATAGGAGTTTATATTTGAATAATGTATTTTACGTACCAAACACTCGTAGGAATTTAATTTTGGTTTCTTGTTTATTTAAGCAATGGTACTCTGTGGTTTTTAATAATAAAGTTGTTATTAAGACAAATTCTAATTTTGTTTGTGATGTTACATTATTGGATAATTTATATATTCTCACTCTTGTTACTAGAACATTGAAAAATTATGAAATTGATAATAACATATCTAAGAAAAGAAAAGTTTCTTCAACAAATAAAACTTATTTATGGCACTTACGTTTATGTCTTATTAATCTAAACAAGATCCAAAGACTGGTCAAAGATGGACCTTTAAGTTTTCTTTAAGTTAATTATTATCCAGTCTAAGAGTGACATTGAAAGTCTGTTGATATTGAAAGCTAAAGGAGGTTATGAGTATTTGATCACATTTACTAATGATTACTCAAGATTTGGTTATGTATACTTAATACATCATAAGTCTGAAGCTTTTGAAAAATTCAAAGAGTTTCAACAGAAGTTGAAAAATAAACAGGTAAATACATAAAGACCATTTAATCTGATCGAGGTGGTGAATAGATTCTTACAGAATTCAAGAATTACATGTCTGAAAATAGAATAGTATCACAGTTGTCTACACTTGGGACTCCTCAGCAAAATGGTGTAATAGAAAGAACAAATATGACACTTTTAGATATGGTTAGATCTATGATGATTTATTGTGACACCCCCAAATTCGGGTCCCTTGAACCACAGATCTGGTGCTCACGATACTACACTACCATTCAATCTCATCCATTCATTCTGAAAAAATAAAACTTAATTTACAATAATACATAATTATTCCCAGGTTCTAAATACCTTTATACATACAACACATTCGTACATAATATATTACAACAATATGATATCTACATAAACTCCATAAATAAGCATCTACTGCTTGCTAGCCTTCCCCTTTCCTTTATCTGTTTGCGACCCCTCGGTCTGTTCAGATTTAGTTGAAATATCATATTAAAAGCAAGGGTGAGCATAAACTAGCTCAGCAAGTACATAATCAATTAATAACATGATATTTCAGAAATAATGAAAATGAATCATTTACAATGAAGCTGAATCAATAATAATTCTATGAAAGAACATGAAAATATAACATAACTCTTGGCATGATTAGTTGAAAACATAAAGCTTGTTTGATGTAAGGTCACAAGACCGAGAACTCGTTAAAAACAATACCAATCATAAAGACTGATACTGCCCAGGGTTCAATCATAAGACTGCATTTCATTTCAGATGTGTACTCTAGGTGATCAACCTATCGTACATTTATATTGTGCACAACATAAACATATAGCAATGCAACCACGCCATAATTTTACATTTCCTTTATCCTTTATTCCCCTTTTATCAGGGTTGTTCTGTTACAACATTTCATAGAGTCTGCACCACAACAATGTGGATTGGAGGACATAACAACAAATATCTGAATTCACATGAATCAATATATATGTCTAGCTAGAATCAAGATTAGCTTCAACCTTTTTCAATAACAGTTCAATGATGAATGAACTTCAATATAGCTTATCAGGAATGCATAACAGGTATCATTGTTCAAGAACTACAAAAGAGAGTTCGAGAATAACATTTACCTTCGTCCTCGTTTACCTCACCCAATAAAACCTTATCCCGTTTATGTGCTACATAACTATAATATTGGTTCATGCATTAGTTATATACATATGCATGTTATAACTTGCTATACAAGCTATCATTTACCTTTACATAACCCTTATCACATAACACGATGTTCATTTATCCTTAACATCTACCACGTTGATCATTTTTATCAATTTATGCCTTACATTACATATCTCTATCATTTAGTATCAAAACATTTTATTTTGAAATTAAAATAATTTATTTTTAAAATCAGAACACTACGCCCCGGCACAGTGTTTCCTTCTCTGAAGTGCTTGGCCACATCGCGCCCTGACGATGACTGATCTCGCCCCCAGTGAGATCTTTGGAGTCCAACTACGCCCCGGCACAATCTTCAGTACAAAAGACCTCGCCCCGGCGCAGTCATGTAGTTTTTAAAAAAAAAATCTTTTCAAAATTTATGCTATTTTTTGCTCTAAATTAAATTTCTTGGTTCCAACACATCATTTAGTACATATAACATATATATGACATGCATGGGTCTTCAAAACATTTAAAAATCTTAAAATGACCTTATTTTTTAATTATTTTATTTTAGGCGTCGGTGAACATTTTTAAACGTTTAATACTCGCACTTATCGCCATAGACACCAAATAACTTCCAATTCGATTCTAACACGTGTATTTACATGAAACTTAGTTGTTTGACTCATTTTTACTATAAATTATCTAAAATGGCCAAAAATCACCCTTTGGTGGCATTTTGTCACTTTAACTCAATTTCATTCTTAAACTCAACTTAAGTTCTTGCACTCCATGTTTTACATACCCTACCATATACACATTTAGCAACTTTGTGTATTCACATAACTTTCATATGTATCTTCTAAAGCACTTTTCAGATTATGATTTGGTTTATATGCAAATCATAGCCTAATATTGTATTTTTCCTTCATGAGCCTTGATTTTTCAACCATTAATGCATCTAGTATGCTATCTAGCAAAATAATATGCTTGAATCCAACATGTTCAACGTTTCAAACTAGGTTTTTATCAAAACTACCAACATATAACACATAATCATCCAATAAATCATGGTTTTTAGCTTAAAGACATACATGAATAGTGCACCACCTTTGTTCTACCACACATGAGCATAGGGTTTCATCAAAGATCAATCAAGTAGCACATAAATCACCTATGTAACACTTAAGTCCAAAGATACATGCATGGCTACACATATTCTTGTTTTTACACACTTGGATGCTAAGCTTTCAAAATAAAAACACTTTATACCTTTTATGAGCTCTTCTCCTTCTTCAAATAAAGCTCCTTAGTGATAGATGACCCACTTTAATAGCTAGATATGCTCCTCTTGCACACTTTGCTAGCAATCTTTCAAGCTTTTTCTTCAAACCCTAGCTTCTTCTCTCTTTCTCTTTTTAGCTCTCAACTTAGCAACTTAGGATATAACTTAGCTTGATACATGAGAAAATATACACATATATAAGTTGGTTATAATCTCCAACAACTAACCATACATTGGTTAACTTAACTCATACATAGTTAGGGTCATGTATGACATTTCCCTTTAATAAATGATGGCATAATGGACATTGAACCATTCTAGGACACAAAGATCATTTCTAAAGATATCAAGGGCACTTTGGACAATTGTCAATAATCCTAGACAATTTAATTTCAATAATTCATAGCTTGCTTATTTCTTAACCAATTCAAGTCCTTTTTGATCCAATTTTGTTTCATTAGGCTTGAATTTTATTCCACAATCAAATACTCCATAATTGACTTATCCTAAAACACTTGTCACATTCCAAAATATTAATTTCATTAATTAATTGTTAATTTACAATATTGCCAAAGTTGCATATTATTACAGTTATTCTACAATACCTATATCTTTTTAGGGATATGCTTTACAATCAACGATGTACTTATTGAATATTGTTCCATTTAAATCAGTTCCAAAAACACCATTAGAATTGTGGTCAGGACGCAAGCCTAGCTTGAAACACATTCATAAATGGGGTTGCCTTGCACATGTGCAAAATGGGAAAACAAATTTAGATAAATTAGGAATAAGATCAAAAGTATGTTTGTTTGTAGGGTATCTAAAAGAGACAAAGGGTGGACTATTTTATAGTCTAAAAAATTAGATGGTATTTGTGAGTACAAATGCAATTTTTCTGAAAGAAGATTATATGATGGAACACAATCCAAGTAGTAGAATTGTCTTAGAGAAAATGTTTAAAGATCCTTCTCCGCAATCAACACCAAAACCTTATAAACAAGAAATTACACCACAAGTCACAATACCTAACTTTTCTAACCTAGGAAAGCCTCGTCGTAATGAGAGGACTTCTAAACCCACGAAAAGACTTAATCTTTTGGATTAGTCTACTGAGATTATCTCAGATGATCTAGATTCAGATCCTAGTAGCTATCGTGAGACAATTGCTGATAAAGATGCTAATATATGGCAAGAAGCAATGAAACAAGAAATAGAGTCCATGTATCTCCATAAAGTCTGGGAACTTATAGATGCACCTAATGGAGTAAAATATATTGGGTGCAAATGGATCTATAAGAAAAAGAGAGGGGTGGATGGGAAGGTTCAAACCTATAAAGCTAGGCTTTTTGCGAAATGATATAATAAAAAATAAGGCATTGACTCGAGGATACTTTTTGCCAATGGAAAAGCTTAAATCTATCAGAATTCTCTTATCTGTTGTTGCGCATCTTAACTACGAGATGTGACAAATTGATGTTAAGACAACTTTTCTTAATGGTTATCTTGAGGAAGAGATTTACATGTCTCAACCAGGTGGTTTCATAGTTGAAAGCCAAGAAAGAATGGTTTGTAGCTACATAAATCTATTTATGTTAAGCAAGCATCAAGATCATGTAATGCCATATTTGATCAAGTAATCCAATCACTTGAATTTGAACAAAATCCTGAAGAGCCATGTTTTTATAAAAGAAGTAAAGGTAAATTGGTGGTATTCTTGGTTCTATATGTAGATGACATCCTAATGATTGAAAATGACATAAGAATGTTATCTCAAGTTAAAGTCTGGCTAACTAATCATTTTGACATGAAAGATTTGGGAGAAGCCAAATACATTCTTAGGATTTAAGTTATCCGGGATCGTTAGAAAAGAATATTGTGTCTTTCTCAATATGAACATATAAATAACATTATGGCTAGGTATGCTATGCAGAATTCAAAAAATTGACTACTTCCTTTTATACATGAAATTCCTCTTTCTCTAATTCATTGTCCTACGATAGAATCTGAGAAAGAGCGCATGAAAGTTGTTCCTTATGCAACAGTTATAGCAAGCTTAATATATACTATGTTTGTTGGTTTGCAAAAATAATATATGCATACAATCTAATTGAAGTAAAACGGCTGAAGCAGGCATAAATCATATTTAAAACTTTTTTACAAACCAAATTTCAGGATCTTTCTTATACGATACTTATTAATTGAGGAAGGGTAAAAGATTATACCTTTATAGACGAATAACTTTTATCAGCTATAACTTAACCTCCTAAATTTTTTGCCTTTATTGAATGGAATCCACAAATCAACCTTAGTTACTCAAGTGTGCAGTCTCTAAAGGTGATTCACCAAGAGAATATTGATTCAAGAAATAGATTTAGGTCTCTCCAAACCTTGGGTGGCTAGCCCTAATTCTCTCTCTCTCTCTCACTCTATCTCCTTAGATGTAGAGAATTATAAAGTATTCTCTAATACTTCAATTGTGTGAGTAACCCCAATTTATAATAATACTCATATTATTTATAAACTTGCTCAGCTCTCGTAAACTCTTTAGGAGTAGGGTTTTAATTTAAATCCTAATCTAATTAGGAACTAAATTAATTATTATAATAATTACAATTCTTAAACCATTTAGGAACTAAATAATAATAATAATAATAATAATAATAATAATAATAATAATAACAACAACAACAACAACAATAATAATAATAATAAGACTCCCCTTATTAATTTATAATTAGTATTTTTAAAATACTTAATTATAAGTATTAAGCTATTTAATTTATTCTATCACTATAGTATAAATTAAATATAATTAATTTATTATTATCATTATGTCATTTACTTCTAAAATAAATATTTATCTTTTATGATGTGACCATTTAGGTTCAATATTAAGCCGATAGTAGAATAAATAAATTAATCTTCTTTAATTTATTTATAAATAAATACTTATTTATTCTACATCATGAGTGTGACGCCCCTAAATCATTATACTCATTATAGCTGATTTGGTGCTCACTATAACTATTAAATCGTTAAGTTTATAGAAGATTTCCTTATTCATAAACCTTATCTAACTGAAATTCAGAGTATCAACAATAACATGATCAGTTCATATTATCAATACCCTCATTTAGTCCAACAGTTTTATAAACAAAGTTCTCATCTTAATTCTTAAAGATTTTTCATTAATTCATACAAAATCCTTATAATTAATACAAGGGACTTTGTACTTATTTCTACTATTTTTACCTTAAGATTTAGATATTCTATAACTTTATATATCCAAGATTCACAGTATTAATAATAGGATTGTTCTTGGAACAGAAGAATCTGGCGATAAATGTTTGCATCTTTATCCGTAACAGGATTCTCTTTCTTACATAACTCTCCATATCATTCAATACCCTCACTTAGACACATAACTTTATAAAAATATCTCTTCATATTGATATTTCTTATCTATCTGAAGTCCACAATATTAATAACAAGCTTGTTCTTGGAACAGAGAAACCTTGCAATAAAGATGGCACTTTATCGGTACTAAATCTATGTGCTTACAGAACTCACAATGTTATTCAATATCCTTATTTAGATATATGGTTCTTTATCAATACTATGTTAATGTTTAACAATTCTAAGTTTAATCAAAGTAAAGACATAACATGAAGATGTGATAAAACATGATAATATTGATATAAGATTCGGTTACATGATTTATTTGTTCGTATTATAAAAGTCATCATGATCGTAACAAAAGGACAACCAATTTATAAAGCATATAAACTAGTCTACGCATATCTTATTTCCTTTCTTCTTAGAGTCAGAGCTCTCAGGTTTGTCTGTAAATAAGGGTTTATTCGCAAAAGGTGAGCATACAAAAGCTCAACAAGCCTAAACACATATCATATTAGTGAACTCACATCGATATGGAATTTAAAAGATTCACATCTCAATAAAAGATATTACAATTATTTCACAAAGCAAAGTTGAGTGGTAATTAAACTCAGAACTAATGTTCATCCGTCTTTCAACTTGGAACTACCATGTACATCATTAGGGGATCAACCTAACGATATCCTATGTTATGCATAATATACACTACACTGAACTAATCATGAACAGTGTTTAAAGTTTTGTTCATCTCAGTTTACTTTACATGCAGAGGTCGCACCAAAATAATTTGATTTGACTAAAAGCTCAAATAAAGAATCACAGTTCAATATTTTCCAAATAAGCGTTCATTTCTCAAGTTATGTCGAAACTAATAGCAATAACTTTTATTTTAAGGATTTATAAGACATTATTGCACAAAGTACATAAATCAATTAAAAATCTTGTAAACATAAATTTAGGGTAAAAGACTTGCCTTAGTGTGTAATTTGTATTAACACTAAGTTTAAATTTGCTTCGTAAACTCTACATAAATGGGTTATGTGCATACGAGGGTTAGTTTATCATATAATACATTTTTATGAGTCTTATTTTAATTTATTTTAACTATTTCCATAGGTGTTATGAATTAAAAAATTCATATACACAAAAACTCCATTTTAAGCCTTAAGGAGAGCTCAAATCAGCTTGTTCTCTAAGGATTTTGATTCTCCTATACTAAGTTATGCATAACTTCTTCATAACTAAATATTTTGGGGTGATTCTTGAGTCTTTTCTCAACAAAAATTTCCCCTCTACAACTTTGATGGATTAGATTTTTAAGATTTTAACCATAAATTATCAAAAAAATAGCTTATAATGTCAGTATGATAACTAGGTTCATACTTTCTTGATTAGTCAAGTGAAACATGATACTATAAGCAATGAAAAGCTAAGTTATCATGTTTAACCACTCCATAACATTAAATGACATAATCATAAGCCTATTTATGTAAAAATTTATGACTTTTATTCAAGAACACGAAGAACGAATTGAACATGGTAACAACTAGTGTTTATCATATTTTCAACTCTATTATTGAAATAAAATAGACATTATAACTACTTGCGATTGTGATTTCACTAATCTAGACATGAAATAAATTGAGCATTATAACTACTTGTATTTGTTCTATTTAGCTATAACTATGAATTGAATTTGAACATAATAACAACTAAAATTATACCTTTTGAAGTACAAGTTTTAACTATTTCTTTGCAAGGCTTCAATACTTGAATAATAACACTAACTTATAATAAATCTCACTAACTTTGATTATAACTTTGTTGCTCTAAAAAAAGCTTGTAAATGGTAAGGATTTATGGTTAATGGAGGCATGTATTTATAGGCTAGGCAAGATTAGGGCATAATGGTCTTTAAGACATAAAAGATTTAACCAAAGTAGCTATCAATTTTGTTTGTTCTTCTTTACCAAAGTTCTGGCCATAGTGCTCCATTTAATGCCATTAATGACTCTTAATCATCACACAAAGTGACATCATTAGCTCTTTTTTGATTGATCCAACACTAGCCTATAATTTACAAAAGGAAGAGAAAGAGAACTTGGCTTCTTCTTCCTCAAAATGGGGCAGATGATGGGTGTGGTTTGGTTATTTCACAAGCTTTAATGAAGGCTAGTTTGGTCCTTTCATAGCTAAGTTTGGTTACTAATTAGTTTGGTTAGGTTGTAACTTGGTTTGGTTACTCCAACTTAGTTACACCTAATCTAATTTATTTATAACTAAATATCATTTAGCTTAGTTCATTTTCAAGTCTTTTGGTTAGTTGACTTTTACTATTTATCAGTTGACTTTTCTTATCTATACCGTATAATTGTTGTATTATTATCGTATTATTTCTGTATTCTATCCGTATAATTTTTGTATTATACGTGTATTTGTGAATGGTGATTAGGGTTTAGGTTATAACACTTAATGTTAGGGTTTAGATTTTAACTTTGTTTTAGGTTTTGTCCCAAAATAACTTCTTGATTTTATTAAGTGTTTAGTTTGAATACTTGAACCAGAACACAAAATCAATTACATAGTAAAATCACATAGCAGCACATTATGAACATAAATCAATCTTTATTATTCATATAAAGTCATATTACAAGATTCTTTGATGTGTGGAACAATACAATGAGGGATACCTCTCAGCATATCATGACTATTCGGACAATATGAATTTTAATGTTTGATCATAAAGAACCTATTCCGTAAATAGTTACCATACAATTCAATTCTTCTACCATACAATGTCTCAATCAAATATAAGACATGAAATTTTTTCAAGTCTTATTTTATTTGATCATATGCATTTCAATTTTGAAATGTGCAACTCATATTAATATAAATTAGAAACTCTTTTCTAATTTTCATTCCTCATTGACCAATGATTTCTGAGTTATCATTTATCTAATCGCACATGACATTTTCTCCCTTTACTGATCTTTTGTTGATCATTCACATACCTCCATATATAGCTTATTATACCCGAACATATCATTTGTTATACCAGAATAGTCTTTAGGAATATGATAAAGTATAACTTATAATATACAAGATACTATAATGATCTCAAGTTCAATGATCACTTATACTATTATCACATTAGGAACTCCTATTGACAGACAAGTAAATCTTCATTAGGTGTTCCTTGAACGAGTCGCGTTTAGTTAATTTATTCTCCAATAAGCATCTAAATACTTTCTTTAGTGTTTTCACATAAATGATTATGAGATCAATCATCTTATTCGAAAGAGCAAGCATAGTATGTAATAATCTATTCGGATTCACTAATTATTATTTTAGTGATCTTATAATTAAGAATATTTTAGTTTTGAGCTAACTTGAATTTAGATTTTATTATCATAATCAACATTATGATTCTAAAAGTATTGCTCCAAAACTATGGGTTTATCCACTTAATCAATTCAACTAATTAATCATGAATAAAGAAATGTCTTTAAATAAAAATTTTATTAATAAATGAATAAGATTACAAAGTATTCACTTGTCACATCAACATGTAATTGTCTTGAGGGCATACTACTTTCAATGTCCCACTTTCACTAAAGTCAATCGCCCTTGGTATTTAATACTCATCTTTTATAAGATGCAATCACAGTAATGCTAAGAGAATGCTTTAGTTAATGGATCTATAATGTTGTTTTGGGGTTCTACCATCTTTATGGTGTCATCTCATCTTTCAATGATTCCTCTAATCAAATAAAAGTGTTACAACACATGTTTAGATTTTAGATGAGACCTAGGGTCCTTGGCAAATTAAACTCCTTTAATGCTAAGAACCATTTCAAGTTCTGTAATGAACTTGTTCATCCAAATAACTTACTTTAAAGCGTCACTTATAGCTATATACTATGCATTTATCACTAAATCAATAACTCTTTGCTGCCTAAAACTTTTCTAACTTACTGCACCACCATTCGAAGTAATCATATAACTTGAAACGGATTTGTTGTTGTCTTAATTAGTCTAAAACTAGAGACTGTATAGCCTTCTAGTTTTTAAATCAGATGTACTATTAGAAACTCATTTCTAATATTTTTCTCCAAGATTGGACTGATATCTACTTATCATACATAAGCAACATCAGGTATAGTACATATTATCTCATACATGATTGATCTTATTGTCAAAGCATAAAGTATCTTACTCATGCAATCTCTATTTTTTGGTGTCTTTGGGGATATTTTCTTGGAGAGATTTACTCCTTGACTCATCAACATGATACATCTCTTAGAGTTTTTCATACTAAACATTTTTAACATTGAATCAATGTACGTTTCTTGGGTCAAGCCGGGCATCCTTTATGATCTATCTCTATAGAACTTTATGAAAGTAGTATGCACTCAAGCTAATCACATTTGATATGATAGAGCATTTACTTTATAATATTATTCGTTTATTAATAAAACTTTTAAAGGCATTCTTATTCATGATTAATTGGTTGGATAAATTAAAGGGATAAACCCATAGTTTTCGAACAATGCTTTTAGAATCATGATTATGATTATGCTAATGAGATATAAATTCAAGATAACTTAAAACTAAAATTGTTCCTAATCGTGGGATTACTAAAATGGGGATTAGTGAATCCGGATAGATTAGTACATACTATGCTTGCTTTTATGAAGAGGATGATTGATCACATAATCATTTATGTAGAGATACTAGAGCAAGTATGTAAGTCCATTTTAGAAAATAAGTTCACTGAACATGACTAGCTAAAAGGAATATCTAATGGAGCTTTACTTACCTGTCAATAGAAATTTCTAATGTGATAGTAGTATAAGTGATCCTTGAACTTGAGACTATTATAGTATCTTGTGTATTATGAATTATACTTTGACATATTCTTAAGGCCTTTAAGATATATCAAAGGGTATGCTTAGGTATAATAAGTTGTACATGGAGATAGGTGAATGATTAATAAAGAATCTAACACTTCTAGTAAAATGAGAGAATGTCCTATGTGATTCGATTAATGACAACTCCGTAGTCACTGGCCAAAGCAGAATAAATTAAAAAGAAGTTTCTAATTTGCATTATTCAGAGTTGTGCATTTGAGAATCGAAATACATATAATCAAATAAAATAAGACTTGACAATAAATACATGTCGTATATTTGATTGGGACATTGTATGGTAGAAGAATTGAATTGTACAGTAACTATTCGCTGAAAGGTTCTTTAATGATTAAATGTTAAAATCTATATTATCTAAAAACTCGTTGATCACTAAGGGGGTTTACCCTTATTGTGGAATAAATATTATTTAAATGAATTGAATATTTTAATTTATTTAAATAAGATTAGAATTATTTTAATTAATTTATTCTACAACCGATTTAATATGGAGAACCTAACAGGTCACACCGCAAAAGAAAAAATATTTATTTAAGAAGTAAATGATATAATCATAATAATAGATTAAGTATGTTTAATTTATACTATGGTGATAGAATAAATTAAATAGCTTAATATTTATTATTTAATATTTTAGAAATACTAATTATAAATTAATAAGAGAAGTCTTGTTATTATTATTATTATTATTATTATTATTATTATTATTATTATTATTATTATTATTATTATTATTATTATTATTATTATTATTATTATTATTATTATTATTATTATTAACATTATTATTATTATTATTAATATTTAAGGGATGCTGTCGCAGGCACCCAAAAATAAAACCTTACTTTTGAAAAATATTAATGTAGTAGTGAAAGTAAGAGTCGAACCCACAGAGAATGAATTATTTTAATAAATCTAATATTTTCAAGAATATCTAATTAATTGGGGGATTTGGAATTATTAATTAACTAATTAAAATTTAAACAAACAAATAAAACTGAATAATAAATTAATATGAGAAAAATCAATTAAAATAAACTTCAGTTCCTTAGTTCAGTATCCCCTTCTTTTAATTAACAAATTAATCAAGTTATTATTATTTTTTCCTTCAATTGAAATTAATAATCCTAGATAACCGACAATCGCCAAGCTACCCGAAATCCTCCTTAAATTATAAATCTAATGCAGCAATCGCTCACAAAAGACCCTAACTATCATACAACCTAGAATTATCAGTCTAGATTTAATATAACAGTTGCATTAAAAATTAGAGAATTAGATTATTCCAAGAAACAATCTCAACATCGCGGACCATTTAAATTGCCATCTTGATAACCATAATAATATTCAAAAGTTTGACCACAATCAAATATTATTAATTACTACTTATGATCAGATAAAATATCGTTTGCTTAATATCAAATCTTAATCTAGCATATGATAAATTATTGATTAACTTAACAGGCCATTATCAAATTAATCAAGCAAATATCATAAAATAATTAAAACAGATTATCAAGAATAAATCTCATGCATGAATGAATATATAATAAAACTCAATTAAAACATTAATTAAAAATAAGGTTCAACATCCCTTTGGAACTGAAAAATAAAATTAGCCAAATATAATAAAAACAATACTCACGAGTTGAAAAACTCTCTCCAAGAAATTAGGAGAAAGATCTCCCAAAAACTTCTTATGAATAATGAGATATTGGCCCTCTATTTATAGGCCTCTAACTTGTCCAAACCCTAATAGGATTTATAATTAAAAATAAAAGAAAAAGAAAAATTATTATTATCCTAACCATAGTTGGAATTAAAATCCAATTTGGAATCAAAAAGTAGCAAAAATCCCAAAAAATCCCGTTTTCTAGCAATTCGTCCCAGCCAAACGCGCCTCAGTTGACTTGGTCAACGCGGAAACGCGTATGGATGACGTCGCCGCTCGCCCGCGCATTGCGCGATTTTTTATTTTTTTCTGTAACCTTCAATAAAACGACGTCGTTCCTTGTTCTCGGCGACTGATTTGTCAGCTTCTTTTTGCGCATTGTGCGGATGCCGTTAACTGATGGTCCAAACGACGTCGTTTTAATTCCGGTGCTGATTTCCTCATACGCGCATTGCGCGGTTGGTCTGTGTTACAGTTAATTACCATTATGCCCCTCCGTGTCTTTTTTGCTTAATTACCATAATGCCATCAGTGTTGGTTAATTACAGTTTTGCCATCAGATTTTTGCAAGATTTACAGATTTGCCCCCAAGCTTATTTTTCCTACAAAATAAAATAATTAAAAATAATATTAAAATACTAAAAATCCTAAAAACACATAATAATAAATAAAACACCTAAAATAAATAAAAACACATAAATAAAAAGAAATATAAAAATACTATAAAATTACCTAAATTAACATAAATTAACTAAAATCCTATAAAACCTATTAAAACCAAAATATGCTAAATAATTAAACATTTAACCACACAATAAATATAAAAACTAAGTATTAGGGAATAAAAATATCTCTATCAAATACCCTCACACTTAGCTTTTGCTCGTCCTCGGGCAAAACAAAAATTAAAACTATAAAATTAAAACTAATAACTAAACAACTTACTTGAGCAACAGATCAATATAAATTTTAACATCAGCCTCAAAGATTTTTTTAAATGATAACTCAAAAAAAGTTTCAAAACCATGCAAAATCTAGAACTTTAACATATTTATTAATCTTACTCTACTCAAGATCTTTTGTGTGTGTGTGTGTGAATCCAAATGTATCAAACTAATCAAAACTCGGATAAGTTTAGGTTATTAATTACCTTATAAAAGACATACAACAAAACTCAAAATACTTATTTTTCTCATCACTTTCAGCTAATACAGATAAATATAAATCAGAAGATCAAAAGGTTTTTAATCAATGAAACATACTAGGATTATCAATTTTTTCCTTTTAAATATTTTTTCAATTTTTTTCTTTTAATGGGTGCATTTTATGCTCCATCCCATTTTCTTTCTTTCTTCATTTTTTTTTCACGGTGAGTGCATTTTATGCTCCATCTCACCAGCGAGTGCGTTTTACGCGCCAAAATTTGGTGTGATGTCGCAAGCACCCAAAAATAATATCTTACTTTTGAAAAATAAATATGTAGTAGTGCAAGTAAGAGTCGATCCCACAGAGAATGATTAATTTAATTTTATGTTTTCGCAAACAAAAGTTGGGGGGTTTTGTAATTAAAGAAATAATTTAAATAAAACTAATTAAAATAATTATGCAAGAAATAAATAAAAATAAAAAGCCTTGGTTTAAGTTAATATCCACCATCAAGAATTTACAACTGATCACTGATGCAAAAATAAATCAATTAATATTTTGAAGATTCACCGTAGAAAGAACTACTCGCAGGTGGAATAATTTTTCTCCTCTCTCCTTAATTTTAGATAAGTAGAGCCACGTGGTCTAAATACCCTTACTATTAAACGACCTCCGGCACGTGCTAAAGATTTAATTTAATAGCAGCATAAAGAATTAGAGAGATCGTTGAACTAAACAACACAAGTCACGTGTTTGCATTTAATTTAGATGAATATTCTTCCTAAGATAAAATAATCTTTTGATCTGCAAAATAATTATTAAACTTAGTTGCTTCACAAATAGCAGTAGATTAATATGAATAATAAACTAGTAGTACTCCTAGCAATTAAACAAACCAATCATAAAATTAAGCATAGAAGAATATTCAATAATCAAAATATAAATTGAACAATTAAAATAAATTAGATCTCACAGTGTATAAATCTTGATGGCTTCAATCACTTAAACCAAGAAAAATAAATTAACTACTCATAATAATAGAGAACACTAAATAATAGAAGAGAGAATTTTTATTCTAATAAGAGTTGTATGTTACAATGTGTCTCAAGCCCTCTATTTATAGGCTTCATAAACCTCCTAACTTGTCCAAACCCTAGTAGGATTTACAATTAAAAATAAAAGAAAAGTAAAATAATTATTTTTCTAACCCTAATTGGAAGTCTAAATAAAATATTAAAAATAAAATAAAGAATTATTGCTTCCTTTTCCAAATTAAAATCGGATTTTTATTCTACAGATTTGTTGCATTGCAGTGTAGAAAATCCAAAATAAGAAAGGAAAATGAACAAAGCTGCCAACTGCCACTTTCTCTCTCTTCTCTGACGCGTTAGCGCGTGTATTACACGCACCAGCCTGTTACCGTTAGCGCGTGTTGATCACGCGCCTACTCCTCCGCAAACGTTCGCGCATTGCGCGGACTGTTCTTCAGCGTCTTCTGCCCAAAACGACGTCGTCTTGCTCTTGATTCCTTTACTAAGCGCGCAATGCGCAGCCGCAAGTTTCTGGAAATTACGGATTTGCCCCTCCGTGTCTTTTCTTGCTTAATTACCATTTTGCCATCCAAGCTTTAATTTTCCTACAAAAATAAATATAAAATAATTAAAAATAAATAAAAATAATATAAAAATACTAAAAATCCTAAAAACACATAATAATAAATAAAACACCTAAAACACTAAAAATAAATAAAAGCAAATATAAAATTACTATAAAATTACCTAAATTAACATAAATTAACTAAAATCCTATAAAACCTATTAAAACCAAAATAAACTAAATAATTAAACATTTAAGCACACAATAAATATAAAAACTAAGTATTAGAGAATAAAAATAGTATATAATTTAACCTTATCACGCTCCATCTCGCTTTTTCATGTGTTTATGAGTGAGTGCGTTTTATGCTCCATCTCAACCCACCACATAATTTTTTTTTCCAATAATAATCCTAAAAAAATTACTTAAATCATCTCCTCCAAAGTATATTTTGTCTTATATTTCACTTCAAATAATGATCAAATAAGATATAGAGTTCAAAAATATCTTTCATAAGCATTTAACTATTTAAACTTTCTCTTTATTAAAACTAGCTCAAACAAATGGATATAAGTGCATAAAAAGTTAAAGGATCTCAAACAAAGTAATCATCAATAAAAAGTCAAAAATTCAAACTAAGCAAAAATTTATCCTTTTTTCCAAGAGTTATTAAATAAAAATCAAAATTTTATCATTGGCTAAAAATTAAAATTCAATTAATTCATTGCTCAAGTGACACATCCTAAAAATAAAATAAAAAAACTACCCCATTTTCGTAGGAAATACGGTTACACTTAGCATGTGCAACAAGCCTTTAAACCCCAAGGTTACCCCAAGTGGATGAGTTTTGTCTCGTGAGGGTTTGCAGTGAATTTACCCACAAAATTCAAGAATTTAAAATTTTTAAAACTCCCCAAAATTAATTAAAAAAATAATTAAATTTTTTTTTTAAAATAAAATAAAATTTAAAATTTCCTAAAAATAAAACTAACAAATATCCTAAATCCCTTCCCCCACACTTAAAATTTACATTGTCCCCAATGTAAACTATAATGCAAAGAAACAGACATAAGTAATTAAAAAAAGAAAAAGGAAAAGAAATGCAAATCTGATTTCTTGGGTTGCCTCCCAAACAACGCCTTTGTTTATTGTCATGGGCTCAACAACAGGCCAAACCACTACGTCACTCCAATTTCATGTATGTTGCGTACTCCATCCATCACAACATTCCTCATAGGTAGATTACATCTCGTCTTTGCATGATATGATTGTTCCGAAATGAAATCCTGCAAAATAAAAGGTAAAAATTTATTGTAAGTAACAGGTAATGGAATGAAATGTTCTGCAAATTTATTTAAAATCAATGGCAAAGAATTTAATGAATCTGTAGCCCTCTTTAAATCTTGTGTCGGCTCAATTTCTTCTTCTTTTGTCAATCCCAAGCTATGAGTAATGACCTCTTCCAGATTTTCCTTTGCATTGTCTGTCGTTTCTGGAGTTCCCTCATCTTTACCACTGCTCAACACAATTTCATTGTCATCCTCCTCGTAATCCATCATTGTGTGAGATGGTAATTCTTCAACACTTTGCACCTCCAATTGACTGACCGCAACTTTAGTTGTTCCACTTGAATACTTATACGCTGAATATTCTCATTTGTTTCCTGTTGAAATTGCAAAGCATCAGTCATAAAATATTTAAACATATCTTCTGAAGACAAATTAGAGTTAGAAGATTGGTCCTGTTCTTGATCGTTGGGATATGTCTGATTGAACTGTTGGTAATCTGGCTAATGTTGACTTGCAGGTTGGTGCACTTGTGGATTCCGATAGCTGAAATTTGGACGATCCCACCATTCTGAGTAGTACGTGTTTGAATAGGGATCATAGTTCCCTTGCGGTCCAAGGAAACCATCTGCATCATTTACTTGTCTATAGGACTCCTCTCGAAGCATTGGACACAACTCCGTTGGATGTCCTACTATGGAACAAAGCCTACAAGCCTTCATTGGTTGTTCTCTACCTGCAGCCCAGACATAGATAACAGAAGTTAGTTCATCAACTTGTTGTTGAAGAGAAGAAATTTTTACCGCATTACAATAATCATCGTTTTGGTTCCAAGCCATGATTTTCTTCTTCACCTGTACACTCAATTAAACTATGAAAAACAAAAATAAAATAAATAAATAAACTAGAAAAATAAACTACAAAGAAAACAAAGAATAAATTAAAGCAAAACACTCCCCGGCAACGGCGCCAAAATTTGGGATGCTGTCGCAGACACCCAAAAATAAAACCTTACTTTTGAAAAATATTAATGTAGTAGTGAAAGTAAGAGTCGAACCCACAGAGAATGAATTGTTTTAATAAATCTAATGTTTTCAAGAATATCTAATTAAATGGGGGGTTTGGAATTAATTATTAACTAATTAAAATTCAAACAAACAAATAAAACTGAATAATAAATAAATATGAGAAAAATCAATTAAAACAAACTTCAGTTCCTTAGTTCAGTATCCCCTTCTTTTAATCAACAAATTAATCAAGTTATTATTATTTTTTTCTTCAATTGAAATTAATAATCCTAGATAACCGACAATCGCCAAGCTACCCGAAATCCTCCTTAAATTATAAATCTAATGCAGCAATCGCTCACAAAAGACCCTAACTATCATACAACCTAGAACTATAGTCTAGATTTAATATAACAATTGCATTAAAAATTACAGAATTAGATTATTCCAAGCAACAATCTCAACATCGCGGACCATTTAACTTGCCATCTTGATAACCATTATAATATTCAAAAGTTTGACCACAATCAAATATTATTAATTGCTACTTATGATCAGATAAAATATCGTTTGCTTAATATCAAATTTTAATCTAGCATATGATAAATTATTGATTAACTTAACAGGCCGTTATCAAATTAATCAAACAAATATCATAAAACAATTAAAATAGATTATCAAGAATAAATCTCATGCATGAAGGAATATATAATAAAACTCAATTAAAACATTAATTAAAAATAAGGTTCAACATCCCTTTGGAACTGAAAAATAAAATTAGCCAAACATAATAAAAATAATACCCACTAGTTGAAAAACTCTCTCCAAGAAATTAGGAGAAAGATCTCCCAAAAACTTCTTATGAATAATGAGAGATTGGCCCTCTATTTATAGGCCTCTAACTTGTCCAAACCCTAATAGGATTTACAATTAAAAATAAAAGAAAAAGAAAAATAATTATTATTCTAACCCTAGTTGGAATTAAAATCTAATTTGGAATCAAAAAGTAGCAAAAATCCCAAAAAATCCCTAGTTCTAAAGGGATGTTGAACCTTATTTTTAATTAATGTTTTTATTGAGTTTTATTATATATTCCTTCATGCATAAGATTTATTCTTGATAATCTGTTTTAATTATTTTATGATATTTGCTTGATTAATTTGATAATGGCCTGTTAAGTTAATCAATAATTTATCATATGCTAGATTAAGATTTGATATTAAGCAAACGATATTTTATCTGATCATAAGTAGTAATTAATAATATTTGATTGTGGTCAAACTTTTGAATATTATTATGGTTATCAAGATGGCAATTTAAATGGTCCGCGATGTTGAGATTGTTTCTTGGAATAATCTAATTCTCTAATTTTTAATGCAACTGTTATATTAAATCTAGACTGATAATTCTAGGTTGTATGATAGTTAGGGTCTTTTGTGAGCGATTGCTGCATTAGATTTATAATTTAAGGAGGATTTCGGGTAGCTTGGCGATTGTCGGTTATCTAGGATTATTAATTTCAATTGAAGGAAAAAATAATAATAACTTGATTAATTTGTTAATTAAAAGAAGGGGATACTGAACTAAGGAACTGAAGTTTGTTTTAATTGATTTTTCTCATATTAATTTATTATTTAGTTTTATTTGTTTGTTTAAATTTTAGTTAGTTAATTAATAATTCCAAATCCCCCAATTAATTAGATATTCTTGAAAACATTAGATTTATTAAAACAATTCATTCTCTGTGGGTTCGACTCTTACTTTCACTACTACATTAATATTTTTCAAAAGTAAGGTTTTATTTGTGGGTGCCTGCGACAGCATCCCATCCATACACATGGCTTATATGGATATTTGAGATGTTATTTTATCACATTGGATGATTATAAGGAATTGAACATTACTGTTTTGTTATGCGCACACAAGTGAAAGAAGTATGCCCTCAAGCAAATCCATTTGATGTGATAAGCATATACGTTGTAATCTTATTCAATTTATTAATAATAGTATCAAGGCATTTCATTATTCATGATTAGTTGGCTGAATTAATTACACGAATAAACTCATAGTTTTAAGCAATACTTTTAGAATCATAATATTGATTATGCTAATGAGATCTAAATTCAAAATAGCTCAAAACTAAAAATATTCCTAAACGTGAGATCACTAAAATAAGGATTAGTGAATCCGAATAGATTAGTACATATTATGCTTGTTCTTATGAAGAGGGTGATTGATCTCATAATTATTTGTGTAGAGACACTAAAGCAAGTGTGTAGGTGTTTATTAGAGAATAAGTTCACTGAACGCGACTCACTCAAGGAACAACTAATGGAGTTTTACTTGTCTATCAATAGGAGTTCATTTGTGATAGTAGTACAAGTGATCTTTGGACTTGAAATCATCATAGTATCTTGTATATGATGAGTTTTACTTTGATATATTCCTTAAGATCTTTAGGGTATATCAAAGGGTATGATCGGGTATAATAAGTTGTATATGGAGGTAGGTGAATGATCAACACAGGATCTACCAATTTTAGTAAAGGAAGAGAATGTCTTATGTAATTCAATAAATGTAAACTCTGAAATTCTTGACCAATGTAGAATGAAAATTAGAAAGGAATTTCTAATTTACATCGGAGTTGTGCACTTGTGAATTAAAATGCATATGATCAAATAAAATAAGACTTGACAGTAATTTCATGTCTTATATTTGATTGGGACATTGTGTGATAGAAGGATTGAATTGTACGGTAACTATTCATGGAATAGGTTCGTTTATGATTAAATGTTGAAATCTATATTATCTGAAAAAGTCGTTGATCGCTGAAGGGGTTTACCCTTATTGTAAGAATAAATATTATTTATTTATAAATTAAATAGTTTAATTTATTTATATAAATAAGATTAGAATTGTTCTAATTAATTTATTCTATAACTGGTTTAATATGGAGAACCTAAAGGGTCACACCGCAAAAAGAAAGTTAACATTGATTCGTGGAATCTAATCGGTAAATTTGAAGAAGAACGCGAAGGATTAAAGGGAGTTGAACTTGTACATGTGAAAACTTGGTTCTACAAATGTATAAATCTTTTATCCTTTCTCAATTAATAATTATCGCATAAGAAAGATCCTGGTTATTGGTTTGTAGAAAAAATTTAAAATCTGATTTTGTTTGCTTCTGTTACATTATTACAATTAGATTGTATGTATGACATGTTTTTGCAAATCAACAATGGCATCAAGAGCCAAATTTATGCAAATTATTAATTATTTTTATTCCATATACGCATGGGTATGTGTTTAGAATAATTTATTGGGCATAATTTATTGTATAGAATCATGGGTCTTGAAAATCAATTCAAAAATTTGTTTTTTGGAACAAGAAAAAAAAAACAAATGTTTTTTAAACTTCAGGGGCCTGTTCGTAATTTTTGGCTATTTAGGGGCAGTTTTGTAATTTTGAACAGGTTTTTAAAATTAAAAACAAATAGTTTGTTTTTGGGTGATTTTAAAAATCCAAAAATACAAAAAAATATATAGTTTATTTTTAAATAATTTTATAATTAAAATAAAAAGTTTATTTTAAACATGAAATTAGATTTCATGCAACTTTAAATTATCCATTAAATAATACCGATATATACATATATATATATATATATATGTATATCAATAAATGGGATTGATTATTGACTATTGACTAATATGTGATTGAATTTATTTTTGCGGATGCATGAATAATGGAGTTTTTATAAATGGGGTCTATGTATCTCGTCTTTCTAATTTTTCTAACATAAATTTTATCTCCCTCCTATGTACTTTCTCTTGACTACTGATCAAGGTTTCTATTTTTATGAAAAATAGTATGTATATATTTATTTTGAAGAATCGGAGCCAAGGAGCAAGGAGCTCTTGAAGACCCATTTGTAATAGAGCCCAGGTTCAATGTAATAGTTACATTAATGTATTTATTCTTGCACCCTAGATTTGACCATTTGGTTTATTTGGTGGCTCAAATAAACCAAACTAAAATAAAAATTCATAATCAATCCAAGTAGAATATAGTATTTCATATATGCATGCTTACTTATATATATTATATATTATTAAACATGTTTCGCATGTTAATTAATATGACGCGTATTTTATATATATGTGTGTGTGTGTGCATGTGCGCTAAACAAGATGAGACAATTAATATTAACAAAATTCCTCATGATGTAGAATAAATATTATTTATAAAATAAATTAAAAGGAGTTTAATTTAATTAAATAAAATTAGAATAGTTCTAATTTATTTATTCTACTACTTATAATATTAAGTTGTAAGGTTTAAAGATTGAACGTCGCCTTCTAGTATGATAAAACGATAGAGCATCAAATAGTCAATATACGTTTGTTATGCACACAGACTTATATCGATTGTTTGAGATATTGTTTTATCACAATGGATACTTATAAAGGAATTAAACATTACTGCTTTGTTGTGCTCACACAAGGACAATATTTTTCTCTTTACTTATATGGAAGTGTTAGGTTGGGCTTAACTTAGATAATTTTGATTTGGATGTACACACACATGATTATAATAATCTAAAAGACAAAATACAAATGAGTTACATGTTGATGTAATTGACAAGGAGTTGTCTACCTATTGAATAAACTATAGTTTATTGTGCACACACAAGGCTATACTTATATCGATAGGATCCTTTACTCACTAGCGAATCTTTAACTAGATTTGCCGAACTATAAGTGGAGGGTAATATAGTTTGAAGAAAATAGAGAGACACCATTTTAAATAAAGACCTAATTAACTTGGTGATTAATAAAATGAATGCATATTAATGTTGTTATTAATTCACTTAAAGAATATTTCTATGTTTAATTCACTAACACTGCATAGCATATTGGATGCTAATAATTTAATCGAATCGAATTGTTAGAATTAGTTAAAGAAATTTGAGAATAGTTCTCAATACTGAAAATCTAGCAAATATCCTTAATTTGTCTATCACTACCAATGTTGCAACCAATGCCTCTAAGGAAGATATTGCTACTTATGAAGTAACAAAATGATACAAAGGTGGCTCAATGCATCATGCTCGCATCCATGAGTATCGAATTACAACGTCAACACGAGAAAAATGGATACGTCTACTATATTGATACACATTCGAGAGTTATATCGTGAGCAAAGTAGGTTACATATTATAAATATCTAATAAACTCTTCCGATCTATAATGTGAAAATAGTATGCACACAGGCCAATCATATTTGATATGATATAGCATATACTTTGTAATCTTATTCATTTATTAATAAAAGTTTATTTATACAAAGATATTTCTTTATCCATATTTAATTGATGATATTAATTATAATAAACCCATAGTTTTTTAGCAATGCTTTTAGAATCATGATGATGATTACGCAAATGAGATCCAAATTCAAGATAGCTAAAAAACTAAAATTGTTCCTAATCGTGGGATCACAAAAAAAAAAAAGAAATTAGTGAATCATGATAAATTAGTACATAGTATGCTTGCGCTTATAAAGAGGCTGATTTATCTCATAATCATTTGTGTAGAGACACTAAAGCAAGTATGTAGGTGCTTAATAGATAATAAGTTCATTGAACATGACTCGCTACAGAAATACCTAATAGAGTTTTACTCGGCTATCAATAGAAATTCCTAATGTGATAGTAGTGCAAATGATCCTTAGACTTTGGATCATCATAGCATCTTATGTATGATAAGTTATACTTTGACATATCCCTCCCTTAAGACCTTTAAGGTATATCAAAGGGTATGCTTGGGTATAATAAGTTGTACATAGAGATAGGTGAATGGTCAACAAAAAATCTAGCACTTCTAATAAAATGAGAGAATGTTCTGTGCGATTCGATAAATGACAACTCAGTAGTCCTTGGCCAAGGTGGAATGAAAATTAGAAAAGAGTTTCTAATTTACATTAAATAGAGTTGTGCATTTGAGAATCGAAATGCATATCATCAAATAAAATAAGACTTGACAGTAAATCCATGTCTTATATTTGATTGGGACATTGTATGGTAGAAGGATTGAATTGTACAGTAACTATTCACTAAAAGGTTTTTTTATGATTAAATATTAAAATCTATATTATCTGAAAAGTCGTTGATCGCTAAAGGACTTACCCTTATTGTGGAATGAATATTATTTAGATGAATTAAATGATTTATTTTATTTATTTAAATAAGATTAGAATTGTTCTAATTGATTTATTCTACAACCGGTTTAATATGGAGAACCTAAAGGGCAACAACGCAAAAGAAAAATATTTATTTACTAAGTGAATGAGATAATCGTAATAATGAGTTAAGTATATTTAATTCAATTTATATTATGGTGATAGAATAAATTAAATAGCTTAATATTTATTATTTAGTATTTTGAAAATACTAATTATAAATTAATAAGAGGAGTCTTATTATTATTATTATTATTATTATTATTATTATTATTATTATTATTATTATTATTATTATTATTATTATTATTATTATTATTATTATTATTATTAAATAGTTTATGAATTAATTAATAAGATTACTCTCATAATTAATAATTAAGTTCCTAAAAAATTTAGGAATAGTAATTATTATATTAAATTAATTTAGTTCCTAATTAGATTAAGAGATTAATTAAAAACATAATTCTAAATAGTTTAGGAGGGTTATCTATATCTATAAATAAGACGAATCTTATTATGATTTAGGGTTACACATTCTTTCACGAGTTTAGGGAGAGTACTCACAAGTTCTCTAGGGTTTGTTAACACCCACTTCTTGAATCTTTATTATTCATTGGTGGATCACCTCTAGAGACTAAACACTTGGGTGGCTAACGTTAATCAAAGGAATCTAATCGGTGGAATTTAAGAAAAACACGAAGGAATTAGAGTTGAACACGTACATATGAAAATTTAGTGTCTACAAGAGTATAATTCTCTATCTTCTTATTGTTAATTAATAATTGTGCATAAAGGTCGATCCTGGTTATGGTTTGTAAAATTTTAAATTCTGATTTTACCATGCTTCCGCTGCTACTGTGCAATTTGATTGTATATTCATGAATATTACAAATCAACAGTGGTATCAAAAGCCAAACTTTATGCAAATTATTAATTGTTTTTATTCTATTTATGTATGGGTATGTGTTTGGAACAATTTAATTGGGCATACATGCTGTATAAAATCATGGGTTTTGAAAACAATTACAAAAAATCTTGTTTTGGATGCAAGAGATCAAAAATTATGTTTTTCGAGTAAATTCGCGAACTGCAGCAGGTAGCGACGCAGCTGCATCACATGCTGACACACCTGCATCAGAAATTTGATGCAACTGCGTGAGAGGTTGATGCACCTGCGTCAGGCTTCTAGCGCAGCTTAGTGGGGGTCTGACGCAGCTGCGTCAGACCTCGTTGATTTTGTCTGTTTTTGATGTTTTGTGTGTTTTTAAAAATTAAAATAAAGTGTTATTTTACATAATTTTATAATTAAAATAAAGAGTTATTTTAAACTTAAAATTGAATTTCATACAACTTTAAATCGCCCATTAAATGATATCAATGCATATATTGAATGCTTTACATGGACTGGTTAAGTAATCTGAGAATAGTTCTCATTGCTGAAAATATTTCATATGTCCTAAATTCGTTTGTCCCTGCAATTGTTGCAAAAGAAGCCTTTAAGAAAGAGATTACTACTTTTAAGATGTGACAAGATGATACAATTTTGGCTTAATGCATTATGCTCGTATCAATGAGTAACGAGCTTTAACGTCAGCATAAAAAGATGGATGTTTCTACTATATTGTCGCACCTTAAGGACCTTTATGGTGAGTAAAGTAAGACTACTAGATATCAGATATCTAAGGAGCTCTTCCGATCTCGGATAACTGAGGGCACTACCATTAAGACTCATGTCCTAAAGATGATCAATCTGATTGAACAACTTAGATAATTAAGATTCGTGATGGATTGGGAGTTGAACTAAGATCTGATCTTATAATCACTCTTGGACTCATTTTCACAATTTGTTGTGAATTTTCAAATGAATAAGTTGGAACTCAGCTTGCCTGAGTTACTTAACATGTTGAAAACTGCGGAAGGTCACCTCCCATCCAAGAAGAAGAAGAGACCCAAGGGTTCTTCTAAAAAGAAGAAAAAGAAGAAAGCTCAGGGCAAGGCAAAGGCAAAGGACAATAAGAAAGCTGATCCTTATAGCAAAGAAATATGCTTCAATTGTAATAAGTCAGGTCACTAGAAGAGGAATTGCAAGGAGTATCTTGTAGATCTAAAGCAGAAGAAGCTTGGAGAAGCTTCAACTTTAGATCAAGGTTTGTTCATGATTGAAATAAATATTTCTGTAAGTCAAAGTTCTACTTGGGTATTAGATACTGGATGTGGTTCTAACATATGTAATATTATAAAGGGACTAAGAAAAAGTAGAAAGCTAAATAAAGATGAAGTCGTCCTGCGCGTGGGGAATGGAGTAAAGGTTGCTGCATATGCCGAATAAACTTATTGTTTAGCACTAACTATAGGCAAATCCATCAATTTAAATAATTGTTATTATGTTTCAATACTTATTAGAAACATTATTTAAATTCCTATGTTGGACAAGGATAATTTTCATATTATAATTAAGAATAACAGTTATTCTATTTATAATGATAATGTTTTGTATGGTACTGGTAAATTGTACAATGGACTTTATTTACTTAACTTACATGAAAATATATTATAAATTGAACAAACTAAGAAAAGAAAAAGAGATAGTGTAAATTATACCTTTGTGTGGCATTGTAGGCTCGGTCATATTAATGAAACAAGATTAAACATGTTGCATAAAGATGGGCTTTTAGAGCTATCTGATTATGAATCATATCCGACTTGTGAATCTTGTCTCATAGGAAAGATGACCAAATCTTGCAAAAAAGGAGAGAGAGTTACAAAGTTGGTACATACAGATGTGTGTGGACCTATGACAACACAAGCACGAGAAGAGTATTCATATTTTATTACTTTCACTGATGATCATTCTAGATTTGGATATGTGTATTTGATGAAATACAAGTCTGAATCATTTGAAAAGTTCAAAGACTTCAGAAGTGAAGTAGAGAAACAAACTGACAAGAGTATTAAGATTCTTTGATCAGATCGAGGTAGCGAATACTTAAGTAATGAGTTTCTTGATTATCTCAAAGAAAATTGTATAATCTCACAATGGACTCCACCAAGTGCACCCCAATTAAATGGTGCATCTGAAAGGAGAAACCGAACATTGTTGGACATGGTTCGTTCCATGATGAGTTTTATCGATCTTCTAGTTTCCTTCTGGGGTTATGCCCTAGAAACGACTGCATGTCTACTTAACAAGATACCTTCTAAATCCATCCCAAAGACCCCATATGAGTTATGGACAGGAAGGAAACCAAGTCTTAAGTATGGTAAGATTTTGGGTTATCCAGCTTATGTCAAAATATTTGAGAATGATAAGTTAGAGACACGATCCGATAAGTGCAAATTTGTGGGATATCCTAAAAAAAGTTTAGGATATTATTTCTATCATCCAACTGATCAAAAGATGTTTGTTGCGAAACATGCTTTCTTCTTGGAAAAGGAGTGTATCCTTGAAGGGGTCAGTGGGAGTAAAATAGACCTTGAAGAAGTTCAAAAACCATAAAACACTATAGGTCAAAGTGAAGTCCCTAATCAAGTAACACAAACTAATGTACCACAATCTATTTGTAAATCTGGAAGAGTACCGAAAATACCTAAAAGGTATGAATTGATCATAGATGATGATGATGAGGTACGCATCATAGATGATGATGATCTATGGACTTACGAAGAGCAAATAAGTAGTAAAGACTCAGAGAAATGACTGGCAATCATGAAATTTGAGATGGACTCAATGTATGAGAACCAAGTATGGACTTTGGTTACTCCACCCGAGGGCATTAAGCCTATTGGGTGTAAATGGATCTTTAAGAGAAAGACTGGAGCAGACAACAAGATAGAGATCTATAAGGCCCGACTAGTTATAAAAGGTTTCAGAAGAAGACAAGGTGTTAACTATTACGAAACCTTCTCAACAGTAGTGATGCTCAAGTATTTGAATTTTGCTTGCAATTGCAGTTTATCATGACTACGAGATCTGGCAAATAGACGTAAAAACGGTCTTCCTAAATTAAAAACTAGAAGATGATGTATATATGATACAGCCGGAGGGTTTTATTTCAAAGGTTGGAACAAATCAAGTCTGTAAGCTATAATAATCCGTTTATGGATTGAAGCAAGCGTCTCGAAGGTGAAAAATCCGCTTTAATGAGTTAATCAAAGAGTTTGATTTTATAAAAAATAAAGATGAACCATGTGAAAGTAGTATGCACACATATCAATCATATTTGATAAGATATAGCATGTACTTTGTAAACTTATTCGTTTATTAATAAAAGAATTTATTTATTTAAAGACGTTTGTTATCTATAGTTAATTGTTATATTAATATTGATAAACCCATATTTTTTTAGCAATGATTTTTGAACCATAATGATGATCATGCTAATAAGATTTAAATAGCTCAAAACTAAAATTATTCCTAATCGTGGGATTATTAAAAAAAGAGATTAGTGAATCCGGATAAATTAGTACATACTATGCTTTCTCTTAAAAAGAGGATGATTGATCTCATGATCATTTGTGTAAAGGCATTAAAGCAAGTATGTAGGTTCTTATTATAGCATAAGTTTACTGAACATGACTCGCTCAAGAAACACCTAATGGAGTCTTACTTGCTTGTTAATAGGAGTTCCTTTTTTCATAGTAGTACAATTGATCATTAGACTTGAGATCATCATAGTATCTTGTGTATGATGAATTATCTTTTGACATATTCCATAAAACCTTTAGGGTGTATCAAAGGGTATGTTCGGGTATAATAAAGTATACATGGAAATAGGTGAATGATCAATAAATAATCTATCACTTCTAGTAAAGGAAGAGAATGTCTTATGCGATTCGATGAATAACAACTCGGTAGTCCTTAGCTAAAACGAGATGGAAATTAGAAAGTAATTTCTAATTTACATTAATTAGAGTTATTCATTTGAATATTGAAATGCATATAATCAAACAAAACAACATTTGACAGTAATACCATGTCTTATATTTGATTGGGACATTGTGAGGTAAAATGATTGAATTGTACAGTAACTATTCCAGAAATGAGTTCTTTTGTGATTATATGTTGAAATCGATATTATCTAGAAACTCGTTGATCGCTAAGGGGGTTTACCCTTATTATGAAATAAATATTATTTATTTAAATAAATTAAATGGTTTAATTTATTTATATAAATAATTTTAGAATGGTTCTAATTAATTTATTCTATAACCGATATAATATGGAGAACCTAAAGGGTTGCACCACAAAAAAAAATTTATTTAAGAAGTAAATAGCATAATCGTAATAATAAATTTACTATATTTAATTTATACTATGGTGATAGATTAACATAAATAGCTTAATATTTATTATTTAGTATTTTAAAAATACTAATTATAAATTAATAAAAGGAGACTTATTATTATTATTATTATTATTATTATTATTATTATTATTATTATTATTATTATTATTATTATTATTATTTAGTTCCTAAATGGTTTAGGAATTAATTAATAAGAGTACCCTCATATTAGTTTCTAATAAGATTAGGAGTTTAACTAAAAATCATATTCATAAAGGTGTTAAGAGAGTTGATTGTATCTATAAATAAGAGTCTTATTATGGATTAAGGTTACATACACTTCCATAAGTTTTTGGGAGAGTACTCACAAGTTCACTAGATCTAAGAAATTAAAAGAGAGAGAAAACTAAGGTTTGCCATCACTCACTTCTTGAATCCTTATTCTTCTTTGGTGGATTACCTCTAGATGCCAAACACTTGGGTGGCTAATGTTGATCAGAGAAATCTAATAGGTGGAATTCAAGGAGAACACGAAGGAATTGGAATTGGAATTGAACACGTACCTGTGAAAAACTAGTGTCTAGAATGGTATAATTCTCTATCTCTTTCTTGTTAATTAATAATTATTCATAAAGGTCGATCCTGGCTATGGTTTGTAAAATTTTAAATTATGATTTTACCATGTTTCCACTGCTATTGTGCAATTCGATTGTATGTTCATGAATATTACAAACCAACAGTGGCATCAAAAGCCAAATTTTAAGCGAATTATTAATTGTTTTGATTCTGTATATGCATGAGTATGTGTTTAGAACAATTTAATTGGGCATACATGTTGAATAAAATCATTGGTTTTGAAAACAAGAAGTAAAAATCGAGTTTTGGATCAAAAGAAAATAAAATCGCAAAAATAACGAACTGCGCAACGGATTTTGCAGAATAGGACGGTGGCCCTCCTCTTAAACTACAAAACAGGGCGACGACACTCTTATGCGGAATTTGTTTTTTGTTTTGTTTTTTTTTTTTTTTTTGTGCAACTTTTCAAAGCTACAAATAATAGGTTTATTTTGAATGCTTTTATAATTAAAATAAAGAGTTATTTTAAACTTGAAATTAAATTTCATGCAACATTAAATTGTCCATTAAATGATCTTAATGCATATATGGAATGGTTTAATTTCATGAGATGAATATTATTTATTGATATATATGTTGATATATATGATAATAAATGGGATTGATTATGAACTATTGACCAATATGTGATTGAATGTGGATACATGAATGAATGAGTTCTATAAATGGGGTCTGCGTACCTCGTCTTTCTAATTTTTCTTATGTATAATTTTATCTCCCTCCTATGTACTTCACATTGACTGCTGATTAAGGTTTCTATTTATTGTAAATAGTTTTATAATATGATTAGTTAGAATTATTTTAAAGAATTGGAGCCAAGAAGAAGGGAGCGCTTGAAGACCCATCTGTAATGAAGCCAGGGTTTAAATGTAATCGTTATATTTAATTTTATTCTTGCATCCTAGGTTTGATCTTTTGGTTCACTTTGTGGCTCTAGTGAACCAAACTAGAATAAAAGTCCATTATAAATTCAAGTAGAATATAGTATTCTATATGTACATGCTAATTATGTATATATATTGTATATTATCAAACATGTTTCACATGTTATATAATATGACGTATATTTTATATATGTGTGTGTATGCGCGCTAAACAAGATGAAACAATTAATAACAAACCCTTCAAGCTAAATTATATTAAGTTGTAACGTTCAAAGAGATTTGAAATATCGAACGTCACCTTTTAGCATGATAAAATAATAGAGTATCAAATACTCAATATAAGTTTGTTGTGCACACACAAGGCTTATATCAATTATTTGAGATGTTTTATCACATTGGATGCTTATAAAGGAATTGAACATTACTATTTTCTTGTGCACACATAAGGACAATATTTTTCTCTTTAGTTATATGAAAGTGCTAGGTTGGACTTAACTTGAATAATTTTTATTTGGATGCATACACACATGATCGTAATAATCTAAAAGGCAAAATACAATGAGTTACATGATGTAATTGATAAGAAGTTGTCTGCCTATTGAATAAACTATCGTTTGATATTCACACATAAAGCTATACTTATGTCGATATGATCTTGATTTCACTAAGTAAATCTTTAATTAGATTTGTCGAACTATATAAAGGGAGTAATATAGTTTGATGAAAAATAGTGGGAGATACCAATTTAAATAAAGACCTAATTTATTTTGTTAATTAACGAAATGAATGTATGCTAAAATGTTGTCTATTTTTTACATATACAGAATTTTACAAATGTCAAACTCACTATAACTGTGTAGCATACTTGATGCTAACAAACTGACCGGACCGAATTATACGGACTGGTTAAGGAATTTGAGAATTGGTCTCACTACTTAAAAGCTTTTCTATGTCCTAAATCTGCCTGCCCCTATAACTATTACAGTAAATGTCTCTAAGGAAGAAGTTGTTACTTTTAAAAAGTGGCAAGATAATGCAGTTGTGGCTCAATGTGTCATGCTCGCATCCATGTCTAACGAGCTTCAGCATCAGCACGAAAAGATGGATTCTCCTACTATACTGTTGTAACTTAAAGATCTTTATGGTGAGCAAAGTATGACTGCTAGATATCAGATATCTAAGGAGCTCTTTCGATCTCGGATGACCGAGGGCAATATCATTGAGACTCATGTCCTCAAGATAATCAATCTGATTAACAACTTGGACAGTTAGTGTTTGGGATGAATGGAGAGTTGAGACAAGATCTGATCTTGTAGTCACTCCTAGACACTTTCCTACAATTTTGCTGTGAATTTTCACATGAATAAGTTGGACGTTAGCTTGCCTGAATTACTAAACATGTTGAAAAATGCAGAGGGTCACTTTTCATCTAAACAGAACCAAGTCTTGTAGGTAGATGATTCTTCCAAGAAAAGGAATAGACCCAAAGGAACTTCTCAAAAGAAGAATTCCAAGAAGTCTAAGGGTAAGGCAAAAGTAAAGAATAATAAGTAGGTAGATCCAGATAGCAAAGGAATGTTCTTCCATTACAACAAGTCGGGTCACTGGAAAAGAAACTGCAATGAGTATATTATAAGTTTAAAGCAGAAAAAGCTTGGAGAAGCTTCAACCGTACATCAAAGTTTGTTTATGATTGAAATAAATCTTTCTATAAGTCAAAATTCTACTTGAGTATTAGATACCAGCTGTGGTTCTCACATACGTAATACTATGCAGGGACTAAACAGAAGTAGAAAGCCAAACAAAGATGAAGTCATTCTGTGCGTAAGGAATAGAGCAAAGGTTGTTGCATTAGCCATAGAAACTTATTGTTTAGCATTGCCTACGGGCAAGTCCATTTATTTAAATAATTGTTATTATGTTATAGCACTCATTAAAAATATTATTTCTATTCCTATGTTGGACAATGATGGTTTTCACATTATAATTAAGAATAATAGTTGTTCTATTTATAATGATAATATTTTGTATGGTACTGATAAATTGCACAATAGACTTTACTTACTTGACTTACATGAAAATATATTACAAATTGAATAAACTAAGAAAAGAAAAAGAGATAATGTAAATTATATTTTTATGTGGCACTGTAGACTCAGTCATATTAATGAAACTAGATTAAACAAGAAGCATAAAGATAGACTTTTAGAGTTATCTGATTATGAATCATATCCAACTTGTGAATCTTGTCTCATGAAAAAAATGATCAAATCTCCTTTTAGTGAAAAAAGAGAAAGAGTTACAGAGTTGTTAGAGTTTGTACATATAGATGTATGTGGACCTATAACAACACATGCACGATGAGGGTATTCATATTTTATCACTTTCACTAATGATCATTCAAGATTTGGATATGTGTGTTTGATGAAATACAAATCTGAATCATTTGAAAAGTTCAAAGAATTCAGAAATGAAGTAGAGAAACAAACTAGCAAAGGTATTAAGATTCTTCGATCGGGTCGAGGAGGTGAAATCTTAAGTAATGAGATTCTCAATTATCTCAAAGAAAATGGTATAATCTCACAATGGGCTCCACCGGGCATGGCATAATTGAATGGTATATCTAAAAGGAGAAACTGAACCTTGTTGGACATGGTTCGTTCCATTATGAGTTTTACCGATCTTCCAATTTTCTTCTGGAGTTATGCCCTAGAAACGACTACATATCTACTTTATAAGATACCTTCTAAATCTGTCCCAAAGACTCCATATGAGTTATGGACAGAGAGGAAACTAAGTCTTAAGCATGTTAAGATTTGGGGTTAACCAGTTTATGTCAAAATGTTTGAGAATGATAAGCCAGAGACACAATTTGATAAGCGCAAAGATATCCTAAAAAAAGTTTAGGATATTATTTCTATCATCCAACTAATCAACATGTGTTTGTTACAAAACATGCTTTTTTTTGGAAAATGAGTTTATCCTTAAAGAGATTAGTGGGAGTAAAATAGACCTTAAAGAAGTTCAAGGACCACAAAGCACTACGAGTCAAAGTGAGGTACCTAACCAAGTAACAAAACTTACTGTACCACAACCTATTCGTAAATCTGAAAGAGAGCCGAAGATACCTAAGAGGTATGAATTCATCATAAAAGATGATGATGATCCATGGAATTACAAAGAGGCAATGAGTAGTAAAGACTTAGAGAAATGACAAGTAGCCATATAATCCGAGATGGACTCCATGTATGAGAACCAAGTATGGATTTTAGTTACTCCACCTGAGGGCATTAAGCCTATAGAGTGTAAGTGGGTCTTTAAGAGAAAGACAGGAGCAAACGGCACGGTAGAGCTCTATAAGTCCCGACTGGTTACAAAAGGTTTCAAACAAAGGCAAGGTGTTGACTATGATGAAACCTTCTCACCAATAGCATTGCTTAAGTCCATTCAAATTTTGCTTGCGATTGCAAGTTATTATGACTATGAGATCTGGCAAATGGACGTGAAAATGGTCTTCCTCAATTGGAAACTTGAGGATGCATATATTATACAGCCAGAGGGTTTGTTTCAAAATCTAGAACAAATAAAGTCTGTAAGCTACAACGATCCATTTATGGATTGAAGCAAGTTTCTCGAAGATGGAACATCCATTTTGATGTGATAATCAAAGAGTTTAATTTTATCAAAAGTGAGGATGAACCATGTGTGTACAAGAAAGTTAATGGGAGTGCTGTCACATTCCTAGTATTATATGTTGATGATATATTACTAATAGAGAATGATGTTCCAATGCTACAGTCGATCAAGATTTGGTTGTCTAAACACTTCTCCATAAAGGACTTGGGAGAAGCATCCTATATTTTGGGGATAAAGATCTATAAAGATAGATTTAAAAGGATACTTGGCTTGTCCCAAGGAATGTACATTGATTCAATGCTAAAGAAATTTAGCATGGAAAATTCCAAAAGAGGACTCATACCCATTGGTCCTGGAATATATCTCTCCAAGAAGCAGGCCCCAAAGACACCTGAAAAGAGAGACCGTATGAGTAAGATTCTTTATGCCTCAATAATAAGATTTATCATGTACGGGATGCTATGTACAAGACCTGATGTTGTTCATGCACTTAGTGTAACAAGCAGTTATCAGTCTAATCCTGGAGAAGAACACTAAAAGGTAGTGAAAAATATCCTAAGGTATTTAAGAAGAACTAAGGACGTATTTCTTATCTACGGTGGGTCTAATTTGAAACTAGAGGGCTATATAGACTCAAGTTTTTAAACTGACTGAGATGACAGTAAATCTATTTCGGGTTATGTGTTTACCATAAACGATGATGCAATGAGTTGGAAAAATTCTAAACAGTAAATAGTTACTGATTTAGTGACAGAGGCAGAGTATATAGCTGTCAGTGAAGCTACAAAAGAAGTTGTTTGGATGAAGAAGTTCATTACAGAACTTGGAGTAGTTCCTAGCATTCAAGGACCAGGGCCTTTATTTTGTGATAAGACAAGAGCTGTTGCATAAGCCAAAGAACCAAGGTCTCATCATAAATACGAACACGTGTTGTGGCGATTTTATTTGATTAGAAAAATCATTGAAAGATGATATGTCATCTTGGAGCGTATGAACTCTCTTAACAATATAGCAGATCCTTTTACTAAAGTTATGTCGACAAAAGTTTGATCATTACTTAGAGAAGATAGGTATTACATACCATGGCGATTGGCTTTAGTGTAAGTGGGAGATTGAAAGTAGTATGCACATAAGCCAATCATATTTGATATGATGTAGCATGTACTTTATAATCTTATTCGTTTATTAATAAAAGAAGTCATTTATTTAAAGGCATTTCTTATCTATAATTAATTGTCATATTAATATTGTTAAACCCATATTTTTTTAGCAATACTTTTAAAACCATGATGATAATCATGCTAATGAGATCTAAATTATTGATAGCTCAAAACTAAAATTGTTCCTAATCGTGAGATTACTAAAAAAGGGAATTAATGAATCCGGATAGATTAGTACATATCATGTTTGCTCTTATGAAGAAGATAATTAATCTCATAATCATTTGTGTAGAGACACTAAAGCAAGTATGTAGGTGCTTATTAGAGAATAAGTTCATTGAACATGACTCGTTCAAGGAACCTCTAATAGAGTCTTACTTGCCTGTCAAAAGAAGTTCCTTTTGTGATAGTAGTACAAGTGATCATTTGACTTGAGATCATCATAGTATCTTGTGTATGAAGAATTATATTTTGACATATTCTTTAAAACCTTTAGGGTGTATCAAAGGGTATGTTCGGGTATAATAAGTAGTACATGGAAATAGGTGAATGATTAACAAAGAATCTACCACTTCTAGTAAAAGAAGATAATATCTTATGCAATTCGATAAATGAAAACTCAGTAGTCCTTAGCCAAGGCAGAATAAAAATTAAAAAGTAGTTTCTAATTTACATTAATTAGAGTTATTCATTTGAGAATCGAAATGCATATAATTAAATAAAATAAGACTTGACAGTAATACCATGTATTATATTTGATTGAGCTATTGTGAGGTAGAAGGATTGAATTGTACGGTAACTATTCGCCGAATAGGTTCTTTTGTGATTAAATATTAAAATCTATATTATCTAGAAAATTGTTGATGGCTAAGGAGATTACCCTTATTATGGAATAAATATTATTTATTTAAATAAATTAAATAGTTTAATTTATTTATATAAATAAGATTAGAATAGTTCTAATTAATTTATTCTATAACCGGTATAATATGAAGAACCTAAAAGGTCACACCGTAAAAGAAAAATAATTATTTAAAAAGTAAATGGCATAATCGTAATAATTGATTAAATATATTTAATTTATACTATGGTGATAGATTAAATTAAATAGCTTAATATTTAGTATTTTAAAAATATTAATTATAAATTAATAAGATGAGTCTTATTATTATTATTTAGTTCCTAAATGGTTTAGGAATTAACTAATAAGAGTACTTTCATATTAATTCCCAATAAGATTAGGAGTTTAATTAAAAATCTTATTCCTAAAGGTGTTAGGAGGATTGACTATATTTATAAATAAGATGAGTCTTATTATGGATTAAGGTTACATACACTTTCATAAATTTTTGGGAGAGTACTCATAAGTTCTCTAGATATAAGAAATTAGAATAGAGATAAACTAGGGTTTGTCATCACCCACTTCTTGAATTCTTATTCTTCTTTGGTGGATCACATCTAAAGGCCAAACACTTAGGTGGCTAATGTTGATCAGAGGAATTTAATCGATGGAATTCAGGGAGAACACAAAAGAATTAGAGTTGAACACGTACATGTGGAAAACTAGTGTCTACAAGGGTATAATTATCTATCTTCTTCTTGTTAATTAATAATTCTGCATAAAAGTTGATCCTGGTTATGGGTTATAAAATTTTAAATTCTGATTTTACCATGCTTTTGCCGCTATTGTGTAATTCGATTATATGTTCATGGATATTACAAACCAACACCATATGTGTACAAGAAGGTTAGTGGGCGCACTGTCACATTCCTAATATTATATGTTGATGATATATTACTGATTGAGAATGATGTTCTTACGCTTCAATCGATCAAGATATGATTATCAAAACACTTCTTCATGAAAGATTTGGGAGAAACATTATATATTTAGGGATAAAGATCTATGGTGATAGATCTAAAATGATGTTTGGCTTGTTCCAAGGAACGTATATTGATTCAATACTAAAGAAATTTAGCATGGAAGATTCCAAGAGAGGGCTCATGCTGATGGGTCATGGAATAAATCTCTCCAAGAAATAGGCCACAAAGATACCTAAAGAGAGAAACTGTATGAGTAAGATACCCTATGCATCAGCAATAGGATCTATCATGTACGGGATTTTATGTATAAGACCTGTGTTGCTCATGCACTAAGTGCAACAAGTAGATATCAGTCTGATCCTAAAGAAGAACACTGAAAGGCAGTGAAAAGCATCCTTAAGTACTTTAGAAGAACTAAAGATGTTTTTCTTGTCTATGGTGGGCCTGATTTAAAACTAGAAGGCTATATAGACTCAAGTTTTTAAACTGACCAAGATGACAGTAAATTTGTTTTGGGTTATGTGTTTACCTTAAACGGTGGTGCAGTGAGTTGGAAAAGTTCCAAGCAGCAAACAGTTGTTGATTCAGTGACAGAGGTAAAGTACATAGCTACAAGTGAAGCTACAAAGGAGGTTGTTTGGATGAAGAAGTTTGTAACTGAACTCAGGGTGGTTCCCAGCATATTCAAGGACCAGTGCCTTTATTTTGTGACAACACAGGAGTTGTTGCACAAATCAAGGAACCCAGGTCTCATCAGAAATTCAAACATGTATTGCGGCGATTTTATTTGATTAGAGAGATCATTGAAAAATGAGACATCACCGTAAAGCGAGTTGACTCTCAAGACAACATTACAGATCCATTTACTAAAGCGTTAACTCAACAGCAATTTAATTATCACTTAGAGAATATGGGTATTAGATACCATGACAAACGGCTTTAGTGGAAGTAGGAGATTGAAAGTAGTATGCACACAAGTCAATCATATTTGATGCGATATAGCATATACTTTGTAATCTTATTCATTTATTAATAAAAGTTTATTTATACAAATTTTCTTTATCCATATTTAATTAATGATATTAACTATGATAAACTCGTAATTTTTGTCCAATGCTTTTAGAATCATGATGATGATCATGCTAACGAGATCAAAATTCAAGATATCTAAAAAATTAAAATTGTTCCTAGTCGTGGGATCACTAAAAAAGGAACTAGTGAATCGGGATAGATTAGTACATACTATGCTTGCTCTTATGAAGAGAATGATTGATCTCATAATCATTTATGTAGAGACACTAAAGCAAGTAAGTAGGTGCTTATTAGAGAATAAGTTCACTGAACATGACTCGCTAAAAGAATACATAATGAAGTTTTACTCGGCTGTCAATAGGATTTTCTAATGAGATAGTAGTACAAGTGATCCTTGAACTTGAGATCATCATAGTATCTTATATATAATAAGTTATACTTTCATATATCCCTTAAGACCTTTAAGGTATATCAAATGGTATGCTTGGGTATAATAAGTTATACATGTAGATAGGTGAATGGTCAACAAAGAATCTATCACTTCTAGTAAAATGAGAGAATGTTCTATGCGATTTGATAAATGACAACTCAGTAATCCTTGGCCAAGGCAAAATAAAAATTAGAAAGGAGTTTCTAATTTACATTAAATAGAGTTGTGCATTTAAGAATCGAAATGCATATGATCAAATAAAATAAGACTTGACAGTAAATTCATGTCTTATATTTGATTGGGACATTATATGGTAGAATGATTGAATTGTACGTTAACTATTCACTGAAAAGTTTTTTAACGATTAAATGTTGAAATCTATATTATCTGAAAAGTCGTTGATGCTAAGGGGGGGCTTACCCTTATTGTGGAATTAATATTATTTAAATGAATTAAATGATTTAATTTATTTATTTAAATAATATTAGAATTATTCTAATTGATTTATTCTACAACCGGTTTAATATGGAGAACCTAAAGGGTCACACCGCAAAAGAAAATTATTTATTTAAAAAGTGAATGGCATAATCGTAATAATAAGTTAAGTATATTTAATTTATACTATGGTGATAGAACAAATTAAATAGCTTAATATTTATTATTTAGTATCTTAACAATATTAATTATAAATTAATAGGAGAAGTCTTAGTATTATTATTATTATTATTATTATTATTATTATTATTATTATTATTATTATTATTATTATTATTATTATTATTATTATTATTATTATTATTATTATATAATTCCTAAATGGTTTTTAAGTTAATTAATAATAGTACTCTCATAATTAATAATTAAGTTCCTAAAAGGTTTAGGAATATTAATTATTATATTAAATTAATTTAGTTCCTAATTAGATTAAGAGATTAATTAAAAAATCTAATCATAAATAGTTTAGGAGGTTACATATATCTATAAATAAGAAGAGTCTTATTATGATTTAGGGCTACACACTATTTCACAAATTTAGGGAGAGTACTCACAAGTTCTTTAGATCTAAAAAATTAGAAGAGAGAGAAAATTAGGGTTTACCATCACCCACTTCTTGAATCCTTATTCTTCCTTAGTGGATCACCTCTAAAGGTCAAACATTTGGGTGCCTAATGTTGATCAAAGAAATCTAATAGGTGGAATTCAATGAGAACACGAAGGAATTGGAGTTGAACATGTACCTGTGGAAAGGTAATGTCTACAAGAAAATAATTATCTATCTCCTTCTTATTAATAATTGTGTATAAAGGTCGATCCTAATTATGGTTTGTAAAATTTTAAGTTCTGATTTTATCATGCTTCCGCTGCTATTGTGGAATTTGATTGTATGTTCATGGATATTATAAACCAACATAATGACTAATGGCACTACAATAAAGACACATGTCCTAAAGATGATCAATCTGATTGATCAATTGGGACAATTGGGTTTTGCCATGAATGGAGAGTTGAGTTAAGATTCGATCTTGCAGTCATTCACAGACACCTATTCACAATTAGTTATGAACTTTAACATTAATAAGCTAGACGTCAGTTTAACTAATTTTCTTAATATGTGTTGTCTGATTTAGATATATGGAATTCACACGCAAGTATACGCGGTCAATCAAGTAATATAGTAGAAATAAGGATGTCGAACCCACAAGGAACAAGTAATAACAATTATGCTAACTATTAAATTTATATTGATTCAATTCTAATTCAACTTTAGCAACTTTGGATTATAAACTACTTAAAATTGAAATTGAATTTAAACTAACTAATTAACTAATGAGAATGATTTATCAAATAATAAACGGCTTTAAGATTACAATTTCCCCGTTGGATCACAATAATGTCATTATCTTAATTCCAATTACTTAATCATACGGATTGTCAACTGAGATCCCTTATCTATTTACTAATCTCATTCGATAATTAATAAAAAGATCCACTCCAACTTATAATGCTATAATTCTATGCAAAATTTATAGAAACAGATTCATTAAGATCAAACTCTCAATATGTTACGTGTGGTCTATAGGTATTCGCATCCTATATACTATCATGATACTCTTCCGAAGAAGAACAAACAAAGTCACACGTTATTATACCCAGATCTATTCCTAGATTTTCTTCGTCAATTCCATCTAAGAAATCAAATAACTGTTGATCAGACAATTATAAATTAATGCAAGATATAACAACCAATCCAACAATTGATCAAATAATTGAAACTAAGATAAATTAATTAAAGTTCAACCAACGGTTCCATTGCAATCCTAAAGAAGAATTTAGTTACACATCGTCATGAAAACCATAATCAAATTAATATTAAAACTCATCAAAATTCAGAAGATAAAGGAAAAAGAATTAGAGAAAACTCTGTAGAACTCTCTCTCGCTTCCTTAATCTTCACTGCTGCGTTCTTGCTTCAAAATCCTTCCAATAGCTCTCAATCCGTGTGTGTCCAATCCTTGCTTCTTTTCCTCCCTTATTACATTCCTTCGTGGCTGCCTTGAGGTCCTAGAATCCTACTTTAACTCAACTGAAACAACCAACTTCCTACGCAGACTCAGATTGCTCGACGCGGTTTTGGCCAACTGAACACGCCGACCTGCGCCCCAGCGCAGTCTTCATGCCTTGTCACTGCGCCCCGGCGCCATGTTACTGTTCATATTTACAAAATTGCCACTGACAGCTTGTTTTCCCGTTTTGACCTCTCGAAGCCGTTTTCTGCAAATTAATCATAAAAGCAAGTAAAATAGAACTAAAAGTACTTAAAGATAACAAATAATTAAGCCTAAAGGTACATAAATCGTAGGTATAACACCCACTCATCAATATGTTGAAGACTATTAAGAGTCACTTTTCCTCCAAGAAAAACCAAGTCATACTCATAGATGAATCTTATAAGCGAAAGAAGATGGCCAAACGTGTTTCTGAGGAGTCAGAAAGGATAAAAGGCAAACAAAATGCACTAATTAAAGGACATAAATAAAAGTGATACCGAAGGCAAAGAAGCTTGTTTTTATTGCGATAAGCTGGGACACTGAAAGAACAACTGCAAAAGAGTTGTAGTACCTAAGCAGAAGAAACTTAGAGAAGCTTCTACTACAGATATAGATTTATTCATAATAAAATAGAACTTTCTATAAGTCAAGTTCTACTTAAGTATTAGATACCGGCTAGTGGTCTCACATATGCAAGACATTGCAGAGACCAGGCAGAAGTAAAAGGCTGAACTAAAAATAAGTAATCATGTGTGGGGGGAATGGAGCAAAAGGTTGATGCATTAACCATAGGAACTTACAGTTTAGCATTGACTACGGGCAAGTCTATTAAGTTTGTAAGTTATTACTATGTTGATTACTTGATAGATATTGTATACTTGACTTATATGAAAAATATTTCAAATTGAACAAACTAAAGGCAAAGAGATGATATGAATCATACATTCATATTGTACTGTAAACTCGGTCATATTAATAAAATTAGAAGTAAAAGTTATATAAGATAAATGGGCTTTTACAGCCTTTTTATTATGAATCAAATATAACTTGTTAATCTTATATCATGGATAATATGACTAAATCTTCATTTAGAAAACACGAGTTGCAGAGTTATTAAAGTTGGTACACACAGTTGTGTGTGGGACTTATGACAACAAATACAAGATGAGGGTATTTATTCATTACTTTCACTAATGATTCTAGATTTTGATATATGTATTTGATGAAATACAAATCCAAACCGTTTAAAACGTTCAAAGAATTCAGAAGTGAAGTATAAAAAAAAATAGCCAAAAGTATTAAAGTTCTTCAATTAGATTGAGAAGGGAATACATAAGCAGTAAGTTTATAGATCATCTCAAGCAAAATGGTATTATCTCACAATAGACATGGTAATAATCCATGATGAGTTTTATCAATCTTCCAGTATCCTTCTAGGGTTAAACCCTAGAAACGGCTACATACCTATTTAATAAGGTACCTTCAAATTCCGTCCCTAAGACTCCATATGAGTTATGGATAAGGAGAGAACCAAGTCTTAAGTATGTTAAGATTTGGATTGTCCAAATTATATCAAAATGGTTTGAAGTGATAAGCTTGGGACAAGATCTGACAAATGTAAACTTGTGGGATATCCTAAAAAAACTTTAAGGTATTACTTTTATAATCCGACTAATTAAAAGTGTCGAAAAACGTTGCCTTCTAGGAAAAATGAGTTTATCCTTGAAGGGGTTAGTGGGGGTAAGATAAAACGTGAAGAAATTCAAGAACCACAAAACATTACAAATCAAATGAATGAATCTATTTAAGTAAATAAACTAGTGCTGAAAAATTTATCCTCCCAAAGATGGTATTATAATTACTCTCAACATGGACTATATAAAATTTTACAGTTAGGGAAGACTGCTAAGAGGTTGTGCCGAAGATTATTGTCAACTTAATTGTTCCTAATATTAGGATAGGAGTGTTGCTAAAGCCATAGAGTGGTGACTCATTACAAAGCTCTAGCGTCCTGCCCTCAAGTCCAGTCAATTGTATGTATGCCCATAGAGTACATCGACTGAACTTCTATTATCAATGAGTATTCACATGAAGATCTATGGTGCCTACCTGTGCACTTATAACAAGTGCATTATCATGAGGTGTGATCATATCTGGGCGATAATCCTCATTTATGAAGGTTATGATATCTTTCTTGATATCCCTTGGTTTTTCGAACACCTGGTAGACAACTCGGGCAAAAGATTTCCTCTTTCTATTGGATATGGCTATTGCTAAACTGCCAGAAATAACATCCACTACTCCTCTCGGTACTAAAGAAGAAGGAGGTGGTGCAATCCAATCAAATGCAAATTGTCTGGTATTGTTTGTCGCGTAATGATCCAGGTTTCCCTTTTGCACCTAGCTTTCGAGGAAGCGCTTCATATGGTAACATTCTTCTATATTATAACCCTTTACTTCTAGGTATGAATAATATTTACCATTGTTCTTTTGTCTGGCAAAGACTCTGATCTTTGAAGGCTTCTTGTAGAAGGGTTGATTCTTTATTTCACTTATAATTTTAGCACTCCTGGTACTCAAGGGGTATAATCTTTATCCGAAGAATCTTTGTACTTATTTTTACCCCTTGTCCCTAGAGCTATCATATTGTTGTCGCCGATTAACGGCGGAATCTCTTCTGTTAGATCCATCGCCTCTGGGGTCTCTTCTCTGATGATAATCATCGTTGAATCTCGAAGGACCCTGAAGGTTAGCAATGGTCTCTTCCATCTTTATGATTTTTTTAATTTTTTCATAGGCCTCAGTAAGAGTCTGAGGGGCTTTAGAAATGATCTCCTCAACCAAGCAACTAGATTTATCAACATTCAAACCCATTGTGAGGAATTGTATTACCTGGACTAAATCTATAGTGGGGATCTTGGCGACTACTGAAATTAGTATGCCCTCAAGCCAATCACATTTGATGTGATAGCATATACTTTGTAATCTTATTCATTTAATTAATAAAAGTTTAATTTATTTAAAGGCATTTATCCATGTTTAATTAGTTGAATTAATTAATGTGATAAATCCATAGTTTCTTAGCAATATTTTTAGAATCATGATTTTGATCATGCTAATGAGATCTAAATTCAAGATAGCTCAAAACTAAAATGTTCTTAATCATAGGATCACTAATGTGGAGTTAGTTAATCCGAATAGATTAGTACATGTTATGCTTACTCTTTAGAAGAGGATGATTGTTCTCATAATCATTTGTGTGGAGACACTAAAGCAAGTATGTAGGTGCTTATTGGAGAAAAAGTTCACTGAACGTGGGTTGCTTAAGGAACACCTAATGGAGTTTTACTTGTAATGCCCCAAGAATCCATGTACTTACTACAACCTACCTTGTGCGTTGAAGTATAACATCATTCTTAATAATCATATCATACAACAATAATATTGTTAATAAAAATTCGATTATTTAAAATATTTACAACTCTTCTATTCCAGAATCGCAATCTTTATAATTTTTTATTACAACTCAGATCATATATAACATAACCTAGTCTATTACAATAATTGTGAGTACACATAAACTCATACGCCAACAATAAGTCATTATGTCTATACATTGACTTCTCTTATATATTCAAGTCCACTAATACAAGCACTCGTCTAACATAGATTCGTCTTTTATTAAAGTTTTAAGGCTTCTAATTGTTAACATTACAAAATATATTTATCCTGAAATGTTACATCGAATGGATTTAAAACAACTCTAACAAACAAAGTTTTGTTATCAACACTTGACTTCAATCATTTCCTTTCCTTTGTCCATATCGGAATCTCCAAATTTCTCGTACTTTGCTGAAAATATTAGTTTAAAGTATGAGTGAGCACAACGGCTCAGCAAGTTTAACAGTTATCAAATGGCACGTTTCATATTACATGCTTCACAGTTCATATATTGATTTGTATTTTTTTATATGCAACATATTTATTATGCTTGGCATTTTATGAATACATAATATGTCATACCTTTAATTAATATTCATGCTTCATGCTTCTTTCTACGCATTCTCAAGTTATAAAGTTCACATCAAACAGTTAACTTAAGTCATCACTGCATACCAACATTTATTATCACATAGTTGCACCGAATGCACATTTTAAACATACTCACAAGACTTTCACATAGCAATGAAGATCTTGCACATAAGTAAACAATTAGTTCACACATAACCAAAAGTTAACTCATAGTAAAAAGTTATGAAAAACTTGTTTGTCTCGCTTAACTGGCTTATGCTAGTACCTCGCGTCTTCATACGACCTACACAAATTTATAGGGTTAAACTACTGATACGATCCTGACTAGGGTTACATCAAGCAAGGCTAATTCAAATCAATTCCAGTTAGACCAAGGAAGGAATTTATTAATCTACAGCTTTGTTAAGTCCAAACATAAACCAATTTAATCAAAGCCATATTCAAGCAATTAAATTCATGCAACTAGAGAAAACAAGGAACGGTGGCCCCTTAACATGGCAGGTCACGGCTACACATGTGGATCCTAGTATGTGTGATACATTCAAGACATGCTTCTGAAATATACGTAGGCACACTTAGAAGGGGGGTTGAATAAGTGTGTGAGTAAACGATGTCCAATTTTTGTGAAATGATAAAACAGTTTCTTAACCAGTCTGCTGTATTAAGTTAACAGTTTACTGAATTGAAAAAGTAGTCAGCTGGATATGAAAATAGTCAACTGTATTAAGGTTTTAATTTACCTGGTTTATAAACAGCCAACTGTATTACAATTATAAAAATACTGGAATTGATTATAGTGTTCAGAAAGTAGATTATACCGAGCAACCTATGGAAATAGTTTGTTGAATGTTCAAAAACAGTAAGCCTGAAATGATCCTGTCCAGTTTATTTTTCCACAGTGGATTAATTTGTGTAGTGCAATGCAGTATGTAAATGGATAAACATAGAGAATTTTTACGTGGTTCGGTCCCTAACCTCTATTCTAGTGACCTACTCCACGTCCAATACCAATTGGTATTGGAGACTCCTTTTATAAATTAATTCTGACTTACACAAGCCCTTATACAATTCAAGTTCTCAATTTGAGGATAAATCCTCTCAAGCACTTATGCTTCCTTGTGCCACACTTTGCACACCTTGAGTAATTATACTCCCCAAGCTCCTAAGCTTACCTTGAACTTAATTGTATTCAAAACAGATTAAACAGGATGATATTAGCAAAGACACAATACAGCAGTTCCTATGATCAATAGCAAGAATAATAATTCAATGCAAGGCTCAATCTAAATGCTATGATCAATTTAAACAATTTTAAATATCACCAGTAATATGTGAACGATTTACGCCTGCTTCACCAAAAAATAACTCGTTGAAATATTCAGCACTGCAATACTTTTTATACGAGCAGGAAGCCTGGTTTCAGAAACTGGAACAGTGATATATTGAACCAAACGATAATTGCTTCAGTGAGAATGCGTTTGATAGGTTTTTATGTTTTCTGTGTCCTTCTTCTTTAGATGGTATATTATATTTATACACAGACCACTGTTTTCAAAATATCTCAATCACCAGTCAGAAACTTGATCTCAGCAAGTTTTACCGTTAACTACCAATCCCATCAAATCTGTAATCAATTAGCTCTCTTTTTATGTTTGGTCTATTCGCTGATTAACAGGATATGGATATGGTAAGAATTAAGATCCTCATGATTTGCTTATTACCATGAATAGATTAACGTCCCATTTAATTAAGGTAATAACCTTTATACTCACATATTGCTTATCTTTAAACCCATAAAAGATTCAGTTAATTATTGACATAATTAACATGATGCCCAGTCAGTCTGTTTAGATTTAAATCATCCATCTGGGTATGGGAACTTTTGAACAGATAAGGTAACAGTTTTAAAAACTTATTTGACTATGCAGTTACCTTATATAATGCACCTATGTCTATGCAACCTATAAGAGCCGTGATTGAATTATTAATTCAAGCAAAAGATCTTACATTTGAACTATGACAGCATTAGGAATAGATTCGGCTGTTATCCAGTTTTGGTATGCAGCCTGCTAGGTGCCAGTTATACGCCTCAGAACAGATTGCCACTTGCCATGTATATCCAGTTTTCTTCACAGCTTGCTATATTGACATATAGGACTGTTTTTCCCATCCAGGATGCTATATTTAGAAACTTCATGGTCAGTAGAAAATAAAGTCATCATCAAAACATAGGAATGGAGTGTGACCAAGTCAACAGATTCACTAATTCAAAAAGCTAATTAAGTGGCATGGAAAGTATTTGGCATTCTAATTAAAGTAATCATCTTTCTAATTAAAGGAAGTTAGCTTACATGGCAACACAAGTTCAAGCATACAGGGATTCTATTACAATTAGATTCATGGGCATATTATGTGGCAGTTTTGATTCTAAATAGGACTTTTATTCTCATAGTTAATTAGATTTCTTTTGTAATGGTAATTTTTATTGATATCGGATTAAGATTTTGTAGGAGTAGTATAAATATACATTAAAGCTTTGTAAACAAAACAATTCATTATTATTATTCAATATTTTTTTCTAAGAGGAATTATTCTTCATCTTTTAGTTCTTTGAGAATTTCTGAGCGTTTTCTTGTTATTCTTGAGATTTAACATTAACTTATCATACAACAATTCATAGTTGTGTGTGGCATCTTCTACCACATCAATCATCAATTGTACCGACGTTCTTGTCTCTTTATAGACAATGGGTTAGGTGTCGTTGGTGTCCATTCAATGCAAATTTCCTTACACGAGCAATTATACCAAGGTTCTCGCTTCTCAATAAGTGACGGGTTGAGATGTTGTGTGTGTTCCACCAAACAACTTGGCTAGAAAACGATCCGAGCAGCATTTGTAATAACCCGGATATTTATGAGGCTCGAAAAGGGAATTAAACATGATTAAAGGTTAAAGGTAAAACCTAGATGGGAAGAAAGAAGTGTGTAGGAGGAATAATTAAATATTTAACCTAATTTATGTGTTAAGAATTAAATATGAGTAATCATGAGTTATGATAATCAAAACCTAGAGTAGGTTAATATGAATATTGTGTGGTATAGTAAGAGCTAGGTATTTATACGACATATAGATACAAAAAACTCTATTTACATATATAATTAGAATACGGAAAGACTATGAGATAATACGAACCATTCATAAAGATGACTATCATACGTAAGAAGAAAAGGATCTGTTATTCGGTAATACCTGTAATGTGACCCTAAGAGATTACTAATGATCAATTACTATGATTTAAATCACTGTGTATAATAAAAGCGATTGCAGATGATTGGAGGTTGAAATTATAATCTAACCTAAGGGTTATGTGATTGAGAATACGTGTTAAGGCTTAATTTAAGAAAAAAAAATTCTCATAAAATAAATGCAGAAAATACTATTCACGCGAAAAAAGTCTTTTTGTTTTTTAAAATTTCACATTCACAGATAGCGTTGATGTAATAGTCCCGAAACCCCATCATTTTCTAATGGCGATCTCGTGCATTAAAACATAACATTTATCCTTATAATTCTTTCATACAATCATAATACAGTTCATAAACTTGTTTATTAAAGCTTACGTACATCATCTGTCTCATAATCATAACCATCACATTTCTTATGCTAGAACTCATATCATATTTAAATCAATCATGAACTAGTCTATTACATTTCAAAATCATATATATTATGATTTTTCTTAACTTAACATGTGAATGCAGCCACCATTTATATATATCCATACATAATCCTGCCTGCTTATATCTGTTTCATACATGCAAGTTTATTATATATCAGACTCGACTTACCACAATAGCTTAATTGTATCTCTTTACAACATTTCTCTGAATCAAACTTACATACATAGCTATCTCTATGGATTTATAAAATCATACATCCCTTAATTAACGACAAGGTTTAATATTTAAAACCAAGACGTTACTTAACTTGAACCTGTACAAATTTACATTCATCCATTTACTTATTATATTACACAAATGAATATAATACACCATTTCACATCCTTCTATGCATTTACCATTCTTTACCTTTAGCTTAACCGGAACCTCCGGCCTTCTCATACGTTGCTTGAAAATGTCAGTTTATAGCAAGAGTGAGCACAAAGGCTCAACAAGTCTAACAGATAACACCTTTCATGCTTGCACTTTATAACATGCGTCATGCATTCTTTACTTTACCATGCTATGTATTTTCAAAATATAAATGTCACATATTGGATTTAACAGTTAAAACACATAGTTGCACGAAGTGTACATTTGAAAACTTTTGATGTCACATAGTCTGTTAAATAGTTCACATAGAACAATTATCACATTTCAACAAGTCTGAAAAACTTACATGTTATGCTTTACACACTTAACCTTTACGTTCCTCAATCGTCTTTTTTATCCTTGATCACGTTGGTTAGTTTATTCCGAACTCTATCTGTCAATACACAACCTATATATCATTGTAGGATCATAATACGTCTCATACAATCTTTAAACTTAATCCATAATTACTAGACCACTAATCTCTAATCATTTCACATTTGATTTATTATACCTTTCATAGGTTAACAATACATTCTAACTCATTACCAACCTTTTACATAAGCATTATATTGCTTTTACTTAACTTTAGGTATGTTAAATTATATCGTTTCTTGTTTCATTATACCTTAATACCCCTTACATTGACCATTTCTATCATTCCACATCAAAATATAGCTTTTTAGAAACTTAAAAAAAATTGTTGTGAACAATAACCTCGCCCCGAAGAGTTCAGAGCCCGCTGGCCGTGAAATCTTCTCAGCCATGAACAGTAACCTTACTCCAGCGCATGTTTAGTACAAAACACTGCGCCCCGGCGCAGTGTTCAGAAATCTAAAATTTTGATTTTTTCACTACCTTTGCTAATTTTTAACTCCTTCATCTTACATCCAATTAAGCTCAAATTTGGATTATAGCTAGGTCTTACTACCTAGTATTTCACAAAAATTCTACTTGGCTAATTTGGCTTCCTAAAATTATCAAAACAATAGCCCGTAGAAGGGCGTTTCAACTTATTTTTATACTTACAAAAAATTTCAACCTTTTCGTCAACTTTGTGATTTTTGGCTATTCACTTCTAACGTTCAATCCGATACTTGATTTAGTTTATAAATACATCATATAAGACATTTCTAGACCTTTAAAATAATTTAACTTTGTACGAGGTAAGAATTATCCGTAAAAATCCGTTTTAAGTCGAAACGATCGATTTCGATCGTTCGAAACGCGTTTTCATTTTAACTTTTATCCGTTGACTACCAAATCAATGTATACATGTATACATGTGTAATAACATAAAACTAAGTCATTTAAATTTATTTCACCATTAATTACTCAAAATTGCCAAAAATTACCTTTTAGTTGGATTTTCACTAACTTTACATAATTTTTTCATTTCACACACTTTGACTTCCTTTCTTATATACTCATTAAAGAGTCCATTTACCACTTTTGTAGACTTATACTACACATATATGAATTGTTCAAAATTTCTTTACTTTCAAAATATGTTTACAACAATATATTACCACCATAGGTAATTTTAGCCTTTAAATTCACATTTTTTATACATTAGAGTATATAACATGCTATATACATGCAAATACCCTTCAAATTCCTATGTTCAACCTTATAACTTAAGGTTTCACTAAAATCTTCCAATTCTAGACACATATTCTTCCATGATTCTACCTTTTAACCAAAAATACATACATATACTAACATAAATCAAAGTTTTAAGTGTAGAAAACTTTTAAACCTTCTTGGATGATCAATTTTCTTACATTAGTAGCTTCACCACGATGAGGCCGTCATCTTTTCTTCTTGCTCCATGATCATCCAAGTTTCCAAGCTCCAAAAATCCAAGTTTCTTGTTCCTTCTTCCATGGCTTCTTCTCTCTTTCTCTCTCTTAGGTTTTATTTTCAGCAAAATAGAATGAAGAAGGAGAGCCACATGCTTTGCTTTTGTTGAGAGTTAACCCAAATTGGATTAATTCAACTTAATTGTAGTAAATACAATCCAAAGGTATTTTGGTCATTTCACACAATTAATGAAGGGCATTTTTGACATTTCATCACTTAGGACATAACGGTCATTACTTAATTTGTCAAAGGTATTTTGGTCATTTTTCCAGGACACAATGGTCATTAATAATATGTTGAGGGGCATTTTCGTCAATTGCCAACATTGCTAGATTTTCATTCTTATGGAAATTTCTATTTAAAGAACTTTTATATTTCCTTCTCATTAATTCATTTCATGCTCATTTAAATTAATTTTTCTTTCAATCAACCGATTAGGTCATTCGTTTTTCACTGTGCTACGTTCACGTAGTCTCATTTTATATCTTAATTAGTCATTTAATCGCAAACCGACTAAATAATTTTTCTTAACCAAAAATACGTTTATATTTTTTTACGAACCTTCTCAGTTCCACATTTAATCAATTTCAATTCTCGACATCTCAAATAGTCAAATTACTCACTTTTTTCATAAACCGTTTTCTCGAAAAGCAAACCTTGACCGAATTATCAAAATTCATCATCATTTATCCCTTTTACATTCATATTAACGTTTTACGACTTTTAAGTCATTACATTCATGCACATTGTCCATATTTACTAATTTGCATTATACATAACCTCTCTAGTCATTATATTCCTTATCGAAAATATCATCTTCTGTATTTATACATCGTATAAATATGTACCTCATTTCAATCAATCAACATCAATTCTTTAATAAATTTTAAATATTCAAAAAAAATCGTAATCCTTATTATTCCGTTAATCCCTAATATATCGATTAGGTTAAACGGTTCCTTCTTTTCTATACATGCTACCACACATTACATTGTCATTCTCGTAACCTAGCCTCTCCAAGCCTATTCATTAAGGTACTTATTAATATTCATAACTAAAGCTTAATTTACATATTCTTTCATCATTTTACTTTTCTCTCTAAATCTAATTTTTCCTTTTATTCATTAGATTAAATATATATATATATAGCTATATACATACATTTAATCTATCACATTCTGACACACTATAGTGTCTTACAATAATTCTTTTCTGACTATCTAATCATAGGTATTACAATCTATCTTTCGCTTCTAATCCATTCTATTTTCATTAAATCATAGTAAATTATATTATATATAATTTTATTATCTGTCATGTCACTAACCCATTTTAAATTGATGACTGATCCTTATAAGTTTCTATAGACCCCTTATTTACATCAAGAGTCCCTCTTTACAAATTCAACCAAATAAGTAATGCTTAACAAATTGATTAAATAAAAAATTATATTTAATCACTTATTAATACTTTATGTCCCTCCAAACTAGGTTTTAACTTCTAACCTTTACTTAATTAGCCAAGATCCTTATTTAGAAATCTTATTAAAATCTAGGATATCACAGTTGATATGACATAGCGAAGCATATTTTCAAATATAATATTTCCCAAAAAATTTACAAAAATCACTATTCGTAAATATGGAAAAGAATACGGGGTAGAAACTTTTCATAAACGGAAAGTTTCCATAAAAGGAAAGTCTAGAGAAAATGAGAGATGACCATTTTGCCCTAAAGTATTTAGTAATGACTAGGATGTCCTAATAATCACCTAGAGATCATTTTACCCTTGATTGGTGAGTAGTAACGACAAGTTTGCCCTTGGGGTGAAATTGGATTTTAATTGACCCAAATCCTAATTCATTAAATGTTTAGGGCCAAATTATTGTAAATTTTATTAGTTGGCCCAATGTTATTTAATTAGAAGCCCAGCATGAGTTGTAGAGAAGCCAATGGTGGAATTAATTCTAAACACAATGACTTAATTAAATTAAGTCAACCCCTAGCCCAATGAATTAATTACAGGAGCCAAACCTAAAAAGTTCAATTGATTTAATTGTTAGAAGTCCTAAAGGAATTAATCTAGTAAGGCAAATGGAAGTAAATTATAAGCCCAAATAAATTAGTTGAAAGAGCCCAAATGAAATTAATTCTAGAGTCCAAAGTGAAGCCCAAACAATATATGTATTGGTGAAACGTATTTACACATTGGTGTATATATATATATATAGGTGAATATATAAATGTATAATCAATCAAATTAAAATAAAATGGAGGGAATAAAGGCCAAAGTGGTCAGTCACAAGGGGAAGAACCAAGCGAGGATGCAAAGCTCCAAGTAATTCTCAATTTACTCCAACAAAACATTTCTCCTTAAATCCCTCCAATGCTAGGTCCTTTTCCCTTAAAAAATGGATCTTGTTTGTGTAATTAGAGGCCTAATTAACTAGGTGTTAGTTGATTAAGTGATGTTAAGTAAGCTTAGGAAAGTTTTATAAATAAGAGCATTCACCAAGCTTACAAGGTTTGTTGATTCACTAGTTTTCTTCCTCCAAGGTAGAAGTTGAGAGCATTTGAGAGAAAAGTAAGAAATACACTAAGCTTGAAAGCTTAAGAGATCAAAATTCTAAAGAAGATTAGAGAGGGAATCCAATGGTCATGAAGGAGGAAGATGATCACACATCAAATGAAGATCCATTCAAGAAAAGGAGCTATGAAAGGTTCAAAAGTATCTCTTAAAACCCTAGTTTCTATTTTGGGTTTTCAAGGGAAATAACTTATTTTGTTGGTGTGGGTTATAGATCTATGGGTGTATACCCTAAATCTACAAGTTTGGTAGACAAACTACTTTTGTATAAAGAAAATAGGAGCCTATGTTGAGCTCAAAGTGATTTTTTAAGTAAACTATGTATTTTTAAAACCCTAGTTGCTTTGTTTATGTATTTAAAAGGAAAGCCTTGTTATGGTTAAAGGTTTTAAGATCTATAAGGTTTGAGCATAGATCTAGAGAATTGATAAGGTCATATGTTGGTAAAATGTGATTTGATCACATTTTATGCTAGACAAGTTATGTAAGCTAAGATCTAAAAAGATAAGGAATACCTATGTGCTATAATGATTTTCTAAAACTATGAAACTCAAGTGTATAAACTATTTTGAAGATATATGTTACGTATTAAAAGGCTAATAAGTCATGTAGCATGATAAACTAGCCAAATAATACATTAGGTGTTAAGGTAATGGCCATTGAAGCAAGAAAGCATAAAATTAGTTTGCATTTTTTGCTTATGAGCAATTTTCACTAAATTTTAGTTTGGAATTTTAAGGTTTAATCTAAAGAGAAGTTATAGAGGAAGAAGTTACGGTCGTGTGAACGCTTGAATCACTCAAAAAGGTTAAGAAATGAAGAAGTTGTTTGTCTTTTACCAAAAATGTGTCATTTTGAAACCCTGAGTGGTTGATTATGATTTTTATGTTAAAAATATTTTTAGAAATGCAATCAATTCATGAAATATTGAAGAACAATAAGTTATTGAACTAAAAACTCAAATTTGGAGTAATTTGAATGTGTATAACATATTTTATTGAAGATCGAATCAAAAGTGTTAAAGTTAGAAAATCTGAAGAAAAAAAATGATAATTTGATTCTGCTTGATAGGGCGGGGGCCTTGTTTTGTCGTGTAAAAACGGGGGGGGGGGGGCAAAATTTAAAAAAATAAATTTATTATCCAGGTCGGGTCGGGCTTTATGAGTCTGGTCGGGTCAAATCTTTTAAAACCAAAATGGGTCAGAAAAATATAAACTAAATAATGTGATTATTAGACTTAATTTAAATAAATAAAATATTATTAAATAATAATAATATTTGAGAATGAATAAAATATTATTAAATAATTAATAATATTAGAAAATTGATAAAATATTATTAAATGAATAATAATATTAAAAAATTGATAAAATATTATTAAATAATTAATAATATTAGAAAATTAATAAAATGTTATTAAATGATTAATAATATTAAAAAATGAATAAAATATTATTAAATAATTAAAAATATTAAAAAAATAATAAAATATTATTAAATAAATAATAATATTAGAAAATGAATAAATTATTATTAAATGATTAATAATATTAAAAAATTAATAAAATATTATTAAATAATTAATAATATTAAGAAATAAGTAAAATATTATTAAATGAGTAATAATATTCGTAAATAATTAAAAATATTAGAAAATTAATAAAATATTATTAAATGAAAAGTAATATTAGAAAATAAATAAAATATTATTAAATGATTAATAATATTAAAAATGAATAAAATATTATTAAATGATAAATAATATTATAAAGTAATTAAAATATTATTAAATGATAAATAATATTGGAAAAGGATTAAAATGTTATTAAATGATTAATAATATTCGTAAATGATTAAAATATTTTTAAATGATTAATAATATTAGTAAATGATTAAAATATTATTAAATGATCAATAATATTAATAATAGATTAAAATATTATTAAATGTTTAATAATATTTATAAAAGATTAAAATATTATTTAGTGGTTAATAATATTTGTAAGTGATTAAAATATTATTAAATGGTTAATAATATTTATATGTTGTTAATATATTATCAAAGATGGTTAATAAGAAATGTTTGGTACATTATTAAATGTCTGAAACATTAAGTTGTGTAAAAAAAGAAAGTTTAATTGAATTAAACCAAGGTAAAAAGTCCATTAGTGACTAATTATTAGACCAACTTATTAAATGTAGGTCATACGAAGAACATGTTGTATTGGTGTAAGTTGGATAAGCGTACAAAGAACATGTTAAAAATTTATTTGTCGAACATTTTAAAAGTTAATAAATTAAAGTTTTGTTTTTAAATTGGGACTAATAAATAGTCATTGTAACTAATGATTATGTCAATCTCATACATAATTGTAGGTTGAACGAAAGACGCAAAACTAATGTAAGACGGATAAGCTTATTAGACAAGTTTTTCAGTACTATGTGATATTATTGCAAACTTGATATGTGCAAGTTTTTCAGGACTTGTTGCTTTGTGTAAAAACTGTTATGTGTGCACTTGTTATATGTGTACATTGATGTTAACTGTAAATTGTTGTTATGTGGTAATATGTGTTGATGTGCCTTTGTGCATTCTGGGATATAAATTATTGATATTAGTTTAACTGTTAAAATTGAGCTGCATGACATGTGTTAATTATAATGCATGATTGATATGAAACGTATATAAATGCGAATTATGGGAAGTATAATGCATGAATAAAAATGCAATGTATGAGACAAGATAAGCATGTATACAGTGTCATACATGGATATATTGTTAAGCACGCGTGATGCATGAATTATATGTTATATGTTAAGCTATTAGACTTGCTGAGCGATCGTGCTCACTTTTGCTATAAAATCAACACTTTCAGATAAGTACGAGATATCCGAAATTTTTGACAAGGAACATGAATGCGTATTACTTTCACCGAAAGTCTAAACGATTGTTGTAATTATAAGTCTAGTTGGACATGTAAAGATGACTATGTATTAATGTAATAGTTAGTGGGTATTTTGAGTGTTTTGATACTCAAAATGTTTGTAATAGAAGAAATTCGTATCGTGTATGATATGGAGATGTAATAAGAAATTGTAAAGATTGCGATTCTGAGGCAAATGATCAAAGGGAATAAAGATGTTATAAAAATTTTAAATTTATTGAGTTTTTAGCGGCATCGTATTATATAATGTTGTAAATTTTATGAGAAGGTCGCCTGTAGCTGGTACGGGGATTTAAGGGGCGTTACAATGTTCACCTTACGTAAGCGTATCGTGGACCTTATCAGTACGCTTGTGTAAGATGAACTCTGTCTGGATCATTTTCTAGCCAAGTTGTTTGGTGGAACACGCATAACACCTCAACCCGTCACTTATTAAGAAGCGAGAAACTTGGCACAATTACTTGTGTAAGAAAATATGCGTTGAATGGACACCAACGACACCTAAACCTGTTGTCTATAAAGAGACAAGAATCTCTGTAAACAATTGATGCGATAGAAGATGCCACACACAACTATGAATTGTTGTATAATAAGTCAGTATTGAATCTCAAAAAAAATTAAGAAAGGCTTAGAAATTCTCAAAAAAATAAAAGATGAAGAATAATTCCTCTCAAAAAATATATTGAATGACTAATAATGAATTGTTTGAATAACATCAACCCTTAACCCCTATTTATACTAATTAAAGTACTTTTAATCCTAATAACAAAAGAAAAATTACAATTTTAAGGAATTAAAATCCTAACTAACATAATTCCTAATTACATAAGTAAATACTCCTTGTTTAGCCGTGAATATAGTTGGCTCCTAAAATACCCATGTCATATATGTGAACTCATAATTAAAGTATCAAATAAATATTCTAATTATTTAACAAATACATTGGAAACTAAAACAGAAACACATCGCGTTAATATAATTCCTTTGCTAGTTGGGAAATTGTTTAATTGTCGAGATTGCTATGATTAATTAGCTGTGAATCTGATTGTAAGCCGCGTGAATCAAATACTTTGCCATATTCCTTCTCTATGCCGTGTGAATACTATTTAAAATCTACCATGATAAGGAAAACAACCTATTTTTTTTTGTTTATTTTATAATTGATTTAGGATTCCTATACTACTTGAATGTTGCATGATTAAGCTGCCACATAATATGCCCATGAATCTAATTGTAATAAAATCCCTGTATGCTTGAACTTGTGTTGCCACATAAGTTAACTTCCTATAATTAGAAATATGATTCCTTTAATTAGAATTAGAATACCAAATCCTTTCCATGCCACGTAATTAGCTTCCTAAATTGGTGTATCATGTCATGAATGTATCACACATATGAGGAACCACAAGTTTAGTCGTGACCCGCCATGTCAAAGGCCCATCATTCCTTATTTTCTCTAGCTGCATGAATTTGATTGCTTGAATGTGGCTTTGATTAAATTGGTTCAAGCTTGGACTTAACAAAGTTGAAAATAAACTCCTTCCTTGGTCCAACTAGAATTAATTTAAATTATTTGAATTAGCCTTGCTTGATGTAACCCTGGTCAGGATCGTATCAACTACCAATTAGACACTATGGACCATTCACATTGGTTTAAAGTGCTTAAGTATACATTTTATACATAATTAACTTTTAACTTTTGGAAAAACATGACTCGAATCCAATCCAACCCAGAAAACTGCATATTAAAAACAACAGGGTCAAGCGCAGCTTTGCTCGACCCCCAAAACAGGTGCACTCTACCCCAGCGCAGGCGTCCTCAATCCCAGCACAGGTGCGCTCCTTCAGACTTTCGAAACTAGCAGGGTCTAGCACAGCTGCGCTAGACCCCGACGCAGATGTGCTCGGCTCAGTGTTTTAAAATCTTTGTTTTCCAACATCTGGTTTTAAAACCCTTTGACTCAATTGATTATACTTATCCTTAATCAAGCTTTTAGGTTTTGAAAACACCACACCTAAACATACAAAATAACTTTTGTTCCATTTTACATAACTTGTTTTATTTGAAAACATTTACAAAATCATGCTTATACATCCTTTCTAATCATGCTACTAGGTTAATGTACTAGAAACCAACATGATTCTTAACACTTTAAGTACATTTACACAATGATATTTTACTAGTTTAACTACTAGAAACATCAAAGTTTAGAAAAATCATTCTTTTAGGATTTTTATCAAACATGAACTATGCATGTACTTACAAACTTTTCATGTAATACATACACATTATAACTACATCTCTCCATCATATACATTCCTTATCTCTTCTTTGGATCGACCATGATCCACCACACAAACTTAACTCCCACAACAAAACACAATATGTACATAATACAACATTAACTAAAATAGAAATTTTAATATCATTGTACAAGTGATCCTTGGACTTAAGATCATCATAGTACCTTGTGTATTCTGAGTTATATTTTGTCATACTCCTTAAGGCTTGTTGGTAGATCAAAGGGTATGTTCGATTATAATAAAGTATACATGGAGGTAGGTTAATGATCAACGAATGATCTACAGAAAGTAGTATGCCCTCAAGTCAATCACATTTGATGTCATATGCATATACTTTGTAATCTTATTCGATTTATTAATAATACTATCAAGACGTTTCTTTATTCATGGTTAATTGGTTAAAATTAATTATATGAATAAATTCATAGTTTTTGAGCAATGCTTTTAGAATCATAATGTTAATTATGCTAATGAGATCTAAATTTAAGATAGCACAAAACTAAGATGTTTCTAATCGTAGGTTCATTAAAATGGGGATTAATGAATCCGGATAGATCATTACATACTATACTTGCTCTTATGAAGAGAATGATTGATCTCATAATCATTTGTACAGAGACACTAAAGCAAGTATGTAGGTATTTTTTAGAGAATAAGTTCACTGAACGTGACTCGTTCAAGGAACGCCTAATGGAGTTTTACTTGCCTGTCAATCTATCAATAGGAGTTCATTTTGTGATAGTAGTACAAGTGATCATCGGACTTGAGATCATCATAGTATCTTGTGTATGATGAGTTATACTTTGACATATTCCTTAATACCTTTAATGTCTATCAAAGGGTATGATTGGATATAATAAGTTATACATGGAGGTAGGTGAATGGTCAACAAAAGATCAACCACTTCCAGTAAAGGGAGAAAATGACCTATGTAATTCGATAAATGACAACTCAGAAATCATTGGCCAATGTGGAATGAAAATTAGAAATGAGTTTCTAATTTACATTTGAGTTGTGCATTTGTGAATTGAAATGCATATGATCAAATAAAATAAGATTTGACAGTAATTTCATGTCTTATATTTGATTAGGATATTGTGTGATAGAATGATTTAATTGTATGGTAATTATTCGTTGAAAGGTTCTTTTACGATCAAATGTTGAAATCTATATTATCTGAAATGTCGATTAATTACTAAGAGAACTTACTCTTATTGTGGAATAAATATTATTTATTAAATGAATTAAATAATTTAAATAGCTTAATATTTATAATTTAGTATTTTAAAAATACTAATTATAAATTAATAAGAGGAGTCTTATTATTATTATTACTATTATTATTATTATTATTATTATTATTATTATTATTATTATTATTATTATTACTAGTATTATTATTTTGTTCCTAAATGGTTTAAGAATTAATTGATAAGTAGTAGTAGTATTATAAATAATTATGTTCCTAAATGGTTTAAGAATTATAATTATAATAATTAATTAAGTTACTAAATTGTTTAGTAGTTAATTAATAATAAGTACTCTCATTATTAAATAATTAAGTTCCTAAATAGTTTGTGAATTTTAATTAATTAATTTAGTTCCTAATTAAATTGGGAATTAAATTAAAATCATAATCCTAAATAGTTTAGGAGAGTTGACTATATCTATAAATAAGAGGAGTTTTATCATAAATTAAGATTACACACTATTTCACAAGAATTGAGAGAGTACTTCATAATTCTCTACATCTAAGGAGTTAGAGAGAGAGAGAGAATTAAGGCTAGTCATTCATAGTTTGAAAAAACAAAAATCCACTTCTCTAATTCATAGACCTCTTGATGGATCACCTCTAGAAGTTTCGCACTTGAGGAGCTAACATTGATCCGTGGAATCTAATCAGTGAATTTGAAGAAAAACGCGAAGAATTAAAGGGAGTTAAACTTGTACCTGTGAAAGCTTGGTTCTACAAAGATATAAATCTTTTATTCTTCCTCAATTAATAATAGTCACATAAGAAAGATCTTGGCTATTGGTTTGTAGAAAATTTTTAAAATCTGATTTTGCTTGTTTCCGTTGTACTTGTATAATTTGATTATATGTATATCATATTTTTGCAAACCAACAGTGGCATCAACAACCAAACTTATGCAAATTATTAATATGCGATTCAATAAATAACAACTCAGTAGTCCTTGGCCAAGACCGAATGAAAATTAGAAAGTAGTTTCTAATTTAAATTAATTAGAGTTATTCATTTGATAATCGAAATGCATATAATCAAATGAAATAAGACTTGACAGTAATACCATGTCTTATATTTGATTTGGACATTGTAAGATAAAAGGATTGAATTGTACGGTAACTATTCACTGGATATGTTCTTTTGTGATTAAATATTGAAATCTATATTATCTGAAAAGTTGTTGATCGCTAAGAGGGTTTACCCTTATTGTGAAATGAATATTATTTATTTACATAAATTAAATAATTTAATTTATTTATTTTAATAAGATTATAATTGTTCTAATTGATTTATTCTACAGCCAGTTTAATATGGAGGACCTAAAGGGTCACATCGCAAAAAGAAAAATATTAATAATAAGTTAAGTATATTTAATTTATACTATAGTGATAAAATAAATTAAATAGCTCAATATTTATTATTTAGTATTTTGAAAATATAATTATAAATTAATAAGAGGAGTCTTATTATTATTATTACTATTATTATTATTATTTAGTTCCTAAATAGTTTAGGAATTAATTAATAAGAGTACTCTTATAATTAATAACTAAGTTCCTAAAAGGTTTAAGAATAGTAATTATTATATTAAATTAATTTAGTTCTTAATTAGATTAGGAAGTTAAATTAAAATCCTAACCTTAATCCTAAATAGTTTAGGAGGGTTATCTAGATCTATAAATAATAGGAGGGTTATCTAGATCTATAAATAAGAGGAGTCTTATCATGATTTAGGGTGACATACACTTTCTTAAGTTTTGGGAGAGTACTCACAAATTCTCTAGATTTAAAAAATTAAAAGAAAGAGAAAATTAGGGTTTGTCACCACCCACTTCTTGAATCATTATTATTCCTTGGTGGATCACCTCTAGAGGCCAAATTAGGCTAACGTTGATCATTGAAATCTAATTGGTGATATTCAAGAAGGATGCGAATGAATTAGAGTTGAACTTGTACCTGAGGAAGCGTAATTCAACAAGGGTATAATTCTCTACCTCCTTCTTGTTAATTAATAATTACGCATAAAGGTCGATTCTGAATTATGATTTGTATTAAAAAATTTAAATCAGTTTTACCATACTTTCGCTGCTTATATGCAATTTAATTGTAAGTTCATGAATTATTACAAACCAACAGTGATATCAAAGCCAAACTTTATGTGAATTATTAATTGTTTAGATTTAGTATATGTATGGGTATATATTTAGAATAATTTATTGGGCATAATTTGTTGTATAAAATCATAGGTTTTGAAAATCAATTGCAAAGATCATGTTTTGGAACAGGAAACAACAAAATCGCGTTTTTCTGTAAAAATCGCGAACTGGATAGAACCTTTCACCGTCGTAGCAGTAGTACCCACCACCGCAACGGTGACCCCTACTGCCGCAGCGGTGGCCCTCACCGCCACCGCTGTCGTCTTCTCAGGTTGAACCAGTTTTGAGTGATTTTTGTGCAGTTTTTCAATAATAAAATAAAAGGTTTATTTTATGATTTTATAATTAAAATAAAAGGTTTATTTTAATCTTGAAATTGAATTTTATGCAACTTTAATTGCCCATTAAATTATATTAATGCATATATGAAATAGTTTTAAATTTCATAAGATGAATCTTATTAATATATATATATATATATATATATATATATATATATATATATATATATATATATATATATATATATATATATATATATATATATAAAATAAATGAGATTGATTATGGACTATTGACCAATATGATTAGATTTATTTTTGTGGATGCATGAATGAATGGATTTTTATAAATGAGTCTGCGTACCTCGTCTTTCTAATTTTTTACGTGTATAATTCTATTTCCTTCCTATGTACTTCCATTTGATTGCTAATCAATGTTTCTATTTTTATGAAAATAGTTTGTAATAGGTTAGTTAGAATTATTTTGAAGAATTTAAGCCAATGAGCAAGGAGCGCTTGAAGACCCATTTGTAATGGAGCCCGAGTTTAAATGTAATAGTTATATTTAATTTTGTTCTTGCACCCTAGGCTTGACCTTCTGGTTTACTTGGTGGCTCTAGTGAACCAAACTAGAATAAAATGTCCATAATCAATTCTAGTAGAATATAGTATTCTATATGTGCATGCTAATTATATATATTATATATTATCAAACATGTTTAGCATGTTAAAATAATATGACGCGTAATTTATCTATAGATGTGCATGCGTGTTGAACAAGATAATACAATTAATAACAAACCCCTCAAGGTAAATATATTAAGTTGTAACGTTCAAATATATTTGGAATATCGAACGATACCTTCTAGCATGATAAAACGATAGAGTATCAAATAATCAATATAAGTTTGTTGTGCACACACAAGGCTTATATCAATTATTTTAGATGTTGTTTTACTACATTAGATACTTATAAAGGCATTGAACATTACTATTTTGTTGTGCACACATAAGGACAGTATTTTTCTCTTCACTTATATGGAAGTGCTAGGTCGAACTTAACTTAGATAATTTTGATTTAGATGTGCACACGCATGATCATAATAATCTAAGAGGCAAAATATAAGGAGTTACATGTTGATGTAATTGACAAGGAGTTGTATACCTATTGAATAAACTATAATTTATTGTGCACACACAAGGCTATACTTATGTCAATAGGATCCATATCTCACTAGCAAATCTTTAATTAGATTTGTCGAACTATATAAAGAGGGTAATATAGTTTGATGAAAAATAGTGAGAGATACCAATTTAAATAAAGACCTAATTTATTTTGGTAATTAATGAAATAAATATATGCTAAAATGTTGTCTATTTTTCACATGTAGAATTTTATAAATGTTAAACTCACTATCATTGCGTAGCATATTTGATACTAACAAACTGACCAGACCGAATTACACTGACTGGTTAATGAATTTGAGAATTGTTCTCACTACTGAAAAGCTCTCATATGTCCTAAATTCGTTTGTCCCTACAACTGTTATAGAAAATGCCTCTGAAGAAGAAGTTGCTACTTTTAATAAGTGACAAAATGATGCAATTGTGGCTCAATATATTATGCTCACATCCATGAGTAACGAGCTTCAATATCAGCACGAAAAGATGGATGCTCCTACAATACTATTACACATTAAAGATCTTTATAATGAGTAAAGTAGAACTGCTAGATATCAGATATTTAAGGGTGACCGAGGGCACTACCGTTGAGACTCATGTCCTCTAGATGATCAATCTGATTGAACAACTTGGACAGTTAGGGTTTATGATATATGTGGAGTTGAGCCAAGATCTAATCTTGCAGTCACTCCTGAACACCTTCTCACAATTTGTTGCGAATTTTCACATGAATAAGTTGGACGTCAGCTTACCTAAGTTACTGAATATGTTGAAAATTACGGAGGGCCACTTCCCATCTAAACAGAACCAAGTCTTATTGGTAGATGATTCTTCCAAGAAAAGGAAGAGACCCAAGGGAACTTCTCAGAAGAAGAATTCCAATAAAGCTAAGGACAAGGCAAAAGTAAAGAATAATAAGTAAGCAGATCTAGCTAGCAAAGGAATGTGCTTCTATTGCAACAAGTCGGGTCACTGGAAAAGAAACTGCAAGGATTATATTACAAGTTTAAAGCAGAACAAGCTTGAAGAAGTTTCAACTGCAGATCATGGATTGTTCATGATTGAAATAAATCTTTTTGTAAGTTAAAGTTCTACTTGGGTATTAAATATCGGCTATGGTTCTCACATACGTAATACTATGCAGGGACTAAGCAGAAGTAGAAAGTTAAACAAAGATAAAGTCATCCTACGAGTGGAGAATGGAGCAAAGAATGTTGCATTAGCTATAGGAACTTATTGTTTAACATTGCCTACAGGCAGGTCCATTTATTTAAATAATCGTTATTATGTTCCAGCACTCATTGGAAATATTATTTCTATTCTTATATTTGACAAGGATGGTTTTTATATTATAATTAAGAATAAAAGTTGTTCTATTTATAATGATAATGTTTTGTATGGTACTGATAAATTGCACAATGGACTTTACTTACTTGACTTACATAAAAATATATTACAAATTGAACAAACTAAGAAAAGAAAAATAGATAATTTGAATTATACTTTTATGTGGCACTGTAGGCTCGGTCATATTAATGAAATTAAATTAAATAAGTATTAAAGATGAACTTTTAGAGTTGTCTGATTATAAAAAAATATCCAACTTGTGAATCTTGTCTCATGGAAAAAATGACCAAATCTCCTTTTAATGAAAAAGGAGAAAGGGTTACAGAATTGGTACACATAGATGTATGTGGACCTATGACAACACATGCACGATAAGGGTATTCATATTTTATCACTTTCACTTATGATCATTCAAGATTTAGATATGTGTATTTGATTAAATACAAATCTGAATTGTTTAAAAAGTTCAAAGAATTCAAAAGTGAAGTAGAGAAATAAACTGGCAAAAATATTAAGATTCTTCAATCGGATCGAGAAGGTGAATACTTAAGTAATGAGTTTCTCAATTATCTCAAAGAAAATGGTATAATCTCATAATAGGCTTCACCGAGCACACCACAATTGAATGGTGTATCTGAAAGGAGAAACTGAACCTTGTTGGATATGGTTCGTTCCATGATGAGTTTTACCGATCTTCCAGTTTCCTTCTGGAGTTATGCCCTAGAAACGACTGCATATTTACTTAACGAGATACCTTCTAAATTCGTCCCAAAGACTCCATATGAGTTATGGACAGAGAGAAAATCAAGTCTTAAGCATGTTAAGATTTGGGGTTGTCCAGCTTATGTCAAAATGTTTGAGAATGATAAACTAGAGACACGATCTAATAAATGCAAATTCGTGGGATATCATAAAGAAAGTTTAAGATATTATTTCTATCTTCCAATTGATCAAAAAGTGTTTATTCCAAAACATGTTTTTTTTTAAAAATGAGTTTTTCCTTGAAGAGGTCAGTGGGAGTAAAATAGACATTGAAGAAGTTCAAGAATCGTAAAGCACTACGGGTCAAAGTGATGTACCTAACCAAGTAACACAACCTACTGTAACATAACATATTCGTAAATTTGAAAGAGTACCAAAGAAACCTGAGAGGTATGAATTCATCATAAAAGATGATAATGAGGTACGCATCATAGATGATGATGATCCGTGGAATTCCGAAGAGGCGATGAGTAGTAAAGACTTAGAGAAATAGCAAGCAGCCATAAAATCCGAGATAGACTCCATGTATGAGAATCAAGTATGGACTTTGGTTACTTTACCTGAGGGCATTAAGCCTATTGGGTGTAAGTGGGTCTTTAAGAGAAAGACAGGAGCAGACGGCAACGTAGAGTTCTATAAGGCCCGACTGATTGCAAAAGATTTCAAACAAAGGCAAGGTGTTGACTATGATGAAACCTTCTCACCAGTAGGAATGCTTAAATCCATTCGAATTTTGCTTGCGATTGCAGCTTATTATACGAGCTCTGGCAAATTGACAGGGAGACGTTATTCCTTAATAGAGGATGTATGTATGATACAACTAGAGGGATTTAATTTCAAAGATGGAATAAATCAAGTATATAAGCTACAACGATCCAATTATGGATTGAAACAAGTTTCTCAAAGATGAAACATCCGTTTTGATGCGACAATCAAATGAGTTTGATTTTATCAAAAACGAGGATGAACCAAATGTGTACAAAGGTTAGAGGGAGCACTTTGACATTCCTAGTATTATATAGTGATATACTACTAATAAGAAATGACATACCGATGCTACAATCAGTAAAGATGTGGTTGTCTAAACACTTCTCCATCAAGAACTTGGAAGAAGCATCCTAACAACCCATTGGGGATAAAGGTCTATAGAGATAGATCATAAAAGATGCTTAGTTTAACTCAAGGAACGTACATTAATTCGATGCTAAAGAAGTTTAGCATGCCAAACTCCAAAGGGTCTCATGTTGATGAGCTAGGGAGTTAATCTCTCTAAGAAATTATCCCCAAAGACACGTAAAAAAAGAGATTGCATGATAAAGATGCCTGATACCCTGATACTTCGGCAATAGGATATATCATTTATGTAATGACATGTACTAAGACCTGATGTTGTTTATGAGTGATAAGCATATATCAGTTCAATCCTGGAGAAGAATATTATAAAGGAGTTTCTAATAGCAGGTTTATTAAAACTAGAGGGCTTAATAGACTCGTTATTTCAAACTAACCAAGACAACAACAAATTCGTTTTAGGTTATGTGTTTACCTTGAACGGTGGTGTAGTGAATTAGAAAGGTTCCAAGCAACAAAGAGTTGTTTATTTAGTAACAAAAGGATAGTATATAATTATAAATAAAGTTGCAAATGTGATTGTTTGAATGAACAAGTTCATTAAAGAACTTGAAATGGTTCCTAGCATTAAAAGAGTTTAATTTGTCAAGGAACTTAGGTCTCATCTGAATTTCAAACATGTGTTGCAGCACTTTAGAATGATTAGTGGAATCTGTTGAACATTGAATGGTTAAATTTGATGATAAGAAATAATGTACAAGGGTTGTATTAGATAAGATCAAAACTGTTAGGTTGAACTCTTGATATAAATGTATAAAAGTCTTTTGTGTTGTACTAAGACTTAGATAGACCAAAACTGTTAGGTTGATCTGTTGGTGTAATAAAATCGTAGAATGAACTCTACGATTTCAGTCAAGGAAACTCTACGATTTGAACAGACTCTACGATCAAGGCAACCAATCGTAGAATGGACTCTACGATTTTGGTCAAGAAGACTCTACGACCAAACAGACTATGTTCTTAACGAGAAACCTTAAATCGAACTCTACGATCAACAGTCTAATAGTTGAGTAAACTCTACGATGATAGTAAAAGATGATCCTTTACAGATCAATCACGACAGCAAGGATATTCGTAGAGTTTATCACAAAAGGTCGTTGAGCAAAAAGGCAAGAGACATCACGACTCTCAGATCAGGAGCTATTCTATTCAAGAATTCAATCTACATTGATGTAACCAAAAAAAAGAAACTTCTGCAAATCGATCAAAGTCAGAAAAGACAGGGGACTGACCCAAGCGCACTATGGAATAGAAAGAAGACTTTCAAGGCAGAAAAGTCAGAGAACTGTGTCCTATCAGTCCTATAGTTTGGAATGACCAAACGACTCTATGAAAGTTGGTAGGAACCTACGACTGACATATATGTCCCAAAGGAAAAAGAAAACAACATTCCATGGACTAAAAGGTCAGATCAAAAAAATCTCATCAGAGCTTTAATGAGCTATATTAATATAATATACAGCAACTTTCCTCTGTGAGGTAACGGAAAGAAATACAAGCTCAAGCAGATGGTCTAACGGAAAGAAACACAAGCTCAAGCAGATGGTCCAACGGGAAGAAAACTGAAGCCTTAACTTCTTAAATACTAAGATCAGCAAAAGAAAAAAAGAGCTCTGCACCAAAAAAAAAGTATACGCAAGAAGTGAAAAAGATCAAACTGATAAGAAAGCTTGCATTACTACTAAGTCCTTTGAAAACTCAAGCTTATAGCAACTTAGTAGCACATCCAAATATACATCACTACAGGAGAGTTCTTTGTGAACTAGTGTATCCAAGTCTGTTAGACTTGTAGAGTTCTTTGTGAACTAAAGTTCCAAGACTGCGGGTCTTGAAGGAATCTTAGTGATTCTGAAATTGTAAAAGTATCCTTAGTGGATTTGCTGCTAGAAGAGCAGAACTGTGGAATAGGAGTCTTGTGAGCTCTAAACCACTTAAAACCCAGAGTCTTTATTATTGTGTCTTTCATTTGCTATATCTGCCATATAATTGCTTGTTGAATTATTACTCTAACATATCAAGAAAAGGGTAACTAAATCATATTCCGCCGTGTTAAACTTTCTGTTTAAGAATTAATTAAGTAAGATCTTTTTAAATAAAAGAAATTTTAAAAGAATCTATTCAACCCCCCCCCCCCTTCTAGATTTCTATCGTGTCATTGGGAACTAACAAAATCATTAAAAAATGAGATGACACCATAAAGATGGTAAAATCTCATAACAACATTACAAATTCATTAACTAAAACATTTTATCAGCAATTCAAAAGACCATCACTTAGAGAAGAGGGTATGAGTTACCAAGGGCAATTGTCTTTAGTGCAAGTGAAAGATTGAAAGTAGTATGCCCTCAAACCATTCACATTTGATGTGATAAGCATAACTATAATCTTATTCGTTTATTAAAAAAAATATCAAGACATTTCTTTATTCATGATTAATTGGCTGAATTAATTGTATAAATAAACCTATAGTTTTGAGCAATGCTTTTAGAATCATGATGATAATCGTGCTAATGAGATCTAAATTCTTGATAACTCAAAACTAAAATTGTTCATAATTGTGGGATCACTATAAAGGAGATTAGTGAGTCCGGATAGATTAGTACATACTATGCTTGCTCTTATAAAGAGGATGATTGATCTCATAATTATTTGTGTAGAGATATTAAAGCAAGTATGTAGTGCTTATTAGAGAATAAGTTCACTAGACATGACTCGCTAAAAGGAATACCTAATGAAGTTTTACTCACCTGTCAATAGGAATTCTTAATGTGATAGTAGTACAAGTGATCGTTGGACTTTAAACCATCATAGTATCTTGTGCATGATGAATTATACTTTGACATATTCTTAAACTTTTAAAGTATATCAAAGGGTATGTTTTGGTATAATAAGTTGTACATTAAGATAGATGCATGGTCAACAAAGAATCTACCACTTTTAATAAAATGAGAGAATGTCCTATGCGATTCGATAAATGACAAATCATTTGTCCTTAGCCAAGGCGAAATGAAATTAGAAAGGAGTTTCTAATTGGTATTATTCAGAGTTGTGCATTTGAGAATCGAAATGCATATGATCAAATAAAATAAGACTTGACAATAAATTCATATCTTTAATTTATACTATGGTGATAGAATAAATTAAATAGCTTAATATTTATTACTAAATATTTTGGAAATACTAATTATAAATTAATAAAAAGAAGTCTTATTATTATTATTACTATTATTATTATTATTATTTAGTTCCTAAGTGGTTTAGAAATTAATTAATAAGAGCACTCTCATATTAGTTCCTAATAGGATTAGGAGCTTAATTAAAAGCTCTATTCCTAAATAGTTTATAAGGGTTGTCTATATCTATAAATAAGAGAAGTCTTATTATGGATTAAGGTTACATACTCTTTCATAAGTATTGAGAGAGTACTCATATATTCTTTAGAGAGAGAAAACTATGATTTGTCACCGTTCACTTCTTGAATCATTATTATTCCTTGGTGAATCACATATAGAGGTCAAACACTTGGGTGGCTGACATTGATCAAAGAAATTTAATTGGTGGAATTCAAGGAGAATGCTAAGGAATTATAGTTGAACTTGTACCTGAGGAAGCTTTATTCTACAAGGGTACAATTATCTATCTCCTTCTTGTTAATTAATAATTGCGCATAAAGATCGATCCTGGTTAAGGTTTGTAAAATTTTAAATTCTGATTTTACTATACTTTCGCTGCTTATATGCAATTTGAGTGTATGTTCATGGATTATTGCAAACCAACACTACGTACCTCGCCTATCTAATTTTTCTGATATAAATTATACCTCACTGATATGTACTTCCCCTTGACAAAGAGTTATCTACCTAATTGAATAAATATGTAGTTTGTTGTGCACACACAATGCTATGTATTTATGTCAATGAGATCCTTAATCTCACTAGTAAATCTTTAACTAGATTTGTTGAACTGTATATGGAAAGTTATATAGTTTGATGAAAATAGTGGGAGACGCCATTTTAAATAAAAAACTTAATTAATTTGGTGATTAATAAAATGAATACATGCTAAAATATTGTTAATTTCACTTTCAAAAACTTTACAATGTCTAACTCAATATCACTGCGGAGCATATTGGATGCAAATAAGTTAACCAGACCGAACTATACGAATTGGTTAAGGAATCTAAAAATTGTTCTCACTGTTAAAAAGCTAGCCTATGTCCTTAACTCGCATATACCTGCAAATGTTGCAGATAATGCCTATGAGGAATATATTATTATAATATCCGAGACATTTTAAGTGACATTATAAATTAAAAAATTTATTTAATAAAATGAATTTTTATTCAAAAAGTATTATGTATGTGATGTGAATGAATATATATATATATATATATATATATATATATATGTTGAGAATTGTGTATTAATAGTTAAAACAAGCTAATAATTTAATTAGTTTGCATTAACTAAGAAAATGGAAAAGTCCAAAATGGATAATAATTTTGATTTATTAACTGGAATCAAAGTTGAAGCTTATATTATGAATTCAAGAATGGTGTAATTAATATACGTATTTTATTTTAACAATAAGTGAGAGAATTAATTAAGCTCAATAATTGTGATATGTTACATGTAATATGTATATATAATGGCCTAATACATTATATTAAGTCAAATAGAAGTGTATTAAATGTAATATATTTTGTGTATCATGGCCTACGAAATAATTAAATAACCCAACATTATATGTATTACATGTATTAAATGTAATATGAATGTATTATGCAATATGGTCCAATGTATTATTAATTATATTGTATAATGGTTCATGTAGAATTTTATTAGTCCAATATATGAAGTATAATTGCATGTATGGAATGTATTATATAGGTCCAATTTATTATAAAATTATATTGGTGCCAAGACTAAAGGAATTAAATTAATTAGCCCAATGAAATTAAATTACTTAAGTCCAATTGGTGGCCCAAATTATATTATACAAGTGATCTATTCAACCCCCTTTTTATAACACTTTTGTGCCTTTTGGAAATAACATATATAAAAATCATATTTATATTTGTGGATAATTTCATATTTTTATGGGACAATGTCATTTTTTTTTTCTGTATGAGAATATTCTAAATTTTTCAGCTGTAATTAGGTTGCAAAAAAATTCAAAAATCCAAAAGATATAAAGAGAGTAATAAATCAATAGTAAAAATGTAAAGAATAGTGGTTTGACACGTGTTTTGCAATTAATGCAGGAAAGAAGTTGATAGGTTGACAAGTGACATTAGTTGGTGTCAATGTACTATATTTGAGTATGTATAATAATAATAATAATAATAATAATAGATGATAATATATATATATATATATATATATATATATATATATAGAGAGAGAGAGAGAGAGACACGAGGTAGATTCAATTTTGAGTTTGAATCAACCGAGTAAAATTTAATGTCTGCTTTTATGTTACGAATTTATTCAATTTATTTCTTCTTATTGTGTACTCCCTTCGTCCCATTTGAAATAATTTAAAGTATAAAAACAAATTGTCACATAAAAAAATGGTTTAAAACTTTAAATATACTAAAATATTTTATAAAAACTAGTTTATAGTTATAAGTATTTAAAAGAGATCTACTAATTTAAAAAAAAAATCTATGGAGTACTTTTATGAATAAAAATAAATTTTATTTGATACTTTCTTCATGCTCCAATTTTTTAATTTACATGTTACAATTGTCTTTAATTTTTTTTGGTAAGGAGGGAGTAATACAGTAAAATGAAATTCTTATGTATATATATTTTTTATTTATTTTGTACTCTTTTCGTTCTAAATTATAAGATCAATATTAATTTTTTAAAAGCCAATTTTAAATATTTTTAAATTTAAAATTAACATGAATTTCTTTAATTTATATCAATACAATTATAAATATCATAAATTATATTAATAATAATAAGATTTTTTATTTTTAAAAGTTAAATAAATTATATTAATTTTTGATTTAAAAATATGTTAAATTATTTTTTATAAAAAGTTAATAACCAGGGAGTTCGCGTAGCCTTTTGTTTTAGATAGGACTTATAAGTTGGTCAAACGAATTTATAAGTTCTTTTGTAATATTGAAACGTTTGCTTGCAATTTAGGGAATGTTTGACATCGATCATTCTTCCAAAAAAACAGTTTGGTTGTTACTTATTTTTGGACTTATAAGTCAAAAAAAATAAGTAACAATTTGTTGCTTACAAAAAATGACTTATCAGGCATTTTTTTTAAGTTGGTCAATCATTATGAAATGATATAAATGTTCTCTTTTATTTTTCTAATGTTCTTCTTACTAAAGGACTTTTTACTAATCTTTACATTTTATTTGAACTTATAAGTCATTATTAGCTGAACACATACATAAAAGTGATGCTGAACACTTTTACTTATAAATCTATTAAAATTTTAACTTATAAATCAACTAAAATTTTAACTTTAAGTAAAAAAAAAAAAAAAAAGTAATCATTGAACATGCCCTTAATTTGTGACTTATCTTTTTACTTATAAGTTCTAATTAATAAGTAACAATTTTTAACTTATTTAAAAATGATTTATAAGTTATTCCTAATAAGTTAGTTTGGCCAAATATAATGTTCATTTTGTCTCTATTTATTTTATTAAATTATATCTTTATTCTTCCAACCTAATATCAATTTCTTCTCCAACGTAAACGAACATGTAATAAAAAATATTGACAAAAATGTTGTCACCTAATTAAATAAATAAATAAATATAATTGATACAATATATATATATATATATAACTCGGCTCAAGAACATACTCCCTTTTCAAGCATACCAAGTATACCCTCTTTAGCGACGGACCAAGTGACAATTTGTCCGTCGTCATAATTTCGGTCTGTCGCTATATGTTTGTCCGTCGCTATATGTTGTTGACAGACCGAATCTATAGCGACGGACCAAACCATAGTCAGTCTGCCGCTAAAAGGGATATGCTGGATAAGGGGTATGTTCTTGATCCTTACTCTCTCTCTCTATCTATATATATATATATATATATATATATATATATATATATATATATATATATATATATATATATATATATATATTAAATATACAATATTATAACACATAATATAATATATGCATATATAATATTATATTTATATAACATAATATATTATTAATATGTAATATATTTATTTTATATTATATTATATTTATAATATAATACATTTATTAATTTAATGTTTTATTTAATGAAAAAATGATAATTTTTATAATATAACATTGAATTAATATATTTTTTATTAAAAGAACTTTAATAATTTTTATATTTTATTTTAATTTATAAATTATATTATCAACCCAACATCTTCTTAATTTATTTTAATTTAATTTTTAATTTATAAATTAATCTACCACCGGAACGCACTTATAAGGCAATCTCCAGCAGGCCGGAGAGGCAAAAATCCTAGACTATATTTAGTCTAGGATGAAGATTTTGCTCCAGCAGGCGGACTAAATTTAATCCATTGATTTTTCCGGCGAACCAAAAGGACTATATCTAGGAACTTAAATTTGATGGACTATAATTTTTAATATATTTAAATGAGAGAAGAAGAAGAAAATGCATGAACGTTGAAGAAGAAAATGTTGCAGACTGCTGAAGGAGATGAAGGGTAGAAGGAGATGAAGGCTGCGTTTGGCTCTTAAAAATCAAGGCTGCTTTTGGAAAATAAGGCTGCGTTTGGAGATCAAGGCTGCTTTTGGAAAATAAGTAAATTTAAAATATTTTTAAATTAAAAATTGATATAAATTAATTTTATTTTAAATAATAAAAATAGGAGAATAATAAATTACCTAAACAGTGCTAATACAAAAATTATGGTTTTCAAAAATTTAATGAATCACCTCAAATTTGTATTATAAAATATTTTAAATTAACTTTAAAAAATAAAATTTCATCATATATTATGACCGTTGGAATATAGCCGTTGGAGTTTTTTTAAATTCATTGATTATTTTAATCTTTTTATATTATAGTCTGCGGGATAGTCTATGGGATAGTCCATCTGCTGGAATGATGGAAGACTAAAGAACATCTGCTGATGTCACATGGACTAAATATAGTCCAGCAGATAGTCCATCTGCTGAAAATGCTCTAAGTCTGACCTTAAAAGAATTTATAAATTGAGTTAAATTTTAACTGTAAATTATTTTAAAATTAGTGGCTTGCCGAACGGGCAATTCTGTCTTTTAATCTTAAATAAGCACGGCCCGAATTTGGGCACCTACGGGCTACGAATCTAACACCGATGCCATATCAAAACTCAACGAAAAACGCCGACAACCCTGATGGAAAAACTATCACCTGTAGAAATTACCGGTGCCAGTGCCGGCCAAAAGTCGGAAAATCTTTCAAAATTACACAAGATGAACTGCAAATTAGTAATGAACTTGCACATGGCCAATAATTAAGCGTTATAAGGTTATACCCAGTAATGTTCCACCCCATCGGACATTTTAGTCCGGAAAATTACCGCCCTCAAACTCAAAGCGACTTACCGGTGAAGGAATTCGATCAAATAAATGCCCAGAACGGACTATACGGAGCACGCGATTTCTTATGATTATGGTTGCTATTTGGATTTTCGGGCCACTGGTGGAAGCTTGTTTTGCGGAACCTAATTATTTTTTTCGACGGTGAGGAAGTTGGGTATTGCTCCGGCTTCAAAGGGTTCTCCGTCTATTTATAAATTTTGCGTATTGTTGGTCTGTTGTGTTTGAACTTTCAATTGATTTCCCTTGTGTGAATTATATATATTTAGTCTCTGTAATTTGTGTGATTGAGGGATTTGTTGCTTACGAATCTGTAATGCATTTTCTGGGTTTTCTTATGATTGTGAACCAATGTGTGTTTCCTTTAATTTGGTGATGGGTGTCTGCTGGGGTTTCCGTTTGAATTGTCCAGCAGTGGGAGGTGGTAAAGTTCATCTCAGAAGAATGTGGTGGTGCTTAACCAGATCCATGAGCAGATTTAATTTTAAATATTTGTGTTTTTTAACTATGGCCTCTATTGTTTTGATCTGAATTTTTTAGTGCATTTTGGGATGAGATTGGCCTTTGTGATGTGTTCAGCACTTGATTGATTGAAAGGGACTTTTAGTCTCCACTCACCTAACATGGATTAATTTACTACCTAGCAATGCTAGCAAAAGTTTGAAGACAAGAAGAATGGTCAAGGCTATTCGGCTCTACAATGTTTCTCTTGTCTTTACTATATACATGTGTATATATTTATAGATAGGTATAGTCATTGATTTCTAGCTTGAACTTTAGGTTCAGTGTCAATGGCGAGTTTCCGAGTGTGTTTATTGATTTTTATTATCAGTAGTAGTATGTTGCAACTTGCACACAGAATCGAAGTATATGGTTTACAATACTTCACAGAGTATCGTTCCAGGGAAGCTTAATGTTCATTTAGTGGTTCATACACATGATGATGTTGGATGGTTAAAGACTGTTGATCAGTACTATGTTGGCTCCAATAACTCCATTCAGGTTTCATTCTTTCTTTCGGTATATTCGTATAGAGAGATATATTAAGTTTATTTTCAGTAAGTAATTTGTGAATTTTTACTTGATATTCAGGGAGCGTGTGTGCAGAATGTACTGGATTCGTTAATCCCAGCATTACTAGCTGATAAAAATAGAAAATTCATCTATATTGAACAAGTAAGTATATATACACAAGTATATATTGTGTAGATACATGCACAAGGAACTGCATATTGATGTAGGTACTTCTGTTCAAAAATTTTAGGCGTTTTTCAAGCGATGGTGGAGGGACCAGAGTGAGGCAATCCAAAGCACAGTCAAACAGCTGGTCAATTCAGGACAACTAGAGTTCATGTATTATATCATATTAACTCATTTGATAGTTTAAAACATTTAAGGTCTCTAACTTGAAATTGGATGAGGAGACAGTGTTTAGAAATCAAGTCCATCAAGTATTCATATTAGGATAAAATGGACTTTCATGTTTTCCATCTCAGTTTAGTATGTTTGTCAAAATATGCGGGTTTCTTACTAATTATATGTTACTGGTGAAGAAATGGTGGTATGTGCATGCACGATGAGGCAACTCCACATTACATTGATATGATTGATCAGACAACTCTGGGGCACCGGTTTCTTAAAGAAGAGTTCAATGTAACTCCCAGAATTGGGTGGCAAATCGATCCCTTTGGGCATTCTGCGGTGCAGGCTTACCTATTGGGAGCAGAGGTATGACCTCTTTGATTTTTTTTTGCCTGTGCATTACTTATCAATGAGTTACAGCTTCTTTATCAACAAAGCTTGATTGATTTTGTTTAAATAACAAAACTTCATACAAATTTGACTGAATTGATCACCAAATAGACATTTTTTTGAAAAAGGTCCTTAATCCCTTTTGATGGTTAGGTTGGCTTTGACTCTCTCTTTTTTGGGCGAATTGACTACCAAGACCGAGCCAAACGGAAAAATGAAAAGAGTCTTGAGGTTATCTGGCAAGGTTCTAAGAGTCTTGGTTCCTCGGCACAGGTGATTCTTGGAGTGGTTTATATCTTTCATATATTATGGTAGAACTATATTTTTCACAGATAGGGTGTTGCTATTTCATCTGAACTTTTTTTCTTCTTTTTTTTTTCTTTTTCATTTTTTTCGTTTTTTTTCCTCTGAATTTTGCAAACATTTGCGGATCAGAATGATTTTCTCATTAACTTATTCATTCTTAGCAGATTTTTTCTGGGGCATTCCCTGTGGGCTATGGAGCTCCAGATGGTTTCTACTTTGAAGTAAATGAAGTTTCCCCCATTGTCCAGGTGACTCCTTAGATGTAGAACACCAGTGGAATCCTAGACATTTACTGGGCACATATTTTTTTTCTTTTTTCTTGGTCATCCTGGGCACATAATGATATTACATTTCTTTATAAATTGAAGGATGACATCAATTTGTTTGACTACAATGTGGAAGAGCGTGTTAATGATTTTGTAGCTGTGGCTTTATCACAGGTACTATGGGTGCTCGAGTTTTACTCACATCAAGGGCAAACTTTTCACCTTTTCTTGTGTAATAGGAAAAAGGCTGGCTGAAATGATTGTTCAAGTGTTGTTTCTTTAGTAGCTTAAGTTTAATAATATATGATGTATAAGCACTTATATTCTATATACAAGGAAGTAACACAGATAATGTGCTAATTCTTTGTGGAAGAATAGTGCTTATTTCCAATAAATTACCTGAAATGAATCAAAAAATGTAAAAATTCAATTAGACCGAACAATCCAAGTATTGGAATAGAAAATGGAAAAATGGCTATCTTCTATGAGATGTGAAAGTCAATTTTGATGTCATTGTCAGTTTTTAGAACTCTATATTAGCATTTTTAAGATAAGAATTTAGTGGACGTTTAATGTGCAAGAACGAAGTCCGAGTCTGTTGAAGCTTAATGGCTATTTTATTTTCTCTTTCAGGCTAATGTTACTCGAACAAATCATATAATGTGGACCATGGGGACAGATTTTATGTATCAATATGCTCAGACATGGTTCCGGAATATGGACAAGCTGATTCATTATGTTAATCAAGTTAGTTCTCCTTTAATGTCACTGGTTTTTGTTTACAAGTACCAAAAGTGTGTTAATCTTGATCTTGCATTCCATTTTCCTCACAAATTAATTAGTATTGGTACAGTTTAAGCTTAAGTAGTCATGAAATAAACCTTATAAGCAGTCACAATTTTCTGAGTTCAAACATATTGATACGTGCCACATACTGTTTCTTTCATTGATTTTGTGCACAAGACGCCACATGTTATCATGGTAAAGGTTCAGAGTTATTCAATGAGAAACTAATAATAAAATAATTTTTTATTTATTTAACATTATATTCTTAATATTGTGGTCTTATTTCCCTTCCAAATTTTCTCAGAAGCATACAAACACATGATTTGACGTCCATCTATAAAGTCACCACACTTTAATACACCAATACCTTCCCTTCTTAATATGAGAACCTAATATTTTCTACATATAGGATGGCCGTGTCAATGCCCTATATTCAACCCCATCCTTCTACACTGATGCAAAATATGCAGCGGAGGAGTCGTGGCCACTCAAAAAGGACGACTTCTTCCCGTGAGTTCCAAATTTCGAAGTTTTTAATTTTGAGACAAGTTAAACTCGTCAGCTTTTCATTTAACCTTTTCCAAATATCCATGCGTACATTTAACAGATATGCTGACGATGTAAATGCTTACTGGACTGGATATTTCACAAGTAGGCCTGCTCTCAAAGGCTATGTTAGACTGATGAGTGGCTACTATTTGGTACATACTGTCTTTGCTGTTTCTTTCTGTTAAGCACATTGTTGTGCTGTTGGTAGGTTTTTGATATTTGATCTCAGTATAATTTGATGCATATGTTTAGGCAGCAAGGCAGTTGGAGTTCTTTAATGTTAGGAAGAAATCAGGCCCCACTACAGACACTTTGGCTGATGCTTTGGCAATTGCTCAACATCATGATGCTGTTAGTGGTACATCACAGCAGCATGTAGCTAATGACTATGCAAAGCGGCTGTCAATAGGTTACAAAGAGGTTAATATTACTCCGTATACGTCCTGTCAACTTATTGGTGGCCTTTATACCATGCAAATTATTGAGATTAATTTACTATTTACTTCAGGCTGAAGAGCTAGTTTCTGCTTCATTGGCTTCGATTGTTGAATCGGCATCAACATCTGGAAGTGGAGGTTCAGTGACTAAATTCCAACAGGCAAATATTATGACACTCTATCATACATTATTTGCTGTTTTTGCGTTATATTCATATAATCATATTACCCTCCATCACCATTGAGTTCATTTTGTACAAAAGACAAAAATATTATCTGGCATCAAATTGCATAATCTTAATGTCTTGAAAGAAACAGGAAACTTCAAAGTTATATTCCAGGTTTCAGCATGCTGACTAATTATGTGCTATTTTACAAAGTGCTCGAGAGTCAATATTGGATTCTTATCTCCAACAAAATTAACATTTCTGTTATAAGAGTCATCCTAAAAACTGTACACGGTTTCCCTATACTTAGATGGCTCACTTGTATGTTAGCTAAAATTACACATCAATTCATGAATTAGCAATCTGATAGTAACCTGAACATCTGTATTAAAGAGTTATCAAAAATGTTTTTGAGGCCTTTCTAACTCCTGCAGACACCCAAAACATATATTAATAAGAAGAAAACAAGAAACCCATGATATAGGAAGACAACAAAGAACAAGGCAACACATGCAACAAGTAATTTAACATGTTTCAGTCAAACTTGTCTACCATTTTTTCATAATCCATATTTAAGCATTCAATCCCTTCTTGACCGAATAAAATATGTGCAACATTCATAGGTATAACATCACATTATACTAAATCACAATATATGTGCATCTAGATGGGAATAAAACATCTTTTTGAAACATGAAAAGAAGTATTACCTAGCCAAGGAATAGTGTAAGGCCTCGAATATGGTTCAGAATAAGGTGGTGTTTGATAAAACTGAATATTTAAGATCTGAATGGTTAGTATATCTTAATAAATTAGATCATTTGAGTGAAATGACATCTGTATCTAAAAAGTTTGATAATTTTAAATATTCAATTAACTAAAAAGTGTAAAACGTCATAATGACAATATTTTACCATTTTAAAGGATAAAATTTTATTTGATAATTTTAAATATTCAATTTAATAAAAATGAGGGAATAATATTGTTAAATGTATTTATATAATAAAAAAAATTACCAAAAACTTTTCATTAAGAGGCAGCTCTTAATTATTTAGACTTAATTTTATCTTTTACCGATTGAGAGGTAAAAAGTGGTAAGCAAAATTTTAACAAACAACTTTATCCTCTTAGAGATTCAGATGTGGAGCTGTTAAGAGTTAAAAAGTAAACAAACATAACCTAAGTTTTAATTTTTCTATCGCACGTGGAGACACAATATTGATTGCACATTCTTCTTCGATGATAATTTTACACCGTTTTCCTCCATAACAAAAAAAAGTATAAAAAGTAGTGTCACGCTTTGAAGAATCCTTTGTGGTAAGTTTCAGAATATCCACTTCCATCAAAAAATTTAACAATTCAAGATTGGACACAACTGAAATTTTAAGGGTTGATTTGAACTTAGCAGAAACTTCAGGGGCTTAATTGCAATTTCAGAAACTTTGTGCACTGAAAATTTCATAAACTTCAGGGGCTGAGTTGAAAACTTCATACTTTAGGGTACCAAATTATAATTTTTTTCACAAATGACAATAACACTGTAGCGCGTATTGTAGCAGATTTTTTTAGATAAAAAATTGGGATAAATTTGAAACTACATTGCCATCTCAGATGTTGTTGTCGACTCTCTAGCAACTTCGACAATTGATGGAGGCCAAAAAAATAGGGTCAGGAAGAAATTGGTGAAATCAGAAATATATCAGGAACTTTTGGCTCTTAATACGATTATGATGTAAGACATGGATGGAAACTTTTGGCTCTTGATACCATTATAGGACATGGATGGAGGAAAGAATAAAGGAGATTTAAAGAAAATAATAAGGCTAAAAGCTAAAAAGCTCAAGGCTTACTTTTCAATAATATAAATCATTCAATAATTAATAATAATGCTGGATTACAACTATTTATATAGGAATAGGAAAAAGCCTAATACTTGGACGCTTAGTAAAATATTAAGTAACTTAATTAAATAAGAAAATAAAATCCTAGTAATTACCTACTACTTTAAATAATTAATACTCTAAAATATTTTACTAATATAATTAAATATATCCTAATATTATCTACTAAATAAATTAATTACATTGAGATCATCCATAAATAATATATAATAATAACCCGATGATATTAAATTTCTTTTGCTTCCATCCTCATCAATCGTTGAATTAAGAGATCTCTTACCCTTTTCTGCCAATGGATAAAATTTTCATTACCATCATATAAATCACTGTAGGATTGTGATTTAATACCTCTTTCCATGAACCTTTCTTCCACCATCCAAATACACCAAACTCCAATACTAGTTTATTAGGGTTATGAGCCCTTTCAAATGATTGTTGTAGACATACTAATTTGTGTGCAAGGATCCCAAAAGATACATGATAAGACGAAAACAAGAACCCGCAATAGAGGATGAAAACTTAAAACAAGATAACACGAGAAACAAACAATTTAATGTAGTTCAACAAACTTGCTTACACATCCATGAAGACGGATATAATTTTGTGCAAGGACTCACAAGATACATGAAAGGAAGAAAGCCACAATATAGGATGAAGCACAACACGAGAAACAGATTATTAGACATGGTTTGTTTGAACTAGCTTATGCATCCATCGAGAAAATAACTTCGCTTGAGACGAAGAACTTATGGTACAAATCAATGACTATGTCTTGTGTTTGTCACCCTATCCCAATACCAACCTTAATCCCAACCCCAATTCAAATCCCAAAACCTCTTGGACCCCCTCTTTCAATCCCCTTTAAACATCTCCTAGCCTCTCTCTCACTCATTAGAATTTTCCCAATGCTCTCTACATTAGTACATTTTGTTTTGTTCTCCAATAGAGATTCCAAGAAGCCTATTTGCAGAACCTAAGATGAAAGATCCCAAATCTATAATGCAATAGGAAGACCAAAACCTTAACGGATTAAGAAACTGAAATTTTCAACGGAAATTAATCTAGCCACGTCACAACAATGTATCATTTGTATTTCAGATAGAATTACACATAAATTCATGACACAGTATTTTGATTTCACCCTGATATATGGAATCCAGGAAATGTGAGTGCATGTGAAATGCATATACGATCTATCGAGGATGAAAATGTTTACGAAGTAATGTTAATTGAAGTTAATTAATCTTTTACTGTTTTTTAATTTTCCCTTGGAAGTGCTTTCTACCACATGTAGCTGATGAGATTATTTACTTTTTTATTAGAACTCAAATTGTACAAAATTATTAAAAAGTGAACCTGATACTTTCTTTTTCCTGTTCTCTTTCAGTGCCCGCTTCTGAACATAACTTATTGTCCTCCGACGGAACTTGATCTATCACTTGGAAAGAAATTGGTAGGGAAAGTATTAAGGCAGCCCTTTAATCCGATCTATTTGCTCTTGCGTTGAACAGGAAAAATATGACTGATGAAAAATAAGAGTTATGCCTTCTAATATAAGACTTAAGTATTGTACCTGATAGTTTATCTTTTTCTGTAGATTGTCGTTGTCTACAATCCCTTGGGGTGGAAAAGAGTGGATGTTATAAGGATTCCTGTAAGTATTATCATTATGTCCAAGTCATGAGCATTAGCAACACTGTCTTATCTAAAGAGAAGACCCATGTAACTTTTGTTTTGATGTCTCATGTTCATCACCATTACTGCTGTATATATATAAACACAAATATATACATACATACATACATATATATATATGTGTGTGTGTGTGTGTGTGTGTGTGTGTGTGTGTGTGTGTGTGTTGAATGTGAGAGGATGTTACGTACCATTTTCGGATTTTAGTCAGGGACCTTAGAGTCTTTTTCCATTTAGCAATTCACATGTTTTGTAAGGATGCACATGTCTCCACGTGCTCTCCCCCTTTCCCTTTCCCTTTCCCTTTCTACCTTGGGTTGTTAGCTTATATATCTGGGATTGTAATCTGAGTGGGATTATTAACAAAATGAATGAAAACTTTTCCTTTAATCTACCTTCCTCTATCTCTTCTCCCTTGCAATTCTATTCAAAGTCTACCCGAGACTATAAATCGGTTACAATGGTGCCTTCATTGAGAGCTCCATTGACTGATCCATATCCCATCAAGGCAGCTCTCGACAAATTCGAAGAGAATTTTATTGCTTTTATGAAAACATGGAAGCCGCAATTTATTGAAACTCTGAAGCAAACCTTGGGGTCAGAGAATCATGAAAATGAAGTGCAAGAGGATGCGCCTGTGGATTTTGAAGAGGAAGAGGGCTATCAAGAGCAATTGCAGATCCAGCAAGGGGATGATCGAATTATTCCTGAGGTTGGAGATCATAAGGAATTGCTAGCAAAAAATGAAGACCAAAGCTCACTCATCAATCAAGTTTGCATACAACCAGTTCATGGTAAGGTAACCTCTGTTCCTTACACTGATTATTCATCTCCTATTTTGTTCACCAACACTGCAATTGGAAAGTTTGGTACAAATGAAACGAAATTTCGTGTTGCCGACGAGGTGTTCGACAAAAGTCCCAAACGAAATGGATACACTATTTGCCTTAATCCGAAACCACCAGATATTTATGATTCTCATATACCTGATGATTATGGTCCAATTATCCGTGATAGTACAATAGAGCATAAGGTGAATTTCATGAATGTGCTGCTAATCTACAGTACGGTGGACTGTGGAGAAAGGGCAATACAACAACTATCGTATGATAAATTTTATAACAAGCAATCAGATGGTGCGCTTGAATTATTCGCAGATAGTCCGCAACAAGATGCTCTGCTTTTGTCTCAGTCTTCCAGAAGTTTATTAAAAATACCAGGAGCAGAACACAAGGGACTTCTAAAAGATGGTCCAGATGGTACCGAGCCTTGGGCATACGGTGGTGATTTTGGAGATATTCCTAATGATTTGAACTATTGTCTTAATGGCATTATGTGGCCAGATCGAACGCTTCATCTTACAATCAAGGTTTCATTCAAAGAAGGCACTATTAAGATCACCAAAACCAAAATTTTTGAAACAACGCAAGCATTAGAGTTTAACTGGACTGCTGTTGGCGATGGATGTGAACTTAGATCAGGAATCCTCACTCTACCGATGCTCTATGGTATTAAGGTGTGCAAAATATTCGACGGAATGTCTAGAAGAAAAACTTTGTATTGGAGTGAATATATGGTTCCAATGGAGGGTATGGAAGTTGCTCCATTTATCCCCACCCAACCAAGTGAGGCATGCTGTGCTGTAATAAAAATTTTCAGCCAGACTTGTTCATATGTGCTCATAAACGGCTCTACAATTTTTGGCGTTGATCATAACATAGCGTCGCAACTTCCTGACAAATGCATTGCTAATTTTGAACCTTATATTGGAATCTGGATTGCAGGGAAGTCGTTCGATGAAATAATTAATGGAAATGTCGTTTATTTTAGTATGCTGATTGGAAGGTCTTGTAATTCTTGTGATCTTTTTGGGTTCATGATCAGGTATATAGCCAGATTGAGAGTTGTTGATGATTTCCATGAAAGGAATTCAAACTCTGGAGTTGTTTGTCCTCAACCAGATGATCAAAAATCTTTTAAAGATTCAGAGGTTGATGGGCTTATTGAGAAAGAGTATTCCGATTTCTCTTTTGGGTTTCAGTTCCAAACCGGAAAAGATTTGAATATAAGTTTTGCAGAAACAGAGAGCTTTGTTTCTAAGTATCAATTTCTGTCAATCAAAGATGTAAGTAGATTTATACAAGAGCCAAAAACAATGAAATTCACTATTGAAGAATCCTTTGGGGGTTTCACCAACAAAGAACTAAATTTCTATGGTGGGATGACTAGAAATAATGATTTAGAGGAACAATATTATGAGGGTTCAAGAAATCGAGGTTCTGATCAGTTTATTGATTTCAAGGTTTTTGGTTTTGAAGATGGTAAGAAACTTATTTCAGAAACAGAGTTTGTGGATCAAAATCAAACTGAGGACTGTTCTAAAAGATCATGCAGTAAAAAGTATATGAATGGACAAGAAGGATTAAGAGAAAAAATAAGTTCTGGAGTACACAAACTTTCTCTGCCAATCGATGAGGGCAAGAAAATATTTTTGGAGAAGCTAGAGAGTTTTGAAGAAATTATTAGTATGAGGTATTCAAGCTCTTCACATGAGGAATTAAATTTCAAAAATTATAAATTAGAATATACTGAAGATAGGTACATTGACTTGGAACCCCGTTCGCATCCTCCAGTTGATGAGTTTGTCAAAGGAAGTCAAGTTGAGGATTTACATGAGAGTCAGTGTGACCATACTGAGGAGATGGTGATGGAACTTCGTTGTCAAAAAGATCATTTGAGACCATGTGGTGGGCTTCTGTTTTCTAGAACTGAGCCTAAGCATAATCAAGAGATGGTGAAGCTGTTTAAAGAAGTGGTTGCGATGACTGATGATGGGGTGAATGATGCACCTGCCTCGAAAATAGCTGATATTGAGATAACTATGGGCATTTCTGGTACTGAAGTTGCTAATGAAGCTTCTGACATTGCTAGGTGGGAAGTAAGTATCCTTCCTGTTGGGACGAACAATATTGGTGACATTGTAGTGTGGGAAGTAAGTAGCAGTGGAACTGGGAAGTTAAAGAATCTTAACTGTTGGGATCATATCAGAGTTCCTATGGCCTATCTAATTAACATCGTCGCCACTGGAAAATTTGTTCTGCCAGAAGAGATTGATCATCATACACACTTGGCTATGAAGTACATGGGTACTGAAACCATTGATGACTACTTTAGTAGTCAGGCTGCTGCATTAGAGGGTGGAACAACAATGCACATTGATTTTGATATTCCTGTAAATGGGATTTTATCTGCTGGATTTAAAGCTTATGTGGGAAAAGCAAAGAGGTTTTGCATGGATTATGGTTTCCCTATGGAAATTACTAAATGGAATGATTCAGAATATCAGTGGATGTTACATGAGAATTTTATTCCCAATCTGGAGTTGTTTAGAACTGTTGTTGACAAGTTCTCCAGCACTTCAAGCTTATGTGGGAAAAGCAAAGAGGTTTTGCATGGATTATGGTTTCCCTATGGAAATTACTAAATGGAATGATTCAGAATATCAGTGGATGTTACATGAGAATTTTATTCCCAATCTGGAGTTGTTTAGAACTGTTGTTGACAAGTTCTCCAGCACTTTGGGATATGATGTTTCCATACAGGTGATTGTTTCTCCAGCACTTTGGGATATGATGTTTCTATACAAGTTCTCTAGCCTTACAACAGACACCCTTGTGCATGGATGGTTCCATACAGGTGATGTTGGGGAATGGCAGCTTGATGGATTAATGAAAATAATTGATAGGAAAAAGAACATATTCAAGTTGTCTCAAGGAGAATATGTTGTTGTGGACAACATTGAAAGCACATATTCACGATGCCCACTCGTGATTGCAATTTGGGTCTATGGTAACAGTTTTGAGTCTTTTCCTGTGGCTGTGGTGGTTCCTGAGAGAAAACCGCTCGAGGTGTGGGCAGTGACTAATAATGTGTCCAGGGATTTTGAATTATTGTGCAAAAATGGAAAAGTCAAGTTTGATCCTCATCAAATGATCATAAAATCTTGGGTTGCATTGAGGCATACTGTGAGTTACATTTGTGTTCAAGCAGTTGAGTTCTTGCCAATGATTGAAACCATGATTACTGGGGAAGGATACTCAAGGTACCTTCATTTTTATCCACCTTGAGGACAAGGTGGTTTTTGAAGAGCGGGGTATTGTTACGTACCATTTTCGGATTTTAGTCAGGGACCTTAGAGTCTTTTTCCATTTAGCAATTCACATGTTTTGTAAGGATGCACATGTCTCCACGTGCTCTCCCCCTTTCCCTTTCCCTTTCCCTTTCTACCTTGGGTTGTTAGCTTATATATCTGGGATTGTAATCTGAGTGGGATTATTAACAAAATGAATGAAAACTTTTCCTTTAATCTACCTTCCTCTATCTCTTCTCCCTTGCAATTCTATTCAAAGTCTACCCGAGACTATAAATCGGTTACAGAGGATTCCTTAAAATTCATATTCATTTCTTCCACACGCTAATAAGTAGTCTTGCTAACCTGTTCAAGCAGGAAGTAGTTTTGCTTTTAATTATTCCATGACGAGTGAGAGAGTATAGAATCAAATTTGTTCTTTGAAATTAAATAAACCAATGATCAAGCTACTCATGATATAAAGTAAGCTTTTCTTTGACATTGGACCAAGAACATACTGTGTTATTTTTTTTCTTCATGGAAAGGGAATCCTCAAAATATGCTATTGTTTATATGTTTTATGTGGCAGCTATGTCCTATAAATTTAAAAACTTCATTACTTAAATCGCTGACATTTTCCCTGGAGTGACACCAATTTTGAATGATTCGTTTATGAGCTTCACACTTAATCTTACTCTATGAACATTCAACAGGTCATCAATGAGAATGTCACAGTTTTGGATTCAAGTGGAAATACAATCGAGTCGCAACTTATTCCTCTTTATAATGCCTCCATAGCCATAAGAAACTTCTACACTACTGCATATGTGGGTAAAGAGCCAAGTACAAACCCTAAGTATTGGCTTGCATTTACAGCATCTGTTCCACCTCTGGGTTTTAGCACTTTTGTTATTTCAAGCACTAAACGAGCAGGTGCCATTTAATATAATTATTTTTTCATGTAAATCATCAGGTTCGTTATATAATGCATTTACTAGCAACTGGTTATACTTTTTGTCCCATTTTTATGGGTGTATGTGCTACTTTAGTAACGCAAACACCATACAAAGAGACAGCAAGTAAAAACAATATCATAGAAGCCGGTCAAGGAAATCTGAAGTTTTTATATTCTAAGAATGAAGGAAAACTTACTCAGTTTGTCAACAGTAGAAACTCGGTATGTTACTTATCTAACACTATATCTTAATTTCCTTTTTCCAAATCATTCGTCGTGCTCTTGATGCAGTGTTTTCCATCATTCTTAATTCCTAGAAAATAGGTTTTTATTTATCCCCAATCCCCCCCCCCCCCCCCCCCCCCAACACCCCACACCCACCCAGGTGGTAAAAAAAAAGATAAAGGAAGGCAGTTATAAGCCTTACTCCAATTTCTTGTTGTTTGTTTCTTCATTAAAGTCTGCACATCATTTACATGAGATACTTTTGTATAAATATTTGCGACAAAAGCTTAATCTGTTAGAGAATCGGTGCAACAATGTAAACCATGCTCTAGCACAAATTTTGCTGTAATACTGTTTGAAAATGTTTGGTTGCGCTCTTGTTTCCTTTTCAAAGGGGTTTTTTTGTTAAGCAATAATACATACACCTAATTTGTGCACTTGCTGATGTGGCACAGTATATCATCTATTAAGTTACAAAACAGTAGGACTTGACTTTTCAATTAATTTTGATAATACCATTAACACACCACCAGTGCACAATTTAGGTGCACTTTGAATTTTTTTTTTTTTTATTTTCTTGCAACTAATTTTTCATTAGTTCAAAACTGAAGATTATAGCCTCTATGGAGCTATCTTACATCTACTATACTGGATTTGATGGTACAACTGGGGATCTTCAGGTAATTGAACCTTGTTTATTCTTCAAGTTTCAAAAATTTAGAAATCGTTGATCTTCCTGGTATTTTAAAACTTCCAATTTTCATTTCATAAGGAAGTGTTTACAATCTTTGATTGAGTTCACACATGAAAACATTAATGGTGCTTTACTCGTTGAAGGCTGATGGAGCATACATATTTCGTCCAAATGGTACATTTCGCATCCATTCTCAAGGGCAGGTAGAAATGCATTGCAAAGATTTTATTGCTTCTTCATGACCTATAAAATTACTTCCAAAAACAACTAATGTGCTGCTCACCGATATTTACAGACTCCCCTCACAGTTTTACGCGGACCATTATATGACGAAGTTCATCAGAGCATCAATCCATGGATACATCAGGTTAGGATACCTTGGAATAATCTTAAAAAGTATTAATGCACTTTCCTTGTTGAATTTTTTCACATGTTACAAAGAAAAATTAAAAGGTGAGATAAGAGTGTGCTTAACAATTTGAAAGCATGTCACTGAATCACTGATAATTTGATGAAAGAATTATTTCCGTTCGAACAATCAACATTTGATAATGAAGTAAACATCCACAAATATTCATAGTGCACTTTGATTATGCTGTAACAGTGAATTGGTGGATGCAATTTTAATTATAAAACATTTATGTTTAATTGATATGTTGTGTGCTGATATCATATGGTTAAAAGAATTATTCAGAATAAGAGATAATAAGCATGAGGTGAATTTGTCTAGGCTGTTGTTTGTAAATGTAAGAAGAAATAATTATATGATTGATCAATTTCACCTCTTTGGGTTTAGTGATGTTGAAGCTTATTAATTGGTTGAAGCTTGAGGAGATGGTGGTACCTGGAAAATTTGGATGAGACCGGAGCTAAAATAAGAGATTTCATATATTTTTATTCTCATGAAATTGTATAATTATGAAGTCATTATATTCAGCATTTTGATTCGGAAGGTCACAAATTCATTTACTTAATGCGGGTATTTGATTTGTGGCCAGATCACAAGAGTGTACAGGGATAAAGAGCATGTGGAAGTTGAGTTTACTGTAAGTAAATTTTCCTCTTCTCTTATTCCTTTGTTTATGTTCCTATTGTTTAATGTATACTCAATTTCAGGTTGGTCCCATACCTATTGATGATGGAATTGGGAAAGAGATTGCAACTCAGATTACAACAATCATCAAAAACAATAAAACGTTTTACACGGATTCAAGTGGACGTGATTTCATTAAACGGGTATGCAACATACCCAATAAATGCTTGATGTTATGGCCACAATCTTCTTGATAGCTTTTTTTTCAACATTTGAATGTTGCAAAAGGAATGTAGGTTCTTTGGACATTTAAAGTGACTTGAAACTTTTTCATATGCTGCAGATTCGAGATTATAGAGTAGAATGGGACCTTGAAGTGAATCAACCTGTTGCAGGAAATTATTACCCTGTATGTTCGAATTATAACTTGAGTTCTGTGGTTGTTGATTTCTCAATCATTGTTTTTATTTTCTTGGAGTTTTGAAAAAAGAAGTTTGAATTTACATAGTAAAAGTCGTCTTAGTGACTGCAACAATATCGGAATTAAATTGAAATTTCATAAAATGTTGAAAGCACCGGTAAACCCTCATGGTACTATGATTATCCATCATGTGGTGTAGAAAAGTTTCTAGAGGAGTCCTTGTCACCTGTCTTAAGGTTCTTAAATCTTTAAGCATCCAGGTAATCTTTTTGAACAGAATACTTACGTTTAATGTAATCAATCGAAGAATAATACTGTTGTGTTAAGTTACCGATTGCTCTAGCAGCTTAACTTGCAATTCCTACTTGCATGTGGATAGACACGCCAGGGCTCACAAATCAAGCAGGGTGCACGACACAAACATGGGAGGGGGGAAGGGGGGGGGGGGGGGGGGGGGGGAAGAGAAAGTTCGTGACAAGTACAAACTCTGAGTTGAACGAAAGGCTTGTGAAATCAGACCCTACATGTCAAGTAACCAATCACTTTAAAAGCTAAAGCAATTAAAGAATGAGTTAACAATGTGTATTGTATATAGTGTTTTTGAATCCTAGGTGTTTTCTATATAAAATTCAAGAACCCTGCACCATCACATATGTGATTGTTTCTTAGAAAATTTTCTTTGAAGATCGTATTTGAGGTTGTCTTTACTTTCCTAGTCCACATTAGCATTTCAAAATATGTAAGTCAGACCCATACAAGAAGTTCTGTGGAATGTATTTCTGTATGGCACTTGATGGAGTTCGACAAATGTAGAAGCAAATTTGTGTCAGCACACTTTGAAAATACAGTGAATGAGAAGCTGAATGACTCATAGTTCACTGTGTGCTTGCACTTCTGCCATCAGGAGGATTTATTTGAAGATTTCTTATATAGATCAGTATCATTTAACTATTTAAATAGTCCATGTATCTTTCTTCTCCCCTCATTTCTGTTGGCTTTAAATTTTTCTTTTATGAACTGATCAAAGGTACAGAGCCTATATACAAACCCTATTTTTACACTCACTAATATTCATAACCACCTATATTGCTCAAGTTTATATTTGTTAAACTCATTGCTGTGATAAGCCTGCAAGATACCATCCAACTGATAATGATTTTTTGATTTCAGGCCGTCTTTGTGTACTATGTTTTTCTTAGGGGCGTCAAGAATTGAACTAGTCATGTTACCTTATACGTGTGTGTGTGTGTGTGTATATATTTTGTGTCAGAACTTTGTCAAATTTTAATCATAATTATGAGATGATATTTTGAATCCTAACGATATGAAGATAAAGCAATCTTTGTTTCTTTCTTGTGTGTCCATATTCTCCAATATTTCAGCAAATATTTGTTCAAATTTAATTATTAAAGAATTATATTTAAATTTAGTCCATTAACTGATTAATCTCCTTTGAATTTACACATCGAACTCCACTATGCTTTTCCTTCAGATAAATCTTGGAATTTACATGAAAGATGACAATAATGAGTTCTCAGTCTTGGTAGATAGATCTGTGGGGGGATCCAGCATTGTTGATGGACAACTAGAGCTTATGCTCCACAGGCTTGTGCTCTCTTTACATATCTAATTTTTTTTCTTAGAATTCTCTAAGTATCAAATAATCTAATTCGAAGTTATTTATAATTACTATGACCAAATCATATAGTTTTAAATAATCTTCACAATCCCTTATTGTGTAGGAGGTTGCTTCATGATGATTCCAGAGGTGTTGGAGAGGCACTGAATGAAACAGTTTGTGTTTCTGATAAGTGCACGGGATTAACTGTAAGCATATTTTTTACAATCTCCTTTAGCAATTTATCACCTTGCAACTACAATCTCCTTTGGCTTAAAATTGAAAGCATGTCTCTTCTTTTTCTGATTCTTGAGCAAGTATACTCATTTCGTTTGTAATTACTATATCTACTTGAATGACGCTAACATTTATGGAGAGGCAAACAGAAAACTGAACCGCGGCAAGAGCAAATACAAACTAAAGTGCAAACTGCATAATTTTTTACGGATCGAAAGCAAGCAGAAAACTTAAACTCAAGATTTAAAGCCACTATAATACCCTGTTTATTCACCTCCCATGTGTTGCATGTTTATTCATGCCACACATGTTTGCTTCACTAATTTACCTACAGTTCAGTCTGTTGCTGCAGCCAGAAGTGATATGTTTAAACATACTTGTCACAGATTCAAGGGAAATACTATATTAGCATCAATCCTCTTGGAGAGGGAGCTAAGTGGCGTCGGTCTTTTGGCCAAGAGATATATTCTCCGTTTCTGTTGGCATTCACTGAGCAGGTGATATAAAGACCTTGAAGTGATAATTTTCTTTTGTCAAGGATTAAAATGATCTTTTTGCCCATGGGATAAGTTAAGGACCGCAGAATGATCTTCCTTTCACATATTTTGCAGGACGGAGATAAATGGACAAACTTTAAAGTACCAAACTTTTCAGGAATGGACCCTTCATACAATCTTCCTGATAATATTGCATTGGTAACACTCCAAGTATGCATTTGACCTTATATAAGGAAACATGAATGAATACTTAATTTCTGCTTTATTGCTTAGGCCCCTAAAGTATAATTTTACCTTTTTCCCTTACATCTCTTGTCTGAGTGCTGCAGGAGCTTGAAGATGCAAAACTTCTCCTTCGTTTGGCACACTTATATGAGGTTTCTGTTTCTTTCATACGATCGCATGAAATTTTAGATTGTCACCGAGTATTGCCAACTTATATTGTAGGTGAAGCCTTCAATTATGGAAGGTTACTTGAGCTATACATAGTTGCATGAAATTATTGTCAAAACTTATATACAGTCTTATTGTTATTTAGAATTTTGGCTAATTGCATAAGTTCTACTCTCCAACTGGGGATATAAACTTAAGGTATGTCATTGACCTTAAGATCTCATTCACTGATATTTCGTGTTTGTGACCATCATTCATTAGTATTAAATATAATTTCCAATGTTGAGCAACATGGCTTCCCTGTTATCTTTTATTGGTTGTCCTAAAAGTTTATGGATTTTTTTGTATCGTTATTTGTTACCATTATTTGCTCATAATGTAGATTTTTGGTGATTTCTTTTTTTTTACCTTTGTTAGAAAAGTTTCATGAATTTTTTCAGTATCAACTTCAAACAGACCAACTTCGTAGACAATAACTATCCCATATAATACTCAAAACAGTGGAACTAAAAGAACTTATGTGGCAGCTAATATATCAGGTTATAGTTAACAGGCAGTGTTCGGCATTAATATTACATATTAAGTTTTTAACTATATATATATATATATATATATATATATATATATATATATATATATATTATAGCTGCTCATACGGAAAATGGTGCTTATTCTTGTGGAAATGGGTCTGTAGTTATACACTGACTTTGCTTCTGTATCTGACTAGATTGGAGAGCACAAGGATCTCTCAAAAATGGCAAGAGTAGAACTGAAAAGACTGCTCCCAAATAGGAAGGTACAAGTACAATGAAGACGGCATATCAAATTCAGAAGAGAAAAAGATAATGTATACAACGCCATATATCCGTCTTCTTTAGTATAACTTTTGGGCCGTTTTTTTTATTTTAGATAAACAACATTGCTGAAATGAGCTTATCTGCTAATCAAGAACGAGAAGAAATGGTGAAGAAAAGATTAGTATGGAAAGTAGAAGGCTCTCATGACAAAGAACCTAAAGCTTTGAGAGGCGGTCCTGTTGATCCTATAAAACTGGTGGTAGAACTTGCCCCCATGGAAATTCGCACCTTCATCATCGATCTTAATCACAAAGATTCCAATACTTCATAGTAAGACACTCTCAGTAGTTCCTTGCATCTATATTATAAAGAGGGAGACAAATTTGGCAGTTATTTTGGTATTAACAAAATATTGAAGCCTTTTTACTTTATGGGAGCACTATTTCCACATGGGTTTTGATATTTCTGCACGGTTTTCTCTCACATGAGTGGAGTGGGTCCCACTTTTATGTGAAAGGAGCACATGTGAAAATATCAAAAATACATATGAAAATATTATTTCCTTTTTACTTTTCCATTTTACCCTTTAAATGTTCTCTAGATTGTCACTCACTTTTTTTTATCTTTTTCTCTTCCATCATCTCGTCTCCTATCTTTTAGGAATACATCTTCTCTTTTTTAATTCAAAAGTAGGGGCATATCACGTAAACTAGTATCATATAAAGCATTAATGTAATAATCTACTTACGGCGTTTCTATGCAGGTAAACTGATTTCTAGAGGATCGGTGACCTTTTTAAGCCCCAAGTTGTTGCTGCTTCCAAATGATTGGTTTTCAGTGAGAAATTCTGTGTGTGATTCATATATACTTGTACTTAAAACTCATCGGTAGCTCAAACTTTGCCACCACTCTAGTCTGATGACCTTTCGGTTGAGTTTGCAATGTCTTTACTAGAGGAGTTATGTGTGTTAGTTGATAAGTTCTTTGAAACATTGGCTACCTTGTTTGATATATGGTGTAAATGATGAATAAAGAAATTATTAGAAAACATTTCTTATCCAATGCCCCTTTTTGTTGGCTTGAACTTGCACTACTATATATCTCTGCACCAGCAAAAAAAGGGCTAACATCAAAGAGTTGCACCACCTAAGCCACATGCTCTCTCTGTCTCTCTTCCTTTCTTAATTATTCTCTTTTCTAATTATACACTAGGGCTATGTTTGTTTATAAAATGCATACTTGGGATTGGACTATTTGTATTAATTTAAAGTTATTTCCGACTTTTTTATCTCATGATGAGAGATTAATAGTCCTTTAAATAGTCCTTGGACTATTTTTTATCATTCTTAAGACTATTTATGAGGGATTATATAATCCCATGATGAATTTGGGATTAATAGTCCCTCTCATTTTAAGTTATTAAATGACTTTATAGGACTAATATTTCAACATGAAGGGATTAATAATCCCTCATCATGGGATAAAAAAGTCGGAAATAGTTTTAAATTAATACAAATAGTCTTATCCCAAGTATATATTTTGTAAACAAACATAGCCCTAGTACTTTGTTTGATTTTTTAAAAACTATGTAGAAGACTAAAAGGGAAAATAGTAGAAAAGAAAAGAGTAGGTACTTACTTCTTTCTTAAAACTTTTCACTCCAAAATTTAAAATTATGTGTGAAAACTATATTAAGTTTAATTATTTTCTCCTTATTCTATTATTAACCCTATGAAAACAAATATCAAAATTTATTTATTCACATTATAAATTGAGTATTTTACAAATATTGCAATGACTTATTTTTCTGGTTCTTTATTGCGTTCAAACTTATTATTTATGTATAAAAAGTTAAAAACAAGAGGAGGAAAAGAAAGTATTTCCTTTCCTCATTGAGTAACAAATAAAACTATTGCTAAAATTTGAAAGGAAATATGATTATGGGAGAAGAACCGTGAGAAAAATATCTTCAAACACACAAGACTTTCGTCTGTCACTTTTTGTCCCAAATTTTATGGCAAGTATAGTTTGAGGTCAAGTTGATTGAGTGAACTATTTTTTGTCCTTTTATTCCTACACTATGTTTATGAGTTTGTGAAAAAAAGAAAAGAAAAGAAGATAATTTAAAATTTTTGAGAAAAAAGAGTAAATTTCTTTTATCATGTTTATAATTTAAAAAAATAAAACTTAATACATTATTAATTTACCCTTATAAATTTATTTTTGTTAAATTACTATAAGAATATTGTTGATAATAGTGAGCATCTTAGTTTGGTACCGATCAACTAAAAGAAAATTTTCCGCTGTGTACCTTTCTGCTTTATAAGACTTTGAAAGAAGAGTAAATTTCTTTTGAATTAGACACAGAAGAACAAAAGACCTTTTGCAATGATTGGAACGAGATAATAGGCTTTAGGATAAAACTAGGAGATTCCACTAGGGGATTTGGAAGCATCTATTATTATATGAAAATTGTTTAGGGCTTAATCAGATGTGTAAGCTTAGACAAACAAAAGCAAGAAAAGTAACTAGGGATGCTCAAATCAGTGTTCAGCTCAAGGGAGACAAGGTTAGGAACAGTCGTGCTTTGAGTCATTCAAGGGTTTAGCTCAGAAAGGAAAATGCTTTGGAGCCTATAAGCAACGAATGTGACAGAAAGGGGTTCGAATCGATCAACTACAAGACCGACTAGGGGAGATTCTTTATAGCCAAAAGTACATGTCTTTGTGGCATGAATGAGTAGCTGTTAAGCCTAAACTAGTAAAGGAAGAAGTCTTTCTGGTTTTCCCTCCATGTTAAGTTAAGTTTGAGAAATGGAAGAAACTATCTTTGGTTGTTTGGGCCGAGGCTCTTATGCATCAATCAGTTGCAACCACATCGCTAAAGAAGTCTATCCTCAAGCTATTCCGCTCTACCCAATATTCTATGATATCACTTTCTCGTCCCCAACTAGTTCTATTCTTCCCGATTACTCTTCTCCAGTTATATATAGGATTGAAAACTTCCATCTATGACTCCTTAATAAAGGAAATAATCTCGAACTCCAAATTCTACCTTGCCTAGTTGGCCCACAACCTCGAGAATGGTAGGTTGAAATCTCCTATAATACGGTACTTTTTCGAGTAGGTTGTATGTAACGGCTCTCTTGGGCGAATAGTAGAAAGAAATGCACTCTGCAAATCATAAGAGAGCAACAGAAGACCTTCCATTGAACCAACAAATAAAAAGATGAGGGCCATATTTACCAAGCAATTTTGTATATCAATTTACCTTTTGATCGGAAGAGACCAACTAGGGATAACAAAGGCGAGGTCAGGATAGGATGCTTTATATTCGATTGATTAACTGATCGAAGATTATTATATACAGATTTTTAAAAGAGCAAGTGAAGCTTCAAGTCGATTCCTGGGTTATACTTTCATTGTTGATTAACAACCATCAGCAATAGTAATAAGGCAGATGCAGAGATAACAGTAATAGATTCTATAGTGAATCTGATTTTTTCACTGTAGCTAGGGCGATAGAGCCTATTATTTACAATTAGATCCGAATCTAGCAGCAGTAGCACGGGTTTATGCCGAGAGGTAAGGGTAGAAAGCACACGTAGTAAAGAGAACATCCATTCTAGTCCCAGGTAAAGATCCAAAGCTATCGGGTGTAGATCGACTCTCGAGAGCCATATGTTGTAGCATACCTTGCATGGTTAATGGATTACCAATATGAGTACTATTTGCTTACCCTCATTCCCGAATCACATTAGCACAAGCCACAAGCGAGTAACAGGTTTGTGAATTCCAAGTTCTCTTTATTAAAGTCAAAGAGCACGAAACTATAAATCCTAGAAGTCACTTGAACTTTTTCTTACTAAACGAGCTAACCTAATGAGCTTCCCTTCTACTACCAAAAAGAGGACTTTATCACCGCCCTCGCCTATATATTCCACTCACTCTATCTTTTTTGATCTTATTCTAAGGCGAGGGAATGGAACTTTTGCTTTTTTATGGTAGTAAGTCTTTTAATCAGGGTCTGTGACACCTAAAGTCTTATAGTTTATGGTCCTAATCAGATATGGGTCCTTTGGTCTACCCTAAAAATAAAGTGACAGATTTTGACAGCCATTTGGCTAGTTAAGACCAAAGCAAAAGGCTACACCAAGAAACAATTACCTTAGACTTCACCAAGGATCCAAGCTTGCGATTAGAGGGGTTCAAGTATAGGTACTTTGAAGTTGTTACATTATTTGGATATATTTTTTTCTAAATATTTATTTAAGTTTTGTTTTTTTTTAATTATTTTTAGTTTTACAAGCCACAAAATGTCGAAGGAATAATAATAAAAAAATTGAATAATACTATATTAAAATATATAAAAGAATAGTAATAATAATATTGATAAATAACTCATGGATATTATATCGAAAAAAGAAAAGAAAAAGAAAAAGAAAAGAAAAACTTGTGGACATGAAAGTTATGGTTCTTTTTAATATTTTATTAATGTTAGTTAGAATGGTGATTCTTATTATGAAATGTTGAATCAACGTAATTTTGTATTAATGTCATTTTTAATCATCTTTATAATTTATGTTAACGTATAAATCATTATCAGTCAAATACCTTCCCAATTTATTTTAACTTAATTTTTAATATATAAGTTAAACTGATACTAAACACTTTTTCTTATAAATCACAACTTAAAAGTACTTATAACTTAACTTATAAGCTGGTTTTAAAATAAGTCGTTCAAACTTTGAACGGGCCTTGAATTTTATATTTGGGTGTGATTGTACTAAAGTCGAGCACTAAATAACCATTACCACTGTCACCAACTACTGCCATGCAGCCAAGGATTGTCACTGTAATAGACCTGTGTAATCCAGCTAAACACCAAATGAGTTGTGCTTTGATGGGGTGTTTGCTTTGTGGTGAAGGTTTTAGCTGAGCCGTGACTGCAATTGAGCTCCTGTCTGCTCCTCTATTTGAACCAAAACTCAGATTTAAAATGTACAAGTTGTGCCTAAAATTCACAATAAACCAAACTTGTCCGACTTGAATATAATTTGATAAACCAGGAAAGGAAGATCTTTATTGAGGCGATTTAGTTGACAGATACATGGGGTTGGGTGGCATAATCAACCCACTTGCATTATGTTTCAAAATACAACACATAGCATGTGCAAACATAACAGAAGACAAAAGCATGTGGCGAGAAATTCCAACTTTAGTTTTCAATACACCACCGCAGCCTAAGTAATGTAGAATATAGTAGATGATCTGATTCACCAAATAACCCGAGATTATTACATAGGCGACCTAATTATTAATTAGTTAATAAGCCCTTGGGTGAAGATAGTTGAAAAAAGATCCATCTCATTCTTAGGCATGATCAACCCAATTTCCAGGTCCCCTGCCGAATCCTTGCACCTTGAAAGGGATATTGGCTCCTCAACAAATTCGAACTTTTTGGGCTTACCCCAGCCAAAATCTATCTTATTATAATAATCCAAATTTGGCGAACCAGCAACCCCCATTGTCCATTCCCCTTTCATCACTCCTGCGAACTCCTCGAACCACCTATCTGCACCGTTCAGCACTCCTCCCTGCACCTTTGAATGAATGGCCTTCCCAATCAGTTCAGCCGTAGTTACAAGCCCTTCTTCCCCTACTAATTGCGCGGTCTTCAGGGTTGCAATACAAGGCACCAAACAATTGCCAAAGTAGGTGGCAGGTATCGGAGGATCCAAACGAGCACGACATTCCATAGGAAATCCGAAGTGCTGACATACATCTGCGTCGTGCGCCCCCTCTCCAGTAGCGGCCCGCGTTTTTGCTATACAAGTCCATAAGTAAGCACACACCACCGTGAAAGATGATACATGAGCTAATGTTGGTCGTTGGGCTGACACCGAGTTCTTGAGTCCTTGGATATTGTTTCGACCCATTCTAAATGTGGTACGAACCTTATCGGTGGGAGCTGATTGAGGGTTCTCATTTCCCTGCGGCTGCAGCTGAATTACTCTTTCTAATGCTGTCCTAAACATTGCACCTAGTCCCTTTGGGTCTTGAATCAAACTCCTGTCATAAAATGGGAGTCCTTCCAATAATAATGCATCATTTTTATCATCTCTGCTGCTGCTGCAGAGTTGTTTAGCAATTGAAGCCCATGTTCGAATGAAATTGAACATAGTGCTTCCATCGGCAACGACGTGGGAGTTAGCAAATCCAAGACAGATGCCATGGTTGGGAAATAATGTCACCTGAACAGCCAAAAGTGGAGTTACAATGAAGTCTCCGTCGGATGAAGCTGGTGGGAGTTGAGGAACAAGAGGAAGTAATATGTCGGCATCTCGATTGTGATTCCCCGATAGATGATTATAATCATTATCAGTGCACTCGGCAAATGTTAGTGAAACAGAGTCGCCGTCAGAGTAACGAATTTGGAGGTTGTTGGTCGAAATACTTGAGGGGGTTATCAGATTACCGGCCAATGGATAAAAGTGTTTGAGAGCAAGGGATAATGAATTTTTGAGATTGGGAACAACGTTTTGGTCAAAGTTCGTTTTGGAGCATGGAAAATCATAGAAGAGAACGCGGGTCATTGGATGAAACGTTATCCATATTATGTCCAAAAAGGTGAGGGGGAGAGAAGTATCAGCCACGGCGGCCGGCGGTGGCGAGACTCGGCAATTTTCGAGCAGCGTCAACTTATAGGTAGTGGCAGTCGCCATTGATGATGCAACTAATTTATGGCCAAGAATTCTCGAGTTTTCTTATCTCGTGTATACAGCCCCTTCCCTAATTTCTTGTATACCATGTGGGCGAGACTTTCGAGGCAACTCATTTAACGTTTTTTTCACGGCTTCTTATTCATTTATTTTTTTAATAAGAATAAATAATGCTTACGGCGTTTGTTATTTTTATAAGGTCCTCTTAACATGTGTCTTAAGGACACATATTAAGTACGAAAAATAAGAGATATAATTTATTAAATATTATTTATTTATATATTTATACTGAATTCAATATACGGGGTCTACTAGTATGTTATTTTTTTATATATTGAATTCAATGTAAATACATAAATAAATAATATTTAGTGGATCTTATCTCTTATTTTCTACACTTAATATATGTCTTTAGGATACATATTAAGAAAACCCTTCTTATAATATGCGCTCGAGATTACCTTTGTTTGAAGTTAATTTTGTTTTGAATATTAATAATGATATTTGTTTTTGTTGAAAAGGGATTTATGGAGAGACGGAGACAATAGACCTAAACTTGAGATTTTATCATTAGGTTATTAATTTGTCTCTGATGTGCATAGTTTAGTAGCTATTAATAACATCTTATGTTTGAAATGGTCAATGATTTTTTTTATTTATATAAATTGATCGTGATTTGGTCTTACAAAATGTGGTTAGAGTCGATTTTGGTTTATAAAATTTAGTTATAGTTCTATTTAAAAATTAAAATTGTATTATTTATTTTTAATATGAGTTGTATAAATTAGAATCATATAATTATAGGTCAAATATAAGTCAACTCATATTTCAAATTTCAAATTTACCAGTATTATGACCCAATTAAAAAAATTATTTATGATATTTAATTTCTATATTTTTTTTACTTTTTATTTCTAATATTTTATACACTCTTCCTCTCTCTAAAAAAATTTATACACACTCTCTAAATTTTTTAGATTTTCTCTCTTTAAAATTTAATTACATTTTTTCTTTTTAAAATCTGATTATACTTTTTCTTCTCTAAAATTTTATTACATTTTCTCTCTTTAAAATCTAATTACATTTTCTCTCTCTAAAATTTAATTATATTTCCTCTCTCTAAAATTTGATTATATTTTCATATTGACCTTATGTGAAACTACCAATGAAAATAAAATAATTGAACATATATAAATATAATATTTCTGTTACAAAATTAAAAATATATTTTAATTTTTTTAAATTAATTTATAAAATTTTATAATTTAAAATTGATATGAAAGTGAATAAATTATTAATATTTTGCGTCATGCTTGTCGTACTTGTATATCTGGGATGGTGTGCCCTTTGTTTTTATTTAGTTTAGTGATACTAGCTAGTATTGTTTTGGCAAGAAGCTAGTGAGAATGCAGTTTTTGAAACCAGAGTCCACGTGATTACTCTCTCTCTCTCTCTCTCTCTCTCTCTCTCTCTCTCTATATATATATATATATATATATATTTGATGATTGAACATTGTTTAATTATCTATACCATTACTGTATAATACATGAACTCATGAAATATCGAATATTAATCATCATTTAAATTTGAAATTAAAATTTGGGTCAAAATAGTTTAACTGGTTTGGAATTATTTTTCACTTTGAAAATATGATTTTAAATTTTATTCAACTTAAAAGATTAAAAACAGTTAATCAACTCAATTGATTTTAATTAATATGAGTTAACCCCATAATTTTGTAATTAGATTACCCGGTCTAATCGTGATGCACAAAGAAGTTTGGTATTTAAAATAGCGAATCAAAACAAATTTTTCTCCGGCCAGCATAAAAAATATAAAGGAATAAATATGAAATTGGCCGGTTAAATTGTAACAAACACAACTATTATTCTTTATTACATACTAGGGATAACTCGTACCTGAAGGTACGGTACAATTAATATAACAATTGAGTATTGTATCTAATATTTCTAGATTGAAAAATTTAAAACTGTAGTGGACTCTCAGTTCCATAATAGAACTGAGAGTCCAACCATTAATACAAAAAGATTAATACTCAATCCAATTATAGTTTTTTTTAGGCAAACATTAGTGTGCTATTTATTTTCAACTTAAAATTAGTTCTTGACAGGTTTGAGCAATTAATTGATTGACGATAGTGGACTCAAATTTGTATAATATAGTATTTTTGGGTATCTCACACATCTTTCCTTTATTGACAAAAAAGAATGAGAAGTTTGACAGCATTTATTTGTCTTCAGTATCTCTAACCATCGATCAATATGATCTATAAACAATATTTCCTATGAAAAAAGGGTAGTACTGCAAGCCATTTGATAGGATCCAATGAGGAGAAAAAAAAGATGTAAAAATCCAAAAGAAAGGCTTTTGTATATATACCAAAAAATATAAAATGAGTCCTCTAAGTCCAAATAAAATAGTATTGTCATAACACCAACTAAATCTGTGACGCCCCCAAATTCGGGTTACAAATACCCGGATCCGGTCATCACGATCCAATACAAACATTCACCTCTAAACAACATACAATACTAAATGCGGAATAATAAACATATGTTGTTCATTCAAAAGGTGTTACTAGTCCCAAGATACGATAACCTTACAAAAAGTACACAAATATCCTTAATAAAGTACTTAGGGTTTATATTACATAACAGTTAATTTAAATTAACTACAGGACTGCAATCTCGAAGTCTATTACTTTATCTTTCCTTTACCCTTGTTCTTTCCCGAAGTCTCGGGTTGCACTGCAATAAGGTTTCATGATATAGCAAGAGTGAGCAACTAGTTTGCTCAACAAGTTTAAATAACAACAAGGAACAATATATCATGAATGAAAGGGAATAGCTGAACAATTCAATAATGTGAATAACATAAGCAGGAATAATAAGTTGCTTTTAAAATTAGGATAGTCAAATAGACTATGAACTATAAATATCCACTGTAGTCAATAGCAGGTTGACTCAATGGTTACTACCAGAAATATGTACCCGAGGGGATCAGCCTCAGTACAATATGTGTATGCATAACATTTAATTTCCGTATTTTTGTACCTGATATTAGATACAGGGTACTCCCCTATAATAAAGGGGTGTTCATAATAGTCTAAGAATCCGCATCTTCAATGATTTGGATAGCTTTTAAAATCTTTAACATAAATGTCTAGCCGAACAATGACTTAGACCTACTTTGAACAGTTCTTTAAACAATAGAACAATAATTAAGTACAAGTCAATGACCGTACAATCTCAAGTGCAACAAGTGCGAATCACAATAATATCGATGTGGAATAATTATAAAGTAATTAAACCACTCAAAGCATGCTTGGAAATAACAGTTCAAGCTTAGATAAATAATTTGCTCAATGAAATGAGTTTAGAGATAAGGAACTTGCCTGTCTGCTCAGCTACAATATATGTCTAGCTTTAACTAACTGGCTTTGAAAAGACCTAACATTAATAAAGTTGGTCTAATAATTAGTACGGCGTATTTGCACAACTACACGCTTACTAAGGTACTTATTTATCATATAAGTACTAACACATAATTTACATTAGTCAAAACAATATTATTAACCTTATAGACCCTCAATCATTTTAGGTTAATAATTTAATAAGTTAGAAAATATTTTTCTTAAGTGTTGGACACTTATTAAACCCTTAAACAACTTATTACAATTGTTTAATTAAAGCATAATTAAGTTCAATTTATTTTATTAACTCGATCTCTATTTAATTACTATTTAATCTTGGTTAAATAGAAATTAATTAATTAACTCTAGTTATTATTTAAAATAAATAATAACTAATTGTACTTATATATTATTTAATAATAATTAAATAATAAATAATTATTGATTCATTTTAACCTTCTTTAATTTAATATTAATCAACTAATAGTTAACTAAGTAATTAAACTTACCTATTATTTAATTTAAGGAAATTAAATAATAGTTTACTCATTTTAATCCTCTTTAGTTATTATTTAATGTCAATTAAATAATAATAATTAATTATTTAATTAATTTTAATTATTATTTAAGGTTAAATAATAATCAAATCATTCTTATTTATTATTTAAATTAAATAATAAATTATTAATCTAATAACTTAATTTTCATTAATCGTTATTTAATGCTAATTAAATAATAATTAATTACTTAATTATCCTTATTTATTATTTAATAATATTTAAATAATAAATAATTACTTTACAAATTTTATCTCTCTTTAATTATTATTTAATAGGAATTAAATAATAATTTGCTAATTTATTACCTTTATTTATTATTAACATTTTAAATAATAAATAACTAATAAATTTATTTAACTTAACCATGATTTAGCTAAGTAGATTAATATTTAAAATATTTAAATATTAAACTTAATTAAAAATATACTCCCAATATCATTTTTGTATTATTATTATTTTTGTTATAATTTTAAATTAGTTTTTTAAATATTTAAATTAATTAAATTAAACCCGAATGACATTTCTGTAATTAAGTTGAAAACTGAAACGAGGGTAAAATCGTAATTTCGCTGAGAAAAACACGGAGGAGCAAACTTGTAATTTCGCCGAACTTTTCCTACCGCGCATGGCGCGCGTTCAGGTTTTTACGGCTTAAAACGACGCCGTTTTCTGAAAAGCCGGATTCGTCTTCCGCGCGTATCGCGCGGAGTAAAATCAGACGGACACCAAACGACGTCGTTTGGCTCCGCGTCTCTGGTGAACAGTGGATGCGCGCATTGCGCGGCAAGTGTAAATTTTTTTTTGTTCCGGCAGAGTGTGAACAGTGTCCGACAATACCCATTTTAAATAAAAATATACCAATAAGTAAGCTTTAAATCATCAATAAAAATCCAAAAAAATTACCAATCACCTTATATTAATTTATAACATGAAAAATAAATTTTTCATGATTTAATATCATTATTTTTTTATAAAAAAATTTACATCACATAAACTACTATAAATCATAACTTTTTGTGTATAACTCCATTTTGAGTGATTCAAACTTTGTTTTTCTCATGATTTAATGTTCTATAATATTAGAACATCAAACCTAAGTTTTATAAAAATATTTTTGGACATAAATTCCAAAACTTGTTTACACACTATTAAACACATATTTTAGCATATAAAATATACCAAAATACAAACCAAACCTATTAAACTCAAGCATGGCATAAATATTACAACTACACATTAATAACTATATTAACATGTTTATACTAACATGATGATTTATTTAATTTAAAAACAAAACTTTATTTAAAATAATCATTACCTTGATTTAATGGCTATTCTTCTTTTTCTTCCAAAATAGGTGGTGAATCTTGAAGACATAAACCAAGAACTCATTCTCTTGATAATTTTGCTCTCAAAATATTTTTCTACACTCTCAAATGCTCTCTAGCTCTCTCTTTTGGACTTGGAGAAAATGATGAAATGAAATATTTACCAATGCAAGTATACTTGCAAAATTATTAGATACACATAATATATCTAATAATTTAGCCCATGCTCCTAGATGACAACTTACACAAGGAATGGGTTAAATGACTTAGTTGGTGAAAAGAGGAATGGTCCATGTACTTGAAAAATAAAACAAGCAACCATTAATTAAATAAATGAAAAATAAACTAAAATAACAAAAATAAAAACACAACATCATTTTCTCTCTCCTCTCCTAGCATGGTCGGCTGATGCACTCTTTCTTGTCCCACAATTTGTGTCACAAACTCACTTTTTAATAATTAATAAGTTTAATTAAGTATTTTTCAAGTGTGCCAATCATTGGGCTTTAATTTAAAATACCAATTGGGCTTCTATTAAATTGTTTGGGCTACTAAATTGTCAAATTTTATTATTCTACACTTGGGCTACTAATTGACCCATGTTGGGCTAATTTAATAATTTACACATTAATTATTCAATCCATGATTAAATAAATAATTAGATTGAATAAATAATTAAATATTCTAACCCATAAGTATTAAATTACTAAATGGACTAATAAATATTATTATTAATATTTCACATTATTTACATTAATTAATAATCATATTAATTAATTTATTATATTTAATTCACTCATTATATTCAATTTAATTGAATATTTAATTAATAGGAAACTTATCGATTATTTTGATATTAAAACTTTAGGGTTTGTTCACTAATTTAATAACATATTAGTGACCCCCTTTAATTAATTTTAGTAATTAATTATATAATTATTTAATCACATAATTAATTAATCACATAAAAAGATTTAAATAATCTCGTAAAACTAACTCGTTGGAAATTAAATTAATTATTTAATTAATAATGACGTGAAAATTCTAGGACATTACATTCTTCCCCCCTTATAAAAATTCCGTCCTCGGAATTGTAAAAATAAGATTACTCAAATAAAAACGGGTAATTCGTTTTCATATCCTCCTCTAGTTCCCACGTAGCTTCTTCAATTGCGTGATTTCTCCAAAGTACTTTGACCGAATGAATTATCTTATTCCTCAGTTTCTGTTCCTTCCTATCGAGTATCTGAACAGGAACTTCTTCATATGATAAGTCCTTCTCGATTTGAATTGGTTCATAGGAGATAACGTGCTTGTAGTCCGGTTTATATGGCCGTAACACTGACACATGAAACACGTTGTGAATGTGCTCCAGTTCAGGAGGTAATGCTACCTCGTACGCCACTTCACCGACTCGCCTCAAGATTTCGAACGGTCCTATGAACCTAGGGCTCAGCTTGCCCTTCTTACCAAAACGGATTTTCCCCTTCCAGGGAGATACCTTCAGAAATACGAAACTGCCCACGTCGAAGTCCCGCTTTTGGCGATGCAAATCTGCGTACTTCTTTTGACGATCTTGAGCTGCTACCAGTCGATTCCTGATAAGTTGTACTGTGTCTGCAGTCTGCTGCACCATTTCAGGTCCAAGCATTCTTCGTTCACCGACCTCGTCCCAACACAACGGTGTTCGACATTTTCTTCCATAAAGTGCTTCGTATGGTGGCATACCGATACTAGCGTGGTAGCTGTTATTGTAAGCGAACTCCACCAGTGGCAAATGGTCATCCCAACTGCCCTTTAGGTCCATTACGACCGCTCGGAGCATATCCTCCAAGGTCTGAATCGTTCGCTCGCTCTGGCCGTCAGTTTGAGGATGGTATGCTGTACTCAACCTCAATTGTGTACCCATCCTTGCTTGCAGACTTTTCCAAAAATTTGACGTGAAGCGCGGATCTCTGTCGGACACAATCGATACCGGTACTCCATGTCGTGACACTATCTCCTTCACATAGAGCTTCGCTAACTACTCCAGATTGTACCGTATTCTGATAGGTAGAAAATGAGCTGACTTGGTCAGACGATCCACTATTACCCAGATGGCGTCCAAACCTTTATGTGTCGGTGGCAAACCCACCACAAAATCCATCGTGATGTGCTCCCACTTCCACTCGGGAATCTCTAGTGGTTGAAGCAGCCCGCTCGGCCGCTGATGCTCTGCTTTAACCCGCTGGCATGTCAGACATCGATTGACACATTCTGCCACTTCCTTCTTCATATTCGGCCACCAAAAATATTTCCTTAAATCCTGATACATCTTCGTACTCCCGGGATGTACTGAGTACCTTGTACTGTGAGCTTCCTGAAGAATCTCTTCCCGAAGCTCCGGATCTAACGGTACCCAGACTCTCCCTTCAAACCTTAGCAACCCTGTGCTATCAATCTTGTACTTAAGCTCCTCGCCTTCAGCAAGTCGCTTCTTAATACTATCACAATCTTCATCCTTTTCCTGAGCCTCTTTGATCTTGTCTAATAAGGCCGGGCTTGCTGATACTGTAAATAACTTCTCGTCTGGCTCCATCGGATATTTGATCTCCAACTCCAAACTTTCAAAATCTCTCACCAACTCTTCCTGATTTGTTAGCTTCAACAACTTCTCCCTGCCTTTTCTGCTCAAAGCATCTGCTACTACATTGGCCTTGCCCGGATGGTACAGAATCTCACAGTCGTAGTCTTTGATCAATTCTAACCATCGGCGCTGCCTCATATTCAACTCCTTTTGAGTGAAGATATATTTCAGACTTTTGTGGTCTGTATATATCTCACACTTCTCGCCATATAAGTAGTGCCTCCAAATCTTCAGGGCAAAAACTACCGCTGCTAACTCCAGGTCATGAGTCGGGTAACCCTTCTCATAATCCTTTAACTGACGTGACGCATACGCAATGACCTTGCCGTGTTGCATTAGCACACAACCAAGACCCTTGTGTGACGCATCACTGTACACTACGAACCCTCCCGTGTCGTCCGGTAAAGCCAACACTGGTGCCTGGCTCAACCTCTTTTTCAACTCCATAAAACTTTCCTCGCACTTCTCCGACCAAACAAACTTCACAGTCTTTCGGGTAAGATTGGTCAACGGTGATGCTATCTTCGAAAAATCCTGAATGAATCTCCGATAATACCCCGCTAACCCTAAGAAACTCCTGATCTCAGTCGGCGTCTTCGGTTGTTCCCAATTGATAACTGCCTCCACCTTCGCTGGATCCACCGAAACACCGTCTTTGTCGATAACATGACCTAGAAACTGCACCCTCTGCAACCAAAATTCACACTTCGAAAACTTAGCGTACAGCTTCTCCCTTCTCAAAGCCTCCAATGCGATCCGTAAGTGTTCTGCATGTTCTTCCTCCGTCTTCGAATACACCAATATGTCATCAATGAATACGACCACGAACTTGTCCAAGTACTGCTTGAACACTCTGTTCATCATATCCATGAATGCCGCTGGTGCATTCGTCAGTCCAAATGACATCACTAGAAACTCGAAATGACCATAACGAGTTCTGAATGCCGTTTTCGGGATATCCTCCTCCCTCACCTTCAGTTGATGATAACCCGTCCTCAAATCTATTTTCGAAAAGTATTTCGCTCCCTTAAGTTGATCAAACAGATCATCAATTCTGGGCAGCGGATATCTGTTCTTAATGGTGACCTTGTTCAACTCCCGGTAATCAATACAAAGCCTCATCGAACCATCCTTCTTCTTTACAAACTGAACCGGCGCTCCCCATGGTGACACGCTTGGTCTGATGTAACCTTTATCTAACAGTTCCTGCAGCTGAACCATCAATTCTTTCATTTCTACTGGTGCCATACGATACGGCGCCTTTGATATCGGTGCGGTCCCCGGTACCAAATCAATAACAAACTCCACTTCTCTGTCCGGCGGTAACCCCGGAATCTCTTCTGGGAAAACATCAGCGAATTCCCGTACAACAGGTATCTGACTCAGTTCGCCCTCGACACGTTGAGTATCGACCACATGAGCCAAATAACCTACGCACCCTTTCCTGAGCAACTTTCGTGCTTGCATCATCGTCAGACAACTTGATTGTCTCGGCGATTTACTACCGTAAAATATAACTTTGGACTTATTCGGAGTCTTTAAGTGCACACACTTCTTCTTACAGTCAATAACCGCCCCGTGACTCGATAGCCAATCCATCCCCAGGATTACATCAAACTCCCCCAGACGAATCGGTATCAAATCTACGTTAAGTCTAAACCCTCGTAATTCAGCACAACAGTTCCTATGAATGTAGTCTACGGGAATGATTTCTTTGTTTGCTACTTCTACGTTCATAGGGTGTTCTAGCTTTTCTTGAGGTAAATCTAATCTCTTAGCAAAATCTTCAGAAACAAATGAGCAGGTAGCACCCGAATCAAACAATACATATGCATTAATATCATTGATCGGGATGATACCTGACACCACGTCCTTGGAGTCGACTGCATCCTGCACAGTCATGTTGAAGGTGCGCGCTGTGGGTCGGTTGGCCTGACTGGCTGGCCCTCCAATGCTCAGCCTGTTGTTGTTGTTGTTGTTATTGTTGTTGTTGCTGCTGTTGCATCTGTTGCCACTCCCAGCGTCTCCCTTCCTCTTTGGGCAGTCCTTGGCATGATGATCGGTTGCTCCACAGGAGAAACATACTCCCTTCATCTTCTTCGGGCATTGTGGAGCCATGTGCCCTGGCTGTCCGCAGTTATAGCAAACACTCTTCCCTTTCAAGCATTCGCCCGTGTGGTTCTTACCACAATTGTTGCATTTGCCTACTTTCTTAGCCTCTCCTCCAGATTTGTTACCTCCGGACGATTGACTTTCATTCCACTTTCGTTTATTGGGGTTGCTGCCTCCACTGCTCCCCGTCTTCTGTCCTTCATGACCTTTCTTCCTCTCCTGGTTGAATTTAGCCAGGGCATCACTGCCACCCTCTGCAATGATTGCCCTTTCCAATAGTTCTGCAAAGCTCTTGATTTTTAATACCGCTACAGAACGGTACACCCACGGCTTCAGTCCCAGCTCAAACCTCCGAGCCTTCCTAGCCTCCGTATCCACTTGATGAGTTGCAAACCTTGCCAACTCATTAAACTTGGCCGCATACTCGGCCACAGACATACTCCCCTGTTTTAGCTCGAGGAATTTCACCTCCATTTCTTGCTGCATGCTTTCTGGAAAGTAGTTTTCCAGAAACATTTCCTTAAAGCGTGCCCAGGTGATGACGCCTTCTCCCGCACGGCCCTTGTTGGCCTTCCACCAGTAGTTCGCCTCCCCCTTCATCATGAAGGTAGCGAAACTAGTCTTCTGTGCTTCGGCCACCCTAGCGACCTCAAACACCTTCTCCATTTCCTCGATCCAAGTCTGTGCTTCGATCGGGTTTAGAGTTCCCTGAAACTCCGGTGGTCCAACCAGTTTGAAGTCCTTAAAGTTTGCCAAGTGCGGCGCTGGCTGCGGTGCTGGTTGTACTACCACTGGTGGGGGTCTAGTTTGCATGGCTTCCGCCAGCATTTCTGCAAACATCCTCATAGGATTGGGTTGATCTCCAACCTCATTCACTGACTCTGGGATACGTTGATTGCGTGGTCTACCTCTCGGCATGATCTGCTAAAGAGCAAATCTTAGACTTATGCTTATAGTTCTACACATTATGTTAGCCAAATTAACATTTAAATTTAAACTATATATCAAGCATATTTGATTTAAACAAGGAAGTAAATGCATTTATATTCATATACCAATGTTTTAGTACAGACTCAACAAGTGACATACTTCTATAAACGCTCAAGGCACAAGTTGCCTAATAACGACTATCCTCTGACGAACAAAAGTGAGGATTCACAACCATCAACCCCCCCTAACAGAACAAAAGTTGGGGTCTAACTGACATCCTATGCATACATAAAAATATAAAGGCTTACAATAGCTGAAACATCCCTAATAGAAACAAAATGTGGGACTCGCTACTTCTAGATACAAATAAGATAACAATAATAAATCACCGCCTGCTGCGGTGAACAGTCCTACGAATAGCCCTGCGTAAAGCCTGCTGGGCCAACTCCTCCACTGTACGGCGACGAATCCAGCGTCTGCTGTTACCCGCCTCCCTAGGGTGCCTCCTAACCCGACGCCTCAGTCGATCAAACGAAGTGCCAAGAGCATATTCTAAGGTATCGACCCTAGCAGTTCTCTCCCTATCAAGCTCAGCCCTGACTGTCTGGAGAACTGTCTGACTAGCCATCTCCCTAGCATCCAACCTCTCCACCGTCTGCCTCAGCTGACTATTCTGGATCATCAGCTGCTGCACAGTAGGACCCAACGGAGGTGCAGCGCTCTCCAACTGCTGAATTTTGGCCTGCAAATCGGCCATCTTCCCCTTAAGTTCCATGTTCTCACCAGAGAACATGTAAGCTGCGTCTCTATACTGCTCCTCAGTCTGCTGGTGAATCTGGTTCTGCTCCTCTAGGTGCTGAACCCTCTCCTCTAGCTCATCATTAGCCGTAGTCAAAGTATCGATGATGTCATTGGCAGTAGTGCTCATGCCATCAGCATACTCTGCTGGCTCCTCCTGCTCGTCATCCTCAGAATCGGCCTCATCCTCAGATTCGGCTTCCTCCTCACTATAGGGCCTCATCACCCCACCCCTGACGGGCTCCGCGGCATCCCTACTATCATCCTCCTCCAGATCGGACTCTCCTACTGGTGCTACAGGTGCAACGGGTGCATACCCTACCAACTGCTGCGTATCCACTGGGATATCAATGAATACCACGTCCTCTCGAGCTCCGCTCGTCTCGCCTATAGCCATCCTACAACACAACAGAAAAACTAACATCAGTACAACAATAAAATATATTCATTGAAGAAATGAAATTATATTTCATTGGGTACGACTCGACTCGATGAATTCCCCAATTCATCAAAACCACATAGGATAAATCTCCTCGATTTATCTCCTAACACTCAATACGAGTTTAATACTAAGGTTATAACTTAGGTTTCGCAATCCTAACGTTTCTAACCTACAGCTCTGATACCAACCTGTGACGCCCCCAAATTCGGGTTACAAATACCCGGATCCGGTCATCACGATCCAATACAAACATTCACCTCTAAACAACATACAATACTAAATGCGGAATAATAAACATATGTTGTTCATTCAAAAGGTGTTACTAGTCCCAAGATACGATAACCTTACAAAAAGTACACAAATATCCTTAATAAAGTACTTAGGGTTTATATTACATAACAGTTAATTTAAATTAACTACAGGACTGCAATCTCGAAGTCTATTACTTCATCTTTCCTTTACCCTTGTTCTTTCCCGAAGTCTCGGGTTGCACTGCAATAAGGTTTCATGATATAGCAAGAGTGAGCAACTAGTTTGCTCAACAAGTTTAAATAACAACAAGGAACAATATATCATGAATGAAAGGGAATAGCTGAACAATTCAATAATGTGAATAACATAAGCAGGAATAATAAGTTGCTTTTAAAATTAGGATAGTCAAATAGACTATGAACTATAAATATCCACTGTAGTCAATAGCAGGTTGACTCAATGGTTACTACCAGAAATATGTACCCGAGGGGATCAGCCTCAGTACAATATGTGTATGCATAACATTTAATTTCCGTATTTTTGTACCTGATATTAGATACAGGGTACTCCCCTATAATAAAGGGGTGTTCATAATAGTCTAAGAATCCGCATCTTCAATGATTTGGATAGCTTTTAAAATCTTTAACATAAATGTCTAGCCGAACAATGACTTAGACCTACTTTGAACAGTTCTTTAAACAATAGAACAATAATTAAGTACAAGTCAATGACCGTACAATCTCAAGTGCAACAAGTGCGAATCACAATAATATCGATGTGGAATAATTATAAAGTAATTAAACCACTCAAAGCATGCTTGGAAATAACAGTTCAAGCTTAGATAAATAATTTGCTCAATGAAATGAGTTTAGAGATAAGGAACTTGCCTGTCTGCTCAGCTACAATATATGTCTAGCTTTAACTAACTGGCTTTGAAAAGACCTAACATTAATAAAGTTGGTCTAATAATTAGTACGGCGTATTTGCACAACTACACGCTTACTAAGGTACTTATTTATCATATAAGTACTAACACATAATTTACATTAGTCAAAACAATATTATTAACCTTATAGACCCTCAATCATTTTAGGTTAATAATTTAATAAGTTAGAAAATATTTTTCTTAAGTGTTGGACACTTATTAAACCCTTAAACAACTTATTACAATTGTTTAATTAAAGCATAATTAAGTTCAATTTATTTTATTAACTCGATCTCTATTTAATTACTATTTAATCTTGGTTAAATAGAAATTAATTAATTAACTCTAGTTATTATTTAAAATAAATAATAACTAATTGTACTTATATATTATTTAATAATAATTAAATAATAAATAATTATTGATTCATTTTAACCTTCTTTAATTTAATATTAATCAACTAATAGTTAACTAAGTAATTAAACTTACCTATTATTTAATTTAAGGAAATTAAATAATAGTTTACTCATTTTAATCCTCTTTAGTTATTATTTAATGTCAATTAAATAATAATAATTAATTATTTAATTAATTTTAATTATTATTTAAGGTTAAATAATAATCAAATCATTCTTATTTATTATTTAAATTAAATAATAAATTATTAATCTAATAACTTAATTTTCATTAATCGTTATTTAATGCTAATTAAATAATAATTAATTACTTAATTATCCTTATTTATTATTTAATAATATTTAAATAATAAATAATTACTTTACAAATTTTATCTCTCTTTAATTATTATTTAATAGGAATTAAATAATAATTTGCTAATTTATTACCTTTATTTATTATTAACATTTTAAATAATAAATAACTAATAAATTTATTTAACTTAACCATGATTTAGCTAAGTAGATTAATATTTAAAATATTTAAATATTAAACTTAATTAAAAATATACTCCCAATATCATTTTTGTATTATTATTATTTTTGTTATAATTTTAAATTAGTTTTTTAAATATTTAAATTAATTAAATTAAACCCGAATGGCATTTCTGTAATTAAGTTGAAAACTGAAACGAGGGTAAAATCGTAATTTCGCTGAGAAAAACACGGAGGGGCAAACTTGTAATTTCGCCGAACTTTTCCTACCGCGCATGGCGCGCGTTCAGGTTTTTACGGCTTAAAACGACGCCGTTTTCTGAAAAGCCGGATTCGGCTTCCGCGCGTATCGCGCGGAGTAAAATCAGACGGACACCAAACGACGTCGTTTGGCTCCGCGTCTCTGGTGAACAGTGGATGCGCGCATTGCGCGGCAAGTGTAAATTTTTTTTTTGTTCCGGCAGAGTGTGAACAGTGTCCGGCAATACCCATTTTAAATAAAAATATACCAATAAGTAAGCTTTAAATCATCAATAAAAATCCAAAAAAATTACCAATCACCTTATATTAATTTATAACATGAAAAATAAATTTTTCATGATTTAATATCATTATTTTTTTATAAAAAATTTTACATCACATAAACTACTATAAATCATAACTTTTTGTGTATAACTCCATTTTGAGTGATTCAAACTTTGTTTTTCTCATGATTTAATGTTCTATAATATTATAACATCAAACCTAAGTTTTATAAAAATATTTTTGGACATAAATTCCAAAACTTGTTTACACACTATTAAACACATATTTTAGCATATAAAATATACCAAAATACAAACCAAACCTATTAAACTCAAGCATGACATAAATATTACAACTACACATTAATAACTATATTAACATGTTTATACTAACATGATGATTTATTTAATTTAAAAATAAAACTTTATTTAAAATAATCATTACCTTGATTTAATGGCTATTCTTCTTTTTCTTCCAAAATAGGTGGTGAATCTTGAAGACATAAACCAAGAACTCTTTCTCTTGATAATTTTGCTCTCAAAATATTTTTCTACACTCTCAAATGCTCTCTAGCTCTCTCTTTTGGACTTGGAGAAAATGATGAAATGAAATATTTACCAATGCAAGTATACTTGCAAAATTATTAGATACACATAATATATCTAATAATTTAGCCCATGCTCCTAGATGACAACTTACACAAGGAATGGGTTAAATGACTTAGTTGGTGAAAAGAGGAATGGTCCATGTACTTGAAAAATAAAACAAGCAACCATTAATTAAATAAATGAAAAATAAACTAAAATAACAAAAATAAAAACACAACATCATTTTCTCTCTCCTCTCCTAGCATGGTCGGCTGATGCACTCTTTCTTGTCCCACAATTTGTGTCACAAACTCACTTTTTAATAATTAATAAGTTTAATTAAGTATTTTTCAAGTGGGTCAATCATTGAGCTTTAATTTAAAATACCAATTGGGCTTCTATTAAATTGTTTGGGCTACTAAATTGTCAAATTTTATTATTCTACACTTGGGCTACTAATTGACCCATGTTGGGCTAATTTAATAATTTACACATTAATTATTCAATCCATGATTAAATAAATAATTAGATTGAATAAATAATTAAATATTCTAACCCATAAGTATTAAATTACTAAATGGACTAATAAATATTATTATTAATATTTCACATTATTTACATTAATTAATAATCATATTAATTAATTTATTATATTTAATTCACTCATTATATTCAATTTAATTGAATATTTAATTAATAGGAAACTTATCGATTATTTTGATATTAAAACTTTAGGGTTTGTTCACTAATTTAATAACATATTAGTGACCCCCTTTAATTAATTTTAGTAATTAATTATATAATTATTTAATCACATAATTAATTAATCACATAAAAAGATTTAAATAATCTCGTAAAACTAACTCGTTGGAAATTAAATTAATAATTTAATTAATAATGACGTGGAAATTCTAGGACATTACAAAATCGCATCACCATAACATTTTTTCCTCTATATTTTTTCTTGAAATTGAACAAAAAATTCTCATACCATGAGTCAGAGCCTACTACAATAGTTGTTCTCGATATAGCCTGCAAAAACAATAGAGAGATGACACGTAATTGCCCATGCCTGAAGGCACAACGTAGATTAAAATTTCTAAAATACTCTATTACCTAAAGACTCTTTGCGACCTAAAATAACTTACAAATCAATTAGAATAAATCTGAACCGTCCCTATGATTTTTCATCCAAATTAATTTGCATGTGAAAACATAATGATCGCAATACCCGAAAAACAAGAAAATGGCGTCAATACTAAAAGGGTAACCTATGTTGTTTACGTGCAATTTTTTTTATTTTATTATTATTATTATTATTAGTATTAGTATTAGTATTAGTATTCTTATTATTATAATTATTATTATTATTCTTATTAGTATTATAATAATAATAATAATTATTACTACTACTATTATTATTACTATTATTATTATTATTATTATTATTATTATTATTATTATTACTACTACTACTACTATTACTACTACTACTACTACTACTACGATTATTATAATTGTTATTGTTATAATAACAATTATAACAATAATAATACTACTAAAGACTCTTCGCGACCTAAAATAACTTACAAATCAATTAGAATAAATCTGAACCGTCCCTATGATTTTTCGTCCAAATTAATTTGCATGTGAAAACATAATGATCGCAATACCCGAAAAACAGAAAAATGACGTCAATACTAAAAGGGTGACCTATATTGTTTACGTGCAATTTTATTATTATTATTATTATTATTATTATTATTATTAGTATTCTTATTATTATAATTATAATTATTATTCTTATTAGTATAATAATAATAATAATAATTATTATTATTATTACTACTATTATTACTACTATTACTATTACTATTATTATTATTATTATTATTATTATTATTATTATTATTATTATTATTATTATTATTATTATTATTATTATTATTACTACTACTACTACTACTACTACTACTACTACTACTACTACGATTATTATAATTGTTATTGTTATTATTATTACTATTATTATAATTATTATTGTTATTATTATTATTATTATTATTATTATTATTATTATTATTATTATTATTATTATTATCATCATCATCATTATTATAATCATTATTATTGCTATTATTATTATTATTATTACTATATTGTTATTATTATTATTATTATTGTTATTATTATTATTATTACTATTATTATTATTATTATTATTATTATTATTATTATTATTATTATTATTATTACTATTACTATTACTATTACTATTACTATTACTATTACTATTACTATTATTAGTATTAGTATTACTACTACTACTACTACTACTACTATTACTACTATCATTATTATTATTATTATTATTATAATGATTATTACTATTATTATATTATTATTATTATAGTGTAATGGTAAATTTGATTTGGACGAAAAATGTGAGTAGATAGATTTTTTAAAAAAAGATGTTGAATTGTGGGGAAAATGAGAGATAGATTAGTGACCATTAGATATTGAAATCCCAAATAATTTTAGACTGTTGGATGTTGAAGCCTAAATTGATTTGAGGCCGTTGAATATTGAAATAGTGGGATTTAAACCGCTCTGTATTATTATATAGATATTTTTTAAACAATAAATAATTAGACAACATAGTTTAAAAGGAAGATAAAATTATAGATCTCCTTTTGAATCCCAACATTCATTGGCTCTTAAACAGCCCAAATTTGAATTTGCCTACAAGAGGCTACACATGGTCACATATCTGAAAAAGCCGGCGACTTAAATTTATATTTAATTTCGAATTTTATTTGTGAAATTTAAGAATATTAATAATATTTTTTGTTCTAGGTGTGACTCTCACAAAAGTTTTAGTAAACAAAATTCTTTTTGTAGAATAGAAGGAACACCGCTCCTTGAAAATGGAAATAGATACATTTCTTATTAAGTAATATTGTTCATGAGTTCACCCCTGTGGGGGTGAAATCAAAGTTTTTAGATTCGGACCAATTATTGAATCGAAAAGGATATCGAATGGACGGATCACTGGTTTGACTAGTAACACGTATATAGTTCTCTATTTCCAATAATTGATAAGATCTTCATTACTTCATTTTTCTTTTCCATATTTGGAGTACTTACCTATTTATTTATAAGCATTACAACATGCCGTAAAGCCAATGTAATTAGGCCAAAGACCAAAACAATTCGGCAACAAACCACATGCCCGAGTGAGAACATCATCCCGTGAAAAAGTCTAATACTATGGGTGTTTGATAAAAACTGAATGAAATAATTCTGAATGCTTAAGTAATCTGAATGAACTGAATGAATTAGATTTTTGAATACTGAATGGAAAAAATTATTTGATAAGTGACGTGTTTAAAACATATGAATAACATATTTTTACTATTTTACCAGTTGAAAAAATTCAAAGTTGTTGTAAATTTATTTAATATTACTTAATATAATATTTATTTATTTTTTAATTTATTTTTACTCTATTTAGCCGGGACTTAATCATTCAGCCAAAAAAATTAGATTTAGTCATTTAGCCCAACAATCTGACCGATTCAGTCATTCAGTTCTAAACAAACGCACTGAATGACTGACTGATTCAACTATTCAACCTCATTCAAATGCTATCAAACAGCCCTTGTGTTTGGTTCCATTCCTTGGCATGTATGTAATTGAATGACTTAAGGAATGGAATGGGAATGAAATGAGAATGGAATGGTCGTTCTTATTTTTATGTTTGGTTTGTTCATTCATTCTGTCAGGAATGGAATTACATGAATAAAATGTGAAATGATCTTTTTCGTTTTTTATATATTACAAACTTATAAAATGAATGAAAGAAATAAATTAAATAGAACTAAAAGAACATCTTCACTAAATTTTATTTTATTTTTACATTTTTATACTAAGATCATTATATCATGAAAAACGATTGTATCTCCGAAGATTATACTAAGATCATTATACCATGAAAAAAGATTGTATCTCCACTTAGCAGCATTTTCATTGACCTGCATAATAAATTTGGAAACAAGTTTTATCCCCTCACAAAGAAGCGGAAATCCCTATGAGAAAAGGAATCAAGCTTACAATTACATAATCTGAAAGAGTGAGGAAGAACAACTCTCAAAAGAAGGGCACACCAGGACTCCTAAAAAAATATTGAACAAACTCAAAAAGCACCATGCAGAATGCACAAAACAAATAAAATTGACCCTCTAACAAAATAATAAAATTAAGAAGATATGTATTCCTTAGAATAATAAAGCCTAATTCAAAACATCTTGGAGATACTTTCCACTTTGAAGTTATGAATCAGCTTAAACAATGAGACCAAGTTTACAAAAAAGGTGAAGTAGCCATTATGCTTATAATCTATATGATGCATTCAACATTTAATACAAGACAGGGATTGAAAAACTACCAGCGAATGTACATTAACTAAAACTCTACTATCCCGTTTAAATATAGTTGTCCAAAGTTAAACAATATATTATACACGCGACTATTATAGAAGCAGAATAATAGTATTACGTGTTTAAACTAAATTGAAAGATAAACTAAATACACAGACACCGAGTAGGATTAGTTAAGGGCAATGTGAGCTAAGTAAGTAGGAACTATCAATCCAAATGTAGGTACAACTAATGATGCACTAACACAGAAAAAGAGATTTGAGCTGAGATTTCAAAGAGGACATTAATTGAATAAAAATTATGAATAGACTGTTCAGATGAAAAAATAAAGTTTACTGAGTTATGTGGCCAAAAGAACACATGCACAATATCTTCAAATTTTAATATATGATACCAGGGTATTTTGTAAATTATTGAGTTACCTTGAGAAATGCATCCCAGACATGGCTAAGGGCAGTGACAAGTCTTATCCTTCTAACCAAAACTTGAAGTAGGTCCAAAGCGCATGTCATAAACACTAGTGAAGTCCTTCTTAAGAGTCTTAATTCGAGACTCCATATGAGGCCTTGCCTTAAGATCCGATCCTAAAAGCTTAGTAAGCAATGCATCTTCAAAAACAGCCAAGTAACCAGGCCTAAATCAATTGTCCGCCTTGTGGGTTCTAGCATTCACCAACTCAAGTAAAGCTTCAATTAACTTTTCGTCTTCTATTTTACTCCACTTTCTCTTATTCTTTCCAGCACCTATCTCTGAATATTGAGTATTTGGCTCCAAAACTAATGAATAAGAAAAATGGAAATGAGCATTATGCACAAATTATAAAGAAAAACAGAATTGTCGGTCTATAGTTTAATTGCCATTGTTGAAGGTAGATAGAGAAAAATATAATCAAATCTTTGATTGATAGACATAGAAAGAAGACGAGGACAAATATTTCATTATTTTAGGCTAAGATATTCTCCTGAACTTGAAAGGTATGCCACTTTATACTTCTCCATTTCCTTCACTAAAATGGGCTTTGGGTATTGTTCAATGTTCCCTTTGGCACTAGCCAATTTGACTCCGTTTTTCTCTCTAAAAGCATGTATATTTGTGATGGAATGTAATTTATTGTGAAATTCTATTTGATCCATTTTGCTATATGCGGATTGGCCAATTTACATAAAAAAAAACGTTTAGAATTCTCATTATCACTGTTTGTGTAATACCATAGCTCATTTTGCTTAATATGCTCTTGTTATTGTAGTTTTCATTTTTCACATATTTACACAAGACCTGGACAAAAATTCAGTTGGACATTTTTAATCTAAAATAAAAAAGGAGTATACATATATATATAGGAGAGTGAATTATAACGTGTATTTGTTATGAATCCTTATAGGACATACATCATTTATACTATTCAAAATAAAAGTAAACAATCAGAATTAGAAACTGAAAGCGGACTGTTAGTTCCCAGAGGCACACAAGTGATCTAAAAGGGGGGGTTGAATAGATCTCTTAAAAACTTTTTACTTAACTTCAAAAGTTTATTACCAATTAATTCATTTAATCATGATTTGTTTGCACAACGGAATATTAGCTTGAAAATTCCCATTAAAGATTTGTAAAGCTTCTTCGTTGAGTTAAGACTGTATTGAAGATAGCCACTTGTCAAGTAAACCAATTTTAGCAGTTCTATATATATATATATATATATATATATATATGACAGAATGTAAATGACACCAGAGAGTTTTAAGTGGTTCGGAGATTGAATAACTCCTACTCCACTCTTCTACTACAACGAGTAGGAAATCCACTAAGAATGGTTTATACAGAACCCTTCAAGCACATCAGGCTTGAAAACTCTGGTTCACTAAGAATCCTTCAAACCCAGCAGGCTTAGCTAGTTTAGTCACTAAGACAAGGACATAACTACCCTCTTCAAGTCCAGCAGACTTGGCTCCTTTAGTCACTAAGACAAGGACATAATTGTCATCTTCAAGTCTAACAGACTTGGCTCCTTACTTGTTGATAGATGTTGGAGTTGCTACTGAGTTGTACTTTAAGTTCCATTGTCTTTAAATACTCAATAGCAGGATGTGATCATTCTTGAAATGATATTGAGTTCGGCAATGATGCTTGGCTTCTTTATTTGCTCAATATCTTCTTGTGATCACCCATTGTGCTGCTAGGCTTTTGTACTTCAGCTCCTTTGATACTCGATAACTTCTCGAGACGAACTCCTGAGATGACTGTGAAGCTTCTTCCTTTCGGTACTCAGTTATTCCTTCTTATCATAGACCGTTTATAGCTTCTCGAGATGGGTTTCTGAGATGACTGTAATGCTTCTTCCTTTTGGTACTCAGTTGCTTCCATGCCTGTATCAAGTTGGCGTTTAAGCTTCTCTCTACCACGTGTCTAGCAGCTCTGAACACTTCTCTTATAATAGAGTTATTTTTCTCTCTGTCTCTCTCAATTCAGTAGTAGTGTTCTGGTGGATCGTGGAGTTCTTCAGCATATTTATTTTCTATTTCACTCTACGATCTGTTGTTGTCCGCCATCCTCTCTTTTATTGTCAACAACTACTTTCCTGTAAATTATTAAAGCCTTTATATCTTTGTGCATATTTTACCGTTGAAAGAAATCCCGTTGATTTCATTTGGCTTTGTGCAGATCCTTAATATCTTCGTTGTTGACTTTCTTGCTGCTTGTGTTAGTTCTTTTACCTTTTTCTGACATGTTCTGATTTATCAAACTGTAGCTTAGCTTTCTTTGAATTTATAGCCGTTGCACTCTCAGAGTTGTTCAGCAAAGATTATTATATTCTTTGCTAATTAATCTTCTGATCCATCAATAAATACCTTCCTTGACTTTTAGAACCTGATGTTCTGATGCTTTCAGAGATGTCCCATTAGTCCGACTTTATTCACCATTTTCCTGAGCAGTGGGTCCTGACTTATAGTCGTTTAGGCACAAAGTCTTCTGTGACTCTGACATGCATCTGTATCACAAAAGCACTTAATCTTTCTTGAATTTGGGCGAGGAGTATTCTCTTTTCTCTCGCATTATATTGTCGTTCTGTTAGTTTACTGGTTCTGAACTGCTCAGTGAATTCGTCGAGTGATAGGCTATTCATTCTGAGTCTGCGAATTCAGCTCCATGAATGTTACTTGAGGTAGTTTAAGTAAAACGTTGAGTTGGAGCGATCTTTTCTCTTACTTTGCGATCTTGCTATTCTGTTCAGATCGCAGAGTTTGTCTGCAGTGCTTTGCTTTATGATTTCGTGCTTCGAGCTTGTCCTTTTGTGCAAGTCGTGAAATTGTTGACAGCAGTGCTTTTCAGTGGAATCGTTGAGTTGTTTTCTTCGTTGGCACATCCTTTATTTCTACTCAACGATTATTCCATGTGTAGAACAATTTTCTGCATTGTCTTGTCATCCTGTTTCACTCTATGATTTCTTCTAACTGTGCAAATCGTATAGTTCTCGTATGTGCTTGTTCTTCAAGTTTACTTTACGATCTTGAAAGATTGTGTATATCGTAGAGTACATTTCTTCTCTGGTTATGCGTTAACTGCTGGCTTGCTTAGCTGTCTGTTCGACGATCGTAGAGTTCTGCTCTATGATTTGTGCTTGATCAGTTCTTTAATTTAGCTTGTATATTCTGTAGACCTCTTGCGCATCTGTCTCTCTTTGATGATCGTAGAGTTATCCTGGTAAGGAGTCGTATATTTCACTCTACGAATCATACTGAATCGTTGAGTCTTCTTTGCTTGGAATCGTAGAGTCCTTTCTACGATCATATAGACTGATCAGATCTAACATAAGATCAACCTAACAGATTTGATCTCTTCTAACTAAGTCCTTTCGTACATTATTACATCATTATATATATTGAAAGGACTTTACAGACTCTGTCTTACACAAATACAACAATGATTCATTCTTATGCTACTCTGCTTATATCATGCATCTTTTATGCAGAGTGACTTCTACAGAAAGATCAACCTAACATTTATGATCTTTAAAATCTAAGTCCTTTGTACACATATATCTTTTAAAAAGGACTTTACAACATTTGAACCAGATAACTTTCATTCTCTTTTATAAGCATCAAATAGTTTTCAACAAGATTATACTTGTGTTATACAAGTGTGTAAATCACAGTATTTGAAATAGGTAATATATATCATACACACATGATCATGTAGGCACATAATTCGATTAACATATAATCACTTTGTCAATTAACCACATAAGCACTTTTAGAACATCTATGCACATAATCAAGTAAGCACATAAGTACATTAACACATAAGCACTTTGACAGATACACATTGACAATCAACCATGTAAGCACATTTACCACAATCATTTTTGCACAACAATCATCATCATCAAATCAAACAACCTTCAATAATCTCCCCCTATTTGATGATGACAAAACTAATAGACTTATTGATATGACATTCATATAATGAATCTATTTGATAGGTAAATTATGTCTTACGATACAGTGAAATACTGTATGGCTAGTGCAAAGGAATGATTTCATTAAATGAGCATTTTTACAAAGAGGTTATACATACTTATAGCTGCTCTCCATGTTTCACTGTTCTCTCACTCAGTTTGCTGGTTGTTTGCTGTCTCCCCCTTAGTTGGCTGATTCTCCTTCTTCATAGTTGTTGTTCCCCCTTAGTTCCTTGATATTGCTCCCTTGCTCCCCCTTAGTTCCTTATATTCTCTCCCCTTTTTTGACATCATCAATTTAGATATTGTATGGAGCTGACTGTGCCAATACTGGTTTAGAAAGATATCTTGAAGTCTAACACAGAGTTTTGAGACTCTATGAGACTAAGAATAAGTACATTTTCATGGTCCATAGAATGTTGGGACTCTATGACTGAAAAATTGGTATTTTGAAAAATGTTTGCAAAGTTTTGGGGCTCTACGAACAGGGAGGTGGTGCAGGGTGACTAAGAGTTTAGTAAGTCACAAAAGAGGACTTTCTGATTTCAGCATTTTGATTCCCCACAAACTGGCTGGATGATTGAGAGCTGGTCAGATTCCAGATGGATATTTCCTAGCAACTTTGGTAGTGAGGATAGAAGGACTCACTGCTTATCAGTGTGGTTGCAATTGTCATTGCCTTTAAGAAATGTTGAGCGACTAACGAAAGATTTGGAAATGTTGAGTAGCTCCAACTGATAGATCTTTGATCATTCATGACTATAGCCCTTAGAAGTGGTGGTATGGGAATGAAACTGAATAGATGATCATGATCCCATGAAATAGAACATTTTTCCATCTGGCTTGCATGCTTCTTTCTTTCTCTACGTCTCCTTTTGATCTGCTTCAGTCGATATGCTTCATATTGCTGCTTTTCCAGTTTCCTAAGTAGTCTTACTTTCTTCAGCTTCTTTTCAACTTTCATCCTTATTTGTCTCTCCTTATGACTTGTACTTGAACTCCTGCCTGTTTTCTTCATAAACCCACTTAATCCTCTTCTTCTATTTGACCTTCTTGACCTATCTTTTAATCCTTCTAATTCATAGGTGTTGGTCTCTTCTTGAAGGTGTTTATCTTCTTTCATCAGAGTTTCTTGACAGTCTCCTTTCTCATCTGATTTAGCCTTTCCAGCTTCAGAATTTTTCGAGAATTGTTCCCCTGGTACAATAACATCTTCAGCAACATCATCATCTTCGTTGAACTCGAGTGCTGAGTCTTTTACAACTAGTTCAGCTTCCTGATTAGAACCCAATCTGACTTCTTTTTCAGACAGGCTATTTTTATGACATTCTGATTTCTTCTCTGAAGAGTCTATAGAAGTTTCTTCTTTTGAACTATCAGATGTGCTTTCTACATAATCTGAATTTGATTCATCATCATCAATTTCTATAACCTGAAGTGGTCCTGTAATGATTGAACTTCTCCACTGTTCTCTAATTCTCCAACTTCTCCTTGGAACAGTGTGAGTAACTTTCTTTTCTGTCTTCTTCTTCTTCTCAATTTCAGACCCTTTGAGATTGATCTTCTCCTTCTTAGCTTTCCCTGTACTGACATCTTTATCTTCTGCAGTCTTTCCTGCTTCATTGAATTTTCTTTTCTTCTTTGATTCCTGACTATCATAGATCACAAGAGTTTTGTTTCTTGACTGCTTATTAGCCTCCTGTAATTTTTCCTCAAATATTTCTTCCATTTCTCTTTTTCCTTTTCCTTTAGATTTCTCTTCCATCTGCCTGCTGATGCTTCTCGATTCTTGTGCCTTCTTACCCTTATTGGCATGAGGGTTCTTTTTCCAATCTTCAAACAATCTTGGAGTAATTCTTTTGTTGCAGTTTAGAATTTCTCCTTCATCTTCCCCAATTGCATTTGCCAGCAATTTCTTCAAAATGATACTTATGAATCTCCCATAGAGCATCTTGGGAGTGGGCTTTCCTGCTTCAACTCTTGTCTTTGCATCCTCTATCCATCTCTTTATCCATCCTAAGAGAACTGCTCCGAAGTTGATTTTCTTTCTTTGAGCAATAGCAGTCATAAGCCTTAATTGGTCTTCACTGATAGTATCATATGCAGTGTCTTTGCACAGGATGCTCTTCCCAACAATGTCAGCCAGAAACTCGTACTGCTGAGGGAAATCTTTCTTCTTGATTCCTCTTAGAGGAGACTTTTTCTCATAGCCCATCAGCTCCAGTCCAAGCTCAATATTAATTTTGTCAAGAGAAGTAATTCCTCCGATTGGAATACCTAGACTGAGATTGATTTCAAAAACTCCTATTTGCCATGAGATTTCCTTAACCTTAGTGATGAGGGTATTTCCTCAATAATCAGCGTTTGAATAAAATTCTTTCACAAGTGTAGAGAAACTCCTGGTGCTGGTTTCCAAACACATGGTGAATCCAACATTCTTGACCAGATGAAGAATATCTTTGAATTTCTGCTCTGCATCTCCAAATTTTTCAAAACAAACAAGATTTCCAGGAATAACTTGAAGAGATGCCATGAGATTAAAACTGATTTGAGAATAGCACAGGGAGAGAGATTTCGATTTCTGAAGAATTTTCGATTTCTAGGGTTTTGATGAGTTTTGGGAGAATGGGTATTGACAACTAATGAGAAATGACCACCGTAAGTTTTGAAAATTGACTTATGCTAGTTCCCTCTTATTTTTGCAGATGACACGTGCCAGATACTCATTTGTAGAACGTGGGATTAACTTTTGCATTTTTCATAACTGACGCACATCAAGTATTCTAACCCACTTGAGTTTAGAGGGCGTGAGGTTCACCTTCCCTATTAGAGTAAACTTGAACAGTTCGTAGAGTTGACTGCTCGTCACTCAATCATCATCCTTTCAATAGATGACCTTGATTACTGATGTCATGAATTGTAGGCTGGTAAATAGCTATGAAGGAGTTTATGGGCAAGACATTTGTATGAAGTGCAAATGTAGACTCAATATGCTCTACGATCAGGAAGTGACTCTACGATTTGGGATGATAAAGCTAGCTTGGTTATTAGTCGTAGAATTTAGAGATTATGACAGGAGAGATAAGTGCATTTGGTTCATCAATCACATTATTTTGGGACTTTGTGACTGGAATGAGAAAGGTAGTTCATTGAAGAATAAAATTTACCTTCAGCTTGCCTTCTGAAGATACAGAGTTGACTGTATCGATCATTCATCAATAATTTTCCTCAAATTTTGTCTTCTGATGAGTTTTGTACTTCTGAGCTTGTTTTCTTACTCTACGACTTGGCTTTGCTACTTTACGATCTTGCCTAAAGTGCAATCGTAGAGTTAAGATTTGATATGCTCTACGATTTCTGTTAAGACTAGAAGCTTTAGATGAACTCAGAGATCTTTGTTCAGCTTGTTTGTCAGCTCAAGGACAGCTTTCTGGATGGACTTTGTAAGGATCGTCGTCATGACTCTGACTGCTCATGTAGAGGTTGCCCTTTGACTCTGCTTGGTTCGTAGACTGGATTTTGAGAGTCGTAGAGTGACTGACTGCGTTGAATCTACGATCTCGAGAATTAGCTTTTTGATGAGGAGACAACTCTACGATCTTCCGAAAAGACACTTCAATTTGCCAAGCCTTATTCTGCGATCGCCTGACAGACTCTACGATCCTCCTTTGAGAGATGAACTTTCTTCTGACTTGAAAGATCTTTTATCTTACCACGATATTAGTGACAACAGATCCGACCTGATTCACTAAATCAATAGGTGAGGTCAAATATTAATAGATACCTTCCTTTATAACCAGCTTCTTTCTCTTATAGAGAATTCCAAGAATCAAGTTTTCATCTTGCATCAGTATTCAGACTTCATTCAGTCTTTCATAGATTGACTTCCTTGAGGTATCCAGCAAAATTTGTTGAGTAAGGAACTCTACGATATTCATCGTTGAGTCTCAGTACAATTTTCTCTTGAGACTACTGATAGAGCTAAATTATACGATATTTTTATTCCCTAATACTTAGTTTTTATATTTATTGTGTGCTTAAATGTTTAATTATTTAGCTTATTTTAGTTTTAATAGGTTTTATAGGATTTTAGTTAATTTATGTTAATTTAAGTAATTTTATAGTATTTTTATATTTCCTTTTATTTATGTGTTTTTATTTATTTTTAGTATTTTAGGAGTTTTATTCATTATTATGTGTTTTTAGGATTTTTAGTATTTTTATATTATTTTTATTTATTTTTATATTTTATTTTGTAGGAAAAATAAGCTTGGAGGAAAATTTGTAAATCTTGCAAAAGTCTGATGGCAAAACTGTAATTAACCGACACTGATGGCATTATGGTAATTAAGGAAGAAAAGACGCGGAGGGGTATTATTGTAAATTCGCTAAAGTTTAGTCGCGCAATGCGCGCAAGAGGGTGAATCAGCAGAACAAGAAACGACGCCGTTTGGTCATTGAATAGAAACAGACCGCGCAATGCGCGGAGTGCGCGGAAACGGTTGAAGCGCGGGAGTAGAAACGACGTCGTTTAAAGCAGCAGATTAAAGCTTTCCGCGCAATGCGCGATAGGGCGTGCTGACGTAAGTGGACGCGGACCGCGTTGACCGGTCAACTGGCGCGTGTAAGGGGTTGTTTGGCAAGCGCATTAATGCTGGAAAACGAGCTTTTTCGGGATTTTTGCTACTTTTTGATTTCAAATTGGATTTTAATTCTAACTAGGGTTAGGATAATAATTATTTTTCTTTTTCTTTTATTTTTAATTGTAAATCCTATTAGGGTTTGGCCAAGTTAGAGACCTATAAATAGAGGGTCAACCTCTCATTATTGATAAGAAGTTTTTGGGAGATCCTTCTCCTAATTTCTTGGAGAGAGTTTTTCAACTAGTGAGTATTATTTTTATTATGTTTGGTTAATTTTATTTTTTTTCAGTTCCAAAGGGATGTTGAACCTTATTTTTAATTAATGTTTTAATTGAGTTTTATTATATATTCCTTCATGTATGAGATTTATTCTTGATGATCTGTTTTAATTAATTAGATGATATTTATTTGATTAATTTGATTTGGCCAGTTGAATTAATTAAGTTTTTGTCATATGCTAGATTAAGATTTGATATTAAGCAAACGATATTTTATCTTATCATAAGTAGCAATTAATAATATTCGATTGTGGACAAACTTTTGAATATTATTATGGTTATCAAGATGACAAGTTAAATGATCCGCGATGTTGAGATTGTTGCTTGGAATAATCTAATTCTCTAATTTTTAATGCAATTGTTATATTAAATCTAGACTGATAGTTCTAGGTTGTATGATAGTTAGGGTCTTTTGTGAGCGATTGCTGCATTAGATTTATAATTTAAGGAGGATTCCGGGTAGCTTGGCGATTGTCGGTTATCTAGGATTATTAATTTCAATTGAAGGAAAAGATAATAATAACTTGATTAATTTGTTAATTAAAAGAAGGGGATACTGAACTAAGGAACTGAAGTTTGTTTTAATTGATTTTTCTCATTTTTATTATTTATTATTTAGTTTTATTTGTTTGAATTTTAATTAGTTAATTAATAATTCCAAACCCCCCATTTAATTAGTTATTTTTGAAAACATTAGAATTTATTAAAACAATTCGCTCTCTGTGGGTTCGACTCTTACTTTCACTACTACATTAATATTTTTCAAAGTAAGGTTTTATTTTTGGTTGCTTGCGACAGCATCCCAACTACAACATTGTTTCCTTCTTGTTGTTCTCCTTAGGTCATCTCTATCCAGAATGATTTGTGAGGATGTACACTATCAAAAGATTTCCTGTATAACATTTTAGATCTGACTTTTTCATAAAATGTCAAGCAGATATTTCTTCAACTATTTCAAGCTTAGAGTTTCTTCTGATGCATTGATGTTGGAGAGCCTACTGCCAATGGCTATGAGCGTGAATTTTTCTTGAGATAAACTTTTTCTCTTCTCACAGATTGAAGGGTGATTTCTTAAACTTAGAGTAAGTCATTCATGATTACTCCTTATTGTCTTGATCTTCTCACCCTTCTCATTCATAGATGGTTTTGAAGAAATTTGACATTGAGAGCATTTGTTTATTAAATCTAAGCACGTACACAGGGTGTGCCTTGTATGAACTTCTTTATTGAATAAGCTACTTTGTACATGAATGAGTTTCTTCAACTCTTTTTGAACTTTAATGATCTGCAGAATGAATCTTAGATCCGGTGATCGTAGAAATACATATATATATATATATATGTCCACTCATCTGTGCTGAGATGATTTTCAGGTCTCGAGCCCGATATATGTGATTTAAGAAAATGACTTTGATATTCATCACCAAGGACATTGCAGTGAGGTACACATCTATAATTTTCAATAAGATCGATCTCCCAATTTCAGAGAAGTAGTTTCAGAAGACCATTGAAGACTTTTGAATTAGATTCCTTTAAAATCAATCAAGCTAGAGATCATTCACTTGAAGAAAGAGAAAATACTGCTCGTGGATTTCATCATGGATTACCATATGCTGTAGCTTGACAGAACTTCCTAATACTGTTCTTAAATAAGTGAAGCACTTCCTTTGCCACTCATCTTCAGATAATATCCTTTGAATTTAAGTCCTTAAGCTTATCGTAAAGCTTAATGCTGAGCCCATCGAGTGAATACTTGGATTCGAGACTGATTCCAGCTGCTGGCATTTGGTATATAGAAAATCATTTTACACTTTAAAGCATAGATTTCTGTTGGACTTGCTTCTGCTATAAACTTTCGAACCGGTGAGAAGTAATTTTGTTAGTGTTTGGCATAGTGATGCTTCCTTTGAGAAGAATAGAATCCGGTGTCCTTTGACATCAAGATTTGAACTTCCTAGTTTATTTGAGGGCAGAAATACAAGTTATTGCATCCTTCGAGTGAATCAATTAATAATTCTTATCAACAGAACATCCTTTTGATTTCTTCATCTTGCTGCATCAGTTTAATTTTGAAAGTTCACTCGATAGCTTCCTTGCTGAGATCATCTGAATTTGTCTTAGAAAGGATTAATGACAATGAGTTATACAGCATCAGACAGAGTATCAACAATCAACATTCATATTTGTACCTAAATGAAAAGACACATTAATATGTAAGCTTGTTTATAAATAATGGTTCACTTCAATTCTTAAACTCACAAACAGAGTTTTACTAGTGCCATACGATCTACTCAAAACGTGAGCTTTTTATGTTTGTGAGAACCTGCTCTGATACCAATTGTTAGTTCCCAGAGGCACACAAGTGATCTAGCAGGGGGGTTGAATAGATCTCTTAAAAACTTTTTACTTAACTTCAAAAGTTTATTACCAATTAATTCATTTAATCAAAATTTGTTTGCACAGCGAAATATTAGTTTGAAAACTCCCCTTAAAGATTTGTAAAGCTTCTCCGTTGAGTTAAGACTGTATTGAAGATAGCCACTTGTCAAGTAAACCAATTTTAGCAGTTATCTATATATATATATGACAGAATGTAAATGACACCAGAGAGTTTTAAGTGGTTTGGAGATTGAATAACTCCTACTCCACTCTTCTACTACAACGAGTAGGAAATCCACTAAGAATGGTTCATACAAAACCCTTCAAGCACATCAGGCCTGAAAACTCTGCTTCACTAAGAACCCTTCAAACCCAGCAGGCTTAGCTAGTTTAGTCACTAAGACAAGGGCATAACTGCCATTTTCAAGTCCAGCAAACTTGGCTCCTTTAGTCACTAAGACAAGGACATAACTGCCATCTTCAAGTCCATCAGACTTGGTTCCTTTCTTGTTGATAGATGTTGGAGTTGCTACTGAGTTGTACTTTAAGTTCCATTGTCTTTAAATACTCAGTAGCAGGATGTGATCATTCTTGAAATGATATTGAGTTCGACAATGATGTTTGGCTTCTTTATTTGCTCAATATCTTCTTGTGATCACCCATTGTGCTGCTAGGCTTTTGTACTTCAGCTCCTTTGGTACTTGATAACTTCTTGAGACGAACTCCTAAGATGACTGTGAAGCTCCTTCCTTTCGGTACTCAGTTGTTCCTTCTTATCATAGACCGTTTATAGCTTCTCGAGATGGGTTTCTAAGATGACTGTAATGCTCCTTCCTTTTGGTACTCAGTTGCTTCCATGTCTGTATCAAGTTGGTGTTTAAGCTTCTCTCTACCACGTGCCTAGCAGCTCTGAACACTTCTCTTGTAATATAGTTATTTTTCTCTATGTCTCTCTCAATTCAGTATTAGTGTTCTAGTGGATCGTGGAGTTCTTCAGCATATTTATTTTCTATTTCACTCTACGATCTGTTGTTGTCCGTCATCCTCTCTTCTATTGTCAACAACTTCTTTCTTGTGAATTATTAAAGCCTTTATATCTTTGTGCATATTTTACCGTTGAAAGAAATCTCGTTGATTTCATTTGGCTTTGTGCAGATCCTTAATATCTTCGTTGTTGACTTTCTTGCTGCTTGTGTTAGTTCTTTTACCTTTTTCTGACATGTTCTGATATATCAAACTGTAGCTTAGCTTTCTCTGAATTTATAGTCGTTGCACTCCCAGAGTTGTTCAGCAAAGATTATTATATTCTTTGCTAATTAATCTTCTGATCCATCAATAAATACCTTCCTTGACTTTTAGAACCTGATGTTCTGATGCTTTCAGAGATGTCCCATTAGTCCGACTTTATTCACCATTTTCCTGAGCAGTGGGTCCTGACTTATAGTCATTTAGGCACAAAGTCTTCTGTAACTCTGACATGCATTTGTATCACAAAAGCACTTAATCTTTCTTGAATTTGGGCGAGGAGTATTCTCTTTTCTCTCGCACTATATTGTCGTTCTGTTAGTTTACTGGTTCTGAACTGCTCAGTGAATTCGTCGAGTGATAGGCTATTCATTCTGATTCTGCGAATTCAGCTCCATGAATGTTACTTGAGGTAGTTTAAGTAAAACGTTGAGTTGGAGTGATCTTTTCTCTTACTTTGCGATCTTGCTATTCTGTTCAGATCGCAGAGTTTGTCTGCAGTGCTTTGCTTTATGATTTCGTGCTACGAGCTTGTCCTTTTGTGCAAGTCGTGAAATTGTTGACAGCAGTGCTTTTCAGTGGAATCGTTGAGTTGTTTTCTTCGTTGGCACATCCTTTATTTCTACTCAACGATTATTCCATGTGTAGAACAATTTTCTGCATTGTCTTGTCATCCTGTTTCACTCTATGATTTCTTCTAACTGTGCAAATCGTATAGTTCTCGTATGTGCTTGTTCTTCAAGTTTACTCTACGATCTTGAAAGATTGTGTATATCGTAGAGTACATTTCTTCTCTGGTTATGCGTTAACTGTTGGCTTGCTTAGCTGTCTGTTCGACGATCGTAGAGTTCTGCTCTACGATTTGTGCTTGATCAGTTCTTTAATTTAGCTTGTATATTCTGTAGACCTCTTGCGCATCTGTCTCTCTTTGATGATCGTAGAGTTATCCTGGTAAGGAGTCGTATATTTCACTCTACGAATCATACTGAATCGTTGAGTCTTCTTTGCTTGGAATCGTAGAGTCCTTTCTACGATCATATAGACTGATCAGATCTAACATAAGATCAACCTAACAGATTTGATCTCTTCTAACTAAGTCCTTTCGTACATTATTACATCATTATATATATTGAAAGGACTTTACAGACTTTGTCATACACAAATACAATAATGATTCATTCTTATGCTACTCTGCTTATATCATGCATCTTTTATGCAGAGTGACTCCTACAGAAAGATCAACCTAACATTTATGATCTTTAAAATCTAAGTCCTTTGTACACATATATCTTTTAAAAAGGACTTTACAACATTTGAACCAGATAACTTTCATTCTCTTTTATAAGCATCAGATAGTTTTCAACAAGATAATACTTGTGTTATACAAGTGTGTAAATCACAGTATTTGAAATAGGTAATATATATCATACACACATGATCATGTAGGCACATAATTTGATTAACATATAATCACTTTGTCAATTAACCACATAAGCACTTTTAGAACATCTATGCACATAATCAAGTAAGCACATAAGCACATTAACACATAAGCATTTTGACATATACACATTGACAATCAACCATGTAAGCACATTTACCACAATCATTTTGCACAACAGTCATCATCATCAAATCAAACAACCTTCAACACGGACATCCATTATCAGTTTCTAATTATAGATTGTGTATGCCTATAAGGATTCATAACTACTTGTTATGGATCGACCCCCATATATTAAATATATTGATAGTTTTCTTTGTGTCAAATCATCAAACACATAGAGAACACTTTAGCAAATCAAACAAAAATCCAAACAATTAATGAAATTAAACATGAAATTGAGAAACAAACACGTATATAACTGAGAAATCTAGATTTGTTGATAATGTTATGTGTATAAATTGGATACTAAATAAAATCTCATCAAGTGGATGCATATTGAGATGTATGGATGTGTCTATATAAGAATAAATTGGTCAAGATTAAATCTTCTATTGGTGGAAGAAAGGTAGAGAACAATGTTCTCAGACTCGGACCGGTGATCGAACCGAAAAAGTTACCGGGCGGACGGGTCACTGGTCCAACCAGTGGTCGGACCATTATTGAACCGATGACGTCATTAATATGTAATAAATAATAAATAATTAAATATATTAATTATTATTATATATTATATATAATATTTAGTAAATATGTAAAATTAATCAATTTATCAACACACAAAAAAAAAATTAAACCTATTTATATAATGTTTACTTCATGCAATTCAAATAAATACTAAATTTATATAAAAAAAGATATTAAATCACGATCATAACACAAAATTCAAGACTCAAGAGTGATAAAATCAAATATAAATGAACAAAACATCTCTAGGATATATTCAATCAAATTCGGTAAAAAAATAAATCTATTTGTACAATATTTATTTTATATAATTCAAATAAATACTAAATCTATATGAAAAGAAATATATTAAATCATGATCATAACTCAAAATTCAATCAATGATATATTTAATTAAGTTTAAATGTTTAAATTTTTAAAAAAAAAAAAAAAAAAAAAGAGGTAGGGAATCGGTAAAACCGGTGAACCGGTCACCGGTCCGACCGCCGGTTTACCGGTTTTGACCGGTTTTTGATCAAAAACGGTTTTTGAGCTTGGACCGAACCGGAAAGTGGACCGGTTCCGTTCTAAACCGCGGTCCGACTGCCGGTCCGGTTTTCAAAACCTTGGCAGAGAGAGAAACTGAGGTGAAAACGCAAAAGAGAAAGGAGAGAGAAGAGAGACAGGGATCGATGGATTGAATAGACGGGTGAAAGGTGAAAAATGAACGTAGTTGAAAGGAAATGAAATAAATCCATTTATTTAAAAAAAATAAAAAATGAAAAATAATATTTCAGATAGATATAGAATAACTACATAAATGGAATGCTCATTCCATTCCTTTTTCAAAACTGCAAAGACAACAGTGTTCAGTTCGCCGCTCTCTCTTCCTCAAGGACTGGACATTTTTGCTCTCCCCATCCCATCACCCGATTCAGTAAAACTAGGGCAAAATTAGAAAAATCCCGTATCCCATTGCTGGAACGAAGCCGAGGAGGGCACATATAACAGTAAAAATCGTCAATTGCGAACAAACAAACTGTCTGTACCTTCATTGTGTTGAACATTGTTCAAAGGTATGTTGATGTGAATCTCTTATGTATGTGTTTATATTGATTTTTTTTAGATTTAGTAGAATATGTTCTGCATCAATTTCTTATGTTGATTAGGAATGAACTCTTTTCTGGGTCTGTCCCAATTCTAGCTGCAAATGAGGAACTAAAATTTGACCCAATTGACTGATTGCTCATGTTGAAATTTTTGATAAAATGATTACACTGAGTGGCTCCACAGCATTTTTTGTGAATTCTTCTACAGTTTCTTCCTAAACATAATTGCAAATGAAGTAGCAAACTTACCACAGATTACAAATTTGACGTAAATGCAACTAGCATGAATCTAAATGGTTATCAAACTAAACTCAGTACAGCAATGATTTGGATATACTTCATCTGTTCCAAAGATTATTATTGACGTTTTGAACTAAAGATGAAATGTTTTCTAGCTCAAAATTGACATGGATTTAATTAATTTTAATCAATATAATAATGAATATTGTAAACTATCTAAAAAGTACTATCAATATTCTAAAAGGCGAGAGGTGGGCGGTCGGGGGCCTAAGCGCCAAGGGGGCTTAGGCGGAATTTTTTATTTTAAGCCAATTTTAATATTTTATCTTACATTTATCCAAACAAAACAATAATATAAAGCAAAACAATCTATAATAAAGACATTTGCTTAAAGTTCAAACACATCTATATTGCCAATGTCAAAGTTCAAACACAAACATGCAATTGTTTAAAGTTCAAACACAAACAAATAATAAAAAAATACAAACTAATAGTTCTCATCTCCATATCCCTCTATATCTCTAACTCTTCTTCTCCATATCCCTCTAATGTCCTCATCGGACTCACACTCATACTCCTCATCTCCTTTTTCCTCCGTGTCATCATCAGACAAAAAATCGTCTTTATGGAATTCTCTTACTCCAACATTTCTACTATTTCTCATAGGCTCTAGCACGTTATCCGTTTTGGATGCTTCACCAACCGCCTCCCAAGTAAGGTCCAAGCAATCCTCAACTTTATCATCCAGTCCCACGATGTCGTTTTGTAACTTAGTTATTAAAATAAAATAAAAATAACTGCAGTCCTAATTTCTTCGCCTAGGCTCCCCACCTAATCCCGTTTAATTTTCTGGAGGGATTTTTTTTCCGCCTTAGGCCTAGGCGAGACGCCAGGGGGGGCCTAGTGCCTAGGCGGGGATTAATTGGATTTAGGCGGGAATTTTTAGAATACCGGGTACTATCAATTATAAGATTTATGTTTTGTAATTCTTAACAAATCTTTTTAATTTAAGTTTGAAAATGGCTTAAAGTGGCCTACAAGCAGCGGGGGGGGGGGGGGGGGGGGGAAGGTTTTGAGATGATCCCCCATGATGATCTGTAATTTATAAAATATGAAAGTGCTGCATCATGGTATTGTATTATATGTTTATAGATTTTGCTTTGCTCGAGCCATACAATTTGTGTTCTGATAATATTACTTCAAAGATTTTGGTAAATAAAAAGAAGAGTGGGGCATAAACAAAAGGAAAAGATGATAGCCTTAGCCAGTTTAGGACGTGTAGTCGGCTAAAGTGGTTTAAAATTTTGATTGATGGCATATAATAGTTTTTTATTTAAATATTTGATGTTATTTGATTGTGGTATCATTCTGGCTGGTATAAAACTATTCTGTCACTTACTTTTTACTTAATCAAGATATGTTGATATGCAGTTATTAGTTGCTAACTATACTTAGTAAAAGATATCTGGTAACTTTAGCTGCATCAAAGTGTAGAGGTTGGAAAAAATTCATAATTCAAGAATCTTGATTTAAATTTGTACTGCATTTAGTTATGGAGTTAGTAATTGAAATTTCATTATAGGATTCTCAGAGATGTGCTTATGTTTACATTAAATATTAATTATAGTACCTTTGGTTATTAAAAAGGTATCCTTCAATCCCGAAATCATTGGCTTAAGAGGCAATATTTATGCCAAGTGTCTTTCACCAGAACGAAAACTTCGCTAAACTAAAGTTAAAAGTTGTGGGGAAAGCTTTTAGCCCTGTTTTTACTGTTTATGGAGGTTTTTGAAACTTGAAAAAGGTATAAATTTTTCATATTGTTATTTTTTGTATATCACCCTTTACGTCTTTCGGGTTTTTGTTTATCTATGTTTATTTTGTTGAGTTATATTATGTTTGCTTTTGGAGAAAGCGAATGAGAAAAAGAAATAAGAATTTGAATGGAGTGTATTGTATTGTATTTATTTGATACTCTCAAATCCATGTACTCATTATAGGAGATTTAGTACTCATTATCTAATAACATACATCCACGTCAAATAACTTATAATATAAACTAATTGCATATTACATTACAATAATTCACATCATAATAATACAATCCCAGGTTCTAAACATCTTGCTCAAAAGTTATACAATGTCAATTAAAATATATTAATACAACATGTTTATCTATTCCTTGGGTTTAAATACACCCTTCCCATTGTCCTTAGTTCCTGATCCTTCTGGTCTTTTTGCCCCAGTTGAACTTTATAGGAAAATGCAAGAGTAACACATTTGCTTAGCAAGTTTTAAAAATTTAAAATAATTTTAAGCTTTTATACACAATGAATAAATATCATTGAGAATCTCAAAATACCTGATTAAGGAATTATAACTCAACAATTGATTTAGCATAAATCAAAAGACTTTCAACAATCTTCAATACTGAATGAGGTAACTGAGTGGTCGTTAGGTCTAAGAACTATTTATAATGTTCATCAGTCATAAGATCGAAAGCTCTTTATAATATTCTACAGTCACAAAGACTGCAAACTCTCCATAGAGTATTATAGGGGACAACTTGATAATACCCCATTTTACGCGTAACATCATCTTCACGCTGTATTTTAACCCGATAACATTATAATATTTTCCTATATTTTAGGGTTGTTCACTTCAGTTATAACACCAGGAATCCATCCCAAAACAATTTGGTTGAAACAATAAACTATCTCTAAAGAATTTATAACAATTCAATATCTCAAAAAATAATCATTCAACAAAAGAATTAATTCAACGACAGAGTTTAGCTGAAAAGCAAATAGCATTAACTCTTTACTTTAAACATCACAAGAATATAAATGAATTTCCAGAATTCAAATGAGAATAAAAATACGATTTGAACAATTTAAACGAATACAAGAGCATGTAGGGTGCACGAACTTGCTTGTTTCATTCGTTTGTTCCTTGCTTAAGTCAAATACTTCCTCCCTTAAATAACATACATCATTAATGAAGGTCTATATATTAACTTCTTTGTTAATGTTGTTCTTTACCATCGGTAACTTCCGTAAATTCGTTTCGATAGTTTTCGGTTATTGTGCTTATTTTTGAGTGTTTTTTTACTCCCTTTTTACTCAACTTATAAAACTAAATTTTATCATCAATTTGAGCTTAATAGTTCCATTTTAACTTATATTAACCGGTAAGATTTTATTACATATTCCCAACTCATTTTAAATCAGTTTTTCATAATTTTTCCAATCCTAGTTTCTTCATTAGACCCTTTAGAAATTTTATTTTATTAATTCCTTTTAACCTGATATGTTTGTGTGTGTGTATAAGGTTTTCTATAATTTTTTCAGATTTTTTCAATCACGTTTATTATTTCTTTAAGGGTCATTTCTCTTCAAAATTGTAACGATTTTCATATTTCGAGTTTAACTTCAAAATTTATAAAATTTGGACAGTATCCTACCCTCATCACAGAGAGTCTCCAGCTAAAATTTTAGCCTCAAATACTTCTCACAACCCAAGTTATTCAAATTTTAGGGTTTTAAACTTCAAAATTGTTTTATTTTTAATTAATTCTCTGCAACTCCGTTTGAGCTCATTTTTAGATGGGAACCTCCTTATAACATGGGGCATCTACCGTGAAATTTTCAGATTTTATAAGTCCTCTAACTCCAAAACACCCCTATGACCTAGGGGTTATGTTCTCTGACCAGTCCTCTTGTAAAATTCATAATTAAAAATTCATTATGAGTTAGGGTCTCAAATGTTTACAGTAGCTAGACGACTCACAGTAGCCCATAACATAAAAATTTGAAGTTCAAATTCTTTACACATTATGAGTTATAAAATTTACAAAAACAGTCAAGATGTAAGGTTTTTAAAGCATAGTTTTGTGTTTCATTTATTGTTTCCTTCAAGTTCTTATGTTTAGTTACATGATTCATGGTAAAATATCATTATCATGTCAAAGTTAAGTCTAAACATACTTTAAGTTTCATAAATCTTACAAAAGAAAGGAGTTTTAGATATTTACATAAATCAAAAGTAGTTTAGAGGTTGCCTTCTTGTTTTGTGTGTTTTTTCTTCCTTTTTCTCTTCTTCTTGCAAAGTTGGGCTCCTCTTCTTCTCTTCTCAGCCGATTCTCTCTTCTCTAGCTCTCTCTCTCTCTTAGTTTGTGAATTTTGTTAGCTAAAAATGAAGCATGCAAGCTCTCCTTTCATATATATAGTTAGTAGTTTTTATTATTACATTTTAACCCCATAAAACTTTTTTATTTCTTGATCATACCTCCTTTCTTCTTATTAATTATAATTTCTACATTTTGACCCCATACGACTTTTTTTTCTTGGTCAAACCTCCTTTCTTCTTATTAATTATAATTTCTATCCATATGCTTAATTAAAGTAAAACTTATTTGCCTTTTATCATTTCCAATTACTTGCAAGTAATTAATGGTTTTATAGTTAATTTTGTGATTAAATTCCATCATTTTGGATTCTTGTGGTAAAAAAGTTGGCCACAATTCTTCTCCTTTTTTCCCAACACAAGTACAAGGGCAAGTAAAAATTGGTAGCTCTTCACATGCCCCTGCCCTCCAATGGCCTCATGGCCGGGTCCTTACCTCTTCACCAAATCCAACTTTATTTTTTTTATCTTGCTAGATATTTACTTCTTGCTTATAGAAAAATTGACCAAGACTTTTACTTCGTGTGTGTGTGTGTGTGTGTATTGGAGCTGATCCATAACAAACGTTTGCTATGGACACTATTCAAGCTAGCGCATCTGTGGCCGTCCGATTCCAAATCGAAGAGTTAGGAGTTTTGCCTGGCCGCTACTCCTACTAGCGGCCAGACCGAACTCTTATTTTCTTAGATTTTGGATTGACCACTACTCCTATTAGTGGCCAAGGAAAATAGAAGTTCGGCCTTGTCGAACTCTTATTTTCTTAGATTTTGGATTTTCCGCTACTAGCGGCCAAGAAAAATAGGAGTTCGGGTAGGAGTAGCGGCTAGTGTTACTCCTACTAGCGGTCAGGCCGAACTCCTAATCTTAGATTTGGGAACGGACGGCCACAGTGCTAGAATAGTGTCCATAGCAAATGTTTGCTATGGATCAGCTCCATATATATATATATATATGTATGTACATTTATACATTTGATCCATAAAATGTATTTGCTATGGATTTTTATAGGGCATACACCATCTATACCATTGAAAATAAGAAGGAACGACCATAATTAGAAACTGAAAATCGACGTCCGCTACTATTAATAGCGAACGGTAAAAAAAAAAAATACCATCCACTACTAATAATAGCGGACGCTAATCAAAATAAGAGTTTGGTTTATATTAACTAGAGTTTAAGTTTATTATCTAGGGTTGAGGGTTTATTAAGTAAGGTTTAGGGTTTACTAATTAGAGTTTAGGGTTTATTAACTAGGTGTTAAGGTTTATTGACCAAGGTTTTGACCTATATTAACTAGAGTTTTGGTTTATTAACTAGAGTTCAGGTTTATTAACTAGGGTTTTGGGTTTACTAACTACGGTTTAGGGTTTATAACCTTAAACCCTAGTTAATAAACCTAAACTCTAGTTAATATAGGCCAAAACTCTAGTCAATATAAGTCAAACCCTTGTTCTGATTAGCTTCCACTAATATTAGTAGTGGATGGTATGTGTTTTTTTTACCGTCCTCTACTAATACTAGCGGACGTCGTATTCCCCTTTAACCTCAGTCGCTGATTTTTGGAATGGATGCTATAGATGGTGTATGCCCATTTTTTTATCATTGATCAATAGCAAATACATGCTATGGATCATTCCTCATATATATATATATATATGTATATACACACATACATATATACATATATATATTTCTATACACACACACACACATACATACATACATATAAGATTATAAAATACTCTTTATTAAAATTTACATTCTTAATAAAGGTTCGGAATATTATAATATCACAGTTTAATAAGATGAAAAAATATACTTCAATTCGGCAGTTAGTTGTTTGAATTTTAAAAATTGTCTCGAAAGAGTCGATATATGTCTAATTTTGGGGCACAGGGAGTATATTTTTGGCTCCTTAAATGAACAAATCTAGGGAATTAACAGGTTATGCATTTTTTATTTTAGTATTTATTTTTCTTTTCTTTTTTCCTTTTGTGGTGCAGGTGAAATTGTTGATTGCGTGAGTCAATTTTAACAACTTCTTTTGTTTACTGTATTGGAGGCAGTATAACTTCAATTTCCACTGTGGCTTCGGTTTCTTTACCTTTATTCTATTGACTTTCATTTTATATGGACTTAATGATATGTGGAGATGGTATTGAATCACCATGGAGGTCTCTAAAACCATATTTTTGTGTACTTTAACTGATGCACTTCCCCTATCTGTTAAGAAATCTGAAATAAATGTGCCATTTAATCTACTAGATATACCTGTGATTCACACAGGTTAGAATGCTAGTGATTTTGCAAACTGCAACATAATTTACCAATCCGAATTAAGGTGATTCAGTCTTGCCCTGTCTCTGTTTCATAATTGGTTATGCTCATGAACTGTTTGCCAAAATGTCCCTTTGTTTTGCCTCCTTCTTGATGACCTTATTTCCTGGTTGTCCTTTTACTGACTCAAATCACATTAACATTATACGTATAGATATACATTCGTGATAATCCTTAATGCCTTATGTTGAAAGTTAATATCTGTTTGTGCTAATATAAATGCATATAAAGTTAATTCTTTTAGTTTATTTGTTGATCCAAGTAGAAAGTTTAGAGGATATGGAAACCCACAAAGAAGAGAAGCATTATTTTCTGGACCGTGCTTCTCGAGCAACGAGAGGGAAAAGGTATACATCAAATTATGTTCAATCATCACATATGCATGTTTTTTAATCCACCTTTAAAAGTATAATCAATGAATTTAAAGAGATTAAAAAAAAGCCAACACTTCAGACAATTAGAGAAGTGAACATATGGACAATGAATGGGTTAAATGCTTTTTAACTCACTCTACTTTACTCAAACTATCAAACGCCTCACTAAACTTTTTTTTCTTACAATCAACTGACTAAACTTTAATTCGCTTACAAAAATTTGAAATTCTGTCTATGACGTTAAATATTTAACGGAAGAGTGACATGGCGCAGTTAAATGTCTATTAAATGGCAATATGGATCGGGTACAACCCATCCATCACCCACTACCCATCTACTGACATAACTTAGATTAATTGAATGAGTTTTAAAGATCAAACCTTTAGGGTTTACTAAAATTGAAGTCTTGCTTCGCCATCTCCATGACCTCCATGATGGATTGTAACAAACTCCATGAATTCCATGATTAACAAAAAACAACCTCCATGGCTTCTACGATTGATGGCAGTGTGCAACAAAAGAAAGGAGGATCTTAGAAAGAAAGAATAACCCATTAAAAATTTGAGCTTAAAATTTAGGTACTCCATAAAGTTTAGATCTATGCTCTCCGTCTCTCTCTAAAATTTTGTTTTTGGGTCTCAACAAATTTATAAATATTTGGTGTGTATTTTTGGATTCTTATTTTTATTAATCTATATATATGGATACTCAAATAGATTTTTCCTTGGATTCTCTTCATTTTTTAAGATCTACAATCGAAGAAAAGTAATTTATGGAGATTTGGGACAAAAAATTATTTTTTTAGATTAATTATTATTTTTATTTTTTATTTTTTATTTTTAATAAATTAATTATTTATACATATCATCACTGCACCGCCATATCATCATTGAGGCAGTGTTTCTCTCTCCTAAATATATGCCAACTCAGCTTTCTGTTAAAAGTCAAAGTACTCTAACAATTTTTGTAACGTTTTGTAAGAAAAATAAAGTTTAGTGAGTCGTTTGATAGAAGAAAAAAAAAGTTTAGTGAGGCGTTTGATAGTTTGAGTAAAGTAGAGTGAGTTAAAAAGCATTTAACCCAACAGTGAATTTCATGTTTGGATGTTGTTTAGAATGTTTTTTTTGTTTCAAAAGCAACTTAAAATAACTTATATGAGTTTAACATTGTTCCATATATATTTAAAAGAGCTTTTAGAAGTATAATCGTTCTGTACAGCTGGAGTTTTGGGAGGAAATAACATAAATGAACTTCACACTGTAAAGATCTTATGAGATTGATTACACAACACCAATTGAATACTCTACAATTAACAATTTAGTTTTCAATTTCTCTTAGTAAAATGCTTTACCAAGAAGGCACTATGTATTTGTATAACAATCTTACAAGTACGAGCGTTGAATAAAAGAACAAATAACAAATAACTAAGTTGACATAATCACTTTCAGGCAAAATCCTGGTTTGCTGCGTTTTAGACTCATCAAAGGCGCAAACAGTCGCATTATAAATTATGAGAATTGTTATTTCCACAAGTAAAAATTGTTATTTTCACAAGATCTCTTTCATATAAGTGTGGGACCCATTTACTATTCATGTGAGAGAGACTTTGTGGAGCTATCACTTTTGCTTGTGGAAATATCAGTTCCCTAAATTATAATCACTTTTTTTAATAAAAAATGTAAAGTACCTTGAGGCAGTTCAAACACATTTGCTTAACGGGATATTCATTGGAAAAAAAAAGGAATAAAAATAGAATAAATCTATAAAACAAAGAACGAAGACTTGAAGAAGTCAAGATGATGCTCTATATAGTTTAAAAAATTTCTACTGATGCTCTATTGACACCATTTGTTAGGTTGACCAAGTTGGTTGATGAGGAGATAGAAGAAGATGAGCAGTTCTGGAACCAGGATGCTCTTAATGAGGTAAGTGATAAGAGATTCAAGCTGAGTGCAAGGTCTTGATTGTTATAATTACTCTCATCCACATGTAGTTTCTTGACTCATGGTAATTATAAACTTGAGAATTTATGAAAAGGAGAAAGAGAGGTGCAGTGAAGAAGACAATAAGTAATATGAAAGGAGGATAAAGAAATACATAATTGTATGGGATGCTGAAATGCTGAAACCAACATTGATACCGTATCCAAGCCAAACAAGTTACATTCCAATATGTCCTCTTTGCACCTCCTTTGCCTTCCTAAGTTAATCTTGTGTGTAAATGTTTTGCTGCCTAAAGTCCCAATAACGTTGTTTAAGTTATAATTTGGGTTCTTTGTAACTCATATTGGTTCTACTTTGTCAATTTAGTAATGTCATATAGGATGTATTACCAATGAATATGTATTAAAAAAGTTAAACATATTATCCGTACAATTGTATTGATTTTAACCTTAGCAAAGTTTTATGTGTTCTTTTTTAAGTTTTTGTAGATTTTCTTTATATTCATGTCTGCAACTCAAGCTTCTGATGTGAACACATCTCCTTGTATTGTTCAAAACCTTATTTTACCATCAGGATTTCTGAAGCAGTAGGATTTTGAGATTATTGAAATTCAAGATTATATGTAAAGCAAGATAATCTAAAGAATTGTGCTTATTTTATGTTTATTGATATGTTTGTTTAATCATATGATTCTCAGGAAGAGAATGACACAAATTATCAAGAAGAAGCAGAAGTTGCTGATGTTTTTGACAGCGATTTTGATGAAGATGTAAGTTTGTTGCAGTTGTAATTTGTTTCTTTTTCTCATTTATAATATTTATGGTTTTATTGACGGCACCATGCATTTTAATATAAACTCTTTAAATTAGTACCTAATTTCACCCGCTCACCTTTTGTACCAGGAACCTGAGCCAGATGAAGGAGTAGAAAATGAACCAGACGATAGGTTCAAGTTCTCCAACTTTTGTAAATTTACTTGAGTGTATTTTCAATCCCTCAATGGCCTTCTTGATGTTAATTTCTTAACAGGGTCCGAACAAGAAAGCGATTAATATATCCAGGAAAGCAGATTCCCAAGAAGAAAAAGAAAGTTCTCTCAGCATTAGAAAGTGATCCTAATGATGAACAAACTCCCGATGAACCTACTGTTCCCAAACATCATGATGTGGCTGATGATATAGAAGTCGAAAGAATTGTTAGAAAATCTACAAGAACATCAGTCATTGTTAGGCAAGCCGAAAGAGATGCAATACGTGCAGCATTGCAAGCAACTATGAAGGTCTGTTGGATCTAAATTATAAAGTTTTGCTTTTTAAGATGAGAAAAAGGATGAAGTTATTTTTCACCCATTTTCGGGCTATCATAATTATAATTATTATAATTATGATTAATTTTACAAATATATAGTAACATAAGTATTAACTGAACCAAATTTAAGATGTTAGATACTTAGATTACCAAAGTTTTGAGTTTCAGTGTTGTGCCCCTTGTCACCCTGAGGGTGTGAGACACTTTTTGGGCTCATACCATGGTATTCTCTCATTCTCTTCTCTTTATAATATAAGATGTTATATTAGCTTTGTAAAGCTGTCAGATTATTTATCGTCCAGATGTTTATAAATTGTTATCCTTGCTGTTATCTTCTGGAATAGCTGGTCTATGAAACTGAAGCTCTCAGTACTTTTGATGCAGTAATTTGCAACATTCAATTTCTGTGAATAAAATTCAATAGAATCATGCTGTGGAAAAAGTACTAGAAGATACAGAATTGTAGAAATAATATGGTCCTGTGCATCCCCTAATGACATAGAGTGATCTGACAGTTGGTGCCTGTCCTTTAAATGATATATAGGGTGACCTTGTTGATATTTGCTCAAAGGTGGCCTGTTGAATGGCTTTGTAGATTTAGCTGTACCATTGTTCAGTTCTTACATCTTTACTGGCATCACTAATATGTTTAGTTTAAACTCACTCCCTCTCTCGCTTTCTAGCTAGAGCCTAAAGGGAAGGGTGCAAGCTAGAGCTAACTCTATGGAATTTCTTATACTAAATTATTAATTAATTAGATACATGCCTTCTCTATGTCATTATGTTTGAGCAATTGCATATTTAAATTTAGCCAAAATGTTGACTAATAAACCTCACCACCTATCCGTTCTCATTTTTATTTGCTGAAATATTCAGATGGCTGTCAGTTAATATCTCTGAGTTTCTGGTGGAATCTTTATTCAACTCTTTTACTTTTTTTTTTTTTTTATTGTTATCACTTTTCAATATCTTCTAGATTATGAAAAGCTTGGCATGGAAATCCATTTAAATATTTTCCGTTGAAAATGTATCATCAATTCTATAACATTCACTCATATTAGTTCATTTAGTTGAGTTGAAATTGAATAATTTTCTTTTGGTCAGCCAATTAAGAGGAAAAAAGAAGGCGAGGAGAAGAGGATGACTCAAGAAGAGATGCTTCTTGAAGCTGCTCAAACAGGTATAACCCGTAAAATTGATTTTAAGATGAAAACAGTTTTTGATTTAACAATCTAGATGATATAATTATGAGGTTACTTGAAAGCTTCTTTGTTGTGGTCTATTCAAATTTAAGCCGCATTTAATTTTATATTCAGAAATCATGAACTTGAGGAACTTGGAACGTGTCTTAGCAAGGGAGGAGGAAGTTAAGAAAAGAGCAGTTGTGCATAAAGCAGTTTACCGTGGCCCTCAGATACAATATCTTTCTAAAAATGGCAAGCTTTCTCTCATGACTTCTCAATATGGAGTTTTCTTTAGACGGCAGAATTTGGATTACTACTTTTATTTTCAATTTTCCACCGCAGATGAATAATTGTTATATCATTTTCTGCAATCATTCCCAACTGTTTTGCAATTTCAGAATGTTAAGCTAGTAACTACGATAGTTGTGTTAGGATGTCTTCAAACTGATCTGGAGTTCTGGACATTCATCGCAGGTTGTTCATATCTAGAATTCAGTAATGGAGCATCATTTCAGTCAGAGATTCCATCAACACCTGCCCCTTGTGAGTAGACTTAGTTGCTTATGAGCTTTTTCTTATGTCGGAAACACTTCCAAATAGCTCCATGGACATCAATGCTTGAGATTTATGTAATTTCTTTATATTTTGAATAATTAGCCAGCATTTGTTTTTGTAGTACTAATAAGCAAGCATTATATCACATGTAGTTCTGGTAACAATGACCGCATGCATAGGAATATATCATGCCCTAAAGAAAAAATTACAATAGTGAGTTGGTCTAAAATTAAATAAAATTTTGAATTTTTAAGCTTTAATTGAATATTTCTTCTAAAACTTGTTTCCCAAGAAGTTATAGTTTGAAAAAGATTTGTTATCCCTTGTATTGCTTTGCCATCTGGCATCTGGATTCTAGCTCGTGAATCCTACAGAAAATTTATGTTTAGTTTATTTATTACTCTCCTATGGAAAAAGAAGATTCGTAAGAAGAATATGAAATGAAAAAAAAGTCTTCAATTCTCATTGAAGGACTGCTTCCCAATCCATATGAATATGTGAGAAATCAACCACTAAAAAATTTAGTGTTTTAAAAATTGCTAGGCGGCAGAGGGGGCGTCTAGTGCCTTGGCGGCGTCAGTGTCTAGATGTTTTCCTACACAAATTTTTTTATTTATCTTTCTATTGTATATATTAGTGTATATTATAAAACATATTCCCTCCATTTAAATATAAGATCATTATTGATTTTTGAATGTCAATACAAGTTATTTTCAATCTCAAATTGACATAGATTCATTCAAGTTTAATCAATAAAATTGTGAATATTGTAAACTATCGAAATGGTAAAACTAATTTTAAGATTTATTGTTTCGTAATTCTTCATAATTTGAGTTTGAAAATGTCTCAAATTAATTTTCAAAAATCAATAAAGATCTTGTAATTTGGAACAGAGTGAGTATATTAGATGTAAAGATTGTAAATTTTACAAGGACAATTACCCAAAAACAAATTTCTTACAAGGCATAACAAATTCAATTCAAGTATTATAGAGCTTCAAAGCCTTCATTGAATTGATACAGTAGAGAACTAATTCGGTTGAGGCAATAGAGTTCAAAGAAGAGCCATGAGCCATGTAAGCTGATCCATGAGACATTAGGCAACCAACACATTGATTTCATCATACCTGACAAGTTTGACGAGACTGTTTTGTAAGGGGGGAAATATCTATCGCTTCCAAAGACTAAAACCAGCTCCAGATGTTTCAAGGTTTTCCACAGTATGTCTTCTGAATTTTTATTCTCCCATACTTCAAACCTCGAGGACAAGTTTTTTCAATGGAGAGGATAATCATGCGCAACGGAAGAAGATCAATAGATTAATTATTTATTATTAACATTATTATGTAAATATAGATATTTGATATTTAATGTAATTATATTTTCTTATATTAAGTAGAATGTTTTAATTATAATAGATATTATTAGATTTTGTTTCCATATTTAATTAGGTACCTAGAATTTTTAAGGTTTTCTTAGTCTTATATAAACATGTAATCCACCATTATTGTTTATATATATTATTGAGTTCAAGCCTTGTGCTTTCATGGCTTTTTGTCCTTATTATTCTTCTTTATTTCCCTTTATTCTTTTTTTCCACCTTGTCCCTGCATCATAATCCATGTGTTTTTTAGATTGCATGCTTTTGCGCTTCTGTTCTCGCATCAGGCTTTGGTGAATTGGGGCCAGATGCCACACTATGTCACGTGTATTGGTAGGGGTTTCCCCATTATAGTATGTGATGCCATAAAATACTCTGTCTACACTTGAATTTCCATGTTTTTCTAGAGCTTTTCATCTCTTATTGGTCAAGAAAATTATGCAGGTTTAAGTATGATAGGCATGAGTTTTTTTTTAGCCAGGATGATGTAGTTAATGTTACAAAGGGTATCTGGCATTTTGAGACATCTAGATGAGCTTCTCACTTCTGTTTCGGTTCTGGTTCTTGGTAGTCTCCCATTTACCATATTTCTGGTCATCTTTGATTGATTTTATCTACATTATCTTTCCAGATCCGCAGAAGGCTGTGTGTGCAGTTACTGGACTGCCTGCAAAGTAAGTTGTTTTGGTTTTATGGCAAGGATAAATTTGTTGTATGGTTATTACTATATATCTAATGGATATTGGGAATTACGGTTTCTCTTTTTTTTAAGTTTTATATATAATGTGGCAGAGGAGCTGTTTTAGTATATGTCTAAATATCAAAAGGATTTCTTTAAGCTTGTTAAAGAAACCTTGTAAACGATCTAATTGCTGTAGATTACTTGTCCAAAAATAAAATAAAATTATGTTTGCACTAATATGGACCAGCACAAGCTTAAATTAATGCCAGAAATCTTCTCCAACTTTCTTCTTTTTCATAATATTATTTTGCTATATTATTTGCTCTTGATGTATTAAACTTTTAGCCAGTTTTCTCATGTTTCATCTGTTTTGTAACTGTTCTCCTCTCTCTTTGCTTTCATTTCTCGGATCATTCTTTTTAATAATTGTTTCTCTTTTCTTATATTCTCCAATTCCTCTAGTCTCCGTCTTTGTGCCCTATATTCTATCTTTTGATCATTGTTTCTCACACACGCGTGCATGTGCACTTCTTCTCTCCTCCATCTTCTTTGTCTTCTCTTTTATTTCCTTCTCGGTTATCTATCTGTATTATCTTTGAAGCAACAAACTTCTATTCGCCTTGAAGTTTACTGTAACAAGTTACATGTTTTATTTGGAAAAGAATTGTAATATTCATAAATTGTGGTGAAAATTTAAAAGATTTGCTAGGAGCATGTTACTATTGTTCAAGTTTTCTCTTTTCCTTTCTGAACATTCTCTTTTATTTTATATTGTTTAGTACAATTTATATCTTTGTATGTATGATTGTGACTACAACTTTCTTTTCTGTCATAAACTTCAAAAGTTAAATTGATGAAATGTTGTTTGGATTATGGTTTAATATAGGTACCGGGATCCAAAGACAGGGCTACCTTATGCGACGAAAGAAGCTTTTAATGTTATTCGCGAACGGTAATTTTTTACTATCATTCTTATTTTAACTGATCTTTTGAATAAGCTTACATTTTACTTCACCATGATGCTAGATTTTAGATATGGTCCGTGTTTCCTGTATTGTCTGCATCAGCATCACGTGTACTAAAACATTTCACAGATGGTGGAGGTCCGTGTTACTGCCACTAGATTTTTTTATCATACCATCATTTGTTTAAGACATGTCATGTTCTCTCTCTCTCTCTCTACCCTCCCTCTCCCATAGGCATGCACTCTTTGGCAAGAGTGGTCAATTGGCCACCCTTAAATTTGATATTTTTTGTGTGTAAAAATATAGGGATGAGTTTGTACAAGAAAATTAATAACCCTTACATAAAAATTTTAAAAGTTTCAAAGATAAAATTGATAGAAATGTCAATTGAAAAGAGGCAATTATAAAGTTTGGTTTGAATCATTGTGACTTCATTGAGAAAACTGCATGTAAAACCATTTAAAAGAGGCGACTGTGAAACAATTTCAAGAAATGAAGTCTAGAGGAATGCTTTTGGTCTTGATTTTTACCCCCTATCATTGTCCTCCTAAACAAGAAATCATGGCTCTGTACCCACTTAATGTTTTGGTATTGAACTTTACCTTATAAAATGCCCCTTTTTAAAAAAAGAAAAAGAAAGAAGAGGGTCAAAACCTGATATCATACTTATATTTTTAAAAAAAATCAAGGGATTCAAGCTTGTATGTGTTTAGACTTCTAGTCTTTTCTTCCAAATTTTAGGGAGCAATTGCCCAACTTGACCAAGGGCTCAGCCCCTGATGATTTTTAAGATTGGAACTCCCTGATAGAATTTGACCGACCAAGAGCTAAATGTTGATGTTGTTATTCTCATTTTTATACATCCTTTGGTAGCTACTTTTCTCAACCGTAGGGGGGATAACTCCTCCAATCCCACGACTCAATAGCCCAAAAATCGGACCCTGTTCTTTACTCGGGGATAAGTAGAAGTGTAGGACATTTCACTTAAGTTTGACTTCAGTTGAAGTGTATTTGCTTCGAAATTGTGAACGCTAAAACGTGTTGTATCGATGGTTACATGCTTAGCAGAAAAAATGTCAAATGCAACAGACAAGTAGAAGGTAGAGCTAACGCCCAAGCACAGAGAAATATTCTGTCATTTGGTACTGAATTTACTTTCTGCATTTAGATTGATCCTGCTTTGTATTTTCCTCAACCTCGTTCGACATTTTGCAGGGCTTCAGCTGACAATAGCAGCCTTGGGCAGAAAAACAGCAATGGGGACCTGTATGACTTAGTTTCTACCCAAGGATTCTCCAGTCGAAGGAAGAGATCGGTAGTTCCAAATAACAGGGATACATCTTCTTTCCGATTCTTGGCTCGTTTCCGCAGATTTCCAACTCCAGAAACCCTAGATTCAGAGTAACCACATTGTTAAATACTCTACACGTTAGTCCCGAAGCTCTTTTGTATATTGGATGGAGTCATCTGGAGCTTGACCAGTAATCGTAAAGATGATGATTAAAGAATTATGGGTTAAAAGTCATGTATGGGTAAGGAATTATCTTCATGATATCTAGGTCTATTGGTAGAACAAGTTTTGCCTAATGTAAATTGCTCAAATGCTCTTAACATCTTATAAGTGAATATTTTCCAGAATGTTGTACATGCCTGAGATTGGAGCTGAGAGTCCATTTAAATAGACATGTGCATTTAAGATTATACTCCGATTTCATCTAATTTGTTATTTAAAAAGAGATGTTTCACAAAAAGAGTCTTTTTTATTAATAATAGTATAAAATGTCATAATATTCTCTAGTATAATAACACAATTATGATATAATATTATTACTACTAAAATAAATACTCACTATGTTAAGGGATAAACATAAAAGAAAAATAAACTAATAGATTGAAATTTTCTTATACTTTTCACCTTTTTTTTATACATATTTAATGTCACAAATATTATATTCAATGATAGAGTAAAATTTGACGTAAATAATAAATAATATTTATGTTGTTAATTATGTATCGAAAGAAATTAAATGAAAAGTATAATGAAGAGCAACTGTTATGTTTAGGCAAGAAAATGTTAATATCACTTCATGCCAACATTAATTATATGTACAAATAAGAGACAACAACTCAACAAGTTGGCAATAAAAAATAAAAAATAAAAAGTTTAGCAATAAACAAGAGAACCAAAAAATTGGCAAATAATTTCAAACCAAATGCTTATACTTCATGTTTTTGTAAATTAGACTTGTCTGCAAATCGAACATAATTGAATAAAATTAAAAGTTTCATCAATTGACAATAAAAACAAAAAAAGAGGATCATCAAAAGAAGAGTTTGATCATGACTCAGAAGAAACACTATCTATAAGCTTAACACGTGCAAGTCGAATGTTGTTTTCGGGGAGCTGGACAGAAGAAAAATCATACACGTTAATTTGTATTTATCTTTTACTCACTATTTGTGAGTTTTTAAGTTTGACAAATTTTTTCGATCACGACAAGACCTGATCAACCCAAATTTAAAAGGACTCGATTTTGAAAACCTTATAGGGTTAGAATAGATTATGGATTTTGTCACCTTGCTCTGTTCCAATTATATATTATACTAGTAATTGTCCGTGCCTAAAGGTACGGCATAACGAAAAATTAAATTAAATTTTTAAAAATAAAAATATTATTACTATCTGTATTATTTATTAAGGAAATTATAAAATACAAAAATTATAAATATTATTATTCTCGGTATTATTATTATTATTATTATCAATATTATTATTAAGGAAATTATAAAACATAAAGATTAAAAATAATATTATTATCGGTATTATTATTATAATTATTATTACTATTATTATATTAATTATTATTATTATTATTATTATTATTTCTCTTATTATTATTAATTATTATTATAATTATTATTATTATTATTATTATTATTATTTTTATTATTATTGTTACTACTATTATTATTAATTATTATTACTATTATTATATTAATTATTATTATTATTTCTCTCATTATTATTATTATTATTATTATTATTATTATTATTATTGTTATTATTATTATTATTGTTATTATTATTGTTATTGTTATTATTGTTATTATTATTATTACTATTATTGTTATTAATAATACTATTATTATTACGATTATTATTATTATTATTATTATTATTATTATTATTATTATTATTATTATTAGTATTAGTATTATTATATTAATTATTATTATTATTATTTCTCTTATTATAATAATACTAATAATAATAATTATTATTATTATTACTATTATTACTGTTATTGTTATTACTATTATTATTATTATCATTATTATTATTATTATTATTATTATTACTATTATTATTATTACAATTATTATATTAATTATTATTATATTATATTAAAATTAGATTAAAATTCAAAAAATATAATTATTATTATTGTAATATCCCAGATATTTCCAAGATTTTAAATAATATCTTAATTGATTTTATTAAAGGTTCAGGTTTAAAACCTAGAATTTGAGAAGTAAGATGTGTAGAAAATGGGTAAACATTTTTTTTAACATAATTTATTTGTTAGAAATTAAATGTGAGAATATTGTATTGATGTATGTAGGGAATTTATTAAGGAAATAAATTCAATTGAGAAGTGAAGGTGAATATATATATATATACCTAGAGTTGAGTTTGCTAGTCAAACAAGATGATGTGTGAAGTAAATTAAATACTCAATAAAACTAATAAATTAATTAGTTTAAGTATGGATTAAAAAGGAAAGTCATGTAATATAATTAATTGAATTAATTATATGAGTTATGAATTAAAGCTAAGATTAGCAAGTAGAGAAGTGGAATATTGCCTAGAATGACAATATTAAGAAGATAATTAATTAAGTAATTAACTTAATTATTTAGTTGTCATATAGAGTCCATTAATGGATTTAATACAAGCCCAATATGGGAATACTTGCATGAAGGTGGGTAATTAAATAATAAGCCCAAATGTTAAGTTATGATATAGTCCAAGAGGTAATTAATATAAGTCCAATTAAATAATATTGGAAAGTATGGTATATCATGGTGTGGAAGTCCAATTAAAATAATTACCAAGCCCAAGTTATATATGATACGTGAGTTGTGTTGGGTAGCCCAAGTAATTAAATAAGAGAGCCCAATACAAAGTAATCCATGTAGCCCAAACACATTAAAGTCAAATGATGGTCAATGTGTTGGGAGAATATTTTTCAAGTATTGATTGAGTGTAGAGAATTAACTAATGTATGGTTAATTGAATAACCCTAGTTGGTAGACAAGAGAGAGAATTAACCAAACATTGGTTAATTGATAGAGAAAAGAAGGTAGTGTTGAGAATTAACTATGAGTGAGTTAATTATGTAACCCAATGTGGTAGGATAATTAAAAGTAAGTCTAATTGGATTATATTATAAGTCCAATTGATGTATTAAACTAAGTTAAATTAATTAACCTAGTAGTCCATATAATTTAATTTGAACATTGATTTATGTAATAATTAACCAAGCCCAATGCTTGTTTTAATTAAATATAACATAGGGTATTTAATGTTAGCCCAATGTAACAATTAAATTGAGCCCAACCAAATTAAATAAATGAGCTCAATATAATTTAATTCTAAGGTCCAAAGTGGAGCCCAATGTACAAGTATAGGTGAATATGTATACATATATTGGTGTATATATATATGGATACTTATATAATGATATAGGACATAAAAATAAAGCCAAATTGGTGTAATAAATTGCAAATCCCGAATTTTGAGGGGGCCCCACATGGAAATGTTGAGTGTGGACTTCCTATGGCTTCAATTACACTCCAAAAGTTGCTTACAAGCAACCTTGATGGATGTCACACCAATGGTCATTCATGGTAGTCATTCCATGCAATAGTAATCTAGTTTAAGCTCCTAATTTCACCAACACTAGTTGATTAGGAGGTTAATGAAGGATTAACATTGTGCTATAAATAGAAGTGTTCCATTTATTGGTGAGGTTGGTTAGTCATTTGTATCATTTTCTAGAGAGAAAAAGGGAAAGTTTCTTGAGAGATATAGAGAGTTACTCTTATGAGATTGATGATCCACCAAGCAAATTTGCTAGAGAATGGACAAGAGAGAGTCACAATCCAAGATCAAGTCAAGAGGAAGGAGAGCATCCATGTATAAAAGGTTAAAAAGTGTTCTAAACCTTATTTAGTTCATTTTTATAGTTTAGATATGATTTGAACGGTTAAAATGTATTTTTAACCGATCAAAACACGTTTTGATGTTCTAGAAGTCTTTAGCTATGTAATATATGTATATTCATAGTTTGATGGGTTTAACATGGGTTTTTATATGTGTTTGTGATGAAAAATTTCACCAAACTCATTGAATAAATTTTTACCGACGAAAATAAATTAATCTAATACGTAGCAGCCCCTTCACGGAATTACTGTTCACAATCCGTAAGTCGGATTTATGATCCGTCAATTTTAGGTGATAGATCCATGAAATATGAAGATTCTCCAAGTTGAATGACTAAAATCCGATTTAAAATGATCAAGATATGGATTTTCTACCAAAACACCCCATTGTTTTAGGGCTGTGCACAATAGTCCGGTTTGGAGCCAATTTCCGTGACCAAAACAAATCCAAATTTGATGTTTGATGACAGAAAAATGTAGTTCGGGAAGTTACGAATCCATCGATACCAAATAGACCTCAATCGGACTTGTGGATTTCATTTTATTCAAGTTCCCGTCGGAGACCCCAAGTCTGAAAAATTCAAAAAGTAATCTGCCTATTTTTTTTAAAAAACCGGTCGGTTCGGTTTTTTTCGGTTTTTCATGATTTCTAGGTAGGGCCGGTTCGGGCATTTTTAGGCCGGTTCTTGGGTTGGTTCCAAAAGAGAAAATGCTTATAATGTTATAAAGAAAATTATCAAAATTTAAAATCCTATTTTTTTTGTAATTTGGTATTTATTAGAATTAATGGTGGATTAAAGCTTACTAAATTGCTAATAATTATGGAAAAATTATTTTTAATTTCAGAAAAATAATATTTGACCTATTGGCATGCTAGTTAAGTGTTATAAAATAAAATTTGCAATTATTGAAGTGATTCACTATATATTAGCTATTTATTAGTGTATAAATAGGCTAATAATCTAATTAAATATTATTTAATAAATATTAAATAATATATGAAGTTATGTAATTAATTAATTATGATTTAATGAATATTAAATAATAATTAAGGGTTGTTAAGATGAATAAGTTAGTTATTTATTATTTAATTGCACTTAAATAATAAGTAAAGTTAAATAAATAATTAATTATTATTTAAATTAATATTAAATAATAATTAAAGAATATTAAAGTTATAAAGCTAATTATTTATTATTTAATTAATATTAAATAATAAGTAAGGTTAATTAAGTAATTAATTATTATTTAATTAATATTAAATAATAATTAAAGGATAATAAAGGTTATTAAACTAATTATTTATTATTTAATTAATATTAAATAATAAGTAAGGTTAATTAATTAATTAATTATTATTTAATTAATATTAAATAATGAGTTCGGATAATTAGTTAATTAATTATTATTTAATTCATATTAAATAATAATTAAATGTTAATTAAGTGGAATAAATTATTACTTAATCGAAAGAAGATTATTAAGTAATTAAAATATATTGATAATATTATTGACTAACTATTAAATGATAATAGTTAAGAATTAAATCATTATTCAATAATTAATAATGATATGTAATTAATTTAAAATATTATTAAATGATTAATAATATTATTTAGCATTTAATTAACTATTAAATAATAATAGTTAAGAGTTAAATCATTATTAAATAAATAATAATGATAAATAAAGATTTAGAATATTATTAAAGAATTAATAATATTGTTTAACAAGTAATTAACTATTGGGTAATAATAGTTAAGGGTTGAATCGTTATTAAATAAATAACTAATGATACGTGAGGATTTCAAATATTATTAAATGATTGATAATATTAATGAACAATTAAATTATTATTAAAATGATTGATAATAATGAGAAGTCAATTAAAATATTATTAAAGGGTAATAATATTAGCAAGCAATTAAATTATTATTAAAAGATTAATAATAATGATTAAGGTAAACTATTATTAAAAATAAATTAATAATAGTAATGATTATTTAAAGTGTTATTTAACAATTAAATAACATTATAAGTTATTACTAATTGATAGTAAAATTTAAAATATTATCCAAGGTGGGTAATATTATGATAGGTATCGAGATAAATGATGTGATTAAGTTAAACCAAGGGTATGGTCCATTAGTGATTAATTGGTGGATCGACCTAAATAAATATAGGGTCCAAGTTTTAATGCAGTGACATTAATAAATGTCAGAATTGCATAGTTTCGAACAAAAGATTTATGGTGTTGAATATGAAACACTGAGTCAAGTCAAAGAGAGACTAAAATATGAAATTAACCTTATTAAATAAAGGGGATGATAAGAAGAAATAAATATCTTTAAAATAAGATTTAGTATTTAGTCAAACTTTGACTGATATTGTGCACCGTTGATCTCACATACCGTGTAGGTGGTGCAAGGAACGTGAAAGATTAACGTAAGCTGGTTATACAAGTCCAGGCAAGTTTTTCAGAACGTGTTGTATTATGTGCATGAATTATAAGTTTATTATTAAACTGAGATGTGCTCATACGTGGTTATGTGCAAAGATGTTTTAATGTGCCTTTGTGCAATAAGTTGATTTGAACTGTTGATATGCGGTAGTTGATTTAAGACAATTGTTCTGCATTGAACTATATGTCATGATAGAGGTTAGACATGAAGCATAGATTAAATGCGAGGCATGATATGCATGAGCAGTATGTCATAAACTGAAATGCATGAAAAACATGATGTTAGTATAAATTGTAAATTTTATGTGAAGCATGTAATGTGTTATGTGTAGCTGTTGAACTTGCTGAGCCGTCGTGCTCACTCTTGCCTAAACCAACATTTTCAGATAAGGCTAGTTACCTGAAGTTCTCGATAAATAACAAGGAACAGGAAAATATATTACTTCCATTGAAGATCTAAATATCTATTGTAGATATCAGTCCGAATTGGACAGGTAAATGATTCTGTAGCATAAGACTTAGTTGGTATGTTATATGAGTATTAAATACTCAAATTGATTGTAATAGAATGTCGTATCATGTATGATATTGAGACATACTAGGAATGTATAAAGATTTCGATTCTGGAATAGAAGGAGATGTTATATAATTGTAAATAAATGATTATTTAGCAATTATAATATTGTTAAAATTCACGAAAGATAAGGAAAAGGTTGTACTCGTGTTGAACCGGATCCGAGGTTCGAGAAACCCGGATTCGGGGTCGTCACAAGTTGGTATCAGAGCTGATAGGTTAAAAACCTTAGGTAAGAGTACCTTAGGCTATAACCGTGTAGAAGATAAGTAAAATAATAAATGATTAAACTCCGGAAGAGTTTAAGTTATAAAAGATGAATTTGGAAAATTCATATATAGAAGATTATCCAAAGATGGATTTAAGAAGATATAAGAGAGATGAAAAAGGTCATGTTGTACCTAATTTGAAGAAATGATAGAAAATATCTTATGATAAGATTTTGAGAAGCATAAAGAAAATGCTAATAAGGTCATAAAATGATCTAGAGAAATGAACTCGTAATGAGACAGATGTGCTAAAATATGAATGGAGAGAATTCGTATTCAGTTAAGAAAATTAGAAGGTTTGTGGGTTTTTAATTGAGAACTCGTATTAGTGGCTGAGTTGTACGATTCCTTGTATGGATTTGTGCTTGGTTTTAGAATCACTTAGCTTCCTATATTAATATAGTAGTTGAGTTTAACAGTTCTTTGTATGGGCAGATGATTTGTTCTTGGTTTAACGACCGCTTAACTTTCTATATTGATTAGTGGCCGAGTTGACCAATTTCTTGTATGGGCAGGAGATTGCGTTTGGTTTGACAACCACTTAGCTTCCTATAGTGATAATCAATTTGAACCTGATGTCATGCTATTCGATGTATATATGGTGAGAAGGTGATTCTTTTCTCATAATATATTGGATATGTAGAGAATATTAAGATAAGTACGTGTTCTTAAAACTCATACTGATGGTAAGTTCGTGACTCATAATCGTATGGTGGAACCCCTCAGCGAATGGACGATTTTGGTCTGACTAGGATAAGTTCTCCGACCCATATGATTGTGGCAAGTACCTGAACTCCTAATGTGTGGTAAGTTTGATGAACAATAAGTATGGGTAGAGTTAAGTAGTAAGACTAGAGCTTTACCAGATATAGTTATTAAGCTGGAAAAGAATGCGGAGGAGAAATTTGAGGTATTTTGAGATTTTAGGACATTCCAAATCTTCTAGCTATGCTGGACTTTGAAATTCTTAAAATCGTGCTAAATTCGCACTTTTGTGCTTTTGAAAAGACAAATGTATTTTAGAAATCATTAATGCATTTAGTGCAGAGATGATAAACGATGGAGTCATCAATGCAGAGTAACCTAGTGTTGGATGTTTAAAGCCCACTATGGTATGATGTAGTATGACAAAGTCATAAAATGATTTTCAGTATTTTAAAACGTTTAAAGAATAGTCTATGCTAATTGTTTCAGCTAGACAAATTGATTTGAAAATATCAAAATGTATTTATAAAATCATCACACGCCATTAAAGCCATGGTGTGGGGATGAAAAGGACGGAATCCTCAACGTACTGTCAAGATGTGCGGTATCATGAAGTCATGAATTAATGACGGAATCCTCAACGTACTGTCAAGATGATGCGGTATCATGAAGTCCTATAAATGAATTTTAGTTATTTTAACTAATCTGAAATGAATTTTTGAATCGTAATATACGAACAGTTCAATGATGGGAGTCTTTGTCATTTATTTTAACTGAACACTTTTGGTCAGAATTGACTCAAGTTTTATTATCCAATCCAAATTATTTTGGAACGGAATTTTGTAGTAAGTCTGAGATGAACAAGTGCAAAAACAAATATATTCTGTCAGCTAAAGCAGATATATTTTGTCGGCATATAGCTCCGACTGGCGCCCAACTAAGACGTTATGCACGACGTTATGCACGACGTATGGTACAATAGGCTGATCACCTAGCGTACACCTATGGAATGTTTTCAGTCTTTATGATTGATAAACACTCTGTTTATAAGTATTTACAGGGATAAATATTATTTATTCGGAATTCAGTTAATTCCTTTCGGATGTTCACGATCTTGATGATCCCTCAGCATAGTATGAAAGTTTTAATGAATATTTTGATTTTCAATTTATTCTTCTGTAAGATATTGATTTTCAATTTATTCTTCTGTAATATATTCCATTGTTCTGGAATTATGAGTTTAGAAGTATAAACTTCCTAAAAAAGGGTAGTCATAGAATGTGATGAGTGAAGATATATATTCAGAGATGAAAATTTGTTAGAAATGAGTATGATGAAATTTCGGGGACGAAATTCTTATAAGAAGGGGTGAATGTAATATCCCAGATATTTCCAAGATTTTAAATAATATCTTAATTGATTTTATTAAAGGTTCAGGTTTAAAACCTAGAATTTGAGAAGTAAGATGTGTAGAAAATGGGTAAACATTTTTTTTTAACATAATTTATTTGTTAGAAATTAAATGTGAGAATATTGTATTGATGTATGTAGGGAATTTATTAAGAAAATAAATTCAATTGAGAAGTGAAGGTGAATATATATATATATACCTAGAGTTGAGTTTGCTAGTCAAACAAGATGATGTGTGAAGTAAATTAAATACTCAATAAAACTAATAAATTAATTAGTTTAAGTATGGATTAAAAAGGAAAGTCATGTAATATAATTAATTGAATTAATTATATGAGTCATGAATTAAAGCTAAGATTAGCAAGTAGAGAAGTGGAATATTGCCTAGAATGACAATATTAAGAAGATAATTAATTAAGTAATTAACTTAATTATTTAGTTGTCATATAGAGTCCATTAATGGATTTAATACAAGCCCAATATGGGAATACTTGCATGAAGGTGGGTAATTAAATAATAAGCCCAAATGTTAAGTTATGATATAGTCCAAGAGGTAATTAATATAAGTCCAATTAAATAATATTGGAAAGTATGGTATATCATGGTGTGGAAGTCCAATTAAAATAATTACCAAGCCCAAGTTATATATGATACGTGAGTTGTGTTGGGTAGCCCAAGTAATTAAATAAGAGAGCCCAATACAAAGTAATCCATGTAGCCCAAACACATTAAAGTCAAATGATGGTCAATGTGTTGGGAGAATATTTTTCAAGTATTGATTGAGTGTAGAGAATTAACTAATGTATGGTTAATTGAATAACCCTAGTTGGTAGACAAGAGAGAGAATTAACCAAACATTGGTTAATTGATAGAGAAAAGAAGGTAGTGTTGAGAATTAACTATGAGTGAGTTAATTATGTAACCCAATGTGGTAGGATAATTAAAAGTAAGTCTAATTGGATTATATTATAAGTCCAATTGATGTATTAAACTAAGTTAAATTAATTAACCTAGTAGTCCATATAATTTAATTTGAACATTGATTTATGTAATAATTAACCAAGCCCAATGTTTGTTTTAATTAAATATAACATAGGGTATTTAATGTTAGCCCAATGTAACAATTAAATTGAGCCCAACCAAATTAAATAAATGAGCTCAATATAATTTAATTCTAAGGTCCAAAGTGGAGCCCAATGTACAAGTATAGGTGAATATGTATACATATATTGGTGTATATATATATGGATACTTATATAATGATATAGGACATAAAAATAAAGCCAAATTGGTGTAATAAATTGCAAATCCCGAATTTTGAGGGGGCCCCACATGGAAATGTTGAGTGTGGACTTCCTATGGCTTCAATTACACTCCAAAAGTTGCTTACAAGCAACCTTGATGGATGTCACACCAATGGTCATTCATGGTAGTCATTCCATGCAATAGTAATCTAGTTTAAGCTCCTAATTTCACCAACACTAGTTGATTAGGAGGTTAATGAAGGATTAACATTGTGCTATAAATAGAAGTGTTCCATTTATTGGTGAGGTTGGTTAGTCATTTGTATCATTTTCTAGAGAGAAAAAGGGAAAGCTTCTTGAGAGATATAGAGAGTTACTCTTATGAGATTGATGATCCACCAAGCAAATTTGCTAGAGAATGGACAAGAGAGAGTCACAATCCAAGATCAAGTCAAGAGGAAGGAGAGCATCCATGTATAAAAGGTTAAAAAGTGTTCTAAACCTTATTTAGTTCATTTTTATAGTTTAGATATGATTTGAACGGTTAAAATGTATTTTTAACCGATCAAAACACGTTTTGATGTTCTAGAAGTCTTTAGCTATGTAATATATGTATATTCATAGTTTGATGGGTTTAACATGGGTTTTTATATGTGTTTGTGATGAAAAATTTCACCAAACTCATTGAATAAATTTTTACCGACGAAAATAAATTAATCTAATACGTAGCAGCCCCTTCACGGAATTACTGTTCACAATCCGTAAGTCGGATTTATGATCCGTCAATTTTAGGTGATAGATCCATGAAATATGAAGATTCTCCAAGTTGAATGACTAAAATCCGATTTAAAATGATCAAGATATGGATTTTCTACCAAAACACCCAATTGTTTTAGGGTTGTGCACAATAGTCCGGTTTGGAGCCAATTTCCGTGACCAAAACAAATCCAAATTTGATGTTTGATGACAGAAAAATGTAGTTCGGGAAGTTACGAATCCATCGATACCAAATAGACCTCAATCGGACTTGTGGATTTCATTTTATTCAAGTTCCCGTCGGAGACCCCAAGTCTGAAAAATTCAAAAAGTAATCTGCCTATTTTTTTAAAAAAACCGGCCGGTTCGGTTTTTTTCGGTTTTTCATGATTTCTAGGTAGGGCCGGTTCGGGCATTTTTAGGCCGGTTCTTGGGTTGGTTCCAAAAGAGAAAATGCTTATAATGTTATAAAGAAAATTATCAAAATTTAAAATCCTATTTTTTTTGTAATTTGGTATTTATTAGAATTAATGGTGGATTAAAGCTTACTAAATTGCTAATAATTATGGAAAAATTATTTTTAATTTCAGAAAAATAATATTTGACCTATTGGCATGCTAGTTAAGTGTTATAAAATAAAATTTGCAATTATTGAAGTGATTCACTATATATTAGCTATTTATTAGTGTATAAATAGGCTAATAATCTAATTAAATATTATTTAATAAATATTAAATAATATATGAAGTTATGTAATTAATTAATTATGATTTAATGAATATTAAATAATAATTAAGGGTTGTTAAGATGAATAAGTTAGTTATTTATTATTTAATTGCACTTAAATAATAAGTAAAGTTAAATAAATAATTAATTATTATTTAAATTAATATTAAATAATAATTAAAGAATATTAAAGTTATAAAGCTAATTATTTATTATTTAATTAATATTAAATAATAAGTAAGGTTAATTAAGTAATTAATTATTATTTAATTAATATTAAATAATAATTAAAGGATAAGTAAGGTTAATTAATTAATTATTTATTATTTAATTAATATTAAATAATGAGTTCGGATAATTAGTTAATTAATTATTATTTAATTCATATTAAATAATAATTAAATGTTAATTAAGTGGAATAAATTATTACTTAATCGAAAGAAGATTATTAAGTAATTAAAATATATTGATAATATTATTGACTAACTATTAAATGATAATAGTTAAGAATTAAATCATTATTCAATAATTAATAATGATATGTAATTAATTTAAAATATTATTAAATGATTAATAATATTATTTAGCATTTAATTAACTATTAAATAATAATAGTTAAGAGTTAAATCATTATTAAATAAATAATAATGATAAATAAAGATTTAGAATATTATTAAAGAATTAATAATATTGTTTAACAAGTAATTAACTATTGGGTAATAATAGTTAAGGGTTGAATCGTTATTAAATAAATAACTAATGATACGTGAGGATTTCAAATATTATTAAATGATTGATAATATTAATGAACAATTAAATTATTATTAAAATGATTGATAATAATGAGAAGTCAATTAAAATATTATTAAAGGGTAATAATATTAGCAAGCAATTAAATTATTATTAAAAGATTAATAATAATGATTAAGGTAAACTATTATTAAAAATAAATTAATAATAGTAATGATTATTTAAAGTGTTATTTAACAATTAAATAACATTATAAGTTATTACTAATTGATAGTAAAATTTAAAATATTATCCAAGGTGGGTAATATTATGATAGGTATCGAGATAAATGATGTGATTAAGTTAAACCAAGGGTATGGTCCATTAGTGATTAATTGGTGGATCGACCTAAATAAATATAGGGTCCAAGTTTTAATGCAGTGACATTAATAAATGTCAGAATTGCATAGTTTCGAACAAAAGATTTATGGTGTTGAATATGAAACACTGAGTCAAGTCAAAGAGAGACTAAAATATGAAATTAACCTTATTAAATAAAGGGGATGATAAGAAGAAATAAATATCTTTAAAATAAGATTTAGTATTTAGTCAAACTTTGACTGATATTGTGCACCGTTGATCTCACATACCGTGTAGGTGGTGCAAGGAACGTGAAAGATTAACGTAAGCTGGTTATACAAGTCCAGGCAAGTTTTTCAGAACGTGTTGTATTATGTGCATGAATTATAAGTTTATTATTAAACTGAGATGTGCTCATACGTGGTTATGTGCAAAGATGTTTTAATGTGCCTTTGTGCAATAAGTTGATTTGAACTGTTGATATGCGGTAGTTGATTTAAGACAATTGTTCTGCATTGAACTATATGTCATGATAGAGGTTAGACATGAAGCATAGATTAAATGCGAGGCATGATATGCATGAGCAGTATGTCATAAACTGAAATGCATGAAAAACATGATGTTAGTATAAATTGTAAATTTTATGTGAAGCATGTAATGTGTTATGTGTAGCTGTTGAACTTGCTGAGCCGTCGTGCTCACTCTTGCCTAAACCAACATTTTCAGATAAGGCTAGTTACCTGAAGTTCTCGATAAATAACAAGGAACAGGAAAATATATTACTTCCATTGAAGATCTAAATATCTATTGTAGATATCAGTCCGAATTGGACAGGTAAATGATTCTGTAGCATAAGACTTAGTTGGTATGTTATATGAGTATTAAATACTCAAATTGATTGTAATAGAATGTCGTATCATGTATGATATTGAGACATACTAGGAATGTATAAAGATTTCGATTCTGGAATAGAAGGAGATGTTATATAATTGTAAATAAATGATTATTTAGCAATTATAATATTGTTAAAATTCACGAAAGATAAGGAAAAGGTTGTACTCGTGTTGAACCGGATCCGAGGTTCGAGAAACCCGGATTCGGGGTCGTCACAATTATTATTATCTGTATTATTATTAAGAAAATTATAAAATATAAAATATAAAAATAATAAATATTATTATTAACGGTATTATTTCTCTTATTATTATTATTATTATTATTATTATTATTATTATTATTATTATTATTATTATTATTATTATTATTATTATTATTATTATTGTTATTATTATTATTATTGTTATTATTATTATTGTTATTATTATTGTTATTGTTATTATTGTTATTATTATTATTACTATTATTGTTATTAATAATACTATTATTATTACGATTATTATTATTATTATTATTATTATTATTATTATTATTATTATTATTATTATTATTATTATTATTATTATATTAATTATTATTATTATTATTTCTCTTATTATAATAATACTAATAATAATAATTATTATTATTACTATTATTACTGTTATTGTTATTACTATTATTATTATTATCATTATTATTATTATTATTATTATTATTATTATTATTATTATTACAATTATTATTACAATTATTATATTAATTATTATTATATTATATTAAAATTAGATTAAAATTCAAAAAATATAATTATTATTATTATTATCTGTATTATTATTAAGAAAATTATAAAATATAAAATATAAAAATAATAAATATTATTATTAACGGTATTATTATTATTATTATAATTATTATATGAATTATTATTATATTATATTAAAATTAGATTAAAATTCAAAAAATAAAAATATTATTATTATTATCTGTATTATTATTAAGGAAATTATAAAATATAAAAATAATAAATATTATTATTATTATTATTATTATTATTATTATTATTATTATTATTATTATTACAATTATTATTACTATTATTATTATTATTATTATTATTATTATTATTATTATTATTATTATTATTATTATTATTATTATTATTATTATTATTATTACTATTACTATTATTGTAATTACTATTACTATTATTATTATTATTATTATTATTATTATTATTATTATTATTATTATTATTATTATTATTATTATTGTTATTATTATTATTATTATTATTATTATAGTGTAGGGGTGAATTTGATTTGGGTAGAATTTTTTTTGTGAGATGAAATGTGAGTCATAAGATTAAGTTGGAAGAATCTGAACCGTATTCAAAATAAGTTGTATTTTATTATATAGATATTTAGAATTTCATATTACATGTATATACACTATTTATTTAGTATTTAGCATTTTAATCTTGTGAATTGAGTTCACAATTTTAGCTGAATTCTAGTGTCTGCAAATTCCAGTGTTTGCAAAGAGTATTATTCTTGGACCTATTTGGATGCCCTTGTACATGACGATTTAACAGTTCAAGTACATTTATTAAGACTCTTCTTCCTTCTTCTTTTTTATATAATATTAATGCATATTTTGCTTAGCCAAAAGCAATATATCTGGAGTTGGGATGAGCTTTAACCACAAAATGTCTAAGAATTTTAGAAATATTACAAACCATAAACATAGACCCTAACCATACTATATCCGATAATAATTACACCCTGGACATAGAGCCTAACCATACTATACTGTGGTAATAAAATATGCGATTTTAATAAGATTTTTGGTTGTTTTCTTTATATTAGTTTGTAGTTTGCACATATATTAAGAGTTTCTGTATCTGCTAGTAAAATATTATGTACTTTGCATTTTTAAATTAAAATATATTCGAAGTATACATCTAAAAACACGCACGAAGATAAAATAATAATAAAAAAAGAGAAAACAAAAGTATGAATAAGTCTACATATACAATCTCCAATTATAAAATTAAGCACTACATTCATCTTAATTATTAAAAAGTGGAGCATGATACAGATTTCAATATAAAGTCCCACTTTTTAATAATCAGATCAATTTTATAGTTGATTTTTATTGAAAGTGTTTGTGTATTTATACTTATTCAAAAAATATTGTAGAGAAAAGAGAGAGAAATATTTTATTACTATTTTATTTTTTTGTGTATTTTTACTATTTTATTACTCTTTTAATTAAAAAAATTGATATTCATAAAGTTTCTCTCACATATGTAGTAAGTAGACACTTATGTGAGAAAAAAATTATAAAAATATTAAATTTTATTTACAAAAATATCAGTCCATAATTAATTGTGATTGCAATGATCACAACCACCCAATAAAAGAAGAGGTAATTAAACATTGTTATACTTCTAAGTTAGGCGGGTTTTGGGTTAGAAGTGTCGTTCGAGATGGGATATTTTATTCGGAACGGGTAGGTATGGGGGTTAAAAAATTATAGGAGGGAGGATATGGGGGACTGAGATGTAAAATTGACCTCTTATTTGTATTTTTTTAATAAATCTCTTTTTCAAAAAAAAAATTATTTTGTGTGTAACTTACCCTCTAAATTACATAAATATTAAAAAGATAATTTTACTAACTTTTCTGTCAAAAACAATTACGGAAGTAACTGCAATAAAGGTATAATGGGAACAATAAATTCAACAAAACCACAAAATGGAATAAAATTTAATAAAACTATTAAAAATAAAAAATAATAGAAAATGTAAATGTAAAATTAGAAAATTTAATACTTAAAAAAATTAAAACAATAAAAAATTAAAAATCAAAGTCTAAAATTAAAAATTAAATTTATATTTGAGCTAAATTAAAATTATTTAATAATTATTATTAACTAGACATTTTTTTAATCCAAGCACTAGTCAATATATTATTTTGTACAACCCCAAACTTAATCAAGTTTTAATACTTTTAATAAATAATAATAAGCCTTTCCTTTTTCTTTTCCATAATCATATTAAATCGTACATACGCAGATGTCTTGTTAAATCAAATTCAACTCATCTTCCACAAAATCAAACGTCATTCCTTGCTTTTTCTTTTCCTTTCCAACCATTGTCCGCTATCTTCCCCAAATCAAACTCTAGAAAATTAAAATTAATTTATTCATTTTTTCCCCAATCCCAATTAACAAAAACCCTCATCTAATTTGGATCCCAATAAATCAAACTTATAAAATTAAAATTAATTTATTCATTTTTTTTCAAATCAAATTCATAAAATTAAAATTAATTTATTCATTTTTTCCTCAATCCCAATTAGCAAAAAACCTCATCTAATTTGAGCCCCAATATACTGATGATTGAAGATAGAGAAGAAGATTAACGATGGCGGTAAAGACGTGCCTAGATCGATAGTTGGAGAGTTAGGCGAGGAGACCATCCCCACATGACAAGGGCCAAAATCTGACTTGCTCCGCCACGACCCACCTTCTACAAATCCTAATATTTTTCGATGAGATGATGGGGCTTTGGAGTTGAAGAAATTAATGGTGAATAGTAATAATTTTTTCGATTGCTTTTGTCCCAATCTCATATTTGGGTTTTGTTGAATTTCTTATATTACAACCAGACCAATTCTGTGTGTTTGGTGTTGAGGGGTTTGATTAATCAGGTTGGGGTTGTTGATTAAATCTGGATTTGAGTTGGGGGTTTTGTAACACCCCGAATCCGTTACAGGCAGTGTAACATGCCGCAAGCCTAAAGGCCTGCAATGCAACAATATCAATAAAGTGCAGTTCAAACAATAATAACTAAATAGTAATCTTAAATTAAAATTTAACTATAACCATCTTTTAAAGCTAGCTCAAACGAAAAACAACTAAATACCAAATTCAAAAAATTGGAGAAGCAGCTCCCAAAACTAAAAGTTATATATCAAAATTTCAACGACAAAAAGAGATAAACATCTTAAACTAAACTCCAACTATCCAAAATGTATCAACAAGTGCATGCGCAGCTATCAATGATAGCCTGTAAAAAATTAATGTAAGGGGTGAACAGTAAAACTCAACAAGTGACAATCTTTACTATTTAGGTGGATCAGGTACAATTTGCAAAACACTTTTTTTGAAATAATTTTTATTCAATAACAAAAGTAACTATAGTTTCAAAAGTAAAATAATTTATAACAAAGCGAATTCACATTCCAAAAATAATTTCAATGTATACAATATATTTTTTTAATCCACAGTCTTAGCGACTAAGGTTACAATGTGACAACCCCAAATTCGGGTTCACATAGTCTAAACTTGAGTCATCAAAATACACAACAACTATTACAATACAACGTACAATGTACCACAATACAGTATTCAAATAATACACAACTAAGTCTTCATTATTATTAACATACTATTTTATAACGTATGAAGACTATTACAGCTATTACTCGGACCATCACTCCATCCCCCAGCTAGACCCTGCTACTCTCTCATCTCCTGTTAAAGATAAATAGAACAAAAAGAAAGGATGGACTCAAATAGCCCAATAAAGAATAACATGACTAAGATAATGATGAATAAATTATCATTAATCTTCAACAGTTGAGTTCTTGATAGAATATAATAAGCAACAAGTTTTAAATCAACAACTGCAATTAAATTCTTGAACAAAATTTAGATTAACAATTGCAGAGTAAAAACAACCATTAGAAAAAATCATATAAACTATGATGTTCACTCGCTTCTCTTTTTCAAAAAAATATCATCAACTTTTATCATCTGAAATATCACTGGTCGTGATCATGCCAAACAACAGTTCTTATTTACTTCAATCCAAAGAGAACAGTCACTACGTGTCCTAAAAGACACACAACAATTATATCGCCTTTATCCTATCATCTGTGCCGCTGGCAACAGATATCCACCAATTATATTATCTTTGCACTCAGGCCAAAGATATTCACAACAACTTCATTTTGAATGAACATAATAAATAACAGTGATATAATAATGAACAGAAGAAATAGAATAACAAGTTAAATAAAAAATATCGAAAGTTTATAATTTTACTTTGTCTAAATTTAAATAATATCCAAATTGTCAACATGATGTGGAGTCAAATTTCAGAATGATATTGAAGATCCATAATTCAAAAATAATGGTTAAAGTTCAATAGAAATGATCAAAAAAATAAAAAGGTTCAATTGAAATAATGTTAAATGATGCGCAAACTATTAAGAAACATATAATCATTTCAGAAGTTTTACCATAGTAAGTTTAAGAGTATGAAAGAAAATGATATCCCTTACAAGTAAAAAAGAAAATAATATCCTTTTTTGAGTATGAAAAGAATGATACTCCTTACCTTAACACGTGAAAAAAGACTGCTTTAAATGTAGTGGATCAACCTATATATTTATAATTTAATTAGTAACTACCACATATAATTTTATAGTGTATATCAATTCGTATGAAATCATCAAAAATAATTTGATAGTAAAAATCTGTTGTAGTGTATAGAATAAAGTATAATAAACTTCAAAATAGTTTTTGAAAATAATATTTCAAAAGAATTTTCAAGAGAAAGTTTTTCAAAATGAGTCTTTTAAAAAAAGAGTCTTCTAAATGAAGATTTATAAACACCGTATGATGTGTGTGGTTACTTGACTAACTTTTATAAAAGGACTTACTTGAACAATACTCATATTTTTATAGATATTCACAAATACTCAAGATAGCTTTAGCACACTTAGAGAGAACTTATACAAAGTAATATTTAGAGCGTGAAAGAAAGAATAAGCAAAAAAATTTATAAAAAATCTTAAGTTAAATACTCTATTTATAGCAAAAAAAAATTATCATAATCTAAGATTTTCTAATTTAATCCAAACCGTATATTTCAAAATAATATTTAATTCATAGCACACATTTTATCTTTTAAAATTTCTTAAATCTAAACCATTCATTTAAAGATCATCTTTAATCTACACTGTTCATTTCAAATTATATAATTATTACATTATCTTTAATCTATACCATTTATTTAAGATTTCCTTTAATCTATATTATTCATTTAATAAACAACTAACTTTATATATAAATCAATTAACTTTATATATAAAACAACTAACTTTATATATAAATCAATTAACTTTATATATAAAATAAATAACTTTATATAATATAGCATAATAAAATAATTAACTTTACATAATTTCTATAAAGTTAATAACTTTATATAATTTATTATAATAAAATAAATAACTTTATCAATTCAATTATTCAACAATAATTTTTAATTATTCATTATTGTGACTAATTGTTGTAAATGCAGTGTAGTTGACTTTCTAAGCTAGAGACTCACCATATAAGCATAAATACCAACTAATAATGAAATATAACAGTTAAATTAACATCATAATAGTTGTAATAACCATGAATTCTAAGTTATATTATAATTATAATTATTTAATAATTATCAAGGAATAAAAATTTTTGTATGAATTAATTGTGCATTTACATGATTGAATGAATATATATGTATGTGTATATTTATTAATCTAATAATGTAACAATGTAGTGAAATTAATTAAATTAATCCAAGAAGAATCCAAGCAATTAAATTATATTAGGGAACTAGCCCTTGAGTTGAATTTAACAAGCTAAAATCTTGTATGTGATTTATGTGTTGGTATTTTATAAACTAGCCCAACCTAGTAGCCCAAAAGAATTAATTAGGCAAGTCTAATTAGATTATATTTTTAAGACCAAAGGAATTAATAAACTAGGTCCAATGGAGATGGACTAGTAGCCCATGTATGTTATTCAAATCCATATGAAGTGTTATTGAATATATTAATTGATAGCTCAAATGTTGTGAGGTTAATTAATTTAACTAGTAGCCCATTTAAACTTGTAATAAAGCCCAAAGAGAAGTAATTTAATGTCCAAAGCATGCGACCCAAATCAAATAAAAGTATTTATCATTGTGGGACCATGTTGGTATATATGTATGACACGTGTGATATATATGTATATATAAGATATAAAAATTAAACCAAAAATGGCTAGAAAAAGACCATTTGGCTGGCCAAATGGGGTTCCACATGGGGTGAATTTAAAATTTCATGTGGTTTGATTTTGAGTTCTAAAGGTACAAGAGTGGTTGAATAAATCTACCAACTTTTACTATAGTCCTCTCATGTAAGAAAATTCCTATAATTTAGCCAATTTGAATTAAATATAAGATGAGCTTGGAGATTGTGTAGACTTATATAATGTATATGTATATATTTTGGATGATAGCCTTTGGCTATAAATAAGACTACTCTCCAAGCTTGGCAAGACTTAAGTCATTTGCTAGATTTTCTAGAGAGAAAATAGAGAGGAAGCTCTAGAGCTTTAAAAGAAAAGATAGAAAGTTTTGTGAGTAGTGAGTTAGATCATCAAGAGTGTGTGTCTAATAGCCAAGGTGGAGCATTCAAGCTTTGTGGTGTACTTTGGAAGAAGAAGGAGAAGAACATCCAAGCTTAAGAGGTTTAAAAGTTTTCTTTACTCTAACCCTTTTCATTTATATGGTTAAGATTTGTTGTATGAATATTTGTCATGGTTAGTTGTGGGAGAAATTTGTGTTTGATGAAGCTATGGTGAGTTCGAAAGTATAAGGATAGAGATTGATTGGTGAATATGTGTATGTAGGTGTCCATGTATGCTTGATGTAGTTTATATGGTCAAAATATATTTGTAATGGTTCAAAATCTATTTTGATGCTCTATAATACTAGAACTATGATATATAGGTAGATTCATGATTTCGTATGCTTAATATGTACACTAATGTGTTTGATATGTAAATAAGTGGATGATATATGCATATGAAGATTTACTGGTAAAATCATAACTAGCTATGTGCTATAAATAGTTATAATTTGAAATGTATAAGTTGGTTATTTGATTTTGATGGCTAGAAAGTTATATTTATGAGTTATAAAGATAACCCAACTTGAATCACTCAAAAATGTGTAAAAATAAGGAAGTTATGAAGTTTATCGCAAAATACTCGTTTTTAAAATCCTAGTCGATCGGTCCTAAAATTTGTGTCAAAAACAATTTCAAAAATACGATCGATCCATGAAATATTGTAGATTATTAAGTTACGAAACTAACAAGACCAATTTGGTGTCATTTGGATGTGTAAATTTTATTTTATGCAAGTTTGATTCAAAAGTGTTAAAGTTGAAAAATGAGATTTGTATTCTACCGGACTGCGTCGGGGTGCAGTGTTTAGTACAAAACACTACGTCGAGGCACAGTGCCATTTTTTGAATCGGGTCGGGTCGATTTTTTGCCGATTCGGGTCTGGTCGATTCAGGTCAGAGAGTTGAAAAATATTTTAAAATTTATGATATTAATATTGCATCCAACTAATGTAATTTAAATATTGTAGAAGTTTAATTTAATGAGTTAAAAGAATAAAATATTATTAAATGAGTAATAATATTAGAAAATAAATAAAATATTATTAAATGAATAAAAATATTAATAAATAAATAAAATATTATTAAATAATTAATAATATTAAGAAATCAATAAAACATTATTAAATAAATAATAATATTAGAAAATGAAAAAAAAATATTATTAAATGATTAATAATATTAAGAAATTAATAAAATATTATTAAATAATTAATAATAATAGAAAATAAATAAAATATTATTAAATGATTAATAATATTAAAAAATTAATAAAATATTATTAAATGATTAATAAAATTATAAAGTTAATAAGATATTATTATATGATTAATTATATTATAAGGTTAATAAAATATTATTAAATGGTTAATAATATTAAATAGAAGTTAAACTATATTAGATGATTAATATAGGTTTATGTGATTAAAATATTATCAAATGATGATAATATTTTCAAAGTATTTAATATACCCTTAATTATTTAATTATGTAATTAAGTGTTAGTAAATTAAGATGTACAAAAGTTATTATATGAACCTAGATATGATACTAATTGAAAGATCAACTTGATTAATTGTTAGATCTGTTCAAAGGATATTAAATTATATTGGTTAGCTGTAATCAACAATCGAGACAAGTTTCTTACACCTAAACTTGTATTTATCTTGTAAGAGCTTTAAGTGAGTTAATTATTTAAAATTAATCTACATCCATATTATTTATGTATTCGCACATAGTGCATTTGAAGCTTTATAGTTCATTTAATTCAAGAACAGTTTAAGAATGTCTATACTAATTATTTTGGTTAGACACTGTATGTATAAATTCATTAACTTGAATATTTTTAAAAACTTATCTAAACAATTGGTTGGTGCAGATTCTTATAGTAAGACTGAGAACGAACAACCCTAGATAAGGGGATTATATTCGAAAAACCGACATTTGCGCAAGATGTTTGAATATATACATATAGTACAAGAGGCTGATCCCCTCGAATACCAAACAATAAAAGGGTCAGATACATATCTGATTTACCTTAAATATTAGTTCATGGTCCTTTAAGGCCACTCAACAGTAAAGACTCAACCATTTCTTTTAATTAAAATTTGATTCTTGTTCTTTCACAATTATTATATATTGTTGAAATCTCTGAAGATATTCTCATTGAATTATGATATATTAAATTTTGTATTTACTATTCTTAAACTTGCTAAGCAAGCTAGTTGCTTTCCCTTGCTATATCATGACCTATTTTTCAGTTAAGCCCAAATGCTCCAAGAAAGACAAGGACAATGAAAAAGCCAAAGTGTAGAATTATCATGCTATTAGTGTAACTATTTAATGTTATTTAAATATTGTGAATCTTTTGTGAATCCCTTAAGATATGTATGATGTATGTTAAGGTTAGAAAACCTTGGGATTGTATTTTCTTTTTTAAGGAACAGTGATGTATTATTCCGCTAAGATTAAATGAAGACTATATTTTTAGTTGTTATTATGTATTGGATTGTGAGTACTAAACACGAGGTTATAGAATCCGGATTTAGGAGCGTCATAATAATGATAATAATAATACAGAAAATAAATAAAAGAAAGAACATGTTACTGTGTAATGACAATTATTGATTCAGTAATGTGAATTACTGTGCATATGCTACTGTGACAATTATTAGTTCAATCATATGAATTATTGTGCATGTGACAATTATTGGTTCAATAAAGTCAATATTGTACAATAGCTACTTTATCAGTTCAATAATATAAAACACTGTGCAATACTGTGTGTTATTGTGCAATACTTTGTGTTATTGTGCAATACCGTATGTTACTCTGCAATACCATATTCTACTATTCCTTTACCATCAGGTATATTAACAGTTAAGAGTGATAGTACCATTGACCATTTTTATTTAAAAAGGTTAATGTTGTCGTTTTTTGTATTCGACGTTATAGGGTCTAACAATGATTGGTTATTTTGGCGCCGTCATATGGATCGAATATTACCCGACATAACGAATATTCCTCAACAAAATAAAATTTGCACAAAATATTTGTAACTTTAACTTTTGTCAATTTAACCACTTACTATTTCAGAAAAACAAATATATATATGAAGAAAATTAAATTTGTATTTCATAATTTCGGGGCCTTACAACCTCCCCTTTTTATGAAATTTCATCCTCGAAATTAGCATACCTGGCATTTCGAAGAGGTGAGAATACTTAGATTTCATTTCAGATTCTAGCTCCTAGGTCATTTCCTCAGTATCTTGATTCCTCCATAAAATCTTGAGTTGAGGTATAACCTTTGAGCGTAGGATCTGCTCCTTCTTATCTAAGATCTTAACAGGTACCTTATCGTATGTTAAATTCTCTACTATAACGTCTGGTTCTAACTCAATGATGTGGTTTGGGTCCTACACATATTTACGTAACATAGATATATGAAAAACGTTATGGATGCGATACATGCTTAGTGGTAGAGCTAATCTATAAGCCACAGTTCCTACTCAATCGAGGATTTCAAATGATTCAATAAATTGAGGGTTGAGCTTTTCTCTCTTTCCAACTCTTGTGACTCCTTTTCATGGGGAAACATGTAAAAATATATGGTCTCCGACGTTGAAACTTTCGTCCTTTCGATGAAGATCAACATAACTCTTTTGTCGTTCTTGTGCAATCTGTATTAGTTGTCAGATCATTTGGATCTTTTCAGTTGTTATGCACACCAATTCGGGTCCTAACAGTTTGGTTTCTTCTATCTCATTCCAACATACTAGGGAGCGATACTTTTGTCCACATAAAGTCTCAAATGGAGTCATGTCTATACTTGCTTTGTAATGACCACGATTTCTATAGGTCATTATAATTATAATTATTAAGTTATTTTCGATGAATTAAATTTTTTGTACTAATTAATTGTGCATTATGTAAACTAAATGAGTATACTTATGTATGTGTGTATTTAATTAATAAGGAAGCAAAGTGGTAGAATTAATTAAAATAATTCTAATTGGATTATATTTTAAGTCCAAATGAGGTATTAAACTAGGTCAAATAAATTAACCTAGTAGTCCATGTAATTAAATAAACCTTCATCCGTGTAATAATTAAACTAGTCCAATGCTTGTGTTAATTACATGTAACATATGTTATTTAATGTTAGCCCAATAGAGTAATTAAATTGAGCCTAACCAAATTAAATGAATGAGCCCAACATATTTAATTCTCAAGTCCAAAGTGGAGTCCAATAGGAAGTCAAGATTGTGGTCAAACAATACATATATATATATATGTATATATATATATATATATATATATATATATATATATAAGTGTGTATATATATAGATGTGTACAAGAATGTTCAAGGACATACCCCTTTAAAGGGCATACCCACTAAATAGCTCACCTATTTAAGCTACCTTTGTTATTTCTCTCTTCCCAACCAGCTAAAAAATTGAACGTAAGAATAGAGAAGTAAACCTTGTTATTTCTCTCTCCTCCCAAAACCATCTGAAAATTTGAACCCATCAAGAGAGAAGCAAAATTTGTTATTTCTCTCTCCTCCCAAAGCCAGCTGAAAATTTGAACGCAATAAGGGAGAAGCTGCATTTGTTCCCTTTTCGCCATTTTTTTCAGCTTACTCTCTCTCCTAATTTTTGTCTTTCCAAAGAGGACATAATTTCAACCCAGACCCTTACTTTCTCTGTCCTTAAGTTCTGAGAACGAGACCTAGATCGAAAATAAACGAAGCTTAGATCGGTAAAAAAGAAGCTCACCTATAGCGATTGAAGTTATTCTGGTATGCTTATATGGGATTTGTGAGATTTTTACTTAATTTGTGTTTTTGTTAAAAGAGATTTGCTGTAATTTTGATATGGGTTTTTAATATGCGTACATGTTTGGTTTCATGAAAATGCTTGATTTTGAATTTGTACCAAAGATTTTGAATGTTTGAATGATGGTACAAAATTCAATTGTCAATATTATTTTGTAGTGTTTTTGTTGCTTTTATCTACACAGTACATCGTCCAAACATTTGAGGTTGCTAACTGATTTGTGATGTTTTGACTTAATTTGTGTTTACACTATATTCTTAAATTCTTACAATGCAATGAAATATGAGTTTCTCAAAGAAATTTCATTCCCCCCAAAAATTGGATCAATTTTTTAAATGGTTGTGCACATACATTATAATTAGTTAGAAATGTACTCTTAAAACTATTGATGGTTTCGGAACGCGTACTTCAACTCCTACAGAGGCACCAATATTTTTCAGCCTTCACCTGAACATATACTGCTTGTTTGCTATATGTCTTGGGCACTCTTTAGAATTCATCTGTGCACATACATTATTTTCAAGTTTATTAAAAATGGATGACATGGAATATGAAATAAGGAGTTGTGGGGATAATGTAGAAATGGACTTTGAGAACATGTTCAGTTTCGATTTAGAAATTGAGGGGGATGATTTGAGTATAAAGAGGTTGGATGTGAACAATGATAAAACTGTTGTCTACTATCCCCAAGTAGCCGATGAGTTTACGCCTAAGCTAGGTCAACAATTTCAAAGATTAGATGATGTTCACACTTTTTACAATACATATGATATGCATGCTAGTTTTAGTATGCGAAAGTTTACTAAGAAGAACATGGTGGGAAACGCTGAGATTTGTAGGAAGGAGTATGTGTGTTACAAGCAAGGAAATGGTAAACTATTAGCTGATGTGTATGTAAAAAGAAAACGTGGATCTAAAAAATAAGGTTGTAGTGCAAGAATTGTAGTTGTAAAAAGACATGACTTATACGTAGTTAGTATAATTGAGGAGGGTCATTGTCACCCATTGTCAACCCTACATAAGAGACATCTTTTACCATCATATCGTAACGTGTCAACTGCCCAAAAAAGTTTAAGTAAACAACTTGACATGGTGAATATACCACAATGCCAACAATACAAATTTCTTGCAGTGCATGCGGGAGGGTTTGAAAATATTGGTTGCACGCAACGAGATTTGTATAACTTTCAAAGAGACAAGCGCAATGAGATGAAGGGACATGATGGTGATATGTTGAATGAGTACTTGAAGTTAGAACAACAAAAGAATCCTTCATTCACTTTCACAATTGACACAGACGATGAAAAAAGGATTACTCGTTTTTAAGCTGATGCAACTTCTAGACGGGCGTATAGATTTTATGGTGATGTTGTCATATTTGATACCACATATAATACTAATCGTTATGGAATGATATTTGCACCACTATTGGGGGTTAATAACCATGGTCAAACTAATTTATTTGCTAGTGCTTTCTTAAGTGATGAAACCATAGATTCTTTTGTTTGGCTTTTCAAGTATTTTTTAGAAGCAATACCGGGAGATGCACCTAAGATGATTATCACTGATCAGGATCCGGCGATGACAAATGCCATTTCACATATTATTCCTAATACATTGCATAGGTATTATAGTTGGCACATTTTGACCAAATTGTCAGAGAAAAGTGACTCAGTAAAATTAAGTGTATATTATAAAGAGTTTTCAGAATGCATTTGGAATTCAGAGACTGTGGAAGAGTTTGATTCCACTTGGGTGGAGTTTGTGGAGAAAAGTGGGTTGAATGTTAATAAATGGCTACAATCAATGTATGACATTCGTTCTACATGGGTACCCGCACATGTGAATCATATTTTCTCAGCCGACATGTCAAGTAACCAACGAGTAGAGAGTTCTCATTCATTTCTTAAAAGATTTGTTTCTAAAAGAAATTCTTTAGTGGACTTTGTGATTCAGTTTGGTCGGGGCCTTCAGCATCAACGACATGTAGAGTTGGTTTCGGATAACAAAGATTTGATTGAGAGGCCGAAAATGAAAATTGCCCGTGACTTCTTATTTCAAATGGTTGACATTTATACACACTCTATATATTATAAATTTGAAAATGATTTATGTGAGAGCGTGAATTATAGGTTTGAACTTGTGAGGGACGATGTCAACTACCATGTCTACAAAATTTACCGAAGGAATGTCAACAAGTTTAAAGTAAGAGAAATTCATTATGACAAATCTTTGGATTATGTAACATGCACTTGTAAAAAGTTTAAGAGTTCGGGCATCCTATGTCGGCATGTCATAGCTTACTTGAATAAGTATCATGATCTTGACAAATTGCCTACAAAATACATTTTGAAGAGGTGGACAAAGACGGCAAAATCAAGTGGTGTAATTGAGGATAATGGTGTAGTGATAAAAGATGACAAGCCATATTTACTCTTCCGGAGTGAATTGATTCAACATTCATTAGATTTGATTAATAGGGCTCTTATAAATAAAGAAGCGACAAATGTTTTAAAAGAATGTTTAGGTAATGTAGATGAAAATATCAATCAAATTCTTGGGAAGAATGGTTCAAAAAGAAACAATGAAATGGATTATGGTGGAAATAGTGTATCCAAGTCGGTCAACATGACTTCTACTTATGAACATAGTTACAGTGAGCCGAACCAAATGCGATCAAAAGGGTGTGGCAAAAGGCTCAAGGGTGGCAAATAAAGGGCATTGGGAAAAATAAAAAACCCTAACGGTAGACGTTGTCATGGATGTGGCAAAGTTGGTGTGACGCACGATAAAAGAAACTGTCCGGTGTTTAATAATCGGTAATCAAGTTTGCATATTTTGACTTTGATATTTGTTTAAAATTGACGTTGGTATTTGTTTAAAATTGACTTTGTTATTTGTTTAAATTTGACTTTGCTATTTCTATAAATGTAGAACTGCAGCATAAAATGATCCATGTCCAAGTGATGACAGTGATTCACCCACAGGTGCAACACTGAACTACTATAACAACACTTGTGTATCTACATTTTCGTATTAATATATATTTTTTTCTCAGAATGGTCTTCAGAAATGGTGTAATCATGAGGGTGACTTGGGATGCTCATAGTAGGGATTTGTCTATACTCAGGCATGAATTATATTTTTGCTAACGTTACCCATTCTTTACAAGATTGAATCATTATGTTTGTTTCGCTTTCCATTTCTGTAATAGTTCTTACATGTTGTAACTTATAATGCAGGTTATATAATGCACAAGCTTAAGTTGGAATTATGATGAAAGCACGTTATTTGGTGGATACATGAACGGTGTTATTGAGGTTTGGGGTATTGGGCATAGCCAAATCAACTTCATTGAACTATTTCTTTTAAATTCAAAAAAGGTCCAGTTGAAAGGATATTATATTGTATTATGTTAGTTATTTCTATAGTTTTAAGTTTTAGGTACTTGGTCTATAATATGACATCTACTTTGTATGCATTTTTATAGCATTTCTATTTGGATCTTATTATTGTCATGTCTGAGTAGAATCTTAGCAGTCATTTATCATTTGTCTCGAGTTCACTTAATGTTAGCATATGATCCATGTTATGTTGGTTTCAATATTAGCGTATGGCTTATTTTTTCCTGTAAGAACAAATTTAGGATGAACTTATAAAAAAGAAATAAAAATAACAAATTCAAAGCTTGGGAAATATTGGCAATTAGCAGACCAAGACTGGATGATATAAGGGAGATTTAAGCACACTGCATGTATGGAGTGGGGTGCGCCAATATAGGCTTATTAACGGAGCGGGGCGTGCCAATGCAATATTCGACACACAGCATGAATGACGCGGGGCACGCCAATATAGGCTCATTAACGGCGCGGGCCGCACTAAAGCAATATTGGGCACACTGCATGTATGGAGCGGGGGGCGCCAATATAGGCTCATTAACGGCGCGGGGCGCGCTAAAGCAATATTAAACACACTGCATGAATGGCGCGAGGCGCGCCAATAGAGGCTCATTAACGGGGTGAGGCGCGCTAAATCAATATTGGACACACTGCGTGTATGGCGCGGGGTGCGCCAATATAGGCTCATTAACGGCGCGGGGCGCGCCAAGGCAATATTCGACACACTGCATGCATGGTGCGAGGCGCGCCAATATAGGTACATAATCGGCGCGGGGCGCGCCTATACATCAAATTGAATACTGTATGTATGGCGCGGGGCGTGCTAAATGCAAAGCACAGTTGGCGTAGGGCGCGCCATTCGACCAATTCAGAAAAAAAAAATTACAAATTAAAAGAACCGATCGATTGCCTTTCTCAAACTTCCATCCTAAAACAAAAATCTACCCTCCACTACCACCATCCCTCCGAGTTTTATAAACCAACTAACAAAGAATCTCACCAACCATCAACATAAGGATTGATACCATCATCGGGTTCGGTCAAGCTCTCCTTATTCACGGGTCAAGAATCAACGACTCAAAGCTTATGGGTAGCAATTGTGGCGGTAAGATTCGTTCACAAGTGTCGTTTTGCTTGGGCATTATTGTATTATCATATGTGAAGTGCCCAACTGAGTTTGTGTTGGCTCAATTAGGTTTTGGGATTTACATTGTGTATACCAATTTGATTGATTGAGGACAACCATTAAGGGTTGCCTACCAAGTGTTTGATATTATGGCAACACTATCATTATTGTATTATTATATGTGAAGTGCCCAATTGAGTTTGTGTTGGCGCAATTGGGGTTTGAGATTTACATTGTGTATACCAATTTGACTGCTTGAGGAGAACTACTAAGGGTTACCTACTAAGTGTTTGATATTTTGTCAAAGAGAAAAATTGCTAGTGTGCCGTACCATACCTAACCTAAGTGTCCAAAATGGCTCTTAAGAGGCAACGTGGTGAAAGCTCACGCTCCCAACCAACTGCTGATCAAACGAGATTTGTTAGTACCGAGGCAGAGGAACGTTTCCATAGGATATTGGAGAAGAAGACATTCGTGTTGGAACGAGGTCTTCGGCTCAATCCTCAGTTGGATGGTGAAATGGCGGTCATGATCGCCGAACAAAATTGGGGAAAGTTGGTTGCGCAGCCCGAGCCTTCAATAATCTCTATTGTGAAGGAATTTTATGCCAACGCCATTGACCAAGTCTATTATGTGGTACAAGTAAGGGGTCAGCCTGTGCAGTTTGATAGTGTTGCCATAAACGAATATTATAATACACCTACCGATGGTCACGCCTACCAGTATGAAGACTAAAATTGTAATTTGGATGTTGTCATTCAAAGTTTATCCAAACCAGGAACCACTTGGACGTTAAAGGCGAATTCCGATGAAAAAGTGAGTTTCCTGCATGCAACTCTAAGCCGTTATGGAAAGGCATGGTATGCGTTTATATGTGCCAACTTGATGCCAACTCGGCATCAAAACGACGTTACCAAGGAGTGCGCATTCCTTTTGCATGGAATTGTACGACAAACAGTTGTGGTGTACAATATTTATGTAGTGAATATTGGAGGGATCATCCAACAGTCGATCAAGAAGTTTCTACGAAGGAGTATAACTGGTGGCTTACCTCATGGTTCATTAATTACTCAGTTATGTCGACGTGCAGGGGTGCAGTGGAGTTCTTCAGAGTTAGTTCAGCAACCCATGACTGCCATTGATCACTTCACCATTGATAAGTACAAAGCTTGGGATTGTGCTATTTCACACCCTCGAGGAGAGGGGTATATTCTGATACCACCACCCCAACAAGCGGAGGAGAAACCGCTAATGCCGAACCAACGACTGAAGCTCAGTTTGGTAAAATTCTACGCAGGCTACAGAGCCGGATGGATAGGCAAAACATGCGACTTGCTCAACGCCAAGACACAATGCACACTTATATTGTTGGTGCTTTTACAACTATGACCACTGAGAATTCAGTCCAGTTACCAGACCCGCCTACCTTACTTACATACCCTCCGTCCGACATCGATGACGAAGAGGATATAATGAATTAGGGAGATCAAAGACATCAAATTACATGATATTCAATTTGATGTCTTTTATTTTAATTTCTAGCATGAGCTAATTTGTTATTCAGGATTGCAAGAACTCTAATAGTAGCATGAATTGAGTTATTTAAATGTTTTCAGCTATTCATTTTCTACGGGTTATTTATCATATTCTATTATAATTACTTGATTGTTTGGCCAACAATTAGTTTGACACCTTAGATGAATTTGGAAAATGAAATATATGCACGATAATATTGTTATATAAAACGATCAACAACCACCTCAATTACATTCAACAATTTCATTACAACTTCATTAAAAAAAAAAAAACTCAACATAAAAGGAAAAACAAACACCCAGTACACAAATATTTTTTTCACTCTTTCATTTTTCAATTTCATCTCCTCAATTTTTGCCACCAACTCTTGGTTTTTATTTTCTACAATAGTTTTGAGATTTTTGGCATTCACAATACTAATCGTTAGGTCGTCAATTAATGTCTGTTGCTCATTAACCTTCTTTTTCAAAACTTCTACTTCAGATTTCAAATCATTATTTTCCTGATAATAATGAGCAATTCTTGAGCGCGGTTATAATGCTGGATCAATCCATTCAAATGAGTCACATGATCTTGTTTTATAATTTGTACAACCAACAAATCGTCTCCCGGGATTTGTTTTGGTCCACGAAACCTTCACAGGTGAAGGAACTCCACATTTGCAACTGCGGGATGAGCTCCTTGAAGAATTTGTGCTCATGACAGCTTGAGAAAGACAAGAATATCAGACGATGTTTCTGTTATAATATTACTAATAAAAGAAATTAAGCAGGTAATCACATAAGAGAGATGAAGACAAAACAGAGACATATATTAGAACTTGCCCATGGAAAACTTATTCCTTTAGATTAGAATAAAGACATATATTATTACAAAAGGTATTTACCAAAAACTGTTTTACTCCTTCAGATGACAAATATATTGGTCGTTGCGCAAATGATGAAGTAAACGGGAAAATAATGCAGTAAACATTGTAATTCAGTTTATGAGTTCATGTTTTGACGGTTCCATGCTGCTCCTAATTTGTGCTTGCCTGGACCTTGAACAGCCCACAAATGATCAATAACAAAGTTCAATCATTTGCAATTTTTGTCTAAAAAAATGTGGATGTGCAATTTAATATTATTCTTAACATCAACTTTAACAATTTACTAACAAATTAATATAATTCATTCTCTTTCCCAAATTTTACATTCATAAACCAAACTAATAAATCAACCCCTTTATCGTGTTTGTGTCCTAAGATTTTTTTTATTTCAAAAATATCCTAAAAGCCTACAACGAAATTGTGCTTGACCTTACACCTTCATTTCCTCATAAATTTACTCGATTCAAACATGTGCTCCAAAAGTTATGACAGACCTGGCAGACCTGAAGTACAATTTTCTATATAGGGTAAAACACATATACGACTATATATCATATAGGAAACAGATGAAATCTAAGTAGCGGCAGTAGAACTAGTTAGGGTTTACAAAATTTCAAATAGTTAGGGCTTACCGAATTGAAGCGACAGTATAACTACTTTACCAAATCGAAGCACAGATATGTAGCATCAATGTTTTGAAGTCTAGGTATATAGATCTTTTTCCCTCTCTGCGAAGTCTGAGGCGAGACCAGAGTAGTATTTCTCTTCAGATCCGGGAGGAGAGAGAAATTAAAAACAGGAGGAACGCGTGGAGAGAGAAATCGGGAGGAACCTTTGGAGAGAGTAATGGGACGACTGGGAGGAGAAGGAACATTAACAAAATCTACATAAATTGGGAGTAATGGGACTACTGGTGAACAAATTTTCAGCTTGCTTGGGAGGAGAGAAAAATTAAAAGGCGTTCAAATTTTCAGTTGGCTTTAGGAGGAGAGAGAAATAACAAATTTTGGTTCTCTCTTGATGGGTTCAAATTTTCAGTTGGCTTTAGGAGGAGAGAGAAATTAAATGGCGTTCAAATTTTCAGATGGTTTTGGGAGGAGAGAGAAATAACAAGGTTTGCTTCTCTATTCTTGCGTTCAAATTTTTAGCTAGCTAGGAAGAGAGAGAAATAACAAAGGCAGCTTAAATAGGTGAGCTATTTAAGTGGGTATGCCCCTTAAAGGGGTATGCCCTTGAACATTCCTGCAGATGTATATATGTATAAATGAGCAATAAAAATAAACCAAAAATGGGGGAATAATCCCCATTTGGCCGGGTATGGGGGGAGGCCCCACTTTGGGTGGCTTGATTACTTCATGTTGCTTCACTTGTACACTTGGTTTTGGTGGTTCACCAACCCTAGTCATTCACAATGTCCATCACCTAGTCATTCAATCAAATAGTAATCACCAATGGTAATTGATTAGGAAAGTTAATGAAGGGTTACCAAACTACTATAAATAGAGTGCTTCACCTATGTGTTAGGTTTGTTGGGTCATTTGCTAGAGCATTCTAGAGAGAAAAGAGAAAGCTTCTTTGAGAGAAAAGTAAGAGAACTCTTGTGAGTTGAGATTTCACCAAGGAAGATTGTTAGCTAATAGTCAAGGTGGAGTCCCTAGTGAAGTTCCTAGCCAAGAGAAGAAGAGCATCCAATAGCATAAGGTTCAAAAGTGTTCTATCTCATTTTTAGTTCATTTTTGTTGTCTATATATGTTTTATATGGTCAAAATATATCTTTAACCGATCAAAAGTTATTTTGATGTTCTAGAAGTCTAAAACTGTGTTATATTGGAATATTCATGGTTTGATACGCTTAATATATATTTTGGTATGTGTGGTATGCTAATAAATGGAAGAAAAGTTCATATTAAGTTTTACCGGTAAAACCCTAGGCGATCATGTGCTATTTAGTGATGTAGTTTGAAATATACAAGTTGAAAAGTGGATTTTTATGGCTAGAAAGTTACATATAGGAGTTATAAAGAAAACTCAACTTGAATCTCTCAAAAATATAGAATAACAAAGAAGTTATGACTTTTACCGCAAAACATGTCGATTTTGAAACCCTAGGTGATTCGTTCTTAAATTTCATGTCAAAACATTTTCAAAAATGTGATCGAACCACAAAATATTTCAAAACAAGAAGTTAAGAAGATGTCAACACTGATTTTGTGTCATTTGGATGTGTAGATTTTATTTTATTCAAATTTAAATCAAAAGTGTCAAAATTGAAAAATCTAGAAAAAGTTGAAAAATGTTTCTGCAGTACGGCGTTGGGCCATAGTGTGTAGTTCAAAACACTGCACCGGGGCGCCGTGCCTTTTCCAGGAATTTGAAGAAATTTCGGACCGGGTCGGGTCGGGTCGGTTTGGTTTGGGTTAGAAAGTGAAAAATATTTTAAAAGTTATATTATTATTTTTGGAATCAATAAATATAATTTAAACATTATGAAAAGTTAATTTAATATGTAAAAGAGGATTAATAATATAATTAAATTCATAAAATGTTATTAAATGAATCAAATATTATTAAAGGATTAATAATATTAAGTAAATGAATAAAATATTATTAAATAATTAATAATATTAAAAAATGAATAAATTATTCTTAAATAATTAATAATATTAGAAAATAAATAAAATATTATTAAATGATTAATAATATTAAAAAATGAATAAAATATTATTAAATAATTAATAATATTAGAAAATGAATAAAATATTATAAAATAATTAATAATATTAGAAAATAAATTAAATATTATTAAATGATTAATAATATTAAGGAATAAATAAAATATTATTAAATAATTAATAATATTAGGAGGATAATAATGTATTATTAAATTGTTAATAATATTAAATAGGTGTCTGAACTATATTAAATGATTAATATAAGTTTTATGTGATTTAAATATTATCAAATAATGATAATATTTTTTAAGTGATTAATATACCTTAATTATTTAATTATGTGATTAAGTGTAGTTAAGTTAAGTTGTACAAATGTTATTATATTAACCTATATATGATACTAATTGAAAGATCAACTTAATAAATTGTTAGGTCTGTTCAAAGGATAGTGAATTGAATTGGTTAGCAGTAGACAACAAACAAGGCAAGTTCTCTGACCCTTAATTTGTATTTATTTTTACAAGTTCTTTAAACCTATTCAAATTGTGATTGAGCAAGTTCCTAGACTTGCATTTATTTCGTCAGAAATTTAAGTAGTTTAATTATTTAAAGTTATTCCATATCCGTATTGCTATTGTATTCGCACATAGTGCATTTACAAGACTTATAGTTCATTAAATCAAGAACTGTTTAAGAATGTCTAAGCTAATTGTTTCGGCTAGACACTGTATGTATAAATTTATCAACTTGAATATTTTAAGAGCTTATCCAAACCATTGGTTGGTGCAAATTCTTATAGTAAGACTAAGAACGAACAATCCTATATAAGGGGATTATTTTGTTGAGAAACCGACATTTACGCAAGATGTCTGAATGTTATGCATATACATAGGGTACAAGAGGCTGATCCTCTCGAGTATCAAACTACTTAGGTGGCAGATCTATATCTGACTTACCTTTAGCAGCAGTTCATGGTCCTTAAAGACCACTCAACAATAAAGATTCAATCCTTTCTTTTACATTGAAAATTGATTCTTGTTCTTTCACAATTGTTATCTATTGTTGAAACCTTTGATGTTATTTCCCATTCAATCATGATATATCTTGAATTATCTATTCTTAAACTTGCTGAGCATGCTACTTGTTCACCCTTGCTATATCATGACTTATTTTCAGCTAAGCTCGAATGCTCCAAAAAGAACAAAGGTAAGGGAAAAGCCAAAGATTAGTTTAGTTCAATGCATGATAATTAATTGCTTTCTATGTAATTCCTTTTGTAAATCTTTTGTAATCCCTTAAGATATGTATTGCTTATGTTAAGGTTAGTTGACCTTGGGATTTGTAGCCTTTTTATAAGGAACCTTATGTATTATTTCGCGAAGTTTAAATGAAGATTATGTTGTAATTGATATTATGTTTTTAGATCATGATAATCAAACCCGAGGTTATGGGACCCGGATTTGGGGTCGTCACAGGCTTAGTAACTGTTGTTATAGAAGAGTTCAACCAATGGAAACTACTTCTCCCAACTTCCCTTGAAGTTGAGTACGCAAAGTCTCAAAAGATCTTCGAGAGTTTGGATCATCCTTTCTGATTGTCCGTCAGTTTGAGGATGATAAGGAGAACTAAATAGTAGCTCGGTGCCCAAAGCTTTTTGTAGACTGATAAAAAAATGTGAAGTGAATCTAGGATCTCGATCAGAAAGTATAGAAATTGGCATGTCATGCAATCTTACAATCTCATTTACATACATACCAGCAAGACGCTCAAGTGAAAAGTTTTCTCGCATCGGCAAGAAATGAGCGGACTTGGTCAATCTATCTATGAGCGTCTAAGCCTTGAGAAATTTGAGAATACCCATCACGAAATCCATATTGATGTGTTCCCACTTCCATTCGGCAACCTCAAGTGATTGCAATGGACCCTTAGGCACTTGATGTTCCGCCTTGACACGTTGATAAGTTAGGCACCTTGAGATAAACTCTGCAATATCTCTCTTTATATTGTTCCACCAAAATGTATGTCGAAGGTCACGATACATTTTAGTACTTTCCGGGAGGATTGCAAACGGCGTGTTGTGTGCCTCCATCATGATTTTATGTTTTTATTCAGGGTCATTAGGAACACAGAGTTTAGAGTTGACTCGAAATATTCCTTTTTGGTCAATACTTGTTTCAGGAATAGCACGTTTTTGTACTTTCTTCATCATGTCCATTATTTCTGGATCAATAGCTTGAGCATCTTTAATTTTATCGATTAAAATCGGTTCTACTCGCATGTGCGCAATCTTTGAGTGCGTACCTGGTATCTTTAGCGTTATCTCCATCTTTTATAAATCTTACAAAATGCTTCTTTGCGTTGTTAACATTGCACTTGTACTCGCATAAGATCTTCTGTTTAATGCGTCAGCTACAACATTCATTTTTTCTAGGTGATACTGGATGGTATGATCATAATCATTTAACAGCTCAAGCCAAAGTCGTTGTCTCATGTTGAGTTCCTTCTAAGTGAAGAAATACTTGAGGCTTTTGTGATCCGTGAAGATTTTCATTTTTTTCCCGTACAAGTAATGTCTCCGGATCTTCAGTGCGAAAACGACCGCTACCAACTCTAGATCATGAGTAGGATAATTTTTCTCATAATTTTTGAGTTGTCGAGATGCATACATAGGCTATAATATTTCCATGTTGAATAAGAACATAGCCTAGACCTTTTCCCGAAACATCGTTGTAGATGACAAATTCTCCTGATCTTGATGGTAAAAAAGTCTCCTATTAAGTTCTTAAAAGCTCTTTTCGCATTCATCGCTCTATATGAATTTTGTGCTTTTCCGAGTCAACTGAGTTAATGGAATGGTTATTCGAGAAAATCCTTTTACAAATCTCCAATAATAACCAGCTAAGCCCAGAAAACTTCGGACTTCAGTTACTGACCGAGGTTGCTCTCAATTTAATATTGCTTCAATCTTTGCAGGGTTAACTGATATTTCCTGACTGGAAATCACATGACCAAGGAACGTGACTTCCTTAAGCCAGAACTCACATTTCTTCAACTTGGCATACAGTTTGTTCTCACAAAGCTTTTGGAGTATCATCTCAGATGTTGTTCATGATCCTCACGACTCTTGGAATATATGAGAATGTTATTAATAAAGATAACTATAAAATGATCTAAATATTCCTTAAATATTCGATTCATCACGTCCATTAAAGCTGCAGGAGCATTGATTAGTCCAAAAGGCATAACAAAGAACTTATAATGCCTATAACGAGTTCTGAAAGCAGTCTTTGAAATGTCATCAACTTTAACCTTTAACTGATGATATCCAGAACGGAGATCAATCTTCGAAAATATTGAGCACCCTGCAATTGATCAAACATGTCATCAATCCGAGGTAACGGGTATCTGTTTTTTATGGTGACATGGTTCAATTCTCATTAGTCAATGCATAATCTCATACTCCCATCTTTCTTCTTCACAAATAGAATAGGAGCACCCTAAAGTGATGCACTCGGATGAATGAAACCAATATCCAACAATTCTTGTAGTTGGACTCTTAACTCTTGAAATTCAATGGGAGTCATTCGGTATGGGGCTTTAGAAATAGGCTTAGTATTGGGTTCAAGAACAATACAAAATTTAATTTCACAGTTTGGAGGTAAGCCAGGAAGTTCATCGGGAAAAACATCAGAAAACTCACTAACAATAGGAATATCATTCAAGTCTGACGTGTTTTTATTCAAATCAGTGACACGAACTAAAAAGGCTTGACATTCGTTTTTCAATAAACAAATGACTTTATGGCTAGAAATAATAGTTATAGATTTCAATTGGTTTGGTTGTTTTTGAATTTGCATGACAGGTTGATTAAGAATATGAAAATTAATGATCTGTTGAAAATAATCAATTTTAGCATGATAGTTAGTCAACCAATCAATTCCTAAAATCACATCTAATTCATACATTTCAAAAGAAATAAGGTCAACAAGTAATGTGTGGTTGCTGATTTGAACTAAGCAAGATTTATATACAGTAGATGTAATGACTATTTCTCCTAATAGGGTTTTAACTGATAAGTCAAAGCCTAAGTTTTCTGAAGTCAAATTTAAACGTTAAGCAAATGTAGGTGAGATAAAAGAGTGGGTAGAGCTAGTATCCAACAGGGCATAAACTTTACAAGAATTTATGAATAGCTTACCGGTTATCGCCTCATTCTGGTTTCATGTCATTTGGGATGTCACAATATAAGCCCTCCCCTAAACTACAACTTTTCCCTTATCCATGCTAGTTCTTGGAGCCATTATTGCAGCTGGACTTGATTTTATAACAAGACAAAATCTAGCAATATGACCTTCTTTTCCACAACTGTAGCACAACTTGGACTGTTGAGTACAGTTCAGCCTAATGTGACCTTCTTAACCGCACTTTTAACATCTTACTGGTGGTCGATCTCCTCCCCTTGAAACTGGTGCCGGTGTTAGTGTTGATGCCGGTGCCCTTCCGTAATCATTATTGAATCTCTTTCTCTTAAAATTGTTCCCACTTAATTCCCCTCTTTTACTATCTAGTCCTGGATTACCACCGAAGTGGTTATCATTTCTGGCCTGATAATTGTCTCCCCCCTGGTTATTGTTGTTTCAGTGATTGTTGTCGTTATTTTTCTCTCTTTGTTGGTCATTGACTCTTAGCTGTAATGTTTCATTTTCTTGCTTCACCTTTTGAGCTCTATCCATAACATCTGAATATAAACAAAATTTATGAGAGCTGAGGTGTTGGCGAATTTTGAGTCTCAAATCTCGCAAGAACATACGACTCATTCATGCTTCGTCGTCCACCAGATGGGTCCAAATCGGGATAACTCGACAAACTTGGCCTCATACTATGAGACAGTCATGTTCCCCTGCTCCAGTTTAATAAACTTTACCTCCTTTATGTGGCGGAATACTTTCTAAAAAGTACTTCTCGTTAAACAGCTATTGAAATTATGTCCAAGACATCTCGAGTGCTGAATGATGGATACATTTTACCGCTTCCCACCAATGGTCCGCCTCACCTCGTAACATGAAGGTGGCAAATGGAACCTTCTGATCATTAGCACATTATAAGACATCAAATATTTTTGTCAGCTATTTTAGCCATGCTTCTGCCTTGAGTGGATCCGACTTTTCAAAAAATTCAGGTGGTCCACACTCTTTAAACTACTTGACGGTGACAATCCTCAAATTACCAGTGTTTCCACTGGTAGGAGCTCCCCTCGCTTGATTTTGCATGAACTGCATGAAATTTTTAAAGAATCCATCGTTCATCATGTTCTCAAGAATATTATTTCCTAAGTTGGCAAGAGGATTGTTCGTGGCTTCTTGGTTCTCAGCAACATTTATTTCGGGCATTTCATAGTTAACTTTCTGATTTTCAAATGTTATACTTAATTGTGGTCATAAAATAAATATTAGTTAAACAAACTGACTCATCACTTCTTATCCCTACATTTTAATCGACTCATTAGATAACAAAATCTAATTTAGGTAGGACACACTAGTGACTGATTTTATTTGTCTCTCCCCTCCTAGTTCTAACCCCAGATCTCCATTAAAGATTATATTCCTAAGCTTTTATACCAATTGTGACGACCCCAAATCCGGGTCCACACAGTCCAAACATGAGTCGTCAAAATACACAACGACTATTACAATACAATGTACAACTTACCACATACAATATTCAAATAATACAAAAATAAGTCTTCATTATTATTGACACACTATTTTACAACGTATGAAGACTATTACAGTTATTACTCAGACCTTCACTCCATCCCCTGGCTAGACCCAACTACTCCTTCATCTCCTGTTGAAGATCAATGGAATAAAAAGAAAAGGTGAGCTCAAATAGCCTAATAAAAAATAACATGACTAAGATAATGATTAATAAATTATTATTAGTCTTCAACAGTTGAGTTCTTGATAGAATATAATAAGCAACAAATTTTAAATCAACAACTGCAGTTAAATTCTTGAACAAAGTTTAGATCAACAACTGCAGAGTAATAATAACCATTAAGAAAAATCATATAAACTATGATGTCCACTCGCTTCTCTTTTTCAGAAAAATATCATCAACTTTTATCATCTAAAACACCACTGGCCATGATCATGTAAAAAATAATAGTTCTTATTTGCTTCAAGTCAAAGAGAACATTCACCACGTGTCCTAAAAGACACACAACAATTATATCGCATTTATCCTATCATCGCATTTATCCTATCATCTCTGCAATAATTATATTACCTTTATCCTATCATAGTGCCGCTGGCAACAAATATCCACCAATTATATTATCTTTGCACTTAGGCCAAAGATATTCACAACAACTTGATTCTGAATGAATAGAATAAATAACAGTGATATAATGATGAACAAAAGAAATAGAATAACATGATAAATAAAAGATATCAAAAGTTTATAACTTTACTTTGTCCAAATTCAAATAAAGTCTAAATTGTCAACATGATGTAGAGTCAAATTTCAGAATGATATTGAAGATCCATAATTCAAAAATAATGGTTAAAGTTCAATAGAAATGATCAAAAAAATAAAAAGGTTCAATTGAAATAATGTTAAATGAAGCGCAAATTATTAAGGAACATATAATCATTTCAGAAGTTTTACCAAATAGTACTTACCATAGTAAGTTTAAGAGTATGAAAGAAAATGATATCCCTTACAGGTAAGAAAGAAAATAATATCCTTTTTTTAATATGAAAAGAATGATACTCCTTACCTTAACACGTGAAAAAAGACTGCTTTAAATGTAGTGGATCAACCTATATATTTATAATTTAATTAGTAACTACCACATATAATTTCATGGTGTATATCAATTCGTATGCAATCATCAAAAGTAATACAGATCTTCACAAATACTAAAGATGACTTTAACACACTTAGAGGGAACTTACACAAAGTAATATTTAAACGTGAAAGAAAGAATAAGTAATGAAATTTATTAAAAATCCTTAAGTTAAGGCCTCTATTTATAGCCAAAAATCTTATCATAATCTTAGATTTTCAAATTTAATCCAAACCGTATATTTCAAAATAATGTTTAATTCATACCACACATTTTATCTTTTAAGATTTCTTTAATCTAAACCTTTCATTTAAAGATCATCTTCAATCTACACCGTTCATTTCAAATTCTATAATTATTATATTATTTTTAATCTATATTATTCATTTAAGATTTTTTTTAATCTATATCATTCATTTAATAAAACAACCAACTTTATATATAAATCAATTAATTTTATACATAAAACAACTAACTTTATATATAAATCAATTAACTTTATATATAAAATAAATAACTTTATATATAAATCAATTAACTTTATATATAAAACAAATAACTTTATATAATATAGCATAATAAAACAATTAACTTTACATAATTTATGTAAAGTAAATAACTTTATATAATTTATTATAATAAAATAAATAACTTTATCAATTCAATTATTTAACAATAATTCACAATTATTCAATATTGTGACTAATTATTGTAAATGCAATGTAGTTGACTTTTTAAGTTAGATACTCGCCATACAAGCGTAAATACTAACTAATAATGAAATATAACAGTTAAATCAACATCATAATAATGATAACAATAAAATAAAAAATAAATAAAAGAAAGAGCATGTTACTGTGTAATGACAATTATTGAGTCAATAATGTGAATTACTGTGTATATGCTACTATGACAATTATCAGTTTAATAATATAGATTATTATGCATGTGACAATTATTCGTTCAATAAAGTCAATATTGTACAATAGCTACTTTATCAGTTCAATAATATGAAACACTGCGCAATACTGTGTGCTACTGTGCAATACCATATGTTACTGTGCAATACCGTATGTTACTGTGCAATACCGTGTTCTACTATTCTTTTACCATCGGGTATATTAATAGTTAAGAGTGATAATACCGTTGACCATTTTTATTTAAAAAGGTTAATGTTGTCGTTTTTTATATCTGATAATATTTCGTTGTGGGGTCGACCATTGATTGGTTGCCTGAAAGCTGAAACACCCGTCCTCGAGTTAGCTTTAGACTTGATGTGGTTACCTCAACCTTCTTTGCATCTCCTTTTGGTGGAGGGTTCTTGGGGTATTACTTAATCTTATGGTCGAACTCTCCACAATGAAAACACGTTCCCATATTCCAACGACATTCGTTATCTAGGTGGTTTTTACCACACCTCGAATACTTCAGTTTGTTCCTTTGATTTTATTAGTACCCTTTAAACCTAGTAGTTTGGGTATTAAACTTTTTCACGGATCCTCCATTATTCAACTCCTCTGATGGCTCTTCCTTCTTGCTATTCTTCTTTTTCTCCATTTCTGCTAAACCCCTTCTCAATTACTAATGCCTTATTGAGCACCACATCATATGTGGGTATCTCAAAGGCACCACATTATGTCTTATATTGGTCCGCAATCCATCCTCCAACTTACGTGCTTTTGTCACCTTATCTGCCACCAAGGTCGGTGCATACCTGGCGAGTTTCAGGAATTCGGCTTCATATTGAGCGACCATATTACTCAATTGTTCGAGCCTAATGAATTCCCTCTCTTTTTATGCCTGAATCGTTCTAGAAAATTAATTGTTGGTAAATGTTTCCTTGAATATGGTCTAAGTGTAGGGTTCAGAATTTCTCTCGTGCTTCCTTTTCTCTATAAGCCACCAATCATATGGCCCACCCTGAAGTTGGTAAACCGCCAATGTGACCTTATTAGTTTCAATACTCCTTAACAAGTCAAATGTTTTTTCTATTTCTTGAATTCACTTCTCAACTTTCAAAGATTGGCGGGTTCAATCGTTTGAATTCCGCTACTATACCACGTTGCCTAAGCTGTTGATTTTGTACTAGTTGGGCTAAGGTATTAGCTAGTTGAGTCATATCACCAGCGCCACTAATGTTGTTAGTAGGGTTGCTTCTTCTAGGCCGCATTTTCCTATACAAAAAGCAATCCCCATTCAACAACACTAAACAAAACTAGTAATAAGAACGGATCAAAATAAAAGTACACACATAAATGCAACCAAATATAATAATACCCAATTAGCCTCGAGTACTAAACCTTAAACAATATAAAGATTTCTTACCTTATTATCTATTTAACTTCACAATTCTTAAATTTAACTAAAACTATAACCACAGCTAACTCTCAAAATCACTCCCTAGGGAATGTGTAGTTTTTTCGACCCAACAAATTTCGAGGGGCCATTGCTTTGATACCATCTCTGTAACACCTCGAACCCTTTACAGGCCCGAAGTGCTACATGTCGCAAGCCTAAAAGCTCGCAAGACAACAATATCAATAGAGTACAGTCCAAACAATAATAACTCAATAGTAATCTTAAATTAAAATCCAACTATAACCATTTTTCAAAACCAACTCAAACGAATAACAACTAAATATCAAATTCGTAAAATGGAGACGCAACTCCTAAAACTAAAAGTTTTATCAAAATTTCAACGACTAAATTCGATAATGTCAATGATCACGCACCATACTAAGGGATCTATGAAGCACACTCCCCAAAGGGCATCTAAAGTTGTGCACCTTAGTAAGTCCTATATAGCTCCGGAACTAACGTGAAACACTAACGGATTCTATACATAGTCGGACTGAGAATTTCAAAAATGTTTCACAATCTCATCGGTATTCAAAACTATATTTATTTCACAGTTCAAAATCATATAATCACATTTCACACTTCAAAAATAAATATTTGATCTGAAATTTTGAAATAAAAAAAATATAATATTTTAATTTAAATAGAAGCCTTAAATAAAACATAACGAATTTTGAAATCGTATTTAGGCATTCGAGTAATTACTAAGACATACATAAAAGTAAACGATAATTTAAAAATACTAAATAGTTCGAAAAATCACTTATCTCGATATTGCCGAACACAAAATTATTAGTCGAACAATTCATAAATATAAATTTAAAACAAATACATGTCATTAGGATACAATATCCTAACTTACTCATACTCTTAATTCAAATCTTATACACATTAATATTACTTTTAATTTAATTTATGACTAAATAATATAATTGAAAATATTATTATTATTATTATTATTATTATTATTATTATTATTATTATTATTATTATTATTATTATTATTATTATTATTATTATTATTATTATTATGTTAGAACTCAGAACTTCAGTATGATTCAATAAATACACACTTATCGACACTGGCATCCTGATCTAAGGCTGATCAAAAAGACAAAACATATATATATACGGTCCCTTTCTTAGACGGACACGAACAAAACGAACAAAAAAAATTTGAACCCATGTACACTCTCTCTCTTCCTAAAGCTATTGAACCCACTAAAGTCTCTCTCTTCTCTCACTCACGTGGAACCAACTCTCTCTCTCTCTCTCTCTCTCCCTCTCTCCTCTATAATACCAATCTCTCTCTCCTCTATAATGTTTTTCCTGATGCAATCTCTAACACATTAAAGAATTTCACTAACACACTAAATTAGCAAATTACATAAAATAACAATTTAAATTAGGAACCCAGATTATCAAATTACAGCGAGTAGCAACTCAAATTTTAACAAGTAGCAGCCAACAGTACAAATTTTGACTCTAAATCAAATATTAAATAGTGTCAACTCCTGCATAAACTTGTGCTTGTATCTTCAATTAATCTGGTCCGTGGATGAAAAACTATTATTTTCTGAACTAACATTTGAATCTTCATTGCATGGAAAAGACCTACATAAAAATTAAATAGTGTCAAAATTCAAGTTAAATGCCTTAAATAAAATGGAAAGAAAAAAAATATTTTTACCGATTTTGGAGCGCTAGACAATTTCTTTTATCATGTGTCTGTCCAATTTTGCCACATCCATGACACATTCTAGCCTTCTTTTGTCTTGCCCTCACCAATGCCATCTATTTTCCTCCATTGAGCCTTTTTCCGCACCCTTTTGCTCGCACTTGATTTGGTTCACAAAACACATGTTCATTGCTTGCACTGCATTTTCCTGAAACAACTAACATTGGACTGCTAACCTCGCCTGAAACTCTTACACTTTTATCATGAATATTCAATTGATTAATTTTTTCAAGTGCACTGCCCATATGATCATAATAAATCTTTGTATTTTCCTCACTTTCAAGAGCCTTGTCAACTACTTCCAAACCAAATTTAGCCATTTCTCTTCGCTTTGCAATATATTCTTTGTCATCTCTTATGACAGTGCCATTATTGTCTACAACATTCCCATATTTTGCACATTGTGTCCATCTCTTTAAGATGTACTTAGTTGGCAATTGTTCATAATCATGAAACTTGCCAAGGTATGCCAAAAGGTGCCTACAAGGGATTCCAGCACTTTCAAACTTTTTGCAACTACAATAAGCATAATCCAACTCTTTGTCATAAAGAATCTCCCTTACTTTGTACTTTGCCTCATTTTTTTTTTTAACTTTATACACAACAAGATTATCAACGTCTTTTACAAGTTCAAATTTATATCTCAATAAGCTCGCTATAAGCTCATCTTGAAATTCAAAAAAGATCTCACATGTGTAAATATTAAACATTTGCAACAAAAAATCATGCTCCAATATCACCTTTGGCGTTTCAATCTTGTCTTTGTTGTCAGCTACCAACTCTTGATGACGTTGGTTTGCAAGTCCCCTGCCAAACTAAATCATAAAATCAAACAATGATAAACGTTTGTTCACAAACCTTTTAAAAAATGCATGGGAGCTTTCTGCTCGTTGGCTACTTGACATATTGGCCGAAAAAACATGATTCAAATGAGCAGGCACCCATTTTGAGCGAATCTCATACATTGACTTTAGCCATTTATTGTCGCTCAACCCACTTCTCCTAACAAGCTCCAACCACTTTGAATCAAACTCTTCCTTCAATTCTGACTTCCATATGCAATCTGAAAACTCCGAATAATAGTGGCTATACTTAACCGAATCTAACTTTTCTGAAAACTTAGTCAAAATATGCCAACTACAGTACTTGTGATAAGTATTCTCAAAAATTTCAGATATAGCATTTGTCATTGTTGGATCTTGGTCAGTGATAATCATCTTTGAGGCATCACCAGGCATAGCTTCTAGAAATTGCTTGAAAAGCCAAACAAATGAATCTATTGTCTCATCAGATAAAAAAGCACAAGCGAATACAATTGTCTGACCATGATTATTAACCCCCACAAATGGTACAAAGATCATTCCATAATGATTAGTGTTGTATATGGCATCAAATATCACTACATCGCCAAAAAAGTTATAAGCTCGTCTAGATGTTCCATTAGCCCAAAAATAACAAGCAATATGCTTTTCCTCATCTGCCTGAATTTTAAAAGTAAATGAAGTATTCTTGCCTTGTTCAATTTTAAAATACTCGAGCAATAAATCTCCATCGTGGCCACTCATCTCTTTACGTCTATCCCTCTCGTAGTTATATAAATCTGTTTGTGTACAACCAATATTTTCTATCCCTCCCGCTTGGACTGCAAGAAAATTGAACTGTTGATGCGAGGGTATATTTACTATGCTAAGTTGTTCAGACAAACATTTGTTGGCATTAGAAACAGAACGGTGAGATCTTAACAAAAATGTTCTACTAGGGGTGGACAATGGGTGGCTGTGCCCTTCAACAAATACACTAACAACATACAACCCAACTTTTGACATCAAAAAAGCAATTTTAGCTTGACAGCACTTTTTTATTGACCCTCGACGCCTTTGTTTAGGATCTTCTTGAACTACCGAACTTTTTCCTTCTTTATAACAAACAAATTCCTTCCTTACTATTACACCATCCTTCTTCCTTTCACAATTAGCTCGAATACTAAATCCAGATTCTTTTGCATATGTGTTGTAAAAAAATTTAGCATCCTCTATTGTTGTAAATTCTTGGTCTTTTCTTGGCTTTAATTCTTCTCTTACTTGAGGATAGTAAATGTTATCTGACTCTTCAATTTCATCCCAATCCCCTCATATATTATCAAAGGGAAAACTTGCACAACTTCCTACTATATAATTCTCACAACTTTCTGACTCCATATTCATATCTTCCATTTCAATTTAGCTATAATAATCAATAACAAAAAAACTCAAAATTTTGTCTAAAAGTCCTAAGTTTAAAAAAAATAGCCCTAATTTGAAAATATATTTTTAAAAAAAATAATAAATGGTGAAAGAAGAACAAACTCAAACAATCTATAAATTTAGGCATGAATTTAATTAAAAACGAAAAATGTAAAAAATAAAAAATAAATAATCATTTTCATCAAATAAATCAGTAAATAGAATATATAAAAAGGAACATACCGCAGTCAGTTTATCGCCGGTGTCCGTTCAACCGATGAGATTGATAATGAAATAACAAGATTTGAATTTTAGGAAGAATAACAGGAAGGGCATTATAGAGGAGAGAGAGATTGGCATTATAAAGGAGATAAAATATTTAATGTGTTAGAGATTGCATCAGGAAAGACATTATAGAGGAGAGAGAGATTGACATTATAGAGGAGAGAGAGAGAGAGAGAGAGAGTTGGTTCCACGTGAGTGAGAGAAGAGAGAGACTTTAGTGGGTTCAATAGCTTTAGGAAGAGAGAGAGTATACATGGGTTCAAAAAAAATTTGTCCACAGGGCATGTTCGTTTTGTTTGTGTCCGTCTAAGAAAGGGACCGTATATATATATATATATATATATATATATATATATATATATATATATATATAATATAATTTGCACTCATACAAATATATAATAATAAAATATATTTATTTAATTACCCACAAGTCTGACTATTTCGGCATCACACACAGAGTACCTCTATATAATATTATAAGCTTGTAATGCACACACTAGTTTACATAAATAAATAACATAAATATTGACATAAAATATCTAATAACTTATATAAATAATTAGCTTACATATTTGATATATACACATACATACGTAACAAATTTATGCATATCACTATCCGATTTATGGATGTGTTAAAAATAAACACATATACACTATTTTTGTTTATAAAATTCTCTTTTATTTATTCCAAAAATACATAAATAATAATATTTTTTTTATGATCTTCTTGTTATTGTAATCATTATTTAAAAAAAAATAGGAACATACATATACATTATAAATATCATCTCATAATTAAAAAAGAAGGATTTAGTTTTATCTTTTTAATTTTTCTCCTTCTTCTTTGTTCTACAGTACTCCAAAATCAAAATAGTTAAACAAATATGATACTGAAATGACAAGTGAGTGCCTCTTTTATTTTTTTGTCTAATTACTATATTGTTTTCATTGTTAAATATTTGACATTAACATGTTGAATTTATTTTTAAAATGAATAATGTGCCGATAATTTTTTTGACAGAATTGTTAATAGGTAATTTTTTTTAGTAATTATGCAACTTCGAGGATGAATTATGCCACACAAAAAATTGAAAAAGGAGTTCGCAAAAAAAAAATATAAATAGAAAGGTGAATTTTACATTTAAGTCCATATGGGGAAGAAGTCTTCCCGTCTCGTTGCCAAGATTATAAATTTTATTTTGAGAGAAAAAAAAGTAGACGATAAATTTTCTTTTCAAAAAACATCCAAATAAAACTAAAAAGAAAAAAACAAAAAAAAAGGAGGTTCACCAAAAGTCAAAAGGAGTCAAACAAAGTCAAAGACTTTCATTTCTTATCCGGAAAGAGGTTTTACCCAAACTAATCTCGGTTGAATATCTTTGGCAAACCGGTACAATTAACCGTTAAACGGTGAACTCCAATTTTGTCTTAAATCAGACATGTTCAAGCGCTTGTAGAAGTGCGACGTTAGGTATGTGTTCAAACACTTCAAACTATATATATATTATACAATATTCGTGCATATGTGTTGTTACCTATTTGTTTGATTCTGTTCGTTAAAATTTGGGAATTTTATAGATCCATGATGATTAATACGCTGTAGACCTAATTTCGTGTATGTGTTCTTTTTTCAAGTTTGGATTTTGTGCTTTATGTGTGTAATGTGTTACTTTAGCTATATGTGTTATACACGCTCCGTTCGATAGTATAAGATCGTTACATTTTTGAAAATTGACATAATTTTTTTTTTAATTGTAGTCAATGATGTATATTGTTTTGGAAATTTTAATGGATCTTATCAATTATCAATTTTGAGTTTGAAAATGTATCAAATTAATTTTTAAAACTCAACAGATCTTATATTTCGGAATGGGTGAAGTATTATACTCCTTCCTTCTGGGAGATAGTGTCCAACTTTTTTGCATTTTGCTAAGAATGGTACTAACTTTTTTAGGACTGAGGTAGTATGTGCTTAAGGTATGAAATTTCAAATGATGGAGAAAAAATTGAGCAGTAATTGACTGTGTTTCAAATATATTACTGACATTACTGATAGGCACAGGACTCGGGAGTTAATTCCTAATAGCAGTTGATTTGTGGGCAACTGGTTTTGAGGATTAGCACATCATACTACAAGTAAACAGAATATTGTAGCCTGTAGATGAATAAATTGATAGAGTTGCTTGAAGTATGGTTGTTTGAGCAGTAGGTAAGAAAGCCACAGGTTATATTTAACAACCCTTGAAGTAATATTCATCTACCCATGATTGACGCATCTGACCTTTTTTCATTTCCCCCTGTTTGCGATAAATGAAATCTGCTGTGTGATATTTGTTGTTGGAGATGCACCTATATATATATATATATGGTATACATCCATAACAAACGGTTGTTAGGAGTACTATTATAACAACCACATACAGGGGCTAATTTGGCTGAGAAAGTGTGCTGGTGCTAGAGGCTCTAGCGACAGGGCCCAAGCGATTGCTATGGATGGATACCCATATATATATATATATATATATTACACGTTAAATAAATGCAACATGTTTTTTTGGTAGTGCAACTGAGATTTAAAGTAACATCTTCTCGTTTAGTAGGGGCGAAAATTAGATATTCCTTTTGGCATTGCCATCATTTCCTCTCCATCTGCTCCTAACTTGCAGTACTCCCAAGTTGAGTTGCATACCTTATGATTTCATTTCTGTATGAGATCGTGAGAGGTTAGAGTTATCATGGTCCTCTTCCCACATTGATTCTCTTAGAAAGCTTGTTTGTCTGCATTTCCAAATTAATTCAAGATTTTGCTACTCAGACCATAAATGGTTCTTATTATCCGAAGTATTTCCTAGTCATCTGTTTGAAGGACTATCTGTTTCACTTTGTTCCTTAACCAAGCCACTTGGTTATCCATGAAGTGCCACATAAAATCATCTATAAATATGTTAATTTTAGTTATTTTTTGCAACACCACAACATTCTTGATTAATGCTTTATGACATGCGCATTCCCCCTCCCCCTCTAGATTTGGGGGTTCTTACGCTTAATAAATCCCTAGGCTACAAATGTGCCGTTTACTCCATTTGTATCAAATTACTGTTCCAAATTATAGGATCAATATTGATCTTTTTTGAAGTTATTTTGAGATGTTTTCCGATTCAAAATTGATTTGAGTTAATTTTATTTTAAACAATATAATTGTAAAATTTTTAAACTATTTTAAATAGAATTATTAAGTACATGATTTATTATTTTCAAAAATTAAATAAACCACATCAATTTTAAGTTTGAAAATATCTTAAATTGACTTTTAAAAGTCAAACTTGATCTTATATTTTGGAATAGAGGGAGTATTATATATTCTGCAAAAGGTTATTTAATGCATCCTTTGATTTTCTTTTTGTTTAGTAATTAACTTATATACTCCATACGTTCCAAAATTAAAGATACATTTTTCTTTTTGGTTTATTCCAAAATTAGATATATATTTTTTACTTTAGGAATATAAAGTGGTATGATATTCCTAATATGTTATTAATTTTTATTATCATTTCTAGCATAACACCACCAGCACTACCACTACCACCACTAAATTCTTAGCTAATATTAAAGAGTAAATTTGGGAACATAATTTTTTTTAAGAATCGTTGTTTTAAAAATGTATCTCAAATTTTGGAATGTAAAGAGTAAGTAATAGAGAATACTATTACTTATAATTCATAATTCTTCACTAGGCATGTCAATCTGTTCTTTCCTTCCTCGATTTTCTTTTTTGGTTAAGTTCATATATTTAATTGTGCTTGTACAGATTTCACTTTCTTGATCTAAAAGGAATAATTGCTGTGCCTGTAGGAATAGAAGGTGTTGTCATGATCAAAAGGGCCTTTCTAACTACTCTCGCATGCCATTCATAGTATAAAGGATTAGATTGTCATTTCTCCTTTTTCACTCCTGATCTCACATACTTCGTAAGCTGAAAGCAAACTGCCATTAACATCACTGTTTAGAACAGTTCAGTTTCTGTCAAACTAAAGAGAAAGTTTATAAATTCAATTACTTTGGAGCCAAGGTGAATTGAGTTTGCAGATGCTTGAAGAGATGGTTAGTTCGTACAAACTCTCTTATGTCTTTCTGGGTAGACTTTGATTTAACCAAGTCTATTAGCTCGTGATAAACCTTCATTTTGTAATCAAGATTCTAGAGTTGTTTAAAATTGTTCAATTTCTTATTTACATTGTCTCTCTGAATTTATTTTTGTGTTTTATTTGCTTGAAATTATGTTTCATCGAGTAAAAGTTTAGTCTCTTTCTTATGTTCTTGTTTCCAATTTTTGAGTAGCACCCTTACATGTGGTATTTGTTATTATCTGTGTAATATTTTTGTACAAAAGGAGAATGATAAACTTTGGGAATTTTACAAATAGATTACTGGTGCTTTAAAGAAATTCTGGGCATGATTTTAGTAGGTTTAGCTTCTTACTGATGGTTGTCATGAGTTATTGTATTTTATTTGGTTTTTGGCTCTTATTTAGTTACTTGACAGATTCGTCATTGATCCTCCATTTTTTCTCCATTTCACAATGAAAAGGGTACTTCTATAATAAATTTATACACAAAAAACAAACACAATAGAAGAGCATTTATATAAAATTCAGTTATGAGGCCAAAAGAAAATATTATGATAACTTACCAAAAAATTAAGTAGATTAAACTATTACAGTTAATTAAAACTTATGTCTTTGTCTTCACTATGATTTGCTTCCAAATTGGGGTTGCAATTGCATTTATACACTGGTTGAGGAATCAGCATAATTTTTTTCTTTGTTTATAGCTAGTGAATTTTGAAATCATTTCAATTTTCTTTCTTGTCCTTTCTCAAATGGTTGGTGGTTTAAAACAGGGAACGAGACTAGTAATAAGAATTAGATATGGCTTCACCTTTTTTCCTTGGAAGGGCATGGACAGAGATGTCCAGAACTTCTTAAGAACACAACTGTCTCTATTCAAAGCCAAAGGGTCTGCTTTTATCCAAAATTCAATAATGTTAGATTTGTTAGATGATTTTTAGTTTTTTGAGCTTACGATGATTAAATCTCTGTTGCTTCATTATCTCAGGGAAGTTGCTTGGACTTCTTTTCATTCATGTTTTTATATGATCTTATGGGTAAAAGGAGCTTACTTATATTGTAATTATGCAGTCACTTTGGTTCTTGGACCTGTATGTATATGCCAAGTCTGATTCTCATCTGTTTTTATGTTTTTTACAGGAGAAAGAAGCAAAGAAGGAAGCTTTTAGGAAGTACTTGGAGTCTACTGGAGCTATTGATGCTTTGACCAAAGGTTTCCTCAGTTTTAAGTCTTAAATTTTTCTTTCGGCAAAATTACAATTTAATAAAGGGCCTTTTATTTTATTAAGATTTGTTTACTTTTGCTCTTATTTTACTATGTTTTTGTTTTTGTTAAAATGTAGTTCTTGTGGCACTATATGAGCAGAATGACAAACCTTCCTCGGCTATTGAGTAAGTTCTTTTAATTCTTAAACACGATCGTCATTTTTTGAAGTATATTTGGCAGTTGCAGAATTAAACCTTTTTTGTCTTCCCCCATTTTTTTGGGGTTACTCCATATATAACAAGTAAAACAACAAGCAATTTGTTTGGGCTGTGATCTATTTGGAGAACATTACTAGAAGACTAGCCTGAGATTTGTTTGAAATTACTCAATAAAATTGTCTATGGTAGTTGTTCACACACATAACATGTAAATTATGGATCATAGCATTTCTAATGTGCTCTCATTCTTATTTTGTTCTTCGTTTGAGATTTTTGTTATCGATATATTCATTATAATGATTCTAAATACAGTTATTTTTGTGATCATAAGAAGCAACTCTATTTCTTGTATTGACAGGTTCATCCAACAAAAAATAGGAGGTCCAAGTCTATCTGATTATGAAAAGCTACAAGCTGAAATGTCGGATTTGCAAATAAAATATAATGAGCTTTTGGCAGCGCACCAAGAAAGGTGCAGAGAGGTATGACTCAGCTTACTTAAATTTTTATTTTTTTTGGAAGTATGACTTAGTTTACTTGCTTACTGTGAAATGCTTTTTTCCCTTCCTTTCTGTCCAGTCTGGCTGTTAATTGTGTTAAAAGAATAACCAATAGTTAAACTTGGGCAAAAATAAGGTTTACCTTACTGTAGTTGGCACATTTTGTGCAATAGCCAACTGTACTTTTAAAAACTACAATTACCCAATTAAACTAATTAAAATTATGTAGTTGTGACATTTTGTTAAATAAATTGGATGTCCGTTTATTTATTATCCATGTGGCAGCTAAAGAAAAAAAAAAGAATCCACAAGGTAATGAAGTGGCGAAAAAAGTGACTTGGACCCTATATATATATATATATATATATTTTCCATTTTTTTTCTCTTCATTCTCTCTATATATACAAACTACTGTTCATCTTCTACTTATCATCAGTCCCATCACTGGAATGATGGAAGAGAATCCGATCGACCGTATTAGTCTCTCTATATGCAAACCAGTCCAGGAGATTACATCTCACATAAGCATGTCATCAAACACCTTATTTGCATCAATACATCTGCCACAAATACCATAGAAATGAAGAAGCCAGTTTTGGACCTTCTTCCTCCTTTGTGGTTCTCCGACGAAAAGATTGAATGTGATCTCTTTGACAAAAAGATTCTTAACTTAGCAACAATATGAAGATTCAAAATTTTTAACACAAACTCCTCAAAATTAGAACACTCCATCACAAATTCAACAGTGATATTCTTTCCCATGAAACTAATCCGCTGAATTTGAAGACAAACATTGAAACCCGCCCTTATAGTAAGAGTATAGACTATAGAGAGAAGTTCAATGAACGATTAAAACTAAGATATAGTAATTGTTTTAACAACAAACAAAACCTTCATTAGGTTAGTGTAGGGGTTTATAGACAACATAATCTTGGTGAATTCAGCCAAAAATTTTGACTATGAACTTGTTGAGGAAGTTTCCGACACCTTCAATCATCTATTCCAGCCTCGATCCAAAGCTCTAAATCCCGAAAGAGGGAGAAGAAGGATATTTTCAATTTCCCTCAAGCTCATAATAAAACGAGGAGAGTAAACCCAGGAATAGCCCTAATTTTTTCCATGAAATCCGCTTCAATGGTTCTTCAGTTTCATGAATCAAAAGAACTCTATATTCTTCGTTGAGTTCTTCAATTGGTCAACTTCCACAGCTTCAATGAACCCCAGTTTTATGGATTTTTTCCTCACGTTCACGTGCCTAGCATGCTCTCGGGCCGTGCCGTGTTTGGCTTGTGTTTTTATTAACATTTATTATTTTTAATTCTTTTACTTTTAAACTGCCACATAGTAAAAATATGGACTGACGTTTGATTTGTTTGACTGAATGACTCAATTTCACAATTTTTATTAGTTCAATCGGTTAATTATTGTTTTTAAAAGTATAGTGACCTATTGCACAAAGTGTGCCAACTAAAGTGTGGTAAACCCTATTTTTTGCCGTTAAACTTTTGTAGTTGTGTGCAATTACATCATATATTATTTATAGAAATAAATGCTACCTCCGTTCCAAAATATGAGGTCACATGCCTAAGTAAAATACAAAAGCAATTGACCCTATATTTTGGAACGGAGGGAGTAATGCTTATTGATTAAAGCTATGTTACTGAGTAGTAATGGCAAGGCATAAGTATTGCAGTTTCCATATATTTTGACAAATGACAATGTTACAGGGCATGTGAAACTGCAGGTTGTCTTGTTGATATGTATCACAATTCACAATGACAAGTGGTATAGTTTTATGGTGGAGTGGTAATGAAGTTTAGTTCCAGTCGTCCAACAGTAGTTCATTTTCAACTTGGGGGGAAGCAAGTAAACATAATCAAAACATGGATAGAAGTCATGTTTGAAAACACAACTTTAAACATAATCCTAAGTAATGTTTTATTTATTGGTATTTGGTCAAAAGTCTTCAACTAAAAAAGGTGTAATCTTACATATGACTACATTTTATGACGTGGTTGATTGAACAAATTGACTTTATACTCATTCTTGGAAACACCCGGAGCAGTTTATCTCACTTAAAGGTTTACCTCGTTATATTTTGGTCAATTGCAAAAATACACTAAAAATACCTCTAAAGAGTTCATAATTCAGCGTGCGCGTGCACACATGTACTTCACTAGATACGCCTACAAATAAGAATAATGATGGGGCATCATTTTTGCTCTTGTAAGATCAACCACCTTAATTAACGTAATAGAGACTTACATGATGATTGGATATTCTCTTTGCTTGCCCTTTGTACTCAATATCCCCTTTCTACGAACATATTAACACTTGCATAAATTTTTGTCCGTTCTGTCTATAATTTTATTATTCTGTGGATTGCAGTTAGAGGAAATAAGAAGCTCTATTACACTTTCATCTTCCAAGGAGACCATTGAGGGAGAGGTTCCAAGCAATGGGCTATGAAGGTGATTGCACAAAGAATTAACTTGCTGGAAGTATCAAGTCTTAAACCTTAGTGAGAAGTCATGCTCTTTTTCCCCTTTTCTTGCTGAAAATCTACGCAAGTTTCTTTCTCATTGCCCTTGGTGGCTTGACTTTAGCATTTTGTTAGGACCAAATTTTCTGACCTATGTAATATTTGCTTCCATCGAAGCATTATATTTATTTGTCTCTAGAATATCGCTACATTTGAATGCTATTATCCATCTGTTCCTAGGGGTGAACATTTTTTTTTTTTCCGGTTTTTTTGGTATTTGGCAAAACTGAACCAGTTCAAACCAGTAGGTTTAGGACAAATGGCAATCTGTTTGGGATCGGTATATACCGGATTTTCGGGACTAGACCGGGAAATAGTTTTGCTTGTTCGGTATATACCGTGCCAAACCAGTTGTAAGGATTTATTCTAATTTTTAAGACAATGCTTGTTGGAAACAATTGAGAAAGATAATCTTTAATTTTTTTTTAATACAATTTTCATTTGTAATGCTTATAATGTTTATGACTCTCTTTAACTAGTTTTATTTTCTTTTGATCGTCTTAGAATTTGCGAAGGTTTTGGATATGGATCGAGGAATATAATGGAGATGTGAAGCTTGGTTTGGAGTCTTGAAGAATTGGAACTCTGAAGTTGTTAAAAGACTTATTATTTATGTTTGTTAATTTAACATTTGAAATTGAACTTATGTAGTTGTGTTTATTTAATTTTGAATTGTAATTGTGTAACAAATGGAATTCATAGTGCTCATGTGGATGTTAATTTGCTAGTTTTATTTAATTTTGTTGGTTAGATTGTAATTTTATTTTTTTGGATTCTTTTATTTAGTTTTGTTGCTCTGTAACTCAAGTGATTTGATAACATTTAGAAGCCTTGTTATAATTTTGTTTATAGCAAATATGGGCCAAACAGTGGCAAATATTGAGAGATGGAGTTTCTGGCAGTAGTCAGTAGATTGTAGAAAGAAATACAGGGTCATTGATGCCTTGTAACACTTTGTATTTTCTGTTTTTGTTTTTTCATGTATTTTCATATATAACAGTTATGGTGGTGGACATGGCGGTGGGGTAGTGGGGTAGTGTGGGTATTGATGCTAGATTAGTGTGGTAGTGTGGTACTGGTGCTAAACAAAGGGCATTAGTATTGTTTTTCATGTTTTTGTTCTGGACTTAATTTGCTAGTAGCCTAGTATTGCTGCAGCCTGCATGTTGCAAAGTTGAGGAATTGTATATTAACTTTTAGGCGACAAAGTAGCCAAAAAGATTAAAAGAGTGTTGTTCAACTTGGGTGGAACAATTGTAATAGTGAAAACTGAGATAGGAAAAAAATGTAAAATTCTTTGAGTTGTTTTATAGATCTTTTTCTATGTTTGATCACATATTATATTATGTGTTGACAGTGTTGTATTAAAAAAAGGTTGAGGTTATAAAAAATGTGAGGATATCTATACATTTGGCTGCTTTCTTTATTCATTTAGTAAAATATGTAGAAAATAAAAAGAGTTGGGTCACTTGGCACATGAAAATTGAAACCCATCTTTTGTCATAGAAAAAATAACCAACGGTGTTATAGGTAAAAACCTATACTATTTCCATACCGAACCGGCTAAACGGTTAAGGATATCAGTTTAACCATTACCGGTATTAGTATATGATTTTTGATAGTTTTGATAATTAGTTCGACACAATTCGGGCCGGGCTGGTCCGGTTAATTACCGATAATCAATGCTTAAAAGTAAGCAGTACTAATGTCTAGTAAAATATGTACATGGTACAACTGTTATTTACGTTTATTTCACAGACCATATTATTTGATACATTGTATTATCTTTAGAGCTGCAAACGAACCGAACTGTTCGCGAACTGGTTCGGTTCGGTTCAAATTCGATTCGGTTCGAGTTCGACTATTTGACCTTTTCGAGCCGAACTAGCACATGGTATCGAGTTCGATTGCTCGATCGAACATGTTCGCGAACCATGTGGTTCGGTTCGACTATGTTCGTGAATGGTTCGGTTCGGTTCAGTTCGAGTTCGATTCGACTATGCTAGTGTTCGGTGCGGTTCGATTCGTTAACTGCACCAATTTGAATTGTATTTCTTACATGTTTAATATTTTTAAATTCTAAATACAAATAATTAGTTATTTCATATTAAATTTTAAAGATTGTCTTATCAATAATTGTTAATTTTTTAGTAATTTTTTTTTATTACTTAAAACATCTTTTTGTTTTTTTAATAATTGATTAGAAGTACACATTTTTATTAAATAATTAATAAATAATAATGTGTACTTCTTCACCTGCAACTTCTTCATAATTTTTTAACAATTATTGTTAGATTATTACAATTTATATCACTGATAATTTAATAAATTATAACCCATGTCATAAATCACATAAATAATGTCATTAATCTTCATGTAATGACAATTTGACATTAATTAAATAATGATACAATACAATTGCTTACATTTGCTTGAGTTATTAAAATTGCCAAATCAAGATAGAGAATAGAGAAATCAAGTTATCAATATATCCAGACTTTACTAATAGAGTAATAATCATTGTTTACATCAACCTATTATCCATCAACCATATAATTAAAAGTACAAACTTGATTTTAAAAATTTTGAATTTTTTAGTGTTACAGACTTACAGTGTATATGTGAGACGGTGAGAAAAAATAATTAACTAACTTTATTTTATGCAATTAAGTAATCATATTTAGTATAAAAAATAGTGTTTAAAAAGTTTAATAATCCAATAAAGCAATGTCACGGTACCGTTTGCATGAAATTAAAATGAGTTAATAATTTAAATTAAAATAAGCAAAAAGGTGAAAAAAACCAAAAACACAAAAAGTCTCTAAATTACTTTGAGCCTTTGATATTAGAATTATAGTTATTTTACAAAATTGTAAAATTTAATATATTACTTTAGTTTTTTAGAAAAAAATTATTTAGTTTTAAACAATATAATTATGAAAATTATAAACTTTTTATAAAATAATTCTCAAGATTTATGTTATTCAAAAGTTAATTACCACATCCCTTTTGAATTAAAAATTCATACCTGAGCAGTTGTTCTTATTACTTATATTTCAAAACGGAAGAAGTATCTAGTAGTAATACATATCAAGGTTAACAACTTAACAATATTAGTTTATTAGATATTGAATTAATCTAAATCAACTAAATTCACATTATTTTAAATTTTAGAATTTTATAATTTCATTATAAAAAAATCTCAAATAAGACTCTTTTTATGAAATAGATGGAGTATTTTTTTCTTTTGTTTTACCTAAAAGTAAAAAATATGAAATTAATTAATTAATTGAGAAAGTAGTAATATCACCTTTTTTTGGGTTAATTGAAAGTAGTAATATTTATTTATTCTAGACTAATTAAGTAATTAACAATAATATTGACCACTACTACTAATTTAATATATATGAATATATTATAATATGATATTATGATATATTATATCTTATTTGGTTATTCCTAATTCCTAAATAAGCTCGAGTATCTGAGTCCCCTTAGCCTTGTAATTTAATTTTAATTTTTTTTAAAAAAATAAAAATATTTAGATTAATTTTTGCGAACTCAAGCATAATACACGAACTCGAGCATTATAGGCGAACTCGAGCATGCTCGCGAACTTGAGCATATAGTCGAACTCGAACATGTTCGCGAACACTAACGAACCGAACTCGCACAAGTGCGTTGGTTCGATAATGCTACTCGAACATGTTCGAGTTCGACTAATGAGGTTCGAGTTCGACAATGTTTGGTTCGGTTCGAATCGTTTGCAACCCTAATTATCTTAATACATATATAAGAACTACTCATAACAAAAGCAATTTCTGATTTTTCATATATAAATAATTTTATTTTTTTTACAAAAACCGAAAGTTCATTATTTTCATTTTATTTTTGAAATTGTAAGAGATTTGTGGACATCTTTATTTGTCTTTCATTTTTGTACTTTCTTATGTTATATTGGAGTACTGTCTCCTCTACTTATATACTATATTGCGAAACAAAGTGTAAGGAACTAAAGATACAGAAACTAGTAAAAATAAAAGATCAAAATACAAGGTATTGACTTGTAATTAATCACTATATCACTAAATTACCATAAAATCCAACAACTACAAATAGTGGAATTTCCACTGCAATTCATTCAGTAAATAAATGCTGAAATGTAAATTTGATCATCCAATATGTATTTGTTTTACAAACTCTTTCCTCAACCATTCCCTTTTTTTCCCCCTTCTTTTGACATAACTCAGCATTTTAGTTTTTCAAATTTTATAAGTACTAAAATTAAGACCCTATCGTAAAAAATATGCAAGAATCTCACCATCTTCTTAGTCTCTATAACACTCTTCCTTGTCATTATCATGGTGCAGTTGTCGACATCAACGTTCATAAGAAAAATATCAACAACAACTAACGACAATCTTTCACCATTACACTGAAAGTAAGTACTCTCAGTACACAAGTTACATTCGCACAAAATTTTTGCTAAGTTATGCTTGACAGTGTTGTTGATAAACTCAAGATTTCTGTCTTCTCGATGGTAGTAGCAAATTAAGGCCACAAAAAATTAATCTATCGCTCACAAAATTAAACAACCTCAAGATGTGGCTCAATAAAGTCATCAAGGATCATAAACCGTGTTTTAGATCCTCTAGACAAATTGAATGCAACGACATTATAGGGAGAGGCGAGAATCATATGACTAGTTTAATCTGGGTCCGAGTCTATTTTATACTTTAAAGTTTTATTTTATTTTATTTTTATTTTAAACTTTGAATTTATTTTATTATTTTAATTGTTATTTTTTCTTATTTATAAATTTTTAATTTAGTTTTTTAATTGTATTGTCACTATTATACCCTAACCATATTACTTGTCAATTTTTTAGCTGGAAGTCAACTTAGTCACTTTTTAATATTTATACAATTTGGAGGGAGAGTTATGCAAAAAACTTAGTTTTATGAAGAGGTTTGTGAAAAAGATACAAATTGAAGGGTAGTATTGTATTTCAGTCCTAAATAAAAGAAAGGAAAAGGAAAAAGAAAAAGAAAAGAAAAGAAAGAAAAATCAATCCAAAAAAAAAAAAAGAAAGAAAAAAAAGAAAATCCCCTATCCCTCACAATCTAATGGAAGAAAGTGGACTGAGCTCTTACTACCACCACCACCCACAGCCCCAGCAGCAACCACAACCACAACCACAACCACAACCACCGCAACAAAATCCCACCACCGCCACTTCACCCACCAATGGAATTTTACCTAATACTCCTCACATGTTATACCCTCATTCTGTTCCACCGGCGGTAGTCTCGTCCCCGTTAGAGACCGTACGGAGGAAGAGAGGGAGACCCAGAAAGTATGGCACGCCAGAGCAAGCGGCGGCGGCAAAGAGACTGTCTTCGGCTGCCTCTACGGCGTTGACCTCGATGAAGAAGTACCAATCATTAGCGGGCGGTGCCGGAGGCGCCTCCTCCTCCTCTACTAAGAAATCAAAATTGGCTGCTCTTGGTGGGTGCTAGTAAAAAGATTTCCTTTACTCTTATTTTTCTGGAATTGTTAATTGAATTGGATTTTTTTGCCATTTTGTAGTGTTTTTGTGTCAAAGCGCAATGGGTCTCCTCTATTAGGCTACAATTGCAAATTGTATGAATTTGACGAAGGGGTTTGTAAAATATTAAAGAACAACATAGATAAAGATTTGGGCACGGAAAAATAGGACGGATGGAACTTTTACCTACACAATCCTATAGGAAAATGTTGCATTGTTGAATTTGTTTTGTTTTGACATGTGCAACGTTTTCCTCTACAATTGTGTAATAAAGGTTGCATCTTGGTTTTTTTTTCCAGAGATTTCTTCAGGTGCATGTAGTTTTACCATATGTTTGGTAAGATCGATGTACAAGTAGAATCCATGTTATTCTTTCTATTTGGCATCAAGTTGTTTCATGCTAATCTAGCTTTTATTCTATTAAAAAATCCACGTCAATTCATTTTAAACCCAATGCAACCTTAGTCTTTGCTATTAGAGTGCATTTGAGTTTAGTGCTTTTCTTTTTGGGGATTTTTCAATTACATATAACAATTACGAAGCTAATTTGCAAACCCTTTGATAATTTTAAATTAATGTTTCGGTGGTGATTTTCTTTAACCTCATATTGATCTGAGGATAATTTTTGGTGCAACTGTATCTTTGGATAACATAAAACATTTTCATATAGCCTTGTCATTACTTTTTTTTTAGTAGTTTCTGTTCATCAAACTTTGTTGCCTACATATTCATTGAACATTTCCTTGTGTGCTTTTGCATCTGGTGATGTACTAAATTCCTTAAATTTAATATCAGTTCTGCATGTATCTTCAATAATTAAGAAAGATTGTGTGTTAAACCTTCTATTTATTTGTCTATATCGATTATTACTCACCTAGTTACTTTATGACTTGAATTTCCATGCATTATGCTGTCTTTGTTTGGTACCGGGTGTTCTAGTTAACTAAGTCAATGGTGGCAATGATGGAATATAAAGTGATGCAAGAGGAGAGTAAGAAAGAGAATGATAACATGAGATAATTGGAGCATCAGTCTCTGTGTGCGTGTGAGTACGGAGTACAACAATCCTATATTAAATTTGTGCGCAGTCATAATTTAATAGACGCCTCTCAGTGCTTGCATTTTTTTTTTCACGGTAAGTAAGTTCAGTTAGAAAGAACCAAAAAAGGATATGAAGCTTACTAGGGACCACAGACATATATACATCTTTAACCAAAGCTAGAATGCATCACTACAAGATGCATGAAACCCAAAGCCAGCAGGAGTAGAACCAACTGACCAAAAGGGATCAATGAGAAGATTGTTAAACAGACCTGCTAAAGGTAAACCAGTGATAGTGGACCCAGCACAGCTACATCTTTGAAACAAGTCAAAAGCATATCCAAGGCATGGTACAAAAACTTGAGATGGATTTTCCAAAATAGAGTTATTCCTTACAGCCGAAGAAGCTAAAATGAGGAACAGTTGTTTCTTTGAGGGACAAGTACTGCTTAATAATAGATGAAATTTGATGTAGGACAAAGTGGAAAGAAGAAATACGATACCTATCCCCGCAGAGAATCGGTAAAGAAACACACATAAGTACAAAGTTTTAATCTCAAATCAATTCGTATTTCTTAATCTAAAAAATAATAAGGTATTACAACACTTAAATAGAAAACCCAATACTTGTGAACTAAATAAAACCCTAATTTAAAAAGGCAATAATTTCCTAATTAAAATCTACTACTATAATAAAACTCTTCTAATTAAAATAAAACTCTCCTAGAATATCCTACTAAATAATTGCATTAATAATCCAATTTTTATTCCTAAATAACAATATAAAATTAATAATAAATTTATATATTTTCTTCTTCCTTTCTGCATCATTCTCCTTGCCTTTGAAAAAAAATTCGTCCTCGAGTTTTGAAATATCGAATAATAATAAACCATAGTCCAGGAGATACATTCTAACAGAATATGTGCATTCGATGTTTCTTAAGTACAATTTGTTGGAATAACATTAACACAAGTACGAAATTAGATGCAACTTTGAACTCGAATACATAATTTGGCAAAACAAAATCAAGATGTTCTACGTCAATTGTGTCTTTACTTTTGTGTTCAACTTCTTGGTCAACACGGTTCACCGCTTGCATTGCACTTCCTTTAATGCAAAACACCTTTGAATCTTCAATTAATACAACATTTTCTACTTCAGTCACTTTAAGATTCTCACGTGTCTCAACATGTCGAAATTCTTGTTCTTGAAAAGTCTCACTGACTCAATATTTTTTTGTTAGGCGTTCCGTGAGTACATCAACTTTTGCTTCAAATGCTATAAAAGATGTCTGAACATATGCAGTAAGTTTTGCGATTGAATATTCAATTCGTTTAAAACGCTCATCTTTTTGTAACATATAAGCCTCACATTTGGCGTTGACTTCTTTGGCATTAATCATGGTTTTTACAAATAAAAATAGAGATTTTTTTTAGGGACTAAAATGAAAATTAATAAAATTTTAGGGGCTAAAATGTAAAAAAAAAAAGAAAGTATAGGGGCTAATATTTAAAAAGTTCAAAGTTCAGGGGTATTTTAAAAATTTATATAACTTTGGAGACTAAAATGAAAAATTGTGGAAACATTGGGGTACCAAACTGTCTGTAGCAGCTGTACTGTAGCAGTATTTTTTTTTTTTCCTTCCAATTTTGGGATAAATTTGAGAGGACGCTATCACCTCGGATGTTGTTGTCGATTCTCTAGCAAATTTCGACAATTGATGGAAGCCAGAAAATTATGGTAGGAAAGAATTGGTTGAAATCAAAAGATATCAGAAATTTTGACTCTTGATATCAAAATGATATAGGACAAAGTGGAAAGAAGAAATAAGATACTTATCCCCGCAGAGAATCGGTAAAGAAACACACATAAGTACAAAGTTTTAATATCAAATCAATTCATATTTCACAATTTGAAAAATAATGAGGTATTAGAACACTTAAATAGAAAACCTAATATTTAGGAACTAAGTAAAAACCATAATTTAAAAAGGAAATAATCTTCTAATTAAAATATAATACAATAATAAAAATAAAACTCTCCTAGAATATCTTACTAAATAATTACGTTAATAATCGAATTTTTATTCCTAAATAACAATATAAAATTAATAATAAATTTTTGTATTTTCTTCTTCCTTTTCGCATCGAAATTACCTAGGAAAAGAAAGGATACCAAGCAAAACGACCAAAGGTAGCTTAATATATACACTACCTTCTCCAATTTTTACCTTATTGTTTCAAAATGAAATGAAGCGGCATAAAATTGAGACATCCCACTTAGATGTCATTTATTCCTTTTTCGGAAGTCCAAATACAAAGGTCATGGGGGGGAGCTAGCGCCTACGGGGCTTAGGCGGGAATATTTTATCTTACATTTATCCAAACAAAACAATAATATAAAACAAAATAATCTACAATAAAGATAATAAAAGTCTTTATTTAAAGTTTAAACGCATATCCATATTGCTAATGTCAAAATTCAAACACAAACATGCCATTGTTTAAAGTTCAAACACAAATAAATAATCAAAAATACAAACTAATAGTCTTTATCTTCATATCCCTCTATATCTTTAACTTTTATTCTCCATATCCCTCTAAGATAATATTCCCATCGGACTTACACTCAGATGTTGTTTTGTAGCTTAGTTATTAAAAATAAAAAATTAAAAAATTGCAGCCCTAATTTTCCGCCTAGGCCCCGCCTAATTTTCTTGAGGGATTTTTTGGCCTCCTTAGGCCTAGGCGAGGCGCCCGGGAGGGACCTAGCGCGTAGGCAGCCGCCTAGGCCGCTTTTTAGAACGCTGGGCTTTGAGAGATCCTTCAGTGGGATGTGAATGACAGGCTTTGTTGAGTTTTATTTGTAATAATATTGTTTATTGTTGTAATCTTAATATTTTAGTATTTAGGAGCATTTGCGTTGAATGTTCTTGTAAGTTTCTTGCACAATGAAGTGTATTCAGGGGTTTCAGAAGGAACTTTGTGTTCTTGTCTGTTATCAGGTTCGAAGAGGTTTAGTAATTTTATTTGTGCTTTTATAATTTATAAGCGCTAGTCAATAGTTATTGCTGCTGTAAAGGAGAGAAAAACATATCTGAAAAGTAAGAGAATTGTAATTTTCCATATCTTCCATCATTTTGCACAAATTTTCTTCATCCTCTCTCTCCTTCCCACCCCTCGCGCTGATATCTTTTGTAAGAACCACAAGGCAACATTTACGCTGTTGGCCTCTCCATTTTATTCTTGTGTTCCTTTTTTTATTGTGCTTACATAATTTAAGAATTAAAAATTATAAATAGCTCTTCTTGAACTTTATTCTTAAGCACAAAGTTATTTCTTCATCTACCCTAATGTATGTTGTTCTCACGCTTTAAAATCCAATGCTAGTAACCAAGGACTTGTAGACATTACTCTACCTTTGATCCATCATTCTAAGAAGTCCCCACTATTGAGGCCTTTTCTTTCAGCAAAACATATGTACTCAGTTTTTCACCAATGCATGCATAGACCTTAGGGATCTCGTTCTCTAGTGTTGGACAACTATGCTCATTTAATAATTGAACCTTTCTAGCTTCTGAAAAACTTCTGTCTATGAATCTATATGTAACACTTTAAAAAAAAATACACAATCACTAAATGTAGAAAAACTTTGTTGGTAGTGCCGCCTTCAAACTCTGTAAAATTGCTGCTTATTACTTGTTAATAGAATATTGTATATTCTACTTTCTTACTTCAAATGGGGATTGTCATGGCTACGGTACAAAGCATTCTGTAAACCTGAACTGGAACTTTTTCACTACATATGCTTTGCCCGGCACAAATTGTAGATGTTAGTAGCTCGGAGAAATGCCGTGGGCGGTAAAATATATAGCTTTGTATAAATATATAATCTTCTTTTGGTAGTTAGCCCTTAAAATGTACAATAAAATGTATAATTTTCTGGCTTCTCTAGTTATATGACATTAACATAGCTTTGTGGTCATTTCAAGCTGTTCTGATTTAACATCTCAAGCACTATATGTCATTTGAAAGTTTTAAAGCTATTTTCTCCATGAATTGACATCCAAAGCTATATTCTCCATGTATGACATTTGAAATTTTTTTCTTTCAATTATGTTTTCTTTTCTAAGATACAATTCATTTACAATATCACGGTGTTCAGTGACGCAAGTTTATCTTTTTAGCTGCTTCTTTTTTCTTTTCTTTTTAGTTTTTGTTCGAATAATTGCTGATTTCAATTCTGGTTTCATTGTGTCAGTGGACTATATAGCAGTACTTTCTTACTGTTGCTTTTTCTACTTGGTTAATGCAGGCAGTGTGGGGCAAGGTTTCACACCTCATATTATTACTGTGGCTGCTGGAGAAGTATGCTTGAATATGACCATTCTAATAATCATATACTTTTCTGTTTGCAAAATTATTTGCAAGCTAGAGTTCTTTATAACTTGATAAATTGTTGGATTTTAATATATTATGTGAGCCCCAATTATCTATTTCAATTTCATCCAGGAACATATGTTTGTATTCATATTACTAGGTACAAGACAGTCCGTTATTTTGAGCTTGTGATGATGATATGCATCTCATCCACATCAAAGATAAAATTTTCCCGTCTCTAAGCATTTATACTCATCTTGACGCGAATTTATGTTTATTCTAGTTGTTTTACTATTTCCTATAACTTATTGTCAATATAAATTTGATCGTAAGAAAATGTTGTAATTAGAGAATAGCGGACTCATAACTTTAGCAGCGATCGTAGGACTATTCCTTTTGTACTTGACAACGAATACATACTTGGACTAAAAACAAGCAAGAGGCGGAATACTACAAAGAGAAAGTGTACCTAATAAAAAAGATGTTTTGGTAATATGTTCCATTCGTAATTTGTGTGGCATTTTTTCCTGTCAAGCCTCAATCAAACCTCATTTTATGTATGGATAGTTTATGGCACAGTCTCCTTATTTCACTTAGACTCAGTATTAATAAAATTAATCTTTCTCCTACTTGCGGATCAAGTTGTCTCATTGATGGATGACTTATTAGCAAGAAATCTATAAATATTGGATGAATAATGCCTGAGAATTTATGTTGTTAAATTTAAAGTTCAATATTTCAATTAGATTTACTTATATGATCATAGTACATTGGGCATATATTACTATCTAAATTATTTTTGTAAATTACAATTATTCTTTCCAGTAGTTGGGGAAGAGAAATTTTGTTTAGTTTATGATGTCTAGGAAACAGACCAAGTAGTAAGATGGTAGAGAATACTTTTGTTCCGAAACATCAAATATGGCGATCCAAAACTTTTTTTCCCTATTTACTTAAACTTTTGTTGTGCAAGCATGATTACAATTTCGCAAATGGAGCATCCTCTTATACAGCCCTTGGGCCATACAATCAATGACTAAGATCAAATCTAGGATCAACTATTTAGATTAATCCTTTATAATATCAAGAATTTTTACAAAGTATAATAATCATACGAGTAAATCTAGAACACTTTATTAGAAATCCTAATATATCATAGAAGATTCCAGGAAATGTCAATTAATTTAGCCAAATGTGCACCTTGTGGGTCTTTTTCGTAATCTCTTTCATTGTTCGCTTAGAAACAATTCAATTGATTTTAACTACATTTCAACTAGTTTTACTATATCTCATGTTCCGAATAAAAGTGATATTTTCTTTCCTGATTTTGTTACACGTACTGCGTCGAACTACGATCTAGGTAACATTAGTTTAGTTCTTTAACTCTTTATGTCTAAGTGTTTATTGTTGGTTGCATGGTTCTAAGTAATGGCCATGATGCCGAAATATCAATGTATCTGTTTGGTTTCTTTACTCATTCATTTGATAACAAGACATGAATTGTAATTTCAAGTATTATCAATGTAAAGGTCGTGTATAGTCAAAATTTCAACGTAATGAGGAGAAATAACTGCGTAATGGAGAAAATAACAGCATAGCAATAATGGGATACCGGGGAGAACTAACGGCATAACGAAGAATAAAAGTGAAATAACAATGTAATAGAGCGAATAATAGCAATAACATTAATGATATAAAAATATGAGACTCTTTTTGTGGGACAGAGGGTGTAATAATAATAAATAAGTAAATAAATAAAATATGTATATTTACATATTCACTTATCAAATAATAATAATAAATATTCATATATAAATATGTATATGTAGATACGAACTTATAAAAAAAAAATTATAACTATTATCCAGGAACAAGAAGATGAAAATAATGTTGAGCAAGGATAGGAGAAGTATTGATTTAAAATTATTGAACTTCTTTTATTATGTTTATATACGTTTTAGAGTGTTTTAAAAACCTATTATTCAATTATTATGCAATATGGTATTAGACAAGTCTGCGAGATGTACTATCATTTGGACAATGCTATGTATACTAGATGGAATTTTTGTGTTTATCTAATTAATCCATCTTGTTGCTTTTATTATTTAGAATTTTATCATAATTTTTTTAATTTTTTTTTGAAGGTCTTAATGAGTGTAACGATTTGTATTGCCCGATACCAAAACCAATACCTATACTGAGTTAAAAAAAACTTTTGAAACCTAGGCCACTACTGCGACTTTGAACGAGGGCTGGCTGTGTATTGGTATCATGCTATGTGCTCATAACTTCGAACAGCACATTTTAGCAGTTATATAGAATGAACCATGCTCATAACTTCGAACAACATTTTAGCAGTTGTATAGAATGAGCCTTTGGATTTTCCCAACACCCTTTTTAATCACTTTATAATGGATTTAGTTGCTAAGATTTTCTTTTTCTGGAAAGCCTATAGTTTTCTTAGAAAAAACTAGGGCCAAGTATATTGTTTGAGCTATTCAAACATTTATTGTTGATCCTTGAACTCTTTTGCTAGACTGTTTTATCATGGATCATTTTGAAGGGATCATATTCCAGTGCTTGATATGACATGGTGTTATTTCTTCTAATGTTTTCTTAATATTTGTGCACGATAACCCATGATAATGTTCTAAGCATCCCATTTCATCATAAATTTCACTTTTTTAGTTTTTTTTTATAGATGTGTCGATTACAACTTTTTTTAATAAGTACATGTCAATTACATATGTATACGTTAAATCTCAAATAAAATTATATATTCTTAATATATTTGTATAATATATTTCAACTAAATTGAACGTTATTGAAAAGTATAATCAATAATGTATAAATGTGTTTTTGGCACATCTTAATATGTGAGGCAAAAACACTAAAAAAAGTGATACTATGAAACGGATGGAGTATACACTAATTTCTTTCTTCAACAGTCCAATATTTTCTTTCCTTTGTTTTTTTTTAATAAAGCAAGTGTATGGATTTCAAATAGCAATTTCTGAGTATGAAGTTTTTGTTAAAAGCTATTTCATTTAACTGCTATTCAAATTCCATACAGTTCCTTTAAAATAGGAAGAGACTGAATAGTCATTTCTAAGTTCGAACTTTGTGCTAAAAGCTATTTCTACTTTTGGCTGCCGGTAAATTGCAGATGTAGTTTATAAAGTGGTTCGTGAAATTCTGTGTTATTGAGTTTGACGAAAGTACTTGATTTTTATTCCTGCTTTGGTCTGTTTTGATTCTATCATAGAAATATAATGTTTTCAAGCTGTCTTTTAATTTTATGAAATTCTTTTAACCCATTACTTGTTTGCTTTTTGTAGGATGTGGGACAGAAAATCATGCTGTTCATGCAGCAGAGCAAGCGTGAAATATGTATTCTCTCTGCATCTGGTTCGATCTCTAATGCATCTTTACGCCAGCCAGCCACATCTGGAGGCAGCATTACATATGAGGTAAAAAGTAATGATTTCAGATAAAATGTGATTATATTAATGGAGGCTGCTCCTACATAAAAAGACTTTCAGAAAAATGGAAAATCCGTAACATACTTTCAGACAGATATTGGACATATTATATTACAATGACTGTTTGGGCCTGTCAGGAACATGTCTGAAACTTCTTGAAATATACTATGTTACACGGACTCTTCACTTTGCCCTAAGATAAGCCGTGTTTGACACTCGACACTCGGGCAAGGGTATGGTTACGGGACATTTCATTTTAGTGTAAAAAATTAGCAAAATTGAGGAGTACTCATGTCGGACTCTTCAAAATACCGTATCCAACCGGATACTGCATCTTAGTTTGTGTAACATAGGAAATATCCAAAACTGGACCAAAATTCTTTGAACGTTGAGATACAATTCTCTTCTATAATTATATTATGCTTGTATTGCTTATAATGTTAAGGCAATAGCATCTCTTTTGAGACTTGATGAACAACTGAATTTTGGTTTCTCGTCACATGAATAGTTTGCTTGAAGCTTTGTGAATATGAAAGAGCTCGTTAAAGTGACCCTCCTAAAAGCTTATGCCTAGTCCAAACTGTCCAATGCGATGGTGTAGCTATGTTGGGACCTGAGGGGGCCAATGCCACCTTAAAATTTTTTTACTAGTATATAATAGTACTTGTGTATTTTGTCAGTATTTTAGATTTGCGACTCCCATTTTGTAAATCCTTTTTATAATAGTGGGCTCATATATTGAGAATATAAACTAATAATACGTATTAGGCCCAAAATAACAATATAAAATTGATTTTCATGTTTCAATACATATCAAAGTCCAATGTAATTTTCAAGTCAAGTAAATAAGATTAAAATGAAAAGCTTTGGTTAAAGCATCTCTCTCTCCCCAAATCGCCCCTTTTTTTCCAAAGGTAGATCCTAATCTGTTTACTTTTTTAATATTTTTTTTTTGCAATACAGAAAATTATAAAGGCTTGATATATTTCGAAATCCGAGCTTTAAGGAGTTAACATTGTTTTCTAGTATATCTCATTGGTCGTTGAATAATAGAAAATTCAAAATTTTCACGGTTGGGGACCGGGTAGGATTAGAACAAAGGATGAAGAGTTGGAGGAAATTAAGAGAGTAAGCAATAATGCTTTCAATAAAAATTATATTAATCAATGAATGAATACCATGTAGGGATTACAATACTTTTATAGGACTAACTAAAAGCCCTAAACTTAATGATCTAGTAAATTCTTAAATAATCTAACTAGGTAAGGAAATAAAATCTCTTATAATTATCAACTAAACTTAACAAATAAATTAAATAAAGCTATTCTAGAATAATCTTTGTTGGACTATTTATTAGAATTCCTATTCCACCAAAAATAATATTGATCCAACCAAGTTGGGCGGGTCTGTTGGGCTTGTCCTGTATCATACCCTTGTTTACAAGTTGATTAATCTCATCCTTCCTCTTCTAGTTTCGATTGTAACTACGGGACAAGTATTTTTAGCCATGAAAATTGTCAAAAATATACTTCGGATTAAGATGTATGATGATTTTCTTATGGATGTATTGATCCTGTTCTACAAGATTGTAGAGAAATTTACTACTAACTTAATCATAGACGAATTTTGTGATCTCAAAGAGCATCATGTACCAGTTTGACAGTAAACAAATTTATAAAGGTTTCGCCCCCCTCCCTCCCACTCAAGTTTCTGGCTACGCCTTTGATCCAATGGAATGTTGGTCAAAAGAGAGCGAGAAAAGGTTAAAACATGTGTTTGGGTAATATTTAAAGTTTTTAGCGGAATACTCTTTTAGATTTTATTTAAAGGTTGAAACATGTGCTTGGGGTAATAATGTAATATTCAAACTTTTTGGGGGTAAATGCTCTTTTACTCTATTCTAAAAATTAATTATATCATTTTTTTATTTTCAATTATTATAATTGTTATTTATTTTATATTTTGTTTTTTTTGGTGATGGTCATATTTGAATATTCAAAATGATAGTGGTAATAGGGAGATTTAGGGCTCAAACTTGTCAGGGTCTCATAGCCCACAAGGGCCTTCTCTCATAGCCTTCGAAGGGGTCCAGTTTTTGTAAGGTTGAGGTTAGGTTCTATGTTCCCCTCACCCAACTTGACAATAAATATATTTTTAAAAAAATAGTTCAAAACAAGACAATGCATCATGTTGCATTGACCAAATTCTTTGGAAAATGGATGATTAGTAGATGATCACATGCTGCCTGAGTGTCGTCAAGTATTACATATTAAAGAAAATGAATAAATAAAATAAAAGTCATGATAAAATAGAATGGTGGAGAATTATCAAGAGGTCTACATCATTCCCAAGCTACGACTTTGTTATCTGCGTATGAGACTGTAATGTTAATCCTCTTACTGCAAAGTGAACTTGTTTTCTTCACAACTGGAAATTTCTCAATAGTTATTCTGGTATCAGGGACGCTTTGACATAATTTCACTTTCTGGATCTTATGTGCGTACTGACCTGGGAGGGAGAACTGGCGGGCTCAGTGTATGTCTGTCTAGTATGGATGGCCAAATCATTGGAGGGGGAGTTGGTGGACCCCTGACAGCTGCAGGACCAATTCAGGTAGCATTTTATATGTTATAATGTTTGCGTCTGCATATTTATGTTTTTTATTTATTTGTTATTTTTTCTACGGATTTGGGAGAAAAAAAGAGAGATCAGAAAGGACAATCGTTTTCATTGGTCTCTCGCCCTGTATAGGTATCTTGATGCTAATCATCAAAAGCCTCAATAAATGCTTCACATTTGGTGATCAAAGATGGTTGTCGTAGATGGCTTTTAGCTATTAAAGGTGTAAAAAATATCTTTGTTTCCTCTCTGTATTTGACTCTCATTATCGTCCACAGGTGATTGTTGGTGCATTTCTAATTGACACCAAGAAGGATATAGTTGCTGATGTAAAAGCCGACACTTTGGCAAACAAATTGCCATCAGCAGTTAGTGTGGTTCCAGTTTCAAGTGCAGGCTTTCGGGCGACGGTTGATTCTTCAGGCAGTCAATTCATGATTCATCCTAGGGGCATGCAGATGACACCTCCACAGTCGAATGATTGGAGTGGCACTGATACAAGAAGCAATGCTGGTTATGACTTTTCAGGTAATATGTTCTCAAATTAGGTCGTAAAGGTGTATACATCGTTCATTTTTTTTCCGGTTCTTTTTCTAATTTATTTTGGGAAAGAGATGGGGCACGTGACAGAGAAATGGGTAATTCTATGCACCAAATGTGCACAACAGTTGTGCCCAAACACTATTACCCCATGTTTTGACAGTAAAAAAATAATGTGAAAAGTTACCAAGCTTTATCAATAATTTAAATCGTAGGATGCATAATTTGTGGTCATAGAATTACATGAGAAATAGACTCGTAACACGACACTTGTTTTTCAGGAAGAATGGGACCTGGAGCACATGATTCTCCAGAAAATGGAGACTACGAGCATATACCAGATAGAGACTAGTTATGTGACATTGGAAATGCTGCAGTTGCGAGAGAAATAGATGTATAAACCCTCTACACCTGCCGGAGGAGACAATGCGTTGTACAGTTCAGTCTTTTTTTTTTTGTGTGTGTGACCTTTTTCAGCAAAATACTAATTCACTATGCTCCATGTAGTAGCACAAATGATTTGCCTCTGATATCGACCATTTCCTATACTTTTATGTCCATGCTTACAACGGGAACGTTGGCTAATGGCTAATTTTCTTTACACTCCACATAAAAAGATAGTACTAACTGCTAATGGTTGTCTTTACGGATGAGCCAACTCTCGCTAGGAGAGTTTAGACTCTGGTATTCAACATGCTGGTTTTTGGAAGCATCATGTTTCCCATTTTGCTGTGGGCTGACACAGTTCATCATTGCCTTACAAGTTACGACCACGGCCAGCCGTTGGACCCTACCTCTGCTGCAATAATGTTTTGGTAACTAAAGAATTAGTACTAAAATTAGATATAAAATAATGTCTATACTTGTGATTAGTTATAACTATTGATCTTAACTATGTCCGGTGAATAATCAATTAATTATATTTTAATGTTATATTTATATCCAACTTTCGGTAATCATGTTTAGTCACCATGGTATTATTCCCTTTACAGAGCCGTTTACAGGGTTGGCAGGTCCCAGTTCCAAACCCGTTGGTCGTTGCAGGAAGTCTTACATCTCTCTTTCGATCATAGCTGTCCTTGGGCATGTGTCCGGTTCTGATTTTAATACACGAAAGATTTATTTATTTATATATTAAATTAAAACAAGCTCATTAATCTAGGAGATATGAATAATGATTTATTATGTTAATTATTAAATTATAAATAAATAAATAAATTTAGTAAAAAATTATATGATGGATAGATAGGAGCGTCGACAGAAAAATTAAATGACTAGTTGCGGTGTCGACGCCGGGAAAGTCGTTTCCTTTTTTTTATAATTTTCCTTTTCTAATTTTAGCCTTTGGATTAAGATGTGATTTTTTGAAAAGGGTCGGCTTGAATATCGACGGGGTTTAAAAGATTGATTTTATGATGAGCCAATTGACCAGAACCGCCAGTTGATATATTTGAAATGGATGTACCAACTCATCCGAATTTTGTTTTCGTAATCGTAATGGCTTATATGTGACTCCGAATTAATTAGTCCGCAAACCGAGATTCATAGAGTTCGGGGGCTTGCTTAAGCGAGGGGAATGTGTTAGGCACCTCCCGACTTCCGTGAAAACACGGTTACCGCTATCTTAATGCTTTCCTGTCCTTTAAACCCTAAAATGTGTGTATGCGCGCACGCGTGTGTGTATGCGTGTGTGCCTATGAAAATCGTTGAAATGCTTTATTTTCGAAAATACTTCAGAAATCTCGTTGACCCTATGCACGAAGGATTCGATTCGCTTTGAAAAGTTCATTTTTAAGCTTTCGTTTTGATAACAAAATTTTTAATGATGACATTTATAAAATAAGATTTTCAAATCCTTCGTCAAATAGGAATGGAGTTCATCCGATACTTTCGATTTTATTTTAGCCTACGCGTGATCTAATATCCTACTTTGATTGATTTTATGAAAATCTTCATCTTTTCATTCCAAAATCCATTTTTCATGTCGAAAAGGAAAATCAAGCATTAAAATAGCGTTGAGGCTATTCATGGGCATGTGAGCAATCCAAATAACCCCAAACGCCCACAATCGCACATTTCATTATCACGGGGCCTTAAACCCGATTTTCGACTTGATGTCGTTTTAAGACCCAAAAATTTACATATTTATATACAGGCGCCTCGCGATCGCTACATACGCAAAAACTATGAAATAAACTAAAAGGATATCATCGGAAGGTTAGGAGGAGATTCCATCCGCAATAAATCCTCCCTAACCGTCCCTAATCCACAGATCTACAACATATATTGACTACATTGGATCTAACTTCAAAGTACACAAAATCAAACTATTTAAATAGCAATGCACCAAATATTTTCGGATCTACAGTAGATCCACCCAACAAAATGCAATAAGAACAAAATAAAACTAGATCTAAAAGATTTATTAGATAAAACACAACGAAACTATAAAACTCGGATTTTTCACATTCCAAATGATGAAATAAACGCTTTAACACTTGGAGATTAACTAGGATACAATACCTAGTATAAAAATTGTACAAAATATAGAGAAATCTCACTTCTTCTCTCTTTTTTTTTCTCCCTCCCGTCGCCTTTCTCTCTCTCTTTTTCTTATTTTTTTTCCTTCTCCTTGCTCTCGGCTGTAACAATGGCGTTGTATAGCTGACTGAGAGCAGCCGCAGGTGCTAGGGGTGTCCATCGGTTTTTTACCGAACCGGAACCGAAAAAACCGAACCGAAACCGAACTCGAATTACCGAAAAACCAAGAACCGGTACCGGTACCGAATTACCGGTTTCGGTACCGGTTCGGTACAAATTCGGTTCGGTTTTCGGTTTTTACCGATTCGTAATATATATAATTATAATTTATAAATAATAATTATATATTAATTTATTTATATATTATAATAATATATATAATTAAATATATTATTTTATATATAATAATATATATAATTATTAGAATTATTATAATAATTAATAAAAATTTAATATTATATTATTTATTTCGGTTCTTTCGGTATACCGGTATTTACCGAAATGCAAAATTGTCCGTACCGGTACCGGTACCGAAAAGTATAAAAAAACCGAAACCGAAAAAATCGAAACCGAAAAAAACCGGTACCGCCCGAACCGGTACCGATCGGTTCGGTAAAAAACCGAAAAAACCGGTACCGTTGAACACCCCTAGCAGGTGCATCTGCGGCTGCCTGCTGTGGCCGTCCGCGCCGAATCCTCGGCTGCCGTGTTATTTCCTCGAGCCACGCAAAATGCCAGTTGTCGTTGGTCGCAGGTGCATCTGCGGCTGCCCGGCTTCCTTTTCTCGATTTTCGTGACACGCAGTCTTAAATTATCATTTTTTGCTTTATTATTTCGGAAGGCTGTTACCTGATGTATAAATTGCTCTTTGTGCCTGATTTTCAGGGGGCGCGGCCTTACACCCCCGCCAGCTCACTAGCGAGCTGGGCAGCCGCTCGCTCACCGAGGAGCGAGACCCCCGACTATCGTAAGCGTAGTGACCATTAGTCGTCTTTTGTGATCAAATCAAGTTCTTCTGGATCAGCTGTTTGCCTTGCCTCAAGTAACCTGATGCTCGTTGTTCGTTGTGGCGGCTTTGACCGTAAAGTCGTTGGGGTGGCTTCGTGTTGGGGTCCACCTTCCTTTTCGCATGTCGGGTAAAGTGATGATTTTGCCCTCTTGTCAGGGTTAGTACAAAAGTGCAAAATTTGGGTATCTACATGCGGTTTAAATACAGAAATATTTTTATTTTTTTCTATTCCATTTAGAATATTTCTTATATTAAATGACTAGTTGTGGTTTAAATATAAAAAAATCTTCGTTTTTTTTTATTCTTTTTAGAGATGAGAATATTTCTTACGATGGTCGTAAAAAAAAAAAAAGAACAAAAAAGAGATGAGCTTGTGATAAAATTGAAAATAAAAATTATGTTTAGAAGTTACTTTTCTATTGGAGATATGAATTTTTTTTATTGTGATTTAAATTTAAGCTACATCCTCGTATAGTTAATTTTACTAATAAAATTATTAATATATTATACAAGATAATTAATAGATCACGTACATTTCATGAACCCCACGGTTACTATAGATACACACATGTTAATTTCACAAATAAAATTTTAAAAACTCTTAAATCTACTGTATAATATACTTAATAAAATTTGGATAGTATTACAAATTTGGATAGTACGTATATTAATTTGGATAAAAAAAAAAATGTTAAAGTTTGTATTTATTATAGATTTAATCATTATTTAGCCAATATAATTGTTATTATTATTAAAATAAAAATATAATATACTACTCAACTATATATTCTCAAAATATTTTGAATTTAAGGTAAAAAAAATTAATGTTTAATGCATAATTATTAGTACAAATTTTGTTTTATTTATTTCAAAATAAGAAATCTGAATATAGATAGCTCAAAAAATATAAAAAAAAATCTAAATCATAAAAAAATATGTACAAAAATTAACTTAAAGAATAAAAATTTTTAAAAAAGAAAAATTTATCATTAAAAATAAATAAATAATAAATAATTTTAATAAAAATCCAAAATATTAATATGTAAAAAACAAAATACCTATTATGTTAAAACAATATTATTTATTCTATTTAAAATATTATATAAAAAATATTAATTAAGCCTACATTATTGGATGTTTCAATTTGTACGGTTAAAATTGAATTTTAAAATGTTAAAAATAGAAAATAAAAATAAAAATAAAAATGGGGAACTGAACTACCATGCATGCACCTGCATGGCTGTGCACACCCATTATCATCATATAAACATGCATATGTCATACTACTAGTTTTAAGATGTGTCTTAAACTCGTCCTAAAACTAGTGTGACATACTTATTCTAAAAGAGGGAACAACTAAATTGGAATGGATGGTTTTTCTTTTTCAGGAAATTAAGGGGAGGAGGGATTTCGGTATTAAGATTTTGGATTTTGAATTTTACGACTAACATTGTTCAAATTAAAATAGCAAGTTGATAATGAAGGTTTATTCATCTTTGGAAGATGTTTCCCATGCAGGTTGATGGTATTGGTATGTGCAAAAAAGAAAGAGAAGCAGCACTTTACGTGCCCATTGCTTTTATCTCTTGGACTAGGAATAGATAAATCTACGTTGTGAGCTTATACTTATAATGATTGTAATTCGGCCCTTAAATTAATTGGGCTCATACGTCTGTTACATTAAATATTTAATTTCACATAATATAGCCTTCAAATTTAATTCCCAATAAAAATTGGCCGGAATATCAAATTTTTCGGCAAGATAAGTATTTTTATACAGGGTTAAATACACTTTAGTTATATTAAGTTCCACCATCCTTATAATTCGACCCATAAATTAATTGAATTTACACATCCGTTACATCAAATACTTAATTTAACACAATGTAGCTCCTAAATTCAATTTCACACAATAAGTATTAAACTTATATTTTTTAATAGAACCAAATAATATTAATGATTATTTATTTATTTCATTTATATTTAAATAATGTTTTAGATAAAGTAGATAGAATAAATAATGTTAATTTTTGTAATACTAAATAAATTCACGCTTTCTATTCTACGTAGGATGTGCTTTTATGTTTTAATATAATAGGTTGCTTTTAATATTCAGATATTAACTATAATGTATTATTTACTTTGCATTTGAAAATAAATTTATTTCAGTTTTTCATTTGAAAATAAATTTATTTCCATTTTACATATAAGTTAATTATTCTTTATTTTTAAGTTATGTTATATTTTTTTCTTTGTTTTCTAAATTATAATTTAAATAAACAAACCCTTTGTAATATATTCTTTTTAATTTGTAAAAGTTTAAAATTTAAATGTGATAATTTATTTTGATTGTGAGCTTATACTTATAATGATTGTAATTCGGCCCTTAAATTAATTGGGCTCATACGTCTGTTACATTAAATATTTAATTTCACACAATATAGCCTTCAAATTTAATTCCCAATAAAAATTGGCCGGAATATCAAATTTTTCGGCAAGATAAGTATTTTTATACAGGGTTAAATACACTTTAGTTATATTAAGTTCCACCATCCTTATAATTCGACCCATAAATTAATTGAATTTACACATCCGTTGCATCAAATACTTAATTTAACACAATGTAGCTCCTAAATTCAATTTCACACAATAAGTATTAAACTTATATTTTTTAATAGAACCAAATAATATTAATGATTATTTATTTATTTCATTTATATTTAAATAATTTTTTAGATAAAGTAGATAGAATAAATAATGTTAATTTTTGTAATACTAAATAAATTCACGCTTTCTATTCTACGTAGGATGTGCTTTTATGTTTTAATATAATAGGTTGCTTTTAATATTCAGATATTAACTATAATGTATTATTTACTTTGCATTTGAAAATAAATTTATTTCAGTTTTTCATTTGAAAATAAATTTATTTCCATTTTACATATAAGTTAATTATTCTTTATTTTTAAGTTATGTTATATTTTTTTCTTTGTTTTCTAAATTATAATTTAAATAAACAAACCCTTTGTAATATATTCTTTTTAATTTGTAAAAGTTTAAAATTTAAATGTGATAATTTATTTTGATACATGTACGGTAATAATAAGCATTTTTTTATTTTTTTTGTTAACATTAGTAAGTATAATTTTCTGTATTTTAAAGTTATGTTATTTTTTTCTTTGTTTTCTAAATTAAAATTTAAATAAATACACCATTTGTTATATATTATTTTCAATTTATAAAAGTTTAAAATTTAAATGTGATAATTTATTTTGATACATGTACGGTAATAATTAGCATTTTTATTTTTTATTTTTTGTTAAACATTATTTGGTATAATTTTCTGTATTTTAAAGTTATGCTATTTTTTTTCTTTGTTTTCTAAATTATAATTTAAATAAATACACCATTTGTTATTTATTCTTTTTAATATTTAAAAGTTTAAAATTTAAACGTGATAATTTATTTTGAAACATATACGGTATTATTTTTTATGTTTTGTTAAACATTAGTAAGTATAATTTTCTTTATTTTAAAGTTATGTTATTTTTTTCTTTGTTTTCTAAATTATAATTTAAATAAATACACCATTTGTTATATATTCTTTTTAGTATATAAAAGTTTAAAATTTAAATGTCATAATTTATTTTGATACATATACGGTATTAATTAACATTTTTATTTTTTTATTATTTGGTATAATTTTCATTTTTTTAAATTTAATTTTTTTTATTATTCTAAATAAATTCACATTTTCTATTCTACGCAGGGTGTGTTCTTATATTTTAATATAATAGGTTGCTTTTAATATTCAGATATTAACTATAATGTATTATTTATTTTGTATTTTAAAATAAATTTATTTCATTTTTGCATTTGAAAATAAATTTATTTCAAATTTTCATTTGAAAATAAATTTATTTCAATTTTTCATTTAAAAATAAATTTATTTCAATTTTGTATATAAGTTAATTATCTGTATTTTAAAGTTATGTTATTTTTTTGGACAAAATACACATTCGTTACACCAAGTTCTACCATCCTCATAATTCGGTCCCAAAATATGGTCAAACTGTATAAATCCATTAGGATCCGACCGGATTATCATTCGGGTAGGATTTTTCGTCCATTTTCCGACGAAGATTGAATTTGAGGGCTATATTATATAAAATTAAATATTTGATATAACATATATGTAAACTCAATTAATTTAAAGATTGAATTGTAAATCAAGTGAAATTTGATATAACTAAATTGTATTTTTAACCCATCACGGGGAACACTAAATTTCATTTTTTCAAATTATTTGTCGTTTACTAGTGAAGTTGACAAATACCAACTAGTCCATGCGTCGCATGGGTTTGTAGGCTGATTTTTATAAAGCAATGTAATTTGACTTTCACATGAAACATTTGTTCTGACAACCTAATTAATACAAGTGTATATCGAACCTATATGGTGTCTAATGGCTTCAAGCTATTCATGGCAGAGGTAAGATTTCACATGAAACATTTGTTCCGATAACCTAATTAATTGAACCTATCTGGTGCCTAATGACTTCTAGCTATTTATGGCACAGGCAAGATTTCTTTTCTTCCCTTAATTTTCCTTTTTCCATGATAAGTGCTTATAGTGTGTTCGCTTTTCAAGGAGATGAAGCTTCACTTTTATTGTTCGTGAAAAGAAAAAGGGATCCCCTTTGTGTTCTTTTCTCGTGATTTAAGTGTTCTTCCATGTTTTAGTGCCGGTTTGGCGGAACTATATAGTGTGATGCGTTGAGATAAAACACTTTCAATAAAGTGTTTAACAAAAGTTTAAAGCAAACAAAGTGTTTAACAAAAGTGCTTTTATAAAAAAATTAAAAAATAAGTGTTTAGGTACATAGCTTTTGAAGGTATGAATGACAAATTTAAAGTAAGTGTATGGTATGAGTTTTTTTTTTTTATGTATTTTATAATTTTATAATTTTTTTTAAAAATTTAAAAATAATTTTGTAATTTATACTTTTGCTAAGAGTGTTGGAGTTAAAAACACATTTTTTTTCCCTGCTAAAAGTGCTTTTAAACCTTGATTTCTACTTTCTAAAAGTGCTTTAGAGGATTACCAAACTGAAAACACTTCCATATTTAATTTAGAAGTGTTTCTAAAGTGTTTTCCAAAATAAGGGTGGTTTTTACACCTTGTCTGAAGTTATTTATTTATTTATTTTTTGGACGGAAAGAAGAGAAAGGTAGATAAAATAAAAACAAGGGTATATTTTTGACTTTGTTTTAGGAGAGAATTTAATTATGTGTCATAAAGTGTTTTAGGGAGAGAAAGGGAGAAAATGGACAAAACAACATCTGTTTTCTCAGTAAAAGTTTCTTTTAAAAAATGAGAAAATTAGGAGTAAAAATGAACCACTATTTTCTCTTCCCTATTCTTCCATTCTTTTTTTGATATATTCCTTGCCTACCTAGTCCCTTCCGCGATTTAATTTATAATAATAGGAGAGTTTAATTTTTAACTTAAGTTACACGTACGGTGCCAAACTATACATGTGCTTCCATACAAGGATAATTATGACTTTATCCTCTAATAATTATACCAACTTAATTTGGGTTTCAAATTTAATACTTCTAGTCAATACATTCGAGGTGGAATTGGCGTCTCTAAGGCTTAAAAAATGTGGAATTGGCGTCTCTAAGGCTTAAAAAATATGAAGCCTTAAAAATTATGTGCGCACAGATTATATATAAAAAATTATGCATTAAAAATAGAACCCATGTATTGTATATTAATAAAAATATATAAAATATCTATTCGTAGGTTTTGCTTCTTATTTTCTCTCTTGACTTGTGAAGGGTCAATAATAATTTAGAAGAGAAATTAAATAGAATATTACTAATTAAAAATTCTTGGTATTTTAAAATTATTTAATTTTAATTAATTAACGTGTGATTAATTAATACGTGAAAGAATTAAAGAAAAATAATTCAATCACATAGTACATATATATTTAGCCGGTTCACAACATACATCAATGATATGTTTCTACTTCCAGTTCTAAGCTACTTTCTAGAACTTGGGATCCTATTACTATTAATAATAAATTTTACCACATTCCACAGTTGAGGAAACCTTTACAAAATTTTATTGATCAACTTTCAACTTTTTCTATAACTACTTCTCTTGGACAGTAGTTCCCCGTTGTAATAACCAAGATTTTTGAAAAATATTATAATAAAATTCATGTAAGAAATTGTCAAATGAAATTCAATTAATATATGAATAGATGATGGTCAAACAAGAAAGAGAATTTAATAAATCAAGTGGACTAGAAGTCAAGAGAAATAAAGCTTATAAAAGTTTTGATGCAAACCTTGTATAGCATAGTAAGGGCCAAACCAATGATGAAATTAGGAAGACCAAGTGTATGATAATAATGAAATTTCAAGTGGTGTAATGAAGCCAAGAAGATTTTATAAATTTAGTTTATTGAAAAATAAGTGAAATGAAACTTATGTTATCAAAACTTAAACGTTAGTCTTGTGTGTCTTTAATAAGTGCTAAAAATGCTTAAGTGATTAACTTATGAGTACGAACTTTGCTATATGTAATGCCCCATACAATGATGGGTACAATGACCCAATGTAAAAATGACGGGACTCACCATTTTTACATTGTGGGTCCCACCATTTTTACATTGGGTTATTGTACTTATCATTGCATGAGTCATTACTCATAGCAAAATTGTACGAGTAATGTAAGTAAAGAAAATCCAAGAAAAAAATTAAGAAGCCAAAGGTATGCTAATATGGCAAGTCCAAGAGAATTGTAGAGAAAACCTAAGTGTTAGATTAATTTACCAATCTAGCATGTTTTATCTTTGTAAGTCTTATATGAGGAATTAATATAGCCTATGAAAATCTTAAGAGGAGGCCCAATGTGGTTGCTCAATACTTATATATGCACAAGCCCAAACTTGAAGTCCAATTAGTAACCCAACTTCTAGAAGCTGTGATGCAATAATTTGACAATAAAAGAAAATGAAAAATAGGGGGAGGGAGTAGCTGTCCATGGAGCCTTGTGCAAGGCTTTGGAGTCTTCAAAATCCCCTAAATTACTCCTAAGCTACGCCCCTTTTCCTTAAATTAAGGAACTTTGTTGGTAGCTTAATTAATTATAATTATACTTAGTTTAAATTGTTGGTTGATTAGGGCTAATTGTGAGAGAATTTTTGAAATAAATGAGAAGATAAGTAGTTTAACCATAAGTGAGATCAAGAAGTAAGGGTGCAACTTGTAAGTTTCACCCTAGGCCTATAAATAAGGAAACCCCAAAATACTTGCAAAGGTTAGATTATTTGTATTCCCACCAAGATAAAGATTGAGAGAAAAAGTTAGAGCAAGAGGGAACAAGAGAGAGAGGGAATTTGATGGGTAGAAGAGAAGAAGAAGGAGTGGAGCAAGCTAATCTAGCAAGTTTAAAGCAAGAAGAAGGAAGCTCAAGTCACAAGAAAGGTTTAAAAGTGTCATTGACCCTAAAACTCTAGTTTAAGTTAGTATGTTTAATTATGTAGTGTAGATTTGCAAGTTAGTTGTGGGAGATCTATGTGATGGGAAACCATGGTGAGTTTCGAACGTATAAGGATGAGTTGTGTTGGTGGTTATGTGTTTTAGTGCAAGTCTTTGAATGAAAAACTAAGATCATGATTCTTAGAAACCCTAAGTGGTAAAGTGATTCTCTAAACCACACAACTTAAGATGTGTCGTAGATCTATAAGATATGAAAATAATCGAAGTGGAATGAAAAGAAAATGAGTTAAAATAAATTTATGACAATTATTTTTAGCAAAGTATATTCATTGTAAACCCTAGAACTTTAAACTACTATGTTGGTTAACAAATGATTTTGGAAAGGTTAAATATCCTTCAATGGTTTTAAAATATGAATCTACTAAGTTATGGTTCAAGTTTGAACTCATTTGGATGTACATTAATCAAGTTATGAGGCTTAGAAGCAAAGAGAATCAAAATCGATAAAATTGGAGAAGCTGAAAAATTTTCAGGGTAGAAAATTCTTGAGGCTAGCGTTGGGGCGTTGACCCCAAGTGTTTTTGCAGCGCCGGGGCGCTATCCCGAAAACTTAGTTGACAGGATCTGGTCAAACTGGGTCAAACTCTTAAAAAAATATAAAAAAAATAAAAAAATAAAAAATAAAATAAAAATAAAATAATAATAATAATAAATAAAATAAAATAGAGAGTGTAAAGAAAAAAGTGATGCATAAACAAATAAAATAATAATAAAGATTATTTTATTTGTAGATTTAGATTGTGGAGGTAAATTAAAACAGATGAAGTATAAATAAATAAAATAATAGAGATTACTTTATTTGTAGATTTCAGTTGTGAAAATGAATAAATGAATAAAGCAAAATAAAGATTATTTGTGGATTTAGATCGTTAAAGTAAAGCATAAACAAATAAAATAATAAAAATTATTTTATTTATAGATTTTAATTGTGGAGATGAATTAAAATAAATGAATAGATAAAGAATGAACAAATAAAATAATAAGGATTATTTTATTTGTAGAATTTGGTTGTGAAAATTAAACGAGACAAGTGAAAAATAAAGAGTAAACAAATAAAATAATAATAAAAATTATTTTATTTGTAGAATTTGAATTGTAATGATAAATGAAATTAGTTTACATTAATGTGGGAGTCGAATAAATTAGAATGTAGAGTCCGATAGTGATTAATCAGTAGATTGATTTATAGGTCGGCCAAAGGACGAGAAGTTTGAACTAGTATTAAACGACGATTCAGGCAAGTTCTCTCACTTTGAGAGTACTCTCAGTTGATCGTAAATTCTCTAGCTAGTTCTATTGAATTGTTCAAGTATTTCTGAGAATATGTGCAAGTGTTCTATTCAAACTTGTCCTGAAATTCTCTAAATTGCATTTGAATGTTTTATTTGCACTTATATGTTGTGAAAATGATTCGTTCGTTTATTGAACCGTTGATTTTTTAACGTTTTGTTATTTCATGAACTATTTTAAGAAGTATGTCGATGCCACTTGATTCGGCTAGACAAATGTTGAAAAGATTTATTGAATATATATAATTCATTAAAATGTAATTGAAATTAAGATATGTTGATACAAACCCTTATAATAAGCCTGAAATGAATAACCCCAATACGGGGGATATTTAAGACGTAGGCGGTCGACAAGTCAAGTCAGAGGTGGCTGGCAAAGACACAAGCAGGTGTCAATTTTCGTGTTATGTATAACATAGAGTGTTAATAGATTGATCATCTATTGATACTTGTTGGAAACGTTCCGGTTTGAATGACTAAGGAACATACACAGAATTCGGAGCATGTACAACTGTCGAATTCAAAAAGTTCACGGTCCATAGTTACCACTCAGCATGACAGCTAATGATTGTGAAAATTAAAAGAAATTATTTATTCCTTCTTGTTCAAGCTACTTCACATTTTTTGATATATTTTTGAAGATCCTTGAGAGGTACCTTATGATTCATGATAGATTGTTCGTTAAAAATATTTCATACTCCTTGAATATTGAGAAGTCCTTGGAAGTTAAATTCTTCTATTCATAAGTTATTATTCACTGAATGTTCTATACTTGCTGAGAAAATTTGTTGCCCATCCTTACTACTTTAAAACATTTTCACTAAGATTAAAGGTTCCACAAAATCGAGAAAATATAAGGATTAAGGAAGGATCAACGATTAGTACCGAACACACGAGGTTACTTAGTTGTTAATGTATTAATTAATATATGTATTGTATTAGTAAATGTTAGAAGAACTTGGGATGTTAGTCAGTTATGTAATGTTAGATTATATTATTACTATTATTATGTTATTCCACATTATGAGTACTGACGGATGTAATGGATGTGTTGTATCATGAACACCATATCCGGTGTTAGAGGTCTTGAAATAAAAAGTCTGTCTCTCACCTCATAAGCATGTTAGAAACCCAATTACCTGTTGACCTCTCTATGACTTTGCTTTTGATTTTAGGATCATACTCTTTTTCTCACAGATATATGTTGTACTCACCTATATTTTGATTATTAACAAAATATATTAAAGTGTGATTAACAAGTTTATCCAAGTATGCAGGAAATAATTAGTTAAGTTTTATATTATATACATAGCTTAATAGAGTCATCTTCTTAAGAAAAACTCAGAAAATGATTGAGAACCACTCGTATACTCAAGAATAAAGGTAATACTATTTATTATGCCAGATGACTATTTTAATGATAGTACCAATGATGTTCGCCTAGATATTCATTTAGATGATGAAGCATATATGAGAAACTTCGTTTTGGCCATGGAAAGTAAAGATTTGAACAAATATATGAAACAGACACTAGAAGATAAAACTGTCACTTTCAGAGTCAAGCGTTGAAGGTTCTTTCTCTAAAAAGGAAAGTTTTGGGTTTTCTACAAGATTTGTCAAAGCTAAATCATTCATTTTACATTAAGAATACTCTATAAGTATTACCAACACAAAATATATTACTTAAAATTTGAATTGCAAGATTCAAACATAAAACACATTCGTTAGATCAATGGTAGAAGATTAAAACCTTTGAAAGAATTTTAAAATCCCACCAACCATATTTGTAACTCTCAAATGGCTACTTGCTGGACATATAAATATAAAAGGACCCCTGTTCCTCAGAGAGAAGTAAGGAGTGTGTGAAGAAAAGAAGAAGTTCAAAGTCCAGACGAGAGTCACGTTCAAAGTAAGAGTCAACAAGTTCTAAAAATACCCCTACACTAGTTCACACCCTTTTATACAAACAATGTTATATTGGTTAAAAGGTAGATGATCTAGATATTGTGCTTACATTATGATATCAGATCATTTCGAGATTATAGGCTATATGGTTAGTTGTGCATCCTTAAGTAACTTGTGAGGTTTGTTAGTTTTTCTTAAACAACACTATCTTTATTTTAAACCGCTAAGATTTTCTGTGAGCTCTGAAAATAGACATAGAAGGAATAGGTTATCTGTGAATTAACCTATGAAAATCAATGGGTTATACACAATAGTGAATTGGTAGTGTTATTCCCAGAGGGCACAAAATTGAAGGGGGGGGGGGGGTTGAATAGATATTTTTTATTTTTCAAAGATATTTATTTTAAAGCACATTTTCTAAATAATTTAAGCTATTATGATAAGCACATCAAAAATGTTAATTTGGTAAAATCCCTTTCTATTTTGAAATGTTGAATTTGCAGTTTCGTTTTTAAGTAATGCTATTAAAAGGTTATTTACAAAGTATAGAACAGTTATAGCAGTGGTTCGAAGCATAAAAATCTTCTAGTCCACTATTTTGCACTTCTAACAGGGAATCCATTAAGGATATTCTTAATCACAACAATCAGATCACTAAGATCTGTTACATCAATGAATCACTAAGATTCTTTCAAGTCACTCAGACTTGGCATAGGTCACTCAGACCAAGGTTCATTAAGAACCATTTCATTGAACACTCAATCCATCCCACTAAGGATCTAATTCAATTAGAATTAGGTGAGCCACTAAGTCTTGTCTTTTGTTGTAGTTGATGAAAGTGATTGAGGTGTTGCTAAGTTGGTGTTTAAGTCCTCATTTTATGATAGAACTTAGTAGCTGAGCGATTTCTCTTTGACATTAATCTCTGGAGCCATTAGATGTGTCTTTTTCTCTTCTGCTTTTATTTTATGGAAATCCCTCTTTGGTCGATCCTCCAAAGTGTATATTGACTTTGTGTTGATGATATTTCTGTTCAGCAGATCAATTTTCTTCTCATTTTTTCTTCTGTATTTCTTTTCAATATATGATTTAGACAAATCCCTTTCTCATCTGTCTCGGCTATCTCTTTATGTCAGCGACTTCTTCTGTTTCTCACTATGATAGAACTTAGCAGCTGAGGGATTTCTCTTCGACATTAATCTATGGAGCAATTAGATGTGTCTTTTTCTCTTTTGCTTTTATTTTATGGAAATCCCTCTTTGGTTGATCCTCCAAAGTGTATATTGACTTTGTGTTGATGAGATTTCTGTTCAGCAGATCAATTTTCTTCTCATTTTTTCTTTTGCATTTCTTTTCACTCTACAGTTTAGACAACTCCCTTTCTTATCTATCTCAGCTCTCTCTTCTCTTTCTCACCCTCTCTATCTCTTCTTTTTGAATTTCAAATGAGAGTTTTATTTATAGAGAGATGTCTATTAAAACGCTTGTTGGAAAGTAGCCATTACTTCAATTAATTCTCCGATCCTAGAAGATTTCTTATTTTGACATTTATAGATAAGTGTCAGCTTACTTTCAATTTTGTTTTATTTTTCAGTATGGTAAAAGTCAAAACCAAATAGCTGTTAGACACAATATTTTTTGATCTTCATTTTGAACATTATATGACCAACAGACGTCTTGAAAGTTCTTATCCTTCAGATCATCTCGATGTTAGTCCAACATTAGACTTGACATAATTTACGATCTTGACAATTGTAAAGTTGTTTGGATCCTTCAGCTTTACGAAATGCATTTGTCTTGGCTGGCTCTATGAATTTCCTTTTTGCTCTATGATTAGCTTTAGGAGATGTATTTATCTTATAAGCTTAGAGCTGACTCTACGATTGTCACTTTGCTTTACAAAAGTAGAGTTGATTTTACGATCTTCGTCTGCCTTATGATTTTCAGAATTGACTCTATGAGCTTATCTTACTTTATGATCAAATCAAATTTTGTGATCCTTATTTAGCTCAGCAAACTTTACATTTCAAGAGTAGACTCTGTGATTTGCTTATTGCAGCGAACTATTCTACGATCTGCATTTCACCGTACGATCTTGGAGCAAACTCTGTGACTCTATAATTTGCTCTATGAACTCTGAAATTTTTCTATGATCTTTTCCAATCTTTGATTATGGAGTGTACCTTTTAGTTCAGTCTGCTCAATGATTATTAAGCTTTATGATCTTACATTTTGTTACTTGATTTTGACTTTATTGGACATGTTTAGTTCATTTCCTGATAACCAAGTCTTATTATGTTATAAACTTGGATTTCAGTCTTTCTCAAGTTCATTTTCTTCTTTTTCTTGATCAGCTCCTCCTTATTTGAACACTTACTGTCTGTAAGATTGTAGATTCCACTTGTCTCTATTCAGTGCATTTTTGTTATTGTAGTGAATATCATGTGTCTTCTTCTTCTAATAACTAGGTCATTGCTGAATAATACTTTATTTCTTATCTTCTTCAGTCGGTTTATCTCAGACTACTTCTTGCTGTAGAACTCTTAATGAGGACATATCAATTATGTGCCATAGTGAATCTGTCTCTCAGTGCCATTGACATTCTAATTTTTGATATGTAGCACTTATGCAACTCTATAATGATGTAACTCTGCGTTCTGAAGTAGCTCAATGATACTGAGTGACTCAACCATCTGATAATGTTTAATTCAACTTCATTATACGATCTTGAGCACTTTGACTTGTTTGTTATCTATGAGCTCCCTTTCTTCACTTTTGCTAGAGCCTTTTGTTCTGACCTTGTTATGTTGAGCCTACCTAACAGAACTTTACGAACTTTGTCTCTGTGCTGATCTTGTGGAATGACCCTTGTTCCTTTCTATTCTCTTTCCTACTTTGAAGTAGTTTTAACGATCTTATCCTATTAACGTGCTTAAGTATTCTCCTAACTTAGCCCAGTGTTCTTGTCTAATCTTCTATTTTGATCCATTTTCTTTTATCCCTTGTAGTTGTCTTGATCTTTTTTTCCTTTGACAATTTTGCTTCGGATTGCAGAGTTAAGCTTCAAAATTTTCATCTAGCAAATCTAACTTATGTTATGATCTTCATGATCGTAGAACTTATGATGATTATTAATTATGACTTTTCTTGAATCTTCATGATTTGAGTTCTACTATCTGCTTTACTAATGTATCTTGCCTTATGATCTTTGAGCATACGTTGCGACCTTCATATTTTTAGACGGTTATGACCTTGCTTGGTACTTGTAGAGTTGGTCATAACACATTTTCTCTACAATTTCTTCTGTTCTTTTTCTTCTCTGTTGATCTTTTTCTTTTGGCTCTATAATTCTGTTAGGTTCAGCGATCCTGTTTTTCTTTGCCCGATGATCTCTTTGTTCTGCATTTGATAACTTTGGCATCTTAGACTTAAGTCTTAGGTATCTCACTTGACGATCTGACTGTCCTGTTCTACGAACTTCTAGTTTTCTTCTGATTTTGCTACTTCTTTGTTCTGCTGAGTTGATCCTTATCTTCTTCCTATTCTATTACAACTTTCAAAACTGTATCAACCTAACAAGTTTGATCCTTAAGTCCTTTTATAATATATTACATCATGTTTATTTATAAGGACTATTTTTGATTTTGTAGTTCGAATCAACCTAACATATTTGATTCCTAAGCCCTTTTACAATGAGTTTTTTTTTATAAGGGCTATACATAAGTTACTGATTACAAATATATCTTAATACTTTATCATTTCAACCATAAATTTGAACTAGCAATCATTATTACAATCAAATCATCATCAAATCAATTTAACTTACATTTGTACTAACAGGTAGTATAGGAGATGCTAAGGTTGCCCGATGAACCTAAGAAACCATGGAAGTTGTAATTTATGTAACAAGGTCCGTGGATTAGGCACACATTGTGCTTAAGCACATAAAAATCTCATGTGTTACCGTGTATTTACTTGTTTAATTTTTACTTTGTTTTGTATCTTATTTATATATTGAACTCACTGTGAGTTAGTTTAGTGCATCAATAAATAAAGTTACATTCATATTGCCCAGATAGAGTCCAACAGTTTGAGTGAGACTGTTAATCTTATTCCGTTACAAATAGTTGAAAAACTTGTAAAAGTTTTGAGACTGTCAATTCACCTCCCCTCTTGGTTAGTCATACGTTGGACTAACAATATATAAAATAGATTAACTCATCAAAATCCTTTTGAATAAAAAGTTTGTTTCGAAATATGCATCTTCACATAAGCGTATATGTATACGTGTGTGTGTTTCAATGCAAGTTTATAATTTTCTTTATAAAGAATGTGTTTCTAAAGTAAGCAGATGTATGTTTCAATTCACGTATGTAAAAGTTCAAATAACTTTTATATAATATATAGAAAAATGCTTATTCATAAGCAGATATAATATTTTCAGTTTAAATATAAAATTTTGACTTAACTTTTATATTAGTGAAAATACTTTGTAAACAAATATATAATTATCAGTTATAAAAGTTTAATAACTTTTATGTGTGAGATGAATGTTTCTTGTTTAACCAGGTATATTCAGTGATAACTGAGTGTATAAAAGTTAAAACAATTATATAATATCGCAAGTATATATAAATGATCAATTAGGAGCAAATACTTGTAGTTTAAATAATATCAAATATAAGTGATTTTAATCAATAATATCAATACTTGAAATAATTATATAATCACGGATATATATTGAATACCTAAAATATAGATATTTATATACATTTAATATATATAGTGAACTTTACTATTATATATATATATATATATATATATATATATATATATATATATATATTCAAGAGCCCACTGGTACGATGGTAGAGTCCCTTACTTAAGAGGAATATCTACGTTCGAATCTCAAACAACCAACTCTCTCTTTTATGATATTTATATAAATACAAGATATCCATGAAAGACCAACCGGTCTAAATAAACTTTATAGGATGATTCCTTCAAATACAAGAATGATATCTCCATTTGTTTATGTACACCAATTTTTGTTTTTATAAGATATATAATATAAATGAAATATTTAATATGTATAAACTTGTAAACTGTGATGCCCCCAAAATTCAGGTCCTCTAACACTGGATATGTTGCTCACGATACAACACAACCATCACATCTATCTATATTATTAACGCAGAATAACATAAATAATTACACTGTCTAATATTACATGATTGAATAACATCCCAGATTTTTCTAACCTTTACTTATACAATACATATCTTAACTCAAAGATTAACATCAATTTAAACATTGAACTTTAATACAAAAATAAACTTAAACATCGATTAATCAGTTGCTTTCCCTTTCCCTTTGTCTTTACCAGAACCTCCGGCATTCTCGGGTTTAACTGAAATGTTTATTTTAAGTAAGAGTGAGAAACTAATTGTTCAGCAAGTATAAAGTATACAATGAATAAGAATTCATATAAGTAAGAATTTAAATTTCTGTGACTTCAATAATATTCAATAATTGTGAAGAAATAGGAATAATGAATTATTTCCAATAAAAGAAGAATTTTAACTTTCATACCGAGTGGTCACTATGCACCGCAAACTTCTAGAGGAATTATTAGTAATTCGCTAAATACCTTAAGATTGTACGTTAATCACAAAGACTAATATCCACTCTCTGCAAGTACTTAAGGTGATCAGCTTATTATACCTTGTGTTATGCATAACATTCAGATATAGTGCACAAAGTCGGTCTCCCGACATAAAATACCCCTTTTATAAAGGTTGTTCACCTCAGTCTCATTATAAGAGTCCGCATCAACTATTTGGGTTGGATTAACTTTTCAAAACGTTCAATTTAATAAGTCATTCAATAATTGTCTAACCGAAAAAAATGGCATAGACCTACTTCTTAAATAGTTCATGAATAATGGAACTTTAAGCTTCAACAGTTTAAATACAGAACAAATCTTTTCGAATGCACACAAGTGTGAACAAAGATATTTAATACCAACATGAAATAATTTTCAGGAATTTTCTCGGTTAGGAAACTTGTCTGATTCGTTGTCTATAGCTATTGTTAATTTTTTGTCTTTCGTACAACCTATTTAATAATATAATTTATTAATTAGTCACTCGTGGATCCCACATATTGATTTCACATTCACATAATCTTAATTTCCTAAGAATTTTATCATGTCTAACTTTAAGATTAGGCACCACATAATAAACATTTAAAATAATTAAATTTTTACTTTCTGCTGGATCGGCATTGCCGCGCCACAAATAGACTAAGTACTAGCGCTGCCGCTCTGAGTTTATAGATCGGACGAAACTGGCAACCAGTGTTATTGCACCATATTTTAATTTGAAAACGACGCCGCCGCGCCGTGTCACTAGAATCCAAAACCCTAGTTTTTCATGATTTTCCAATTTTATCGATTTTAAATCGTAGATTCATATCTTACTCACAACACATCGGATTGAGCTCAAATTCTGTCCATGACTTGATGGGTTCCCAAAATCACAAAATCCCAAAGAGTTTTCCATTTTATCAAATATTTTTAGTACCCATAACCATGATTGAAAATGGCTACAATCCTTAGGTTCATATTAACACATTTTTCGTTCATTCCTCTTGGGTTATTTTTGTATCTTGAAGATCTAGTTATCATAACTTCTGGAGTTTAGAAACAACATACACATTTTAAGTTATATGATTTAGAAAAAGCATTTTATTACTTAAGTTTACACATATGCTCATCATATTTATAATATTCCGAACTTCTGAGAGAGTTGTAATCCGACTTTATACAAATAAATAAAGCTTGAATTACATCTTATATGTGTTATGGAATCTTCGTTATTGTTTATTTCTGTGTTCCGGTTCAAGTATCCAACCTCAGCACGAAAAAGGAGAAGAAAAGTTTTTTTTCAAAAAAACTGAAAAGAAGATAAAACCTAAACCCTAACCTTAGGGTCTAAACCCTAGAAACTCTAACCTAGGCCCCCAAACGAAATGTGTTCGTCGAAATGACATTCTGTTTCAGGATTTTTCTTTCCTGCACTTTGAAAACACGATATAGCCGATAAAACTTTTTCTTGAAAAACGCGTCAGGTATAGGATGAAATAAGGAAAAGACGAAAAATATTTTTTTCACATTTTTGATCGTCTAACCATTTTCTGAGAAATAGAAATCAAAAACACTATTCACCGAAAAACATGCAATGTCTTTTTGACTTTTCACTTCACAGAATAGTGTTTATTCGGAACAACAATTCGTAATATTTGACTTTTAAATCAGTAATGATCAATTCAACTGGAATTCTTATAAATGAACTAGGTTAAAGATAACTGGATTAGGAACCCTAATCAAGACTTAAACCTAGTTACAGAATAATTAAATTATCTAACTAATTAACCTAATTAGGTGATTAACACTAATCCGGTTGGAATCGAACTAGGTTAGGGTAACTAGATTACCATTTAACTTAATTAACATGTAATTAAACTTAACCTAACTAGGATTAAGATTAATTAAGCAAAAGATTAACTTAATCTATAAGTTAAACTAATCGGTGGATTAATAACCTAATCGACTAATCAAATTCCTAGGTTTAATGTTAATTAACATAATCATGACTAAGCTAGATTATCAAAATGACTAATCTAACCATGATCAAGCTTGGTAAAAGACCTTGACTACCCCTCATTTAAATGCTTAATTCACCAACCAAACAAGCCCTATAACTATTCATTTGGTAGGCTAATTGGTGGACCAATCAAAGGCTAACAAGTATAACATTGTGATGTCATTAAAATATGATGATTATAAACATTTATTTGCATTAAATGGACCAAAGAACCGTTCATTCCAAGTGGCCAAGGGTGGTGCCCTTAAAGTTAGCTTACTTTGGAAGTTTTGCAAAAATGACCTTTATAGCCTAGCTTTCCATGGCCTATAAATATCAAGCTTAGTTCACTTGATTCACCATTCATTTTCAAAGCTTAAAATCTAGTATCAAAGCTATACATATATTGAGAGAGAGTTCTAGTGAGTTACTACCTTGAAAATTGTAAAGAAATAGTTAAAGCTTGCAAACACCAAAGGTACAATCTCTTATAGTTTTTATGTTCATTTTTTTTCTTTTGTCTTTAATTTTCAAAAGCTCAAGAACGCGAGTCGTAGCCATGTACGATTGTCGTTCTCCGTGTTCTTCACGTGTTCTTGAGCCTTTCTACATTTTGTAGTAGTTATAATGTCGAATTTCAATTCGTAGTTTAAAGCTCAATGAACATACGTAGTGGTCATGTACGGTTTATTCGTTCTCTGCGTTTTTGTATGTTCTTAAGCATTTTTATAAATTGTTTTAATCAATTATGTTAGCCGTTATAATGACCAAATTTTGTCAATTATAAAGTGTCATAATCTCTTATGTAAGCAGTTATAATGCTCAAATTATTTCAAGTACAAAAACCAAAAGCTCAAGAACATAATCGTTACCATGTACAGTTTTTCCGTTCTTCGTGTGTTTTTGAGCAAAAGTTATGAATCGTTCTATGATAAGGTTTGTGATTTATTATTTTTATGTTATAAAGTGATATTGAGTCTTACAACATGATTTTTTAAAGAGTTAAAGAAAGCGGTACCATGTTTCACATGGTTAACCCTAAAAATATTGGCCAAAACATGCTTATTATCTGTTTTTGCCATTTTTCGAAATCTTGAAATCCGAATATGCCTTAACATTATAAATAAAAGTTGTATATCATGAAATTATAAGAAATTTAGACTGAAGAATCACTTCAAAATATTTCCGTATGAAAAAATTATGACAGTTACCGAGAAGGACGTCAAAAGCTGAAAAATTAGGGTAACCCTTGTGTGGAAACACCAAAATTTAAGGTTTTAAGTTAGCCAAGCCTCCTAAACTTTTTGCCAATGAAAATAGTCTAGTTTAGTTATAAAAACACGTATAGAAAAAGAAAATTCGATGAACTAACATTCGGTACGCAAAACCCTTGTATAGGCGCTTTAAACGATTACCGGGAAACCAAATTTGTGCTAAAGGCAAGTTTTCTATCCTTAACCTTTGTTTACTTACTTTTTATGTGATTTATACATTTTGTACAAGTAACATGTTATAAATCTTTGATATGTGAGTTATTGCTTCTTGTTTCGACATAACTTGAAAAATAAAATGCTTAATCGTGATATATTTCGAATCATGCTTTATTATATCAAACCAAGTTGTCTTGGGGCGATCCTAACATGTTAAGTAAACTGAGATGAACAAGTATGTATCACTGTTCATAATTAGTCCAGTGTATTAGTATGTTACGCATAACATAGGATGTCGTTAGGTTGATCCCTTTTCTATATCCACTGTAAAAGGTTCTAAGTCGAAAGACAAAGAACAGTTCAATGTCTAACCACCACTCAGTCTTACTATGTTAAGAACATTTGTTATATCAATTGTTGTGCCATGAATCCTTATAATCCATATCGGTGTGGGTTCATTTATATGCTATATGTTTAAGACTTGTTGAGCATCTTAGCTCACTATTGCATAAACCTAAATTACAGACAAACTTGAGAGCTCCGGCTCAAAGAAGAAAGGAAAGAAGAAATGCGTAGACTAGTTTACTGCTTTCCTTAACTGTTCTTAATTGTAGTCATAATGACATTTTGTAATAAGAACAAGTTTCACACATGTAATCGAATATTATATAAATATTATCAAATTTTATCACATTTTATTGTTATGTCTTTACTTTGATTAAACTTAGAATTGTTTAAAACTTAACATAATATTAATAATGATCTATTTATCTGAATGAGGATCGGTAAATAACTTGTGAGTGTTGTACATCCGAGACAGGACTAAGCGATGTTGACTTGTCAAATCCATCGTTAAGGTTCCTCGGACCCAGGTATAACTCGTTATTACTATTCTGACTGTCAGATAAGTAGGATTATTAATATAAAGAGATATCAGTATAAATAAATATGTTTCGAATGAGAGTTTTAACTAGTTGGGTAATGTTCTGTACAGAAAGAGAATTTTGCACCTGACAAAGATACAACCATTTGTCACGGATAAAGATGCAAACATTTATCACGGGTGAAGATGCAAACATTCACCACGAGATTCTCTATTCCCAAGAGTCGTCCTAATGATTTAATGCCGTGGATGTTGGAACATGTAAAGTTATAGAATATCTAAATATTAAGGATAAAATGTTACGATTGAGTATTAAGTCTATTGTATCGATTGCAAGGACTTGATATATATTAATGAAAGATCTTTGGGAATTAAGATGAGAACTTTGTTTATGAACAAAGGAAATCATCCATAAACCTAACGATTTAGCATTTATAGTGAGTATCAAGTCAGCTATAGTAAGTATAGTGATTTAGGGGCGTCACAATCCTTATGTTTTCATACAACAAACTAAGATCTATCCACATAAACATCATCAAAACCACCTTATATCTTTTGAATCCACCATGATTCCGCAACACATAAATCCTCCCACAACCAAGCATGCCATAAATATTATAACAAAAGTCTTAACTAAAGTTTGAGTTAAATAAAATTTTAAACCTTTTATGATGATCTCTTCTTTTTGCTAGATGGTTGTATGACTAGCTTGACCTTTTCCTTCTTCTCCTTGCTATGTCCGAAAATGGCTTCCTTACTAGTACTTATTCTTATCTCTCAAGCTCTCATAGCTCTTTATTTTCTATTTTCTCTCTAACTTGTTTTCTCTCAAGACTTGGCGAAATGTAGCAAATGAACTAAACCCTTACGAATGACTTTGGAGTTTCCTATTTATAGTCCTAGTGTGATCTTATATTAACCTCCTTAATCACCCAACAACTTAAGCTAAATGAGGTTTAATTATTCACCAACACACTTCCATGTTTTAAGGGAAAAGATTTTGCCTAGGAGGATTTTAAGGGATTTTTACAAGGCTCAAGACTTGACAATGCTTTAGGGATACACTGACACAATGCTTAAGGTTCATAAGGCTCAATGACAGGGGGGGGATTTGTAGGAGTTTTTTTTTGGGCTTAAGCTTGGGGCAAATAAGTATTTCATACAAGACACATAATTTGGGCTTGGGGAATAATTCATTGGACCAACTTTGCCAGCACTTCATTATTTTATGGATTGGGCCATATTAATTTCCCTTTTGGACTAACATAATAATCATAACACTCGGGCTTGCTCTTGTGCTACAAGGCTTGTTAATTGGCTTGCTTGCATAATTAGTTGGGCTCCCTTAACATGCCACACAAGGCTATTAACGAAGCTTAGTTAATTATCAACTTGAGCTTTAATTCATTTCTCTTGTCATCCAAAATAAAACTAAATTTTAGAAAGGTTAATGGGAGAAAACTGGAAGTTGAGAGGAAATAAAGGAGAAGAATTGCTGCTGCTACTGCTTGTGGAGCTAAAGAGAAATTCATTCGGTCAACTTTAAACTGATCTGCTGAACCAACACTAGTTCCAAAAGGTTACACCTGTCGTTCCAAAATATTTGGTAGAGTACTCTGAATAGTCTAGACTATGGTAGTTAATGAATCAACAAGAGTCATAATATTTATCTGATTCTCAAGAAGAATTTTTTGCATATCACTCACAATATTAGTACGAGTTTCCATATAACTAGTGCAATTATTAATTTCTCTATCAGTTATCCGATATAGGAACAACGGCTTAAAAGGAAGCACCAATTATGAAACTAGATTACTAGTTTTCACAAACTGATGTGGGACACTACTTAGATCAAAATCTAGATACTTGAAAATAATAAATAGCAACATACCATATCTCATACAATTTTGCATATAGTAGTACAAAAAATGAAGTAAGCAAAAAACGGGCTAGGCTCACATACATGGTCTCAGTCAATATTCCATTTATTAGCTCTAAGTTAAATGGCTCAGTTTTCTTGTGAAACCTTCTTGACATGATATTGTACGTCATAATTTTTTTTCTAAAAACTGATTATTAACACTTCAATACTCAAAACCAACTTGAATATACATATCAAACATCAAAGCATGCACAAGTTGATTAGTTATAATAGCTAAATTTTGTTTAAATTTTAAATAACTAACCATAGTTTCTTCTTTATAGTGCACATATTGATTGATTTTAGGAAGCTCTAATGTAGATAAATCAAGATGAAATGCTTCAACTAAAAAGGCCTGATCAAGTGTGATGGGTTGGCCTTGTACAATAGTTTTTATGTTGTGCACTTTGTAAAATGCATCCATAATGAATTTCGTGTCAGAATAGAATTCTACTATGGGGCCAGGATAAATTTATTTATGTGAAAAAATAAACAAGATATTGCTAACCAATTTTGTTTAAACTAATGAGCAATTCATGATATATATGTATGAAAGATAATACCAGTACTAGCCCTAAAGTTGTGTTTCATAGCATCATATTTGTGTTGTGCAAGTGGGGTGATAAATTGAGGTGTGATCATTAGAGGGTGCATAAGTGAATGACTGGTTAGTAGGAGGTTTCGGGTAGAGGAAGAAGAAGAAAGTGCATGACTGACATATGGAACAATTTTTTTCATATTTGCAAAGAAAAACTAGTATGCAAGGTGATGAAAATATAAACACAACATGTAGTATTTATACACTTATTGAGGAAGATGAAGTCACATTATAATCTACATGTATCATAAATGCTTTATTTTAAGTTTAAGGTAACAAAGTCTAGAGGTATGGCATGTCTTTACTTTAAATGCCATTTTCATCCTAGCAAGCAAGAAATCAGATTTCATATAAGATATATGTTACCCAATATGTTCATAGTCAGAACTAAAGGAACTAAATACATTTTTATGACATAAAGTTTCATCAAACTCATAATTTAACCCCTAAAATAATTGGGTCTACAAATTAATACATAATAGTTATACGATTTTGAGATTTTGTAGGGTGAAAGTTAACTCTATGATTCTTGCTTAGTTGGCTTATAAAGTGAGTATACACAAACTCTATGATCTTTCGAAGCTTGAATGTAGTCTTAACCTTACCCTTTGATTTCTTAAATCCCAACCTAGTGTGTTATAGATTGTTCTCAAGGATCACAATCTGATCAACAAAAATCGTAGAGTTTTGAATAGTAGGCTCAACAACTTGTGTAGATTTCATAAACCTAAGACTTCTATAAGAGATAGAAACATTGTTGTTGTTAATCTCTAAGCTTGTACCCACACTGCGATCTGAGGATAAGTCCTCAAATCTTAATCCTGATTTGTCTGAGTTGGATCTTTAACTTGTGATCAGAGAGTCTATAAAAGAAGAAGACATGTTCCAAGTACAAATTATCTTTTATAACTCCTCAATCTTAAAGGCCAGAGTTGACTCCAAAAGACTACTCAATGATGTTTCTCGATGCCTCATTCTCAACCTCAGGTTTGGAAAGAGAAGAAGTAGTTTCTTGAACTGTTTCCAATTCAAGTTATACTTTTTCTTTCTTCTCTTGAAGAAGAGAATGATCTCTTGATAGCACCCTGAACAACTTCATGTATTTATACAACTTTGAGATTATATCACATAGAACAAATGTAATAACCACGAATTCTAAGTTCATTGTAATGATGATTATTAAATAATTATCAATGAATTAAAAAAATTATATCAATTGATTGGGCATTTACATGATTGAATGAATATATATATATATATATATATATATATATATATATATATATATATATATATTAATCTAATAATGTAGCAAATTAGTAGAGTTAATTAAGGCAAATCTAATTGGATTATATTTTAAGTCCAAATGAATTATTAAACTAAGTCCAAAAAAATTAATCTAATAGTCCATTAACATAGTTAATTTATTGGTCCATATTAAATTGAACTAGCCCAATGCTTATTTTAATTAAATGTAGGATGTGTTAGTTGATAAGAGTCCAATGGAATGAATAAATTGAGCCCAAACAAATTAAATGAACGAGTCCTATAGAATTAATTATTAAGTCCAAAATGGAGCCCAAACTAAGTCAAATATTGATCAATATATATATATATATATATATGTATATATAGATGTATATATGTATATAATTACAATAAAAATAAATCAAAATGGGGGGAGAAAAGGTCAATTTGGCTGACACTTTGGGGGCCCCACTTGGGGTGAAGTGTTGCTCAATATTGCCTTATTTACACAATATGCTTTAGTTGCTCAACAACTCTAGTCAATCAACTAGTCAATCCAAGTGTTCATTAATCCAGTAGTAATCTTAATTAGGAGCTTAATTGACTAGGTGTTAGATGATTAGTGTGCTAATGGTGTAATCCAAAACTTCTATAAATAGGACCTTCACTAAGCTTTACTAGGTTGGTCATTTCATTTCTCTAGCATTTTTAGAGAAAAAGGGAGAGTTCTAGTGATAGTTGAGAGCAAAACACTTTAAGTGTTGAATATATTGCTAGAGAGGAGCTTGGTGGATGTCATATAGTCTCATAACCTATTTTGGAAGGAGAAGAAGAAGAGCATCCAAGTCTATAAGGTTCAAAGTGTTCTATACTTTTGTCTTTTCATTTCTATGGTATATATATATTTTACTTGGTCAAAATATATTTTTAACGGTTCAAAACCTATTTTGATGCTCTATAATGCTAGATCTTGTATATATATGAAGACTCATAGTTTAGTATATTCAATATGTGAATTTATATGCTTGGTATAGAAATGTACATATTAAGGTTTACCAGTAAAACCTTAATTAGTTATGTGCTATAAATAGGTGTAGTTTGAAATGTATAAATTGGTTATTTGATTTTGATGACTAGAAAGTTATATTTATGAGTTATAAAGATAACCCAAATTGAATCTCTCAAAAATATGGAAAAATGAGAAAGTTATGACTTTTATCGCAAACTATGTCATTTTGAAACCCTAGAGTGATCGATCTCGAATCTTATGTCAAAAATATTTTTGAAAATGAGATCGAACCATGAAATGTTGAAAAACAAGAAGATAACAAAACTGATTTGGTATATTTTGGATGTGTATGTTTCATTTTATAAATGATTAAACCAAAGAAATCAAAGTTAAAAAAATTAGGGCTTGAGAAACAGAACTACCGCCGCAGCGGTGAAACACTCTGCCAGTCACCGCCGCGGCGGTGGGGAGGTGATGGTCCCCACCGCCATAGCGGTGGTCTGAAATGTTTGAAAATTAATTGTTTATTAACCGGGTTGGGTCGGACCAAATAAAAATGGTCGGGTCGGATCTTTTGAAAATAAAATAGGTCAGAAAATGTAATTTTATATAATATTAATATTTAACACGTTTTAAATAATAAAATATTATTTTGTTGAACATTACATATTTAATTTGATGATAAGAATTAAGTTGATAAATGCTGTAAATAGTAGGATTGTGAAGTCCTTTGATGGCACATAATGTACAAGGACTTAGTTAGATAAGATCAAAGTTATTAGGATGATTTTTTGAATATGAATGTATTAAGTTGTGAAGTCCTTTGATTGATTATGATGTACAAGGACTTAGTTAGAAAAGATCAAATCTGTTAGGTTGATCTTATTTCAAACTGGTCATGGAATAGACTCTACGACTCCAAGCAAAGAAGACTCAACGATTCAGTCTGTCCGTAGAGAGGACTCTACGACTTCGCGCAAAGAAGACTCGGCGACTTGGTATGTTCGTAGAGTGGACTCTACGAATTTTCTCAAAGAAGACTGGACGACTATGACCACTCATAGAATGGACTCTACGATTCCATTCCAAGAAAAATCCACGACCAAGGAAGAAGCCCAAGCATAGAACGGACTCTACGACTAACAGAGTAGCCATAAAGTAAAACTCTATTTCCTCGAGGAAAATTGTCTTATCACTGAGCAATCACTGAAGCAAGGGCAATCGTAGAGCTAAGTAAAAAAAACAAGAGACCTTTTTGAGCAACACTACGATTTAAACCTAAATCATCGTTTGACTCTTCTCCTGTACTAAGAAGCAACTTCGTTGAAAAGAACAATCTGCATCGATGTGACAGAAGAGTTTCTGTCAAAAGTTCAAAGTCAGAAATGTCAGGGGATTGACCCAAGTGCACTATGTAACAGAGAGAAGACTTTCAAGGCAGTAAAGTCAGAGGATTGAGTCCTATCAGTCCTATAGTATGAAAGGACCAAATGACTTTATGAAAGTTGGTAGAAACCTACGACTGACATATCTGTCCCCAAGAGAAAAAGAGAAACACCTTCCATAGACTAAAATAGCAGATCAAATAATACCTCATCAGAGCATTAATGAGCTAAACAAATATAATATTCATCATCTCTACACTGTGAGGTAACAGGCATAAGCTGAAGCTAAGGGCAAATATTCCAACGGGAAGGAAACAAAAGCTCTCATATAAAGCGCCCAGATCTGAAGAGGAAAATCAGAGATTTTGGAACAAGAAAGAAAGAAATTCGCAAGAGTTCAAAAAGATAAAACTGAAAAGAATCTTGCATCGCTACTGAGTTCTTCAGAAACTCATGCTAAACGCAACTCAGTAGCACACCCAAATCTACACTACTCGAGAAGAGTTCTTAGTGAACTAAAGTATCTAAGTCTGTTAGACTTATAGAGTTCTCAGTGAACTAGAGTTCCAAGACTGTTGATCTTGTAGGAATCTTAGTGATTCAGAAATTGTAAGAGTATCCTGAGTGGATTTGCTGCTTAAAGAGCAGATAAGTGGAGTAGGAGTCTTGTGAACTCTGAACCGCTTAAAACCTGGTGTCTTTCATCTTATGTCTTTTAACTACTATATCTGCTATATAATTGTTTGTTGAATTAATATTTTAACAAATCAAGAAGGGGTAACTAAATCATATTCCACTGTGCTAAACAAATTAATTAAGAATTCATTATCTCTTAAAAACAAAGCAAGATAAAGAAAAAGTTTTAAAAAATCTATTCAACCCCCCTTCTACATATCTTTCATGTCATTGGGAACTCACGTTATTAAATGATTAATAATATTCATAATATTATAAGGTTAATAAAATATTAGTAAATGAATAATAATATTAGAAAATAAATAAAATACTATTAAATAGTTAATAATATTAAAAAATTAATAAAATATTATTAAATAAATACTAATATTAGAAAATAAATAAAATATTATTAAATGATTAATAATATTAAGAAATGAATAAAATATTATTTAATGATTAATAATATTATGAGTTTAATAAAATATTATTAAATTGTTAATAATATTAGATAAAAGCTTAAACTATATTAAATGATTAATTTTATGTGATTAAAATATTATCAAACGATGGTAATATTTTTTAATTGTTTAATACACCCTTAATTATTTAATTATGTGATTAAGTGTTAGTAAATTAAGATGTACAAATGTTATTATATGAACCTAGATATGATACTAATTGAAAGATCAACTTGATTAATTGTTAGGTCTGTTCAAAGGATATTAAATTGTATTGGTTAGCTGTAATCAACAATTGAGACAAGTTTTCTATACCTGAACTTGTATTTATTTTTGCAAGAGTTTAAGTGGTTTAATTATTGAAAATTAATCCACATCCATATTGTTTATGAATTCGCAGATAGTGCATTTGAAACTTTATAGTTCTTTGATTCATGAACTGTTTAAAAATGTCTAAAAGCTAATTGTTTCGGCTAGACACTGCATGTATAAATTCATTAACTTAAATACTTTTAAAACCTTATCCAAACTATTGGTTGGTGCGGATTCTTATAGTAAGGGGGTGTTTGATTAGAACTTAATAGGACTGAATGACTGAATTGGTCAGCCATTCAGTGCGTTTGTTTAGAGCTGAATGAGACTGAATGGCTGAATCGATTAGATTTTTGGGCTGAATGACTAAGTCTAATTTTTTTGGCTGAATGGTTAAGTTTCGACTGAATGAAGTAAAAAAAAAAAAAATTTTAAAAAAATATTAAATATTATATTAAGTAATATTAGATAAATTTACAACAACTTTGAATTTTTTTAGATAGGTAAAATACTAAAAATATGTTATTCAGATATTTCAGACAGGTCACTTATCAAACAACTTTTTTCATTCAGTATTTAGAAATCTACTTCATTCAGCTCATTCAGATTACTTAAGCATTCAGAACTATTTCATTCAGTTTTTATCAAACACCCCTTAAGACTGAGAACAAATAACCCTAAATAAGGGGATTATATTTCGGGAAACCAACCTTTACGTAAGATGTTTGAATGTTATGCATATATCCAAGGTACAAGAGGCTGATCCCCTCGAATACCAAAACAATAAAAGGGTCAGATACATATCTGATTTACCTTAAGTGTTAGTTCATGGTCCTTAGAGGCCACTCAGCAGTAAAGACTCGATTATTTCTTTTAATTAAAATTTGACTCTTGTTCTTTCACAATTATATTATATTGTTGAAATATCTGAAGTTATTCTCATTCAATCATGATATATCAAATATTGTATTTACTGTTCTTAAACTTGTTGAGCAAGCTAGTTGCTCACCCTTGCTATATCATGAACCATTTTTCAGCTAAACTCGAATGCTCCAAGAAGGACAAGGGCAAGGAAAAAGCCAAAACTTAGATTATTACATGTTAGATAGATTATTTGTTAAATATGTAATTACAGTTTGTAATTCTTTTGTACTCCCTTAAGTTATGTACTGTTTATATTAAGGTTAGAAGACATTGGGATTATAGTCCTTTTTATAAGAAACCTTTATGTATTATTTCGTAAAGTTTAAATGAAGGCTATGTATTTAGTTATTATTATGTTTTGAATTGTGAGCACTAAACACGAGGTTATGGAACCTGAATTTGGGGGCGGCACAACAGATCTTAAATCAAATATATCAATATCGGAAAAGTCAAAGTCAAATACCTCACTGATATCGATTTCTTGATGAATAGTGGTGTTGTCTATTGGCGCTTCAATGGTCATAAGATAGATATTTGCCATCTAAGATCCGTTATCATCACTTGATTCAAAGTTGGAATCATTCTCACTATCACTTTAAGAACCTTAAGCAATTAGGCCTTTATCTTTCTTTTGGTACTTCTTGTATACTTTTTTGTTCTACTTATTATACTCCTTATTTTTTTTAATCTTATCTCTTAAGGGCTTGTTGAAATCAGCAATGTAATGACTTGGTTTCTTATATTTGTAATAAAGATCTTTTAAGTAGTCTCTTTTGTTGTTAAATCTTTTGTTGTTGTTACTTCTACTTTTTCTCAACTTTTTGGCTAGTAAGGCCAGCTCTTCATCATCATCTTCAAGTCATTATCATCCTTCATGGGGGTTTTGGAGGAGATTTCAACATCTTTAAGGGCTACACCCTTATTGGTTTCTTTTTTTTTTTTTTTTTTTGGGTTTCTTCTCTTTAGTTTTACTCTAGCTCATATGTTAGCAAGTTACCATAAAGCTTCTGTAATGTCATCTCATGCATATTCTTAAACTCTCTTATGGTATTAGTCTTTACATCGTCCCACTTGCTTGGTAGTGCTTTCTTGAACTTAATATTGACATCCTTGTTGAGATATACTTTTCTAAATGTTCTGAGTGAGTTGAGTAGGGTATTGAATCTCTCATAGGTGGAAATAATGTCCTCTCTAGGAATGTGAGAAAATATTTTATATTGTTGAGTGAGGAGTGACTACTTATTCTTTATAACTTAGTTCTTTTTCATGCATAACTAGGAGAGTTTCTCAGACTTTTTTAGCTGTCTTGCAATTGGCAACATTCTCGAAAAGTTCATCCTCAAGAGCCATGAACATGATGTTCTTAGCTCTTTTGTCCAGTGCTATTTAACTTATTCTCATTGTTTTTCCACTCCACTCTTTGTTTTACAACAACCTTGTTTAGATATTTAGGAGTTGGAGTACCCATTAAGCATAACATCAAATAGCTCATCATTTATAGCATCCATATAAGCCTGTATACGAACTTTTTAATTAGCAAACTTATCTTTATTACATAATGGTGGCTCATTTCTACCATAAAGATCAAAATTAATTTTGTTAAGTGTCATGGATCTACTCAAGCTATAAAGCTAGTTCAAAAGAGAAAATAATTTTGATACCACTTATTATTCGCAAAAGTACTTAGAGATCTAGAATGGGGTTGAATAGATCCTTTTTAAAATTTTCTTTCTAAGGATTTAAGTTACTAAGTAATTAAATAGGTTGATTTAACTTTAGATTAAGAAGAATAAAATATGTATTTGAAAAAGCCCTTCAAAGATATAAAGAAAATTGACAGTTCTAAATTTAGTGAACGTGTGAGAACTAGTCACATAAAGAAAACGTAGAGTTATAAACATAAAGTATAGGAAAGTAAGATACTGAAAAATAAAGAACACAAGGAATTTAAGAGGTTTAGAACACAAAAGTCTTATAATTTTCTCTTCTACGACACATGTAGGGATGATCCACTAAGGATATGTGAGATTATAAAAAACTTAGTTCACTAAGAATTATTTAAGTCGCATAGACTTGGTATTAAAAGTTATCACTAAGATCTATAAACACAAAGAAATGATTGTGGCTTATGTTGTTGCTAGGTTGCTTCTAATCTCTTCTTCAAATGAATTAGCAGCAGTTCTTCTTGTGTTTTTTCGGAGGTACGAGAATGTGATCTAGAAGGCATTTTTGTATAACTTGTACTTTTAAAGCATGTTTACCAAATAGTTATATACTTGTATGTACGACAAAATTAGTTTATTTAGTAAAATGAATTTTTGATCATTAATAATAAAACACACAGTTCTGTATATGATTTGTTATTGAAAAAACATCACAAGCACATATAATATATATGACATATATATATGAAATATAAAGAAGGGGGTAAAGAGACATTGAGAACATATGAATTTTTAAGATATTCAGAGCTTGAACTACTCCTACTCATCTCTTCCACTCCGCTAATTAGGGATATTTTACTAAGGATAAATGGACACTAATTAATTACAATTTAGACACTAGGTTTAGGATACTAAGTCCTCTCACTAAGGGTCTGATTCACTAAGAATCAGGTGGATCACTTAGTCCTCATATCTTATCGCCTTAGGACACACAATCCTCTTCCCTCAATAGGGGCTGATTCCTTTAGATCAGACGGGCCTCACTCGATTTTTTCTATAGGACACTAAGTCCTCTTCCATTAACAGGGACTGATTCCTCTAAATCAGGTGGGCCACTCAGTCCCAACTTACTCCTCAGGATACTAAGTCCTCTTTCTATCTAGGGGCTGATTCATCTGAATCAGGCAGGTCAATAACTCACAACTTACTTGTTGTTAAGGATGTTGGTAAGGGTCCTACAACGTTATGTTCATTTCTAATGAACTTGACAGCTGAACGATTTCGTTAAGCATTTCTCCTCACGAGCCCTTCTGTTTTGCTTTGGCCCTTTAAGGCTATAATCATTTCTTGATCTATCCTCCAAAGTGTAAAATTACTTTGGGTTGATGATATATCTGTTTAGCTTGATCGATCCATTCTACGATCTTCTGTAGATCAGTCCCTTTTCTCTTTATGCTCCATTTTAAGTGCATAGGCATACCCTTTTTCTCTATTTTGACCATTTCCCTCTCTTTAACCAGATCTATCTCTGTTGGTTGACTCTCCTTTTTTTTTTTTTATCTAAACCTTGAATCTATTTATCTGAGAACTTTTTTATTGAGAAGTTATTGTTTGTTCATTTAATGCTTAGATACTGAAGATCTCCGATGAAGACATTTTAGAAATGTCAGTTTTATCTCTATCAGATAGTTACATTAGTCTGCAGAAAAGGTACCTTGTGGCCGTTATCACTTGTTCAAACTAACTGTTAAATACACCACTATCAGATCTAGCTTTATTTCAAGCTTCGGGTTGCCAGTACTTACATCAGAGCTTTTTTCAGATCTTTCCATTGTCCGTCATTTGTCAAAGTTGTCATACTTTCCTTTCTACTTTATAATATTCAGCTCTTTTGATTAACTCTTTGATTTTCAGCCCTATGATGTTCAGCTTTATAATCTTCAATATTATTTTAGTTCAATGGTAAACTTTACGTATTCCATGATTTCTTCAATCTTCATATCATGGTATATTATTCAGTTCATTGCCAGATTTGACATATTCTATGATTTTCTTAATCATAGTGTTCATTAACAGTTGTAGAGAGTTTAGCTGATTTTATGGTTCAGACTTTATGATTCTTCATCTTTACGATCAGCTCTATGAGAATTCATTCTGCATTATGAACTTAGAGCTAATTCTGTAATGCTCACTTTGTTCTACGAATTCTGCATACTCTATGATTTTTTGTCTATAGTCGTTCTATGATCTTTCTTTCAGCTTTATAATCTGGTAGACAAAATTAGTTCACTCCCTAAGAACTAAGACTTCTCCTTCTTTGGACTTGGTCTTCTCTTCTTCTCAAGTTCATTCTTCTTCTTTTCCTTGATTAGCTCCCCCTTTATTCAGACACTTTCTGTCTGTGAGATTATGGATTCCACTTTATCTCTCTTCAATGCACTCCTTCTGTTGTAGTAGATTTCACGTGTCCTCTTCTGATAAACTAGTTATTATTGAATCACATTATGTTCCTTATCTCTTTCAGCTGGTTTATCTCAGAATACTTCTTGTGGGAGAGCTTTTTGATGAGGACATCCCAATCATGTGTTGTAGTGAAACTATCTCTCAATATCGTTGCCATTATGATCTTTGATAGGTATAACATTGAGGCAGCTCAACAATAATGTAACTCTGCATTCTAAAGTGGCTCAACGATATTAGTGACTTAACGATTTGATAATATTCAGTTCAGCTCCTTATACGATCTTGAGTACTTTTGATTTGTTCAGCACCTGTGAGCTTCCATCTTTTACTTCTTTAATAAGAGTTTTTTGTCTTTGCTATGCAGTGTTGAGCTTGCTTGATAGAACTCTACGAACTCTTTTTTTATACAGATCTTGTGGGATGACCCTTGTTTCTTTTGATTTATTCTTCCACTTTAAAGTGAATTTGATTTCTCCAATTTTATGCGTAAGTATTATTCTCTGATAATTTAATACTTAGCATAGGGTCTTTTAAAATCTTCTTTTGGTTGTTCAGTTTTTATCCTTAATGGTTTTGTCTTCTTTGTTGATCTTCTTTCCCATCCAACAATTCTTCTATGTTCAGTACTTTACGATTTTCTATTCACTTGACGATCTTATCTTTTGTACTTTGCTCGACGATTCTATTTTTCACTCGACGATTTGAGATATATGAGTCATAGAGTTGAGATGAAGATATCTTGTTCAACTATCCTTGCGTACTCTACGATTTTGGCTTTCACTTTGTGAACTCTCATATCTTCTTTGATGTTCTGCTTGACTTTGTTGCAGTTGATCTTCAATCTCTGATGTGCTATTCTTGGCTCTATTGCTTCTCTATTGGTCCTCAGTCTAGTCTATTACATTCTGATAATATTCTGTATCTGGATTCAACCTAACAAATTTGATACTTAATGGTATTTTACAACAGTATTTTTTTAAGGACAATACATAGTTTATCTTTTGGATCAACCTACCAAATTTTATTCTTAACCTAGTTTATTTTTTTTGTTTGGAACAACTTAACACTTTTGATCCCTAAGTCTTTTTACAATGATTGTTCTTTTAAAGACTGTACAAAAGTAAACAAATGTTTATACATTTACATTTGCTATGATACTTGTTTTTCTTTTCTTTTACTTTTGTTGCCAAGTAATAGTCAATACAATAAAGTATCACAACATTACAACATTATACAAGTTAACACATAAACACATAAGTAAACAAATGACATTTATAATATTGTTTTGTCATCATTAAATTCAAATAGTCTGGCACATAAATTTACTAACAATTTTCCCCTGTTTGATTATGACAAAACAATCAAACATATGGAATAATATAATACAAGTGAATAAAATCATTTTCATTTATACAACCAATTACAAACATATCAGAGGTCACAAAAGTATTACAAGTTTCCCCCCCTAAGTTCTATATAAGTCTTTGGAGCATTCCCCCTCAGTTCTATATTCTCTCCCCGTTTGATACTGATATGGGGTTTTATTTTACCTATTTTTCTTCTCCACATTTTTGTCAGCATCAAATGGGGTGACAAGTCTTCATTAAATCTTCTTGTGGATAAGTCTCCAGGTTAAGGTAGCTTTAAGGGCTGATGTTGTAGAGGAGATGGATTCATAGCATACCACTTTCATAAAGATGAGCTTTATGCAAGGGTTTCATAAGTTCATCTCCTCTCTATCTGTTGAACTCTCCCTCTTAGTTGTTTGCCCCTCTTCTTCTATAGCTTGCTTTGACAAAAACGATAGTAGAAGAAAAGCACTACCTTCTGATGGGTATTAGAGTGAAGGATTATGAGCTATGGCAGATAGTTATGATGGAACGATTTTTAACTTTTACGATAGTAAAACTAGAAATGGTATATGATATATTATACCAAAATCTTTCCCCCAGGTTATGTCCTATTTTGCTTGTCGCAACGAATGCTTTGAAGCCTCTGACCCTTATCATTTGATTTTCATATTTGCCATAGCCTTTAGTAACTTCACAGATTATAATCTTAGATCGTGTTACTTGAAGGTGATAAATAGTTATCGGAAGTATGCTTGAAGATATTTTGAAGATAGTTAGGGATGAGACCATATTTTCTATTTAGATCTAATGAAATTATGTGTGATTTCTTCTTAGATGTGATAAATATTTAAAGAGTCTAAGAAGAAATATGAATGGTCAGTGCATTCATTTCTGCAGATGATACGGAAGATTTGCAAACAAATACTTTGCTTTTCCAATGCCTGGGTAGGACACGTATTAAGCTTTTATTAGCAAGTCAGGAGATAGGTCAGCTGTAACAGTTACGTATGTCAGTAAACTTAGGAAAATTAGCTCGGCGTAACTTTAGCTCCTGACTATTCGTCTTTTGCTTATGTCAACCATCAACTATCTGAACTAATCGATTAGACCATCTTATTAAGAGATTTGAATCTTGAAGAGTCTGTTACTTTTTGATTTTTCATAGAGTGATACTTCAACATGTGTTGACTCAGTGATCTGGTGATCACTCTACGATCCTTCACAAAATTCTTACATTTTTTGATTTATGATTAGACAGACAAGACAAATATTTATCATTAAGTTCAGTCAAGCCTAAATTTGATTAACTTATCAAATTTGGATTCATTGAGCAGGGCAATGAGCACATCAATAATTAGAACATTTATTGAGATATTTTATAAAGCAACATTATCATTGGGTGTAATATCTCAACTTAAGCAGATGCTTTCTGAGAATTTTAGTTCAAGAATGCTTGACAGTTTTATCAAATATGATAATTAGTATTAATAGGTTGAAAAGTAGGATTAGAATTAGGATCATAGTCAGCTAGCTGATTTTTCATCCTTTGAGCTCAACATCTTTTAACTATAGTGTATTCAGCTTTTGCAATGATTGTTGATATTTATTTCTGCCTCTTGCTGAACTGTGAACCAAATTTATTCCTTTGACAGTAATGGCTCGTCCCATTAATACTTTCACTGTCTATTTTGCATCCTTTAAAGTTAGCATCTGTTCATCTATACAAATTGGATGTTTAAGAATCGTTTAGCAGATGTCAAATGCAATTCCTTAGGATTAGTCTTGATATTTACCTTACTTTTATATTAGAGTCATAATTCTAGATTTACTAGTAATTAGATATATGAGAGTGCCAATTCTTCCTTTGTATTGTATAAAGTCAAAACTTTTATCATTTTCCAACTTTGGCCTTGCTTTTAATGCAATAGACATGATAATATTTATGATAATGGCTGTTTTCCAAACTATTTTTCTTTATAAATCTTTTAATGTACTTGGTTTGGCTGATGAACATGCTTTCATCAGATTTTTTATTCGACATTCAAGCAAGATTGTTCAGCTCACTAATCATGCATATGTCAAATTTACTCTGCATAAGCCTAACAAGTCTTTCACATAGCTTTTCCGTAGTAGCATCAAGAATTATATTATCCACATAAATTTTTACTAACAATGTTAGGCACATGAATTTCCTAAGAAATTGTGTTACATTTATTTTTTCTCATGAATCCTTTTCTAATAAGAAAACAGTTAAGGTTTAGACCTTGTGCTTTAATAGTTTGACTTAATCTATATAATGCTCTGTAAAGTCTAATACATATCGTTAGAGATATGAATCAACAAATCTTGGAAATGATTTAACACAGTCCTTCTTAAGTTTAGCAAATAGGAAAGCATTTTAGACATTTATGTGACTATTTTGAGCTTCATAAGGGCAGTAAGAGCAAGAAACACCAGAGTGGTCATTAGTGAATTACTGGTAGAGGAATTCACGATTGATTTCCTTATGCAACCAGTTTGGTCTTATTTCTTAGCGATGGTCTGTCTTCAACTAAATTGTGATTGAAAATTTACTTGATGCTTGAGACTAGATGTTTTTGTTAATCTGGGAACCGGCTCCCAGATTTTCTAATACTGTTGAGGCTTCCATCCAATTAACATTTGTAACGACCCGAAAATCCGCGTGCTGGCTACGTCGGATCCCGCTCGTTAGACGTATAACCTTGTACTTAAACCACAATATACCTCAATAATATCATTGATGAAACTAGATTATTTTAAAACTATTACAATCTCATTCACAATCTACAACTATACTGTAGTTATTTAAAACAGAGTTTATTCAAAACTATATCATGATCCTGTCTCAGAATCGAAATCTTTACTTAATGACATCTCAGACCGAATATAATATGATTTAGTCTGTTACAAAAATATGAGTGCAATAAACTCACTACATAACATATTGAAATTTTTATTTATTAATACAAATCTTCCTTTGTACAACTAGGTATGATAATATATCACACATCTGCTCCCAAACGCAAGTTATACTAACTATTCAAGTTTTCTCACTTTGATTTATACAACAAACTACCTTAACAGGTTTATCGTAAAAACATCTAACTCTCTCTACGCAGAGATTTCATTACCATGTCTAATATCATTCGCACATGTCTGACATTCCCGTCTCAATCTTTGTCTTTATCAACATCGTCTAAATTTCTCGAGCTTCAACTGAAAAATGTTGTTTAAGCAAGAATGAGAAACTACGTTGCTCAGCAAGTCTAACAGATAGCACATAACACATAGTTCATGCATCATATATGCTTATCAATATATCCATGTGTGACATTTTATACATGTATATGAGCTAAAACATAATTCATGTTATTATGCTTGTCACTTCACAATTTATACAGTTCACAAAGAACAAGTTAACTTATCAGTTGAACAACAATAGTTCATTTTGCTCATGACATAAAAGCACGTTAACTCATGTTTGCATATACTAATAGTTTATAAATAATGACAGTTATCACATAGAAGCAAGTTCTGAAAAACTTGTCTGTAGTAGCACAAACGCCCGGTTCAACTTCTAGTTTCTGAAATAGGTCAATCCAACTCGCTCTGGTCTAAATCCTTAATTCAAAGTCCAAAACCACATTTAGTGATTTATTAGCACTAAACACTAATATTATATTATAAAAGTATAATCAAATTCTCTCGATAAATTCTCGACCTTTGCATAAAAAAAATCGTTATGCTTATTGGCTAATCAACACACGATCCACAACGTCCTAACACCTCACGAGTCCACTAAACCTTTTAAAGTCTTTAGAATATTATTTTAGACTTTTTGACCAATTTTTACATTTTTCAAATTATTCGACAATTTTCTACAATTATTTTCATTTATAAAAACTATCATTTAGTAGCTTCAAAATAGAAATAATAACTCAATATACTTTTATATTCTCAAAACACCATAAATAGTAATATGATATTATTCTAAGATCTTCCACGAAATTTCATAATTTTCCACCATTCATAGAATTTTCTATGAATTTTCGCTAATTTTTAAATTAACTTTAAATAGCTTAAAAATACAGTAAATACATCTTCGCTTCAATAATTTTCCAAAACTTCCCAGAAATTCTGAAATAATATTATAGGATTTTTCACCAAGTTTTAGCCCAAAATTTATTTTCAGTAATTTATTTATAATTTTCAAAATACTGAAACTTCAAAAATTCATAGAAAATAAACCGCTTATCCAAAAATTACGAATTTTATGTCCATTTCACATGAAATTTAATTCTTTATAACTTTCTAGTGCAAAGTTTCTCCAAATTCTACCTCCAGAATAGAGAAACGGGCTTACCGGAAAAGTTCGCCGGCGGTGTAAATTCCGGTCATCTTCTCCGTCGACCTGCCCATTTCAGGTACTATTTTTCTCATCTTTTCTGCCCAGATCAGTACCATACTGACTTAGGAACTCGAATACGCAATTTGGTTTAATAAAATTAACGTTTCCATAATGAAAAGAGTTTCCGAAAATATTTTCCGGCAAAGTTTTATTTTCTCGTTTCTCCTTAGTTTCTTAAGCATGAACTTGAGAGGTAACATGCTAACTCCAATATTAACCACTATGAATAATTCATAGTACATGAACATACATTCTTTTAAAACTTCATAGTGTGATTAAATCTTCACTCTTCTTGTTGGGTCATACATAAATGTGATTTGCCTAACTTGCATGTTCACACAAATTTCTGGACTTCTAATGTCACACAGAAATCCCCTGTTTTATTTAGAAACCAAACATCATGTAACAAAATTTAATAATTTTCCTTCTTTTAGGACTTTTCACAAGCACCTTAAGTGCATTCATTAATCTATCAGATTTCATGCTAATAAAAAAAACATGACAACCACATATCTCCATCCATAATACCCTTCTTATACTCCAGGATCCATCTGATCTTCCATTGGCATATCACACTCCCACAATAACTTGTGAAAACAACTTTGAATATATATTAGATTAGGAGTTTAAATGTAAAAGCAATTTGAACCTTGTGATGCTAAATCTTGCTCCCGGGTGATATGGAGTTTGGCTCAGCTCCCGCTCTCCTTCTTGACTGTCGGGTCCTCCCGATTTCTCTCTATATTCAGCTCTCTTTTGCTTTCTATCTCATGCATAGAAAAATGAAATTGTAAAGGTTGAATAGCTCACGAGGCTTCCTATACCAAGCAGCACCCTACTCCATACATTAGTATTCTAACAGCCTAAACTCTCCTAGTTTGGCCCCTACGTGGACTCTACCTAGCCCCAAAAGCTTCCTACTCCATTACATCTCAATAGGCCCCATAGGGGCTGTCGAGCTAGGCTATTTCTCTGGTTATTCCTGCCTTTTACGAACTTGTGTCCCTAAATGAGTGACACATTTGGTTTTAATTTACAAAGCACACCAAACTTGGGCTGTTAAGGTTTGGGCTAGAATAACATTCAACTACTCTCATGGGTTGCTGAAAATAAGCTAGCAAAATAAGGCAACCAAGATGTTTGGGTTTGCTAAAGTAATTTAAGAATTTAGGCTGGTTTAAGATGATAGTCATTAAGTCAACATGTGGGTTAACACATGACACCACGTTGGGCTTGTGCAAAAATTAATAATACACCTATAATTAATTATTTAGCTCACCTTGACCCCATACTTCATAACCCATAAGGTAAATTAATAACTTGTTTTTCAAAATAGTTATCTCACATTATTCCAATATATCATAATTAATTTATATTTTATTTTTTTGGGCTTAATTAATTACGTCCCAAACTTGGCCTTTAAGAACCCACTATTAAGTTATTAATCTAAATAGCCTACATTTAGATCATAACTCATGAATTAAGTTTGATAAATTAATTCATGCAACCTTCCCTTTCGTTCTCTAATTAATTCAATTATTTGGATTAACTAGATACACATTTCATTCTGTTATTGATCACACGTAACTTTCACCATTTAAGCTATGCTGGCTTTCCTTTTCAAATTTTATTTAAATATACATTTATAAAAATGTATACCCTCATCTCCTCACATCGCTAAAATAAACATTTAGTTCATATACCTTATTTAATTTAAATTAAATATTACACAAAATTTTCTGGTTATTACAAAAGCTAGTATTCAAGTTAGTTATATATATAACTTAACTTTTATATCGCATCTAAGGATTTAAATTATTAAATCACTTGACTTCCTTTCTCACTCCTTAATTAATTCACTTAACTGGATTAATTAGGCAACTCTTCACACTGTTATTCCATGTAATCACAACCACGCAAGGTTCATTCTTAATTTGAGACACGTCTCATTAATAACTTGGCCATACATATAAGTCTTACAATAATTAAATGAGTAGGCTTATTCACTATATTCATATAGCTTGTAATATATATTAATCTGACTCGCCATGATCTTATCCATTTTGGACTATTATTTAATTTCTAACACGTGACTACTAAGTTGAGTTTAATTTTAACTGCCACCACAAAACCTAGCTTATCGTTTCCCAATTTACTAATTTGGCTAGCTTAATCTACCCTTCAAGGTTAAATTTTCATAAGCCTGTTTAATTAATAGATTAACTTTACAGTGTGCTTGATGATTAATTTTAGTTAATCATTTATCACGATCGGCTAAAATACAATTAGCGCACCTCCAAGTATATATGTATCTATACATATACACCTTCACATTAACAAAATATCTCTCCGATTGAAATTTATTTCCTTAATAAATTTCCCACATAACTCATATTAAAAACTTCTTACATAAGCTCTTATAGTCAAATACATTCATCGAACTTTAAAGGTATTATACTACTTTATTATTAATATACCTCTAAGTATAAATAATAAACAAATTCTAGGTTTTAAAATTTAAAAACCCACATTTACACACATTTAAATCCTAACACAAAAATTAGGGTCAAATGTTTACTCACTTCTACACCTTTTACTACTCCAAATCTAGGTTTTAACTCCAACCTTTATTTCATCATCTAAGATCTTATTTAAAAATCTTATGAAATATCCGGGATATTACAGCATTACTAAGAGTCTCGTTGATTTATCTAGTATTCCATTTGAAATGTTTGTTAATAACACCGAATCAAGTATTGACTCTTAGATGCAGGATCATCAAGTATTAATTATAATAAGTGATCATTTGCCCTTTTATTTTTTATAAGATTATCCGTTAATGCTTTCTTCTTTGCGGTCCTCAAAAAGGAATTCTGTTATTGGCTTACTGATTTGTAGAGTGCTTGGATTAGAGAAGTTGATTCTACGACCTTTTTGTTTGGTTTTACGATCACAAAGTTCAGAAATGTAGTGCATACAAATTTATCGTATTCATTTCTTAACTCTACGATCATGAGACACCAATTGCAGAGTTTTTCAGCTTTTCTTTGAGATTGGAGGGTTGAGGGTCATGATATCATCTTATTCCATTTTAATCACACGTAGTAGCTTTCCTTTATTCAAGATTATCAGCTCAATTATTATGCAATGCCAACCATTGACAATCTTAAACGCAGTAAATTTTATGATCAACTGAACATACCTCATTTTAGCTTCAGTTATAACAGTCAATTAATCTTTACTGCTTGTTGAGGATTTAACATGTATACCCAAAAATGTGCAGATATTCAAGATCTGATTTCCTTTCCTCCCAAAGAACGTAGGATGATGATGAGTGTGTGTTATACCTACGATTTTTCTACCTTTAGGCTTAATTACTTGCTATCTTTAAGTACTTTTAGTTCTATTTTACTGGTTTTTATGTTTAATTTGCAGAAAACGGTTTCGAGAGGTCAAAACGGGAAAACAAGCTGTCAGTGGCAATTTTGTAATTTTGAACAGTGCATGGCGCCGGGGCGCAGTGACAAGGCATGATGACTGCGCCGGGGCGCAGGTCGGTGAATCCAGTTGTCCAATACCGCGTGAGTAAACCGAGTCTGTTTTGGAAGTTGGTTGTCTCAGTTGAGTTAAAGTAGGATTCTAGGACCTCACTTCTTAGAGGACGGAACGTAATAAGAAAAATAAAAAGAAGCAAGGATAGACACACGGATTGAGATCGATTGGAAGGATTTTTGGAAGTAAGAACATAGCAGTGGAATCAAGAGAATTCAATAGAGTTTTTTCTAATTCCTTTTCTTTTATCTTCTGAATTTTGATGAGTTTTTATATTAATTTGATTATGGTTTTCATGACGACGTGTAACTAAATTCTTCTTTAGGATTGCAACGGAACCGTTGGTTGAACTTTAATTAAAGTATCTTAGTTTCAATTATTTGATCAATTGTTGGATTGGTTGTTATATCTCGCATTAATTTATAATTGTCTGATCAACAGTTATTTGATTTCTTAGATGGAATTGACGAAGAAAATCTAGGAATAGATCTGGATATAATAACGTGTGACTTTGTTTATTCTTCTTTGGAAGAGTATCATGATAGTATATAGGATGCGAATACCTATAGACCACATGTAATATATTGAGAGTTTGATCTTAATGAGTCTGTTTCAATGAATTTATAGCATTATAAGTTGGGGTGGATCTTTTTATTAATTACCGAATGAGATTAGTAAATAGATAAGTGATCTTAGTTAACAATCCATATGATTAAATAATGGAAATTAAGATATTGACATTATTGTGATCCAACGGGGAAATTGTAATCTTAAAGCCTTTTTATTATTTGATAAATCATTTTCATTAGTTAATTGGTTAGTTTAAATTCAATTTCAATTTTAAGTAGTTTATAATCCAAAGTTGCTAAAGTTTAATTAGAATTGAATCAATATAAATTTAATAGTTAGCATAATTGTTATTACTTGTTCCTCGTGGGTTCGACATCCTTATTTCTACTATATTACTTGATTGACCGCGTATACTTGCGTGTGAATTCCATATATTTAAATCGGATAACAGATGATATCTTGAAGATAAAGTGAATGAGAGACCTTTTCTGAGATAAAGTGAATTAGTGAATTAGTGGATGATATCGTAGAATGGTGAATGAGAAACCTTTGACAGATTTATCTTGATGACATTTTGATATCCTGATGGCCAGAAGTGTCATTCCTACTTTAAAAAATGTTATGTTCTCTTCTTCACCAATTTGTTAATGGAGTTTTTAGTACAGAGAGATTTTTGATATGCTCATTTTAATTAGAATTTAACATCCTCAGAAGAGTCGAACTCCTTCTCATAATCACTTTTATCGACTTTAGTTGTTTAGGAAAATAGTTTAAATTTTCTTAACACATAATTGACTGATGAGCTGATGATTGAACTTCAATCCTTCAACAAAAAAACTACTCTAAGCTATTGAGGATACCCATCACATTTAGTACATCATCTTCACGGATGACAGCCGGATCTTCCTTTCTCTAAAAGAATTTGACACCAAAGTAAAATACAGTGAAGAAAAAGAAAACTAAGGTAAATTCAAAAATTTATTTTTCTAATTCTAGGGAGTAAAACCACATAATCACAAGATTTTCAATTAAAACATTTAACTGATTTATGCTTGTGTGTGTGTGACTAGGAGTCTATCTTTATGAAAAAATATGGAGAGTAACTTTAGCCTGGTTGATCTGTTTACCTTGCTTCTAAGAGTAATGGTCAGTTCTACAATGTTCACCAAGTTGATTCGTAGAGTTCGTTTTCAATGACGTTACGATCTTTAGAGGTTCTGATTGCAGGATTAATCATACTCTGTATTTTCTAAACTAAAGATCAGTATTTGATCTGTTGTTTTGAGACACAATATGATCAACAAAAGTGGTTAGCTCCTTTCTCCTTTTCAAGAGAGTGGAGTCTCCCAATGCATACTGTTCAAGGATATATCTTAAAATATTATTATCAGTCTCAGAGAAAGTTAAACATATCCCTGAATTATTCTTAACTTAGTTAATGGTTTTTCCTATATTAATTTGAGGTGGATAATGGTCTTCTAAGAGTATCTTGAGCAGTGTTGTATGTATATAGATTGGCACATTTAAAACATAGAGCAATTAAGAGTTATGCACAAAAAAATTAAAAGAGATGTAAACAATACCTTACTGACATCAATTTCTTGAGTATTAGTGGTGATGTCTTTTATTGCTCCTTCCTTTTCTTGTGGTTGGGTTCACTTTAAGTTGTGCTCTAGATCTTCACTTGATTAACTCCTAGTCTTCATCACTCACTTCCCTCTTTTCTTCTCACTTATTCTCTCATCCTCAGGTGACATCTTAGTTTGATGACATCCACCATCCTCAACAACCAACAATAGTCTAGCTTTGGTGAACACCATGATTTATAGGAAATCAAATATCTTCCTTGACGGAGGAGCTTGCTGCAATTAGTAAATATTATGATATGGCTAAAGATAGTTCAGATCCTTAGAGTTGAATGCTTAATTTACTATTGTAGATGGAAGTTTGATGTAGTAGTTATTGCCTTCTTCATGATTTTCACTAGCTTTATGACAAGTGGAACAATATCTTCATCTTTCTTCCAAGAGAATCTTGAGTGACTCTTTCGTAACTTTGTCAGTTAAGCACTAGCTGATCAGTGAGCTGATTATTAAATTGCTACTAAAGAATTAGCTTGGGTGAACCCATAAGAGATAGAGGTCTTGGAGATCCATTTACTGGATGAAGCTTGCATGATTTTAATCTAAACATCATTCTTTGAGTATGCCTAACTACAAGTCTTTAAGAAGTTTGAGAAGGATGCTTTAATCTCTCGATTGTGGCTTCTTCATGCATTTTAGTTGAGCTTTCAAGCTTGCCTTAGTGATTTAGCATTTAAGCATATCTTGAACAATTTGTACTCTAAAGTTATGAATAAGAGTTTATTTGCTTGTCTAGAGCAACATACTACTTCTTTGTGTCTGTCGATTCTGAGTTGTATTTGACCACCATCACATTTGAATTTTTAGTGAATTGAGTAATCTTTTTAGGGATATATGGACTTGCTCAAACCTGCTTCTTAGAATCTTTCATTATACATGCCTGTACTTGAGCTTTCCAGTTAGCAATAAAACTTTATAGCACATAGGTGGATTTTCTCCTCTTATCTTTAGAATTGGTTTTAGATAAGAAAGTACCATGGGATCTATTCATCGCGGTTAAGAAAATTTTGTGAGATCCTGCTCTGATACAAATTGTTGTTTTCCAGAGGTACAAGAATGTTATCTAGAATGAGGGGTTGAATAGATCATATTATATATTTATGTATAACTTGTACTTTTAAAGCACGTTCACCAAATTGTTATATACTTGTATGCGTGGCGTAATTAATTTATTTGGTAAAACCCATTTCTAATCATTAATAATAAATCACACAGTTCTGTGCATGATTTGCTATTGGATATATATATATATATATATATATATATATATATATATATATATATATATATATATATATATATATAAGATAAAGAGAGGGGTAACTTGAGAACATATGGATTTTAAAAGGTTTAGAGCCTGAACTACTCTTACACCTCTCTTCCACTCCGCCGAGCAGGGATATTTCACTAAGGATAAATGGACACTTAAGTCCTTACAATATGGATACTAAGTCCTCCCACTAAGGGTCTGATTCACTAAGAATCAAGCGGGTCACTTAGTCCCGTTTTATCTCCTTAGGACTCACAGTCTTCTTCCCTCAACAAAGGCTGATTTATCTAAATCGGATGAGCCTTACTCGATTTTCTCCATAAGATACTAAGTCATATTTCCTCAATAGGGACTGATTCCTCTGGATCAAGCGGGTCATTTAGTTCTAACTTATTCCTCAGGACACTAAGTCCTCTTCCCATTTAGGGGATGATTCCTCTAATTAGACATGTCACTAAGTCCTGACTTTTGTTGGTAAAGGTGTTGCCAAGTTGACGTTAAGCTTATTTATAATGAACTTGGCAGATGAATGATTCTGTTAAAGAGTTTTCTTTATGAGCCCTTTATATCTTTTTGTTCTGCTCTAGCTTTTTATGGCTAGAATCATTTCTTGATCGATCCTCTAAAGTGTAGAGTTACTTTGGGTTGATGATATATTTGTTTAGCTTAATCGATTCCCTTTATAGTCTTCTATAGATCTGCCACTTTTCTCTTTATGCTCCATTTTAAGTGTAGAGGCAGACTCTTTTTCTCTATTTTAACCATTTCTCTCTCTTCGACCAGATCTATCTCTATTGGTTGACTTTTTTTTTTTTTTTCATCTGAACTTTGAATTTATTTATAGATTTCTTTTGAGAATTTGTCCATTAAAAAGTTACCATTTGTTCATTCAATGCTTAGATACTTAAGATCTCTGATGTAGACATTTCAGAAGTATCAACTTTATCTATGTCAAAAAGTTACACCAGTTTGTAGAAAAGATACCCTTGCGGCCATTGTCACTTGTTCAAACTAGTCATTAGACACACCACTATCAAATCTTTATTTTAATCTTCGGGTTACCAGTCCTCACATCAAAGCTTTATCAGCTTCAGATATTTCCATTGTTAGTCCTTTGTTAGAGCTGTCACATTTTCCTTTATGCTTTACGATTTTTAGCTCTACTGACTAGCTCTTCTATTTTCAGCTCTATAATGTTCAACTTTACAATCTTTAGTATTCTTTTAGTTCAACGGTAAACTTTATGCATTCCATGATTTCTTTAGTCTTTATATCACGGTGTATTCTTCAATTTATTGTCACATCTGACTTATTCTATGACTTTCCTAATTGTAGTGGTCCTTGGCAGTTGTAGAGAGTTTGACTGATTTTACGAGTTAGACTTTATAATTCACCAACTCTGCGATCAGCTCTACGAGAATTCATTATGCATTATGAACTTAATGCTAATTATGTGATGCTCACTTTGCTCTACAAATTTTGCATACTTTATGATTCTTTGTATGTAGTCGTTCGACGATCTTTCTTTCAGTTTTACAATTTGCTAGACAAAATTAGTTCAATCCCTGAGAACGAAGACTTCTCCTTCTTTGGACTTGGTCTTCTGTTCTTTTCAAGTTCATTCTTCTTATTCTCTTTGACCAGCTCCCCTTTTATTCGGATAATTTATGTCTACAAAATTATGGATTCCATTTTATCTCTGTTTATTATACTTCTTTTGTTATAGTGGATTCCACGTGTCATCTTCTGATAAACTAGTTTTTATTGAATCACGCTCTGCTCTTTATCACCTTCAGCTGGTTTATGTTAGACTACTTCTTGCTAGAGAACTTACTGATGAGGACATCCCAATCATGTATCGTAGTGAAACTATCTCTCAGTGCAGTTAACATTATAATCTCTGATAGGTATAACGCTGAGACAACTCAATAATAATGTAACTCTGCATTCTGAAGTGGCTCAATGATATTAGTGACTCAACGATTTGATGATATTCAGTTCAGCTCCATTTTACGATCTTGAGTATTTTTGACTTGTTCAACACCTATGAGCTTCCATCTTTACTTCTTTAGATATAACTTTTTGTCTTTATTTTGCGGTGTTGAGCCTACTCTACAGAATTCTACGAACTCTTTGTTTGTGCAGATGTTATGGGATGACCTTTGTTTCATCTGTTTTATTTTCCCACTCTGAACTAAATCTAATTTCTCAAATTATGTGCTTAAGTACTCTTCTCTGATAATTTAATGCTTACCACATGGTCTCTTAAAATCTACTTTTGGTTGTTCAATTTTTATCTGTAGAGGTTTTGTCTTCTTTGTAGATCTTCTTTCCTATACAACAATTCTTCTCATTTCAGTACTTTACGATTTTCTCTCCACACGATGTTCTTATCTTTTGCACTTTGCTTACCGATTCTATTCTTCGCTTGGAAAAATATTAGGGTAGTAGTGCAAGTAAGAGTCGATTCCACAGAGAATGATTAATTTAATTTTATGTTTTCATAAACCAAAATTGGGGGGGTTTGAATCAAAAAAATAATTTAAATAAAATTTACTAAAATAAATATGCAAGTAATTTAATAAAATAAATAAGAAGAAACAACATTGGTTTAAGTTAACATCCACCATCAAGAATTTACAACTAATCATTGATGCAAGAATAACTCAATTTATATTTTAAATATTCAACGTGAAATAATTACTTCCATTCGAATAATTTTCCTATCTTTCCTTAATTTTAGTTAAGTAGAAACAAGCGATCTAAATAACCCTTACAACCAAATAACCTAAAACAATCGCTAAAGATTTAACTTAGTAGAAGCTTTAAGAATTAGAGAGATCGTTGAACTAAACAACACAATCAAAGCATCTGCATTTAATTTAGATGAATATATTCTTCCTAAGATATAATAATTTTTTGATCTGTAAAATAATTATTAATCTTAGTTGCTTCGCAAATTAAAGTGACCAGACAATTACGGATTTGATATTTAATTTAGCTGTAGATTTAAACGAATAATAAACTAGTATGCATCATAGCAATCAAATGAACTAATCATAAAATTAAACAAAAAAAAATATTCAATACTCAAAATATAAATTGAACAATTAAAATAAATTAGATCTCACAGTGTATAAATCTTGATGACTTCAATCACTTAAACCAAGAAAAATAGTTTAGCTACACATAGCCATAAAAAAACACTAAAGAATAAAAAAAGAATTTTTCTAGTAAAAGTTATATCTTCAAGTGTATCACAAACCCTCTATTTATAGGCTACATAATCCTCCTAACCCTAATAGGAATTACACTTTTCAAACCCTAATTGAATTTAAAATACAAAATAAAATAAATATAAAAACCACTATTTATTTTCCTTGTCCAAATTGATAACGGATCATCCTTTAATTTATTGGCTTAGAAATCATGCTTGGATATGAGAAAGAAACAATTCTGCCGGATTAATGCATGCGCCTGGAAGGAACCCACACATGAGAGAGAAACAGTAAACAAGCCAGCTGTCAGCCGACAATGCGTCAACTGGCTCCCAACATCATTCAGCAACACCCGGTCATTGCGTGGTTTCTTTTTCTCCTCTGGTACGACCGCGCATGGCGCGAGAGTCTCCTGTTGCATCAATAAGCCAAAACGCTGCCGTTTCTGCTGGTGCTATCCTCAATCGCCAAGCGAGCATGGCGCGCCTGTTCGTTCCAGCTGCTATAATTACAAGTTTGCCATCCCTTCTTGTTAGAATTACATAAATGCCATCAAACTTTATTTTTTCTACAAAACAAAAAATAAGAGTAGGTAAAAAAATAATATAAAATAAAAATGTATAAAATTAAATAAATTACCTAAAATACTAAAAATACTTTAAAACGCATAACTAATTAAGTCTGAAAATATCTAATAAATAGATAAGAAATTGACTTATCAAATACCCCGACACTTAACTCTTTGTTTGTCCTCAAGCAAAACAAGAATAAAAATCTATAAAAATGAAAATAATAACCAAACAATTTACTCGAGCAACAAATCAGTATAAATTTCAACATCAGCCTCAGAGATTTTTTAAATGATAACTCATAGAAAATTTCAAAATTATGCAAAATTTAAAAATTTCAATATATTTATCAATTTTACTTTAATCAAGACCCTTCGTGTGTGTGTGAATCCAAATATATCAAACTAATCAAAACTCAGATAAGCTTCGGTCATTAATTATCTTATAAAAGATATACAACAAAACTCAATATACTTATTTTTCACATCACTCTTTGCTAATACAGACAAATATATACCAAAAGATCATACGACTATTAATTAATGAAACACACTAGGATTGTTAATATCAATTTTTTCAAATATTTTTTCAATTTTTTGTCCTTTTAATGGGTGTATTTTATGATCTATCCCATTTTTTCCTTTCTTCCTTTTTTTTCTTTTTCAGTGAGTGCATTTTATACTCCATCTCACTTTTTCATGTGTTTATAAGTTAGTGCGTTTTATGCTCCATCTCAACCCACCACATAATTTTTTTCTTCAATAATAATCCTAGAAAAATTACGTATATCATCTCTTCTAAATTATATTTTGCCTTATATTGCTCTTCAAATAATGATCAAATAAGATATAGAGCTCAAAAATATCTTTTCATAAGCATTTAACCATTTAAACTTCCCTTAATTTTAAACTAGCTCAAACAAATGGATATAAGTGCATAAAAATTTAGGATTTGAAACAAAGTAAATATCAATAATAAGTCAAAATTCAGACTAAGCAAAAATTTATTATTTTTTCAAGGGTTATTAAATAAAAATCAAGATTTTTTCATTGGCTAAAAAATTTAAAATCTAATTAACTCATTGCTCAAGTAACACATCCTAAAAATAAAATAAAAAATTACCCCATTTTCTTAAGAAACACGGTTATACTTGGCATGTGTAACAAGCATTTCAACCCCGAGGTTACCTCAAGTGCACGAGTTTTGTCTCGTGAGGGTTTGCAGTGAATATACCCACAGAATTTAAAATTTCAAAATTTTTAAAATTCCCTAATTTTTTTTTATTTAAAAATATGATCTAAAAATAATAAAAATTCTAAATCCCTTCCCCCACACTTAAAATTTACATTGTCCCCAATGTAAAGTAAAATGCAAAGAAAAAGGCACAAATAACTAAACTATAAATGCAAAAATTAAAAAGAAAGAAAATTATACCCCCCTTGGGTTGCCTCTCAAGTAGCGCCTTTGTTTATTGTCATTGGCTTAACAGCATGCTTAAACACTACGTTTCTCATTCCTCTTGAATTTTGACAATCTCATCCATCTTTACTCAATTTATCATGGATTTGTTCAAATTCTCTTGCAGTGGATATGAATGTTTTACTCCCTCTTCAATGAATTGGCATTTGAGATGATTAGGGAGAAGCTTCAAATCTGAAATGGAATCTTGCAAAACAGAAGGCAAAGACTTCTCGTTAGGAACTGGTAAGTCAAAATACGGATCATTACCTGCTTCCGGAGAACCATTCACAGCCGCAACAATTTTTTTCAAATCAGCACTCAAGACTAACTCCTCATTCTCTTTCCTAAAACTCCAACTAAATGTCGTTTTCAATTCACCCTTTCCATCAGCTTTAGAAATTTTCTGTGCTAAAGAATCAATCACATCAACAGAGTAAACAGAATTAGGATATTTCATGGCATCAAAAATATTAAACTTAACAATTTCGCCATCAAACTCCATTGTGAGTGTACCACTATGAATATCAATCTGAGATTTTGATGTCTTTAAGAAAGGTCTTCCGAACAAAATAAGAGCATCTTGATCACCATTCTCCATATCAAGCACATAAAAATCAACAGAAAAAATTAAATTATTTACTTGTACAAGAACATCCTTTACTACACCCTTAGGATAAACGTTAGATCTATCAGCCAACTGAATCACAGTACCAGTTCTATTCAAAAGTTCAAGTTTCAAAGAAGCATATATAGAATATGGCATGACATTAATGGATGCTCCTAAGTCTAACATGGCTTTTTCAAATCTAGTGTCATTTATCTTGTAAGGGATAGTAAACATTCCTGGATCTTGACATTTAGTAGGGAGTTTTCTTTTAATTTTTATCGACACATTATTTCCTACTTGTACCTTTTCATATCTTTTAAGTGTTTGTTTTCTCTTGTGTGTACACAATTCTTTCAGAAATCTAGCAAAACGAGGTACTTGTTTAATAGTATCTAACAATGGAATATTTACCTTGCATTTACGGAAAGTTTCATATAAATCTGAATTTTTCTCATACTTTCTTTTTTCTGTTAAAGCAAGAGAAAAAGGGGGTATCGATTTATAATCAGAGAGAGGTGGAAATTTATGCTTAAGAGTACCATCAGCACCTAGAACACTGTCTTCTGCTTTATTGTCGTCTCCTTTTGTGTTGTCTGCTTCTGCTTTGCTTTGCTCTTTTGGTGCAGACTCTATCTTTTTCAGAGTTTTGATCTCTTTACCACTTCTCAAGGTTATTGCACTGACATTCTCTTTTGGATTCACCACTGTTTGAGAAGGTAATTTTCCAGAACCTTGCGCCTCCAATCGACTAATTGCAGTTACCATTTGTCCCATCTGCATTTTCAAATTCTGCATATTTGCCTTTGTGTCATGCTGAAATTGCAAAGTGTTAGTGGTAAGTTGTTTAACCAAATCCTTTAAAGACATATAAGAATTAGATGATTGGCCTTGTTGTTTGTTGGGATATGGCTGGTTGTATTGTTGGTAGCTTGAGAAATTTTGATTCGCAGACGGATTCCCTTGTGGATTTTCATAGTCGAAATTAGGATGATCTCTCTAACCTGAGTTGTATGTGTTCAAGTAAGGATCATATCTCCTTTGTAGTTGATCAGGAAAACCACCTACTACATGCACTTGTTCATAAGACTTCTCTTGAAGAGTGGGGCACATATCTGTTGGATGTCCTACTACCGCACAAATTCTACAAGTGTTTACTTGTTTTGTATTACCTACAACCACTTGACGAACCAGAGTGGTTAGACTATCAATTCGTTGCTCAAGGGAAGAAATATTTACCTCATTGACATTCTTGGATGAAAAATCAAGCCTCGTGCCAAATTATTGGGAATTAGCCGCCATGTTTGCAATCAAGTTCCTTGCAGCTTCATGAGTCTTATCTACCAAAGCTCATCCGCTAACGGCATCGATCATGTTTCTATCGGTAGACATGAGTCCTTTATAAAAATACTGAATAAGGAGTTGCTTACTGATTTGATGGTGGGAACAGCTTGCACACAATTTCTTGAAACGTTCCCAATACTCGTGTAGGGATTCTCCATGGTTCTGTCTTACATCACAAATGTCTTTTCCAATGTTGGCCGCCCTTGAAGCTGAAAAATATTTCTCCAAGAATAATCTCTTCATCTTTTCCCATGTGATGATGCTTCCGGATGGTAGATAGTAGAGCCAAGTCTTTCAAAGAAAATGAAAAAGCTCTTAAATTAATTTGCTCTTCAGTCACTCCAAAGGACTTTAGACTTGTGCACACCATATGAAATTCCTTTAAGTGCTTGTGAGGATCTTCACTTGCAAGGTCATGAAAATTGGGTAATAAATGTATTAGACCAAATTTTAATTCAAAGGAAGTGTTAGCATCTAAATTAGGAAAAGTTATGTTTAAAAGTTGATGGTTCAAATCAAGGGCCGCAAGCTCTTTCAAAGTTCGATTTCTAGCCATGATTTCCATCATTCACCTGCACAACTCAATTAAAATATGAAAACTAGAAAAATATAAAATCTAAAAAAAAAAATCACTAAATTAAAATAAAATTTACAAAAGCACAAAAATAAATAAAATCACTCACCGGCAACGACGACGACGCCAAAATTTGGTGTGATGTTGCAAACACCCAAAAATAAAATCTTACTTTGAAAAAATATTAATGTAGTAGTGCAAGTAAGAGTTGATCCCACGGAGAATGGTTAATTTAATTTTATATTTTCGTAAACCAAAATTAGGGGGTTTTTAATCGAAGAAATAATTTAAATAAAATTTACTAAAATAAATATGCAAGTAATTTAATGAAATAAATAAGAAGAAACAACATTGGTTTAAGTTAACATTCACTATCAAGAATTTACAACTGATCATTGATGCAAGAATAACTCAATTCATATTTTAAATATTCAACGTGAAATAATTACTCCGATTCGAATAATTTTTCTATCTCTCCTTAATTTTAGTTAGGTAGAAACAAGCGATCTAAATAACTCTTACTATCAAATAACCTAAAACAAGCGTTAAAAATATAACTTAGTAGAAGCTTTAAGAATTAGAGAGATCGTTGAACTAAATAACATAATCCAAGCGTCTGCATTTAATTTAGATAAATATTCTTCCTAAGATATAATAATCTTTTGATCTACAAAATAATTATTAATCTTAGTTGCTTCACAAATTAAAGTGACCAAACAATTACGAATTTGATATTTAATTTAGCAGTAGATTTCAACGAATAATAAACTAGTATGCATCATAGCAATCAAACGAATTAATCATAAAATTAAACATAGAAAAATATTCAATACTCAAAATATAAATTGAACAATTAAAATAAATTAGATCTCACATTGTATAAATCTTGATGACTTCAATCACTTAAACCAAGAAAAATAATTTAGCTACACATAGCCATAAAAAACACTAAAGAATAAAAAAAAGAATTTTTCTAATAAAAGTAGTATCTTCAAGTGTATCACAAGCCCTCTATTTATAGGCTACATAATCCTCCTAACCCTAATAGGAATTACACTTTTCAAACCCTAATATAATTTAAAATACAAAATAAAATAAATATAAAAAACACTATTTATTTTCCTTTTCCAAATTGATAATGGATCATCCTTTAATTTATTGGCCTAGAAATCATGCTTGGATATGAGAAAGATACAATTCTGCCGGATTAATGCATGCGCCTGACAAGGGACCCACACATGAGAGAGAAACAGTGAACAAGCCAGCTGCCAGCCAACCACGCGTCAACTGGCTCCCATCATCATTTAGCAACACCCGCGCATTGCACGGTTTCTTTTTCTCTTTTGGTCCGATTGCGCATGGCACGGGAGTCTCCTGTTGCATCAATAAGCCAAAACGCTGCCGTTTCTGCTGGTGCTATCCTCAATCGCCAAGCGTGCATGGCGCGCCCGTTCGTTCCAGCTGCCATAATTATAAGTTTGCCATTTCTTCTTGCTAGGATTACAGAAATACCATCAAACTTTATTTTTTCTACAAAACAAAAAATAAGAGTAGGTAAAAAAATAATATAAAATAAAAATGTATAAAATTAAATAAATTATTTAAAATACTAAAAATACTTAAAAACTCACAATTAATTAAGTCTGAAAATATCTAATAAATAGATATAAAATTGACTTATCAAATACACCGACACTTAACTCTTTGCTTGTCCTCAAGCAAAACAAGAATAAAAATCTATAAAAATGAAAATAATAACCAAACAACTTACTTGAGCAACAAATCAATATAAATTTCAATATCAGCCTTAGAGATTTTTTAAATGATAACTTAAAGAAAATTTCAAAAATATGTAAAATTTAAAAATTTCAACATATTTATCAATTTTACTTTAATCAAGACCCTTCGTGTGTGTGTGAATCCAAATGTATTAAACTAATCAAAACTCAGATAAGTTTCGGTCATTAGTTATCTTATAAAAGATATACAACAAAACTCAATATACTTATTTTTCATATCACTCTTTGCTAATACAGACAAATATATACCAAAAGATCATAAGACTATTAATTAATGAAACACACTAGGATTGTTAATATTAATTTTTTCAAATATTTTTTCAATTTTTTGTCCTTTTAATGGGTGCATTTTATGCTCTATCCCATTTTTTCCTTTATTCCTTTTTTTTCTTTTTCAGTGAGTGCATTTTATACTCCATCTCACTTTTACATGTGTTTATAAGTGAGTGCGTTTTACGCTCCATCTCAACCCACCACATAATTTTTTTCTTCAATAATAATCCTAGAAAAATTACGTAAATCATCTCTTCCAAATTATATTTTGCCTTATATTGCTCTTCAAATAATGATCAAATAAGATATAGAGCTCAAAAATATCTTCCATAAGCATTTAACCATTTAAACTTCCCTTAATTTTAAACTAGCTCAAACAAATGGATATAAATGCATAAAAATTAAGGATTTGAAACAAAGTAAATATCAATAATAAGTCAAAATTCAGACTAAGAAAAAATTTATTATTTTTTCAAGAGTTATTAAATAAAAATCAAGATTTTTTCATTGGCTAAAAAATTTAAAATCTAATTAACTCATTGCTCAAGTAACACATCCTAAAAATAAAATAAAAAATTACCCCATTTTCGTAGGAAACACGGTTACACTTAGCATATGTAACAAGCCTTTAAACCCCAAGGTTACCTCAAGTGCATGAGTTTTGTCTCGTGAGGGTTTGCAGTGAATATACCCACAAAATTCAAAAATTTTAAAATTCCCCAAATTTTTTTATAAAAAAAATATGACCTAAAAATAACAAAAATTCTAAATTCCTTCCCCCACACTTAAAATTTACATTGTCCTCAATGTAAAGTAAAATGCAAAGAAAAAGGCACAAATAACTAAACTATAAATGCAAAAATTAAAAAGAAAGAAAATTATACTCCCCTTGGGTTGCCTCTTAAGCAGTGCCTTTGTTTATTATCATTGGCTTGACAGCATGCTTAAACACTACGTCACTCATTCCTCTTGAATTTTGACAATCTCATCAATCTTTACTCCATTTATCATGGACTTGTTCAAATTCTCTTGTAGTGGATATGAATGTTTTACTCCCTCTTTAATAAATTGACATTTGAGATGATTAGGGAGAAGCTTCAAATTTGAAATGGAATCCTGCAAAACAAAAGGCACAGACTTCTCGTTAGGAACTGGTAAGTCAAAATAAGGATCATTACCTGCTTTCGGAAAACCATTCACAGCCGCAATAGTTTTCCTCAAATCAGCACTCAAGACTAATTCCTCATTCTCTTTCCTAAAACTCTGACTAAATGTCGTTTTCAATTCACCCTTTCCATTAGCTTCAGAATTTTTTTGTGCTAAAGAATCAATCACGTCAACAGAGTAAACAGAATTAGGATATTTCATGGCATCAAAAATATTAAACTTAACAATTTTACCATCAAACTCCATTGTCAGTGTACTACTATGAACATCGATCTGAGTTTTTGATGTCTTTAAGAAAGGTCTTCCTAACAAAATAGGAGCATCTTGATCACCATTCTCCATATCAAGCACATAAAAATCAGTAGAAAAAATTAAATTAATTACTTGTACAAGAACATTCTCTACTACACCCTTAGGATAAGCGTTATATCTATCAGTCAACTGAATCACAATACTAGTTTTATTCAAAGGTTCAAGTTTCAAAGAAGCATATATAGAATATGGCATGACATTAATGGATGCTCCTAAGTCTAACATGACCTTTTCAAATCTAGTGTCACCTATCTTGCAAGAGATAGTAAACATTCCTGGATCTTGACACTTAGTAGGGAGTTTTCTTTTAATTATTACCGACACATTCTTTCCTACTTGTACCTTTTCATATCTTTTAAGTGTTTTTTTTTTCTCTTGTGTTTACACAATTCTATAAGAAAACTAGCAAAACGAGGTACTTGTTTAATAGCATCTAACAATGGAATATTTTATCTCGCATTTACGAAAAGTTTCATATAAATTTGAATTTTTCTCATACTTTATTTTTTCTGTTAAAGCAAGTGAAAAAGGGGGTATCGGTTTATAATCAGAGAGAGGTGGAAATTTATACTTAAGAGTACCATCAGCACTTAGAACACTGTCTTCTGCTTTACTGTCGCCTCCATCTGTATTGTCTGCTTCTGCTTTACTTTGCTTTTTTGGTGCAGACTCTGTCTTTTTCAGAGTTTTGATCTCTTTATCACTTCTCAAGGTGATTGAACTGACATTCTCTTTTGGATTCACCACTGTTTGAGAAGGTAATTTTCCAGAACTTTGTGCCTCCAATCGACTGATTGTAGTTGCCGTTTGTCCCATTTGCATTTTCAAATTTTGCATATTAGCCTTTGTGTTCTGCTGAAATTGCAAAGTGTTAGTGGTAAGTTATTTAACCAAATCCTCCAAAGACATATTAGAATTAAATGATTGACCCTGTTGTTTATTGGGATATGGCAAAAACTCACTACTAATTAAGTCTGAAAATATCTAATGAATAGATATAAAATTGACTCATTATCGCTCGATGATCTGAGAGTTATGAGTCATAGAATTTAGCTTAAGATATCTTGCTCAACGATCTTGGTTTACTCTACTATTTCAGCTATCACTCTGTGAACTCTCAGATCTTCTTTGATGCACGTTCTGCTTGACGCTGTTGCAATTGATCTTCAAATTATGATGTGGTCTTCTTGGCTATGTTACTTCTATGTTGGTCTTCAGCCTAGTCTATTACATTATGATAATATTCTGTATCTATATCCAACCTAACAAATTTGATCCCTGATGTCCTTTTACAATAATATTCTTTTAAGGATAATATAGAGTTTATCTTTTGGATCAACCTAACAAATTTGATTCCTAACCTATTCTATTTTTTCAGTTTGGATCAAACTAACACTTTTTGATCCCTAAGTCATTTTACAATGATTGTTTTTTTAAGAATTGTACAACAGTAAACAAATGTTTATACATTTACATTTGTTCTGATACTTGTTTTTCTTTTCTTTTACTTTTGTTGTCAAGTTATAGTCAATGCAATAAAGTATCACAACATTACAACATTATATAAGCTAACACATAAACACATAAGTAAACAAATGACATTTATAGCATTGTTTTGTCATAATTGAATCTAAATAGGCTAACACATAAATTTACTAACAATCTCTTCCTATTTGATGATGAAAAAACAATCTAACACAAGGAATAATATAATACTAGTGAATAAAATTATTTTTTATTTATATAACCATTTACAAACATATTAAATCACAAAAATATTACAAGTTTCTCCCCCTAAGTTCTATACAAGTCTCTAGAGCGCTCCCCCTCAGTTCTATATTCTTTTCCCGTTTGATATTGACATGGGGTTTGATTTTACCCATTTCTCTTCTCTCCCTTTTTGTTAGCATCAAAAGGGGTGATGAGTCTTCATTAAATCTTCTCGTGGACAAGTCTCTAGGTCAAGGTTTGAACTTTTTAGCATTTGTTGCTTGACAAATCGTTAGTTTCTGTGTTGTCGCAACAATTATTTTATAGTCTCTCATTGGGATTTGCCCGTTGGATTGTTACTGTTGCTCCAAATAGCTCGGGACACTTATCAAATTGTAATTCCTTTAACTTTGAATTGTTGTCTACTATACCACTTGCTGTCACTTTCGATGGTAGTATGTTTGGTACAACAGCAGACGTGTATCCTTTGTCCTTTCTCATATAGCTACTGGAAAGGCTGCATTGTCCCTTATCTTTATCTCCAAAATATTTGAAGATCAACGTTGAGGAATGTATGTTAAGGCTTATGACCCTTGTTATAAACTCTCTACTGACATGTCAGGATATTGCGCTATACGATTTTTGTCTCGCTAGCCTTGAATTGTAGAGTTAATCCTCAGATCGTTGAGTAACTCCATTCAACGATATCTACCTTATGATTTATAGTGGCTCTATGGTCTACCTTTACTATCTAGCACTTCACTTTACTATCTTAGAAAAGCTCTTATTTACTCTACGCTCTTAGAGTGACTTTGACTTAATGAAATACCAGTCTACCTTGGATAATTGCAGTTATTATTAGGCTTACACAGCTATAATACATGATTTTGATCAACCTAGAAAATTTATCCCTATCTAAGTTCTTTCCCATAAAATTTCTTATAAGAGCATTACAAAACATACTCGTCAATTCAAGTATACATTAATACCAATTTTATCATCAAATCAAAATAGAGGAACACATAAATGCAAGTAGTAATAATTTAATTGACTTAAAAACCTTGTCTACATGACCACAAGTTATCACTTTCAATAGTTCTAAGTTTGGTGCAGTAGTAGACGCGTGTCCTTATCTTTGCAAAGTTAGTTGTTGTAAAATTTGTATCGTTTCTTTATCCTTATTGCTAACTCATTGAAATATTATCTTTGAAATGTAAGTTTAAGGTTATATGACTCTTGTTGTAAACATGCCACTTAACTTGTCAGACTTTTGCACTCTACGAATTTGATTAGTCTAGCCTTCAGTGTAAAAGTGTGGAGTTGGTCTTCATATCATTAAGTAACTTTACTTAACAATATCAGCTTTACGATTTCTAGTGGCTATGCAATATGGATCTATGACTTGACACTTTACTCAACGATTCCAGCTTCTACTTAACGAAATGCTAGTTTGCTTAGACAGCTTCAACTATTTCATAAATTACAAGACTGTACCCTACGATTTTAGATCTACCTAATAAATTAAGTCCCTAACTAAGTCCTTTTACATATAATTTTTCACGAGAATTTTACAAAACATACTTGTCTTTACAAATATAGATTAAATAATTATTATTATCAAATCAAATAAGTGAATACATAAATGCAAGTTGATAATGAGATTTTATACCTATTTATTATATATTTTTAGACTTAATTATTTGATCGTTTTTAAGCATTTTAATTGATTTTAAGTAATTTAGTTAATTTTATGTGTTTTTATTATTTTAGCATTTTTATATTATTTTTAATTAATTTATATTTTATTTTGTATGAAATTAAACCTTGGTGGCAATCTTGTAAAATTGCAACGAAAGGAATGGCATAATAGTAATATTGCAGGAAAAGTGGCAATTCCGTAATTAACAGGAAACATGAGTGGGCGCGCATGGCGCGCAAGTCTTGAACTTCAGCAGATCAAACGACAGTGTTTGGACACATGAACTGGAAAGACATATAGGACCGCGTAATGCGCGGAGTGTAGTGAAGTGAACCGGAACCACTGCAGCGTCGTTTCGTGGCAAATGTGGCACGCGTAATGCGCGCCAGACGGATTGTTGACCCGGTCAAAAGGAGTGAAGATTGTGTTTGGCAAGAGCAGAATTGTTCCAGAACATATTATTCGCGATTTATTGTTTTAATTTGATTCTAAGTTGGATTTTAATTCCAGTTTTGCTTAGAATTAATATTGTACTCCTATAAATACACTATGTAGCTCTTATATGCAGTACATTAATAGATTATTAACATAGATTAGAATAGAGTAGATTAGTTTTATTAGTTTATGAGTAAATATTTAACGCGAAGAATTCGAGAATTGAAGACGAAGCTTGAAAATTGAAGACTGTGATCCGAGTGACAGACGGATATCAAAACACAGATTTGATTTATTTTCTTTTACTTTTATTTTTGTAATTTTGAGATGTTGAATTATTTATGAATAATTAATTATTTAGTTATGAACTAATTTTATATTGAGATTGCAATTGAACCCAATGCGTAGTTTAATTAATTTTTTTTTTTTAATTAGTGATGATTATATATGAATTGTTTATCATATTTTGAGCATTCATATAATTAATTAAGTGCAATAATTAATTGAGATTAATTTATACAAAATTGGAAGATGGAGTATAGATTTAGATCTGAATATGATAACATATATTCATAAAATCTGAGAGGGTTTGTATGATTAGTATATAGGATAGGAATACACATATGTATCTTTTGAAACCAAAAGGAAAATCTGAGCTTAGTATTTTAATTAACATATTTCACATAGGAATATAGTGATTTAATTAATTAGAATGTTCCTTTCTAGTTTTGTTGCCTTAGGGTCAGATTTAAGAGGATTTATTTATATGTCATTGGAAGATGCGTATAAATACAGTAAAAAATTATCGGTTAACAATTTTATATAATTAATTAATTAAAAAGAGAGTGAAAAGATTTAAATAAAATATTAAGGAAAATTGTGATCTTAAATATTTAAAACCTAATTTAATAATTTTCATTAGTTTAATTTAGTTGTTAATTTTAATTAGATTTTATTTCATAAGTTAATTGGTTTTATTTAAATAAAATAAATTTGATATAAAATTAGTATTTGGTAATTATTATTATTTAATTATCTGTGGTAATGATACTCTACATACTAATATATTACTTGTTGACCGTGTATACTTGTACGCATATATTCATATAGAAAATTTCCAATACTGGTACTAACATATATATATATATATATATATATATATATATATATATATATATATATATAGGAAGCTAATCCAGAGCAACCGATTTTTGGCCTCTGCCGCAAAGACCATAACAAGTTGTTGTGGCAGGGCCAAATTTTTTAACAAAGGCCATGCCGCAACAAGCTGTTGCACTGGTAAATTTAACAAAGAAATTGCCCCATAATATATATATACACACACACACACACACACACACACACACACACTTTTCATGCTACCGAAAGACTTACACGACGACCTTATATCTAATTGTTATTTTTTTTAAATAAAAAATATCCCCTCATATATAAAAAATTAGATAAAGTAGTTCATTAAATTCGAACTTAAACAATTTATCTACTAAGTTTGAACTCAAGCAATTTAATTCATTGGGCTTTAAAAAAAAATTATAACTAAAATTTGCACTATACTTTTTCTTAATAAGGCTTTTTGTAGCAGATTTCGATAATGAATTACCAATTCAAAGAGAAGAATCATTCCGTAATTGGCTATATACACACACACATAAATACCTTTAGCATAAACGAAAGATGATGGCATGAGTATATGGATAATTAGTATATGTATGTATATATATATATATATATATATATATATATATATATATATATATATATATATATATATGGGGACCGATCCATTGACAACGGGGTAAAAATAAAATTATCCTTACAATAGATCTCAGTCCTTTAGGCTGAGATCTGACAGCTTATATGGCTCTTGTCCACAGTATAATATTCAGGTATCCGTAGTACTATACTGCGAACGAGTGATAATATCCAAAATGCCCCAAACATTAAAATGAACAAACTCACCGTCTGTAGTATAATACTACGAACGCTAGTTTAATTATAAAACTACGTTCGTCGTTGTTCATAATAATCATTTTTATCTCATCTCATTTTCACAGTTGCGAAATGGGTAGTTATAATTAGAGTTATTTATTTTTTTTCTATTTCTTCTTGTAGATAACATGAATCTATAACGAGGATACGTAGGAGAAATAGAAAATTTATAGCCCTAATTATAAAACTGCGTTGATCATCTCGTTTTGACAGTACCGATCTGGGTTGTTCGATTTAAGGCTATTAAATTTACTTCTTCTTCTTGTGTAATATTCTTATAGATTCATGTTTCTCAATTATCTCATATAACATGAATCTGCAAATTTGCTACGCGTAGGAGAAGAACAAAACATTTTAGTTTTAAAAAGACTCATCCATAGTATAATACTGTGGACGGATGCATTTACAATAATGTCACTAATAGTTTAATTAAATACATGACAATATTGTTGTGACATCCCGGATTTTTAATATGATTTTCAATTGAGGATTTTGGTTAATTAAGTAAAGGTTAGCAGCTAAAACCTAGTGTTGAATGACATAATGTATCAAGGTGTAATTAAATATGATTTGTTATATGATCAATGTGTTATTATGTGATTAAATTTATTTATTATTTAACCAATGTGTTACAGATGACCTATGATGATTGAATAGCGAGGTAACGAATTTAAGATGTATGACTATTGTAATGCCCACAATAGGGTAATTTGAAAGAAATCAGTGCATGACATTGTTGTGTGACAGCAGGTAATGGATTGAATATGTGTATATGTATATGTGATTGAATATAGAAAGAAGAGAAAAAGGAAATGAGAAAAGCATAATTAAGTTGATGCTTTAGTTATGAAAGTTATTAAGGAGCTTAATGAATAAGCCTAGAGAGGCGAGGTTATGAGGATGATAAGTTAAGGTAAGTATGTACGTGCAGTGAATAAGGAACCATATGTCTTAATTGGTCTGTTAAGGATTAAATGAATAATAAGGACAATGATTGTGAATATTTGAAGTTATTAAGAAATTTGATAGTGTGGAATGATTGAAATAAGATAATCATGTATATGATGTACAGATACAGAAAGTAATACCCCTGAAAATGTACAGGAATAATGTAGTATGCAAGTGTGTTGTAAATTGGTATTATGTGTGCTAAGTAAACAAGTAAAAGGACGTAAAAGTCGTATAATGACTATATGATCATAAAAAGGATAAATGGTGATAGATTTTGATAATCCGGTCGAGGTTCACTTCTCAAAAAAGCGATTTAAGGAAAAGTTGAATAACTCGATTATTTTGAGATATCGAAAACTGAGATTGATTGAATGTGAAACCAAAAGAGTTTTTAGAGGATTTAGAATGCAATAATATGTAATATTGGCAAATGTTGTGAGTTATTATAATTAAGTCATGAAATTCGATTGTCAAAGTGTGACAAGTGATATGGGACAAACCAATTATGGGTTATTTGATGATGCAATAAAAGGCAAGCAGAATGGGACAAGTTTGGATTAAAAAAGAATTTATTTGGATGAAAAATAAGCAAGTTATGAATTGGTTAAGGAATGAACAATTTATGAATTATAAGGAATTAAATTTCCTAGATTTTGTGGCTAAAAACAATGATGCCCTTGGTAATTTGATTAATGACCATAGTATCCTATGTTGGTGTATTGACCTTTATACCCTTAACACATAGGGAAATGACAATTGTGTCCTAAGTTGGTTTAATGTCCATTCTAACCTTGTATTGTCAAGTGAATTGTCCAAAGTGTCCCTAACTAGCCATGAGTTAACTTAACCAAGATGGTTAAGTGTTGGAGCTTTAAATATTATATGTGTGTATTAAGTTGGCTAAGCTCATTCATTTTTTTAGCATTTTCAAAAGTTGCTAGCAAGAGAGAAAAAGAGAAAGAGAGAAAGAAAAGAGGAAAGTTAGGGTTTTGGCAAAAAAAGCTTACAAGAGTCCATGAAAGATTGCTTAAGAGAAGGAAAGATGGCCATCCAAGTAAAGCATATAGCCTTAGAAGGTTTATATCAATAAGTAAGAAGAGCTCATGAAGGTATAACCATGTTTTCACTATAAGAGCTAATATTTTATGAGTTTAAACGGAAGTCTATGTATAGCCATGCATGAATCCTTGAAAAAAATAAGGGTTGATTATGAAGTTTATGTGAGTTATGTATTATGTTTTTGATTTAAGAAGAAACCCTAGGCCTGAAAGTTGTGTTACAAAGATGATGGATTATTCATGTTCATATCCAAGGCTAGAAATCATGATTCATGGATAATCATATGTTATTTGTTGGAAATATTGATGAAACCCTAGATAATGGTGTTGATTATATAAGAAGCGTGCATAATTTCATGTTAGATGGTATTCAAGAGGCTTTAAAGATTAAGAAGCATAATTTGTTAAAGAAAATTGTAATATGACTATACTTTGTGTATAGACCAAATTGTAAGCTGTAAAGTGCATTAGAATGTGCATATGGAAGTGATACGGACTTACAAAGTTGTTAAATGTGAATGTGATAGCTTATGTGGTGTATAGAGTTAAAGATGTCAAGTTGAGTTTGAGGTTGAAATTTTAAAATTGACAAAATAATGTCAAAGTGTGATGTTTGGCAATTTTGAGGAATTAAAGGTGAAATGAAGTCAAACGACTTAGTTTGATGTCATTACACGTGTTTAGGTTGATTTAAAAATCAACGGATTTGAATTTGAATGAATTGGCAATTCGAACGATCGAAATCGATTGTTTCGATTCAAAACGGATTTTTGCGGACAAATCTCGTCTCGTGCGAAGTTTTATGATTTTAAAAGTTTGAACATGTCATATATAAGTTATATGAACTTTTTCAAGTGTTAGAATGAAGTTTTAAAGCTTATGGCCAAAAATCACAAAGTTGGTAAAAAGTTGGTTTTGAAGTTGAAAATTTTTCTAAGTCTGAAATCAAGTTGAAACGCCCTTTTACGGGCTAATGTATTTATGATTTTGAGGAGTCAAACGAGGCAAGTGAAAATTTTGTAAAATATTAGGTAGTAAGACCTAGTTCTGTTCCACAGTTGGACTTAATTGGATGTATGGGGAAAGAGTTAAAAATCAGCAAAGTGACTGTTAAAAATCAGGATTCTGTTTCTACAGGACTGCGCTGTTAGCGCAGTGTTTTGCATTGCACATTGCGCCGGGGCGCAGTGTATTGTTCATGGGCCGAGAGGATTTCGCGGCCAGCGAAGTCTGAAGGCGCTGGGGCGAAATGTTACTGTAGCAGAAAAAAAATTAGTGTCCAAAATGTGACGTTTTGATACAGAAAGATAAGGATGAGTTATGTAAACCCTAGATAGTTAAAGAATGGTCAAAATAAAGGGTGTTAAGGTATAACGAAATAGTAAATAACATAATGTATCATGCCTAAAGCTAAGCCAAAGTGTGTTATAGGTTATGAAAATATCAAGATCAAGCTAGGATGTATTATTAAGCTATATAGGGTGTAATACATCAAATCAGATATGAATAGAGATAAATGGTTAAGTGATTATGGTTAAGTTGTCAAATTATGTAAAGTTTATGATCCTATGATAATGAATATAGGTTGTATATTACAGATAGAGCTCGAAGTAGCAAATTGGCAAGACACATATGAAAGGACAAGCGAGGAAGTAAATGTTAAGTAAATAAATGCAGATCAGACATATTTTTCAGACTTAAGTATATTAATTGTTATACGTGAACTATGTTTTAGTTGAAATGTGCCCTTCGTGCCACTATGTGTATTAACTGTTAAGTGAATTATGTGACGTTAAGCATAACGTGATAAAGTAAAGAGGCATGACGCATATTATAAAATGCGAGCATGAAAGGTGTTATCTGATTGACTTGCTGAGCTTTATGCTCACTCTTGCTATTACCTAACATTTCAAGTAAAGTACAAGAAGGTTGGAGGTTCTGGTACAGCTAAGGTAAAGAATGTGAATAGATAATCAGCATTAGGAAATTTGATATATGTATTTGTGTAATTTACAAATGAGCCAGATAAATGTAAATGCATAATGGTATTAAGGAATGTATGGTTTATAAATCCATAGTGATAAATGTATGTATGTATGTATTATCCAGAGAAATGAGGTAAAGAGATAGTGTATTATATTATTGTTAGTCGAGTTTTATATGTATTGAAACTCGCATGTTTGACAAAAATGTATATAAGCAGGAACAGGTATAAGCAGACAGGTGTACGTATGATATACATGATGGGTGATTGTATTCGCTGAATAAGTTATGTTAAATCATTATATATTATATGATTGTGAATGGTAATAGACTAGGTCACAAATAATAAATGTTTGACCTAAGTGCTAATGAATGTTAAGTGTGCGTTGTGATCCTGAGACAAGTAAGGAATGAAAAAGAAGAAGAAAAAAAATATGGACCGCATTATGGTCAATTAAATAGCTAAAGGTCAAGTTTTAACGCACGAGATCGCCATTAATGTGGTATAAAGTTAATGATCACGTTATCCAGACATAATTGGACTTAATTAAGGGAATGCGGGATCTCGGGTGCGTTACAATTGTAAATACTTTCGTTCGCAGTATAATACCGCAGATGGACTTATTTACAATAATGTTATGCATTGTTTAGTTAAATACACGACATTATTTTAAACGACGACGCTTTAAAATTTCATCATCTGCGGTATAATATTGCGGACGAGATAACTAAAAAAATTAACCGTCCCCAGTTTAATACTGTGAACAAAGTCTACTTGAGTAAGTGCAAGAGATCTGAATGAAGAATTTTTGATGAATCTTTGTAAAAAAATAGCAATATCGTTTTTCATAATGATGTTGCTACGTTCTTACAGAGATTCTTTAATAATACGTCACCCAGATCTCTTCCATCCTCCTCGAATGTAGATCTTGTCCGCAGTTTAATACTATATACAGTAAAAAAAATTAATTACCTAGATCAGTTGTCAAAATAATTAGAACAATGAATAATATTTAAACAATGAAGAACATGAACATGGACAACAATCATGCCCATAATATATATATATATATATATTTCTTTTCGCTTTGAAACTTTTGAGTATTGGAGATAAGTAAATAATTCCCCATCATATTTGTAGTGAACTGGATTACTCAGATTCAAAGAGCCGGGACAATTTTTTCGCCTTTAATGAGGAAAAAATTGCTACCCTAACGTAATCGGTTGAAATTCCCAACAAATGATTGCAACAAAAAACCAGCGTCCGCAGTATAATACTATAGACGAAGGAAAGACAAAAAGTTAGTCCCTATACGATGTCGTTTTAGACTCTATCATTTAATTTATCCGTACGCAGTATTATATTACGGACGGTGAGTTTGTTCGTACTCGTCCGCTGTATTATACTGTGGACGATGAGTTTGTTCATTTTAATGTTGGGGGCATTTTTGACAATATCACTCGTTCGCAGTATAATACTGCGGATACATGGATATTATACTGCGGACAAGGGTCATATAAGTTGTTTATCTCAACCTAGACGACTAAGATCTGTTGTAAGAATAATTTTATTTTTATCCATTTATTAATGGATCGTCCAATACACACACACACACACACACACACACACACACACTATCATCATTGTAATTTTTTTTTAAATATAATTCAAATCCAAGTAAAAATTTAACCTTACAAATCTAATTCGAGTAACTTTCTGTTTAGATAAGTTCAACTCATTTACAGTATATAAGTTCGACTCATTTACACTCTTACTTTTATGAGAATTACTATGTTATTTATACAATAGAAAGAAAGATTATGATTGAAAAGTAAAGAAAAAATTACAAATATGTCTCAAAAGAATTAACAACGTTTGGTGATTACCGAGTTAAATGGATTCTAAATTCAAATACAATGGACTAACTTGTCTGAGTTCAAATTTAATAGATTCAATTGTTTGAGTTCAAACTTAATAAACTAATTTGTCTGTTTTTTCATACTTAAAGAGATTTTTTTATTTTATTTTGTATTTAAGTGTTTCTTATTTAGGATAAATTGAAAGATGAGAACTTTGAACATATTACACAAAAAATATATTATTCTGACTGTTCAGTTAGTTTGATAATTAATTGAAATTATTACTTATGTCATTTTAATTTATTAATCGTTCTAATATAAAATACATATATTAAAAACGTCATCACTTCATAATTAATGTAGGTCATTATTTTAATATTTTTCCTTTTACGTTTTAATTTGAAAATGTTAAATAAAAGGGAGAAAAGAGAATAATAGTGTTTTTAAGAGAATAAATATTTATTTTTTTAAAAGAAAAATTAAGGGTATTATAGAAATGCATATAATTTTATATTTTAGATAAAAGATAATGACTAATATATTAAAATTGAAAAAAGAAAGTAATAAACAATTAATATATTACAATGGAGGAAAAATTATTCAGTTGATCTAATTTTCTGGATTTTTTTCTCGATGAGACCAGATTTACATCGGATTGAACTAGTTGATCCAATGGACTGTTTTTTTTTTGTTAATTATTTGATATTTTTTTAGTAATATTTTTTCATGTCCAAAGGAATAAAAAAAAATGAAAAGATATTTTATAACCGTGTGATTCGCACTCAATGGGTCACACTCACCAACCGTCACACTACTGACGCTAGTAACGGTCAAACTTTCCCACATCACCATCCATTCAGTACCGATTAAGGTTGTCAGACTGTTTATTGAATCAAAAAATATATCAAATAAATAAGTTATTGATTCGATCACTATTCAAATCTTTATTAATTCAGTAACATTATTAATATATAAAATATATATTATTAATAATTAATATAATTTTAATTTTTTTATATTTTTTTATGTATTAAACATAATAAAATTGAATTATAATATTACTAAATATATTTAATTTTAATATTAATTTTTTTAATACAATCAAAAAAATCAAGTCACTTAGTCAATAATTAATTTTATAAATTAAATCATTAATTCAATCGATAGATTAATCGAATTTTGATCAAAATTAATTTTATTATTAAAATTAAATTAAAATGTCAATTAATTTTAAATTTTATCGATTCAATCAGGAGTTTTGTTTTATTTTTAAAACCATAGTATCAACAATAATCACATACTGTACGTGCGTACACTTTTTTGTTTATATCAAGATGACGTGCATACAAAATCCACGTCACTTCGAGTAATAAATATACGGTGAATATATACGGCTAACTTACACGTGCGGCGTACCGAAGCATTCCCAAGTTTTCTATATGTTTTTTGTTGCCCTTTTTTAGTAAGGAAAACTTAACATGTGCCCTAAGGGCACATGCTAAGCACACGGTTCAAGAGAATATTCTCTTGAACTGTGTGCTTATTCTCTTAAATTTGGTGCAAATGCAGAAATCAAGAGAATAAGCACACAGTTCAAGAGAATATTCTCTTGAACCGTGTGCTTAGCATGTGCCCTTAGGGCACATGTTAAGAGATCCCTTTTAGTAATTGCCTTGGTGTGTGATTGAAGACTGACAAGCCGAATTACCAAGAATCGTCTAGGTTAGCTTCATGTAAAACCAAAAGGGCCCATTTCTAAGACAATTTTCTCTTATTTTCTTTTCTTCCCTTTTTATTTGAAGTATATTAGAGAGAGAGAGACTGATTTTGTAAATAGATTCATATATATCAGATATGTGATTATATATATATATATATATATATATATATAGAGAGAGAGAGAGAGAGAGAGAGAGAGAGAGAGAAGGGGGCGAGTTAGATGGTAGAACAAAGTTTTGGGTATTGGGTATTTTTCGTGTTGGGTATTTGGGTGATCTTATTTTATTAATGGGTTTTTGATCTTACGGTAATTTCTGGGGTTTTGGAGAGTTTTTAATTAGTGTGCAAGTGGGTTTTTTTCTTTTGTGCAATTTGAAGCTGTATTGGGGTTGTCTTGGTTGAAGATTGAATTTTGAGACTTTATTGTTGTTAAATAGCTGTAAACACTGGATATGTGAGAGAGAGAGTTGAGGGCGCTTTTGCTCCTGAGACAGGAGGTGAGTTTTTTAGTCTCCCTTTTTCTTATTCAGCTATAATCTCTTCTCTTTCTTTCAATCCATCTTTTCCTGGATTGTTTTTTCATAGATATTTCTTAAAACTTAGATGGATATGTGAAGAAAGTCCAAGCTTTTTTATTTTCTTGTTTTCTACACAAAGACAGGGAATAGGAACATAAAATAGGTAACAAGACGGATAATTTAAAGAAAGGGAAATTAGGTGTGAAGAATCAGTGTGATATAGGAAATAATTTGACACTTTTGGAGGTTCTAGCCAAATGGGTATTAGATGTTGAAGGATGTAGGTGTGCTACATCTAGAAATCTTACCGATCAGTTTGAATGATTTTTCAAGTTTTTATGTCAAATGAAGTTCTGGGTAGAAGGAATAAAAGTTCAAGCTTGGGGTTTTAGGTTTAAGTTTAAGATTGGTTGTGTTTTTTGTCTTACGTTGATTGACTTTTTTGAAGGATAGATGAATTATGTCTCTTTGGGTGCAATGTTGAAATTTTTAGTCCTTGGGTTGTTTATTGTTTCTCCAATCATCTCTGTTTTGGCTTTAGACAATGAATTCTCCCATTGTCACTGCGACGATGAGGGGTATTGGAGCTTACATAGTATTCTAGAGTGTCAGAGAGTGAGTGATTTCTTGATTGCAGTAGCCTATTTTTCTATTCCACTTGAGCTGCTTTACTTTATAAGCTGCTCAAATGTACCATTTAAATGGGTTCTTGTTGAATTCATTTTATTCATCGTCCTCTGTGGATTGACCCATTTACTAAATGGGTGGACGTATTATGGTCATCACTCCTTCCAATTGATGATGGCCCTTACGATTTCCAAATTACTCACAGCTCTCGTATCTTGTGCAACTGCAATCACCCTTTTAACTTTGATCCCTCTAATTTTAAAAGTGAAAGTGAGAGAGCTCTACTTGGTGCAAGATGTGATGGAGCTAGATCAAGAAGTTGGGATGATGAAGCGACAGACAGACGCGGGCTGGCATGTCAGAATGCTAACCCAAGAAATTAGAAAGTCACTTGATAAGCACACAATACTGCACACCACTTTGGTCGAGCTCTCCAATACCTTGGATCTACTAAATTGTGCAGTTTGGATGCTAAATGACTCACGGACAGTTATGAACCTGACTTACGAATTGAGAGCAAGCACTCCAAAGGATTACCATCCGTCACTTCCCATAAATGACTCAGATGTACTGGAGATAACGAAGAATAAGGGGGTGAGGATTTTGAGTGAGCATTCAACACTTGGGACTTCTAGCAGTGGTGGGACTGGTGAATCAGGTGCTGTTGCTGCAATTAGGATGCCAATGCTTCGTGTTTCAAATTTTAAAGGGGGAACACCTGAGTTGGTTAACACCACTTACGCCATATTGGTTCTGGTACTTCCTAGTGTGAACGATAGAAAATGGAGCTCTGATGAGATGGAGATGGTGGAAGTTGTGGCTGATCAGGTGGCTGTGGCTCTTTCCCATGCTGCAGTTCTTGAGGAGTCCCAATTAATGAGAGAGAAACTGGGAGAGCAGAATCGCATGCTGCAACAAGCCAAGGAGAATGCAATGATGGCTAGCCAGGCAAGGAACTCTTTCCAGAAGGTGATGAGCCATGGGATGAGGAGGCCCATGCACTCCATGTTGGGCCTACTTTCTATGTTTCAAGATGAGACTATGAGCTCCGTACAGAAAACTATTGTTGACACAATTATAAGAGCCAGCAACATGCTCTCAACTCTAATAAATGATGTAATGGAGATATCAGCCAAAGATGATGGTAGATTCCCATTAGAAATGAGGCCCTTTCAGCTACACTCAGTGATTAAGGAGGCTTCTGTTCTTGTCAAGTGCTTGTGTGTTTACAAGGGTTTTGCTTTTGCTATAGATATTCCAAACTCTTTGCCTAATCATGTGATGGGTGATGAGAGGAGAACCTTTCAGGTTCTACTGCATATGGTTGGGCATCTTCTGGATGTTAATGAGGGAGGGGATACTGTCGTATTCAGGGTGTCTTTAGTTAACGGAGGGGAGGGAAGGAATGAAAATATATGGGGGGTAAGAAGACCAAGCATAACTGATGAGTACGTGAGCATAAAGTTTGAAATTGGAACTAGTGATGGAGGTTCTCAGTCAGATGGCTCAAATTCTTCTGTATATGTAGATGGAAGGAGGAACATTGGCACTGAATCTAAGGATGACCTGAGCTTCAGCATGTGTAAAAAGCTCGTGCAGGTTAGTATATCTAGTTACAGCATTAGTATTTGCAGATGTTTGTTGAGCAATCTTCTGATCTTTCCTAGAAGTTTCATTTCCTTGGCATTTATCACAGGTACATACAAACTAAAAAATTACTTGTGAATTTCCGTAGAATCATATCGCGTTTAGCCTTTAATGCACTAGTGCTAGTGGCTGGATATTTGCTACCTCTAGGGTTATTCTATCTAGGGAAATCTGCAAAATTGTCCCAACAGGTCTACTCTCTTCAGGAATGTGCTCCATGATGTTCCAATATTTTCAGTGTCCTTCAATATCTATAATTTTCTTGCAATTTTGAACACACGTAAAGGGTATATTAGCCCAAACAATGTGCCCTTTTATTTGTTGGAAAACTGGAGGCTGTATTGTATGGTTGAAAATATCATTCACACATGTTAATATTTTTCAATTTAATGAGCAAAGGCGACATAATTGAAATTTTTTTTGAGGGATTGCAAAAATTGAAACATCATGACCCAGATTGTAAAAGTAGGTAAGTTTTAAAAATTGAGGGATTGCAATAGGGAAAGTTTTACAGATTAACCTTCTATTAATGTAATGGATAAACAGATTTGGAAATGCTTCCTACATTTGGGCTTATACTAGGGATAATGTATTCTTCTAAAGTTTTCAATCTAACGTGTCCAGTGCTTCTTAAATTATTTTACTTGGTATCTCAATCTATATTCGCTAAGGCATGAAAATAGTGGATGCTGAAGTATGGTCTTGCATGATATTATCGATTAAAAAGAAAGAACTGTTTTACATGGTCACTTGCACATAGAAACTCGTGATTGATCAAGTTTTAGCCTATGTAAAAGCTTGTCTTTTTTTATATTTAGTTTATCTATGTCAATGATATTCTCCCAGTGGTGAGTTGGAGAGCACTGCAATGTAGAGTGACTAGAGTATTGGGTGATTATTGAACACGAATGATGAAACTGTACTAAGACCTCTAACTTGCAAGTTGAGCATCTTTTAGTCTTATTCCTACTTCTCCGATTAATGCATTAAGTGATTATTATTGTTAGCCATAGTGGGGTGGGGGGGGGGGGGGGGGGGGGGGGGGGGGGGAAGGTGCTGTTATTAATATGCAACTTTCCTTGAAACCATGTTTGAATGTAAAGATATATTCTTGCACACGTTGTATACGTAAAGATCTTTTTAGACTTGAACAAAATATGGTGTTCCTTGTTTCTTATTGATTTGTCCTTGCATACTTTTTATATATGTAGGACATTCTTAGTAGCTCGGTTTACAAGTTTAAACTTTAGGTATGCAGAAAATCAGCTTTCAATATTTGTTGATGTTATTAGAGAAGATGTTATAGGAAATGTAGAGCCTTTGAGATATAAAAAGTCCATCTTTGAGTTAATGTCGTGTTTCATAATATTCACTCTGCCTCTTGTCCTAAAAAGTTAGGATATATTTGTTTGGAAACCTATTTTCGAAAGATTACAATCCTATGGAGTATGGTATGGACTATAGTCATAACATGAATAATGTTGGCCATTATATAATCCTTTAATCATATCTTTGTTTATAGGGGAGTTATGCATGAGATAGTTAAAATAATTGTTTTGGTCCTAAGGTCATTTAATGAAAGCCTATACAATAGTAAGGGGAGTTGGCCTCAAATACATTATTAGGACTAAAAGTCCGTAAGTTCAAAGTTAACACCAAAATGATTGCTGCAGATGTTTTTTGTGGGGATTTGGTCTACTGTGTTTAAATGATTCTGTAAGAATTTTCTTTTGCCTTTGCAATTGTGACTAAGACAATGACGACTTATGGAAGGCTTGATTTTATTTTGATTTTATTTCGGTTTCTGCTTTTTTTATTACTTGAAAACTTTTTTCACCGCTAATTGCATTTATGAAGGAGTATAACATAAGGGCATGCTTTGATCTCTTTAAATTTCTCGCTTTGATCTCTTTAAATTTCTCCTCATAAGCATATTGACAATCAATTTTTTTGAAAACAACTGGGAATCTCACTCATGAAACTTTTGGTTTGAATTTTTTTTTGCAGATGATGCAGGGTAATATTAAGGCTTCCTCAAACTCTCTGGGGCTGGTGCAAAGCATGAATCTTGTTCTCAGATTTCAAAGCCAGCCTACGTATCGAAACCCTTTATACGAACTAGGATTTTTGTCGGACCGACCAATCTCCGACTCTATGTTCAGGGGTCTTCATGTAATTCTGGCAGATGACGATGGCACAAACAGAATGGTAACCAAGAAACTGCTCGAGAAGCTGGGTTGCCGAGTTTCTGCTGTTTCATCAGGTTTTGAGTGCCTAATTGCTCTAGGGCCATCTGCAACTGTTATCCCGGTTGTTATTTTGGATCTTCACATGCCGGAAATGGATGGCTTCGAGTTGGCGTTGAGAATTCGGAAGTCGAGCCGTAGTAACTGGCCGATAATCATAGCCCTGACTACAAGTGCCGAGGAAAATGTGTGGGAAAGATGCTTACAGGTGGGGATGAATGGAGTCATTCGGAAACCTGTTCTTTTACGAGGATTGGCTGAAGAGCTCCGGTCAGCTCTAAAACGGACAGGTGAAAGGTTGTCGTCGTAATTTAAAATTTAAACAAGCACCAGCGATGTAGCCGGCAGCATAGAGCAAGTAGCAATTATACTTGCAGTAAACAAACTGTAACTATCAGTAAATGAATTATTAAAAGATTCGTTGGTACAACTATATAAAGGATGGATTATGGACTGACATTTCAAATTAATTTGCAACCAAAGCTTCTTTTTTTAAATGGCGAAGATTTTGTTTACTGATAAAGCTTATCCAAAAGATTTGGATAAGACGCTAAAATTACAGATTGAACATACTTTCTGCTTATGTTTGCTATACAACTATTGTGATGATATATCAATGTTGTAAAATAGTACTCACCGAACAAAGTGGGAACCCAGAAACAGAACTAGAATGCAAAGCAATGAATTTGCAATGCAAAAAGTAGAAAACTGATGATGCAATAAGAACTTACAGTTTGCACCCCTTGAAATTTTATTTACCGTAAGTTTGAGGATTCAACGATCATCCCCGCCTTAATGAGACACGTGAACTAAAAGTTAGATTACAAATGAGACACGTGAACCAAGTTGGATTACAAGAATTCAACTTTTATTCTCTTGACCATATGAGCACAACTAAATTAGGTTAAGATATTACCAAACGACCATAAATGTAGAAAATCAAAGGAATAGATTTGGCAGGAAGGATGATAAAATAAGAACAACTTACCGAATCGATTGAGGCGCGCAAATATTGTCCTCAAGAAAATGCTTCACCCCCATGAAATTATACTCACGGTGCTCAACTAAAGTAATTTTCTAAATTCAACGATCGTCTCTACCTTAACGAGGCACGTGAACTAGAAAAACTCTATGCAGACATGATAATTGGATATGAGTGCTTTATAATTTTACATATTTGTATTTTGGTGGTAAAAATACAAATAGGTGAAACTGTAATCACTCATGTCTAATTTTCATGTTCAATTATTATGTCCCCGTAGAAGAGCTCTGTGAACTAAGTTAAGTTACAAGAAATCAACCTTTTATATCCTCTTTTCTCAGATGAGCGGAACCAAATTATATTATGATATTACCAAACGGCTATAAATGGAGAAAATCAAGGGAATAAATTGGTAGGGGTAAAAAAAAAACTCAAAGAGCAACAATGCACCACACGTGAGCCAGGTGTGTGGTATAGACATACCCTCCAAGCATAGTCTCCATTAAACCCAAGCTCTTTAGACTACTTCACATGTGCAAAAACAATTTGTTATGTCCTTTACTGCTTTATATAATTATTATACAACTGTCATATCATTTATTATATAACTGTAATATGATCTGACTAGTTTTCACAATGCAATATCACTAAAGTCAAAACTGAGATCCTTATTCAATTCATAATGGGTTTTTACAAAACACAATATTCCGTTGTGCTTAACTGAATCAGATTAATTAGTTATTGGGTAAATAATTTTTAATCAAATTAATCATTGTGTTATCTGGGAATAACACTAGGTATGGGCTGACCATCCAGTACTGTAGTGATATACAAAAGCTTAATAAGCTTGGTCATTTATAGCCTAGCTTCAGCAATTATCATAGAACCTTGCATGTTTTGTATGATACCTAAAATATTAGAGTGAAGGTTAAGACTTACCTCATCAGGTTGAATCTAAGCTACAACCTCTAATTTTCCTCTGCGGCTTCCTCGATAGGTTCTTGCTGTCCTTTCGCCTCGAACATGGCAGGTAAAGGTATGACTGCATTAACTTCTACTGATGTTAGACTCCCAAACTGCAGTTTGCGAGCTATTTTCTTTTTATTTTCATCTAGATCAGGCTGATTGTTATTCCCCTCACTGCCGTTTGGTCTTTGGTAGGGTCTTTAAGTTTCTTCTCTGGTGATGAGTCCCTGATCAATATTGGGCTCTCCGCCTGCTCATAATCTGCTAGAATTTCTTCCTCATCTCAAATAGTTTCATTGTCTCCCCAGGTTTGTTCATCGGATGGTTCCGAGTCTTAGCAAATTTGAACAAATCCTAACTAGATTTTTCAAACTCTCTACCTGTAAATTCGAACCTTACCAAATTGTTCTCACCTAACGGTGGCAGAGGAGTCATTTCTTCTATTGGCCATATGTTAGTTTCTTCTATTGTGATGGATTCCCATCCACGATGGGTGCGGTAGGTTTTATGGTCATTTCCCCCTCGTCTCTCCAGGGATAATCAGTTATCCTTCGGCCACCTTCTCTTGTATGGCCACTTTTTTTGATTTCAACAGCGTACCAAGGCCAATAACTCGTTAGCAGTCCATGAGAAATGTTCATTTGTGAAGATGAGATCTTTTGGTTTGGGTGTTTCTATGATGTTTACCTCGTCAATTGTAACTAAGGTTGATTCACCATCCCTAGTTATCTTGCCTTCTTCTGGGTTTGTGGATGCCTGACATTTGACTGCTCTAGCTTGTTCTTTGACGACCTTTTCTCTTTCCTTCTAAATGGTCTGTCGCATCAGTCTCTTTTCTTCTTCCGTTTCATTCCTTCCAGTAGAAGTGTCATATTATTTATCCTCCCTGTCACCAAATTTTGATGAAGACATATGGATGCCCAACATTCTCCTCATCATAGCCCTATACTTTCTTTGGGCCCTCCTTTTCTACGTTCGAGTCATCATCTATTCATAACTTGGTGGCTCTGGGAATTTTAGCTGCTGGACTTGATCCTATCTCCCTAGTGGTACCACGGTAGCCTGATCATTCTAGCTGTGTGGGATGACTGTGTTTCTTCATCTGATGCCACTGATTAGTAGTCCTTTTGGCAATTGGATTCCCCCTTGTGGGTATATGAACTTTTTTACTACACTCAGCACAACAGTAGTGGTGCTTCTGGTATATACGACCTGACGAGTGAAATATTCTGCTGTGATGGTTCCATTTTGTTCTTGCCTTTTAGAGAGGCAAGGTTGCAGTTGACCAGTTGTTCTGCAACCTCTAGGAAAGGCTGCCGATCCACTTTCATGCTTATCAAAAAATTGTAATAGTCCTTTATCAATATTATCTTAAATAATATTGTTAAAAAACAAACAATTAACAGTAGAATGTCTAAAAGATTGATGCCATTTTAAAAAATCTTTTCCTTTAATCTCTTTATCTAATAGACCCCTTTTTGTTATCTATATTTTAATATAATATTATTTAAATAGATTAATTCATTGACTTACTAATTATTTGTTCCCTATTAATTTAGTAAACATGTATTTAAATAAACTTTGTAAAATATTATATTTCCTGTACAAAGAGCAAAATGTGTTATTCAATGAAGCTCAAATGATCACTTTTGAACTGCAAATATTTTCTTAATTTTAATTAAAGTAAATTATTAATTTTTATACCTTGACACTAAAAATCTAACTAGTTTGAAGTAAAAAAAAATTTAGATGTTGAAGGGTTTTATACAATTAATTATGCACTATCAACAAAAAGAGAATTGATATTTGAGTTCCAAAAATATTCATTTGAACTCCATAATAGTGTCAAATTTAATGGTATAAAGAAAATTAATTGTATAATAAAGCTCAAATGACCATTTTAGTATATAAATATCATCTCTTTTTAAAAAATTAAAAAAAAAAGTTCAATAATTAAAAAGCTTGAATAAGTAATTATATGTAAATTACCGGTCATGCCTTTATTTTTTTGTAACATTCCGGTTAATGCACTTGATCCCAATTGTTGTAGTTGTTTTAAGTTGTCTAGGTAGTATTTTGATAATTTTTATGTACAATTTTATCAAACTATATAACACATGTCAACATACTATTTGTTTAAGTATTAAAATATAATATAATTTATGATTTACCATTCATCACACCACTGCGATGTATGGAAGACCGACTCATTTTTTTGTGTGGTTAATTTAGGAAAAAATTAACAATTTTAGCATTGTTAAGATTGAATTCCCAACTTCATGAATACTAAAATTATGGTCCACTTAAATGACTCAAATTTCTTTGCCCCATTTTGTTTTATCCGCACAAAATTTTGCACTCCGCCACTATATTGTGGCTTAAAATTTGTTTCGCTTCCATCCAATTCTTCCAAGGAAATTTAAAGATTTTTATGGAGAAAAAATTCAAAATAAATTGACTTATAGAATCAACCTCATAGGTTTAATTCTCGTAAATTGTCTCACTTTTTAGAAAGAAATTCAAAAGTTTTTTTTTTTTTCACAAATGTAAATTACAAAAAAAAAATATGTTTAGACAAACCGATATGCAAGTAACCTAAAATTGTAATGGACACAATAAAAATTTTGAATTAAATTAAATTGGTCATTTGTCAATTTTTAAGTTAAATAAAATATATGGATCACCCGTCTATGTATTAAATCAAATTACCAAGTAAATTGTTTCAAACTTATTTATTTAAATCAATTTCCTAAAAAAATTCAAAATTTCAAGTAAATGGTGCCTAATCCATTTAATTAAAATCAAACTCTTAAACAATACCAGATTCTCAAGTAAATGGTGCATGACCCGTTTACTTATAAAATCAATTTTATAAATTAAATTAAAATTTTCAAGTAAATGGTGTCTAATCTATTTACTTAAAATTAAATTCTTAAATAAATTCAAATTTTCAAGTAAATGATGTCTAACCCATTTATTTAAAATCAAACTGTGTCGCCCCCAAATTCAAATACCTGTACCTCAAACCTGTTATTTCACGATCGAACTCATACATCATATTAATAATAACTTAATGCGGAATAATAAAAATATTTACATTGATATAATATAAATATTCTCGTCTCAAGTCTCCCAAACCATAACTAATACATGATAAAATTTAAATAATAATTTCTAACACAAGTCTTAATACAACATCGAATAAAATTATCTACGACATTACAATAAAGTTACTTAACCACCTTGCATTTACCTTTATCTTTTTCTGAACAGGTGTCTTACTCAGTCTTGACTGTAATATTTAAGGAAAGCAAGAGTGAGCAATAAATTTGCTCAACAAGTATAAAGGTAATAAAAGTAAACGTTCATGTGTAAGATTTCATAATCTCAAGATATGTAATAATAATTATTAACTCGGGAATTAAGTAAATGAATTGTGAACAAAGTAAGTGTCAAGATCAAAACTGTTAAGTTGATCTCATATGAGTTAATAGCTTTGTACAGTCCTTCAAAAGATCACTATGTACAAGGACTATAGATAGAAAGATCAAACTTGTTAGTCTGATCTTAAAATGTAATAGATAGGCCTGATTGATCAAAAGAACAGCAGTCTGGCAAGAGAGTTAAAACAAGAATCGTTGACTACACTCGATCGTAGGGTCTGCAAGTCATCAGCATAGCCAGTCATACACTCACGTTTACAAAGCAGAATCATAGAGTGTTTGCTTAAAGATCATCAGCATGAAGACTCTGAATGACAGGCAAGCAAACAGAAGATCCAAGCACCAACTCCATCAGCAAAGACTGATTGAGAAGTGAAGAGTCATTCAGATAGAAGTCTTATGAAATCACTCAAAGGAAAATCGTAGAGTCTTCCAGGAAGATCGTAGAGTCTGCCATATAAACGCAGAACAAGGCTCAGGAAATTAAAGAGTCTTTTCGGCAGATCGTAGAGTTATCTCAGCATCGTAGAGCTAACTCTCGGGATCGTAGAGTTCATATAAACAGTCACTCTACGATTCTTAAAACCTTGTCTACGAACCAAGCAATATCAAAGAGCAATCTTTACACAAGTATTCAGAGTCTTGACAGCAATCCTCGTAAGGATTATTCTGAAGGCTGTCCTTGAGCTAACAATCAAACTGAACGAAGTTCTCGTACATCTAGCATCAAGACTTAACTGAGATCGTAGAGCAGTTCAAATCATAACTCTACGATGACACTATGACTTAAACCATAAGTAAAGATTGTAAAATAGCAAAGCTGAGTCGTAGAGTGAAAAAGCAAGCTCAGAAGTTCAACGTTCACACAATCGTTGAATCAAGGTGAAGATATACTAACGCTACATGTCGTAAACAACCTTTGATCTTACAACAGGGAATGCAAAACTGAAGTTCGTAGAGCAGTCCTCTATGACTTATGAACCAAGCAGTTCGAGCAAAACTGAAGTACGTAGAGCAGTCCTCTACAATATGAAAGCACCTGACAGAGTTTAAACCAGATTCTACTAATGCTCTACATAAAACACAATGAAGATCACGAAGCATGAGTAGCATATCGTCAGGACAGCAAGGCTCGGTTCAGATCGTAGAAGTAGTAAAGTCGGACAAAGATCGTAGAGCTACATAGCAAGACCTGCAGATGACTCAACGATCAGAAGTAAGTAGTTACAACCGGATTAATCGTTGAGTACTTAAGTGCCAGCATCGATTGAAGACATCTAAGCACTTAAGCCAGTAGTCTCTGTATGGGCTGTTGATTACTTCAGAAACATCCACATCATCACTTCTAAGGCATCTGCTGTTGAAAAAGTCAGTATTATCAGTATACTGACTAATGCGTACTGAGTATCAGAACAAAGACTTTTTGTATCATGTATCAGGCTCAAGAAATCAGAAGACTACGTCCCAACGATCATATTCTCTAAAAGACCTGTTCACTCCAAAGATTGGGAAGAACACGAGACTGACATCTCTACAGTGATAAAGAAGACAAGTCAACAAGTCAGAGCCTGCAGAGCACTAACACTCTGACTTATTGTATAAAGTATTCATAAAGGAGTCTAAAACTGAATACTTCAACGGGAAGATTTGTAACAGAAAGAGTGCAACGGTTACTAAAATCAGAGAAAGCTGAGCTACAGGTTAAGATATCAGAACATGTCAGAAAAGAGAAAAGCACTGACACAAGCGGCAAGAAAGTCAACATTGAAGATATTGAGGATCTACACAAAGCCAAATGAAACCAACGAGATTTCATTCAACGGTAATATATGCTCAGAGATATAAAAGGCTTACAAGACCAAAAAAAGAAAAAAAGTTGTTGCAGTCGTTAAAGATATACAAGAGAGATGATAGAAGACAACAACCGATCGTAGAGTGAAAAAGACTGAATATGCTGAAGGACTCTACGATCCATCAGAACACTAACACTGATTTGAGAGAGACATAGAGATGAATAACTCTATTACAAAGAAGTGTTCAGAGCTGCTAGGCACATGAAAGAGAGAAGCTTAAACGCCAACTTGATACATTCATGGTAGCAACTGAGTACCAAAAGGAAGGATCATCACAGTCATCTCAGAAGCCCATCTCGAGAAGCAATAAACTGTCTATGATAAGAAGGAACAACTGAGTACCAAAAAGAAGAAGCATCACAGTCAACTCAGGAGTTCATCTCGAGAAGTTATCAAGTACCAAAGAAGCTGAAGTGCAAAAGCCTAGCAGCACATTTGGTGATCTTAAGTAGTTGCTGAATAACAGAAAGAAGAAGAATACCAACGACAAACATCAGCAGCATTCAATGATAGATCACAAGCAGCTGCTAAGTACCAGAAGATAAAGAAGATCAAGTTCATCTTAGCAGCACAACCCAACAAGCATCCAACACACAAAAGAGGGTCAAAGGATCCTTGCCTAAGTGGCTAAAAAGAAATCAAGTCTGCTAGACTTGTTGAGTACTGAAGGGTACAAGAGATTCTAAGTCTGCTGGACTTAGTCTACAATCCAAAGCTGCTAGCTTTGATGAGGGCAAGAGTGTCCTAGTCTTAATGTGACTAAAGGAACCAAAGCTGCTAGCTTTGATGAGGGCGAGAGTGTCCTAGTCCAGAGGACTAAATCTTAGTGGATTTCCTACTGTCAAGTAGAAGAGTGGAGTAGGAGTTATTCAGTCTCCGAACCACTATAACTTACTTGTGTCATTTACTTTGTGTCTTTTATATTCTGCACAACATCTGCTTTCACCCATACTAGATTAACACACTAAAATGAAATGACTCATATTTCTTTAAGGGGTTTTATTAAAAGTAAAATCCGCTGTGCTCGAATTGATTCTATCACTTAAAAACTAATATGCTGTTGTTACAAAAGTAAAAAGTTTTTAAGAGATCTATTCAACCCCCCCCCCCCTTCTAGATCTCCATTGTGTCCACGGGAACTAACAATTGGTATCAGAGCAGGTTCTCACAAATATGTTAAAGCCTACGCTTTGAGTTGATCCATGGCACAAATAAATTAGTGTTGAATCTCGGTATTGGGTATAAAAGACTAAATGAATTTAATCTCACAAGGTGAAACTTGTTTGTGAAGGGGAAATCCAACGGAGAAGCTGCCTAAGGCCATCCATGCTTAACCATGTGCTTAAAAGAATTATCTTCTTCAGATAAATTGAGCTAAGGGAAATCAGTAGGAAAATGGAGGAAGAACACTGATGCAGCAAGAGTTATGAATCTTTCAAATCAAAAGGAATCCATAATCAAAAGATTATCCAGGAACAAGGGATTTTGTCCACATCACAAAAGTTTTGATTGGTGCATCAGTCTATGCAACTACATAAAGAAATTAATGATGCCAAAATTGAGAACCTGAAGGATTGCAAATCATTTCAACAACAGCAACATGATTCATCAAAATCAGAACCACTGTTTGTCAAGTAATTGACAACAGTGAGGTATTTTATCCTATCTCTTCTATGTATTAAAATTATAGATTGTAAAGATTGTATTGCATGACAAGTTGTTTATATTGTTTACTTTCATTTTCTCAGGATCCTGTAAAGGAATCATCCTTTTCCTAATATACTCTTGTTAAACCATGTCATATCATTTATTGTATATTACTTGTACTTGTGTAAGAACTCTTTCATTTGATAAAGTAAAATTAGTCTTAAGATTGATTTTAACCTTCTCTATGGCTGAGGAAATCTCAAAGAATTATAATTAGCAAAATTCAAAATGTTTTTATCAAAATCTAAAGAGGCAGAAATGTGTGGTATTTATCCTACCTTAATCCTCTTTCGAATTTTGCTTTCGACTCCTTTGTCAATAATCTGAGTTTTTGATAAATCGTAGAGTATGGTTATATCTATTATTGTACTCTGAAAGATCGTAGAGACTGATCAACTCTATGAGCCATTGAAGCACAATACATAGAACTGATTATCACTCTACTAAAGTTCAAAAACTCAGTATGTCATGAAATTGGTTTATCAATCTTGAACCTCTCTCACACATACTCAAATAGCATAATAGAACTGTCATCATTAACTCACTTCTATGCACTTTGAGGATTCAATGTATGATAATGTTAGATACTTAAAAATTACTAACTTCTCAGGACCCAAATAAGTGTGGGTACCAAGTTAGAAAATTTAACCTGCAGGTGTCTTGACTGATCCAAAGACCACTTAAAGAGGAACTAGATTAAAGAGAAATTCAAGGACAAGGGTCTCATCAAAGTGCGAGTCAACTCTACTATCACCGAAAGCTGAGAATACAAAGCCTACGATCATAGTGTCAGAAAAAGGGATTTTAGCAAAGCCATATTTGAGGAAAACTCTTTAAATCCATTGTTGGTGAATCAAATCATAAGGAGGCAGTATCAAGTATGGAGAAGAAACCTTCTGTCAAGCTTAGCAATGCACAGGGTAAAGTCTAACAATGTCAGACCAACTCTACGATCACAGCACCAGTCAAAGAATCGTAGAATAGACAGTACTAAGGAAAGTACTCTACGAACCTAAGACAGAGTCACTGAAAGACAAATTATCTCAGAGATGGAAGTTGACCATGGGGGAGCAATAGTCAGCTAAGTTCAACAAAAAGTGAAGAAGTTATCAGAACCTATTAAATCTTCATCTCCAATTCGAAGAGTCTCTAAACTCTATGATTGATAACCTGTTCAGCCATAATTACTCCAAGTCATAGAGTCACTATGATCAACAACTAGATCTTAGAATATAATGTGTCTACAATCACACTCCACATAAACCATCCTTTCATTGAACCTTTCACATCCTCTTACCAGCTCACAGTTCATGTCATACAGTGATTAACATTCACTCTTTCATATCAAATCAGTCTTTTCTCAGATAAAGCGCTTCAGAGACAAACCAAGTCCTAAGTTTCAAACTAAGAGGCATGCCCTCTCTGAGCTTCCTGAACTCTGCCAAAAGACTGAGCGTTTTACATCACCTGTATTTCTTCTGAGCTCAAGATGTAAAGGGAAAATGAATTTTCTCCAACCAGAGTCGTTATTCGTCAAGGAATGATCCACCTGCTGTTTGTACAAAAGAAGAAAACTGTGCAAAGAAATCTCAAGCATTCTGCATTGGTGACCAAAAGTCTTTTCTAAAGGATAATCGTAGAGTGAAGAGCAAGTCGCTCTACGAACTGACCAAGGTGTCTGTCAAACAGGGAAGTAATGTTCACGCTCTCCAAACTCAAGTGAATCAGTTATGCATCAGTTACAATAAATGCAAAAGTGAAGGCCACGTCCTGCAAATGAATATCCTACACGTGTCTTCTACAAAACTGACGAGGGAACTGACATAAGCCAAAATTTTCAAACTGACGATTGTCCTTTCCCATCAGTTATCAGTATCCATTTCTCAAAACCGTGCAAACTCATCCTGTACCAAAAACCATTGTTGAAACACAGAAAATCTTCAAACCCTAAATTCAAAAGACCCCTGATATCTATACATCTCGATCACACCTTTGTCATTCTCTGAAACCTTCATTTGACCAAACACACTTTCTTCAAAACCATTGATATGGAAAACTGTCAAGTCGTTTCTGGCATCTAACTCGGCTTTGATAAGTTTGAGTCCTCTGAAAAGAAATTCAAGGATATTCTTACAATAGTGCAGGAAGCTGGTTTCTCAGATTGTTTGGGGGGCAAACACCAAGGTCTACTCTGTTCTGGTAAAAGAGTTCTATCGGAACGCAGTTGTAAACGATGATGAGTTAGTTTCAAGAGTTAGAGGAGAAAAACTCAAAATAGATGATACCGAAATCAACAAGTGTCTGGGAATTACTGTTGGAGATCTATCATCACTTGAAGACATTGATACAGTTGAAGGAATAAGGAGGATGGGATATGTAAAGAATACTCAACTAAAGGGTATGAAGAAAAAGGAGTTTCCAGAAGAGTTCGAGTTCCTGGCAGAGATAGTAGGCAAATGTATCTTATGCAAAGGCACCGCTCATGACACTGTAAGTGATCCTCAACTAAGAATCATGTCTGCTATTGTCATGAAGAAGAACATAAACTTTGGCGCCATACTATTTGACTTGTTAGTCAAGTAGGTTGAGAAAATAAAGGCTCATGGGAAGCCAATCTCAAAAGTATTCTATGGAAGATTCTTAAGTATCATACTGAAGCGGAAACTGCAAGATAAGATTAGGGATGATGAGGGGGAGGCTTTGAATGTCCACAAAGTTATGTCTCCTAAACTATTTGACAACTGGAAGAAGAATCCCATGGAAAATAAGAGGTTAAGGATGACTAGCAGCAACAAGAAAGATTCGAAGGAAAACAAAGGAAAAAGGAAAGCATGTTCAAGTAAAGATGATTCATCTGATGAGTCTCTATCATTTGGATTCATCTCACCAAAATCATCCCTCAAGAAGTTGAAAGCTGAGAAGATCAAGTCAGCAAAAAGACAAAGTGCTCGTCTTCAACAAATGATGAAATCTCTGGGGAATAAAAAGGTAGGAGATGGTTCACCTAACTTCATTGATCTCAGTGATGAAAGTAAGGAGGTACCTGTTGAAGAAAATGTAACTTTAAGTGAGTCAAAATCTGGAAGTGAAGAAATGTTTACTGAAGGAACTGTTGATGAAGTAAGGGAAGACAATGTTAGTGGAACATTGAGAAATGAAGAACAGTTAGAAGAAACGACTACTGAACCTGTCAAAGCTACAAAGGAATCAGTTTCTAAAGCTAAAGGCTCTGACAAAGGGAAAGGAAAGGAAACATTATTCGGAGATAAAAATCAAAGAGACTCGAGCTCTGAAAATGCTGAGTCAGGAAGTCTCAATCATCATGTTCCAGCAGCAGTCTCATCATCAAATACTCGAAGGAGGATCATATTAGAAGCAGTTGAAAAGCCAGGGGCCATGTTGCCAAACAAATGGATTGATCACGGCAATGGTCAAATCAGAGTAGCTTCAATAACCATGGAAGAATTACTGAGCAAGTTTGAAGACATCGAGCTCGATCGAACCACATTTTTATATGATCATAAGGGTCAGGAGTTAAGAAGGTTCTACCCTTGGATGCCCTGGTTAAAAGCTATCTATTTCAGAGATACGAGCTTCATCAGTTGGTGTTATACTTACTTTCCTAATCTAAAGTTGGTTTCTCAGAACTTCCCAAGAGTTCAATCATTTCCAACTCTGCTGATCAAAAATGTCCAGCACTTCAAAACCTACCGTCATGCAGAAAGTATATTCATTCCTTATTCACTGTTGATCAATCAAGATGAAAGTCAGAAGAAAAATAGACCCGTAGAGTCAAAGGCCGTAAAGCATTCCGACTCTACGACTGCAACAGACCAGTCTCAGCCAAATATTCCCAGCAAATCACCCTCTGATATTCCTTCATCATCAAACAATGATTTATTTGATACAATCACTGCTCTTGAGAACATCTTCAAGAATTCTACCACAGCAGAGGCTATATCTGGAGCAGAAGAATTCTACAAAGAAGTGCAAGCATCTTTTTCAAACATATCTTTCAAGCTTCTTCAACAAGATCAGATAAATCAGAAGTCATCAGAAAATCAGCAGAAAGAAATTCTGAAACTTCGGAAGAACAATGAAGAATCTATTGGATCTCTTTCGGAAAAGATAGAAAATTTAAATCAATCTCTGTCTCAAACCATTGAGCTCACTCAGCAGGATCTAAATATTGAAGTTGGAAACACATCCTACCTGGTCGAGCAGCTCATGGTAAAAATCCAGCAGCTCTCTCAGACTATTGATGACAAAAAGGGGGAGAAAAAGAGAAAGAGGATCAGGATGAAACGAATGAAGCTAAAGGAGAAGAGCAAGAAGAAGCAGAAAAGAAAACAGGCAAAGGAAGCCTTGAAGGCAAGAACTGAGGGGGAGCCAGACGAAGACATGAAGTCATCAGCTGAGGGGGAGCAGAACTAACAGATAAGCAGCAACAACATGTAGATCATTCAGAAGACATACAAATACAAAGGAAGGTACATCTCAAACTGAAATAATATGATCTGAATCCAGTGGTTAGGATGTTGTGTAATCTGTATTTAAGTATTCAATCAATGACATTCATATTTTCTGCTCTAGTAATACAGTAGCTCACTGTATAGTAAGATTCATTCATCATCTGCATAAGCATCTTGTATTATTGTTTTGTCATCATCAAATAGGGGGAGATTGTTTGGAATATGCATGTGAATGATATTTCTCAATTATAAGATTTGATGATGTGTTTTTAAAAGATAAATGAATTAATATGCAAATATGTCTGCATTGATGAAAGATGTAAAGTCCTTAATAGTTAATAGACATTATGTTCTAAGGACTTAGATTGCCAAGATCAAAACTGTTAAGTTGATCTCATATGAGTTAATAGCTTTGTACAGTCCTTCAAAAGATCACTATGTACAAGGACTATAGATAGAAAGATCAAACTTGTTAGTCTGATCTTAAAATGTAATAGATAGGCCTGATTGATCAAAAGAACAGCAGTCTGGCAAGAGAGTTAAAACAAGAATCGTTGACTACACTCGATCGTAGGGTCTACAAGTCATCAGCATAGCCAGTCATACACTCACGTTTACAAAGTAGAATCATAGAGTGTTTGCTTAAAGATCATCAGCATGAAGACCCTGAATGACAGGCAAGCAAACAGAAGATCCAAGCACCAACTCCATCAGCAAAGACTGATTGAGAAGTGAAGAGTCATTCAGATAGAAGTCTTATGAAATCACTCAAAGGAAAATCGTAGAGTCTTCCAGGAAGATCGTAGAGTCTGCCATATAAACGCAGAACAAGGCTCAGGAAATTAAAGAGTCTTCTCGGCAGATCGTAGAGTTATCTCAGCATCGTAGAGCTAACTCTCGGGATCGTAGAGTTCATATAAACAGTCACTCTACGATTCTTAAAACCTTGTCTACGAACCAAGCAATATCAAAGAGCAATCTCTACACAAGTATTCAGAGTCTTGACAGCAATCCTCGTAAGGATTATTCTGAAGGCTGTCCTTGAGCTAACAATCAAACTGAACGAAGTTCTCGTACATCTAGCATCAAGACTTAACTGAGATCGTAGAGCAGTTCAAATCATAACTCTACGATGGTACTATGACTTAAACCATAAGTAAAGATTGTAAAATAGCAAAGCTGAGTCGTAGAGTGAAAAAGCAAGCTCAGAAGTTCAACGTTCACACAATCGTTGAATCAAGGTGAAGATATACTAACGCTACATGTCGTAAACAACCTTTGATCTTACAACAGGGAATACAAAACTGAAGTTCGTAGAGCAGTCCTCTATGACTTATGAACCAAGCAGTTCGAGCAAAACTGAAGTACGTAGAGCAGTCCTCTACAATATGAAAGCACCTGACAGAGTTTAAACCAGATTCTACTAATGCTCTACATAAAGCACAATGAAGATCACGAAGTATGAGTAGCATATCGTCAGGACAGCAAGGCTCGGTTCAGATCGTAGAAGTAGTAAAGTCGGACAAAGATCGTAGAGCTACATAGCAAGACCTGCAGATGACTCAACGATCAGAAGTAAGTAGTTACAACCGGATTAATCGTTGAGTACTTAAGTGCCAGCATCGATTGAAGACATCTAAGCACTTAAGCCAGTAGTCTCTGTATGGGCTGTTGATTACTTCAGAAACATCCACATCATCACTTCTAAGGCATCTGCTGTTGAAAAAGTCAGTATTATCAGTATACTGACTAATGCGTACTGAGTATCAGAACAAAGACTTTTTGTATCATGTATCAGGCTCAAGAAATCAGAAGACTACGTCCCAACGATCATATTCTCTAAAAGACCTGTTCACTCCAAAGATTGGGAAGAACACGAGACTGACATCTCTACAGTGATAAAGAAGACAAGTCAACAAGTCAGAGCCTGCAGAGCACTAACACTCTGACTTATTGTATAAAGTATTCATAAAGGAGTCTAAAACTGAATACTTCAACGGGAAGATTTGTAACAGAAAGAGTGCAACGGTTACTAAAATCAGAGAAAGCTGAGCTACAGGTTAAGATATCAGAACATGTCAGAAAAGAGAAAAGCACTGACACAAGCGGCAAGAAAGTCAACATTGAAGATATTGAGGATCTACACAAAGCCAAATGAAACCAACGGGATTTCATTCAACGGTAATATATGCTCAGAGATATAAAAGGCTTACAAGACCAAAAAAAGAAAAAAAGTTGTTGCAGTCGTTAAAGATATACAAGAGAGATGATAGAAGACAACAACCGATCGTAGAGTGAAAAAGACTGAATATGCTGAAGGACTCTACGATCCATCAGAACACTAACACTGATTTGAGAGAGACATAGAGATGAATAACTCTATTACAAAGAAGTGTTCAGAGCTGCTAGGCACATGAAAGAGAGAAGCTTAAACGCCAACTTGATACATTCATGGTAGCAACTGAGTACCAAAAGGAAGGATCATCACAGTCATCTCAGAAGCCCATCTCGAGAAGCAATAAACTGTCTATGATAAGAAGGAACAACTGAGTACCAAAAAGAAGAAGCATCACAGTCAACTCAGGAGTTCATCTCGAGAAGTTATCAAGTACCAAAGAAGCTGAAGTGCAAAAGCCTAGCAGCACATTTGGTGATCTTAAGTAGTTGCTGAATAACAGAAAGAAGAAGAATACCAACGACAAACATCAGCAGCATTCAATGATAGATCACAAGCAGCTGCTAAGTACCAGAAGATAAAGAAGATCAAGTTCATCTTAGCAGCACAACCCAACAAGCATCCAACACACAAAAGAGGGTCAAAGGATCCTTGCCTAAGTGGCTAAAAAGAAATCAAGTCTGCTAGACTTGTTGAGTACTGAAGGGTACAAGAGATTCTAAGTCTGCTGGACTTAGTCTACAATCCAAAGCTGCTAGCTTTGATGAGGGCAAGAGTGTCCTAGTCTTAATGTGACTAAAGGAACCAAAGCTGCTAGCTTTGATGAGGGCGAGAGTGTCCTAGTCCAGAGGACTAAATCTTAGTGGATTTCCTACTGTCAAGTAGAAGAGTGGAGTAGGAGTTATTCAGTCTCCGAACCACTATAACTTACTTGTGTCATTTACTTTGTGTCTTTTATATTCTGCACAACATCTGCTTTCACCCATACTAGATTAACACACTAAAATGAAATGACTCATATTTCTTTAAGGGGTTTTATTAAAAGTAAAATCCGTTGTGCTCGAATTGATTCTATCACTTAAAAACTAATATGCTGTTGTTACAAAAGTAAAAAGTTTTTAAGAGATCTATTCAACCCCCCCCCCTTCTAGATCTCCATTGTGTCCACGGGAACTAACAAATACGATAGTATTTATAGGCATCTTTCGATAGCCAAATAAGCATATCTCATCCAAACCTACTCATTCGACAAAATTTAGATAAGAACAATCAAAGCAAGATAATTCACTATACTTCTATGAGAACTAACATAAGCAGGATTTTTAAGCATAAATTCTCACATTGGCTACACGCGGCACATAGGTATATGTCTATCTTACAAGCAAATCATGCATATGCTCCTAAGAACAATTACACAACACATGTTATCATATTTAGGTTCAAACCTATAATTCATCTTCCAATTTTATATAGGTTTCTCCAAATCAATCACTTGCAATTAATTGATACATTAAACACAAATATGATAAACCAATCCATATGGTGTCAATCAAGAGAGAGAAAATCAATTCCAACAACAAATTGTATTCAAAAGCATACTTAGATTCCTATTTAATATCATTTCAATTGAACATTCCTATTTGCTTGAACATTTCTATTAAACTTCAATCGTTCTTTTGAATTATAGATCTTGAATATCATTCTTGATTTTGAGTTCACATCATATTGACAATTTGAACATTATTTGAATCTACATAAAGTAAAGTTTGTAAACTTTCAATATCTATTGTTTATCCTATTATTCTCTTTCTTCTGTTCATTATTTATATTACTATTATTTGTTCTAATCATCATAATCATGTTGTTATGAATATCTGTGGTCTGGGGCACAAATAATAGGATAAAGACGATATAATTGTTGTGTGTCTTTTATGACACGTGGTGAATATTCTCTTTGACGTGAAGCAAAGAAGAACTGTTGTTTGGCATGATCATGACCAGTGGTGTTTCAGATGATAAAAGTTGATATTTTTATGAAAAAGAGAAGCGAGTGGGCATCATAGTCTATATGATTTTTCTAATGGTTATTACTCTACAGTTGTTGATCTAAACTTTATTTAAGAATTTAACTATATTTGTTGATTTAAAACTTGTTGCTTATTATATTCTATCAACAACTCAACTGTTGAAGGTTAATGATAATTTATTCATCATTATCTTAGTCATGTTATTCTTTACTGAGCTATTTAAGCTCACCCTTTTCTTTTTGTTCCATTGATCTTCAATAGGAGATGAGAGAGTAGCTGAGTCTAGTTGGGGGATGGAGTGAATGTCCGAGTAATAGCTGTAATAGTCTTCATATGTTGTAAAATATTATGTCAATAATAATGAATATTTAGTTGTGTATTATTTGAATATTGTATTGTGCCACATTGTATTATAATAGTTGTTGTGTATTTTAACGACTCAAGTTTGGGTTGTGTGGACCCGATTTTGGGGTCGTCACAAGGACCCACAAATAACCTTTATTGTTTACCTTCATTCATATTGTTCACTGTTTATTTAAGCATTCTTTATTCCTCATTCCTTTTAGTTTATTAATCTTCACAAATAAAATAATATTTATTATTATCTTATTTGTTTAACCATCTTAATTACTTGTTCACATTTATTTTTATTCGTGTCCCATTGTCACACACACAAAAAAAAAAAATCTTGCTTTATTTGTTATTATTTAATTATTCTTTAAATAAATTCTCAATCATTGTTCACACTTTATTAACTCACAAATAAAATAATCTAAGTCATTATTTTATTTGTTTAATTCATGATTAGAATAATCTTTATTCTTATTTTAATCATGTTTGCTTCATTAATCCACAATTAAAATAATATTTATTATTATTTTAATTGTTTATTCTGTATTAATCTACAATTAAAACAATCTTTATTATTATTTTAAGTTTTTAGGTCTCATTAATTTACAATTAAAATCATCTTTAATATTATTTTAATTGTTTCTACTTTATTAATCCACAAATTTAATTGTTTAATCTGTATTAATCCACAATTAAAAAAATATTTATTATTATTTTAGTTGTTTAGGTCTCATTAATTCGCAATTAAAATAATATTTAATATTATTTTAATTATTTCTACTTTATTAATCCATAATTTTAATTGTTTAATCTTTAATATTAATCCATAATTAAAATAACTGTTTAGTATTAGTTCTCAAATAAAATTATTATTTTAATTATTTTTTATTAACTCACAAATAAAATAATTTTATTTATTATTATTTTATTTTATTTTAATTCTATTTTTATTTTGGTTCTAGTCGGATCAGACTGAGTCAACCCATTAGTTGAACCGAGGTTTGACCAACCCGATCAACTGGTTAATTAGAACAGCGCTCCATCATAATTTTATGCCTTAGGGGCAGTGTCCTGAAGCGGTCTCTGGTAAAATAAATGCACCAACGCCATTACGCTGGTTTTCAATGCAAACATTGCGCCCTGACGCACTTGGGCAGAATGCTCAAGTTCAATTTTTCAGCTTTTGTGATTTTTCTCCTTTTTGATTCAATCTTTTATAACTTATTCATTTTATATCCAAATAAGTTCAAATCAGTTTCATAAACTCATAAATCTACATTATTCAAAATTTTAATTCATTTTAAATAATATTTATTTAACCAAAATTATTGATTCCTCAAGCCAGGGTTTCATTTTGACATGTTTTACAAGAAAATTTACTATAAATTCATTTCAACTCCATTTTTGTTGATTCCACTTGAATTAGTTTCGTATTTCATAGATCTTCAACATAAAATTTTTAAATTACACAGATAGCTTGCACATTTTATTCTATTTTGTACCAAATCTCATGTTTTCAACTAGTACACTTAAAATTTTTATGTTCTCATGTATAAATTTGTACATCTAAGCATATAACACCTAAAATACATATAAATCACATAATCTCCTTCAAAATTCATCCTTATGCCTTTAGAATCTACCATAATTCTTATACACAAAATTCTTCCACAACCAAGTATACATAATCAACTCATAACCTAATTTACACTAGTTGACTTATAAAATTAAGTTTAAGAAATTATACATCTTTGATACTTTTTTCCTCTTTGATATGAAATGTGCCAGAGCCTCCACTTCTCATTGTTTAATAAAAAAAGCTTTCCTTCCTTCCTTGTAACTCAATTTTTGCAAGAGTTCTACTAGGTTTTTCTAATTTTCTCTCAACTCTCTCTATACTCCTACACTTAGAATTTTTTTAAGTAACCTTCAAAAATGAATATTGAATGTCCTATTTATAGGCCAAGCTCATGCACATATACATGTGTTAATACATTTATAATTATACCACTAATTGGATATTAACCATGGAAAAAATGTTATTTGGTAAAAAGTTTACCTAATCTCACTTTTTAAGTACAATTACTATGCCCCTTCATCATCATTATGTGCACATGACTCCAAAATAAAAAATAAATCAACATTTTTGCCTTGGAATTTGGGGTTGGGGGTGGGGGTTGGGGGGGGGGGGGGTCGGTCAAGGGGTTATATATATATATATATAGGACGAATGTAAAGTATATCTCTATTAAAATTACGTCGTTTTGAGGAGAGAGAATGTAAAAAGGAGGAGAGAGAGAAAGCAAGTGGGAGGAGAGATAAATAATATTAAAAGAGAGTAGTGGTTAATATAATATTATTTTTTTTACATTATTTTTCCTCAAAATGACGTAGTTTTAATAGAGGTATGCTTTAAATCCGTCTTCTATATATATATATACACACACACACACATATATATCACCACATTTTAGTAATACACATTGGGCTTGTCCCATTAAAATTCCATTGAACCACTAATTTAATTTTCTTTAGGCCATGAACAATTTTTATTTGGCTAATTAATTATTTCTAGTAATCCCACTTATGTGGACTTTAATTTCCTAACACATTGGACATTTCACATTAATTATGTGACCATATAATATAGTACATAATTATTTAATCTCATTAGTCAATTTAATTATTTTACACTTCTCACAATTAATTAAATTAATTGTTAAATTTATTTACCATTTCACTTTATGTCACACAAGGCTTAATTCATGAGCTTAGTTATTTATAACCTAAGCTCATACATCATCATCACTTAATTTCTTACATAATTAATTCATTTAATTGAATTAATAACTCAAATTCAATTAAATACAATTCATAAATAAAATCAAATTCAAAATAAATGGTGCCTAACTCATTTACTTAAAATTATCAAATTCATAAACAAAATTAATTTAATTAGTAAATGATAACTCACTTACTTAAAAATTAAACTCTTAAATAAATTTACATTCCCAAGTAAATGGTGCTTAATCCATTTACTTAAAATCAAAATTTTAAATAAATTTAAATTCTCAAGTAAATGGTGCCTAACTTATTTACTTAAAATTAAATTGCTAAATAAATTCAAATTTTCAAGTAAATGATGCCTAACCTATTTGATTTACTCAAAATCAAATTCTTAAATAAATTCAAAATTCTCAAGTAAATAGTGTCTAACTCATCTACTTAAAAAATCGAATTCCTAAATAAAAACAATTTTTTAAGTAAACGGAACTCATTTACTTAATCCAACTATCTAAAAAAAATTACACAAACTAGATTTATAAGTAAATGATGTCAAATTCATTTAATTATACGAAATGTTAAGTGAATAATATTAAATCTATTCACATAAATTAAATCGCTTTTACAAACTACGAACTAACTTGATCTCGTTAACCGGTACGTAGTTAATTTAAATAAATAAAATCACTTATACTCAACCACGAAGTTAAATAAATTCCCAAACCTTTCAAATTAAGAAATTAGATTTTTTAAAATTGGAATCAAAGAGTATTCCGTTGAAAAAACCCTTAAACAAGAGATTCAGGTGTTGAATGCTCGTTAACTACTTGTATATTCAAACTATTAGAGAACATTCTAGATGGATGATGAGAGATTATTGTTTGTGCAGATAAATGTTGAGTCATTTCTTTTGTTGGTGATTTAGAAGTTGTAATCAAATTCAGTTGGATTTCATCCATTTAAGACGGTAGTGAATTAGTTGAGAAAAGGAAAGAGAATTGGGTGAGAGATATAGTCACTTGAATGAGGATCGTTATGTTTAAAGAATTTCCGGCAGTTAGATTATCACATAAATTATATTTAATTCATATGATATTAATAAATATTTTTTAGTTTTTAATTTTTTTAGCAGATGAATTATTTCGTGAACTATAATATAAAAAAATTAAAATAATTAATGAATTCAAAAAAACTTCAATCATCTTTCAACTCTTCCATTTAAATATAATTAAAATTATAGTACATAGACTATCAAGTTTCTTGATTTAGTCTTTTTAGTGCTTCAAATATAATCCCAGATTATATTTAATCTAACTGTTGGAGAGAGAATATTAATCCTAAACTATATTTAATCAGAATTGTGTTACTGAAAATGACCTTAGATAATATTTTGACAAGGCTTATCAGTGTTGAAAGGTAAATATTAGGAGTGTTAAATTTTTTATCAATTCAAATAATTATGTTATCATTATATTAATTAAGTACATCTCATATAATTGATTATGTCATAAAATATTATTTGTCTGATTATAATATAATTTGAAAAACATTTAAAATAAATTTTGAGACCCTCGACTTTATCTTCCTATTTTGAAAGAAAAAGGAGACGTTTCAAACTTTGCATTGTCCTAGCGTGGGAAAGACCAACTTCATAACTGTGCTAAGACCTTCATGCATTTAGACATCATTGTATTCTCGGGCACGTACTATATATAATATATATATTATATACCTAACTTGTAACTAATATTGACCAGTAAGAAAACTTTCCAATCTGATCACTGTTTTGGCAGCAAAAAAATCAATACGTGCTAATTATTGACCAAAGAATGTCAGTAGTTATAAAGTGAAACTTTTCCGAACATGATAATTATAGTATGTTTCAAAATTATAGACATGTTTTTTTATTTTATTTATTTTAAAATTAAAAATTTATATATATTTTAAATTATATAAACGGACACTTTCCCTAACATACGACTAGTCTATTATATTAAATTTTTAATTAAAAAGTTGATATTTTTATAAAATAAAATTAATATTTTTATATAAAAACGTCATTATAAGTTTATAACGACGATTTTGATTGTCGCTATAGACTTATAATGACAATTTATATATAAAAATATTAAAAAAAATTATAAAAATATATCTTTCTTTTTAATTAATGTTAATAATAAATGTTGGAAAAATATTTTATTTTATTTTATTTTATAAATGTATCCTTAATTCTGAGTATTATATTGAGTAGCCATGAGCATTGATAAAAGTAAAACCGTGTTTCTTCAGCAGCAGCAAAAGCCAAATTCCTTCCCAGTAAATACAAGATGTTCTTCCCCAAGTCCATGAATTCTGCATCATTGCTCCTCGCAATATGGCTAACAACTAGTATCAACATGATTTTTGCCACGACGGAGATGCAAGCTCTGCTGCAAAGCGGCTGGTGGAGTAAATCCGGCGACGGATATCATAAAGGCATTCAAGTAAACACGTCAGAAAGTCATTGTAACTGGGTAGGCATCACTTGTGATGAGGCCAAGAGTGTTGTTGCTATAAACATTTCTACATATTGTGTTGGAGGCCAGCTCAGAAAATTAAACTTGTCATTTTACCCAAACCTCGAACGCCTCGATCTCGGCGACTGCGGGCTCAGAGGGAAGATCCCTGAGCAAATTGGCTTGCTTTCAAAATTGACCCATCTTTCTCTTTCACACAATTTTGTTGAAGGTAACCTTCCTGTTTCATTAGCAAATCTCACTGGCCTAACTTATCTTGATCTTTCTCATAATCTTATTTTGAATTCCTCTTTTCCTTTGGAAATAAGTTATATGAAGAAGTTGACTTTTCTTGACCTTAGTAACAACAAATTTGTTGGACCAATTCCTTCATTTTTGGGGGTTTTGAGAAATTTGGCTGAGTTAAGTCTTGGTGGAAATCAGCTAACAGGATTTGTGCCCTTTGAAATTGGAAATCTTACTAATTTGATTAGTTTGGATTTGAGTCATAACAATATTTTGGGTACAATTCCTTCAGCTCTAGGTTCTTTGATTAATTTGATACATTTAGACCTTGGTGGGAATAAGATGAATGGATCTATCCCTCTAGCATTAAGGAATTTAACAAATTTGTCCTATTTGGGGCTCTCTAGAAATAATCTCGATGGCCAAATTCCTCCCTATTTTAGTGGTTTGACTCGATTGGCTACGATTGACTTATCTTCAAATCGAATAGAGGGTTACATACCTAATGAAATTGGTCATTTGTACAATCTTAATCATCTTGATCTTCACTCGAACCAACTTTCTGGAGATATGCCTGTTTTTAGGCATTGCGACAATCTTTTGTACATTGACCTCTCTGAAAATTTTCTAAGCGGATTCATCCCGAATGAGCTTGGGATGTGCAAATCATTGCATGAGTTAAGGTTAAGCAAGAACCACTTAAGTGCAACCATACCTATCGAGCTAGTGTCTCTGTTGCACTTGGAAAATTTGGATCTCTCGCAAAACAATTTATCTGGTACAATCCCTACTTGTCTTTGCAAATCTTGCCTCTCCATTAGTTTATCAAACAACACTCTTGAAGGGGAATTGACATGTCCATCGCTCTCTAAGGATAATTCGACGAAAAAGAACATCAACGAGGATAGCAATAGCAACAACAAGACACACAAATTATTGCATGCTCTTTATTTTGTTCTTCCCATCATTGTTTCTCTTGCATTTTTGGTGCTTGGTGTTGTATTCTTTTGTCGACGTAAGACTATAAATAGATGCACTAAAGGTGAAGAAATCAAGAATGGTGATCTATGTTCGATATGGAATTATGATGGAAGGATTGCATTTGAAGATATCATGAAAGCGACAAATGAATTTGACATCAGATGCTGCATTGGAACTGGAGGTTATGGTAGTGTTTACAAAGCAAGATTACCTAGTGGAAAAGTTGTAGCCGTCAAGAAACTTCACCAACTGGAAGCTGAGGAGCCAGCTTTTGACAATAGTTTCAAGAATGAGATGAAAATTCTATCGAATATAAGGCACAAAAATATTGTGAAGCTTTTCGGATACTGCTTGCACAAGAGATCCATGTTCTTGATTTATGAATACATGGAACGGGGGAGCTTATTTTGTACATTGAGAGATGACTCTGACGCAATTGAATTGGACTGGAGTAGGAGGGTGAACATTGTTAAAGGTATAGCACATGCCTTATCTTACATGCATCACGATTGCAACCCGCCTATCGTTCATCGGGACATATCAAGCAACAACATCCTGTTGAACTCCAAAATGGAGGCCTTTGTCGCCGACTTTGGAACTGCAAGATTGCTAGATCCCTATTCATCAAATCAAACAATAACTGCAGGCACTTACGGTTATGTTGCTCCAGGTTAGTTTTTTATTTATTTATTTTTTTATATTATTTTTCCATATTTTGAAATTCATGACATTATCCTTTATTTTTCTTTTGAAATTTTTTAAACCAAATTATGAAAGCCGAACTTCACCCACTTTTTTTAACATTTCATAGTGTTTTTCTTGACACTGCAGAACTTGCTTACACAATGGTCGTGACTGAAAAATGTGATGTGTATAGTTTTGGCGTGGTGGCATTAGAAATAATGATGGGAACGCATCCAGGGGATCTCCTCTCAAAAAAGTCCACTCGAGATATTATGTTGATTGATATATTAGACTCGCGCCTCTCACAATCAATTGATCAAGTGCTTGAACTCGAAATTTTGGTGGTTCTTACATTTGCATTCGCGTGCTTAAATTCTGATCCAAAATATCGGCCAACAATGCAGCGCGTTTCTCAAGAATTTATAGCTGGCAAAGGGAAGCTTGTAAAACCTCTTTCTGAAATTTCATTATTTCAAGTATGTAATAGAACAAATTAATTTCATCCATATCATAAGCACCTGCTAATTTTTATATTATTTTTTTCATCTTGAAAGGATAATGTATAGACGTTATTTTTTTTATTTTTTATCTTTATTTTTTTAGCAAAAGAGATTTTAGTAGTGACCAATGTAATATAATTGTGACAAATTCAAAACTGGCCACAACATAGTCGTATCTAGGCCTGGGAAAAGTGATCCAAGCATGCGGGTCAGCCCAATCTGTACGCTAAAAATTGGGTTATGACTTTATTTTTAGGGAGAATTATACTTATTAATACCTTTTTAAAAAATATTACAACAAAAGTACATACATAAAATATTTATAAAATTAGTAAATTTTTAATATTTAATATTTAAATTAGTGCATTGTTATTCCATTAATTTAGTTAGGTGATTTAATAGGTAGTTGATTCCAAATTTTAAATTTTAAATTTTAAAATTCAAATTACTTAAAAAATTGAAATAAAAAGTTGAATGAAAAGTCAAACAAACTATCCATAAAAAGGGATCCAATTAAACTGGACCTCTCTCTTATCAGTGTTTCTATTTAAAGTAAATCAATCAGCCATGGCGAAAATCAGTTGCTCCGCCGATCAGTTGACGCAGTTCTTCAACACTAACACCACCAACCACACCGCCGCTGCTGGTTACCTCCATAATAGTGTTTGGTTACCTCTATACTAGTATTTGGTTAGTTGGAGAAATCGAGAAATCTAACCATGAACGTGAAGACTCCATTGACGCCACCATGAGCGTGAATATGAAGGCATTGAAGGGGGCACCAAAGGCAAAGGCGAAGCCAAAAAGGTAGTAAGTAAAAGAGGCCGGCGACGGCAGCGTCAAGGACATTAGTGAGCATGATATTCATGGTATTTTTAGCGCGAATAGAGCTGGCGCAGAGCATGGGGAAGCCGAGCTGCATAAAGAAGACGAAATAGGAGGAGAAGACGAGGTAAGTGGCGATTTTTTATTGCAGTAAATCTAGGTAACCAAACACTAGTATGGAGGTAACTAAACACTAGTATTGAGGTAACCAATTCCTGAATGTGTAGTAACTAGTTTTTCATATAGTAAATCTAGGTAACCAAACACTAGTATGGAGGTAACCAATTTCTGAATATGTAGTAACTAGTTTTTTCGTGCAGTAACTTTAGATAACCAAACACAGTTGGTAACCAAACTTTCATACCAAGGTAACCAAAATCTTAGGTTACCAATTTATTTTGAAAGTAATGTAGTTGGTAGCCAAACCTTCATGCAGTTGGTTGCTAAACCTTCAAACCAATGTAACTAATTTAGTTTTATTAGGTAACAAATTTATTTTAAATGTGATACACTTGGTAGCCAAACATTCATACAAATGTAATCATTTTAGTTTGTGTGGGTAACCATTTCGCGGCGGAGGGGGATGATGAAAGGGAGGAAAGGGCAATGTAGCGGCGGCGCAACCAAGGACTACCGGAGATTTACAGCGGATGAGTATGATGAAAGGTAGGCAGATGAAGAGAATGATGAAGGGGAGGCAGCAGCGGATGAGGATGATGAAGATACTGATAAAGGTGAGACGGCGGAGGAGGATGATGATGAAGGGAAGGCAGAGATTCGTGGCGGAAGCGGTGATGAAGAGGGTGAGAAGGCGGCGGAGGAAGATGATAAGGAAGATGAAGATTATGATAGATAAGATAATTTTTTTGTTTTTCATTCCTTTTGATTTGAATTTTGTATTATGGATTTATTTTTGTTGTTAGATTCCAAATATTTGAATTTGAATTATTAATTTTGACAGTTATTTGTCCTTGATTTTATGTTTCCTTATTAATGTGAAATTGAATGGTTTGAATTTGTTGCCCTCTTTTTGTAATTATTTTGTGGATACACTAATGATGTAATTACTTTCTAATTGTTGTATATTTTTGTAAAGAACCCTTATTTTTATTACCCATGAAAACGTAAGCTATTTTAGCACGCCCCACGGGTGGTTTAGCTTGCTCAAAAAAATCTTTTAAACTAACCTAATTTTGTTATCACTTTTCAAATTAATGTACTAATTTTTAATGGCCTAACTTTAAATCAGTTTTGAGTACAATTTTCAATAGTTATGAGAATGTGAATGTATCTTACTATTTAATAACTTAAACAGTAAATAGTGGTTTATATTGAATTATTATACTGAGAATTGTTATGCCTAGGAATAAACACCTAAGCTATGTTTGTTTACAAAATATATGCTTGAGATTGGACTATTTATCTTAATTTAATACTAATTTGCACTATTTAATCCTTTGGTGAGAGATTATTAATCCCTTAATGTTAGACTATTAGTCCCATAAAACCCTTTAATAACTTAAAATGAGAGAAACTATTAATTTTAAATTTTTCATGGGATTATATAATCCCACATAAATAGTCTTTGAAATGATAAAAAAAAATAGTCAATAAAATTATTTAAAGGACTATTAATCCCTTATCATGAGATAAAATAATTTGAAGTAGTGTTAAATTAATACAAATGGCCTAATTTCAAGTATATTTTTTGCAAGCAAACATAACCCTATGATTTAGTTTAGTAAAGGTATATAATCATTTACTTTGAATATAAACTTTAGAAAAGCATAATTGTTACATAATTAATGAGAAAAATGTTTATGTTTAGTAATCTTACCTAAAATGCGTGAATTATTGGTTATCTTTATAATATTAATGTTTCGTCTACATAAGTTTTGAATATATAAAATTTTGGTGATGTAGTATGTCGGAAAAAAAAATAAAATTGCCCACGAGTTGGCTAAGCTTGAACTACGGACCTCTTGTTTTGAGTCTATAAAATTTTGAGTCATTTTATCCCAATTTATATTTGACTCGACCTAACTATAACCCAACCTGTTTACCAAATCTACTCGTATCACAGTAAAAACCTTAAACAAATCCAAGTTTCCTAAAACAGTATCAACACATCATAAAAAATTCCACTTGCTTAAGTAATTTCTATGGCCCAAACATAATTCCTCCCCTACATGTTGATACGAAGTAAAATCACAATACCACAACACAATTATAAAACCATAGGAGCAACCAATTCTAAAGAAGCTCACGTATAAATGTTACTTGATTAACTATGAAAGAAGCAAGTATTCTGGTGATACATTTACTGTCAATTGTTTCATTTTCACATAGTATTTCCTTTTTCTTAAGATTAGAGATGTATTATTTTAAAGTATAAAATGATCTGAAGTTATTTTTTATTTTTTTTAACAAAGAATATAAAGTGACATGAAATTACTAATATATCGTTACTTATATTTTAGGTAAGTTGAATGTTATAATGTCACCACTAGATTTTTAACTAATGCTAAGAATATATATTTAGAGAAAGTGTCCGAAGGAGATACACTCTAGGGTGTCTAAGTTTACATACCCTACTTGCATAAAATATTTTTATCTTGATCTTCTAGTAAAATCTAAAAAATATAAAGAACATGTAAAAATATATGGTAATATAATTTTTTTTATTTAATTTGAGGTTGTCTAGCATTATAATTTTGTAGAGTAAAATGCCAATGTGACACTTGAACTTTAGGTGTTTTTGGATATATTTTGAGTCCTATTCTTTTGGTCAACACGAATCAAGCCCATTTCTATCAAGAAATTTGGATATTGAACCATCAGGTGTCACATGTGCAACCAAAACCTCGTGTTTGAGGTTTTTGTCATGAAACCATCTGAGTACCACAGACCTTGTGACGGCCCCAAATTCGGGCCCACACGGCCGAAACTTGAATCGTCAAAATACACAGCAACTATTATAATACGTACCACAATACAGTATTCAAATAATACACAACTAAGTTTTCATTATTATTGACACACTATTTTACAACTTATGAAGACTAATACAACTACAACTCGGATCTTCACTCCATCTCTCGGCTAGACCCGGCTACTCTCTCATCTCCTGTTGAAGATGAATGGAACAATGGAACAAAAAGGAAAAGGGTGAGCTCAAATAGCCTAGTAAAAAATAACATGACTAAGATAATGATGAATAAATTATTATTAGCCTTTAACTGTTGAGTTCTTGATAGAATATAATAAGCAACAAGTTTTAAATCAACAACTGTAGTTGAATTCTTAAACAAAGTTTAGATCAACAACTTCAAAGTAATAACAGCCATTAGGAAAAATCATATAGACTATGATGTTCATTCGCTTCTCTTTTTCATAAAAATATTATTAACTTTTATCATTTGAAATACCACTGGCCATGATCATGCCAAACAACAATTCTTCTTTGCTTTAAGCCAAAGAGAACATTCACCATGTGCCCTAAAAATCACACAACAATTATATCCCCTTTATCCTATCATCTATGTCCCAGGCCATAGATAAAAACATAATTATGATGATTAGAACAAATAGTAGCGATATAAATGATGAATAGAAGAAAGAGAATAATATGATAAACAATAGATATCGAAAGTTACAAATTTTACTTTGTGTAGATTCAAATAATGTCCAAATTGTCAACATGATGTGGACTCAAATTCAAGAATGATATTCAAGATTCATAATTCAAAAGAACAATTGAAATTTAATAGAAATGTTTAATTGAAATGATATTAAATGAAACACAAATTATTAATCATTTTAGGAATTTTACTGAACAATACTTATCATAGTAAGTTTAAGAGTATGAAAGAAAATGATATCCCTTACCGTAGTAAGTTTGAATGATAGAAGATAAAAAAGATGGTATCCCTTACCCTAACACGTGAAAATAGACTGCTTTAAATATAGTAGATCAACCTATATATTTATAATATAATTAGTAATTATTACATATAAACTTCATGATGTATGATAACTCATATATTATGAACTATCAAAAATATTTATATAATATAATTTTTTGTAGTGTAAAGAATAAAATATAATAACTTCAAAAATAGTTTTTGAAATAATATTTTAAATAAATCTTCCAAATGAAAGTTTTCAAAATAAATCTTCTTAAAGAAAAGTCTTCTAAAAGAAGATTTGTGAATACTGTGTGAAATAGATATTTGTATAATTACTACTGTTTAAATAAAATACTTACTTGAGAAATTTCTTCACTCCTTTTGGTTTACGAACACTCAAGAACCTTACTATTCTTAGAGAAATAATCACAAAATACTTGCAGAAAATTTTGTGTTTTAGGTGTGATTTTTCTATTCAGTTGAGTAACCTATTTATAGGAGAATGTGGTACATTGTGTGTGGTATGTGAGCAGCTGGCGTGCTGCACGCCAGCCTAAAATTTCAGCATTGGCGGCAGCAACCTGTCTGCTTTTCACCAAACTTCTCCTAGCAACTCCAATTCAATTTCCATTCCTCATGTGGCCCCCATAGAGGGTCCACATGTTTCTTTACTATTCATATATAATAATAAAAATACCCACTAATAATACAATAATTAAGGTAATGTTACAACAGTAATAGCAATAATTCAACAATAATGTAAGAAACACATTACAAATAATTATTAATTTAATAATATAAAGTATTGTGTATTTGTTACTGTGACAATTATTTGGTTCAATAATTTTAAAATACAATATAATAGCAATTATTGGCTTAATGATATAAAATACAGTGTAATGACAATTATTGAATCAATAATACAAAATACTGTGTATCAACAATTATTGATGAATATTGTGCAATAACCACTTTATCAGATCAATAATATGAGACATTGTGCACTACTGTGTGTTACTATATAATATCGCGTGCTACTGTAGAATATCGTGTGCTATAGTAAATTACCATAAAATACTGTATGCTACTATTCTTTTATCACCGGTATTTTAACAGTTAAAAGTGATAGTACCGTTGACTATTTTTTTTTAAAAATGTTACTTCTGTTATTTCCTATATCTGACAATATTATGTTGTGGGGTCTACCAATGATTGGTTATTTCAGCGCTGTCGTACGATTGAAATATTTTTCGACAAAACAAATATTCCCCGACAAAACGAATATTATCCGACATAATAAAATTTGCACATAACATTCTTAAACTTTTACTTTTGTCAATTTAACCACTTATTGTTTCAGAAAAAATATATACGAAGAAAAATTAAATTCTTTATTTCATAAAATTTGGGGTCTTACAGACCTAGTTGTATAGTTTTCGTAACAAGTAAGTTCTAAATCAATCGGTTCCCCAATAGAAAAGTGATAAAATTTTAATGTTAAGATTTATCAAGTTTATAAAATAAGAAAATAAAATTTAATATTTTAATATAAAATATGCCAAAAAAGTATAAGAAAATAATGACATTTAAACAAATTAAAAAATTACACTTAGAAAAACTAATAAAAATGACGAAAATAATTTCTCACAAATTAAAGAAAAATTAATAATTTCTTACTTAGAAAATTTTATTAGTTTTAATAAGTGTAATTTTTGAAAATAATTTCTCAAAAATTAATGAAAACTAATAATGTCTCACATAGAAAAACTAATGAAAATTTTTATTAGTTTTTTTGTGTAATTTTTGAACTTTTAAAAATAATTTTATTAGTTTTTCTCTTTCTCACTCAACTTCCCTCTCTTAGCTAGCTCAGATCAGAAACACCATAGTAGGATTTCAAATTGAAGTTGTGTCGTTTAATCTTTTGACGGATGGGGCCTTAATAAACTCTACGACACGCTTGCGTGAGATGGTCGTCGCCCAAATCTTTGTAGTACATAATGTAAGGTGGAACATTAATGACACCGCGATCCGTTGCTTGTATGTAAGCAAAAACCTTGGTGTAATTAATGATTGATATATGGTAGAATGATGTCACAATCCATTATGGACTATTGATGGATAAGTCGTGTTAAATGCTACCGATAAGTACTGTAGACACCAAAATTTTGCACTTTTCCACTAACCCTGACAGGAGGGCAAAATCGTCATTTGACCCGACATGCGAAAAGGAAGGTGGACCTCAACACAAAGCCACCCCAGCAATTTACGGTCAAAGTCGCCACAACGGACAACGAGCATCCAGTCACTTGAGCCGAGACAAACATTTGATCGAGAAAAACAAACCGGACAGCCGCGGATGCACCTGCGGCCGCCGACAAAAAGGACTTTTGCGCGGCTCGAGGGCGGCACACGGCAGTCGAGGTTCGGCGCGGACGGCCACAACAGGCAGCCGCAGATGGATCTGCGGCTAGCCGCAGATGCATCTGCGGCTGCCTGGTGAACCCTATAGATCGGCCATTTCCACCCGAGAGCAAAAAAAAAAGGAGAAGAAAAAAAAAGGAAGAAGATAGAGTTTTAGAGAGAGAAAGCTCGCGGGAGGAGAGAGGATAGGCTTGTTCTTGGTTAGATTCGAGTGAAAAATTCATTCTTTCTTGCTAATTAGTCGAGTGTTATTGTGGTGTTGTCCGATTTGTGAAATAAAAGGCTTTAATCGGCATTTTGCAAGGTGAAAAGAGTGTTTCTTTTTGGTATTTTCTTGGTTATATTAATGTGATAATCTTGTGTTTTGGGTTTGTTTAGCATAGTATGTTGTTGTATTGACGATGATCCGTGGGTTAGGGGTCGTTAGCGAGGGTTCCATTGGAACATAACTTCCTCCTAATGCCCCAATGACATCCGTACGAGGATATATCGTTCATTAGAGTTCATAGATAGTTGTAGTGTTGGTATTGAGATTTGTGATTCATATAGCATCATAGTTTGTTTAGCATTGTTAGATTTTGCCGTTGTATTGATTATGTAGCGATTCGGGTGAATGTGAGCCTAGGGAGGAGACCCTCGTGGTCAAATCCCGATGATGGACATTTTTGGGTGTATGTAATCCTTAGATAGAATGCACGGTTGTATATATGTAATATCGGGCCTTAAAGCGATACCAAATCATGATCGGGTTTAAGGCCCCGTAATAATAAAGATATGTGATTGTGGGTGTTTGGGGTTGTCTGGATGGCTCACATGCCCTTGGATAGCCCCGACACGTTTTGAATGCTTATTTTGATTTACGACACAAAACGATTTTCCAAAAAATAAAGCAAACGATAAAGATCTTCTAAAAAGAATCAAATTAGGATATTAGATACACGAGGTTTTAAAAGTAAAGAGTTTTTGGCGAAACTTTGATCCTTGTTTGACGAAAAGGCTATATTTGGTTTTGAAATGTCATAAAAGATGTTTTCGAAAAATAAATAAACGTTTTCATTAAACTTTGTGCATAGGGTTAAAGAGTTCTAGAAGTTGCCCTCATTTTATTTGAATTTACTAGTAGAAGGCAATGTATAGTCTCGATTCCTATTTGACAAAAGTTTAAAAACTATTGCTTTCTAAAAAGACATCTAATAAAAAACCTCATCGTTTTTTAAATTAAAATCAATCTTCATTATAAAAAGCGAAGCCTTGTCATTTGGGTCAGAAGACGTCTAAAACACTTTCTCGATAAAACACATTTGCCATATAAAATCAAAGCAACTTTTACGCAAAAAATTCACCACAAACATTCATTTAGGCACACACACACGCGCGCGCACACCCCCATTTTAGGATTTAAGAGGATAGGAAAACATCAAAGATTGCGGTAACCGTGTTTCACGGAAGTCGGGGGGTGCCTAACACCTTCCTCTCGCTTAAGCAAGCCCCCGAACTCTATGAATCTCGGTTTGCGGACCAGTTAACTCGGAGTCACATATGAGCCAACGATTATAAAAACAAAATTCGGATGAGTTGGTACATCCATTTTAAATATACCAACTGGCGGCTCTGGTCAATTGGCTCATAAAGAAATCGATCTTTCAAAACCCGTCGACATTAAACCGACCCTTTTCAAAATCACATTTAATTCAAAAGGCTAAAATTGGAAAGGGCATTTTAATTATTAAAAAATGAAACGACGAAAATCCCGGCGTCGACAAGTACGTTAGTTCTTAAAAACCAAAAAAGAAAAAACCTCTCAGTAATTTTGTAAACTTAAAAACTTGTGTTATTACAATGACCAACTATGTAGCCTAATTATAGTATTACATAGAATATTCTAGAAACTCTAATTACGTTAAAACTCCTAATTACAAAAGAACAATTAATTACAAATTAAATTTAAAAAAAATAGAATCCTAATTACAATAAATAATTTCTTTCCATGCTGCTCTAATTTCCTAATTGCCATAAGTGCAATCTATCGTGATTTCTATTCCAATTAGAATTCCCATTTGCTTCATGTTATTAAGAGTATCTCCAACAGATGGACTATCTCATAGACTATATTTAGTCCATATGATATCAACAAATATCATTTAGTCTTCAATCATTCTAGCAGACGGACTATCATGTAGACTATAATATAAAAAATTTAAAATAATCAATAAATTAAAAAAAAAAAAACTCATATCATCCTTCTACTCTCCAATTTAAATATAATTAAATTTATAGTCCATTGACTATCTAGTTCTTAGATTTAGTCTTTTAAGACTTTCAAATTTAGTCCGAGACTATATTTAGTATATCTGCTAGAGAGGAAAGTTGAATTCATTGCTGGAGATGCTCTAATTGCCGAATCAGTTTGCTAGCTTCTCACTTTACCGCACAAATCAAATTTGGACTTGGACTGTTTAGTAAGATATTCCTCTTATAATTGTCGAAGTGGGCCTGCTATTGGACTTTCAAGTTGCCGACTCTTTTTTTATGTTAATATTGCTGAATTGGACCTCAAAGCATGCTGCCAAATTCCTCTACTGTTGGACCGAACTCCTTTACTGATGTTTGCTGAATTGGGCTTTAGTTTGTGGCCTAATAGAATACCCGAACCTAAGTAAAGCCCCCAAATTGGAGTCTCTTAAACTTTGGGTTTGGTGTTCACGATCTATCCTCATTTTAACTTTATTTCATTATTTAATAACATAATTAATAAAAACTCGTGATTTTAAAAAAAAATTACAACATTATACAATATCGAATAAGTCTAAGTGCACAAACTTTAGGACACAAACTCAAACACAAACTCTATCTCCACTATTAAAAAGTCAAGCCCCACTTTTTACTAGTGGAGATGGAGTTTGTGTCCCAAAGTTGTATTTGTATACTTGTCCTTCAATATCAATGTAGACATTGTATGTAACTCAGTTATTTAAAACTTTTATAACTTACCGTAATTTAGAATCGCGATCTTTATAATTCATTTTGAATTTCTATAATCATATATATATATTCCCAATACGTCGAATATGAATATATAGAATTCAACCTTCGATATCCAATTCATTCTTTAATGCGCTTCGTTATAACCCAGTAAGTTAAATAGTTACACAACAATTAGAAATCTCAAAATCGCAAGTTGAACTCTCAATACAACAAGCCACATATTTATATGTAAAGCTCCCAAATTCGGGTCCCTTGAATATCGAGTTTGATATTCATGATCGATCCTCATTTTAACTTTATGTCATTATTTAATAATATAATTAATAAAAACGCATGGTTTTTAAAACATTTTACAACATTATTCAATATCAATGTAAACATTGTACGTAACTCAATTATTTAAAACTTTTATAGCTTATCGTAATCCAGAATCACAATCTTTACCGTTCATTTAGAATTTCTATAGTCATATATATATTAATTATGATTTGTCTCAATACGTCGGATATGAATATATAAAATTCAACTTTCGATATCCAATTCATTCTTTAATACGCTTCGTTGTAACCCAACAAGGTACATAGTTACACAACAATTAGAATTCCCAAAACTGCAAGTTGAACTCTCGATACAACAAACCACATATTATTATAAAACTCATGTTTTTTCATATATTATAGTACAAAGATACATACCCCATATTTTAATCTCATTCTTATATCATCTAAACCCTTCATTCTTATATCATCTGAACACTTCATGGTTCACCATAATCTAAACTCTCACAACCCATTCAATAATAATTAGAAACTAGATTTAAACCCAATTTCTTAATTCAAAATTTAGAGTACTTTTACCTTTTGTTTGGAGATGGATGAAACCCTTTGCTACAATTTTTGATTGGGGCTGAATAAGTTTTCTTCTTGGTAGAGATTGCTCTGAACTTCCTTTAAAGCAAGTGTGCAGCACAAATTCATACAATATTTGTTCTAGTTTTGGCAGAACTAACGAACTCTTGTATTTGTGACTTGAAAGATGAAATGAAGTAAGTTTCTTAGAGGCTTAGAACATAGCATGCTGAATAGAAACTCTCTTGTTGGAGAAATCCACTAACCAAGCTAAATGACTCCTCACTTCAAAATCATACTAGGTGTCATGCTCATAATGTTTAGTAAACCCAACTCATGCTAACTAATATACCAATGCTTAGCAATTCATTATTAGAGTAGTATTCAGTATTTTACTAATGAATACATGCATTCATACGACATACCCGTATACATTATATAAATTATACCACGTATATGATATATACCAATATATGTAGTATAAATAAAAACATAATTTGGTCATTTTATACATTCAAGAATATGTATAAAATCATTTCACTAATTATGGAATTAACCCATAATTAACAAATAATTTACCATTTTCAGTAAAGAGAGATAATGTCATATACGATTCGATAAGTGATAATTTAGAAATTCCTGGCCAGGGTTGAATGAAAATTAGAAAAAAGTTTCTAATTTAAATTAACTAGAGTTGTGCATTTAAGAATTGAAATGCATATGATCAAATAAAATAAAACTTAACAGAAATTCTATGTTTTATATTGGATCGGGACATTGTATGGTAGAAGAATTAAATTATATGGTAACTATTTACTGAATTGGTTCTTTGTGACTAAACATTGATTTCATATTATTTGGAAAGTTATGATATGCTGAGAGGTATCACTCATGATATAGAATAATATATTTATTTATATTTGAATTAAAGGAGTTTAATTCATTATAAATAATATTATAATGATTCTAATTTATTTAAGAGACTGATATTTTTCACAAGATTTTTTTGATATTTTCACATGTAAACTGTCGTTATAGACCCGTAACGACGATCAAAAACGTTGTTATAAACCTATAATGACAATTTTTTATGTGAAAATATATAAAAAGAAACCCTATAGAAATATCAGTTTCCTTTATTTATTCTACTACTGGCATAATATTAAACCTAAAGGGTCATACAAAAAAGAGAAATATTATTTTAGAAGTAATTGGCTTAATAATAATAAATTAAGTATATTTAATTTATACCATGATGAAATAAATTAAATGGTCTAATATTTATAATTAAGTATTTAGAGAAATACTAATTATAAATTAATAAGAAGTATTCTTATTCTTATTATTATAAATAATTTAGTTCCTAAATAGTTTTAGGAATTAAATTAAAATCCAAAGTCCTAAAGAGTTTAGGAGAGATGAGTAAGTTTATAAATAATAGAGGTGTTATTATAGATTGGGGTTACATTAGTTAGTATTTAGAATACTACGTAATAATTCTCTACAACCTAAAGGAATTTAGGGGAGGGGGGGAGAGAGAGTTAGTCATTTAAAGTTTGGAGAAACTTAAATTTATTTAAGCAATCAATAATCTCTTGGTGGATTACCTTTAGAACGCTACACACACTGAGTAGCTAATGTAATGATATGCAATTTTTCAATATTGTAAATTATTAAATTATTAATGGAAATTAAATATTTTAAGATGTGACATGTATTTTGGGATAAGTCAATCACATTGTATTAGACGATGGAAGTAAATTCAAGCGTAATGAAACAAGTTTGGATCAAAAATGATTTAAATTGAATGGAATTTAATCAAGTTAGGATTAAAGGAATTAAATTGCTAGGAAATTGGGCTAATGTCTAAAAAGCCCTTAACATTTTAAGAAATGACACATGTGTCCCAAGATTGGTTAATGTCTATTATATCCTTGCTCACTAGTGGGAAATGACTTATTTGACCTTAACCATACTAGAGTTAATGAGCCAACCATGGTTAGTTGTTGAGAATTATGCAAAATGCTTATATTAGTAAGTATTGAGCAAATTTGATTCATTTCCACTCCTTCATTCGAAAGTTATCAGCTAAGAGAGCTCACAAGAGAGAAAAGGAAAGGAGAAGCTAGGGTTGCAAGGAATCTTAAGGGATTGCATGAAAGTTGGTCAAGAGAAGTAAATTAAACACCAAAAGTGGATCATCAAGCTCTCAGGAGGTTCCTAGCTAGAAGAAGAATAACTAAGAGAAGGTATAAATTGTGTTCAAACCATGAGACTTGCTAGTTATGTGCTTAAATTCAAGAGATGAAAGAGTCATGCATGTAACTTGGGCTATACATGTTGATTATATGAATTTTTGTAAGTCTATGTGTTATTTGATTAGTTGAGCATGCAACCCTAAGCTTATATGTGTTAAAACCAAAGGTGGTGTACTATTCATATGAATATTTAAGCTCAAAGCTATGATTTAAAGCATGATTAAGTGTTATATGCTACTAAACATGATGGAAATCTAGTTTGAGAGAGTGAAGATGAGTGATATATGCATTATCATATGTTAGAGCGCATCAAAGGAGCATGGATGGTGTAATAACCATGTTTTATGGAAGGAGGATTGAATATTAGGCTATAATTTTTGGAGAAATTAAATTATAATCAGTAAAGTGAATTGGAAGGTACATCTAGAAGTTATGTTTGCATATCAAGTTGCTTTATATGTATATGTTGATGTATATGTGCTTTGAGTGCAAAGGTTCCAAGGTGGTACAAGTCTCATGCTTCGTTGAATTGGTAAAAATCCTATTAAGGTATGATTTGTGGCCAAATCATATAAATGAAGGTTAAAAGAAGCCAAATGGCTAAGTTTATGAAAATATATATGTTAGAATCGTTTTGAAACTTAATTGGTGCTTAGGGCGATAATTGTCCATTTTAAACATTTGAAAACGTTCGCCGGCACCTAAAACTAAATCTTTTGAAAAATGGATTCAAAAATCAATTTTTAAATGTTTTGAAGGCCCATACATGTCAATTACTTGTTTTATATGTTAAATGATTTGTTGGAATTTAGAAATGTGATTTAGGGCAAAAAATAACTTGGATTTTGAAAAAGAATTTTTTTTCAAAAACAACAGCATCGCGCCGGGGCGCTATCTTTTGTTCTATGAACTGCGCCGGGGCGCAATACTACTGGGAGACCACGCCGGGGTGAGATCAGGGCAGGCTTGAGCGCAGTCTCGGCCGAGCCAATCTCGCGGCCAGCGATATTTCAGGCATGAAACATGGCGTCGGGGCGCCATGTACTGAACTTTGAAAATAAAATTATTTTGTCCCAAAATGAAATGTTTTGATATTAAGTGATAGAAACGTGTATGTAAACCATAATTTGATAAAAATAATTAATATGGTAGATGTTAAGGTTTACATAGACAATGTGTTATGTGATTTGGGTTATGTAAGGCTAAGTGATAGCGTGTATAGCATGTTATGGCATGCATGTGTAGATAACTAATGCATGAACCAATATTATGATCATGTAGGTTATTGACGGGATAATATTTTACCAGTTGTGTAAACGAGAACCAAGACAAGTTTTTTGACTGAACTTCTAATTGCAGTTTCTTGAACAGACATCCATGTTATATATTCATGCTACCATGTAAAGTTCATTCCTCATTGAACTATCTTGAAAAGGTCGATGCCAATTTTGATTCTGGCTAGACACATGTAATGTTTCATGTTGGATTCAGTTATTGATTGTTATGTTCTCCAATCCACATTGTTGTGGTGCGGACTCTATGATATGCTGTAACATAACAACCCTAATAAAAAAGAGAATAAATGATAAAGGAAAGAGAACAATTATGACATGGTTGAATCGCTAGATGTATGTTGTGCACAATATAAAAGTACGATGGGCTGATCACCTAGAGTACGCATCTAATTTGGTATTATTACCTCTTGGGCAATGTCAATCTTTGTGATTGATATTGTTCTTAACGTTTTATAATTGATATGGGCAGTATCGGTCTTGATGATTGATATTGTTCTTAACGTGTTCTTGGTCTTGTGACCATACAGCAATTAAAATATCATGTTCTCAGATAATTATGCTCAGTTTGTGTTACAAATCCTTCCTCGTTGACTGAATTGCTATAAGCCAATGTTGATATGTACCTCTCAATTTCATTGTAAATGATTTTCATTTATCATTTCGAAATATCATGATATCTTGTGCTTATCTACTTGTTGAGCTATTTTAAGCTCACTCTTGCTTCTATTCATGATATTTCAGCTAAGCCAGAGAAGACCGATGGATCGGGTGTAGATAAGGGAAAAGGAAAACTCAGTCAGCAGTAGATGTATTGTTAGATAATGCTGTAATTATTATTATTATGTTTTGTAATGTATAAGATATGATGTGTTGTATGTATAAAGGTACGTAGAACTTGGGATTAATTATGAATGAATGTAAATTAAGTTTCTTATTATTATATTGTTCAGATTAGATGTATGAGATGACAGGGTAGAATAGTTACGTGAGCACCAACCCCGTGGTTCAAGGAATCCGGATTTAGGGGTGTCACAACTGACGTTTGATCCGTGGATTTGAAGAAGCACGGAGGAGCAAAGGATTGGGACTTGAAGATCAGATCAAGGAGTTGATTCATTTTCATAAAGTATAATCTTTGAACTTTCTTCGATTAATAATATTGCATAAGGTGATTCTTGTGATTGTAGAAAAAATTTAAATATGATTTATGTCTTGCTTCCATTGTTTGATACAATATAATTGTATGTATGTCTATGGTTTCTGCAAACCTTCAATATCTTCACAAGATATATCTCCTTATCTCAAGCTCGCCTGCTGGACAAAGAGGTTACGGAAGAGGAAATCCAATGTACTTTCAAATCTATGAAGTGTAACAAAAGTCATGGCCCTGATGGATTTAATATAAATTTCTTTCTTGCTACCTAGGACATTGTTGGGAAAGTTTTCACTGATGGAGTTAAGTCTTTCTCATATCATGGACTGCTAATCCTACATTTATGGGGGACTTTAGACCAATATCTAGTTGCAATACCACGTATAAGTGCATTTCCAAGATTGTTGCTAATAGATTGAAATCTACTCTCCCTGATATTATTTTCCCCTTTCAGTTTGCATTTGTCCCTGGCAGGAATATTGGGAACAACATCTTGCTTGCACAAGAGCTCCTAAGGAATTATCATAGAGCAACTGGCCGCCCAAGATGTTCAATGAAAGATTGACCTCCGAAAAGCCTTTGATTCTTTTTCATGGGATTTCCTTTTTGAAGTTGGAGACATGTTCAAATTTACTCTAAAATTCCTATTCTAGATAAAGGTTTGTATTTCCATCCCCAAATATTCTGTTAAGGTTAATGGGACTTTATGTGGTTTCTTTAATATAGCAAAGATGTTAAGACAAGGAGATCCTCTTTCCCCCTATCTCTTTGTCCTGACCATGGAGGTCCTCTCTTTCCTTCTGGCTTATCAATCTACACAGCCTGGCTTTAAATTCCACCAGAGGACTAAACAACTTGCCATGACCATCTTTGTTTTGCCGACGATTTAATGATATTCTGTCATGGTGATGCTAATTCTGTCCAGATGATAAATCAATGCCTATCTAGCTTCTCTACTCTTTCAAGGCTGACCACAAATCATTCCAAAAGCTGGTGTTTCTTATCCCATGTGCCTCCTGATACTGCCATATCTAACTTAAGTATACTGAATTCCAAGTTGGGTCTCTTCCAACCAAATTTCTAGGAGTGCCTTTGATCTCCTCTAAGCTTACACATGCTGATTGTGCCCCTTTTATCGACATAATAACAGCTAGAATCTCTTCATGGACCTCCAGATTCCTTACTTTTGTTGGAAGGCTTCAACTTATAAAATATGTTATATTCTCTATTCAAGCTTACTACAGTGCTCATTTCATTCTCCTTGTCAGTACTATCAAAGACATTCAACCCATCATTTCTAGATTTTTATGGAAAGGACCTAGTCTTACTAAGCATGGAGCAAAAGTTGTCTGGAACAAGCTTTCCCTTCCATTGGATGAAGGTGGGTTAGGGATAAAAAATTTGACTGAATGAAATCAATAACTCATTCTTACTTAACTATGGAATGTTTATTCAGCCTTCAAGTTCTTCTCTCTGGGCCAAATGGATCAATAATGTTGTGTTTAATCATAGGCCATTTTGGAGTATTCCAATTCCTAATGACTGCTCTTGGACATGGAGAAAAGTCCATAAATTACGAGATACCGCTCTTACTTTTATTATATATCGGATAGGAGATGGACAGAATGTTAGTCTTTGGTTTAATCCATGGCTGAATCATAAACCCTTAGCATCATCTCGTCAGGACTCTATTATTGTGCATTCGGGCCTTAATCCTCATGCTAAAGTTAGTGCACTCATTAGTAATTCTACTTGGCTGCTTCCAACTTCTAATCATCATGATCTTCAAAATTTCAAAGCCAATTTTGATTTCTCAAGAACTTTTGACACCACAAAGCTAGATCAGATTTATTGGGATTTGTATTCGGCTAAGGACACAGAAGCTTATACCATTTGGCATTCCATTAAACTTCGAGGTATTCACTACCCATGGACAAAGATGTTATGGCATATGATACATGTGCCCCTGTACTCTTTTATCTCTTGGATGGTTATGCATGGAGGTCTCCGAACTGCAGATAAGCATCAAAAGTTTGGTTATGAGATTGACACCACTTGTCGACTTTGTACTTTGAAGGAGGAAACCTTTCCAATACTCTTTTTAAGTGCTCTTTTTGGTCCTTAGAGCTTGCGGATGGCGAGGTTTTTCAGGGGACTGGGATACTTCGGTTGACCAGGTTTCAAGAAACTCACACAATGGAACAATTTGAAAGCTAGCTTTGCTGCTATTCTCTAGCTACCGTATTTGGAGAGTACGGAACTCTTGATGGCACCAAAACACGAGGATCCCAACCAATTTTTAAAAAAATGTAATAGGGCTAACCTTAGACATCTCTGCTCGTAAAATTCTGTCTAGCTGTAATTTTCTGTCTGGTCGCAATCCACTGTAATCGGGACGTCATTAGGATTGTCTAATGGTGGCCATCCTTAGTCTGATTGGGGCGGCCCTTTCTTTTGTATGTTTGAGTTTTTCTTTAATATACTTCAATTTTGGCAAAAAAATAAAAATCACACATTTGGTTATTGTAACGACCCCGAAATTCGACCCACTTTATTCTCTTAAATCTTGTATTTAATAAACATTATTTTCTTTACGTCCAAATTTCGGTCCGTTAATAAATCTTTCATCACCTAATAAGATCCATTATTTAATTTCAAAATCATCAATTACCAATTTTTTGGCATATTTTTTTTTTCTTTTTCTTTTCTCAATCCAATCATTCTATCACAACATTTGGATATTTAAAATCTTTACATCTGGATCCTAGTCCCTGGATTGCAACCTTAACTTTTTCTTTCTTTTACACGTATCATAAAACTCATCATTTAAAATTTACTGTTATTTATTTTCATACAAATATTCCTTGTTGCGTCATTCGTAATCAAACATATAATAATATCTATCGTAACAATTATCCTGATCAATCACAGTTCATAATTGAACTTCTATCATATCCAGATTCAACTTATATATATACATACAATTCATCACAGTAAATTAACAAATCTCTCACATTGAATTATAATATTAACAATATAACAATCACGTTTTCTACCTTCTAGGCAATTCATCTCTAACATAATCCAATATTCTTGAATTTCATTTCTTTCCTGCAAAAATGTTTATTAAACAAGTAATGAGCACAACGGCTCAGCAAGTTCAACAGTTTATGCTTCACGTAACACATAATTTAACATGCTATGTGTGTGTCATGCATTACGTGTTGTGCTTCTACTTGAGCCATATATCTCATATATATATGCGTATCGTTGCACAAAACACACATTGCGGTCATATTAATCACGAATCACATAGCACATAATTTGTATGCATTTAGAACAAGAACTACATATTATAACAGTCCAATATTTAACATAAAAGGGACTGAAGAACTTGCCTCGATTTGCGTTCATTCTGTAACACTTACAAACATCCCACATATAGCCTTGTTCGTCAATTAACATTTCTGTGATCTTTATCATTCATCACATAACCTATATATCAAACTCAGGTTATATCACAACCAATAATCTTGTTCGAGAAATAACATTCTTCTAAATTATTCTACTAAACTTTAACAACGTTGCCTTTATCATAACTTTCCCGTTACTTAATCTTTTACGTTCACTAGTCAGTCAACACACGATCCATAACATCCTAACATCTCACGAGTCTAATAAACCTTTCAAAACCTTAAAAACTTTCTTGGAGACTTGTTCTTCCTCCTCTTTGGTGGTAGCCACGGTGTCCGGTGGTGGAGAGTGGCGGTGATGGGTGGGAGGAGAAGGAGCAAGAGAGACTTGGTTTTTGCTTTTTCTTTTTCTTTCTTTGTTTTCTTTCTTTCCTCCTTTTTCTTTCTTTTACTTTTTCCTTTATAATACTCCTACCAATTGCTTAAAAAAAATTCTCCACCGACTTATTCACGTAAAACCGACTTAACAACTTCTGGATTTTTCCAAAATCAAGCATACAATTTTTATTTTAATACTTTACGTAGTTAATTCGTATAATAAATATTTTATATAATGTATATAAAATATTTATTTTAATTCACCAAAAATCATATCATGATTTATAAATAATATTAATACCTCTTTTGTGTACTTTTCTTGACAAATTTTGTACACGCATAATACCATGCATGTAACTATTTGAGGTAATTTACACCTCCAAAAATCATAAAATAATTCATATAACATATAAAATTATTTTTCATAATTTTTTACTTCGTTACTTGGACAACATGTTACATTAACATTTTCACATTTCTGAAATATTATCTTTCATAAAAGTCATAATAATTCCATTATACATAAATAAAATTTTTAATAACTTAAAACATTCATTTTTCTTATTTATTATTCAATTTCTTTAATTTTCACATTAACTTTCCTTATATAAATTATATAATTTAATATTATATAATTTATATAATTACATTATTCCTTTTTAAATAATTTCTCAAATTCCTCCATAATTATTAATTAATTATATAATCAATAAATATACATTCATTAATTCTCTCATTATTTTAATACTCTTATATAAATTATATAATTATCCTTATATAATTTATATAATTATAATTTTCTTTATACATCACTTTAATTTTCTTATATAAATTATATAATTTATTATTATATAATTTATATAATTACATTTCTTCTCAATAAATTTCTAAATTTCCACAATAATTCTTAATTAAATCTAAAATCAATAATTACAATTTTATTAACTTCCCCATTCACTTTTCATTTAAAATTGGATTAATTTAATTATTAATCCCTTAATTTTCATAATTAATAAAATTTATTAATATAACAATTAAGCATAAACACACATATATATACATATTTAATTCATATTTCTTACATTTCCATATAACCTCATTTAAAACATAATTTCTGCACTTCCATAATAATTTAATTGTACAATTTATTATACATTTACATGAAATTTCTCTTATTCTTCATAAATTGTTTCCAAACAATTTATTTACTTTTTCATTTATTTTGAATCCACACAATTCATCACCATCTTGGTACATATTTAATTTACCAATTAAATTCCTTCACACACTTTAAATTACTTATATCATAAATAATTTAAACAATTTGGATAATTTTATCAATTAAAATCTCATTTATTAAAGAAATTCTGAAATTTCGGATCCTCACAGTTATAACAACGGTTATAGACACACACATATGTCTGATAAAACTCTAATATATGATTATTAACTTAATAATAAAAAATACATCCATGAATTAATTAATTTTCTGTGATATCGTTTTAGTTGTTAATTTATATAATTTTTTTTCTATTTGTTCATATTATACATGTATAACAATTTTGTGGGGAGTACGCATAGTTTTTATTTTTATTTTTAATATAGCATAATGTTACTTTTAAATTTTAATAATTTTATAGATACATTAGAACTTTTAAATTCCTTTTTATTATTAGTTTTTATTTATTTACTTCTTTCATTATTTGAATAACATATTAATCGGGGAAAAAAATCCATAACTACAAAATATTAATAAAAACCGTTAATAACCGAACTGTTTAGTTAGCCATGGTTATAGTTACTTCTATAATATTAACCACACTATATAGTTTGTTACAGTTACATCTTGTAACTGCACCATGCACACCTATACTAAAAATAACAATAGATTGTGTAGGTTTGAGTAGTTATTCAACGTACATGAGATAATAGATGAAATATGACTATTTGTACTAATTTAATATATATCACAACATACTATTTTAATTTATTCAATGAATAGTCCGTTATTTAATCACATAAACTATTTGTTATCATTTCTATTGTCATTTGATTTTTCAAAAGGGAATTGTATATATAATACAATATTTCACTTGGGATTATAACTTCAAAAATGAAAAAATATAATACATGTGATTAAATAACGAACGAACAAATCATTAGATAAAATAATCCGCAATAATTATATTTAGTATACATAATTTTATCCCACTTATATGCAAAGAAATGTAGAGAAGATTATATTTATGCCTATGCAGTTTTTTCCTTCCAACAAAGATCATTTACCTCCTTAAATTTGATTACCAATAATATAGTTGGAGAATGTAAACCCTTTTCGGGGAAATCTATTTAAATTTTGGTTACTATTAAAGCATTAGCTAATCGGCTTTTAAACCATGGATTTTAGTGGTAGCCACCCAAATCTTGTCTCGTAAAACCATGGATTTTACCGTCTTCGTTCTACACTTTCATCATATCTTCGTGATTAACACCATGTTTCAATGTTTGTAAGTTTTATTTTGAGGGAAAAGGAATGGAAGAGAATTAAAAGTAGTTAAAATCCCTCTAAATCATATGTTTGTGAGATTTTTTAGGGATTAAAAGAAGAAATTTGGAGGTAAAATTGATTTCATTTTTTACTCAAATTTTTCTTCCCAAAAATAAAAAGATTTGGAGAGATGGGAAAGGATGGAAAAGTTAGATATTTTGTATTACCAAAAATAATCTTTTAAAATAAATAATGTCATTTATTATATTTATATATAAGAAAAATATAGTAATAGTGTAGTTTAAAAACAAAAATCATTCTCATTCCATTTCCCACTTTTTAACTCACAAATAAAGAAAAATATTATTAAAATCTCATCTCTCTTCCATTCCTTCAAAAAACTAACAAATACGACAAGAAAAAATTATAATATATACCTTCCTATTCCTTCCCATCCCTTCATCTCTTTAAACTTTCTCTTCATATCTCATCCCTCCAAAGTCCAAACTCATAGACGCAATATAAGAAGATGCATCCTAAGGCCATCTCCAGCAGGCCGGAGAATCAAACGTCCTAGACTAAATATAGTCTAGGACAAACTCTTCTGCTCCAGCAGATGGAGCAAATATAGTCTCCCTAATTTTTCGGCGGAGCAAAACGACTATATTCGAGAATCTAACATTGATGGACTAAAAATTTTAATATATTTTATTGGCAAAGAATGGGAGGATGAAGGAGAAGGATGAAGAAGAAGGATGAAGAAGACTGAGAGAGGAAAAGGAAGAAGAAGAAGGATGAAGAAGACTGAGAGAGGAAAAGGAAGAAGAAGAAGAAGAAGTCTGCGTTGAAGAAGGAAAAAAATTGCTCACTGATGCAAAGGTCACAGAACGGTAATAAAAAAGAAGAACAAGTCACAGAACGGTAATAATATAGTCCAACAAGTCACAGAATGGTATGGAAAAAAATAAAAATATTATGCAAGGTAAAAAAAATTTCAATGGAACTTATTAAAAATTTTGGCTGAAAAATCTATAAATAGGTACAATGATTTAATATATTTTACCATCTCTCAATCAACAATTTCAACATTTAATAATTGTAAGTATCTGATTAAATAGTTTGTATTTTTATTATATTTGTTCTTTATTTTTTTATTGATAATATCTCTCTAATTTATTTTTTTAGATGGAAAATTTTGGTCCTCCGATGTATTATTTCTTCATTATTATCTCAAGATTTTTCACTTGATGATCCAAATTTGTTGGATGAATTCTCAACTCAAACTGATGTACCAATTCAGACTCCCAAAAATGAGTCCAACAAAAGAACAGGGCGAAAGGGAAATTACACAATTGATGAAGATGTCCTTCTTGTTTCTGGATGGCTTAATGTAAGCATGACTCCAATTCAAGGAAATGATCAGAAACATGGAAGATATTGGGAAAGAGTTCATGAATACTTTCATGAATACAAAAATTTTGAGTCTGAACGCAATTCTACTGCTTTGGCGAAACGTTGGTCAACAATTCAACTTGCAGTGAACAAATTTTGTGGATATTATGCTTCAATTGAAAGAATGCAACAAAGCGGTGTAGGTGAACAAGACAAAGTATTTTAATTTTTTCATATAAAATTTGAATAAATTTATTCTTATAGTTTATACTTAATACTTTGTAAATAATTTTTAAAATAGATATGTCAAGCATTAGAGATGTTCAAAAGTATCCAAAAGCAACCATTTGGCTTTATGCATTGTTGGAGACTATTAAAGGATGTGCCAAAATGGAGAACAAATAATATTGGAAAAAAATAGAAAAGTACTAGAAAGTCAAGTCCAGCAATATCTTCTCCATCAACCGTAGAAGAAATTAATTTGGATGAAGACGATGGTATTGAAGATACAATCTCTGCAGGATTGGAGAGGCCAATGGGAAGAAAGGCTTCGAAAGCACAAGATAAAAAGGGCAAAGGAACCAGTGATACTAGTACACCTATGGAATTGAGGTTTGAGAAGTTCGAGCATCAGATGAAATTGAACCAACAAAAGAGATAAGAGAACATGGACATAATATATTTTCAAGAGCAAGAGAAGTTGAATATAATGAAAGCACAAGAGGATGAAAGGATCATGATGATTGACACTATTATCATGGAGCCTGAAGTAGCTGAATATTACAAACAACGCAAGAAAGAAATCATGAAAAGAGTTACATCTAGTAGTTGACTTGCTTATTATTATAGAACTGCTGATTTGCTTATTATTGTAGTAGAATGTAATGGATTATGCTCCACCATGTAGTGACCACAAGTGTTGAATAATATCTTCTTGAAGTTGAGAATGAACTTGTCTATCCTTTATGCGGTGATTGGCTTCAATGAATGCAAGTAATTGTGGGGTACGCTCATGAGACACTTTTACAGTGGGAATCTCGTCATGTGTATCATAGGTTGCTGGTTCTTGACTTTCATCTCGTTCATCCTCAATGATCATATTATGTAGTATTATGCATGCAGTCATAATTTCTTTTAGTGTTGTTTGATCCCAAAATCGTGCAGGCCCACGAACAATTGCAAAACGTGCTTGGAGTACCCCAAATGCTCGCTCAACGTCTTTCCTAAGCGCCTCTTGAGTCTTCGCAAATAGTTTTCTTTTATTTCCTCGAGGTGCCGAAATGGTTTTAACAAATGTTGCCCATGGGGGATATATACCATCAGTAAGGTAATATCCCATCGTGTACTCATTTCCATTAATTGAGTAGTTCACAGCTGGAGCATGACCTTCAGTAAGAGCAGAGAAGATAGATGATCTCTCCAAAACGTTAATATCATTATGAGAGCCCGGTAATCCAAAAAATGCATGCCATATCCAAAGATCGTATGAAGCCACCACTTCTAAAATAATTGTTGGCTCATGCACATGTCCAGAATACATACCATGCCACGCAATCGGACAATTCTTCCATTTCCAATGCATGCAGTCGATGCTCCCCAACATCCCAGGAAAACCACGTTCTTCAGCTTTTGATAGCAGTCTAACGATGTCATCACTATTGGGGGATCTCAAATATTCATCACCAAAAATTGCAATGACTGCTTTTACAAATCTTTTAAGACTCAATATAGTCGTGCTTTCACCGATCCGTACATAATCATCAACGGAATCTGCTGAAATACCATAGGCAAGCATCCGCATTGAGGCAGTTATCTTTTGAAGAGAAGATAAACCGAATTGTCCTGCAGCATTCATTTTTTGGACGAAGTATGAATCATACGCTTCAACTGCTCTTTGAATTCGGAGGAAAAGTGGGTGCCGCATTCGAAATCTTCTTCGAAATAATTACGGGGGGTATGTAGGATGTTCAATAAAATAATCACGAAAAAGTCGATTATGACCTTCATGTCTACCACGATCAATGGTAATACGACCTTGCACGGAACCACGTTGACGTGATGTATGCCTATTGCCATTTTGTTGCTCTTCTTCAATAGCCGCCAAGCCTAAAAATTGCCCATATGCTTCTTCATCTTCTTCTTCATCCATGTGCAACATAGCTAATTCAAATTGACGAGACATATTTAAAATAACATATTTGACTGAAAAATTGAAGTTGAGATGAGTTAATATGAGAGACTGGATATGACTTATATTTATAGAGGTTGTTTGTTCGTTAAAATATATCCGTTGGAATATGACCGTTGGAATATGGTCGTTAGAATATGACCGTTGGAATATAGCCGTTGGAGTTTTTTTAAATTCATTGATTATTTTAATCTTTTTATATTATAGTCTGCGGGATAGTCCATGGGATAGTCCATCTGCTGGAATGATGGAAGACTAAAGGACATCTGCTGATGTCACATGGACTAAATATAGTCCAGCAGATAGTCCATCTGCTGGAGATGCTCTAATAGGATCGAATGCACCCATTATACATACTAGTATTTAAGCCTGGCATAAAGCGACCAAGTTTACGGGTCAACTCATCCATAAAAGATAGACTTTGACATTATATTTTTAGGGAAGTGATATTTTCGTAGGATAAAATGCTAGTTCCACAATGGACCCCATATTCTGACTTAAGCTCATTATTTTATGCCCAATTTGCCCCTGTTTGTAACAATACCCAAGTGCACTCTCTTCTCCATTTTTGCACTTCATTTTATCTTTAACCTCCAACGCTAAAACCTCTATCACTAACCCAGATCTACCCTCCTAATCACCTAATTTCGATCTCAGTAGAAAAGTAGTAGTAATCTTTCTTCAGAAGAGAGAAAAACCAATGATCCAAATAAAACTCATTTGTTTATGTCTATATTTGCCCTTCCTTGCTACAACACCCAATTGAACGAACTTCTCTGCAATTAATCGACTATTTCTTTGGACCACGACCACCATCCCTCAGTTTTTAATAAATGTTAAAAGCTTAACAAAATCAGTCTAAAGAGATGAAGTTGCCCACTGTTCACCGATCTGAAGTCCATGCCCAGATATATATTAGTTGTTATTGGGTATGATGAGTCGTCGCAGACCACCGCTAGCGATGTTGGTGCTGGAAGAACCATTGATTAATGTTGTTGTAACTACTGTTGGAGTAACTTATTAGAGAGAAGTGGATCTACAAATAGAATTATTGGATGTATGAGAGAGTATTGAAGATGAGAGTATATGATGGGTTAAAATAAATTATTTGGTGGGATTGATTTGTGCGTATGTATTTCAGAATTTCTTTGTTCTCTATTACCCACAATAGTGGTCTTTCTTTGGAATCTTTCTCTTTTCCGAAGAAAGATTACTATTACTTTTCTACTTAGGTCAAAATTTGGTGGTTAAGAGGGTAGATCTAGGTTAGTGATGGAGGTTAGCTGATAGAGATAAAATGATGTGCAGAAGTGGGAAGAAAATACACTTGGGTGTTGTTTCAAACAAGGGCAAATTGAGCACAAAATAATGAGCTTCAGTCAGAATATGGGGACCACTGCAGAACTAACAATTTATCATGTGGAAATATCACTTCCCAATTTTTAAGCGAAATAAATTTTGAATTTTTTTAGCCCAGTCTCATTTTGGCCCAATCCAATTAGTTTCTTCCGACACCAATTTTCAGTTGCGTACATGTTAAACATTCTGAAACTCTTCATTATGGCTACCTATATAATGATTAAAATCAATAGCTAAAAGAAATTAATAACATGTACTCATTCATTCTGAAACATGATACCTCCTTCTGTTCTAATTTATATAATCATGATCAATTTTTTAAAAGTCAACTTAAATTATTTTAAAATAAAAAATTAATATAGATTTATTAAAAATTAAAATTTATAAATCTTTTAATTAGTTGTATTTTTTATATAGTATAAAATATTCATCTTGTTTTGACTAAACTTAAGTGAATCTATATCAATTTTGACTTTTATTTTCACAAAATCAATAATGATCGTATAAATTAGAACTAAGGTAATATTAATTTGGTTTTTTATAATTAATATGAGATATTGCATTTTTAAAGTTAAAGTTGATATAATTTATTTAACATTTTATAACCTTAATTTTATAGTTAATAATATTTTAAAAAAATTATAATTATGACTTTTTGAAGTTAATATGACATTTATTTTTTTAAATTTAAAATTGATATGATGAGAATGAGGACTCTATTGTGTATCTATCCGTCATTGATGTAGCCATTATTTGTGATGGTAAACCCCAGTGTCATGTTAATTATTAGGTGATTGATTGTGGTGCTTCGTTCCATGCTACTTCATATGGTTAGATCTTTAAATTCTACACTAGTGATGATGTTAGCTGTGTACGGATGAAAAACATAAGTGAATCAAAGGTTATCGACATTAGAAATATTTGTTTGAAGACTAACAGTGGTTGCATGTTAATGCTTAAAGATGTCAGACATGTTCCATATATTTGTCTTAATTTAATCTCTACCAGTAAGCTCGATGAGAATGGTTATAATTATCTCTTTGGTGAAAGTCAATGGAAGCTCACTAAAGCGTCTCTATTGGTGATTAAAGGTAATAAAATAGACACTCTTTATACGATGTGGACATATGTGAAAGGTGTTGAAGATGAGGGAATTAGGAACAAAAAGATGTTGTACAAACCTATGCAATGTAAGACCCCGACTTTTATGAAATATAAATTAAATTTTTCTTTATATATTTATTTTTTCTGAAACAGTAAGTGAATAAATTGACAAAAGTTAAATTTAAAAAAATGTTTTGTACAAATTTTATCTTGTTGAAAATATTCATTTTGTCAGGGAATATTCGTTCTGTTGGGGAATATTCGATTCGTACAATGGCACCAAAATAACCAAACATTGGTGAACCCCACAATGAAATATTATCAGATATAGAAAATAACATAAGTAACTTTTTTAAATAAAAATAGTCAATGGTATTATCAATTTTAACTGTTAAAATACCCAGTGGTAAAGGAATAGTAAAATACGGTATTGCACCGTAGCACAAGGTATTGCACAGTATTTCATATTATTGAACTAATAAAGTGGCTATTGTACAATATTGACTTTATTGAACCAATAATTGTCACAGACACAATAATTCATATTATTGAACTGATAATTATCACAGTAACATATGCACAGTAATTTATATTACTAAATCAATAATTATCATTACACAATAACGTGCTCTTTCTTTTATTTATTTTCTGCATTATTGTTATCACTATTATGATGTTGATTAAACTGTTATATTATATTATTAGTTAATTTTTCATCTAGTATTATGAGTCTCTAACTCAAAAAGTCAACTACATTACATTTACAATAATTGGTTATAGTAATGAATAATTGTGAATAATTGGTGAATTATTGTTGAATAATTAAATTTATAAAGTTACTTGTTTTATATACTTTATATAAAGTTAATTGATTTATATATAAAATTAGTTGTTTTATATATAAAGTTAATTATTTTATATATAAAGTTAGTTTTTTAATATATAAAGTTAATTGTTTTATATATAAAGTTAATTAATTTATATATAAAGTTAGTTATTTTATATATAAAATTAATTAATTTATATATAAAGTTACTTAATTTATATATAAAGTTAATTGTTTTATTAAATAAATGGTATAGATTAAGAAAAATATGAAATGAATTGTATAGATTAAAGATAATGTAATAATTGTAAAATTTGAAATGAACAATATAGATTAAAGATAATTTTTAAATGAATGATTTAGATTAAAGAAATCTTAAAAGATAAAATGTGTGTTATGGATTAAACATTATCTTGACATATACAGTTTGGATTAAGTTAGAAAATCTTGGATTATGATAAGATTTTTTGCTATAAATAGAGGTATTAACTTAATGATTTTTCATAAACTTTCTTGCTTATTCTTTCTTTCACTCTCTAAATATTATTTTGTGTAAGTTCTGTGAGGATCCAGATTTTCAGAAATTCTTTATTAATGTCAAATGAGAAAATTATCAGGATGGTTTAAATTAGTTGAGATATTTTATGTGATTTAAGATATTTGATGAGATTTAATTGGTAAATTAAATATGTACAAGGATGTTGATGATTTGTGTTGAATTAAATAATTGAAAAGTAAATAAATTGTTTAAAAATAATTTATGAGGAATAAGAGAAATTTTGGTTAAATGTACAATAAATTGTACAATAAAATGGTTATGAAAATGCAGAAATTATGAAATTAAATGAAGTTATGTGAAAATGTGGGAAATATGATGTAAATATGTTTATATGGATGCTTGGTTAATTGCTATAATTTAAAAGTTATTAATTATGGAAATTAAGGGATTAATAATTAAATTAATCCGAAAATTTCGAAAAGTTAATGAGGAAGTTAGTAAAAATTGTAATTATTGATTTTAAATTTATTAAGAATTATGGAGGAAGTTTAGAAATTAATTGAGAAGAAAGGTAATTATATAAATTATATAAGAATAAATTATATAATTTATATAAGGAAATTAAAATAAGGTATGAAGAAAATAATAATTATATAAATTATATAAGAATAATTATGTAATTTATATAAGTGATTAAATGAAATAAAGTTGGAGGAGATTAAGAAATTATTTAAAAGGAGAATCTAATTACATAAATTATATAATATTAAATTATATAATTTATATATAAAAAAATTAATATGAATATTAAAGAAATTAAATAATAAATAAGAAAAAAGAATGTTTTAAGTTAGTAAAAAAATTATATTTATGTATAATGAAATTATTATGACTATTATGAAGGATAATATTTCGGAAAAGTGAATATGTTAATGTAATATGTTGTCCAAGTAACGGAGTGAAAAATTATGAAAAATAATTTTTATATGTCCTATGAATTATTTTATGAATTTTGGAGGTAAAAATTACCTCATATAATTACATGCACGGCGATATGCGTGTACAAAATTTGTCAAGAAAAGTACCCAAAAGAGGTACTAATAATATTGATAAATCAAATTATGATTTTTAGTAAATTAAAATAAATATTTTATATTTGTTATGTAAAATATTTATTACACGCAATAATTACATAATGCTTTAGAAAGAAAATTTGCATGCGTTTCTGTAGAAAAATCCGGAAGTTTCATGGTAAGTCGGTGGGAAATTTTTTATCCAAGATGGCTTCAGATATATATATATATATATATATATATATATATATAAGGAAGAAAAGAATAGAAAAGTAAACAAGAAAAGAAAATAAAAACACAAATACTCTCCCTTTATCTCTCCCATCCAAACATCACCGTGGCCACCACCAACTCCACCATAAAATCTCCATGGCCACCAAGGAAGAGGATTTGATGCCATCCAAGTGGGAGTAAGCCTAAAAGGAAGTTGGCAAACTTTAGAAGGTATAAATTATTTATTTATGTATTTTTGTTGGTAAAAGAATTGTGTAGAAAAATTATGAATAATTAGAATAATTGTTCTACATAATTTATAGATGTGTGTTTATGAATTATAAGATTTTTGAAATAATTTTGTTGGGAAAAAGCTGATAAAAATGGTGCTTTTATTTCTAAGTTGGTGTACTGTTTGCGTTAAAGGCTGAGGAAGAAGAAAGGCCGGTCCGCGCGTTGCGCGGACCATATTTTTTTTTCAGTCGCATGCGTTGAAACGGCGCCGTTTCTTGGCGCGAAGGAAGGGCAGCCACGCATTGCGCGGAAGTCAAGAACCGGCAGGGGAAAACGACGTCGTTTGGCGTCGTCAGAAGCAGGGGCCGCGCATTGCGCGGTCGGTCACGTGGTGAAAGTTCGGTTATGCCCCTGGCCTTTCCGAAAAATTCCGGATTTGTCCCTAACGTTGCCGAAATGACGGAAATGCCCCTGAGCTTTCCGGAAAATGCCAATTTTGTCCCTTTGACCGCGGAAATGACTAAAATGCCCCCAGAATCAGATTTTAATGAAATAAATGTTTAAAAATTGTTTAAAAATCATAGAAAATTATAGAAAAATACTAAAAATATAGAAATGATGTTTGGACATTAAATTTAATATTTTTGTAAAAATATTAAATATTGGGGATTAATATTTAAATATTTTAAATATTAATCTAATGAGTTTAAAGGTTAGAAAATGATTAAATGAAAATTCGGACAACCAAATATGTTAAATTTTATCCAATGAGCCGGGTTGTCCGTATTAGAGATAATGGATATTAAGTTAAACGAATATTTTAAGGAACGAGGTTAATATAATTAACCATATAAATTAATAATTGGCCTAGAGATGATATTAATTAATTAAATTAATATCATAAGGAGTTAAATAATTATTATTTGATTATTTTATGATCATAGGTTGATCGAGTTAAGGGTTTGAGCTATCAAATTAATTAACTGGACTTCAGGCAAGTTCTTCAGTCCCTTTTATGTTAAATGTTGAACTATTATGATATAAAATTCTTGTTATAAATACATACAAATTATGTGCTATGTGATACGTGTTTAATATGACCACAATGTGTTCTTTGTGCAACGATATGAGATATATTGCTATATGTGAAGCACAAGCACATGATCTATGACACACACTAAGCATATTAAGGTATGTGTTACGTGAAATTTTAATCTGTTGAACTTGCTGAGCCGTTGTGCTCATTACTTGCTTAAAATAAACTTTTGCAGGTAAATAAATGAGTTTCAGAAATATCAGATTGTGCTAAAGATGAATTATCTAGAAGGTTGGATACGTAACTGTTATAATTTCGATGTCATGATTCAATGTGAGTGAATTGGTAAAATTTATGTGAATGTATTGTATCTATTTACAAGTTTGTCCGGATAGGACGAATAGAGTTACAAGGCGAACTATGATTGTTTAAGATGATTGTTACGATAAAGATTTGTTAAATGGTCTAATTGTGAATTACGATTGAACGAACAAATGTGAAGATATAATCATTATTAAATTTTAAATGTTGAACAATATGATATTTGTAAAGAAGGAAAAAGTTAAGGTTGCGATCTAGGGACTAGGATCCAGTTGTAAAGATTTTAAACATCTAAATATTTTATTACAATGATTTAATCAAGAAAAAGAAAATTTATATGAGAATTTTGATAATTGATGATTTTGAAATTAAATAATGGATTAAATTAGGAGATGAAAGATTTATTAACGAACCGAAATTTGGACGTAAGGAATATAATGTTAAACAAATGTGAAAGTTAAAGTAATAAATTGGGTCGAATTACGGGGTCGTTACAAGTTCTTTCTAAGTGTGCTTAAGCTATCATGTGTATTTGAAGATCTGTGAGAGTACAAGTATTGTTCAAGTAAGTTTTTTCATAATAGTTAGTAAAGTAACCACACATATCACACGGTGTTTATAAATCTTCCTTTAGAAGATTTATTTTGAAAAACTTTCTCTTAAGATTCTTTTAAAATAATATTTTTAAAAACTATTTTGAAGTTTATTATACTTTATTCTGTACACTACACAAATTTTTACTATCAAATCACTTTTGATGATTTTATACGAATTGGTATACACCATAAAATTATATGTGGTAGTTACTAATTAAATTATAAATATATAGGTTGATCAACTTCATTTAAATCAATATTCAGTTTTGTGTTAAAGTAAGGGATATCATTTTCTTTCATACTCTTAAACTTACTAGGGTAAGTATTGTTTGGTAAAATTCTTGAAATAATTATATATTCATTAATAATTTATGCTTCATCTAATATAATTTTATTTGAAGTTTTCTATTTACCTAAACATTTCTATTGAACTTTTACCGTTATTTTGAACTGTGGATTTTAAATATCATTTTTGAATTTTACTCCACATCATGTTGATAATTTGGACATTATTTGACTCAGGACAAAAAGTCATGTTATTCTATTCATCATTTATATCTCTGTTATTATTCTAATAATCAAGAATTAAGTTGTTATAAATATCTGTGGCCTAGGGCACAGATGATAGGATAAAGGCAATATAATTGTTGTGTGTCTTTTAAGGCACGTGGTGAATGTTCTTCTTTGCCCACCTGGGGCAAAGAAGAACTGTTGTTCATATGATTATGACCAGTGTTGTTTTAGATGATAAAAATTGATGATGTTTTTATGAAGAAAAAAAAAGAGCTAGTGAACATCATAGTATACATGATTCTTCTAATGGATTGTTCATTCTGCAACTATTATTGATCTAAACTTGTTATTTATTATATTCTATCATGAACTCAACTATTGAAGGCTAATGATAATTTACTCATTGTTATCTTAGTCATGATATTTCTTTACTGGGCTATTTGAGCTCACCCTTTTGTTTGTTTTATTATCTTTCAAGAAATGAGAGAGTAGCTGTGTCTAGCCGGAAAATTGAGTGAATGTTTGAGAGATAGCTGTAGTAGTCTTCACATGTTGTAAATAGTGTGACAATAATAGTAAAGACTTAGTTGTGTATTATTGAGCTCTGTATTTTTGTACTATGTACTATTTTATATTAGATACCGTGTAATTTGGCGTCTCAAATTGGGCTGTGTAGTCTCAGATTTGGGGGCGTCACATTTAGTATCTGAGCTTAGGGATATGATCTTTAATGAAGATCTGGGGTAGAAGTAGGAAGAAAGAGACGAATAGAATACATCACTAGTGTATCCTACATAAATTAAATTTTGTTATCTAATGAGTTGGCTTGAATATGGGGACAAGAAGTGACAAGTCAGTTTGTTTAACTAACATTTATCTTGTGACTGCAGTTTAGAATGGCTTTCGAAAATTAGGAAATGAACTATCCACTGCTCGATGTGAATGTAGCTGAGAACCAGGAAGCTACAAATAATCCTCATGTAGCTTCGGAATTTGTATTTTGGGTGGTGAATTTAATTATATTTCTTAATCTAATTAAAGGTAAATTTGTACTCTCTCAATTTATTGTGTAACCTTAATTTTTATGGTGTAAAATTTAGGAAGATTACTGTAAACTCATCATTAATGATACAGTGGAGATTCAAAATTTGACCTGTAATATTTTTCTTTAAGAATTGTTCACGTTAAATATTGTGTCTTGTAGATTTTTATTTGTTATTTTCGTTCTCATTATTGGGTTTGTTGATATCCTATTTAATTGCAGAAAGACGAAAAAATAAATTTTGGGCTTGAGATTGTTTTAGGTTCACTTTTCTCAACAGTTTGATCCATTTAAAATTAATTATAACACGTAAAAAAAAAAGTGGAAGATGAGTGAGTTGATCCGTGTGCATCCAAGAGGAAGAAATGCTTAAGGTTCAAAAATATAATGTTGCTCATTTGACTATCACTGGATCTCATAAGAAGAGGGCTCATAAAAATGGCAAATGTTTTAAGAATAAAGATAAGTCAGTTTCTACTAAATCAAATAAGACAAATTATTCAGGTAATAACTCTGAGACAGGTCCAAAATGTCACTTTCGTAATAAGAAATGACATATTTAGAAAGATTATCCTAAGTTCGAAGAATGACTTAAAAATAAAAGTATATGCTTCAATTATGTGACTTATGAATCCTTTGTAATTGATGTTCCTTCTAATACATGGTGGATTAACACTGGTGCTATGGTTTACATTACTAATTCATTACAAGAATTCTTTTCAAATAAGACACTCCAAAAAATGGAAAGAACCATTAAAGTTGACAAAGTAGAGTCTATACAAGTTAAAGCTATATGAACTTTTTGCTTTAGTTTTAGAGAGCGGTTTCACCTTATATTTATATGATGCTCTTTATATTCCCAATATGATCCAAAATTTAATTTTCTTATCTAAATTTGATGTTGATGTTTTTTCATTTAAGTTTAGGAATAATAAAATTATTAATTATCATTACTCTTATGTTATTAATTCTGACTCTTTAGAGGGAATTAAACTTCTATAAGTTAATTTTGGATAATGTCTTTGTTGAACCCTTGTTAATAATGAATGTGACAGAAAATACCTCTAAAAGTAAAAATAAGAGAAAACTAGATAATGAGATCTTCAAAACTGTGGCATCGATCAATGTTTAGGCCATATTTCAAAAAACAGAAGGTAACGTCTTATAAATGATTGAATTCTTTATTCACTAGATTTCTCTGATCTTGACCATTGTATTGAATGTATAAAAGGATTTTTTTTGAAAGTTAGTAAGAAATGAGCCACTAAAATTGGTGGACTTCTTGAGGTGATTCACACAGATATATGTGGACCATATTCTCTTGAAATTGGTGGACATAATTCTTTCATTATGTTCATTGATAAATATTCTCTCTATACTTATATCTACCTGATTAATGAAAAATCTGAATCATTCAATACGTTTAAAAGTTTCAATGCTGAAGTTGAAAATCAACTTGACCGAAAACTTAAAGTAGTGAGATCAGATAGAGACGGAGAATATTATGGTAAACACTTTGATACATGCCATAGTCCTTGTTAATACTTGCATTTGTGCACCTTCTATTTGATTTGATGATGACCAAAAGCTTAATATATATTTGTATTAACAAGTATGTTTTGTAAAGTTCTTATATAGTTAGGGATCAAATTTATTAGGTTAATCCAGATTGTAGAATATATTTAATCCTTGTAATAGCTAAAATTTGTTCAAGGCAAACTCGCGCTTCATAGAGCAAAAAATACTCTAAGATTGCAAAGTGAATAAATGTCTCTCAGATCATAGAGTAAGACATCAAGACGTAGAGTCTAATCGCAAAGTGAACAAGAGCCATACAAAGATCATAGAGTAAGAAGGCTAGACATAGAGTCAAAACGTAGAGCATCCACAAAATGTAAAGTAGAGTGGAACTACTTAACAATTTAAAGGGCTAACTCTGCGATTCAAAGATAGTTCATTCAGAATCATAGAGTGCTGTGAATTGACATGTCGGTAAATGACAACGATTATAAGTCACAACCCACACTCCTAAATGTTGATCCTCAGGTTTGTTGGAGATAAGGACAAGATACAGATCTACTTTATCAAACAGTTATATTAGTAATGATAAAAGATATGTGTCTGCTGTTGCACCGTGTTGCTGAAAAAGACTCAAGATGGTCCAACAGACAACAATTCAAAGTGAAATAAATTGAAAGATGACAAAGTGTCCTAGACGGAATGGAGTAACGATAACTTTTTAACTGACAAATCCCAAAGAGATGATAGAAAAGGATTGCTACCTCAGACACATGAGAGTACGACACAACAAAAAAGATCAATCAAAATAAAAGTTTCCACTATACGATTTACAAGAAACTCATCTACTGTTAAGTTATTAAAAAAATGCATAGATTAAAATTTTTGATTAATAATTTGTCTATTTGATTAAATTAAATATTTAATGTAAAGATAATAAATATAGAAAATTAAGTCATGAATACTTACTTCAAATTTATAAATGATTGATAAAATGAACAAAAGATTATAAATAAGATTAAGTTTAACTTTTTAAAGTCAATATGAGATATTTTTAAATGCAGAGTTGATCTAATTTATTTAATTTTAAAAAATAATAAATCTTATAAAAATCATAAAAATATTTTTGCCCAATCTTTTGTGACCATTTTTTATACCAACCATTTTGAGACTATGAATTTTACCCCAAAACGTAATTAATCTTGGAAAATTGGAGTGAATAATGTCAAAAAGGTGACTAGTGATTGAAAGTTGCATTTCTCTCTTTTTGTCTAGTCAAAAGCAAAAACCTACGCCATCTATAATTCTTTCATATTAAATTCTTAATATATGAGGTTACATCTAACTAAACAGTAGCGCTCGGCTGCCTCCAGTATCATAATTCAAAATCGTAACTTTCTTGTATTTGGTCGTAAGCTTTTAGATATCTGTGTTCATTTATCAAGTAATATGATGTGTTTGGGGTGGTCAAAGTCAAAGAATAATGATTTCCAATACTAATAATATATATGACCCAGTCAACACTCTTCAAGTGGGTGCTTAAAAGTTAAAACTGCCAAATTTTAATTCATGAGAAAGGAGAGAATCCTACTCACTGGCTAAATTGGCACGTGGAATAAAGTATAATAATATATAAAACATATTACCTTACAAATTAATAAAACAATAAAGATAGATGTGACGAAAGAAAATTCAGTAAAAAAAAATATAAATACAATTTTTATCTATATTTTTTATCTCGAAAATAGTTGTATCTAGTTAATAATAATGATATTTGTACAATACAATATTATCAAATTTTTACTATTCGAATTATATATAAATAATTGCATTCATATTTTTATCTCGAGATAATTTTCTAGTATCCCTATTATCAGTAAAATATTAGTTAAGATAAAATAGGATCCGTAACTGACAAAAAAAGTTGATAATTTTGTACTTTGTACAAAGATGATTGTATATATTTCTTCAAATTTTACTATTTACACAAAGTACATGCTTATACCGATATAATTATGCTCGTCTTTCATATGAATGATAAGAAAAAAAATTCTCCCTATATTGCATATTTTTCTATTTTAAAATTAGAGATTTTTTAAATTAATTTAAAAAAAAAAGAGATACAGTGTTGAGAATAGTTTATGGAGTCCACAAGAATTTGTTGAGTATAGTTTTCAAAATTCTTTAATCATGCTTGTTCACTGTTATGATAGACATTAGAATAATTTGACTGAAAATAGTCCCACGATCAATGATGGACATTATAATAACTTGGTTAAAAATAATCTCATGATCAGTGATAACCATGAATCATTCCATTATAATATTATTAGTACATAAAAACATAAAAGAAATTGAGCCAAATACTTCGACAACTTTCTTTGGGACTTGCCCAAATTGGAAACTTTATGCTACTAAATTAGTAAATTATTAGCTTGTTTTTCTTGCATAGTTGCCAAATGAATTCATCAACTATTCATCAAAGCTGATGTAAGACGGAGGGTCCATATGACCTGACCGCCATCATCAATGTCCATTGACTCACGTGCGATAACTTCTTTGCGTCTCACTAAAGACCAAATTCTATACAGGTCAGTGCTCACGAAAAATATGTTCATGCTCATGTTCTTTCTTTTTTTAACATGACCAACTATATAATACCACCATCTCTCCGTTATAAACTCCATTCATCACATTCCCATTCACCAAAGAAAAATTCCCATTCAACTTCAAATACAAATACAAAAACAAAAAAAAAAGATTTACCACACAATCTATCATTCTTCTTCATTCTTTCAAAACTCATATTCCCCATGCCAAATATTCATCAAATGCATTTACCACACAATGAATTTCTTCCTTTCGACGAAAATGACTCTGAAGAGATGCTTCTCTTCGGAGTCAGGGGCGGAGCCAGGAGAGGGCTGGGCAGGCTGTAGCCTGGCCCCCCAACCATGGCAGATACCTTATATGTAGTATGACTCTCGAGTCAAGACCATGGAGGTTGACGAAAAACCAACCGAAGACTATAATGACATTGGAGCCTAGAGAAACAGGCAAGTTTCTCTTCTAAAAATGATCTATTCTGATGTCGCCAGTCTAATTGATGCTCGAGTCTATAATTCCACTTCTTTTTTTCCTTTGATTTTTATTTCTTATTAATGGTGACAGATCCAAGAACTAGCTGAAGCTACTGTTTTGCCAATGACGCACAAAGAGCGGTTTCAGAAATTAGGAGTTCGTCCACCCAAGGGTGTTCTTTTATATGGACCTCCTGGGACTGGGAAAACTTTAATGGCTCGTGCATGTGCGGCCCAAACAAATGCTACTTTTCTAAAGCTAGCAGGCCCCCAACTTGTCCAGGTATATATACTTGGTTAGGTTTTTCCTTATACCTATATGTTAGTTGATTCTTGTCATTTTATTTGTTCTTTTGCTGAATGTTAGCCTTATTTATCTTCCTCGATATATTATCAGTGTATCTAACTATTTTTGTGTCATTTTCACATTTTTCTTAAAAATCATATTGTACCACTTCGTTAGGTTATTATATATATATAATTTTCGTACAAATCTATGTTATATTTGACTAGATATATGACATTTCACAAAGTCATACATTTTGTGTACTTTTAAATATAGACTTAAAATGTCATACTATGAATCTAAAATTCTTATTTTTTGTTGTGTTTATTTTTATAGTTCACTCAATTTTGACATTATAATATTCTTAGCCCGCCCCAATTAAGGTTCCTGGCTCCGCCCCTGTTCGGAGTCCTATCAGAATCTCATCGAGAACAAGAAGCAGCCTTTTCACAAGTGTCTGATCATCAAAAAGAGCCTAACATAGAGGAGATTGCGTATAGAGGCGTTAGAAAGCGGCCATGGGGAAAATACGCAGCTGAAATTAGGGATTCGACGAGGAATGGTGTCAGGGTGTGGTTAGTTACATTTGACACGGCTGAAGAGGCCGCGTTAGCATATGATCAAGCGGCATTTGCAATGCGAGGTTCAACGGCTGTGCTAAATTTTTCGGCGCAAATTGTTTACAATTCACTAGTACAGATGAATTATGATTTTCAAGCGGAGTGTTCACCAGTTTTGGTGTTAAAGAAGATGCATTCCATGAGGAAGAAGGAAGGGAGTAGGAGGAAGATTAGGAAGGAGGAGTTGAGAGTGCAAGAGGAGGATAATGTGGTGGTATTTGAGGACTTAGGTGCTGATTATTTGGAGGAGATTCTTAGTTTATCTGAGAGTTCTGAACCTTGGTAAATTAATTAGCATGCATGCAACTTAGGCTTCTCAATTACTCCCTGCGTACCTTTTTTTTTTTTTAAAGAGTGAAATTTATTTATTTTTATCTGTCGTTTGTAGATTTTAAAAAAGTATTAATGATTTAGTTACTTATATTATTTCAATATTAAATACTAGTCGGTTTCTCTTCCATTTTTCAAATGAATTTTTAAGAAAATAATAATATTGAATCTAAAATCCAATTTAATCATTCAGAAAACATAAATAAATAAAATATATATATATATATAGGTAAATGGAGTGTATTCTTAGTTTCTCTTGCTATCTCATGTTTTTTTATAAGAATTTTAAGAAATTAAATTTATGTCTCATTCTCAGTCCCATCCATTATTCCATAGGGTGTATTTATGCTATTATATACTAGATGAGCTAATAGTTAAACAGAAGATTTGGAACTTGGATTTCATGATTCCCTGTTATTCCTTTTTAACTGTTTGATAGTGGTTAATGGATTAATCAATAATTTTATGTGGGCTCTAATGCTTCCGGTCAATAAAACAAGATATGACCACTTTTGGTATTATTCTATGTTTAAAAGTGAACATGAACACAAACTTTCCGATAATTTTAAGATTATATCTTTTTCAAATCATTTCATTTGATATATTTGCTTAAGTGCCATATGATAGTGCGATTGATAGTCAAGAAGAAGAAAAAAATGTCATGATATGTTTATTGTAATAAAAAAAGTTTATTTTCAACCACTCTAATCAATAGTTTCTTGTAAATCTAACTCACTTGATGTTCACTAGAGTCATGATTGATTTTTGTTTGGATATTTTACGGAAAATTGCTGTGGGACAAAATATTAAATTTTTTATGTTGGATTCAATTGCGATTTAAAACTTTTTATATAGTTTTATTTATTCATTAATTAGGTTTGTTTAGTTGAAAATTTTAATATTTTGCCACGCATCATTTGTGATCATGCGGGAGAAAACATTAATTTTTTAGTTTAGATATTATTGGGATTTAACACTTTTTATGTAGTTTAATTTATTTATTAAACAGGTTAGTTTAGTTAACGTTGAATTATTTATTTTTTCCTCATCAATATTCGGGCATATTTTATTTTAAATTTTTTGCAAATAGAGCTCTTCATATGAATAGATAGCAACATCTTTCTGGAAGGACTTGAAGTCTTGAACTGAAGATTTGAACAAAAAGATGCATCAGTTGAATTTTATTATCATAAGTTGAAATTTTACCAGCACAAATATACTGCCCTAGAGACTATCACACAATATCGATCCTTGTGCTTTGTAAACATGGAGATGGTAGAAACCAAAACCCACAAGATGAGAGAATGAAATAAATTGACGGGACTGCGTGATAGTTCTATATTGCTCACGGCCAAATAATAATGACACTCTTCATCCTAGCTATGTTTATTTACAAAAAAATAATATGTGAGATATATAGGATTATTTATATTATTTTATTATTATTTAGAATTATTTTAATTTATTCTATAATTAGTCCGCTTGTTAATTCTATGGACTATATTTGATCATTTAGAAGACCATTTCATAAGTGATTATAATCCCAAGTGAAAATGTGATATTATATATGTTATCCTCAGAGGACATAATGAGATCTAGAAATGGGGTTGAATAGATCTTATTAAAATCTCAAATTAAAATTATTTACCCGATAATTAATTAATCTGATTCAATTAAGCACAACATAATATTATGTTTTGTAAAAACCCCTTAAAGATTGAATCCAGATCTCAGGTCTGACTTTAGTGATATAAAAATGTGAAAGTCAGTCAGATGATATTGCACTTATATAATAATTAATATGACAATTATATAACTGTTATATAAAGTAGTAAAGGACCTAGTGATTTTTAAGAGGCTCAGAGCATAAACTACTACTAGACATCTCTTCTACTCTACTGAGCATGGATCATTCACTATAGGATAGGGTTCCACTAAACCAATTATATACAATCTCCCTCTAGAGAACCGATTCCTTCATAATAAGACGATCACTCTACCTTAACTTTTACAACCTCCCTCTAGAGCTGATCCACTATAGAATCAAGCGGGATCTCTGTCTCGAATTTTTAACCTCCCTATAGAGCTAATTTCCTTAGAATAAGGCGAGATCTCTATCTCGACTTTTCAATGTCTCTATAGTTGAGTTTGGGGTTCTGTTAAGTTGTGTTTAACCTCATCTTCTGAATGACTTAACAACGATGATCTATTTCTTTTCAAGGCGTAGAGTGACTTTTTAGAAAGGTTAGAGTGGCCTTTGTTTTGTTGGGATGCTTTGAGCTTCTTGACTTGTTAACTTTATCTCATGTATGTGTTGATTGATCGATAACTTTGAAATCTAAAAAATAAATCTATTTATAGATTTTTCTATAAAAAATGCACGTTAGAAAGTCTTGTAGCATAGCCGTAAAAATCACGTGTCAGTCTGTTATAGCCGCCTGTGACAGGCTTATCTCTGAGTGTTATGGCAAACTGTCTTTACAAAATATAGTTGTTGGAGTTACATCCGATTAGACCTTTCTCTTTCTGTCAACACACTTAAGGATCTTTAGGATAGTTGTATGTTGAGGAAGTTTTCATGTCCCAGCAGTAACTTCCAAGGTTACACTCTACAAGATGATAGACTTAGATCGTAGAGTAAAGCCTCTTGTAGTTCATCCTACGATTTTGGCTGACTCTACGTTTTGGTTGTCTTTGTTGATTTGCAGAAACATAACATATATACAATCTAATTGTACAGCGCAACGGAAGTAGGAATAAACCATAGTTAAAAAATTTCTACAAACCAAATACCAGGATCTTTCTTATGTGAAACTTATTAATTGATGAAGAATAAGAGGTTATACTTTTGTAGATTTAACTCTTGAACAATTATGAATTTACCTCCCTTTAATCCTTCGTGATCTTTTTCAAATTCACCGATTAGAATTTTTAGATCAACGTTAGCTACCCAAATATTTAGCCTCTAAAGGTTATCCATCAATAGATTTATGAATTCAAGAAGTAGATTTAGGTTTATCTAAATCTTGGATAGCTAATCCTAATTTTCTCTCTCTTTTAATTTCTTAGATGTAGAGAATTGTGTAAGTCACCTCCATCCATAATAAGACTCATTTTATTTATAGATTTTGTTCAACCCCCCTAAACTCTTTAGGAGTATGATTTTAATTTAATTCTAAATCTAATTAGGAACCAAATTAATTATTATAATTATTATAATTCCTAAACCATTAAGAAACTTAATTATTTAATAATGAGAGTACTTCGTATTAGTTAATTCCTAAACTATTTAGGAACTAAATAATAATAATAATAATAATAATAATAATAATAATAATAATAATAATAATAATAATAATAATAATAATAATAAGACTTTTCTTATTAATTTATAATTAGTATTTTCAAAATGCATAATTATAAATATTAAGCTATTTAATTTATTCTATCACCATAATATAAATTAAATACACTTAATTTATTATTATCATTACACCACTTACTTCTAAAATAAATATTACTCTTTTGCGGTGTGACCTTTTAAGTTTTTCATATTATACCAGTTGTTGAATAAATAAATTAGAGTCATTCTAATCTTATTTATATAAATAAATTAAATTATTTAATTCATTTAAAAAAAATATTATTTTCATAATAAGGGTAAGCCACCTTAACAATCAACGACTTTCTAGATAATATGAATTTCAAGATTTGATCACAAAGAACATATTCCGCAAATAGTTATTGTACAATTCAATTTTTATGGAACAACTAATGGAGTTTTACTTATCTATCAATATGAGTTCCTTATGTGATAGTAGTACAAGTGATCATTGGACTTGAGATCATTATAGTATCTTGTATATGATGAGTTATACTTTGACATATTCCTTAAGACCTCTAGGGTATATCAAATGGTATGCTAGTATAATAAGTTGTACATGAAGATAGGTGAATGGTTAACAAAAAATTTATCACTTCTAGTAAAAGGAGAGAATGTCTTATGTGATTCGATAAATGACAACTCAGTAGTCCTTGGCCAAGGCATAATGAAATTAGAAAGGAGTTTATAATTTACATTAGTTAGAGTTGAACATTTGAGAATCGAAATGCATATGATGAAATAAAATAAGACTTGACAGTATGGTAAAAGGATTTAATTGTACGGTAACTATTCGCGAAAAATATTCTTTTGTGATCAAATGTTGAAATATATATTATTTGGAAAGTTGTTGATCGCTAAGGGGGTTTACCCTTATTGTGGAATAAATATTATTTATTAAATGAATTAAATAGTTTAATACATTTATATAAAAAATATTAGAATTATTCTAATTAATTTATTCTACAACCGGTTTAATACGAAAAACCTAAAGGGTCATACCGCAAAAGAAAAATATGTATTTAAGAAGTAAATGACATAATCATAATAATAAATTAAGTATATTTAATTTATAATATGGTGATAGAATAAATTAAATAACTTAATATTTATTATTTAATATTTTAAAAATATGAATCATAAATTAATAAGAGGAGACTTATTATTATTATTATTATTATTATTATTATTATTATTATTATTATTATTATTATTATTATAAATGGTTTAGGAATTAATTAATAAAAGTACTCTCATAATAAATAATTAAGTTCCTAAATAATTTAGGAATTATAATTATTATATTAAATTAATTTAGTTCCTAATTAGGTTGAGAATTAAATTAAAAACCTTATTCCTAAAGAGTTCAGGATGCTTGGATATATCTATAAATAAGAGGAGTCTTATTATGGATTAGGGTTACTCACGCAATTTTCTACATCTAAGGAGTTAGAAGAGAGAGAAAACTAGGGGTTTGTTATCACCCCCTTCTTAAATTCATATTTTTCTTGATAGATCACCTCTAGAGTCTACACACTTGGATAGGTAATGTTGATCTACGGAATCTAATTGGTGGATTTAAAGGAGAACGTGAAGGACAAAGGGAGGTAAACTCGTAGCGGTTTAAAGGGTTAAATCTATAAGGATATAAATGTGACACCCTAAAATCTGAGTACCATTACCTCGAACTTAATGCTCATGATCAAATAAAATCAAACACATCTAAACAACATATAATAACTAATGTAGAATAAATAAATATAAGTTGTTCATTACAAAAGGTTCACTACGGTCCCAAGGCCTATAACATTAAACAAATACATCATGAATACTCTAATAATACAAAAAGGTTTCATGATTACATAACAGGATAATAACATTTAAATGTTTAACATGCAACTATTCCTTAAGCTTTCATATGCCTTTGTCCTTTTTGGAACTCTCTGGTTTAACTGCAATTAGTTCATGATATAGCAAGGTGAACAACTACTTTGCTCAGCAAGTTTAAAATGAATAATGAAGATATATCATGAATGAATAAGAATAATAATCGAATAATTCAACAATTTAAGATAATTGATTAAATAACTAAACAATATAATTAAAGTTCAAATGAAGGAACGAATACTGATTATTTACTGCTGAGTGGTCTAATAGACCATGAACATTGCCAAGAAATTAATCATTCGACTGACCCTTTTATATTTTAATCCGTCAATTTGTAATTTAGCACTATGTCTATGCATAACATTAAGCTCTGGCCGCATTGGATAACTAACACTTATAGTCCCTTATCAAGGGTTGCCCTCTCAGTGTAAGAATCTACACCAACTACTGGTTTGGATAGTTTTTAAAATATTTAACTTGTAAATGTCTAGTCGAAACAATTGACTTAGACTACTTCTAAAATAGATCATGGGTAAAAGAACTTCAAATGATTCAATGTTCAATAATAGAACGAGAATTCAAATGCACTATCTGTGAATGTTAATAATAATGTCGATATAAAATAATATGCAATAATTAAACCACTTAGCATATACTTGAAAAATATAACTTGAGTTTGAGTTAGAAAACTTGTTTTAATCATTGACTACGGCTTATACAATTTAAATTACTTACTTGTGACGACCTAACATTAATAATGTTGGTCTACTAATTAGTATCACGTATAATTGTTCACTTAAATGTTTACTATGACTAATCACTTAGCATTTAACCACCTATGATTTTCACAAAACACATCATAAAACACTTGCATTGCTTTATTATCGTTTACCAAACTCTAAACATTAACTTTCTTATTTATTTAGACCTTTAAACAATTTATCATATTTGTTTAATTACCTTATTTATTATCTAACATTGTTTAGATAATAAATAATTATTTTAATTAATTACCTTTTATTTATTACTTAATATTAATTAAATAATAAATAATTATTTTATTTAATCTCGTTCCACTTCAATTATTATTTGACATCCCTTAAATAATAATTGATTAATTAACTTTCTTTATTTATTAACTTCATTCCCCCTTATTTACTATTTAATAATAAATAATCAATTTAGTTTCATTGCTTTCTTTATTTATTATTAATATTAATTAAATATTAAATAATTAATTTATCAAGGTTACTTTTGTTGGACTCCTAACTTGATGTTCTATCATATAACAGAATCACATAACACTTAGACATCCTTTAACACAAACTATTTTGGATCAAAGCTCTAAGGTTTTCAAAACTCAACTATTATGCTCGAAAAATCATATATTTACCAATATAAAACCTTTTTTCACATGAAACTAACTTTGTTTTGCTCAACATTCAAAGATCTATTTATTTGCATCATAGATCTAATATTTAAATACTTCAAAATTATTTTTAAACCATCAAAACATATTTTTTGTACCTAAAAATACATTTTAACCATGAAAAAATTATTTTTATCCATAAATTCACATATATACCCACAAATACACAATTTTCTATCATTATGAATCAGGACTTCAAATATTTTAACATCTAGCCACAACAAAATATTTATAACAACATATATTAACTATAAATTTAAAATTTAAAATTTAAAAACACTTTTCAACCTCTTTGTCTTTGAAGCTATTTTGCTCTCTCTTCCAAAGTAAGTTATGAAACTAGATGACATCCACACCTCCACTCTTTGATGGCTTTAAGGCTCTCCAACCACCAATACTTGAAGGTTTAATGGACTTCTAGGGTTTTCTTAGCTCTCTCTCCAAGTTTCTTTTTTGTTTTCTCTTGAGAGCTTCTTTCACTAAAAGCTAGCAACTATGATTAAAATGAAGTACCTAGTTGGTCAAAGAGGTTTTTAATTAATTCAAATCTCATCTTTCAACATCTATACATATAACTTTTATATGTATAGATCTATCTCTAATTTTATCTAATCCAATCCTACTTGGAGATATTGGGTACTTCCTAGGCAATCATCATTGCCAACTAAGAGATTACATGGGTCCCATTAGACTCCATCCTTATCCCCAAGTTTTGATTTATTTTTACTATCTAATTTGTAGAACAATTGACCAATACTTTGACTTTTATTTAATGCACCACTTGGGCTAATGTTTGGGCGACTAAATAAATTATATTGGGCTACACTAATTAAATCATTGGGTTACTAGCATACTTGATAATTAATTCAAGTAATGGCCTAATTTAATTAATTAAATGATCACACATTAATTATCTACAAGTCCAATACACAATTAATTATTTTGGCTTGTTTAAATAATTTACAAGGCTAGTCCATTAAAATTAAATAGCATACTTGGACTATTAAATAAATTTGCATAACTTAGCATATTGGCTCATATAATAATCACCTCAATTAAATCACATAATCCAATTAGATTTACTAATTATAAAGTTAATTGAATTATTTACCTATCAATTTATTAATATTAAATTCTCTTAGGTTAGTACATTAATTAAATAAATCATTAATTGAATTTTCCTTTAATTAATTTCAACACATAGTCACATAACCAATCATTCACATAATGATTTAAATTAATTCACAGAAAATTCACTTCATCGAAAAATAAATTCTTAATTTTTTATTTATAATGTTATTTAATATTCGTGGTCATTACAATAAATCTCTACTTCTTGTTTAATTAATAATTGCGCATAAAGGTCGATCCTCGATTATGGTTTGTAGCAAAAATTTTAATTCTGATTTACCATGTTTTCGCTGATATTATGCAATTTGATTGTATGTTCATGAATTTTTACAAACCAATAGAAACTCATTTCTAATCTTTTTTTTCATGATTTACTTATCATATAAAAGCAATATCAAGTTTAGTACATATTATCACATACATGATAAATTGTATTACCGAAGCATAAGATAGTTTATTCATGCAATCTCTCTTTTTCAGTATCTTTGGGGACATTTTATTGAAGAGATCTCTACTCATTGGCTTATCAACATGAGACATCTTAGAGTATTACCATGCAAAACATCTTTAGTATCGGATTAATGTACGTTCCATGAGTCAAAACTAGCATCCTTTACGATATATCTCTATAGACCTTTATTCTTAATAGTAGGATGTTTCTCCCAAGTCTTTGCTGGAGAAGTGTTTAGACAACTACATCTTTACTGATTGTAGCATTGGTATGTCATTCCTTATCATTAGTATATTAACATATAATACTAGGAATGTCACAGTGCTCCCATTAATCTTTTGTACACACTTGGTTCATTCTTGTTTTTGATAAAATCAAACTCATTTGATTGCCTCATCAAAACAAATGCTCCACCATTGAGAAGCTTGCTTCATTCCATAATTAAATCGTTGTAGCTTACATACTTAATTTACTCCATCTTTGGAGATAAATCACTATGACTGTATCATCTATACTTCATCTATTAAGGTAGGCGTCTACACATCCATTTTTAAGATCTTGTATAATAAGTTACAACTGCAAGTAAAATTCGAATGGACTTAAGCATTTCTACCAGTGAAAAGTTTCATCATAGTTAACTCCTTGGCTTTGTTTGAAACATTTTTGCCATTAGTCAGGTCTTATAGGTCTCTACATTGCCATCTGCTTCTAGTCTTTTCAAAAGATCCATTTCCACCCTCTAAGCACAATGCCTTATGGTGGAGAAACCTAAGTCCACACTTGTTTCTCTTACATGGAGTCCATTTTAAATTCCATGGTCATCAATCATCTTGAGTCTCTACTACTCATACCTTATCGTATACAACTAGATTATCATCCACTATGATGTGTGCCTCATCATCATCATTTATGATGAATCTATACATTTTTAGGTATCTTCTACACTTTTCCAAATTTATGACTCGATTGTGGTACAGTAGGTTTATCTTCTTGAACATATTTTTTCATGTGATTTGTAGTATTTTGTAGTTCTTGAACTCCTTTAAGATCTATCTTACTCTCACTGACCACTTTAAGGATAAACTTTTTTTTCAAGAAGGCAGTATATTTTGACAAACACCTTTTAATCAATAGGATTTTAGAAGTAATGTCCTAAACTTTCTTTAGAATATTCCATAAATTTGCACTTGTCTGATATTGTCCCAAACTTATCTTTTCAAACTTTTTGATATAAGTTGGATAAATCCCAAATCTTAACATATTTAAAACTTGATTTTCTCCCTATCCATAACTCATATAGAATCTTAGGGACAAATTTTGAAAGTATCTTATTAAGTAAGCATATAGCCATTTTTAGGACATAACCCCAGAAGGATACTAGAAGATTGGTAAAACTCATCATGGATCGTCATCATGTCTATTGTGAGAAAATACCAATTGTATGAGATGATCTAGAAACTCACTGTTTAAGTAATCTCTTCTTGATTTAATCGAAGAACTTTAATACTTTTTACCAGTTTGTTTCTCTATTTTACTTTTGAATTCTTTGAATTTTTCAAATGATTTGGATTTCTATTTCATCAAATACATATATCAAAATATATAATCATTAGTGAAAGTAATGAATGTATACCCTCCTTTTGCATGTGTTGTCATAGGTCCCACACACAACTTTGTATACTAATTCTAACAATTCTGTAACTATCTCTCCATATCCACTAAATGGAGATTTAGTCATATTACCCATGAGACAAGATTCATAAGTTGTATTTGATTCATAATCAAATGGTTCCAAAAGCTCGTCTTTATGCAATTTGTTTAGTCTTATTTCATTAAAATGACCGAGTCTACAGTGCCATATGAAGGTATGACTCACATCATCTCTATGTATTTAGTTTTTTCAATTTGAATTTTTTTTCCATGTACGTCAAATATGCAAAGTCCATCAAGTAATCAACCAGTTCTAGACAAAACATTATCATTATAAATAGAACAACGATTGTTTTTTATTATAATGTCAAAACCTTTCATTGTCAACTCATGGAACAGTCATAATGTTTCTTACAAGAACTGGAACATAGTAACAACTTACTAACTCAATATACTTACATGTAGACAATGCTAAACTGTAAGTTCCTATGGCTAATACAACAACCTCTGCTCCATTTCCCACGCACAGGATTACTTGTCTTTTGTTTAGCCTTCTACATTTGTTTAGTCTCTGCAATGACTTGCATATATGAGATCACTGGCCGGTATCTAATACCCAAGTAGAACTTGACTTATATAGAAAGTTCTATTTAATTATGAATAAATCTATATATGCAGTAGAAGGATCACCAAGCTTTTTTTGCTTAACCACTGCAAGATACTCTTTGCAGTTCCTCTTCCAATTTCCCGACTTATTGCAATGAAAGTAAACTATTTTGCTTTCGGGATCATTTTTTTTTATGTCATTTGATTAGTGCATTTCATTTGCCTTCTTCCTTTTTTGACTCCTTAGAAACACATTTGGCATTCTTCCTCCACTTAAAAGATTTATCTACCAATAAGAATTGATCTTTCTTGGAAGAAAAAAGACTCTCAATAATCTTCAACATGTTAAGCAAATCAATTAAACTGACGTCTAGCTTATTAATGTTGAAGTTTACAATAAATTGTGAAAATGGAGTCAGTGAGTAACTGCAAGATCAAATCTTGACTCAACTCTCTATCCTTAACAAAACTCAATTGTCCAATTGATCAATCGAATTGATCATCTTTAGGACATGTGTTTATACTGTAGTGTCATTGGTCATTTTAGTTCGGAAAAGCTCCTTTAGATATCTCATATCTAGCTGACCTAGTTTGTTTACTATACAACTCATGAAGGTGAAGCAATATAGTAAGCACATCCATTTTCTCGTGTTGATGCTGTAACTCGGTACCTATAGATGCGAGCATGATGCAATGAGCCATTAGTACATCATCTTGTCACTTCTAAAAGTAATAATCTCTTTCTCGGAGGCATTTTATGTAACATTTACAGGGGCATGCAAATTAAGGACATTTGCTAGCTTTTCAGCATTGAGAACTATTCTCAAGTTTCTTTATCAATTTGAACAATTCAATTCGATTAATTTGTTAGCATCCAATATGCTATGCAGTATTAGTGAATTAGGCATAGCAAAATTCTTTAAGTAAATATTAATAACATTAACATGCATTCATTTTATTAATCACCAAGTTAATTAGATCTTTATTTAAAATGGTGTCTTCCACTATTTTTATCAAACCATATTATCTTTCTTATATAGTTCGGCAAATCTAGTTAAATACCCACTAGTGAGAAAATGATCCTATCAACATAAGTATAGTCTTATGTGTGCACAACAAACTATAGTTTATTCAAAAGATAGACAACTCCTTGTCAATTACATCAACGTGTAACTCCTTTTAATTTTGCCTATTAGATTACTATGATCAAGTGTATGCACATATATATGAATCAAAATTATCTAAGTTAAGTCCGACCTAACATTTCATATAAGTGAAAAGAAAAATACCGTCCTTATGTGTGCACAACAAAACAATATTGTTCAATTCCTTATAAACATCTAATGTAACAAAATAATATCTCAAATAATCAATATAAGCCTTGTGTGTGCACAACAAACGTATATTGAGTATTTGATACTCTATCGTTTTATTATGCTAGAAGACAACGTTCAATATTCTTAATATCTTTGAATGTTACAACTTAATATTGTTTACCTTAAGGGTTTTATTATTAATTGTCCCATCTTGTTTAGTGCACACACACACACACACACACACACACACACACACACACACACACACACACACACACACATATATATAAATAACATACACATATAGAATACTATAGTCTACTTGAATTAATTATGGACTTTATTCTAGTTTGGTTCCTCGAGCTACTAAGTGAACCAAGAGATCGAACCTAGAGTACAAGAATAAATACATTGAATATAACTATTACATTCAATAACTTGGGCTCCATTACAAACGGGTCATTAAATGCTCCTTGCTCTTTGATTCTAATTCTTCAAATAATTCTATCTAATTCTATTACAAACTATTTTCATAAAACAGAAATATTGATCAACAGTCAAGGGGAAGTACATAGGAGAGCGATATAATTTATAACAAAAAAAAAAATTAAAAAGACGAGGTACGTATACCCCATTTATTAAAACCCATTCATTCATCCATCCAACTAAACATTAGTCAATAGTCCATAATCAATCCCTTGTATTATTATACATATCATCAAATGTATCAATACATAATTTATATCATATATATCATCATATGCATCATTCATCTCATGAATTAAAACCATACCATATATATATATATATATATATATATATATATATATATATATATCGATATTATTTAATGGACTGGACAATTTAAAGTTATATGAAATTCAATTTCAAGTTTTAAAAAATAATTTATTTTAATTATAAAATCATCCAAAATAAACCTTTTATTTTCAAGATTTGAAAAACTACACGAAAAATAAAAAAACAGATTCTGATGTCCGGCTCCTCGACGTTGTATTACTATGCAATAACAATGACCCGGTTCTGGACTACACCCCGGCCCTTGAACTTTAGTTCAAATATAGCGCCCCGACACTGGTTCAAAAATTCAAATTTTGCGGACAACACCCCGACGCAATTTTTTAGCTATAAAAGCAACGTCCCAATGCCATATTGCATAATCACATTCTACAGTTTTCTGCAATTCTCGATTTTTGATCATTTTTCATCCAAAACACATTTTTTGCTTCTTGTTTTCAAAACCCATGATTGTATACAAAAAATTGAGCCTGATAAATTGTTCTAAACACATACCTATACATGTACGAAACCAAAATAATTAATAATTTACATAAGTTTGGCTCTTGATGTCACTTTTGGTTTGCAAAAATATAGCATACATACAATCTAATTGTACAGCGCAACAGAAGCAGAAATAAATCATATTTAAAAAAAATTTACAACCCAAATACCGAGATCTTTCTTATGCGAAACTTATTAATTGAGGAAGGATAAGAGATTATACATTTATAGATTCAACTCTTGAATAGCTACGAGTTCACCTCCCTTTAATCCTTCGTGATCTTCTTCAAATTCACCGATTATAATCTTCAGATTAACGTTAGTTACCCAAGTGTTTAGCCTCTAAAGATGGTCCACCAAAAGATCTATAACTTCAAGAAATAGATTTAGGTTTCTTCAAACCTTAGGTGGCTAGCCCTAATTTTTATCTCTCTTCTAATTTCTTTTATGTAGAGTATTGTGTAAGCCACCCCAATCCATAATAAGACACCTCTTATTTATAGATTTTGTTCAACCCTTCTAAACTCTTTAGGAGTACGGTTTTAATTTAATTCCCAATCTAATTAGGAAATGAATAAATTATTATAATAATTACAATTCCTAAACCATTTAAGAACTTAATTATTCAATATTAAGAGTACTTCTTATTAATTAACTACTAAACTATTTAGTAACTAAATAATAATAATAATAATAATAATAATAATAATAATAATAATAATACTTCTCTTATTAATTTATAATTAGTATTTTCAAAATACATAATTATAAATATTAAGCTATTTAATTTATTCTATCAACATAGTATAAATTAAATACACTTAATTTATTATTGTCATTACACCACTTACTTTTAAAATAAATATTAGTCTTTTGCAATGTGACCTCCATATTATACCAATTGTAAAATAAATAAATTAGAACAATTATAGTCTTATTTATATAAATAAATTAAACTATTTAATTCATTTAAATAAATAATATTTATTCCACAATAAGGGTATTTTCAACGATTTTTCAGATAATATGAGACATGGAATTACTGTCAAATTTTATTTTATTTGATCATATATGCATTTCAATTCTCAAATGCATGACTTTCATGTAAATTAGAAACTCCTTTCTAATTTTCATTCCACATTGGCTAAGAATTTCTAAGTTGTCATTTATCGAATTACATAGGACATTCTTTTCCTTTATTAAAAGTGTTAAATCATTTATTGATCATTCACCTACCTCCATATACAACTAATTATACCCGAACATATCATTTGTTATATCCCGAATAGTCTTAAGGAATATAAAAAACTATAACTCACCATACACAAGGTACTATAATGATCTCAAGTCCAAGGTTCACTTGTATTACTAGCACATAAGGAACTTCTATTGACATGCAAGTAAAACACCATAAGGTGTTCCATTAGCGAGTCACGTTCAGTGAACTTATTCTTTAATAAGCACCTACATACTTACTTTAGTATCTCAACACAAATGATTATGAGATCAATCATCATCTTCATAAGAGCAAGCATAATATGTACCAATATATCTGGATTCACTAATCCCCATTTTAGTGAGTTCAGCATTAGGAACATTTTAGTTTTAAGCTATTTTGAATTTAGATCTCATTATATGACCGAGTCTACAGTGTCTTATGAAGGTATGATTCACATCATCTCTTTTCTTTTAGTTTATTCAATTTGAAAAGTTTTTCATGTAAGTCAAGTATGCAAAGTCCATCAAGTAATCAACCAGTTCTAAATAAAATATTATCATTATAAATAGAACAACAATTGTTCTTTATTATAATACAAAAACCTTTCTTGTAAACACATGAAACAAAAATAATATTTCTAAGAACTGGAGCATAGTAACAAGTTAATAACTTAATTGATTTGCCAGTAAACAATGTTAAACTCTAAGTTCCTATAGCTAATGCAGTAATCTTTGTTCCATTCCCCACACACAGGATTACTTTTCATTTGTTTAGCCTTATCCTTCTACTTAGTCTCTACAACAACTTGCATATGTGAGACCACCAGTCGGTATCTAATACCTAAATAAAACTTGACTTATAAAAAGTTCTATTCCATTATGGAAAATCTATATATGTAGGAGAACCTTCACCAAGCTTTTTATGCTTAACCATTGTAAAATATTATTTGCAGTTCCTCTTCCAGTGTCCCAGCTTATTGCAATGAAAGTAAACTCCTTTGCCTTCGGGATCACTTTTCTTTATGTCATTTGTTTAGTGTCTTTCTTTTACCTTCTACTTTTTTTGACTCCTTATAAATACCTTTGACTTGTTGACTTGGTCACACTCTATTCTTTGATTTTAGTGATGATATTATCTTTATACTAAAACCTTGTTATTGTATGATAAGATATATGCAGCAGGTTAAAATGTGCAATGCAGCAAACTGAATAGTAAATTGGATTACTACATAGCAATACAACATCATGAATATAAAACTGGATTGAGTGTTTTTCTTACAGCAGTCAACATGATTTATGTATCAAGCCATATTACAGACTTGGATACAAGGTTAGATGAAACTTAAAACTAGACTAGAATACAACATCCTAGATAGCAAACTGGATACTTACTGCAGAATACTGAGAGACTAATTGACAGAAATCTTGAAGATCTATAAATAAGCTTCTAAGATATCATGTAAGATCTTAGTTTTATTTATGTCTTAATCAAAGCTCTATGATTGCATTGATCATGGTAATAATTATGAAAATAATCAATTGAGCTTTCAAAATTACCATGTACTAAAAAAAAATTTATTTTAAAAAGTTAATTATTTATCATTTCCATAATTAAATGAGCTAAAATATTTTATCATGGGATTGAATAATCACTCAAAAGATAATTAAACTTTTCATGCATGCATCAATGATTAAGTCATAATTGATTAATTCCATTAAATCAATTATGTTAAAGAACAAGTATCATGGTCTTACTAAAAGAATATGTTTTGCAACAGAATGAAAGTCCTTTTGAATTAAGGTGATTGATTTCTTATAATCATGCTTTCATAATTAAATATCTATTATTATCTTTTCATAATTGAGCTAATTAATATATATCTATTTTGAAAAGCTAATTAATTAGCCATTCCCATAATTAGATAAGTTAATTTTAAAATAGATTTTAATAGATACTTTCTAAATAAAATCTATTATCATAAAATTTGAAATTGGTATTTTTATTGATTTTACTTTCCATAATTAATTTGATTAATTGAGTTGATCTATTTTCATATCATCTTATCAATAAATCAGATTGATTGATTTTTCAATAATAACGAAAGTAATCAATTAATTTTGAAAATAATTATTTGGGCTTTCGAAATTAATACAAAAATATTTTTAAAGTTGACTTTTAATTATTAATAAACTTTTTATGGAGATGTTTGGTAAATAGAATACTTAATGGATACACCTCCTTCCATAATGAATCTATATACTTTTATTAATATCTTTTGGATTCATTTATTTTTATAGTGAATGTTTAAATTGAATCTGCTAAGTAATGGACATATCTTTAGCAACATGACTGATGAACGTAGCGGTAATTTTATGTTGGCCAAAAGGGGAATGGTTATACATTATTTTATGCCTTCCATATTAAATTAAGCTATTAACATATATATCGTCTATCAATTCATGTGTTGCCCAAAGAAGATGGGATCATATGATATATAGGTTGTCCATTATCATACTGTTCTTTCCATATTCTCATAACTAGTGGAGTTATATTATAAAAGAAGATTCTTACTCCTTAAAACATGGGATTGATTTGTCTCTAATCAACCTATTATTTAATTGGGTTAACTATATTTTATATCTTTATATCAATTAAGTAATTCATGTGATGATTGATTTCCTAATCTTATGATCTTGCTGGCCACTTTTAGTCTTGTCTAAAACTTTCTCTTTCCAACGGTTATATTATTATTTTGGTTAAAAACTAATCAGTTAAAAATCTGTTTTGGCCTTAAATCTCTCCTAAATGGTTTTAATCTCAACGGATATTTTTATTCCTCAATATAAATTGAGTCAAGCCGTGAGTTAAAAAAGAACAAACAGAACGAAAAAAATATTATTATTTATTCTATGATAATTTTCTCTCTTCACAAATTATTCAAAAATGTTGCTTAATTTTTCATTGTGAAGAATTATCAAAAGGCTGTTGTACCAAGTCTACTAATTACAGCTTGAATACACTGCACTTAATCGATGATATCTTTCTTTAACTTGATCATTGTATATAGATACGAGCTTTGAATTGAAATATAATTATTGCTTGTAGGGAAATATGGCTATAGAACATTTTGGAAGCAATGTACAAGAAGGGCAATCAACCAATCGACCTCCATTGTTGCATGGAAGTGAGAGCTATAACTTTTAAAATTTTCGAATGAGGATCTATCTTAAAAGAGATCATTGGAAATGGTGGGTCGTGGAGGTTATTCCAAGGAAGGATGATGGTATACCGAAAGCACTAACCGAAATGGAGTCAACTGAAATGTATATGACATCCTACAACTCATAGGCGATGAACACACTACTAAGTGGCATGGTGCAGTCCGAAATAAACAAAGTGTCATCATGCAACACAACCAAAGAGATTTGGGATACTTTAAAAGTGAGTCATGAAGTAATATCAAATGTAAGGGAACTAAAAGTTAGAATGCTCATGCAGGATTACGAGATGTTCAAGCTGAAAAAGGAAGAAACTATGAAGGAAGCTCAAGCTAGATTCTTAGTGCTCATGAATTCATTAAAGTTACTTGACAAGACGATTACGTAAAGTGAAATCAACCGAAAGCTACTACGGGTTATGCCCAAGAGGTTTGCATCAAAAGTAACTACCCTTCAAGATTCTTTTACTATTTCTGGTAAGGATACTACCTTATTTAGAGAATTAGAAAACTATGAATATCAATTAAAAAGATATGATGATGAGAAAGAAACTCCTAGAAAGAAAGTGATAGCTCTTAATGCAAGAAATGAAGAAGAGCTAGTGATGACATAGATGAGAAAATTGAAATGATCTCAAGGAAGCTCAAAGGGCTGATTCAAAGAAAGAACAAAAGAAAGAATGTGATAGCTTTAAATAAGTTCAAATGAAAGCAAAATAAAGATACTTGGTTCGAAAGTGGGAGACCGGGTCACTTCCAAGGAGATTGCTTCAAATTAAAAAGCAAAAAGAACAAAACTCTTATTACTTGGAGTGATGATACGCCTGACGTAGAAGTTGATGCAAGTGATGAAGTCGCTCAAATGTGCTTCATGGGAATTAATAATTAATCAAGTGATAAGTCAAGTGAGGCAACCATTTTTTATTATAATATCTTGAAGCAAAAAAATAAAAAATTAAGAGAAAAGAATGTATACTTAAAGGATTTGGTAAATACATTAATGAATAAATTTGATATATTAATCAATGAAAACAAAGAAATTGAAAAAGAGATATCATCTCAAGAGGAAATTATTTTAATTACTGAAAATGATAACAAAATTCTTTTTGACAAAGTAAATCACTTGAATAATGAAATTAAAAAATTAACCAATGAGATAAAAATGAGAGATATTTGTATTGATACTTTTAATGATAATATTCATATAGAAAACACTTCAAATAATGAATTACAAAAAGAAATAAAACCATTGAAATTATCATTGGCCAAGTTTGTTCAAGGAAAAAAAATCTAACTATTATGTTGGGTAAAGAAAGACCTAGTTTTGAAAAACAAGGAATTGGTTAGATCTCAACACATAAAAAGAATGATGTTAAAATCTAAATCACATTTTAAATTAAATTATTGTTCTCTTTTTACTACTTGCAAAAACTGTAGAACTAAAGGGTATATATATATTAATTGCAACAAAAAAATTAAAAATGTATGGATTAAGAAAAGTGATTTGCATGCGACTAACCCAAGTGGACCCAAAAAGATATGGATACCAAAAAGATTAATTGTATTTTTTAAGAAAAATTAGAAACTGCAGCAAATCCAAGAAAACAGAATACTCAAAATAGCTTACTAGATACAATAAATCTAGCAGGTAGTACACTGGATACAACAAAGCAACAGAGCAGATTAGCAAAACAACAGATTGAATTGAAAATCAAAAAAAGCAGAAAACATAAATGAAGAGGCTCAAAATTTCTGATCATATTCAACATAAAAGAGCATACACATAATTTACTCGTGCATGATTTAATCTGTTAATCATATGCATGATTTAATGCTTTAAATTGATATGTGTTTCCTGACTAAATTGAAGGATATTAAATCCATTTTGAAATTGATATGGAAGTAATTCTTAGACATATTTTTCTCAAAAACACGATAATATCTATTAACTATGTGCATTTGACATGATTACTGTGCATAAATTATTTCATGTTTAAGGTATGATTGCTTAATTATTGTTATGTCATTAGCACATAAAACACCCATGATTCATACTGCTTCTTAATCATTTGAACCATTGGAGAAATTGAACCTGACTTAAACTTCATATTTGTTAATGTTATTATTTGGTTCCTAACACATTCTGGCACTGTGATTATTTGGTATTGAGCTTGGCTATGTATGGTAATTTAATTCTGCTCAGGTTGTTTAAATGCTTAACTGATCCACATGTGCATAATTATTATATGTAATAGATTTGATTCACTTATTATATGCAGGATTCTGTTAAATTGATATATGGAATAACTGAAGTTATATGAATAAGGAGACAAACATATATAAGTGTTGTGTTTGGTTATTGAATTAACAGATTATGTTAGGTCATGAGAAATTAATACAGGTTACTGGATATATTTTGTACACATGGAGACAAACATTATGCTGCTATGTTTGATGTGAGAAGTACTAATATATATACAGTTGTGCACTTTGATAAATATACATGTTGTACTGGACATTGATAGATTATATTCTATTATATTTTGTTAACACATGCTGCTATTTTGGAACTCTATTATATACCTTGATAGATATTCCATGGTCTTAGGGGGAGCAACAATAATAATATATTGAATTTTATCCTTGCATGTTATATATGACATGGACTTAGGAGGAGACAAATTATGACTATGGGGGAGGAAAAATTAAACTTGATTGTAACTTGCTTGAATTTCCATTGTACTATGCTAATGCTTAACGGATATTTATATACTGATGGTACTTAGATATTTTGAAAAAGTTTAGTTAATTGTTTTTTTTTCTCTCTTCATTCTTTTTGATTGATGACAAATGGGGAGAGATGATTAATTTTTAACTTACATGTTATGATGGAAACTATGTGCTACACTTCTTATTCGTTTTGAATAATGATAAAGAGGGAGAGATAATTGGATTATTATGTTATATGTTTCACATTTTATATATTATATGATTGTTATCTCTGCATATTATTAATATATCATGGTTTTAGGGGGAGCATTGTTTATTGTATTGTCATCATAAAAAAAGAGAGAGATTGTTGACTTTGTCACACTCTGTTCTTTAATTTTGAAGATGAGTTCTTTGGTTTTGATGATGACATTATTTTTATATTAAAACCTTGTTATTGTATGATAAGATATATGCAGTAGGTTAAAATGTGCAATGCATCAAACTAAATAGTAAACTGGATTGCTACACAGCAATACAACATCCTGGATACAAAACTGGATTGAGTGTTTTTCCTACCGCAGTCAACAGGATTTATGCAACAAACCGTATTGCAGAACTGGATACAATGATGGATGAAACTGAAAACTAGACTGGTATACAGCATACTGGATAGCAAACTGGATACTTACTACAAAATACCGAGAGACTAATCGGTTGAAATCTTGAAGATTTACAAATGGGCTTCTAGGATATTATGTAAGATCTTAGCTTTATTTATGTCTCAATCAAAGCTCTAAGAATGCATTGATCATGATAATAATTATGAAAATAATCAATTGATCTTTCAAAATTAACATGGACTAAAAAGAAAATAATATTTTATTTTAAAAAGTTAATTATTAATCATTTCCATAATTAAATGAGCTAAAATATTTTATCATGGGATTGAATAATCACTCAATAGATAATTAAACTTTTCATGCATGTATATGTGATTAAGTCATAATTGATTAATTCCATTAAATCAATTGTGATTAAAGAACAAGTATCATGGTCTTACTAAAGGAATATGTTTTGCAACGGAATGAAAATCCTTTTGAACTAAAGGTGATTGATTTCTAATAATCATGCTTTCATAATTAAATATCTACTATTATCTTTTCATAATTGAGTTAATATATATATTGAAAAGCTAATTAATTAGTCATTCCCATAATTAGATAAGTTAATTTGAAAATAGATTTTAATAGATACTTTCTAAATAAAATTTGTTATCATAAATTTTAAAATTGGTATTTTTATGGATTTGGCTTTCCATAATTAATTGGATTAATTGAATTGATCTATTTTCATATCATCTTATCAATTCATCATATTGATTGATTTTTCAATAAACATGAAAATAATCAATTAATTTTGAAAACAATTATTTGGGCTTTCAAAATTAACATGAAAATATTTTCAAAGTTGACTTTTAATTATTACTAATTTTTTTACGGAGATGTTTGGTAAATAGAATACTTCATGGATACATCTCCTTCCATAATGAATCTATAAAAGGGAATGGTTATACATTATTTTTTGCCTTCCATATTCAATTGAGCCATTAACATATATATCTTCTATCAATTCATGTGTCGCCCAAAGAAGATGTGATCACATGATATATAGGTTGTCCATTATCATACTGTACTTTCCATACTCCCATAACTAGTGGAGTTATATTATAAAAGAATATTACTTCTCCTTAAAACATGGGATTAGGTTGTCTCTAATCAACCTATTATTTAATTGGGCTAACTATATCTTTATATCAATTAAGTAATTCATATGATTGATGTGCTAATCTTATGATCTTGCTGGCCACTTTTAGTCTTGTCCAAAGGTTTCTCATTCCAACAATTATGATATTATTTTGGTAAAAAATCTAACAAATTAAAAATCTATTTTGGCCTTAAATCTCTCCTAAATGGTTTTAATCTCAACATATATATTGATTCCTAAATATAAATTAAGTCAAGCCGTGAGTTGAAAAAGAACAAGCAGAACGAACAAAAAATTATATAGTCTCTAATAATTTTCTCTCTTCACAATGTGTTTTAATTGGTGATATCTTTCTTTAACTTGATCATTGCATATATATTTGAGCTTTGAATTGTGATATAATTATTGTTTTGATCATAGTTCATCTTGTAATTATTTTATATCAATTTCAAAGTCTTTTGTTATCTAATCCGATTTGGATTAAGAGTTTTTACAATCAAGTTCCAGGTGAGCTTTGGAGCTCAATTAGTAAAGGTACTCAAGGGGTGCATAGGTTTTCACAAGGTGAACAAAGATGCTCGGGGAGGATTGATCCTCAAAGGTTTTGGGAACTTGGGTTGTAAAGGGGTTTATTTACAAACCAAGTTGAATAATAAATGAGTCTCTAATACTAGTTAGTATTGGACGTGGGCTAGCAGAGTAGAGAATAAGGGTCGAACCACGTAAAAATCTCTTGTGTTCTTGTGATTGGTTGTTTCATTTATATTGTTCATTGCATTCTTAAGTTTCATAATGTATAAAGTTATTCTAAATATGTAAAACATTTATTTACATTAGAAAGTTAATTATCTCAATTTATAAAAGTGATTTGATTAACAGTTGTAAAATAGTTTCTGATCTAATACATTGCATTGAACATATAACAGGTTGAATTATTAATCCAATAAACTATTTTCATATCCAACAGACTAAATTCCTGATACAGTAACTGCTTTCATAATCCAGCAAACTGCATTATTAACTGTTTTATTAAATTATAAAAAATTAGACACTATTCACTCCATACTTATTCAATCCCACCTTCTAAGTGTGTCTACTTATATTTTATGACTATCTTCCTCCACTTGGAAGATTCATTTACCAGTAAGGCTTGGTTTTTCTTGGAAGAAAAGTGACTATCAACAGTCTTCAACATGTTAAGCACATCAGTTAAACTGACGTCTAGCTTATTAATATTGAAGTTAACAACAAATTGTGTAAAAAGGAGTCAGTGAGTGAATGTAAGATCATATCTTGACTCAACTCTAAATCCTTGACAAAACTCAATTGTCTCAATTGATTAATCAAATTGATCTTCTTTAGGACACGTGCCTATATTGTGGTGTCATTTGTCATTTTAGATCGGAAGAGATCATTTAGATATCTCATACCTAGCTGACTTACTTTGCTCATTATACAACTCATGAAGGTGAAGCAATATAGTAGGTGCATCCATTTTCGCGTGTTGACGCTGAAACTTGGTACTCATAGATGCGACATGATGCAATGAGTCATTAGTGCATCATCTTGTCATTTCTAAAAATAACAATTTCTTCCTTAGAGGCATTGTATGCAACATTTGCAAAGATAGACTAATTAAGGATATTTGCTAGCTTTTCAGCATTTGAGAACTATTCTCAAATTTCTTTAATCAATCCAAACAATTCAGTTCAATTAATTTTTTAGCATCTAATATGCTATGTAGTGTTAGTGAATTAGGTATAGCAAAATTCTTTAAGTGAATATTAACAATATTAACATGCATTTATTTTATTAATCATCAAGTTAATTAGGTCTTTATTTAAAATGGTGTCTCCCACTATTTTTATCAAACTATATTACGCCCCTTATATAGTTCAGCAAATCTAAATTAATGATCAGCTAATGAGACAAGGATCCTATCGACTTAAGTATAGTCTTGTGTGTGCACAACAAACTATAATTTATTCAAAAGGTAGACAACTCATTTTCAATTACATCAATATGTAACTCCTTTTAATTTTGCTTCTTAGATTATTTTGATCAAGTTTGTGCACATCCGAATCAAAATTATCCAAACTAAGTCTTATCTAGCATTACATACAAGTGAAGAGAAAATACCGTCCTTGCGTGTGCACAACAAAACAATATCGTTTAATTCGTTATAAACATCCGATGTAATAAAGCTAATATCTTAAATATTTAATACAAGCATTGTGTGTGCACAACAAACTCATATTAAATATTTAATACTCTATTGCTTTATCATGCTAGATGGTGACATTAGATATTCTAAATATTTTTGAACGTTACAACTTAATATATTTTACCTTGAAGGGTTTGTTATTAATTGTTTTATCTTATTTAGCACGCATGCATATATATATATATATATATATATATATATATATATATATATATATATATATATATATATATATATATATATATATATAATACGCGTCATATTATTTAACATATGAAGCATGTTTGATAATATATAATAATATATATAATTAGCATGAACATATAAAATACTATATTTTACTTGGATTGATTACGGAATTTATTCTAGTTTGGTTCACTTGAGCCACCAAGTGAACCAATAGGTCAAACCTAGGGTGCAAGAATAAATACATTGAATATAACTATTACATTCAAAACCCGACTCCATTACAAATGTGTCTTCATGCGCTCCTTGTTCTTCGACTCCAATTCTTTAAATAATCATATCTAATCCTATTACATTCTATTTAAATAAAACAAAAACCTTGATCAGTAGTCAAAGAAAATTACATATGCGGGAGATATAATTTACAACAACAAAAAATTAGAAAGACAATGTAACGACCCCGAAATTTGACCCACTTTATTACCTTAAATTTCATATTTATTATTCATTATTTTTCTCATGTCCAAATTTTGGTTCGTTAATAAATCTTTAATCACCTTATTTAATTCATTTATTGACATTATAGTCATCAAATACCAAATTTTCGGTATAAATTTTTTTTCTTTTTCTCAATTCAATCATTGTATTAAAATATTTGGATATTTAAAATCCTTACATTTCGATCCTAGTCCCTGGATCGCAACCTTTACTTTTTCTTTCTATCATAATGCTCAACATTTAATTTTAATGTTGATTATATTTTCACAATTATCCTTTATTTCATCATTCATAATTAAACCATTGGATAATCTCTATCGTAACATCTATTTCACATAATCACAGTTCATAATTTAGTTCATTTTATCTGGATCCAACATATACGTACATACGAAACATCATTATAAACTTAACACATGTATTCACATTGAATGAAAAATATAACAATAACGTTTCCAACCTTCTAGTCATTCCACCTCTAATTTAATCCGATATTCTTGAAATTCATTTCTTAGCCTGCAAAAGTTTATTTTGAGCAAATAATGAGCACAACGGCTCAGCAAGTTCAACAGTTCATGCTTCACGTAACACATACCTTATCATGCTTGGTGTGTGTCATATATCACGTGTTGTGATTCTACTTGAGCGATATATCTCATACATTTTCATATCGTTGCATGAATCACACATTATTGTCATATTAATCACGTATCGCATAACACATAATTTGTATGCATTTAAAACAAGTATTTCATATCATAACAGTCAACATTTAACATTTCAGGGACTGAAGAACTTGCCTGTATGTCCAATTAATAAATTGATAGCTCAAACATTTAACTCAATCAACCTATGATCATAAAATAATCAAATAATAATTATTCATCTCTTTATGATTTTAATTTATTTAATTAATATCATCTCCGGACTAGTTTTCAATTTATACGGTTAATTATATTAACTTCGTTCCTTGAAATATTAATTTAACTTAATCTCAAATATCTTTAATGCGGACAACCCGACTCATCGAATAAAATTTAACATATCTGGTTGTCTCAAAAATTTTATTTAACCATTTTCTAAACTTTAACCTTATTAGATTAATATTTTAAACATTTAACTATTAATCCTCAATATTTAATATTTAATCAAAAATATTAAATTTAATACCCAAATATTATTTCTATATTTTTAGTATTTTTCTATAATTTTTAAACAATTTTTAAACATTTATTTCAATTAAAAATAATTTCTGGGGGCATTTGGTAATTTCTGCACCCTTAGGGACGTAACCGAAATTTCTCGAAAAGTCCAGGGGTATTTCCGTACTTTCCGTGCTTCTAGGGACAAGACCGGAATTTTTCGAAAGTTTAGGGACATTTCTGTAATTTTACGCGCTCTAGGGACACGTTTGGTATTTACCGGAAAGCCCAGGGGCATTATCGTAATTTTGCCACGTGCGTCGGTCGCGCATGGCTCGCGGCCTCCCCACACCGACACCAAACGGCGTCGTTTCTCAGCAAATTTCTGGGCTCCGCGCAATGCGCGGCTCACCCTCAGACGCGACCTAAAAACGACGTCGTTTTATCCCTGGTTCCGACAAAAATTTGGCCGCGCGCAATGCGCAGCCCTCCCTTTTTCTTTTCCAGTTTTCGCAGCAAACAGTAGGCCAACTTTTTTTTTCTAAATTAATTCCATTTCCACCATTTTTGCTCCCAATTTCACAACATAAATATTCCAAAAATCATATAAACCATAGATATACATCCATAAATTATTTGAAATAATTATTCTAATTATTTACTATTTTTCCACAAAATTTAATTAATACCAAAAATGTCAAAATAAATCAAAATAAATTGATTTATACCTTTCTTGTTTTGAAATTCCTCCTCTAGATGACCCACATGTTTCCTCTCTTCTCCCTCTTGGTGGAAGCCATGGTGGTCACGGTGGGTGGAGGTGGTAGCAAGGTGGTGCCTTTGATTGGTGTAAAGAAGAAAGAGAGACATATGCTTCTTTTTCTTTTCTATTTCTTTCTTTTTCCTTACTTTCCTTTATATATACTCTTCAAACTAATTGACCAGCTCGGATAAAATTTTCCACCAACTTTAAATCTCTCTCTCGAACGTTCCAAACCATTCACGCATGCAAATATTAATTATTTTTATACATTACGTAATTATTTCGGATAATAAATATTTCATATAATGTATATAAAATATTTATTTTAATTCACTAAAAATCATAACATGATTTATCATTAATATTAATACCTCTTTCAGGTATTTTACATGACAAATTTTGTACACGCATAATACCATGCATGTAATTATATGAGGTAATTTATACCTCCAAAAATCATAAAATAATTCATATAACATATAAAAATTATTTTTCTTAATTTTTCACTTCGTTACTTGAACAACATGTTACACTAACATGTTCACATTTTCGAAATATTATTCTTCATAAAAGTCATAAAAATTCTATTATACATAACCATAATTTTTATTCAATTAAAACATTTCTTTTTCTCATTTATTTTCATTTCTTTAATACTCACATTAACTTTTCTTATATAAATTATATAATTTAAATATTATATAATTTATATAATTACATTATTCCTTTTTAAATAATTTTCATTTCACAATTTATAAAATTTTCTTCCATCCTTAATTAATTTAATTATATAATTATTCTTATATAATTTATATAATTATTATTTCCTTCATACAACATTTTAATTTCCTTATATAAATTATATAATTTATTATTATATAATTTATATAATTACATTTCTTTCTCAATTAATTTATCAACTTTCTCCATAATTCTTGATTAAATCTAAAATTAATAATTTCAATTTTACTAACTCCCTCATTAACCTTTCATAAATTTTCGGATTAATTTAATTATTAATCCTTTTATTTCCATAATTAATGAAATTTATAATTATCAATTAAACATGCACATTTATATACATACAAATGTATATATATATTCATATCTAAATCACATATTTCACATTACCACATAACACTAGTTAAATAATACTTTCTATACTTTCATAACAATTTAATTGTACAATTTATTGTACCTTTACAAGAAATTTCTCTTATTCTTCATAAATTATTTTCAAATAATTTATTTACTTTTTCAATTATTTTAAATTCACACAAATCATCACCATCTTTGTACCGATTTAATTCACCAATTAAATCCCATCACATACCTTAAAATCACATAAAATAATTGTAGACACCCAAATTTTGCGCCTGTGTACTAACCCTGACAGGAGGGCAAGATCGTAATTTGACCCGACATACGGAAAGGAAGGTGGACCCCAACACGAAGTCACCCCAACGATTTACGATTAAAGTCGCCACAGCGAACAACGAGCATCAGGTTATTTGAGGCAAGGCAAACAGTTGATCCAGAAAAACCTGATTTGATCACAAAAGGCGACTAATGGCCACTACGCTTACGATGTTCAGCGCGGACGGCTAGCAGGCCCAGCCACAGATGCACCTGCGGCTGCCTGCGGAGCACTATACAGCGGCCATTTCCACCCGAGAAGAATAAAAGAAGAAAAAGAAATAGAGTTTTAGAGAGAGAAAGTGCGCGGGAGGAGAGAGAAAAGCTTTGTTCTTGGTTAGATTTGAGTGAAAAAATTCATCTTCTCTTGCTAATTAGTCGAGTGTTCTTGTGGTGTTGTCCGATTCGTGAAATAAGAAGCTTTAATCGGCATTTTGCAAAGTGAAAAGGGTGTTTTCTTGGTTTTTTTATTGTTTGTATTGTTAGTATAATTTTGTGTCTTGGATTACTTGATGTAGTATGTTGTCATGATGATGATGATCCGTGGGTTAGGGGTTGTTAGCGAGGGTTCCATCGGAACGTAACTTCCTCCTAATGCCCTGATGACGTCCGTACGGTGATATATCGTTCGTTGTGTTCATGGATAGTTGTAGTGTTGGCACCGGGATTTTTGATTCATATAGTACCGTAATGAGTTTATTATTGTTAGATTTGCCGTAGTATTGGTTATGTAGTGATTTGGGTAACTGTGAGCCTAGGGAGGAGACCCTCGCGATCAAATCCCGATGATGGACATTTGTGGTATATGTAATCATTGTATAGGGTCCATGGCTGTATATATGTAATATCAAGTCTTAAAGCGATACCAAATCGTGATCGGGTTAAGGCCCCGTAATAATAAATTATGTGATTGCGGGTGTTTGGGGTTATTTAGATGGCTCATATGCCCATGGATTGCCCCGACACGTTTTGAATGCTTGTTTTGATTTATGACACAAAAAACGATTTTCCAAAAATAAGGCAAACGATGAAGATTTTCTAAAAATGATCAATTTAGGATATTAGATTCACGAGGTTTTAAAATTAAGAGTTTTGGCAAAATTTTGATCCTTGTTTGACGAAAAGGCTCCATTTGGTTTTGAAATGTCATAAAAGATATTTTTTCGTAAAAAAAAATAATAATAAATAAACGTTTTCATTAAACTTTGTGCATAGGGTTAAAGAGTTCTAGAAGTTGCCTTCATTTTATTTGAATTTACTGTTAGAAGGCAATGTATAGTATCGATTCCTATTTGACAAAAGTTTAAAAACTATTGTTTTCTAAAAATGACATCTAATAAAAAACCCCATCGTTTTCGAAATTAAAATCAATATTTATTATAAAAAGCGAAGTCTCGTCATTTGGGTCAAAAGACGTCTAAACGCTTTCCCGACAAAACACATTTGCCATATAAAATCAAATCAACCTTTATGCAAAAAATTCACCACAAACATTCATTTAGGCACACACACACACACACATATGCGCACACCCACATTTTAGGATTTAAGAGGATAGGAAAGCATCGAGATTGCGGTAACCGTATTTTACGGAAGTCGGGGGGTGCCTAACACCTTCCCCTTGCTTAAGCAAGCCCCCGAACTCTATAAATCTCGGTTCGCGGACCAATTGAATCGGAGTCACATATGAGCCAGCAATTACAAAAACAAAATTCGGATGAGTTGGTACATCCATTTTCAAATATACCAACTGGCGAATCTGGTCAATTGGCTCATTAAAAAACGACCTTTCGAAACCCCGTCGACACTAAGCCGACCCTTTTCAAAAAATCACATCTTAATCTAAAGGCTAAAATTGGAAAGGGCTTTTAATATTAAAAAACGAAACGACGAAAATCCCGGCGTTGACAATAATAATTTACTTACACAACTTTGATAATTTTATCAATTAAATTCTCATTTGATATTTTTAAAGAAATCCTGAAAATTCGGATCCTCACAGACAAGGTACGCATACCCCATTTATTAAAACACATTCATTTATGCATCCAACTTTGGTCAATAGTCCATAATTAATCCCTTGTATTATCATACATATCATCATATGTATCATTCATCTCACGAATGAAATCATTCCATATATATGTCGATATCATTTAATGGGCAATCTAGTTAGCATGAAATCTAATTTCAAGTTTAAAATAAACTTTTTATTTTAATTACAAAATCATCCAAAATAACACTTTGTTTTAATTTATCCAAAAACTGTACAAAATTGGAAAAAGTACCAAATCAGCAAGGTTCGACGCAGCCATGTCCAAACCCAACGATTTTTTTGCTAGACCGCAGTGCAGTTGCACTGCGACACGTTGATTCAGTTCTTTGATTTTTTTAGATTGCGATTTTTTGTGCTCTTTTGATAAATCATGATTTTATACTAACAATTATGCCCAAAAAATTATTCTAAACACATACTCATATATATACGGAATTAAAACAATTAATAATTCGCATAAGTTTGGCTTTTAATGTCACTGTTAGTGTAGACACCCAAATTTTGCACTTTCTCTACTAACCCTGGCAGGAGGGCAAAATCGTCATTTGACCCGACATGCGGAAAGAAAGGTGGACCCCAGCACAAAGCCACCCCAGCGATTTATGGTCAAAACCGCCACAACGGACAACGAGCATCCGGTCACTTGAGGCAAGGCGAACAGTTGATCCAGAAAAGCCTGAGCTGACCACAAAAGACGACTAATGGCCACTCCGCTTACGATGTTCGGGGGTCTCGCAGCCCGCCGAACTAGCCTCCCAGAACAATATGGCACGTTTCCCCGGGATTTCCGGATTGCAAAAATACAGCCTTCCAAAACAATACAGCAAAAATTGGCGATTTAAGACCGCGTGGCACGGAAATCGAGAAAAGGAAGCCAGACAGCCGCAGATGCATCTGCGGCCAACGACTTTTGGGGCTTCGCGTGGCTCGAGGGCGGCACACGGCAGCCGAGGCGGCGGCTCAGACGGCCACAGCAGGCAGCCGCAGATGCATCTGCGGCTGCCTCCGATCAGCTATAGATCGCCATTTCCATCCGAGAGCGAGAAAGAGAAAAAAGAAGAAGAGAAAAAGAAAGGGAAAAAAAAAGAAAAGAGGAGAGAGAGAGCTCGCGGGAGAGAGAGAGAGAGGTCGTTTTGCTTGTTAGATCCAAGCACTAGATCCATATTGTTGTGCTATTTATCTTAGTAATCTTGTGGTGTATCCATTTTGTGGTATAAGAAGCTTGAATCCGCGTTTTGCAAGGTGAAAAAGATTGTCTTTTTGATATTCTATTGCTTGTATTGTTAATATAGCTTATGTTTTGGGTTATGTGATGTAATATGTTATTATGTTGATAAAGGATCCGTGGATTAGGGGTTGTTAGCGAGGTTTCCATCGGAAAGTAACTCCTCCTAATGCCCCGATGACATCCGTACGGTGATATATCGTTCGTTGTGGTAATGGATAGTTTGTAGTGATTAAGTTGTGATATTTGGGTTATGTAATGTGATATCAATGTTAAATCTCGTTAGATTTGGTTTAGGGTTGGTTGTGTCGTGATTTGGGTGAATGTGAGCCTAGGGAGGAGATCCTCGTGGTCAAATCCCGATGATGGACATTTTGGTATATGTAATCATGGTATAGGGTCCATGGATGTGTATTTTGTAATATCCGGCCTTAAAGCGATACAAAGTCGTGTTCGGGTTAAGGCCCCGTAATAATAATAAAATATGTGATTGTGGGTGTTTGGGGTTGTCTGGATGGCTTACATGCCCGTGGATAGCCCCGACACGTTTTGGGATGCTTGTTTTAATTTACAACACAACAATGATTTTCAAAATAAGGCAAATAATGAAGATTTTGTAAAAGTGATCAAATTAGGATATTAGATTCACGAGGTTTAAAAAGTAAAGAGTTTTGGCGAACTTAGATCTTTATTTGATGAAAAGGCTTTAGTTGGTTTTAAAAATGTCACAAAAAATGATTTCGTAAAATAAATGAACGTTTTAATTAAACTTTGTACATAGGGTGAAAGAGTTCTAGAAGTTGCCTTCATGTTATTTAATTTGTTATTAGAGGGCAATGTATAGTCTCGATACCTATTTGACAAAAGTTTAAAAAAACTATCTTCTAAAAATGACATCTAAATAAAAAACCCTCATCGGTTCGAAATTAAAATCAATCTTTATTTTAAAACGAAGCCTCGTCATTTGGGTCAAAAGACGTTAAAACGCTTTCCAGTTAATGCACATTTGTCATACAAAAATCCAAACAAAATTCACCATAAGCATTCACCTAGGCACACACACACACACACGCAACTCACACATTTTAGGATTTAAAAGGATAGGAAAACATCAAGATTGCGGTAACCGTGTTTTACGGAAGTCGGGGGGTGCCTAATACCTTCCCCTCGCTTAAGCAAGCCCCCGAACTCTATGAATCTCGGTTTGCGGACCAATTAATCGGAGTCACATATGAGCCAGCGATTACGAAAACTAAATCCGGATGAGTTGGTACATCCATTTCAAATATACCAACTGGCGACTCTGGTCAATTGGCTCATTATATAATCGACATTTCAAACCCCGTCGACATTAAGCCGACCCTTTTCAAAAGTCACATCTCAAACCAAAGGCTAAAATTGGAAAGGGACATTTTTAATAATAAAAAACGAGACGACGAAAATCCCGGCGTCGACAGCTGGCGACTCCGCTGGGGACAGTAGAGGGCTTAGGCCGCATTTAAAATCTCGATGTTTTCTTATCCTTAAAAAATCTAAAAATGTGTGGTTGTGTTGCTTGCGTTTGATCTACTTTTTGTGCGTGTATGAATGAATATGCGAGTGTTGTGATGGCTTTACGAATGCTTTACATTATTGTCATCATTTGCATACGGTGAGGAACGATGAATGAATGATGAATGTATGTTGAGCAGTTCCTCCTCCTGATGCAAACCCGTCGGATGTGGATTACTGGACTCAAAGGGGTGCTCCCCGGCGAGGCTCAGGAAAAGCATCCACTCAGATCCAATCCAATTGAAAGATCGGATTTTTCCCTTCTAGTATGTTGCGAAGATCTGGGAACCTTCATGCCAAAAAAACCCGCGAGAGTAACTTAGGGTAGGTCAGCCTCAGATAAACCCGACGCGTGGGAAGTCTCTTCATACCCTTTTACGTTTCACGCACATAATATCATACTATAGTCAAAAAATTTTGTACCTCCCGTTTTGTCAAAATAAAAATACTAACCTCTGTTTTACAGGGACAACTTGGAGAGTATCATAATTGCACACTGTCATACCTTGGTTAAAATAAAGGGATACTGACCCTATTTTTCAGGAAAAGATTACAAAACCCAAAAATACAAAAATATTTGCTTTAGCATGCATCTGCCAATGTCGTTTCTCGGAACTAAACCTTGGCGTGTTTTATTTGCAGGATTGCTCCCCAAACTCGTCTCCGATTCAAGAAAGCCAAAGAGTCAACAGTCGAAATGACTGAGAACCCCAATCCTAATCCGGCTCCCGTATCTCGGGAAGAATTCGATGCTGTGAGAAATCAAATGACAGAGCTGACTATGTTGCTCAAAGAGCATTTCAAACTAAAATCAGGGCCACAGCTCGAGGACCCGCCGGGGCCATCATCTCAAGGAAACGTACTGATCCCAGAAACTCCAAAAGTTGAGCTACCGAAGCAAGTCATTATCATCCCAGAGGACGAGGTTGCCAGCGGTGTTGGTAAGAAGATAAAGCAGATGGAAGAGGCCATCAAAAATATGAAGGGGATATGGTCATACGGCAGTGTTAACTACTCTGATTTGTGCATCTTTCCCGGAGCCAAGTATCCTGAGAAGTTTAAAATCCCCGAATTTGAAAAATATAACGGAACAGGGGATCCTTACACACATTTGAAGGTATACATCGGGGAATTAGGGGCATATGCCGAAGACGATTCATTGAGAATGCAGTTGTTCCAGAAAAGCCTGACAGGGGAGGCTAGGACCTGGTATGCGAGGCTGGATAATGCTAAGATTCACAACTGGGAGGAGCTGGCCCACACCTTTCTGACACAATACAGCTTTCAATCCCAAATGGCCCCGGACCGATACCAGATGACCAAGATTAGGAAACAAACCAATGAATCCTTCAGAGATTACGCTCAACGATGGAGAAGGATGGCGGCCCAAGTAAACCCACCCATGAACGAAACGGAGATGGTGATAACCTTCATCGATATCCAAGAAGCCCCTTATTATGAAAGGGTGATGGCTGGAATAGGGAAGCCTTTTGCAGAGATGATTAAACATGGGGAAATGGCTGAAATGGGGTTAAAGTCGGGGAAGATCCGAGACTTCACCGCTCTTGAAGCTGTTGCTGATCAGATACGAAGCGGGAACTATGGCAGTACGTCCCGGAGACCAGAGAAGAGAAATGAGGAGGATGTGTCCCTGGTCTTGCAAGGGCTATTTGGGGAAGCAATGAGTAGCCGTCCTGTCCGCATGCCAAGAAGCGAGCCCCCGCGACAGCCGACTTTCACCAATCAGAGGTCTGAGGGGCGAAGGAGATTTGAAAATCCCCGAGATAGGGAATTCACCCCGTTGGGAGATCCATTAGAGAAAATATTGGCCGTGTTAATCACCCAAAAGAAGATTACGGAGCTGGCACCACCGACTGACCCAAAGGGGAGGAAGTACGACCCAAGCAAGAAATGTGCCTATCATTCCGGGTCCCCGGGGCATGACACTCAGGAATGTTGGACGTTGAAACATAAGATTCAGAACTTGATCGATAGGGGGGACATCGTAGTTGAACGACCAGATGTCAACGCCAGCCATCTGCCGCAATGCAAAACAGATGAGGTAAGCATGATTGGGTCAGGAAATATCGGGGTGGACCCCACTCGCAAATACATCCGAAAGGTCGAAGAATACCCCCCAATGAGCGAAACAAATGTCCTTGAAAGGGAATGTCTGGAGGAGGTTAAGGTCATTAGGCAAGAGATGAAGTTGGTCAGGCATCAAATGAAGCAATTAGCAGACCTGGTGGTACACCAACATAATCTGACGAGGCAACTCTTCACCCAATTACTGAGAGACCAAACAGAAGAAGAGGACAAACAAATTTCAAACCAGGATCCCTCCCAGGAAAACCAGATGACTCAAGGAGATCAAAACAGAATAAAAGGGCAGGGAAATGGAAAAGATGTCAGACGATCCCACCAGTGGAGCCTTGATAACCGCTCTGACAGAGGTGAACCCTCAAAGGGGAAAGATCGAGCAGCATTCCCAAGAGATCGAAAGTTCACCCCTTTGAGCAAATCAAATGCAGAAATATTGCACCTTCTGATCAGCCGGGGAAAGATTACGGAGTTGCTGCCACAAACCGACCCCAAGTCTAAAAGATACGATCCTACACGAATATGCCTCTATCATTCCAACTCACCAGGGCATGATACTGAAGAGTGTTGGGCGTTGCGGCACAAGATCCAAAATCTTATCGAAAGAGGAGAGCTAAAAATGGCAAACGATATTGAGATCACCGCAATGGGGAACCCGAACACCGACGAATGGATTGACGAGCCTCCGCGAACTATGAAATGGTGAACTTAAATGATACGATTGCGAGTCCCAAAAAAAAAGGGTGGGGATGTTATTGGCTGCTTAATATTATTCCTCGTTTTATTTTTCTATGCATTATTATGTTATGTTTTCTTGCAAAAAAAAAAAAAAAAAAAAAAAAAGAAAAAAAAAAGAGCAATCTTGTGTGCTATTGATGGCCTGAACTACAGAAGACCTGATCTCCTCTTCCTATAGGAGTACGTAGGCAGCCACTTTGGCGCGGTCTAATCCTTGTAAAAATGTATATAACCCTTCGATAGTTTTGCAATTAACGATCAATGACTCAGATGACCTGTTCTCCTGTCAACCCATCGGAGTACACTTCCAACCTGATCAACGACAAATGATTCTTGGGTTCCCAGCATCTCATCAGCCCACCTGTCAAAGACACCACGAAGCAATGACCTTGACAACAATCAGGACTGGGGCAATTTTGAAATCGATGACGACTCGACACTGGGGCAGTCATCAACCATCCATGGAAAGATAGTACACAAATCAACATCTATGGTACGATCTCGTGAGCGTACGACAACATCATCAGAGATGTACTATCAATTGGTCTTTTCCATTCAGAGCTCTTTCAGAATACGATGACCCTCAGAGAAAATTTTATTTGACATGTTAGGAATCGAATTAATCCTAAGAAGCATCCGTGGAGCAGACTCGTGAGTATGATTAGACGATTAAAACTGATCAACCTATTAAAACTGCACAAAGAGCTGATTTCGAAGTGTTGTTCGAAGCAGAATCAACCTCATAGGCAAGTCTGCACTTTGCGTTTGCGCCGACTTTCAGATGTGGGGTATAAAGCTATGACGATAATGATGACAGTTGATGCAGAATCGGAGGGTAAATAAAAGTGAATCAAATGCCTCGAATCGTGGCCTGAATTATTCGAGCAATTAAGCCTGAGGGGTGTCTTTACGCCTGGCGCCTTAAAGTCGTCTGATTTGGGAGTCGCCGGCCCAACGCTCGTTACATGGGTAATTCAGAGCCTAAGAAAACGAGCATTACGACTGCAGAGACCTGAGCAGATTCGAATCGTGGCATGGGTTATTCGAGTAATTAAGCCTGAAAGGTGTCTCTACACCTGGTGCCCTAAAGTCGTCCGATTTGGGAGTCACCGGTCCAACGCTCGCTACATGGGTAACTCAAGCCTAAGAAAACGAATCTTGCGCAGAGTCAGACGAGGAATAAATGCGATAAACCACTTAACTTGTATCGAAGCGTGGCCTTTGTTACTCGAGCAAGTAAACCCGAAGGGGTGTCTTTACACCTAATGCCCTAAAGCCGCCTGGTTTGGGAGTCATTGGTCCAAAACTCGTTAAATGGGTAACTCTGAATAGCCTAAGAAAACGAGACAAGTTAAATGGACATGAGAAGGGAAATGCGGAGTCGAAAAAGAAAAGAAAAAAAATGTTCGACCAGAGGAGAAAAAGCTCATCTAAAGTCACGGAAAAGAAGCCCTTAATTGAAGGATGCATCGCACAGTGCACTTGCCATATGACGTAAATCCTGCGAAGAACGATATCAAGAATGAAGACAGAATACCTTTGATAAAGGAAGGTAGTTTTTGAATTTAATCATACTCACGTATATTGACCATGAATGCTTAAATGTTTTATTACGATTTCATAACTCGTCAGATGAAAAAAAAAAAAAAAAGAAAAAAAAAAAAAAGAAAAAAAAAATGAAATCAAGAGTGACTTAACACATTCACAATTCATTCAATGCCAAATTAATCCACTCACGATTTACGAAAAAGAGATCCATCTCGATGCCAAGTTTTTTTACGATAAGACGAAAACATCACAGACATGAGCTAAATTGCATAATCACGAGCATTCCATTTTTGTGCTCTACTGTTGAGATGTTTAGTAATATCGGAGTTAACCCCGCCGACCCGAACGGTCGAGCATTTAGCGTTTGTTACTTGTGCAGGATATGAATCGGTGTGCGTAACTCGGCATGACAAACGAAATGACTTCCCAAACGAATCCTCGACAAAAACATGAGTAAAGGCTGGGGCATCTTAAAGATCATGGAAATGAAAGGGGCACAGGTCTATATCAGACTCCTCATCAACGAACCTTCCTCCACGACCATCAATGGATTTTGACGAACTCAGCCTGATGCACGCTGACATTACCTCGATATTCAAGCGAGCATATACAAGAGCGATATAATCTTGGACGTCAGGACTGATCGATTAAAAGGCGAGGAAAGGCAACATGGTCATCGATCATAGCAAAAATCCAAATGAACTGCCCCAATCGGATGAGAGTCAAGTGCTATCAATGCATACGATCAAATGACAAGAGGATCGCCTAGATATCAACCAAGAGTCTTGGCATAAGAGGAAGTCCCAGCACCCCAAATTCAAAGACATGACGATCTGTGAGCAGGATGAGGATCCCGGGATAAGTCAATTGGGCATTCGAGAACGACAGATACAATTCCCCAACAGAGAAATGATCAGGGGCATGCGATTCAACGAACCGGCCTTGAAGTCCAGAAATTGTGCTCCCTAGTAAGGCGTGGCGCAGCTAAGTAGTCAAAAAGAACGACACGTGAAAAATTTTATCATTTGACTAAACAGGGGTCATTTCCATTCCAAGCATATCTATTGATCCATGCATAACATCTGCGCATTCATGTATATAAAATGCACAAGAAAGGAAAATCACAGGTACGAGACTGTCGGCGTCGCGAATGCCATTGCCATTGATCAGAAAGACGTGACAGCGGGAAACTTCTACGATCCGATGCACCTAGAATCTATGGAACATCAAGGAATTGCAAAGCGACTGTCTGAAGCACCTTCAGCTAATCAACAAGGATGACAGCTCAAAAGCAATGGCTGTCAAGAGCGATCGACGAGGACGAACCCCGAGAATGACAAGTCAAATCAAAGAAGTGGCTGGCAAAAGCGATTTACGAGGACGAATCCCAAGGAGGCCCCACAAACTAATCAGGTACGCTTTCTTTTTAAATTTCCTCAAGAATTATTGCATTTTTTTTTATGATGTACGATACGATGCGAGTCCATTTGGGACAATACACAGCGATTCCGGAGACGAGACCCGGCAATTCAAAACCGACCCGTCAGATATGAGACCTGACCAATTCAAAACCGACCCGTCAGATACGAGACCTGACCAATTCAAAACAGACCCGTCAGATACGAGACCTGACCAATTCAAAACCGACAAGTCAGATACGATACCTGACCAAACCAAAAAAGCGACCAGTCAGAAACAATACCTGACCGTCCAAAATGACCCGTCAGAAACAAGAACTGACCGTCCAACACGACCCGTCAGAAACAATACCTGACCGTCCAAAATGACCCGTCAGTGAAAACTCCTGACCGTCCAAACATGACCCGTCAGTGAAAACCCCTGACCGTCCAAACATGACCCGTCAGTGAAAATACCTGACCGTCCAAGCATGACCCGTCAGTGAAAACCCCTGACCGTCCAAAATGACCCGTCAGAAATAATACCTGACCGTCCAAAATGACCCGTCAGAAACAAGAACTGACCGTCCAACACGACCCGTCAGTCAAAAGAACTGACCGTCCAAACATGACCCGGCAGTCAAAAGAACTGACCGTCCAAACATGACCCGTCAGAAACAATACCTGACCGTCCAAAATGACTCGTCAGTGAAAACTCCTGACCGTCCAAACATGACCCGTCAGTGAAAACCCCTGACCGTCCAAACATGATCCGTCAGTGAAAATACCTGATCGTCCAAGCATGACCCGTCAGTGAAAACCCCTGACCGTCCAAAATGACCCGTCAGAAACAATACCTGACCGTCCAAAATGACCCGTCAGTCAAAAGAACTGACCGTCTAACACGACCCGGCAGTCAAAAGAACTGACCGTCCAAACATGACCCGTCAGAAACAATACCTGACCGTCCAAAATGACCCGTCAGTGAAAACTCCTGACCGTCCAAACATGACCCGTCAGTGAAAACCCCTGACCGTCCAAACATGACCCGTCAGTGAAAATACCTGACCGTCCAAGCATGACCCGTCAGTGAAAACCCCTGACCGTCCAAAATGACCCGTCAGAAACAATACCTGACCGTCCAAAATGACCCGTCAGAAACAAGAACTGACCGTCCAACACGACCCGTCAGTCAAAAGAACTGACCGTCCAAACATGACCCGGCAGTCAAAAGAACTGACCGTCCAAACTTGACCCGTCAGAAACAATACCTGACCGTCCAAAATGACCCGTCAGTGAAAACTCCTGACCGTCCAAACATGACCCGTCAGTGAAAACCCCTGATCGTCCAAACATGACCCGTCAGTGAAAATACCTGACCATCCAAGCATGACCCGTCAGTGAAAACCCCTGACCGTCCAAAATGACCCGTCAGAAACAATACCTGACCGTCCAAAATGACCCGTCAGAAATAAGAACTGACCGTCCAACACGACCCGTCAGTCAAAAGAACTAACCGTCCAACATGACCCGTCAATCAAAAGAACTGACCGTCCAAACATGACCCGTCAGTCAAAAGAACTGACCGTCCAAAATGACCAGTCAGTGAAAACCCCTGACCGTCCAAACATGACCCGTCAGTAAAAACCCTGACCGTCCAACATGACCCGTCAGTGAAAATCCCTGACCGTCCAAAATGACCCGTCAGTGAAAATTCCTGACCGTCCAAAAACAACCCGTTGGGGAAAGATCCGACGATGACGATACGACCCGTTGGCAAAAGATCCGACGATGACGATACGACCCGTTGGCAAAAGATCCGACGATGACAATACGACCCGTTGGCAAAAGATCCGACGATGACGATGCGATGACCGTTAGAGAAAGATCTGACGATGACTAAAACAATGCGATGCGATGCGATGTGCGAGGCGATGTGCGATGCGATATGCGATTTGCGATACATCATATGAGAAGCAGTGCGATATGTGATTTCATATGCTATGCGATGCGATTTTGATTTGATATGATATGCGATTTGATATTTAACATGCAACTTGATAGGCAATATGCGATATGCGATAAGCAAGAGAAAAACAGTCTCCCTGATGAATATGCTATGCAAGTCCATTTGAGACAGTAACTGGTGATATTGTTGTTGCATCATTAATATGTATATGTTGCACAATTGATATATATGTTGCATCATTAATGTGTATATGTTGCATCATCAACACATTTTGCCATCCTCATGCATTGGGTGCCTACTTCTTTATCATGTTCATTTCACTTACCATTCCATAAACATGATAAAGAGGGGCAGCTGTAGACACCCAAATTTTGCACTTTCTCTACTAACCCTGGCAGGAGGGCAAAATCGTCATTTGACCCGACATGCGGAAAGAAAGGTGGACCCCAGCACAAAGCCACCCCAGCGATTTATGGTCAAAACCGCCACAACGGACAACGAGCATCCGGTCACTTGAGGCAAGGCGAACAGTTGATCCAGAAAAGCCTGAGCTGACCACAAAAGACGACTAATGACCACTCCGCTTACGATGTTCGGGGGTCTCGCAGCCCGCCGAACTAGCCTCCCAGAACAATATGGCACGTTTCCCCGGGATTTCCGGATTGCAAAAATACAGCCTTCCAAAACAATACAGCAAAAATTGGCGATTTAAGACCGCGTGGCACGGAAATCGAGAAAAGGAAGCCAGACAGCCGCAGATGCATCTGCGGCCAACGACTTTTGGGGCTTCGCGTGGCTCGAGGGCGGCACACGGCAGCCGAGGCGGCGGCTCAGACGGCCACAGCAGGCAGCCGCAGATGCATCTGCGGCTGCCTCCGATCAGCTATAGATCGCCATTTCCATCCGAGAGCGAGAAAGAGAAAAAAGAAGAAGAGAAAAAGAAAGGGAAAAAAAAAGAAAAGAGGAGAGAGAGAGCTCGCGGGAGAGAGAGAGAGAGAGGTCGTTTTGCTTGTTAGATCCAAGCACTAGATCCATATTGTTGTGCTATTTATCTTAGTAATCTTGTGGTGTATCCATTTTGTGGTATAAGAAGCTTGAATCCGCGTTTTGCAAGGTGAAAAAGATTGTCTTTTTGATATTCTATTACTTGTATTGTTAATATAGCTTATGTTTTGGGTTATGTGATGTAATATGTTATTATGTTGATAAAGGATCCATGGATTAGGGGTTGTTAGCGAGGTTTCCATCGGAAAGTAACTCCTCCTAATGCCCCGATGACATCCGTACGGTGATATATCGTTCGTTGTGGTAATGGATAGTTTGTAGTGATTAAGTTGTGATATTTGGGTTATGTAATGTGATATCAATGTTAAATCTCGTTAGATTTGGTTTAGGGTTGGTTGTGTCGTGATTTGGGTGAATGTGAGCCTAGGGAGGAGATCCTCGTGGTCAAATCCCGATGATGGACATTTTGGTATATGTAATCATGGTATAGGGTCCATGGATGTGTATTTTGTAATATCCGGCCTTAAAGCGATACAAAGTCGTGTTCGGGTTAAGGCCCCGTAATAATAATAAAATATGTGATTGTGGGTGTTTGGGGTTGTCTGGATGGCTTACATGCCCGTGGATAGCCCCGACACGTTTTGGGATGCTTGTTTTAATTTACAACACAACAATGATTTTCAAAATAAGGCAAATAATGAAGATTTTGTAAAAGTGATCAAATTAGGATATTAGATTCACGAGGTTTAAAAAGTAAAGAGTTTTGGCGAACTTAGATCTTTATTTGATGAAAAGGCTTTAGTTGGTTTTAAAAATGTCACAAAAAATGATTTCGTAAAATAAATGAACGTTTTAATTAAACTTTGTACATAGGGTGAAAGAGTTCTAGAAGTTGCCTTCATGTTATTTAATTTGTTATTAGAGGGCAATGTATAGTCTCGATACCTATTTGACAAAAGTTTAAAAAAACTATCTTCTAAAAATGACATCTAAATAAAAAACCCTCATCGGTTCGAAATTAAAATCAATCTTTATTTTAAAACGAAGCCTCATCATTTGGGTCAAAAGACGTTAAAACGCTTTCCAGTTAATGCACATTTGCCATACAAAAATCCAAACAAAATTCACCATAAGCATTCACCTAGTCACACACACACACACACGCAACTCACACATTTTAGGATTTAAAAGGATAGGAAAACATCAAGATTGCGGTAACCGTGTTTTACGGAAGTCGGGGGGTGCCTAATACCTTCCCCTCGCTTAAGCAAGCCCCCGAACTCTATGAATCTCGGTTTGCGGACCAATTAATCGGAGTCACATATGAGCCAGCGATTACGAAAACTAAATCCGGATGAGTTGGTACATCCATTTCAAATATACCAACTGGCGACTCTGGTCAATTGGCTCATTATATAATCGACATTTCAAACCCCGTCGACATTAAGCCGACCCTTTTCAAAAGTCACATCTCAAACCAAAGGCTAAAATTGGAAAGGGACATTTTTAATAATAAAAAACGAGACGACGAAAATCCCGGCGTCGACAGTTAGTTTGCAAAAGCATAGCATACATACAATCTAATTGTACAGCGTAATAAAAGCAGGAATAAATCATATTTAAAAATTTTCTACAAACCAAATACCAGGATCTTAATTTCTTATGTGATACTTATAATTAATTGGTGAAGGATAATAGGTTAAACCTTTGTAGTTCAACTCTTCAAACAACCACTAGTTCACCTCCAAATCTTTGACATTCTTCTTCAATTCCATCAATTATAATGCTTAAATCAACATTATCTACCCAAGTGTGTAGCCTTTAAAGGTAATCCTCCTAGAGTAATATGGATTGAAGAAGTAATTTAAATTTAACAAGATCTCGGGTAACTATCCCTAATACTCTCTCTCTAATTCTTAAATGTAGAGAATTATAAAATATTCTCAAATACTTGTGAATAGAGTATAAACCCAATTCATAATAAGATTTATCTTATTTATAGATATGTTCAACACTCCTAAATTATTTAGGAGTAGGATTTTAATTTAACTCCTTATCTAATTAGGAACTAAATTAATATAATATAATATAATATAATATAATATAATAATAATAATAATAATAATAATAATAATAATAATAATAATAATAATAATAATAATAATAATAATAATAATCCTCTTATTAATTTATAATTAGTATTTTCAAAATACATAACTATAAAAATTAAGCTATTTAATTTATTCTATCAACATAGTATAAATTAAATACACTTTATTTATTATTACTATTATGTCACTTACTTCTAAAATAAATATTACTCTTTAAGGGGGTATGTCCTTGAACCAAGTCATATATATATATATATATATATATATATATATATATATATATCATTTAATGGGCAATTTATGTTGCATGAAATTAAATTTCAAGTTCAAAATAAACTACTTATTTTAATTATAAAATCATCCAAAATAAACTTTTTATCTTAAATTTTGAAAATTGCACAAAAAAATTGGAAAATCAAATTTTTTTACAGGACCGATGTGCCACCCAAAGTCTTAAACTCGGTGTGCCCCGTGGTAGAAATATGGTTTTCAGTTTTTTTGCAAATTGCGAGTTTTAATTTCTCTACAAAAAAATATGATTTTATACAACAAATTATGCCAAATAAATTATTTTAAACACATACCCATACATATATGGAATAAAAAATAATTAATAATTTGCATAAGTTATACATACAATTTAATTGATGTAAAACTGTGAAAGCATGCATAAATCATATTTAAAATTTTTCTATAAACCAAATTCTAGGAACTCTCTTATGCGATATTTATTAATTGAGGAAGGATAAAAGATTATAACTTTATAAACAATCAACTCTGGAACAGTTACGAGTTCCCCTCCCTTTAATCCTTCGCATTTCTTTAAGAATCCTGGGATCAATGTTAGCTATCCAAGTGTGCAGCCTTTAGAAGTAATCCACCAAGAGTAATATTAATTCAATAAGTAGATTTAGATTTTTTCAAACCTTGGGTGACTAGTCCTAATTTTTTTCTCTCTTCTAGTTCTTTAGATTATAGAGAAAATATGAAATATTCTTCAATACTTGCCACAAAGTGAGCAACCCCAATCTATAATAAGACCCCTCTTATTTACAGACTTGCTCAACCCTCCTAAACTCTTTAGGAGTAGAGTTTTAATTTAATTCTCAATCTAATTAGGAACTAAATTAATTTTTATAATAATTATAATTCTTAAACAATTTAGGAAAAAAATTATTTATAATAATACCACTACTTATTAATTAATTCCTAAACCATTTAGGAATGAAATAATAATAATAATAATAATAATAATAATAATAATAATAATAATAATAATAATAATAATAATAATAATAATAATAATAATAATAATAATAATAATAATAATAATAATAATAATAATAATAATAATAATAATAAGAGATTCCTCTTATTAATTTATAATTAATATTTTTGGAATACTTAATTATAAATATTAAGTTATTTAATTTATAGTATATTCTATCACCATAGTATAAATTAAATATACTTAATTTATTATTACTATTATGTCATCTACTTCTAAAATAAATATTTCTCTTTTATGGTGTGACCTTTTAGGTTCAATATTATCTCGATTATAGAATAAATAAATTAGAACCATTTTAATATTATTTATTATGAATCAAACTCCTTTAATTCAAAATAAATAAATATATTTATTTACAATAAGGGTAAATTCTCGTAGCAATTCACGACTTTTCGTATAATATGAATTTTAACTTTTGATCATAAAGAATCTATTCCGCGAATAATTATCGTACAATTCAATCCTTCTACCATACAATATCCTAATCAAATATAAAACATGAAATTTATGTCAAGTCTATTTTATTTGATTATATATATTTCAATTCTCAAATGCACAAGTCATAGCAATGTAAATTTGAAACTCCTTTCAAATTTTTATTTGACCTTGTCCAAGAATTTTTGAGCTGTCATTTATCAAATCGCATAGGGCATTCTCTCTTTTTACTGAAAGTGGTAGATCATTTGTTGATTATTCACCTACCTCCATGTATAACTTATTATAACCGAACATATCTTTTGTTATACCCGAATAGTCTTAAAGAATATGAAAAATTATAACTCATCATACACAAGATACTATAATGATCTTAAGTCCAGGGATCGCTTGTGCTACTATCACATTAGGAACTCCTATTGATAGGTAAGTAAAACTCCATTAGATGTTCCATAAGCGAATCACGTTTAGTGAACTTATTCTCTAATAAGCACCTACATACTTACTTTAGTGTGTCTCCACACAAATGATTGTGAGATCAATCAGCCTCTTCAAAAGAGTAAGCATAGTATGTACTAATCTAACCGAATTCATTAATTCTCATTTTAGTAATCCTATAATTAAAAATATTTTAGTTTTAAGCTTTCTAGAATTTAGACCTCATTAGCATAATCAACATTATGATTCTAAAATTATTGCTCCAACACTATTGGTTTATCCATTTAATCAATTCAACCAATTAATCATAAATAAACAAATGCCTTTAAATTAAACTTTTATAAATAAATGAATAAGATTATAAAGTATATGCTTATCACATCAACATTTAATTGGCTTGAGGGCATATTACTTTCATAGGTAGCCAAGATTTGGTATCCTCCATTTCCAAAGTTCGTACAGTATCTTCTTAAATGTGAAGTAGATCAGAGATTGATTCTGATTATATTATGTAATGTTAACGGCTGCAGCCTAAAAATATTCCAGCATCCTTGTAGCTGTCAGAAGTGTCCTTCATGCTTCAATAATAATTATCTTCTTCTTTTCTACTACATCATTCTATTATGGGGTTCTTGGTGCAGAAAAGTTATGATGTATTCCATTATATTCACAGAACTTGTTTACTTTAAAAAAGTCTAACTCTCTGCCGTGATCACTCCTTGTTGTCTTGATCTTCTCACCCTTCTCATTCCCAATCAGTTTAAAGAATCTAATTAAACTAGAGCTAGTTTCAACCTTAGAAGCCATAAGAATACCTATATGAATCTGTTGTGATCATCCACTATGACCAAAGTATACTTCTTTCCTCCAAGGCTGATAGTAGGTATAGGCCCCAAAAGATCTATGTGTAGAAGTTGACTCTCTTGCTTTTAAATGAGACTCTAGTTTGTTTCTCCAGCTAACAAGCTTTGCATGGTTTCTCTTTGATGAAGGTTAGTTTCGACAGTCCAGAGACTAGATCCATAGTAACTAACATTGACATGTGCTTGAAGTTGAGGTGGGAAAGCCTTCTATGCCATAACCAGCTTACATTTTCTGAAGCTTTGGCAAAGAAGCAAGTTGTTATAGTTGAGCTCAGCTTTGCTAGTTCCACCACATAAACATTTCCATTTCTTGTCCCAGTTACCTTTATAGAATTTGTTTCTAGATATCTAACTTTGCACTAGTTGTTGAGAAAAATAACTTGGTGTCCCTTGTTGCACTGTTGGCTGATGCTTAGCAGATTGTTCTTTAATCCTTTAACATAAGCAACTTTCCTAAATGTAACAACACCATTTCTTATGGTGTTGTATCCTTTGGTCTTACCAAAGTTATTATCTCCAAAGATAATAGTTGGACCATCATTTTCTATAAAGTTTAACAGGAGAGCTTGATTTCTTGTCATGTGCCTTAAACATCCACTATCTAGATATCATGTTGTGTCAGTTGAGTTCTTTTCCTACAAGAACAGATCAAGCTTCATTTTGGTACCCATACTCGTGTGGGCTTGGATGCGTTAGTTATCTTTGGAACCCAAATTTGTCTAATTTTATGTCTTTTAAACATATGATAAGCATTAAAATTACACATAGTAGCAATATGACCATAGTTCTGATAGGTATAATATTTTTCATAGTGGATGCTTGTATGTGTGAATTGAATCCTATTCTTTTGAGATAAGAATGGGGAAATTATACTCTTAACCTTCTTCTAAGCTCGTGTTGTTTCTGCAGTCGCACTGCTCTATGATTTTGAAAGTTCATAGAGTAAGAGGTAGATCTACGATTGTTACCAAGTCAGTTCAAAGAATGAGTTTTTATTGACTCTTTGATCCTCTTGATTTGGTCGTAAGGTTAACTTTAATCCGTGATTTCTTCAAATCAGAGACTAGTATGCAATCTATTATTTTTAGGGACTACAACGAGATCAGCAGAAATAGTGGAGCTTAGAGTAATTGGCTTTGTGATTTATTTTGATTTTACAAACATAATGCTCCTACGAAAAGTAGGAGCATTGTGGTTGTTCATTTTAATGCATGTTCCCTCACACTGATTTAAGAGAGATTCCTCAAATCCTAAACATGATCTATCTAAGCTTATTCTCTGACTTGTGATCAGGGAGTCCATGGAAAATGAATACTTATTCCAACTGGAGATGATTGTCTCTATCTCCTTAATCTTGGAGACAAGAGCAGACTTTCTAAGTGCAGACCGCTCAACGATAAATCTCAAGATGTTATTATCAGCCTCAAGTCCAGATAAGGAAGTAGTATTTTCTTGAATTGTTTATAACTCAAGTATTACTCTTTCCTTTTCTACTTGAAGTAGAGAATAGTCTTTTGAGAGTACCCTAAACCACTTCATGTATTTATGTAAATCAGTAGTTATGCTATATAAATCAGTTCTTATGTCATACATATCAACATTAGGAGAGTTAAAGTCAAATACCTTACTGATATCAAAATCTTGAATATCAGTGGTGATCTCCCTTGTAGTTTCAGCAGCCATGAGGCAGAGGTTGGCTTTGTGAGATCATTCATCTTAACTTGACTCAGAGTCTGAGTCACTTTTAGTTGCGCTTCAGGAACCATCAGCAATTAGCCCTCTGTCCATCTTGTGAAGTCTTCTTCTTTTGGACATATTCTTTCTTTCTTCAGATCCTCTTTGATAGGCTTGCTACACTCAGCAACGAAATGTCCTGACTTTTTGCAATTAAAGCATAGGTCTTTGAGATAGTTTTTCTTGTTACTGGTGTAATTTTTGAAGTATTTGTTGGTTCAGCTCATGCCTTTCTTCATGAACATTCTTAGTCTTTTAGTCAGGACAGCACCATCTTCTTCATCATCTTCAGAACCATTTTCCTCCTCCATGGAGACTTTAGATGAACGTTCTACAGCTTTAAGAGCAATACCTTTGTCTGTTCATTTTACTTCAGTAGTTGATGCTGTCTCAGCCCTTTAATTCAGCTCTAGTTCGTAAGTGAACAGATTTTCATGCAGCTGTTATAGTGTCATCTCATGAAGATTCTTTGACTATCTAATGGCAGTGGTCTTGGTATCCCATTTGCTGGGTAGAGCCCGCATGAACTTTATGTTGACATATTTATTTGGGTAGACCTTGTCAAAGGCCTTTAAAGCATTTAGAAAGATGTTGAATCTCTTATATGTAAAAGTGATGTATTCACTAGATACATGTGAAAACATCTCATACTTTTGAGTGAGGAGAGATTATTTATTTTCTCTGACTTCTTCTGTTCATTCATGGATGACAAGGAAAGCTTCCCACACTTCCTTAGCAATTCTACAGTTGACCATATTTTTGAACATATCATCTTTGAGAGCTATGAACAAGGTGTTTTTAGCCTTCTTGTCAAGAACCACCAATTTCTTATTACTATCTGTCCATTCAGCTCTTTACTTGACAGTGACTTTATTTGGATCTTCAGGGGATAGAGCTAGCTTCGTGGGAATGTATGGATCATTAAGCACAAAATTAAAGAGTTCCTCATCTATGGCATCCATGTATGCCTACATACGCCTTTTCAAATTTATCTTTATTGCACAATGGTGGCTTATTTTCACCACGAAGCTTAGAACTGATTTTGTAGTTTGACATTGGATCAACTCAAGCAGTTAAGTTATTCAATGAGAACGCTGCATTGATACTAATTATTTTTCACAGATGGCACAATGAGATCTAGAAGGGAGGTTGAATAGATCTTATTAAAATATCAGATTAAAATTATTTATCCCGTAATTAATTAATCTGATTCAATTAATCACAGTGGAATATTGTGTTATATAAAACCCCCTTAAAGATTGAATTCAGATCTCAGGTCTAACTTTAATGATATGGAAATGGGAAAGCCAGTCAGATGATATTGCATTTATATAACAGTTGATATGATAATTATATAGTAGTTATATAAATCAGTAAAGGACATAATGATTTTTAAGAAGCTCGGAGCCTAAACTACTACTAGTCCTCTCTTTCACTCCATTGAGCATGGATCATCCACTATAGGATAAGGTTCCACTGAACAATTTATAAGCTCCCTCTGGAGAACTGATTCCCTTAGAATCAGGTGAACACTTTGTATCGACTTTTACAACCTTCCTCTGGAGATGATCCACTATAGAATTAGACTAGATCTCTGTCTTGACTTTTCAACCTCATTCTGGAGCTGATTCACTTAGAATATGGCAAGATCTCTGTCTCAGCCTTTTAATTTCCCTGTAGTTGAGTTTGGTGTGCTGCTAAGTTGCATTTAAGCTCATCTTCTGAATGACTTAGTAGCGTTGATCAATTTATTTCCAAGACATAGAGTGGCTTTTTAGAAAGCTTAGAGTAGCATTTGGATTATTGGGATGCTTTGAGCTTCTTGACTTGTTATTTTTATCTCATGTATGTGCTTGATCGATCGATAGTTTTGAAATCTATAGATGAAATCTATTTATAGATTTTTCTCTGAAAACTTTCCGTTAGAAAGTCTTGTAGCATAGTCGTAAAAGTTATGTGTCAGTCTATTGTAGCTGCCTATGACAGGCTTATCTCTAAGTGTTGTAGCAGACTGTCTTTACGAAATATAGCTTTTGAAGTTACGGGTGATTAGACCTTTCCCTTTCTATCAACACACTTCAGGATCTTCAAGATAATTGTGTGTTTAGGAAGCTTTTATACCTTAACGATAACTCCAAGGTTGCACTCTACGATATGATAGACTTGGATCGTAGAGTAAAGCTTCTTGTAGTTCGTTCTATGATTTTGGCTAACTCTATATTTTGGTTGTCTAGTAGTCGTTCTATGATTTAACTGTCTGGAGTTGCTATACTTTATTTTAGCTCTGTCATGTCACTTCTGCAAACTCTTAGTCCTTTGCATTTTGCTCGATGACTTTATCAGTTGCTTAGTTTACTCTGCAATCTCAGAGTAACTAAATCCAGTTGCTTAGTTCACTCCGTAATCTCAGAGTAACTAAGTCTTAGCTCTGCAGACTTTTATTAGATCTCTTATTCGATTTTTTGTCCGAACTCTTGTCCGATGTCTTCTTCGATCTCTTATCTGACTTTCGTCCGAACTCTTATCCAATCTCTTTTTCGATCTCTTCTCCGAACTGTTATCCAAACTCTTGTACAATATCTTCTTCAATCTCTTCATTTGATCTCTTATTCGAACCCTTGTCCGATATCTTCTACAATCTCTTCATCTGATATGTTATCTGAACTTTTGTCCGATATCATCCGATCTCTTATTTGATGTCTTTGATTTGCGAACTTGGACTTCCTAATCTATTACAAGTTCTTATTCTATCAAATGGATCAACCTACTATTAATTGGTACATAAGTATTATATTGATTATCTCTAAATGGCTTTACAATATTAATTGTTTTTTTTTCTGATTACAAACATACATTAATCTTGTCATAATCAGTATCACAGTAATTATCATTAAATTTAAATAGGCTTAAACATAAATATGCACTAACAATATAATTTTTTTAAGATATCAAATGACCTTAAAATAATCAAAAATAGTTCAAGGATTAAATAACGGATATATCATGGGATATAGTTTGAAATAATAATAAATTAGTACTGGTACTCCTATCTCACCTATTATTTTTATAAACAATCGTAGACCAAAGTGTCTCACAAGTATAAACAAGAAGAAAAACATAGGCAAACGTTCACTACCATTCACTATTGTCTTTCATGTTACTACTGAACTAGCTGCTCAGCCTCACATTGCTAATAGTTATCAAGCCCATGACTACCAAGGAAAACAAGCCTATAAACCATATCCTTAGACTGAAGTGGTTTTACAACTACTGCAAGTGTAGTTATACATCTGCTCAGGGATGACGCCACGTTGAGTTGGGATCAATTGATCCCATTGTAAATAAAAATAATAATAATAATAATAATAATAATAATAATAATAATAATAATAATAATAAATAAATAAATAAAAATAAAAAATAAAAAAATTAGAAAAAATTTAAGTATAATATAATTGACCCCACAAAATTTTAAAAAAATTCTAATGTATTGGGTCAAATTAATTTTTTTTAACTTTCTCAATCTCATATTACTCTTAGTGCTTTATATATGTATCCCCTTCTAATCTTCTTAAAATAAATAATAATCTATTTTATATTATTGTTTAAAGCAATTAAGAAATTAAGTAATCATGAACAAATTGGAAAAGCGTATTAGAGATCAATAAGGTGTGTGTGTGTGTGTGTGTATAGTGTATTTATTATATTAATATTTTAACCAAATACTTGTTTCATATATACAATCGAAAAGTATAAAATTGTCAAAAAAATTGTCAATCAAAAAATATAAATTTGTCCAAAAAAATTGGTTCGGAGGTGCGGCCTCGAACCCCCGCCAAATAGCTTTACAATATTTTGACTCCATCGAATAATAATTCTAACTTCGTTATTGCAACTGTCGACAAAAATCAATTGAAAATAATGTCGATGGAATATAAAAACAAGTTTAAAGGGAATTCACATGTGTTTACTAAACATATTATTAGGATGAGTTTTTTTCCAACTGATACATCATTTTTCTTGGAATAAGTCTAAGTACATTGTAATCAGACATAATAATTTGACATAATATTGATCTCAACCACTAAAAAGTGTAGTCTAGCACGAAAATCCTTTTTAGACCCCACTTTTTAATGGTTAGAGATCAATGTTGTGTCCGGTGTTGTGTCCAGATGTAGTGTATGTATACTTGTCATTTTCCTTATGACAATCAACGTGTCCATATAAAGAAAAGAGTCATGGTATATATAATACGATAAATTTTCGCCGAATTACAATTGCAAAATTTATCAATATATGAGATTGGTAGAAATTATAGGATGACCTCACTTATTACACACATTTCTAAAAAAGTTATCACTAATACTCATTCACGTAACTGACAATTAAAAAGTCAACATAAATAACATAAATATTCGCAATATATATTATTTTCTTAAAGAAAACATGTTACTAGTTTACATGATTTTCCTTTCAATCTTCCCAAACATCTAACAGAAGGAAAAACCAAGCCATACAGTAGTCAATACAGCTCTAATTCTAACTTCAAACCTAGAGTACATGCACCTAGTAAAGCAATGCAAGTTTGACAACACGTAGTTATACGGATCCGAATTTCCTAAAATTTTCGCACCCTACACTATATGTAAGTATGTACCATTTTGTTTCATTTGCCATAAAAAGGACGTTATATGACAAAAAGTATGAATGCGTAACTTTTAATTTGGTATACCAATTGCATAAAAAAAATATTTCAAAAGAAACACTACGAACCTTAGTAATTGGTGAAGTCTAATCTGACTTTAATTTAAAAGTGATTGTAAAGTTACTTCAAATATAATTGGCTCTATTTTTGAAGCAGATGGCCGGCAAGTCCATAGCGGAATTAGGGTGGAATGTGGGGTAGTTTTGTAATTTTGATTGAAATTAGATTTTTTTGGTATTACATTATATAAGGAGATGATCGTGCATTGTTAAGTAAAGGCACAACAATTTCATGAATTCCAAATTGCATTCATACCAAATATATATATATATATATATATATATATATATATATATATATATATATATATATCCTACACTTATCCTTCAGTCCAAAGGTTTGAGTAATTGGAATCTCAAGTTCGATAATTGATTCAAAAGCCAATGATCACATTTGCAATTCCTAAAATTTCATCCACTCTGTTAAAAAGGAAATTCTCCAACCATAGTTTTTCTTGACCAAATGGTAATTCTGGCTTGCTTCACTGTCGCTCCTATTGAAAATAGAGGCGGAATCAGGGGGCGAGGGGGGTCAAATGACCCCGGTAGATATATGTTCTGCTTTGGTTTTGATTTGTTTAATATTGTCTTATTTACTTCTTTTCTCTTTCTTTTGTTTTTAGAGGCAATTTGAAGATATAAGCTTCTCTTTCCTATTTTTTTGCTTTCCGTTTGCTGAACAATCACTCCCCTGTTACAACTCTTAACCATGCTTTAAATGGCAAACTCCACCTATTTTTGAACTATTGAATTAGGCGATCCAAAAATTAATTTATTTCTCACTCCCCTCTATCAGAAAAGGAGGCTTGGCTCTAAACTGGTGGTAAGGCAATTTAGACTCATATATATATTTATTTGTTGAGTCCTGTTTTTTCTATATAACTTTTAAATAAACGTATTATTAATGCTTCTCTTCCAATATTTACTTTCCAAATATTTCTCTCTTTATATTTCAAATTTTTAAATCATAAGAAATTTATTTCAATGAAAAAAATTGAAATCAACATACGTTCAGAAAGTATTTAAATATGTGAATACAAGCATCCACATTAAAATTACTTTTTTATACATTAAAAACGTCATCATATATTTACAACCTAGTTTAAACCTAGGGCCTTGGCCCAATAGTTATCATCATCCCTTATGTACTAAGAAGACGAAAGTTCAAGTATTTACAATACTAAAGTAATGTGTGTGAGTTTAAATTTTGTACTGAATTAACACCAACAAAAAAAAAACTAAAGTTTAAATTTTTTTATTTTTTTTATTTTAAAAAAGGGAGCGTCATATATCCATACCACCTTATAATGACTGGATGAACCTATTGGCTATTTGTCTTTACGTGAAATTGGATAAGTGTTGTTTTAGGCCCAGTTACATATAAACCCAATGTAAGAAGCGTCGAAGAAAGAGATCCCTCCCTTGTTCTACTGATTTAAGCGCTCTTTGATTCTCTCCAATAGTTTGTCTCCCTAGGCCCTAGCAAAATGGCTACCGTCAAAAAAAATTTACTGATGTATTTTGACATCCCTCTAAAAACGTTCTGATTTCGCCACTGATTGGAAATGTAGATATTGCTCCTGCTATAACCTTGTAACAAGCCATTTTATCTGTCTAATTCCCACTTTAATCTTGTATAAATGAGCAAAGCTTGTTTCAATCCTACTCACTGTGAAAATTCATCAAAGACTCTAGGGACACAGATGTAACTAATGGCAACTGGTGAAATGCATCGATGGCAATTCTACTTACTACACTTGCCCAAGGTTTCCATATGTAGCTTTACTTCATCGTTATATGACAAAAGAGTATTGTCAATTCTCATCAAAGACCATTTATTATGCACTCTTTAAATTCAGTTTTTCAATGTAGTACGAACAATTTTGTTTTATTCAACGCCCTTGCCAAATTTAAAAATTGATATTTTTATAAATAAAAATAATAATTTTATGAATCACTATTCATGTGAAGACATTTCACTCGTGAAAAAAACAATTTCACAAATTTATTGTTACAATTGATATGTATCTTATAAACCCTTTTCACCTTTCTGTATCATATATATATATATATGTGTGTGAAAAATTATCCATGATAATCAGTTACTGAGAGTAACCAAAATTAATCTGTTACAAGAAAGATGAGCGTTGGGGCCAATTAGGCGTAATTTTAGCTTTCCCCTAGAAGGGATACCGATAGGGCCAAAATTATGCGTAAATTGATTTGTCATAAGAAAAATGAACGGCAAAGTCAATTCATAGCAAAAATATCATCTGCTAGACCTGGCAAACGGGCGAGTCAGGCTTTTGGTGGGCCGGGCCAAAAACGGTCCGACTTTTTGCGGGCTACGAAATACTTGGCCCGTACGAGCCGGCCTGGCTCGCGGGCCATTTGTGTAATTTTTTTAAATTTTTTTTTTATTATGACTTATAATTTAAAATATTAAGTAAGACATGAAATCTTCTTCATGTATGTCATGATTTCTTTTTTCAACCCACGAAAAAGCCCGAGAAGAAGTATACATAACTAATTAACTTTTTATATTTGAAGTAAATATTAACACTAATTATTTACAATTATAACACATTATTTTTTATATTCTTCATAATTCTCTATTTGATTTATTTTTTAAGTTTTTTTTTTTTTTTGTCAACAATGTCAAGCAATATAAAATTTTAAAAAAAAAAAATTAGCCCGCGGGCCAGACTAAATGGGCAAGCCCAAAAATAGCCTAACTTTTTTTAGACTGTATTTTTAAAGCCCAAAACCCGATTTTTTTGGACCAAACTTTTTTGTCAGGTCTATCCTCTGCATCAATTGTGGAAACAACTCAAACTTATTTTACAATTGCCATGTATTCTATAATTTTATTCGAAAATGGAAATGCTCAAGAAATACTCCCCCTTCCCAAATAAAGTTTCATTTACTAACCAAAAAAATATCATGAAAAGTATTTTTTTTTCTTGATAAAATATTCTCACAAAAGGAATTTTATTTATTAAAAAGAATTACTCTCATTGTTTTAAATTATAAAATTGTTATTAACTTTTAATAATTAATTTAAAATATTATTAAATTTAAAATTAAGATAATTTTTTAAAAATTATAAAATAATAAATAACTTTTTAAATAATTTATTTATTCATTATTATATTAACTAAAATTAAAATTATTATACCGAATAAAATTTTAAAAAAATTATCCTAATTTTAAAACTAAAAATATCTCGACTCGATTTCAAAAAAGTGAACAATAGTTTTCACTTTAAACGACATTCAGAGGCGAATTGAAAGCTACTGATCAAATCCTTTTGTCAGTTCTCTTAGAATAAGACATCGATTTCACAATAAAATCAAAGGAAGTATTTCACAAAAGGAGTTGTGAAATAGGCTGAGGCTCAGATCTGCGTAAGATCAAACAGGGATCCGATTCCGCCATTGCTACAACCCCCAGTTGCATATGAGAGATGGAGATCTCATCAAATACCATCCGGTGTTGCCCCGCCAAGATACAGGTCGGATTTCCCATGCCCGATTGGGTTTGCTCTGAGAGAAATTCATCATCACGGCCTCATAGAATTACATAATCCCTCCATTCCAAGAAACAGAGAAATGCAAAAAGCAAAGCAATCTGCATAATCTCCGTCACACTCACACACAATATGTATGTATGTATATATATATATATATATATATATATATATATATATATATATATAGATAGATAGATAGATAGATAGATAGTTTTAAAACTCAGGAACACAATGTAAGTATTCTTTTAAGGGCTGTTGATTTTTGATTTTAAAAAGGGTCAACTTGAAATCATGGGCTCAAGGTAGAGAGGGGCAACCACCCTTAGAAACTTCCCATCTCTCTGCTTTGAGCCTCGTTCACTCTGCAGAGCAAAACCCTATTTTGGGTTTGGTAAAGGTGCCTTTTTATACTGCAAGGAGAGTAATTTTCATTATTGTAACCCTTTTGTTTTTATTTTTATTTTCACATTACACGTAATTTTATGAAATTACCATTTATGCCCATAGTGTTTACCCGCGTTGAGCAAAACAATTAGAAATCGAAAAAATTATAAAATTCAATAAATTAAACTTAAAAAAAAAAAAAACGAAATTCACACCATATATATATATATATATATATATATATATATATATAATAGTGATGCATAGCAAATAGACTTTTTCATTGCCCGTTGCCACTCGTAATAGCGGTTGGATTGAGAATTCGTTTCGTTTTTTAATATTAAATATTTTTTCTACATTAAATCAATTAGTTTTTTATTTGTACAGTAATTTAACTTTCCTACATTTATTTACAATAAGACATGTTATTTTTCCTACTTTAAATCAAAAATTAAATTACTTTTTTTGCATTATTATTTTTCCTACAGTAAAAAAAATGATTTTTCCTGTTTTAAATTAGAGATTATTTTTCCTACATTAATTCGAAACTCAACCCATCAATATACATGCATATAAATTTTATTGTATATTAACTTTTTTCTCCGTTATGACTGTGAACATACATGCGTAGATTTGTTATTTAGTACATGTATGTATATTAAATTTCTTCCCCGTTACTAATTTCCAAATATCTATCTTTCTGCATATATTATACATATATTATAATTAAATAGAAAATTTAGTTATTCCTCTATTTTTTTGGTTTTTGGTTCACCTATGTTTTGGTTCAACTTTTTACTTTTTTTACATTAATTCAACTTCTATTATTAATATATCCAAATTAGAAACTAGAATTAATAATATAATTTAGTAATATAATATTAGTTTGTTTGTTTAATTGAAATATATATACAATAATTCAAGATTAAATGAAATTAAATTACTACTTGAATAATATACTTTGAGAAAAGAAATTAAATTCTAAACTATATTAATTTCATAATTTAATTTATAAATATTATTAAAATATAAGTGCATGTATATTTCAAGTATAAGTATAATTTTATTATTACTTATATAGTATAATTTTAGAAGAAAATTATGTTCTTCCGAGAATCACCTAAAAAAAATTCCTCAACCAATAATTTGATTCAATTATTAAATTGAAATTTAAATATTTAAAGCAAATTACTCTTTGTAATAAGATATTTATAGAAACCAATATCATAAAAACTAAATAACATCTTAATTGTATAACAAGACCATCTGAAATAAAGATAAAAATAGAGTTATATAATAAAATAATCATAAGGTCTTCTTATCTAATATTAAATAATTTAAGAAAATAATTTTCTTACAAGGGTATCTTACCTAATACTACTATTAAAATAAAAGGTATAAGTATAATATACTAACCAACAATATGATTCAACTATTAAATAAAAAATAAATTAATTTTTTTATCCAACAATATTTTGTAAAAATAAAATTAGAAACGTCAACATTATCATAATTGTAATGCCCCCAAATCCGGGTCCCTTGAACCTCGGGTTCAGTGCTCACGATTCACTACTTATACAACATTCATAAGCTTAACTTTCAATAACTCGCGGAAATATAAATAAATTCATTACAAAACGTATCATTATCCCAGGTTCCACTAACCTTAAATACATGCACAATCTTCATACATAAAAGAATTACATAAGACATATAATAATTATCATAAAACTTGCATCTATCCAATCTACTCAGTTGTCTTTTCTTTGCCTTTGTCCTTCTTAGAACATTCATCATCACTGAAAAATAGTTCATGATATAGCAAGGGTGAGCAACTACTTTGCTCAACAAGTTTAAATAAACAAGAAAGATATATCATGAATGAAAAAGAATTATTCTTTTGGAACTTCAACAATATACAATAATTGTGAAGACATGCAATATAGATACTATATTCAATAAAGAGAGTTGTAGAATATTTACCGCTAAGTTGGTCAAAATAACCAAGAACATACATGAGAACTTTCCAGCTCTGAACTGAATATCTCAGAATTTAGGAGGGATTGCCAGGGCATATCTGACTACCTCGAGAGTATTTAACAATTATAAAATTGTAAACATTCAAACTGGACACTTGAGGGGATAAGACCTCTTGTATCCGATGTATATGCATAACATTCAGTATTCGTATGCGCAAAGATTTTTGCTTCCAATAAAGAATGCCCCATTATAAGGGTTGTTCTACTCAGCCTTACTATAAGAGTCCGCACTAACTACTGGTTTGGATAGCTTTTCAACAATATTCAAATAAATGAATTAATACATGTAAATGTCTAGTCGGAACAATTGGGCATAAACCTTTTTCTTAAATAGTTCATATTCAGAACTAGTACATAAAATGTCTAACCAGAACAATTGACTTAAACCTACCTCTTAACCAGTTCATATTTAGAACGAGACATGCAAATGCACCTAAGTGCGAATACCAATAAATAATAATGATTTGGAATAATTATTGTTAGTTCCCGTGGACACAATAAAGATCTAGAAGGGGGGGTTGAATAGATCATTTAAAAACTTTTTACTTTTGTAACGAAAGCATATTAGTTATTAATGATGGAATCAATTCAAGCACAGCGGATTTTACTTTTAATAAACCCCTTAAAGAAATATGAGCCATTTCAATTTAGTGTGTTAATCTAGTATAGGTGAAAGCAGATATTGTGCAGAATATAAAAGACATAAAGTAAATGACACAAGAAATTTATAGTGGTTCGGAGACTGAATAACTCCTACTCCACTCTTCTACTTGACAGTAGGAAATCCACTAAGATTTAGTCCTCTGGACTAGGACACTCTCGCCCTCATCAAAGCTAGCAGCTTTGGTTCCTTTAGTCATATTAAGACTAGGACACTCTTGCCCTCATCAAAGCTAGCAGCTTTGGACTGTAGACTAAGTCCAGCAGACTTAGAATCTCTTGTACCCTTCGGTACTCAACAAGTCCAGCAGACTTGATTTCTTTTTAGCCATTCGGGCAAGGATCCTTTGACCCTCTTTTGTGTGTTGGATGTTCGTTGGGTTGTGCTGCTAAGATGAACTTTGATCTTCTTTATCTTCTGGTACTTAGCAGCTGCTTATGATCCATCATTGAATGCTGCTGATGTTTGTCGTTGATATTCTCCTTCTTTTTGATATTCAGCAACTACTCAAGATCACCAAATGTGTTACTAGGCTTTTGTACTTCAGCTCCTTTGGTACTTGATAGCTCCTCGAGATGAACTCCTGAGATGACTGTGATGCTTCTTCTTTTTGATACTCAGTTGTTCCTTCTTATCATAGACAGTTTATTGCTTCTCGAGATAGGCTTCTGAGATGACTGTGATGCTCCTTCCTTTTAGTACTCAGTTGCTACCATGTATGTATCAAGTTGGCGTTTAAGCTTCTCTCTTCCATGTGCCTAGCAGCTCTGAACACTTCTCCTGTAATAGAGTTATTTATCTCTATGTCTTTCTCAATTCAGTGTTAGTGTTCTGATGGATCGTAGAGTCCTTCAGCATCTTCATTTTCTGTTCCACTCTACGATCTATTGTTGTCTACCATCATATCTCTCGTGTATATTTTTCAACAACAACAACTGCAACCACTTTTCTGTTTGTTATGTAAGCCTTTATAACTCTGAGCAAATTTTACCGTTGAAAGAAATCCCGTTGGTTTCCTTTGGCTTTGTGCAGATCTTTAATATCTTCGATGTTGACTTTCTTGCCGCTTGTGTCAGTGCTTTTCCCTTTTCTGACATGTTCTGATATATTGACATGTAGCTCAGCTTTCTCTGAATATATAGCCGTTGCACTCCCACAGTTGTTTATTATTTCCTTTGTTAATCAATCTTCTGATTCATCAATAAATGTTTTCCTTGACTTTAAGAATCAGCTGCTCTGCAGGCTCTGACTTGTTGACTTGTCTTCTTTATCACTGTAGAGATGTCAGTCTCGTGTTCTTCCCAGTCTTCATAGAGTGGACAGGTCTTTTAAAGAATATGATCGTTGAGACACAGTCTTCTGATTTCTTGAGCCTGATGCATGATACTAGAAGTCTTTGCTCTGACACTCAGCACGCATAAGTCAGTATTCTGACATTTCTGACTTCTTCTATAGCAGATGCCTTAGAAGTGTTGACGTGGTTGTTTCTGAAGTAATTAGCAACTCATTTTGAGACTACTGTCTTAAGTGCTTAGATGTCTTCAATCCTAGTTGGCACTTAAGTACTCAACGATCAATCCAGTTGTAGCTTCTTGCTTCTGATCGTTGAGTCATCTGCTGGTTCTGCTATGTAGCTCTACGATCTTGTCTGTCGTAGGCTTCTGATCGTTGAGTCATCTGCTGGTTCTGCTATGCAGCTCAACGATCTTGTCTGTCGTAGGCTTCTGTGTAGATCAGAGAGTGATTGACTCTACGATTTTATCCAAGTCTTGCGGTCCTGACAATATGCTTCTCATGCTTCGTGATCTTCATTGTGCTTTATGTATATAGAGCATAAGTCTGTGATCTGGTTTAAGCTTTAACAGATGATTTCTTATCATAGAGGATTGCTCTATGAACTTCAGGCTTGCTCGAACTGCTTGGTTCTATATGTCATGGAAGACTGCTCTATGAACCTTCAGGTGCCAGATCTTTATTGTAGAGGACTGCTCTATGAACCTTCAGGTGCCAGATCTTTATTGTAGAGGACTGCTCTACGAACATTTAGTTTCATTCTCTGCTGTACAATCAAAGGTTGTTTATGACAGGTAGCATTTGAATATCTTCAGCTTGATTGCTTTGAACGTTGTACATCTGAACTTGCTTTATCATTTCACGACTTATCTGACTTGTGGTGTAAGTCGTAGTGTAATCGTAGAGGTTTGATTTGAACTGCTCTGCGATCTCAGTTCAGACTAGATGCTGTAGATGTACGAGATCTTCATTCAGTTTGTTTAACAGCCGAAGGACAGCCTACTGAATAATCTTTATGAGTATTGCTGTCATGATTCTGAACTTTGACTCTGCTTGGTTCGTAGACAAGATTAGGAGAATCGTAGAGTGACTGTCTATATGGACTCTACGATCCCGAGAGTCAGCTCTACGATGCCGAGACAACTCTACGATCTGCCGAGAGGACTCTACGATTTTTCGAGCCTTATTCTGCGTTTACCAGGCAGACTCTACGATCTTCCTAGGAGACTCTACGATCTTCCTAGGAGTGATTTCATAAGACTTCTATCTGAATGACACTTCACTTCTCAATCAGTCTTGCTGATGGAGTTGGTGCTTGGATCTTCTGTTTGCTTGCCGGTCATTCAGGGTCTTCATACTGATGATCTTTAAGTAAACACTCTATGATTCTACTTTGGAAATATGAGCGTATGACTGGTTATGCTGATGACTTGCAGACCCTACGATCAAGTGTAGTCAACGATTCTTGCTTTAACTCTCTTGCCAGATTGTTGTTCTTTTTGATCGATCAGGCCTATCTATTACATTTTAAGATCAGCCTAACAAGTTTGATCTTTCTATCTATAGTCCTTGTATATAGTGTTCTTTTGAAGGACTGTACAATGCTATTAACTCATATGAGATCAACTTAACAGATTTGATCTTGTCAATCTAAGTCCTTAGAACATAATGTCTATTAACTATTAAGGACTTTACATCTTTCATCAATGCAGACATATTTGCATATTAATTCATTTATCTTTTAAAACACATCATCAAATCTTATAATTGAGAAATATCATTCACATGCATATTCCAAACAATCTCCCCCTATTTGATGATGACAAAACAATAATACTAGATGCTTATGCAATTGATGAATGAATCTTACTATACAGTGAGCTACTGTATTACTAGAGCAGAAAATATGAATGTCATTGATTGAATACTTAAATACAGATTACACAACATCCTAACCACTGGATCCAGATCATACTATTTCAGTTTGAGATGTACCTTCCTTTGTATTTGTATGTCTTCTGAATGATCTACATGTTGTTGCTGCTTATCTGTTAGTTCTGCTCCCCCTCAGCTGATGACTTCATGTCTTCGTCTGGCTCCCCCTCAGTTCTTGCCTTCAAGGCTTCCTTTGCCTGTTTTCTTTTCTGCTTCTTCTTGCTCTTCTCCTTTAGCTTCATTCGTTTCATCCTGATCCTCTTTATCTTTTTCTCCCCCTTTTTGTCATCAATAGTCTGAGAGAGCTGCTGGAAATTTACCATGAGCTACTCGACCAGGTAGGATGTGTTTCCAATTTCAATCTTTAGATCCTGCTGAGTGAGCTCAACGGTCTGAGACAGAGATTGATTTAAATTCTCTATCTTTTCCGAAAGAGATGCAATAGATTCTTTATTGTTCTTCCGAAGTTTCAGAATTTCTTTCTGCTGATTTTCTGATGACTTCTGATTTATCTGATCTTGTTGAAGAAGCTTGAAAGATATGTTTGAAAAAGATGCTTGCACTTCTTTGTAGAATTCTTCTGCTCCAGATATAGCCTCTGCTGTGGTAGAATTCTTGAAGATGTTCTCAAGAGCGGTGATTGTATCAAAGAAATCTTTGTTTGATGATGAAGGAATATCAGAGGGTGATTTGCTGGGAATATTTGGCTGAGACTGGTTTGTTGCAGTCGTAGAGTCAGGATGCTTTACAGCCCTTGACTCTACGAGTCTATTTTTCTTCTAACTTTCATCTTGATTGATCAACAGTGAATAAGGAATGAATATACTTTCTGCATGACGGTAGGTTTTGAAGTGTTGGACATTTTTGATCAGCAGAGTTGGAAATGATTGAACTCTTGGGAAGTTCTGAGAAACCAACTTTAGATTAGGAAAGTAAGTATAACACCAACTGATGAAGCTCGTATCTCTGAAACAGATAGCTTTTAACCAGGGCATCCAAGGGTAGAACCTTCTTAACTCCTGACCCTGATGATCATATAAAACTGTGGTTCGATCGAGCTCGATGTCTTCAAACTTGCTCAGTAAATCTTCCATGGTTATAGAAGCTACTCTGATTTGACCATTGCCGTGATCAATCCATTTGTTTGGCAACATGGCTCCTGGCTTTTCAACTGCTTCCAATATAATCCTTCTTCGAATACTTGATGGTGAGGTTGCTGGAACATGATGATTAAGACTTTCTGACTCAGCATTTTCAGAGCTCGAGTCTTCTTGATCTTTATCTCTGAATGTTGTTTCCTTTCCTTTCCCTTTGTCAGAGTCTTTAGCTTTAGAAATTGATTCCTTTGAAGCTTTGACAGGTTCAGCAGTTGTTTCTTCTAACTGTTCTTTATTTCTCAACGTTCCACTAACATCGTCTTCTCTTACTTCATCAACTGTTTCTGCAGTAAACATTTCTTCACTTCCAGATTTTGACTCACTTGGAGTCACAATTTCTTCAACAGGTACCTCCTTACTTTCATCACTGAGATCAATGAAGTTAGGTGAACCATCTCCTGCCTTTTTATTCCCCAGAGATTTCATCATTTGTTGAAGACGAGCACTTTGTCTTTTTGCAGGCTTGATCTTTTTAGTTTTCAACTTCTTGAGGGATGATTTTGGTGAGATGAATCCAAATGATAGAGACTCATCAGATGAATCATCTTTACTTGAACATGCTTTCCTTTTTCCTTTGCTTTCCTTCGAATCTTTCTTGCTGCTGCTAGTCATCCTTAACCTCTTATTTTCCATGGGATTCTTCTTCCAGTTGTCAAATAGTTTAGGAGACATAACTTTGTGGACATTCAAAGCCTCCCCCTCATCATCCCTAATCTTATCTTGCAGTTTCCGCTTCAGTATGATACTTAAGAATCGTCCATAGAATACTTTTGAGATTGGCTTCCCAGGAGCCTTTATTTTCTCAACCTCCTTGACTAACAAGTCAAATAGTATGGCACCAAAGTTTATGTTCTTCCTCATGACAATAGCAGACATGATTCTTAGTTGAGGATCACTTACAGTGTCATGAGCGGTGTCTTTGCATAAGATACATTTGCCTACTATCTCTGCCAGGAACTCGAACTCTTCTGGAAACTCCTTTTTCTTCATACCCTTTAGTTGAGTTTTCTTTACATAACCCATCCTCCTCATTCCTTCAACTGTATCTATGTCTTCAAGTGATGATAGATCTCCAACAGTAATTCCCAGACACTTGTTGATTTCGGTATCATCTATTTTGAGTCTTTCTCCTCTAACTCTTGAAACTAACTCATCATTGTTTACAACTGCGTTCCGATAGAACTCTTTTACCAGAACAGAGTAGACCTTGGTGTTTGCCCCCAAACAGTCTGAGAAACCAGCTTCCTGCACTATTGTAAGAATATCCTTGAATTTCTTTTCAGAGGACTCAAACTTATCAAAGCCGAGTTGGATGCCAGAAACAACTTGACAGTTTTCCATATCAATGGTTTTGTAAAAAGAGTGTTTGGTCAAATGACGATTTCAGAGAATGACAAGGGTGTGATCGAGATGTATAGATATCAGGGGTCTTTTGTGTTTAGGGTTTGAAGATTTTCTGGGTTTCAACAATGGTTTTGGTACAGGATGAGTTTGCACGGTTTTGAGAAATGGATACTGATAACTGATGGGAAAGGACAATCGTCAGTTTGAAAATTTTGGCTTATGTCAGTTCCCTCGTAAGTTTTGTAGAAGACACGTGTAGGATATTCATTTGCAGGACGTGGCCTTCACTTTTGCATTTATTGTAACTGATGCATAACTGACTCACTTGAGTTTGGAAAGCGTGAACATTACTTCCCTGTTTGACAGAAACCTTGGTCAGTTCGTAGAGTGACTTGCTCTTCACTCTACGATTATCCTTAGAAAAGACTTTTGGTCACCAATGCAGAATGCTTGAGATTTCTTTGCACAGTTTTCTTCTTTTGTACAAACAGCAGATGGACCATTCCTTGACGAATAACGACTTTGGTTGGAGAAAATTTCTTTTTCCCTTTACACCTGGAGCTCAGAAGGAATACAGGTGATGTAAAACGCTCAGTCTTTTGGCAGAGTTCAGGAAGCTCAGAGAGGGCATGCCTCTTAGTTTGAAACTTAGGACTTGGTTTGTCTCTGAGGCGCTTTATCTGATAAAAGACTGCTTTGATATGAAAGAGGGAATGTTAATCACTATATGACATGAACTGTGAGCTGGTAAAAGGATGTGAAAGGTTCAATGAAAGGATGATTTATGTGGAGTGTGATTGTAGACACATTATATTCTACGATCTAGTCGTTGATCATATTGACTCTATGACTTGGAGTAATTATGGCTGAACAGGTTATCAAACATAGAGTTTAAAGACTCTTTGATTTGGAGATGAAGATTTAATAGGTTCTGATAACTTCTTCACTTTTTGTTGAACTTAGCTAACTATCGCTCCCCCACGGTCAACTTCCATCTCTGAGATAACTTGTCTTTCAGTGACTCTTTATCTTAGGTTCGTGGAATACTTTCCTTAGTACTGTCTATTCTTCGATTCTTTGACCGGTGCTGTGATCGTAGAGTTGGTCTGACATTGTTAGACTTTGCTCTGTGCATTGCTAAGCTTGACAGAATGTTGCTTCTCCATACTTGATACTGCCTCCTTATGATTTGATTCTCCATCAATGGATTTATAAAGAGTTTTCCTCAGATATGGCTTTGTTAAAATCCCTTTTCCTGACACTATGATCGTAGGCTTTGTATTCTCAGCTTTCGGTGATAGTAGAGTTAACTCGCATTTTGATGAGACGCTTGTCCTTGAATTTCTCTTTAATCTAGTTCCTCTTTGAGTGGTCTTTGGATCAGTCAAGACACCTGCAGGTTAAATTTTCTAATTTGGTACCCACACTTATTTGGGTCCTGAGAGGTTAGTAATTTTAAGTATCTAACATTGTCATATTTTGAAATCTCAATGTGCATAGTAGTGAATGAATGATGCCAGTTATTTTATGCTAAATGAGTATGTGTGTGAGAGGATTAAGATTGATAAATCACTTTTCATGAAGTACTGAATTTTTGAACTTTAGTGGAGTGATGATCAGTTCTATGTGTTGTGCTTCAATGGCTCGTAGAGTTGATCAGTCTCTACGATCCTTCAGAGTGCAACAATAGATATGATCATACTCTACGATTTATCAAGAACTCAGATTAAAACCAAATCGAAAGTAACTCTAAAGAAAGTTAAGGTAGGATAAATACCAATCAAGGCTACCTCTTTGGATTTTGAGAGAAACAGAGTTAATGTAAGGAAGTGAGTATAGCAAAAAAAAATTCAAGTTTTTCTCAATTTAGAAGGTTAAATTCAATCTTAACACTCATTTTTCTTTATCAATTGAGAACGCTCTTACATGAGTACAAGTAATATTTAATTAAAAGATATGTCATGGTTTAACGAGAGTATTTAGAAGGATAATGATTCTTTTACAAGATTCTGAGAAATGAGGATAGAAAATAACTTGTCATGCAATACAATAATTGATAACTTCAGTACTTGGAGGAGATAGGATAAAATACCTCACTGTTGTCAATTACTTGACAACCAGTGGATCTAATTTTGATGAAGCATAGCTGTTATTACAATGATTTGCAGTCCTTCCGGTTTTCATTTGTGACACTATAGATTTCTTCATATAGCTCAGGTTCTGGTTGTTGAGAAGGGCAATGACACACATAGTTGAGAAGTCCATAGATTTAATCGATGACGGTTGATGAAGGAGTGAATGTCCTAGTTCATCATTTGTAGAGCTTCTCAATCACTTTTAGATTATAGATTCCTTTTTAAATGGAAAGATTCATAACTCTTGCTGCATCTGTGTTCTTCCTCCATTACCCTACTGATTTCCCTTAGCTCAATTTGTCTGAAGAAGATAATTCTTTTAAGCACATGGTTAAGCATGGATGGCCTTAGGCAGCTTCTTCATTGGATTCCCTGTACAAACAATTTTCAACTTGTGAGATTAAATTCATTTTGTCTTTTATACCCAATACCGAGATTTAACACTAATTTAACTTTGTGTCATGGATCAACTCAAAGCGTAGGCTTTAACATATTTGTGAGAACCTGCTCTGATACCAATTGTTAGTTCCCGTGGACACAATAGAGATCTAGAAGGGGGGGGGGGTTGAATAGATCATTTAAAAACTTTTTACTTTTGTAACGAAAGCATATTAGTTATTAATGATGGAATCAATTCAAGCACAGCGGATTTTACTTTTAATAAACCCCTTAAAGAAATGTGAGTCATTTCAATTTAGTGTGTTAATCTAGTATAGGTGAAAGCAGATATTGTGCAGAATATAAAAGACATAAAGTAAATGACACAAGAGATTTATAGTGGTTCGGAGACTGAATAACTCCTACTCCACTCTTCTACTTGACAGTAGGAAATCCACTAAGATTTAGTCCTCTGGACTAGGACACTCTCGCCCTCATCAAAGCTAGCAGCTTTGGTTCCTTTAGTCACATTAAGACTAGGACACTCTTGCCCTCATCAAAGCTAGCAGCTTTAGACTGTAGACTAAGTCCAGCAGACTTAGAATCTCTTGTACCCTTCGGTACTCAACAAGTCCAGCAGACTTGATTTCTTTTTAGCCATTCGGGCAAGGATCCTTTGACCCTCTTTTGTGTGTTGGATGTTCGTTGGGTTGTGCTGCTAAGATGAACTTTGATCTTCTTTATCTTCTGGTACTTAGCAGCTGCTTATGATCCATCATTGAATGCTGCTGATGTTTGTCGTTGATATTCTCCTTCTTTTTGATATTCAGCAACTACTCAAGATCACCAAATGTGTTGCTAGGCTTTTGTACTTCAGCTCCTTTGGTACTTGATAGCTCCTCGAGATGAACTCCTGAGATGACTGTGATGCTTCTTCTTTTTGATACTCAGTTGCTCCTTCTTATCATAGACAGTTTATTGCTTCTCGAGATGGGCTTCTGAGATGACTGTGATGCTCCTTCCTTTTAGTACTCAGTTGCTACCATGTATGTATCAAGTTGGCGTTTAAGCTTCTCTCTTCCATGTGCCTAGCAGCTCTGAACACTTCTCCTATAATAGAGTTATTTATCTCTATGTCTTTCTCAATTCAGTGTTAGTGTTCTGATGGATCGTAGAGTCCTTCAGCATCTTCATTTTCTGTTCCACTCTACGATCTATTGTTGTCTACCATCATATCTCTCGTGTATATTTTTCAACAACAACAACTGCAACCACTTTTCTGTTTGTTATGTAAGCCTTTATAACTCTGAGCAAATTTTACCGTTGAAAGAAATCCCGTTGGTTTCCTTTGGCTTTGTGCAGATCTTTAATATCTTCGATGTTGACTTTCTTGCCGCTTGTGTCAGTGCTTTTCCCTTTTCTGACATGTTCTGATATATTGACATGTAGCTCAGCTTTCTCTGAATATATAGCCGTTGCACTCCCACAGTTGTTTATTATTTCCTTTGTTAATCAATCTTCTGATTCATCAATAAATGTTTTCCTTGACTTTAAGAATCAGCTGCTCTGCAGGCTCTGACTTGTTGACTTATCTTCTTTATCACTGTAGAGATGTCAGTCTCGTGTTCTTCCCAGTCTTCATAGAGTGGACAGGTCTTTTAAAGAATATGATCGTTGAGACACAGTCTTCTGATTTCTTGAGCCTGATGCATGATACTAGAAGTCTTTGCTCTGACACTCAGCACGCATAAGTCAGTATTCTGACATTTCTGACTTCTTCTATAGCAGATGCCTTAGAAGTGTTGACGTGGTTGTTTCTGAAGTAATTAGCAACTCATTTTGAGACTACTGTCTTAAGTGCTTAGATGTCTTCAATCCTAGTTGGCACTTAAGTACTCAACGATCAATCCAGTTGTAGCTTCTTGCTTCTGATCGTTGAGTCATCTGCTGGTTCTGCTATGTAGCTCTACGATCTTGTCTGTCGTAGGCTTCTGATCGTTGAGTCATCTGCTGGTTCTGCTATGCAGCTCAACGATCTTGTCTGTCGTAGGCTTCTGTGTAGATCAGAGAGTGATTGACTCTACGATTTTATCCAAGTCTTGCGGTCCTGACAATATGCTTCTCATGCTTCGTGATCTTCATTGTGCTTTATGTATATAGAGCATAAGTCTGTGATCTGGTTTAAGCTTTAACAGATGATTTCTTATCATAGAGGATTGCTCTATGAACTTCAGGCTTGCTCGAACTGCTTGGTTCTATATGTCATGGAAGACTGCTCTATGAACCTTCAGGTGCCAGATCTTTATTGTAGAGGACTGCTCTATGAACCTTCAGGTGCCAGATCTTTATTGTAGAGGACTGCTCTACGAACATTTAGTTTCATTCTCTGCTGTACAATCAAAGGCTGTTTATGACAGGTAGCATTTGAATATCTTCAGCTTGATTGCTTTGAACGTTGTACATCTGAACTTGCTTTATCATTTCACGACTTATCTGACTTGTGGTGTAAGTCGTAGTGTAATCGTAGAGTTATGATTTGAACTGCTCTGCGATCTCAGTTCAGACTAGATGCTGTAGATGTACGAGATCTTCATTCAGTTTGTTTAACAGCCGAAGGACAGCCTACTGAATAATCTTTATGAGTATTGCTGTCATGATTCTGAACTTTGACTCTGCTTGGTTCGTAGACAAGATTAGGAGAATCGTAGAGTGACTGTCTATATGGACTCTACGATCCCGAGAGTCAGCTCTACGATGCCGAGACAACTCTACGATCTGCCGAGAGGACTCTACGATTTTTCGAGCCTTATTCTGCGTTTACCAGGCAGACTCTACGATCTTCCTAGGAGACTCTACGATCTTCCTAGGAGTGATTTCATAAGACTTCTATCTGAATGACACTTCACTTCTCAATCAGTCTTGCTGATGGAGTTGGTGCTTGGATCTTCTGTTTGCTTGCCGGTCATTCAGGGTCTTCATACTGATGATCTTTAAGTAAACACTCTATGATTCTACTTTGGAAATATGAGCGTATGACTGGTTATGCTGATGACTTGCAGACCCTACGATCAAGTGTAGTCAACGATTCTTGCTTTAACTCTCTTGCCAGATTGTTGTTCTTTTTGATCGATCAGGCCTATCTATTACATTTTAAGATCAGCCTAACAAGTTTGATCTTTCTATCTATAGTCCTTGTATATAGTGATCTTTTGAAGGACTGTACAATGCTATTAACTCATATGAGATCAACTTAACAGATTTGATCTTGTCAATCTAAGTCCTTAGAACATAATGTCTATTAACTATAAAGGACTTTACATCTTTCATCAATGCAAACATATTTGCATATTAATTCATTTATCTTTTAAAACACATCATCAATCTTATAATTAAGAAATATCATTCACATGCATATTCCAAACAATTATCAATAATTAATCCAGCTTTGAACAATAAAACAATTGTAAGTTCACAATAACTTGCGTAATGAAATGAAGTTGAGTTTTAGAATAACTAGCTCAACAATAATTGAATAAAGTTAGAGAACATGCTCAATATAAATTTGAGTAAGATTAAAGAAAACTTGCAACAATAAATTCAAGTTAGGGTTAAGAAAACTTGCCCTAGAAATTACAAGTTAAAGTTAGAAAACTTGTCTCGTGCATCGTCTACGGCTAACCAATTTAATTTAATAATCCTTGAACGGACATAACAATTAAATCAATTTGATCTTCAATTAGTATCATATACACATTCATATGATAACCTTAATAACTCTCACTTAACCACATAATTAAATAATTATGGGTATATAAACACTTAGGAAATATTATTACTATTTGATAATATTCCAAACACAAAGAACTTATATTAATAATTTAATGTAGTTCAAATACCTATCTAATATTATTAACAATTTTATAATATTTTATTAGAATTGTAGTATTATTAATCATTTAATAATATTTTATTAGTCTTCTAATATTATTAATCATTTAATAATATTTTATTAATCTCTTAATATTATTAATCATTTAATAATAATTTATTAAACCTCTAATATTATTAATCATTTAATAATATTTTATTAATCTTATAATATTATTAGTTATTTAATAATATTTTGATCATTATCTAATATTATTAATCATTTAATAATATTTTACTACCCTTCTAATATTATTAATCTTTTAATAATATTTTATTAATCTTACAATATTATTAATTATATAATAATATTTTAATCATTATCTAATATTATTCACCATTTAATAATATTTTATTATCCGTCTAATATTATTAATCTTTTAATAATATTTTATTAATCTTATAATATTATTAATCATTTAATAATATTTTCATCATTATATAATATTATTAACCATTTAATAATATTTTATTACCCTTCTAATACTATTAATCTTTTAATAATATTTTATTAATCTTATAATATTATTAATCATTTAATAATATTTTAATCATTATCTAATATTATTAACTATTTAATAATATTTTATTACCCTTCTAATATTAATAATCTTTTAATAATATTTTATTAAACTATAATTATTATTTAAAATAAATAATTAGTTATTATCTCTTTATATTTTAATTATTATTTAATCTTGATTAGATAATAATTAATCACATTCATGACTTTTTATTTACCTTAGCTATTATTTAATATCAAAATAATAAATAATTATATTTATTTTTATTGGGTCCCAAATTAATTATATTAATTTTAAAATATTTTAATCCATTTTGGACTTAATTAAAGTGAACCAACTCGATTAAAACGAGCTGACCCGACCCGACCCGAAAATAAAATGACCCGTTTGTGAACAGTAACGAGGGCCCCGACCCTCTAAATAACAAAGGAACGAGGGCCCCGGCCCTTAAGTGGTAGAATCTGTAAAATTGTCATTTTTCAGATTTTTCAACTTTTGCTCATTTGATTAAAATTTGAATAAAATGATATCTATAAATCCAAATGACCTCCAGTTGGTATCGATGGATTCGTATTTTCTTAAACTACAATATTCCATCATTGGATAAAAGTTTTGGAAAAGTTTTGGTTATGAAAAATAGCCACAAAGTGGGCGGTTTGTACATTAGGTCCTTAAAATTACATGTTTTGCGGTAAAAGCCATAACTTCATTGTTTTTCCATATTTTTGAAAGTTTCAAGTTGGGTTTTCTTTAAAACTCATGTATGTAACTTTATAGCTATAAAAATCCATTTTCCAACTTGTACATTTCAATCTACAACATTAAGCGTAACATGCATCGTCAGGGTTTTACCGGTAAAATGTGTTATGAACATTTCTACTGCTTTTATGCATTTCTCACATACCAAATCGTGATATAAACACATAGAACTATGAATATATATATATTACATAGTTAAATACTTCTAGACCATCAAAATGAGTTTTGATCGGTTAAAAATAGATTTTAACCGTTCAAAATCAATCTAGACTATAAAAATGAAATTTAATAAGGTTATAGCACTTTTAAACCTTGAGGTCTTGGATGTTCTTCTTCTTCTCCTACCAAAGTATGTAGTGAAGTTTTGTGTCATCCACCAAGCTCAACCTCTAGCCTTTCCTCTCAACTTACAAGTATTTCTCTCTTTAGCTCTCAAATGCTCTCTCTTTTCTCTCTTGAAATCTCTAGCAAATGAACCAACCAACATAATACTTGTGTGGAGTATCTTATTTATAGCCATCTACTAAACCATCATCAATTCTCCTAATCAACCAATATTGGTCAAATTAAGGCTAATCGGTGCTTACTATTGCATGAATGACTAGGTTGATTGACATTGTGATTGACCTTGGTTGTTCACCTACTATGACAAGGAGTAAATTGAAAGCAGCTTGGAAAATCAAGTAACCCCAAGTGGGGCCCCCTAAATCTCAGCAAAATGGGATTAAATCCCCTATTTTTGTTTTATTTTTATTACATTTATTATACATATATACACCAATTGATATATATATATATGTATATATAATGTTTGACCAACATTTTGACTTCCTATTGGGCTCCACTTTAGACTTAGGAATTAAATAAGTTGGGCTCATTCATTTAATTTGTTTGGGCTCAATTTATTTATCACATTGGGCTAACATTTAATAACCTATGTTACATTTAATTAAATCAAGCATTGGGCTTGTTTAATTAATTACATGGCCTAATGTTTAAATTAATTACATGGGCTACTAGGTTAATATAATTGACCTAGTTTAATACCCCATTTGGATTTATAATATAATCCATTGGGTCTATTACATAATCCAATTAGACTTGCTATTTAAAAGTAAATTGGCTACAAAATTGAATTAGCTTACAACACACTATCACTTACAAATTCTTGGGTTTGATTTAATAAAACCCTAATACATATTAATACAAGTAATTTAACTTGATTAAATAAATTATCACATAACCTTTCATTAAGTTTGTGATATAACTATCCACATAACCTACACTTATAACCACATTAGGTTAATTTTAATAATTCAATTATTCATTCTTCCTCATTAAACATATAAGTAATTCACTTGTTAATTATTAACTTCTTATTTGTCATTCAAGACCAACATTCAGGCTTGATGATCTCATCACAAAAACTCTTCTTAGATTTATAATTTATTCTTTAAATAATTTGAATAAATTTAATTAACCAACTTACCACCTCTTATCATACCACATCATCACATACATATTATTACACATCATATTTACTCATGAATATAATATACAAAAAAAAAATAATTAAGTTCGTAATTTTCTCGGTCATTACAATAATTTAGTTCAATCGGGTCAAAATCTAAAATAAGTTATATTCTTTTTACAAAAATAAATAAAAAAATAAAATTATAAGATCGTCTTACCAAATATTAATTTGTTACCATCATTAAATAAGATTTTACTGCTACTTAGATAATATAAATTAAGAATAAAATATTTTTTTATAAAAATCATCTTAACTAACTTGAGTTTGTTACTATTATTAAAATAGAAGTATAATTATATTTCAAGTATAAGTAGAATATTATTATTAATTATGTAAGACCCCGAATTTTATGAAATACAAAATTTAATTTTTCTTCATATAGATATTTTTTTTTAAACAGTAAGTGGTTAAATCGATAAAGTTAAAAGTTAAGGATGTTATGTGCAAATTTTATTTTGTCGGACAATATTCGCTTTGTCGGGGAATATTCGTTTGGTCGGGGAATATTCGTTTGGTCCGACGGCGCCGAAATAACAAATTATTGGCGGACCCCACAACGGAATATTTGTCGGATATAGAAAACGACAGAAATAACCTTTTTAAATAAAAATAGTCAACGGAACTGTTAAAATACCGGTGATAAAAGAATAGTAGCATACGGTAGTTATTGGTATTTTCTGTAGCACTCGGTACTCTACAGTAACACACGGTATTGCATAGTGTCTCATATTTTTGGTCTGATAATTGACACCGTAACTGTTACGCATCATTTCATCGATAATTGTCACTGCATAATATTTTATATTATCAATTCAATAATTGTTGTTACACAGTATTTTGCATTATTGATTTAATAATTGTCATTACACTGTATTTTATATCATTGAGTCAATAATTGTTGTTGCACTGTTTTTAAAATTATTGAACCTAATAATTGTCACAGTAACATATGCACAGTAATTCACATTATTGAATCAATAATTGTCATTACACAGTAACGTATGCTTTATTTTACATTATTGTTATCTCTATTATGATGTTATTTAAACAGTTGTATTTCATTAATTTATTGACTTGATATCTAAGAGCTAACTATACTGTATTTATAACAATTAGTCATAATAATTGAATTGATAAAGTTATTTGTTTATAATATAAAGTTAGGTGATTATTAGGTGATATGAAATGAATGGTGTAGATTAAAGTGTGAATTATTGTTGAATAATTGAATTGATTTGTTTATAATATAAAGTTAGGTGATTATTAGGTGATATGAAATGAATGGTGTAGATTAAAGTGTGAATTATTGTTGAATAATTAAATTGATTTGTTTATAATATAAAGTTAGGTGATTATTAGGTGATATGAAATGAATGGTGTAGATTAAAGATAATATAATATTTGAAATGGATGGTGTAGATTAAAAGATGATCTTTAAATGAATGGTTTAGATTAAATGAATGATAAGATTTTTGGCTATAAATAGAAGCCTTAACTTAAGGATTTTTCATAAACTTCCTTACTTGTTCTTTCTTTCTCTCTCTAAATACTTCTTGTGAAAGTTCTCTCTAAGTGTGCTTAAGTCATCTTGAGTATTTGTGAAGATCTATAAGTATACGTATACTGTTCAAGTTAATCAACCTCATTTAAATCAATATCCAGTCACGTGTTGAGGTAAGGGATACCATCTTTTTCATCTTCCATTATTCAAACATACTATGGTAAGGGATTATCATTATTTGATTCTCGATAATAATATTGTTTCTTCCTTACTCATAAGACGTGCCTTTTATTTCCATGTATTAAATTGTGGGAATAACCTTACGGAGCGGATTGCCGCCTGTTGGTGAATAACCTTTCGTATTCATTCATTATTAATCTCTGAGAATAACCTTACGGAGCGGATTGCCGCCTGTTTGGTGAATAACTCTTTGTACTCAAATTCTATTAAATTGTGGGAATAACCTTACGGAGCGGATTGCCGCCTGTTGGTGAATAACCCTTTGTATTAATTTCCTTCACCTTTTGTTAATCAAACCTGCTACGGTAAGGGATATTATTTTCTTTCATACTCCTAAATCGAAATTTATTATGGAACTATTGCTTCTATAATTCCTGAAAATATTATATGTTCCATAATAGTTGAACTTCATTATTTCAACTGAACCTTCCTATTTACGTGAACCTTTCTATTGAATTGTAACCGTTATTCTGAACTGTGGATCTTGAATTTCACTCCACATCATGTTGACAATTTGGACATTATTTGAATCTGTACAAAGTAAACTTCCGATACTTATTGTTATCCTATTTCTTCTGTTCATCATTTATATCATTCTAATCATCCAAAAATCAAGCTGTTGTGAATATCTGTGGCCGGGGGCACAGATGTGATATATTTGTTGAACAGATGATAGGTTAAAGGCGATATAATAGGTTAAAGGCGATACATCTGTTCGGTGTCTTTTATGGCACGTGGTGAATGTTCTCTTTGGCCCGTAGTGCAAAGATGAACTGTTGTTTGGTATGATTATGACCAAAGGCTGAATCTGGTATAATCATGACCGTTGGTGTTATATTGAATGTCTTTGACCCGTAGTGCAAAGATGAACTGTTGATCTGCATGATTATGATCAGGAACTGTGAATTTGTATTATCTTGACTAATGATATTTCAGATGATAAAAGTTGATGATGTTTTTCCTAAAAAGAGAACCGAGTGGACATTATAGTCTGCATTATTCTTCTAATAGATTACTCATTCCGCTGCTATTATTGATCTGAACGTTGTTTAAGAATTTAACTGCAGTTTTTGATATAAACCTTGTAGTCTATTGTATTCTATCAAGAACTCAACTGTTGAAGACTAATGATAATTTATTCGTCATTATCTTAGTCATGATATTCTTTACTGGGCTATTTGAGCTCACCCTTTCTTTTGTTCCATTGTTTTTCAACAGGAGATGAAAACATAACAGGGTCTAGCCGGGGAATGGAGTGAGGGTTCGAGGAATAGTTATCATAGTCTTCACGTTTTGTAAAATAGTGTGGCAATAATAGTGAAGACTTAGTTGTGTATTATTATACACTGTATTGTTGTACGTTGTGCTTTGTTGTAATAATTTTGTTGTAGTATTTTGACGACTCAAGTTTGGGCTGTGTGGGCCCAGATTTGGGGGCGTCACAGTTGGCATCAGAGCTTAGGGATATGGTCTTTAATGGAGATCTGGGGTAGAACTAGGAGGGGAGAGACGAATAGAATCAGTCACTAGTGTGTCCTACCTAAAATAGATTTTATTATCTAATGAGTCGATTTGAATGTAGGAACATGAAGTGATGAGTCAGTTTATTTGAACTAACATTTATTTTGTGACCACAGTTTAGTATGGCATCTGGAAATCAAGAGGTTAACTATGGAATGCCTGAAGCGAATGTAGCCGAGAATCAAGAGGCCCCAAACAATCCTCCTGCCAACTCAGGAAATAATGTTCCTGATAACATGATGAACGATGGATTCTTTAGGAATTTCATGCAGTTCATACAGAATCAAGGAAGAGGAAATCCAGTCAATAATAACGGTAGAAACGCTGGCAATTTGAGGATGGTCACTGTTAAGCAATTTAAAGAATTAGGACCACTTGAATTCCACGGGAAGCCTGACCCACTCAAAGCGGAGGCATGGCTGAAACAGACGACAAAAATACTTGATGTCTTACAATGCGCTGATGATCAGAAGGTGTCATTTGCCACTTTTATGTTACGAGGTGAGGCGGACCATTGGTGGGAAGCGGTAAAACGTATCCAACCTTCAGCACTCGAAATGTCTTGGACAGAATTCGAAGAACTGTTTAACGAGAAGTATTTCCCAGAAAGCATCCGCCATATGAAAGAGGTGGAATTCATTAAGCTGGAGCAGGGAAACATGACAGTCTCCCAATATGAAGCCAAGTTTGCCGAGTTATCTCGCTTTGCCACCCATCTTGTGGATGACGAAGCACGAATGAGTCGGATGTTCCTAAGAGGTTTGAGATTCAAAATTCGTCAACAACTTAGCTCTCATAAATTTAGTTTGTATTCAGATGTTGTGGATAGGGCTCAAAGGGTGGAGCAAACAGATGAAACATTGCAGCCAAGAGTTAATGAGCAACATAGAGAAAGGAATGACAACAACCACAGGAACGAGAACCATCGAGTAGGTAACCAACACTTCGGTGGTAATTCCACATCAAATAACAGAAGAGGAGAATCCAGTGGGAACAATTTCAAAAGAAAGAGATTCCATAATAATTATGGAAGGGCACCAGCACCAGTACCAACACCAGCACCGACCCCAGTTTCAAGGGGAGAAGATCGACCACCAGTGAGATGCTATAGGTGTGGTCAGGAAGGTCACATCAGCCCAAACTGTACACTGCAGTCCAAAAAGTGCTACAGTTGTGGGAAAGAGGGTCATCTTGCGCGGTTTTGTCCTGCCACAAAATCAAGTCCAGCTGCAATGATGATACCAAAAGCTAGCGCGGATAAAGGAAAATCTGTAGTTCAAGGGAGAGCTTTTGTTGTGACATCCCAAATGGCGCGAAACTCGAACGAGGTGATAACCGGTAAGCTATTCATAAATTCTCGTGAAGTCTACGCTTTGTTAGATACTGGCTCTACCCATTCTTTTATCTCACCTGCATGTGCTCAGCGTTTAAACTTAACTCCTGAAAACTTGGACTTTGACTTATCAGTTGAAACCCCATTAGGAGAAATGACCATTACATCTACTGTCTATAAATCTTGCCTAGTTCAAATCAACAACCTCACATTATCTGTTGACCTTATTTCTTTGGAGATGCGTGAATTTGATGTGATTTTAGGAATTGATTGGTTGACTACCCATCATGCTAAAATTGATTGTTTTCATAAGATTATTAGTTTTCATATTCCTAATCAACCTGTCATGCAAATTCAAGCAACTAAACCATTGAAATCTATAACTGTTATTTCTAGCCATAAAGCCATTCGTTTATTGAAAAACGGATGTCAAGCCTTTTTAGCTCATGTCACTGATTTGAACAAAAATACGTCAAACTTGAATGATATTCCCATTGTTAATGAGTTTCCTGACGTTTTTCCTGAAGAACTTCCTGGCTTACCCCCAAACCGTGAAATTGATTTTTATATTGATCTTGAACCCGGTACCAAGCCCATTTCCAAAGCTCCCTACCGAATGGCTCCCATTGAACTTCAAGAGTTAAAAGTCCAACTACAGGAATTGTTGGATACCGGTTTCATTCGTCCGAGTGCATCACCTTGGGGTGCTCCTGTTCTATTTGTGAAGAAGAAAGACGGGAGTATGAGATTGTGCATTGACTACCGAGAATTGAACCATGTCACCATCAAGAACAGGTACCCGTTACCTCGGATTGATGACATGTTTGATCAATTGCAAGGCGCTCAACATTTCTCAAAGATTGATCTCCGTTCTGGATATCATCAGTTAAAGGTTAAAGCTGAGGACATTCCAAAGACTGCTTTCAGAACTCGTTATGGGCATTATGAGTTCTTAGTCATGCCTTTTGGACTAACTAATGCTCCTGCAGCTTTCATGGACATGATGAACCGGATATTCAAGGAACATTTGGATCATTTTGTGGTTGTCTTTATTGATGACATCCTCATATACTCCAAGAGTCGCGAGGATCATGAACAACACCTGAGATTGATACTACAAAAGCTCCGTGAAAACAAATTATATGCCAAGTTGAAGAAATGTGAGTTCTGGCTTGAGGAGGTCGCGTTTCTTGGGCATGTGATTTCTAGTCAAGGAATATCAGTCGATCCTGCGAAGATTGAAACGGTACTAAATTGGGAACAACCCAAAACAGTAACCGAAGTACGAAGTTTTCTGGGTCTAGCTGGTTATTATCGGAGATTCGTAGAAGGATTTTCTCGAATCGCCACTCCATTAACGCAGCTTACTCGGAAAAGCACAAAATTCATATGGAGCGAGGAATGCGAGAAAAGTTTCCAAGAACTCAAGAAGAGACTGGTTTCAGCTCCTGTTCTGACCATACCATCAGGATCAGGAGAATTTGTTATCTACAGCGATGCTTCTGGCAAAGGTCTAGGCTGTGTCCTTATGCAACATGGAAAGGTTATAGCCTACGCCTCTCGACAACTCAAAGATTATGAGAAAAATTATCCTACTCATGATCTAGAGTTGGCAGCAGTCGTTTTCGCGTTGAAGATCTGGAGACACTACTTGTACGGAGAAAAAGTGGATATCTATACGGATCATAAAAGTCTCAAGTATTTCTTCACCCAGAAGGAACTCAACATGCGACAACGACGTTGGCTTGAGCTGTTAAAGGATTATGACCACACAATCCAGTATCACCCGGGAAAGGCGAACGTTGTAGCTGACGCTTTGAGCAGAAAATCTTATGCAAGTACAAGTGCACTGCTGACAACACAAAAGTGTATTTTGTACGACTTGCAAAAGATGGAGATAGAGCTAAAGACACCAGGGACCCACTCGAAGATTGCTCACGTGCGAGTAGAACCAACTTTAATCGATAAAATTAAAGCTGCTCAAGCTACCGATCCGGAACTGATAAACATGATAAAGAAAGTACAAGAAGGTGTCATTCCCGAAGCAAGAATCGACGAGAAAGGAATACTTCGAGTCAACTCTCGACTCTGTGTTCCTAACGATCCTGCATTAAAGCATAAAATCATGATGGAGGCACACAACACGCCGTTTGCAATCCACCCAGGAGGTACCAAGATGTATCGAGATCTTCGACATACATTTTGGTGGAACAATATGAAAAGAGAGATTGCGGAGTTTATCTCAAGGTGCCTAACTTGTCAACGTGTCAAGGCAGAGCATCAAGTTCCTAAAGGTCCATTACAATCACTTGAAGTTCCCGAATGGAAGTGGGAACACATCAATATGGACTTCGTGACGGGTCTTCCAAAAGTTTCTCAAGGCTTAGATGCAATTTGGGTGATCGTAGATAGATTGACCAAATCTGCTCATTTCTTGCCTATACGAGAAAACTTTTCACTTGAACGTCTTGCCGGTATGTACATAAATGAGATCGTGAGATTGCATGGCATGCCAGTTTCCATAGTTTCTGATCGAGATCCTAGATTCACTTCACGCTTTTGGATCAGTCTACAAAAAGCTATGGGCACTGAACTACGTTTTAGTTCTGCATACCATCCTCAAACGGACGGACAATCGGAAAGGACGATCCAGACCCTCGAAGATCTTTTGAGACTTTGTGTATTAGACTTCAAAGGAAGTTGGGATAAGTACTTGCCATTGGTGGAATTTTCTTACAACAACAGTTACCAAGCAAGCATAGGCATGGCTCCATTCGAGGCTTTGTATGGAAGGAAGTGTCGCTCTCCAATATGTTGGAATGAGGTAGGAGAAGCAAAATTGTTGGGACCCGAGTTGGTACGCTTGACGACCGAAAAGATCCAAATGATCCGACAACGAATACAGACCGCACAAGAACGACAAAAAAGTTATGCTGATCTTCATCGGAGAGACGAAAGTTTCAACGTCGGAGATCATGTATTCTTACGTGTTTCTCCATGGAAAGGGGTTACGAGATTCGGAAAGAGAGGAAAGCTCAACCCTCGATTTATTGGCCCATTTGAAATCCTCGATCGAATAGGAACCGTAGCCTACAGACTAGCCCTACCACCAAGTATGTCTCGCATCCATAACGTTTTTCACATATCTATGTTACGTAAATATGTGAAGGACCCAAACCACGTCATTGAGTTAGAACCAGACGTTATAGCAGAGGATTTAACATACGAGGAGGTACCTGTTAAGATCCTGGATAAGAAAGAGCAGATCCTACGCTCAAAGGTTATACCTCAAGTTAAGGTTTTATGGAGGAACCAAGATACTGAGGAAATGACCTGGGATCTAGAATCTGAGATGAAATCTAAGTATCCTTACCTCTTCGATATGTCAGGTACGTCAATTTCGGGGACGAAATTTCATAAGGAGGGGAGGTTGTAAGACCCCGAATTTTATGAAATACAAAATTTAATTTTTCTTCATATAGATATTTTTTTTTAAACAGTAAGTGGTTAAATCGATAAAGTTAAAAGTTAAGGATGTTATGTGCAAATTTTATTTTGTCGGACAATATTCGCTTTGTCGGGGAATATTCGTTTGGTCGGGGAATATTCGTTTGGTCCGACGGCGCCGAAATAACAAATTATTGGCGGACCCCACAACGGAATATTTGTCGGATATAGAAAACGACAGAAATAACCTTTTTAAATAAAAATAGTCAACGGAACTGTTAAAATACCGGTGATAAAAGAATAGTAGCATACGGTAGTTATTGGTATTTTCTGTAGCACTCGGTACTCTACAGTAACACACGGTATTGCATAGTGTCTCATATTTTTGGTCTGATAATTGACACCGTAACTGTTACGCATCATTTCATCGATAATTGTCACTGCATAATATTTTATATTATCAATTCAATAATTGTTGTTACACAGTATTTTGCATTATTGATTTAATAATTGTCATTACACTGTATTTTATATCATTGAGTCAATAATTGTTGTTGCACTGTTTTTAAAATTATTGAACCTAATAATTGTCACAGTAACATATGCACAGTAATTCACATTATTGAATCAATAATTGTCATTACACAGTAACGTATGCTTTATTTTACATTATTGTTATCTCTATTATGATGTTATTTAAACAGTTGTATTTCATTAATTTATTGACTTGATATCTAAGAGCTAACTATACTGTATTTATAACAATTAGTCATAATAATTGAATTGATAAAGTTATTTGTTTATAATATAAAGTTAGGTGATTATTAGGTGATATGAAATGAATGGTGTAGATTAAAGTGTGAATTATTGTTGAATAATTGAATTGATTTGTTTATAATATAAAGTTAGGTGATTATTAGGTGATATGAAATGAATGGTGTAGATTAAAGTGTGAATTATTGTTGAATAATTAAATTGATTTGTTTATAATATAAAGTTAGGTGATTATTAGGTGATATGAAATGAATGGTGTAGATTAAAGATAATATAATATTTGAAATGGATGGTGTAGATTAAAAGATGATCTTTAAATGAATGGTTTAGATTAAATGAATGATAAGATTTTTGGCTATAAATAGAAGCCTTAACTTAAGGATTTTTCATAAACTTCCTTACTTGTTCTTTCTTTCTCTCTCTAAATACTTCTTGTGAAAGTTCTCTCTAAGTGTGCTTAAGTCATCTTGAGTATTTGTGAAGATCTATAAGTATACGTATACTGTTCAAGTTAATCAACCTCATTTAAATCAATATCCAGTCACGTGTTGAGGTAAGGGATACCATCTTTTTCATCTTCCATTATTCAAACATACTATGGTAAGGGATTATCATTATTTGATTCTCGATAATAATATTGTTTCTTCCTTACTCATAAGACGTGCCTTTTATTTCCATGTATTAAATTGTGGGAATAACCTTACGGAGCGGATTGCCGCCTGTTGGTGAATAACCTTTCGTATTCATTCATTATTAATCTCTGAGAATAACCTTACGGAGCGGATTGCCGCCTGTTTGGTGAATAACTCTTTGTACTCAAATTCTATTAAATTGTGGGAATAACCTTACGGAGCGGATTGCCGCCTGTTGGTGAATAACCCTTTGTATTAATTTCCTTCACCTTTTGTTAATCAAACCTGCTACGGTAAGGGATATTATTTTCTTTCATACTCCTAAATCGAAATTTATTATGGAACTATTGCTTCTATAATTCCTGAAAATATTATATGTTCCATAATAGTTGAACTTCATTATTTCAACTGAACCTTCCTATTTACGTGAACCTTTCTATTGAATTGTAACCGTTATTCTGAACTGTGGATCTTGAATTTCACTCCACATCATGTTGACAATTTGGACATTATTTGAATCTGTACAAAGTAAACTTCCGATACTTATTGTTATCCTATTTCTTCTGTTCATCATTTATATCATTCTAATCATCCAAAAATCAAGCTGTTGTGAATATCTGTGGCCGGGGGCACAGATGTGATATATTTGTTGAACAGATGATAGGTTAAAGGCGATATAATAGGTTAAAGGCGATACATCTGTTCGGTGTCTTTTATGGCACGTGGTGAATGTTCTCTTTGGCCCGTAGTGCAAAGATGAACTGTTGTTTGGTATGATTATGACCAAAGGCTGAATCTGGTATAATCATGACCGTTGGTGTTATATTGAATGTCTTTGACCCGTAGTGCAAAGATGAACTGTTGATCTGCATGATTATGATCAGGAACTGTGAATTTGTATTATCTTGACTAATGATATTTCAGATGATAAAAGTTGATGATGTTTTTCCTAAAAAGAGAACCGAGTGGACATTATAGTCTGCATTATTCTTCTAATAGATTACTCATTCCGCTGCTATTATTGATCTGAACGTTGTTTAAGAATTTAACTGCAGTTTTTGATATAAACCTTGTAGTCTATTGTATTCTATCAAGAACTCAACTGTTGAAGACTAATGATAATTTATTCGTCATTATCTTAGTCATGATATTCTTTACTGGGCTATTTGAGCTCACCCTTTCTTTTGTTCCATTGTTTTTCAACAGGAGATGAAAACATAACAGGGTCTAGCCGGGGAATGGAGTGAGGGTTCGAGGAATAGTTATCATAGTCTTCACGTTTTGTAAAATAGTGTGGCAATAATAGTGAAGACTTAGTTGTGTATTATTATACACTGTATTGTTGTACGTTGTGCTTTGTTGTAATAATTTTGTTGTAGTATTTTGACGACTCAAGTTTGGGCTGTGTGGGCCCAGATTTGGGGGCGTCACAGTTGGCATCAGAGCTTAGGGATATGGTCTTTAATGGAGATCTGGGGTAGAACTAGGAGGGGAGAGACGAATAGAATCAGTCACTAGTGTGTCTTACCTAAAATAGATTTTATTATCTAATGAGTCGATTTGAATGTAGGAACATGAAGTGATGAGTCAGTTTATTTGAACTAACATTTATTTTGTGACCACAGTTTAGTATGGCATCTGGAAATCAAGAGGTTAACTATGGAATGCCTGAAGCGAATGTAGCCGAGAATCAAGAGGCCCCAAACAATCCTCCTGCCAACTCAGGAAATAATGTTCCTGATAACATGATGAACGATGGATTCTTTAGGAATTTCATGCAGTTCATACAGAATCAAGGAAGAGGAAATCCAGTCAATAATAACGGTAGAAACGCTGGCAATTTGAGGATGGTCACTGTTAAGCAATTTAAAGAATTAGGACCACCTGAATTCCACGGGAAGCCTGACCCACTCAAAGCGGAGGCATGGCTGAAACAGACGACAAAAATACTTGATGTCTTACAATGCGCTGATGATCAGAAGGTGTCATTTGCCACTTTTATGTTACGAGGTGAGGCGGACCATTGGTGGGAAGCGGTAAAACGTATCCAACCTTCAGCACTCGAAATGTCTTGGACAGAATTCGAAGAACTGTTTAACGAGAAGTATTTCCCAGAAAGCATCCGCCATATGAAAGAGGTGGAATTCATTAAGCTGGAGCAGGGAAACATGACAGTCTCCCAATATGAAGCCAAGTTTGCCGAGTTATCTCGCTTTGCCACCCATCTTGTGGATGACGAAGCACGAATGAGTTGGATGTTCCTAAGAGGTTTGAGATTCAAAATTCGTCAACAACTTAGCTCTCATAAATTTAGTTTGTATTCAGATGTTGTGGATAGGGCTCAAAGGGTGGAGCAAACAGATGAAACATTGCAGCCAAGAGTTAATGAGCAACATAGAGAAAGGAATGACAACAACCACAGGAACGAGAACCATCGAGTAGGTAACCAACACTTCGGTGGTAATTCCACATCAAATAACAGAAGAGGAGAATCCAGTGGGAACAATTTCAAAAGAAAGAGATTCCATAATAATTATGGAAGGGCACCAGCACCAGTACCAACACCAGCACCGACCCCAGTTTCAAGGGGAGAAGATCGACCACCAGTGAGATGCTATAGGTGTGGTCAGGAAGGTCACATCAGCCCAAACTGTACACTGCAGTCCAAAAAGTGCTACAGTTGTGGGAAAGAGGGTCATCTTGCGCGGTTTTGTCCTGCCACAAAATCAAGTCCAGCTGCAATGATGATACCAAAAGCTAGCGCGGATAAAGGAAAATCTGTAGTTCAAGGGAGAGCTTTTGTTGTGACATCCCAAATGGCGCGAAACTCGAACGAGGTGATAACCGGTAAGCTATTCATAAATTCTCGTGAAGTCTACGCTTTGTTAGATACTGGCTCTACCCATTCTTTTATCTCACCTGCATGTGCTCAGCGTTTAAACTTAACTCCTGAAAACTTGGACTTTGACTTATCAGTTGAAACCCCATTAGGAGAAATGACCATTACATCTACTGTCTATAAATCTTGCCTAGTTCAAATCAACAACCTCACATTATCTGTTGACCTTATTTCTTTGGAGATGCGTGAATTTGATGTGATTTTAGGAATTGATTGGTTGACTACCCATCATGCTAAAATTGATTGTTTTCATAAGATTATTAGTTTTCATATTCCTAATCAACCTGTCATGCAAATTCAAGCAACTAAACCATTGAAATCTATAACTGTTATTTCTAGCCATAAAGCCATTCGTTTATTGAAAAACGGATGTCAAGCCTTTTTAGCTCATGTCACTGATTTGAACAAAAATACGTCAAACTTGAATGATATTCCCATTGTTAATGAGTTTCCTGACGTTTTTCCTGAAGAACTTCCTGGCTTACCCCCAAACCGTGAAATTGATTTTTATATTGATCTTGAACCCGGTACCAAGCCCATTTCCAAAGCTCCCTACCGAATGGCTCCCATTGAACTTCAAGAGTTAAAAGTCCAACTACAGGAATTGTTGGATACCGGTTTCATTCGTCCGAGTGCATCACCTTGGGGTGCTCCTGTTCTATTTGTGAAGAAGAAAGACGGGAGTATGAGATTGTGCATTGACTACCGAGAATTGAACCATGTCACCATCAAGAACAGGTACCCGTTACCTCGGATTGATGACATGTTTGATCAATTGCAAGGCGCTCAACATTTCTCAAAGATTGATCTCCGTTCTGGATATCATCAGTTAAAGGTTAAAGCTGAGGACATTCCAAAGACTGCTTTCAGAACTCGTTATGGGCATTATGAGTTCTTAGTCATGCCTTTTGGACTAACTAATGCTCCTGCAGCTTTCATGGACATGATGAACCGGATATTCAAGGAACATTTGGATCATTTTGTGGTTGTCTTTATTGATGACATCCTCATATACTCCAAGAGTCGCGAGGATCATGAACAACACCTGAGATTGATACTACAAAAGCTCCGTGAAAACAAATTATATGCCAAGTTGAAGAAATGTGAGTTCTGGCTTGAGGAGGTCGCGTTTCTTGGGCATGTGATTTCTAGTCAAGGAATATCAGTCGATCCTGCGAAGATTGAAACGGTACTAAATTGGGAACAACCCAAAACAGTAACCGAAGTACGAAGTTTTCTGGGTCTAGCTGGTTATTATCGGAGATTCGTAGAAGGATTTTCTCGAATCGCCACTCCATTAACGCAGCTTACTCGGAAAAGCACAAAATTCATATGGAGCGAGGAATGCGAGAAAAGTTTCCAAGAACTCAAGAAGAGACTGGTTTCAGCTCCTGTTCTGACCATACCATCAGGATCAGGAGAATTTGTTATCTACAGCGATGCTTCTGGCAAAGGTCTAGGCTGTGTCCTTATGCAACATGGAAAGGTTATAGCCTACGCCTCTCGACAACTCAAAGATTATGAGAAAAATTATCCTACTCATGATCTAGAGTTGGCAGCAGTCGTTTTCGCGTTGAAGATCTGGAGACACTACTTGTACGGAGAAAAAGTGGATATCTATACGGATCATAAAAGTCTCAAGTATTTCTTCACCCAGAAGGAACTCAACATGCGACAACGACGTTGGCTTGAGCTGTTAAAGGATTATGACCACACAATCCAGTATCACCCGGGAAAGGCGAACGTTGTAGCTGACGCTTTGAGCAGAAAATCTTATGCAAGTACAAGTGCACTGCTGACAACACAAAAGTGTATTTTGTACGACTTGCAAAAGATGGAGATAGAGCTAAAGACACCAGGGACCCACTCGAAGATTGCTCACGTGCGAGTAGAACCAACTTTAATCGATAAAATTAAAGCTGCTCAAGCTACCGATCCGGAACTGATAAACATGATAAAGAAAGTACAAGAAGGTGTCATTCCCGAAGCAAGAATCGACGAGAAAGGAATACTTCGAGTCAACTCTCGACTCTGTGTTCCTAACGATCCTGAATTAAAGCATAAAATCATGATGGAGGCACACAACACGCCGTTTGCAATCCACCCAGGAGGTACCAAGATGTATCGAGATCTTCGACATACATTTTGGTGGAACAATATGAAAAGAGAGATTGCGGAGTTTATCTCAAGGTGCCTAACTTGTCAACGTGTCAAGGCAGAGCATCAAGTTCCTAAAGGTCCATTACAATCACTTGAAGTTCCCGAATGGAAGTGGGAACACATCAATATGGACTTCGTGACGGGTCTTCCAAAAGTTTCTCAAGGCTTAGATGCAATTTGGGTGATCGTAGATAGATTGACCAAATCTGCTCATTTCTTGCCTATACGAGAAAACTTTTCACTTGAACGTCTTGCCGGTATGTACATAAATGAGATCGTGAGATTGCATGGCATGCCAGTTTCCATAGTTTCTGATCGAGATCCTAGATTCACTTCACGCTTTTGGATCAGTCTACAAAAAGCTATGGGCACTGAACTACGTTTTAGTTCTGCATACCATCCTCAAACGGACGGACAATCGGAAAGGACGATCCAGACCCTCGAAGATCTTTTGAGACTTTGTGTATTAGACTTCAAAGGAAGTTGGGATAAGTACTTGCCATTGGTGGAATTTTCTTACAACAACAGTTACCAAGCAAGCATAGGCATGGCTCCATTCGAGGCTTTGTATGGAAGGAAGTGTCGCTCTCCAATATGTTGGAATGAGGTAGGAGAAGCAAAATTGTTGGGACCCGAGTTGGTACGCTTGACGACCGAAAAGATCCAAATGATCCGACAACGAATACAGACCGCACAAGAACGACAAAAAAGTTATGCTGATCTTCATCGGAGAGACGAAAGTTTCAACGTCGGAGATCATGTATTCTTACGTGTTTCTCCATGGAAAGGGGTTACGAGATTCGGAAAGAGAGGAAAGCTCAACCCTCGATTTATTGGCCCATTTGAAATCCTCGATCGAATAGGAACCGTAGCCTACAGACTAGCCCTACCACCAAGTATGTCTCGCATCCATAACGTTTTTCACATATCTATGTTACGTAAATATGTGAAGGACCCAAACCACGTCATTGAGTTAGAACCAGACGTTATAGCAGAGGATTTAACATACGAGGAGGTACCTGTTAAGATCCTGGATAAGAAAGAGCAGATCCTACGCTCAAAGGTTATACCTCAAGTTAAGGTTTTATGGAGGAACCAAGATACTGAGGAAATGACCTGGGATCTAGAATCTGAGATGAAATCTAAGTATCCTTACCTCTTCGATATGTCAGGTACGTCAATTTCGGGGACGAAATTTCATAAGGAGGGGAGGTTGTAAGACCCCGAATTTTATGAAATACAAAATTTAATTTTTCTTCATATAGATATTTTTTTTTAAACAGTAAGTGGTTAAATCGATAAAGTTAAAAGTTAAGGATGTTATGTGCAAATTTTATTTTGTCGGACAATATTCGCTTTGTCGGGGAATATTCGTTTGGTCGGGGAATATTCGTTTGGTCCGACGGCGCCGAAATAACAAATTATTGGCGGACCCCACAACGGAATATTTGTCGGATATAGAAAACGACAGAAATAACCTTTTTAAATAAAAATAGTCAACGGAACTGTTAAAATACCGGTGATAAAAGAATAGTAGCATACGGTAGTTATTGGTATTTTCTGTAGCACTCGGTACTCTACAGTAACACACGGTATTGCATAGTGTCTCATATTTTTGGTCTGATAATTGACACCGTAACTGTTACGCATCATTTCATCGATAATTGTCACTGCATAATATTTTATATTATCAATTCAATAATTGTTGTTACACAGTATTTTGCATTATTGATTTAATAATTGTCATTACACTGTATTTTATATCATTGAGTCAATAATTGTTGTTGCACTGTTTTTAAAATTATTGAACCTAATAATTGTCACAGTAACATATGCACAGTAATTCACATTATTGAATCAATAATTGTCATTACACAGTAACGTATGCTTTATTTTACATTATTGTTATCTCTATTATGATGTTATTTAAACAGTTGTATTTCATTAATTTATTGACTTGATATCTAAGAGCTAACTATACTGTATTTATAACAATTAGTCATAATAATTGAATTGATAAAGTTATTTGTTTATAATATAAAGTTAGGTGATTATTAGGTGATATGAAATGAATGGTGTAGATTAAAGTGTGAATTATTGTTGAATAATTGAATTGATTTGTTTATAATATAAAGTTAGGTGATTATTAGGTGATATGAAATGAATGGTGTAGATTAAAGTGTGAATTATTGTTGAATAATTAAATTGATTTGTTTATAATATAAAGTTAGGTGATTATTAGGTGATATGAAATGAATGGTGTAGATTAAAGATAATATAATATTTGAAATGGATGGTGTAGATTAAAAGATGATCTTTAAATGAATGGTTTAGATTAAATGAATGATAAGATTTTTGGCTATAAATAGAAGCCTTAACTTAAGGATTTTTCATAAACTTCCTTACTTGTTCTTTCTTTCTCTCTCTAAATACTTCTTGTGAAAGTTCTCTCTAAGTGTGCTTAAGTCATCTTGAGTATTTGTGAAGATCTATAAGTATACGTATACTGTTCAAGTTAATCAACCTCATTTAAATCAATATCCAGTCACGTGTTGAGGTAAGGGATACCATCTTTTTCATCTTCCATTATTCAAACATACTATGGTAAGGGATTATCATTATTTGATTCTCGATAATAATATTGTTTCTTCCTTACTCATAAGACGTGCCTTTTATTTCCATGTATTAAATTGTGGGAATAACCTTACGGAGCGGATTGCCGCCTGTTGGTGAATAACCTTTCGTATTCATTCATTATTAATCTCTGAGAATAACCTTACGGAGCGGATTGCCGCCTGTTTGGTGAATAACTCTTTGTACTCAAATTCTATTAAATTGTGGGAATAACCTTACGGAGCGGATTGCCGCCTGTTGGTGAATAACCCTTTGTATTAATTTCCTTCACCTTTTGTTAATCAAACCTGCTACGGTAAGGGATATTATTTTCTTTCATACTCCTAAATCGAAATTTATTATGGAACTATTGCTTCTATAATTCCTGAAAATATTATATGTTCCATAATAGTTGAACTTCATTATTTCAACTGAACCTTCCTATTTACGTGAACCTTTCTATTGAATTGTAACCGTTATTCTGAACTGTGGATCTTGAATTTCACTCCACATCATGTTGACAATTTGGACATTATTTGAATCTGTACAAAGTAAACTTCCGATACTTATTGTTATCCTATTTCTTCTGTTCATCATTTATATCATTCTAATCATCCAAAAATCAAGCTGTTGTGAATATCTGTGGCCGGGGGCACAGATGTGATATATTTGTTGAACAGATGATAGGTTAAAGGCGATATAATAAGTTAAAGGCGATACATCTGTTCGGTGTCTTTTATGGCACGTGGTGAATGTTCTCTTTGGCCCGTAGTGCAAAGATGAACTGTTGTTTGGTATGATTATGACCAAAGGCTGAATCTGGTATAATCATGACCGTTGGTGTTATATTGAATGTCTTTGACCCGTAGTGCAAAGATGAACTGTTGATCTGCATGATTATGATCAGGAACTGTGAATTTGTATTATCTTGACTAATGATATTTCAGATGATAAAAGTTGATGATGTTTTTCCTAAAAAGAGAACCGAGTGGACATTATAGTCTGCATTATTCTTCTAATAGATTACTCATTCCGCTGCTATTATTGATCTGAACGTTGTTTAAGAATTTAACTGCAGTTTTTGATATAAACCTTGTAGTCTATTGTATTCTATCAAGAACTCAACTGTTGAAGACTAATGATAATTTATTCGTCATTATCTTAGTCATGATATTCTTTACTGGGCTATTTGAGCTCACCCTTTCTTTTGTTCCATTGTTTTTCAACAGGAGATGAAAACATAACAGGGTCTAGCCGGGGAATGGAGTGAGGGTTCGAGGAATAGTTATCATAGTCTTCACGTTTTGTAAAATAGTGTGGCAATAATAGTGAAGACTTAGTTGTGTATTATTATACACTGTATTGTTGTACGTTGTGCTTTGTTGTAATAATTTTGTTGTAGTATTTTGACGACTCAAGTTTGGGCTGTGTGGGCCCAGATTTGGGGGCGTCACAAGTATAGCTATAAATCTTCTTCGGGAAGGACTTTACTTAGTATTGGAGGAGATGAGATATACCTTTTAATCTGGTCAAAAGCCTCTTGGCAGTCTTCGGTCCATAGAAATGTCTTCTGATTCTGAGCTCCTTTTAGAGTGCCGAAGAAAGGGAGGCACTTCTCGGCTAAGCGAGCCACAAACCGACGAAGAGCTGCCAATCTCCCTGTTAACCGTTGAATTTCTTTAAAAAATTTCGGCAGCTGCATTTCAAGGATAGCCAATATCTTTTCGGGATTTGCCTCTATCCCTCGCCGGCTAACTATATATCCTAGGAATTTGCCTGAGATATCAAATATCTTTCATTGTTCCTGCTTTATCTTGGTTCTCCATTGTGACGTTTTATCGCATGTACTTATTCTTACATCAAAGTATCCCCAGATGACCCAAGTCGTGACCTAATATGTGGGGTGTTTAATGATTTTTTTTAGTGCAAGAATCTTATTGTTGGGTGATTTCAGCGGAATTTTTTTTTACGCGTCAACATTATTTATTTGAAACATCTGAATAAATATATATTTTTTATTTTAACCCTATGAACTTTTGATTATATATATATACTTCAAAACATGTAATGATGTTAAGTAAAAGTGCTAAATTTTGATGTTCCCTCAGTTACACAAAAATAATATCATTTGTAAAATTTGTTAATATTAAAAAAATATAAACTATTTTGGCGAAACAAAAAATAATTTTATTTTTGTAAAGTAAGAGAAATGTTATTTTAAATAAAAAAAATGGTTACGTGAGTTAAATTAATAATATATAAAATTAAAGAATATGTTAAGGTAAGTAGTATACAATTAAACAGTACTCAATTAAGGGTTTTTTTTTTTTTGATATAGTATTCAATGAAGGATAAATTGGTAACATTTCTCATTAAGATTATGAATAAGTTTACATACACAAAAATCAAATACTACAACAAATATTATATTTATTCAAATTCATGTCATGTCTCACTTTTTTATGATATAAATGAATATGGTGTTTTGATATAGTATTTAATTGTTATGTGTGTAGACTTGTCCTAAGATTATATTTGCCGGAGAAGTGACTTTCGGCTCCATTCAACTCCATTAAGCTTCTTTGCAAACTTTTGTTTATTATATATTTATGTTATTTTATCTAAAAAAATATCGAGAGTAACCCTAAATAATGATTGTAATTATAATATCGGTTTTGTTATATATTTGTGGGACAAATTTTCCAAGAAATTATTTAATATTAATTAATTAATTATTTTTAATTTTATCAAGAACACTTTCCAATTTATATCAGCAATCACTTATAAATAGTTACAATTTTAACAAAATATCATTTTCGACATTTTTTTCTTGCAAGAAAACAAACATGTCAATTGTCATGATAATTTTGATACTCCTACCAAGTGCATAAAGGGTTTTAGTCCTTCAGTTTTCAAAGCATGTCTACGAGTACAATAAAAATTGTTTGCCTTAAATATCCGAAATGATACTAGCTGCATCTGAAATGATTACTAAGGAAATATATATATATATATATATATATATAGCTGCATCTGAAATGATTACTAAGGAAATATATATATATATATATATATATATATATATATATATATATATATATATATATATATATATATATAATTAGGAGCTTTCATTTCTCTCCTATGAATGTTCTTAAATGAATTTTTGTCCAAATAATCTCTCATGTTATGTGTGAGACTTTTTGTAACAATTTTTTAATCACGAGTTTATTTACTTTTTTTCCCTCCTCCTTTCTCCCTTACTTCTTTCTCTGTTTTTCTCTTTCACAACTTTTTTGCTTTTTATTTTTATTTTCTCTTCTTTCTCATTTTGATGTGCATGTGTAGGTTTATTTTTAGTCTTTTGAAGAAATTGATAATTTTACATGCAAAAATAATAATTTTACTAGATTTCACTCACAAAAATAATAAATAAAATTTATGTGAAAGAAATATTATAAAAATATTAATTTTTACTCATAAAAGTAACAATTCCTTTTTTTATATATAAATTTTCTTTGTAAACTCCGTTGCCTTATTGCACTTTCTATCTATAATTAATTACACACAAATATTTTACCCAAAATAATAGAATGCAAAGTGACAAAATTACCCTCCCATGCTTTCGTCCACTGCCCTTTGTGTTTTTTTATTACAAGAGGCCAAAGTTTGGATACTATAAAATCCACCTTTACCAAACCCAAAGTAGGGTTTTGCTCCGCAGAGTGAATGAGGCTCGAAACAGAGAGATGGGAAGTTTCTAAGGGTGGTTGCCCCTCTCTACCTTGAGCCCATGATTTCAAACTTCACTAAAAAATCAACAGCCCTTACAGAAGCAGCAGCAGGAACAGAATCATTACACTGTGCTTGTGAGTTTTAAAACTCTTGAAAATATCAATTTCTCTCGTGGAAATATCAATTCCCTGGTATATATGTTTGTTTGTGTGTGTGTTTGTGTGAGGGAGAAATTGCAGAGTGTTTTTGTTGCCTTTGCATTTCTCTGTTCGATGAACGGAGGAAGTATTAATGTATTATTCGAGGCTGTGATGATGAATTTCTCTCGGAGCAAACCCAATCGGGCATGGGAAATCCGATCCGTATCTTGGCGGGGCAACACCGGAGGGTATGTGATGAGATCTTTATCTTTCATATGCAACTGTGGGTTGCAGCCATGGCGGAATCGGATTCCCTGTTTGATCTTACACAGATCTGAGCCTCAAGTTACAGTATATATTTCATATATTTATTGCGCAAATTATGTTATTCCGTACTAATGTTATCCATTTTAAAAATTTAGAATGTATTTCAAATTTTAGATCATAAAGAATTTTCCAGAATTTCCTAATATGTCATTAATATATTTGTAGTTCGGTAGTTGATTGTAATTCACGAGTGTTACATTTTTTAAAATGAATTATTATTATTATGAGGAAAAAATTGATATTTTTATGAAAAAAATTGATATTTTTATAAGATTTTCGACATGTTTACCCGGTACAAGACTTTCGCATACATGTAAGAAAAATTAATATTTTTATAAAATTTTCGCTTACATGTGAGAATCATTAGTTAAGGGTGGGTAAGAAATCAAATTATTTTCGAAATTGTATAAAAAATTGTATAAATTGCACTAATTAAAATTGAACTAATGATTTCAGCGTATGTGGCGTTTTTAAGTAGGTTGAAAAATTGCAAAAGCTGTTTCAACTTGGTTTCTATGCAAAATTGTGTCCTGTTAAAATGGAACATATCAAAAAGTATTATTATAATGTACAACTATTTAGAATTATTTCTGTTTAGAATTTTCATATGTGAGGAGATAACATTATTCATATTTTTAAGCTTTATTTTGCTTTTGTTTAGACAAAATATTGTCATTATAAGTAAAGTTGTGTGTAATTGTGTGTTATCAAAGTGATGTTTAATATTGTGCGATATTAATTTGTTAATTTAAATTACATAAAATTTAATTATTTTAATTGATTTTGGAACTGAAATTTCACCAAATAAAACTGTATCGTACTAATCAATCACAAACGATTTTATGTGCGATTTTAAATTTGTCAAATTACACATAAGCGATATCATGTGTAATTTGGGCTGCACCATGCTCACCTCGACGAGTGTCATTGTCTCTCCCGACATACGTATTAGTTTCATTATTAATTATTTATATGAGATTTTTTTTATATTTTTTGAAACTTTCTTAAATATACCTTAAATTTTAATGTTTTTTGCTTTTTATAATTTAAATTTTAATGTTTTAATTTTTTGACATTAAACTTTTTAGTCACCCTTATGTAGTAATTGATCGAATTAAGAGTATTTTGAATAATTTTACTTTTAAATATTTTTAAAAGTATGGTGTGTTATGAAGGAAAAAAAAAATTAAAAAACTTAATGCCAATATAAATAATATATACGCTCTTAAAAGATTTAATTTCTCACAATAATAGAAAATTTTAACTAATATTTAAAAACAAATAAAATTATAGTCAGTTGATTAGTATGAGACGGGAAATATATATATTTTTTTGAAGTAAATACAAAATGAATTATAACCTTAGAAGATTTTATTTTGAGTCAAGAGACTTATTTAGTTAAAAAAATATTAAATTAAGTGGCTAAAATGTTTAATTTATAGAAATATAGAGATATTAAGGTTTAATATTTTAAAAGTAAAACATTAGGGTTTAAGTTATCAAAAGCAAAAAAAAATAAAATTTAAAGTGTATTTAAGCGTAATTTTTTAAGCAAATGTTTTATATATATATATATATATATATGAGAAATGATCCATAGCAAACATTTGCTAAGATCACTATGCTGGCAAATGGTTCTATAACCGTTAGATGAAATATTGAATTGTTAATATTTAAATGTTTCTGTTACATCATGTGGCGGATTTGACTTTTTTTCCCCCCTCCATTCGCTACATCATGTGTCGGATCATGCAGTATTTTTTTTTAAAAGCACTCGCTCCGCTACATGATGTAACGGAAACAACTTTGATTTATTTATTTTTTATTTCATAGCATCATGTGGGGTCCTGGGGACTAACTCAATTTTTTTTAAAACTGGTAAGAGTGGTCTACCAAATGGGAATGAAGGTTAACGTGGCAGTAGGATAGAACAACTTTGATATATTTTTTTTTTCCATAGTTCACGTGGGGACTCACTATTAATTTGTTGGAATAAAGTAACATGGCTGCTCCGCTACATGATGTAGCGGAATGTTGAATTTTAAAACTTTTTTTTTAATTCTCCATACATCGCATCAATCAACATCATTGGGGAATCTTTGGTGACTTGTCAGACCACTCCGCTACATCATGTAACAGAAGCAACTTTGAAAAATTTATACACTCCGCTACATCATATATCGGAAGCATTGATTTGAATTTATTTTTTTTATTCATCACCTCGGGAAGGAGCTTGAGGGACGTGGCAAGCATACAGGGGCTTGGCAGCCGGCCTGGCAGGTGCATTTTGACAGCAACTTTTGACACGTGACCAAGGAGCATATGCAATAGCAATTTTTCATGCATTTATATCCCAACAAAGGAGCCGTTGCAGTTAACATTTGGTAAAGAATTTTTATCTTTCGGAGCATTTGTTGTGAACATTTGCTAAAGGAGCCGTTGAAGTGAGCTTTTTTGTATATTTTACTCAACTTGTAAGTAATTTAAATTTTTACCGAATATGTAATAAATTATTCCCTTTGTTGATTTATTTTTTTTTGTTAAATATATGTAAAAAAAAATCTATTTAGTAAAACTTTATGTTAAATATATGTTAAGTGTACGATATCAGAGTAAATTATTACTACTTTAACATAATAATTACTATTGTATAATGTTGTTGATTGTAAATATTTTTTTTTCAAATATGGGTCAAATATGGATAATTGGAATGCTGGACCAGTGGATAATAGTGTACTTTTTGATCAAAAAAATCATGTGTCGGAGGATATATAGGAGGGTAATGATAGGGGAAAATTAAATACAACTCAGTTAACATCCGCTACATATGATCAATGAGAGTTGACTGATGCGTAAAAAAAATTACTTTATAAGTGTGGGTTTGGTGTTTTTACTAATCCGTCAATTATCACAAAAACCGATAAAAGTATTGTGTCTGCCTTAGTTGAAAGATGGCGACCAGAGACAAACACATTTCATTTAAATTGTGAGAAAATTACTATTAAATTAGAGGATGTTCATTTTATACTTGGTTTGCCTGTTTTGGGAGAACCGTTAATGTGTCCTCTTTTTGATAGTCCTCTATTATATTTTAAGGAATGTTTTGAGTTGTCCGCCGTTGGTGAATATCAGACAGTAATAAAAAGAAACTGTATTTCCTTAGTTTGGTTGGTTGAAAATTTTGGTAGATGTCCTACAAATGCAACTAGGGAGAAAGTTGAGCGACACACAAAGGCATATATCATTTGGTTATGTGGGGCTATATTATTTCCAACAAGGTTAAAGAATATTGTACACCCTAGGTATATGTATTTTGTAACTAATATAAAATATTGTGCAACATATGCTTGGGGTGCAGCCGTGTTAGGATACTTATATAGGGGATTATATATATTTAGCAGGAGATCTAATAATTACATAAATGGTTGTGTGTCATTACTATAAATTTGGGCGTACAAACGACTTTTTGTTGGAAGGCCAATCCCTATAGAGGATTCTGATTTTTGGTTACCTAGGGCAAGGGCCTGGGCATATTCTTCGTCTCACCCTCATGGTAGAAGGATTAATCCCCATCACCATCTACAGTTCTACCGGGGGGAGCTCGATAGGCAGCCTACGTGGGAGGTAGTGTGGCGGCCTTATGAGAGATAGGCTGATATGATGACAAACTTTAATTTTGATGGAAGATTAGCAGGAGCAGCTCACATACCATTAATTCATTTTGATATTGTGGAATACCAAATGCCGGACAGGGTGATGAGGCAGTATGGATATTTACAAGGCATACCTTCCCCAACTGAAGATCACACTGAGTTGAGAAAGGCAAAGGGGCATAAATTTGATATTGAGGCTAATATGGCATTGAGGCGGCCTTATATCGCTCACTGGCACTTATATATGGACCATTTTCAGGGGCAAATTCTTGAGGCTTCAGAGACAATACCCATTGAAACATATATGAAGTGGTACAACAGGATTACGCGTAGATGTATTCATAGGCCTCGACCCGAAGGAGATCCTGAAACTTTATACGAGCCTTAGTCCGTCTATAATCAATATCACCTTGTAAATATGGTGAGCATATTGCATTAATGTTATGTTATTTTTTTTTTAAATTACTAATGTTACTAATGTTATAATTTTTTCAAATGTACGAGGACTCAAGACAGTTGATGGAAAAGTATGAATACGGCTATACAGTTACATAATTTTTCTTGATCAAATACCATTATTATTTCAGCATTACTTTGGTTCTCTATTATTACGCTTTTTGGCTTGTACTTATTCTCAAATCAGAGCATCCCTGGATGACCTAATCCGTCGCCTAATCCGTGGGGTGTTTAACGGTTATTCTTGAGTGCGGGTAACTCAATGTTTGGTGATTTCAACGAGTGGACAAAATCACGCGTCAACATTGGCGCTAGAAAGAGGGTCTTGGTATTTGATCCACAAATCATTAACTTAGTTTAGTTTGGAGATTGTTGTTATGGCAGAGGGGGGAAATTTCAGTTGGGACTAACATGGATCCTCTATAGAACTAGTTTCTAGGCATATTCGTGGCTCGGTGAAGGATAAGATTGGGCCTAATCAATCAAAGCGTAAATCTGTACAAACTTATTCAACACTTGTTCAAAAACGATTGTTTACGCCATCAATTTTACTGGATTCTGACCTGTGAAGGAGAGACCCAGACTTATGGACGCTGAGGCTGGAAGATATGGTAACCCCACTGGGAAGGGCTTCATAGCGTGATCAGAGAGAAAGAATCAAACAACACAAAATTAGGAAAACAGAGGCTGAGTTTGAGGTACTGAGGCGTGAATGTCAGGATTGAAGTGCCCATCTATCCGAACTGAGGAGGGCAGAGGATCCACCAATGACAATTGAAGAAGGAGAACGATAGTTGACCCCACAAATTCAGCCTCAAACTGGATAGGAAAGAACTAGGCAAACCGGGCCTAGTGACCGGAACCAGCCTTAAGGTCATATGTGGCAACCTAGGCGGTTAGACCAGGAGCGCATAGAAGATATAAGGCAGCCCGGATCTCTAGACCAATATTATTGGAGGCAAACTAGATCCCCGATATAACGAAGGAGCCATCGTGACATAAGGATGGAGCCGGGTCGGGATAGTCCCTTACGTGCCAATTTACGGCCCTGTTATGCAAAGGATTGCATATTTGGAGAGGAGGCTGGCTGCAACAGAAGCAAGATCGACGACAGGCGTAGAGTCGGTTGTACCTACACCCATGCTCTTGGATCCGAGATCGCCATTCTCTCCTGTCATCGACCAGTAAAAGGCTGATCCGAAGAATAAGTTGCCCCCTTTTGAGACTTAAGAAGGCACGGGCGACCCCTATGACCATATAAGTTCTTATGAGCGGGTGATGAAATATTATAATCATATGGAGGTTGGGATGTCTCAGATCTTCATGATGACACTTAAACAATGAGCTAAGCAATAGATGATGTCATTGCCACCGAACAACGTCAATTAATGGAAGAAATTATGTGAAAAATTTCATGAAAGATTTAGGAGAAACCGAAAGAGGGGCAAGTTGACTGCGTCCCTGATGTAGATCAAGCATAAACCAGGTGAATCACTGAGCCAATATGTGCAGAGATTTTGCGATGCGGTGGGAACAATCATCGACCTGAACATGACACAGGCGTTGGGATTCTTTACTACAGGGATGGACATGGCCAGGAATAAAAAGATAATGAAAGGTGTGATGTTTAATCCTCCAAATGACCTTTTAGACGCATATGAACGGGTTGAGAAGTTCATCGCGATCGAGGCGGCCATAGATAACTTGTAGCCAAAAAGTAAGGGGAATGATAAATTTATTGGCGATAATAAAAACGGGGAATATAGGCTAAACATTTTTGATTGGATGGGGCCAAAAGCAGGGTAACTGGCTGCAAACAAACCACCCTTCCAACCCCAGGTGAAAAGCAAGGTGTATACTCCCTTAAATATAGATCAAGTCAAAATACTAGAGGCAATAAGGAATGGACAGACAGCTACGCCGAGACCGACAGGATCGAGGTAAGCTAGATCAAATCTATACTATCAATATCACCAACAAGTAGGACATGTGACAGAGATGTGTACAGGGTTAAAAGATATAATCAAAACAAAGGTCCAAAATGGTGAACTGATTCAGTATGTGGTATAATGGGAAGGGCAGGCTCCTAACCCGGACCTTGTTATGGAAAGAAGGGTAGAGTAAGAAGATCGGCGTCGGAGGATGGTGAATATCATAGGAGGGTCAGTACAAAAGAAGACAGGGAGGAAGCGTCAATCCCCTTCAGATATCATCATAGCCTTATCAGAGCATACACCCAAAGTGGAGTGGCCTTTTCTTAAGACGGTGATTTCATTTTCGGATGAAGATTATCCCCCGGTAGACATGAAACACTTATACCCGAGTTTAGAAATCAAAACTATCCTTTAATTAAAACCACAAATAAACCGAAAAATCCATTCCTAGCCAAATTGAACCTCACTAGGATGAAAAATGGAATCACTCACAAATACCTGACACTAAACACACATACACAAACACACACATTCATACACACATACACTATAGAACGATACAAATCACCTAGGCACGGAACACTTAAAGCACACACTAAGACAATTTCCTTAAAACTTGAGAAAAAATTAAGAAAACAATAATCGTGTTTCACGAAAGTCGGGGGTACCTAACACATTTGTGACGACCCCAAATTCGGGTTCCTTTAACCTCGGATCCGGTTCAACACTAGTACTACATTTTCTTTATTGTTCATGAATTACAACAATATTATAATTACTAAATAATCATTTATTTACAATTTTACATCATCTCTTTCTATTCCAAAATCGTAATGTTTATACATTCCTAGTCTGTCTTAATATCATACATGATACGACATTCTATTACAATCAATTTGAGTATTTAATACTCATATAACATACCAACTAAGTCTTATACTACACAATCATTTACCTGTCTAATTCGGACTGATATCTACAACAGACATTTAGATCTTCAGTGAAAGTAATATGTTTTCCTGTTCCTTGATCTTTATCGAGAACTTCAAATAATTTGCACTATCTGAAAATGTTGGTTTAGGCAAGAGTGAGCACGACGGCTCAGCAAGTTCAACAGTTACACATAACACATTACATGCTTCACATATTATACATGCTCTGCATTTTATTCTTACATCATGCATTTCATTTTATGAATGCTTCATACTTCTTATGCTTCACATACAATAAACAACTAGCATCTAGAAAATCATGCTTCATATCGGTACATATTTCACATGTAACCATATCTCATGTTATTCATATATCACAAATATCATCAAAATATCTTCATGTTAATAATATAACATCAAATTGTAGCATATTAATGCACATAGGAGCAAGTTCTGAAAAACTTGCCCGGTTCGCTTCTACCATTTACGCTTATTTGCGTCTTTCGTTCAACCTTATGGACTTGTGTGCTCTTCTTCTTCTCCTTCCCAAGTTATGAAGCTATGTGACATCCACCAAGCTCATTCTCTAGCACTTTCCTTCAACTCACAAGTGTTTGCTTGTTTTTCTCTAGAATGCTCTCTATTTTTTTCTAGAGCTTCTCTTTCTATAATATTTGATCTACTAACAAATGAGCCAACTCTAGCTTTCTCTTACTACTCTTCTATTTATAGACTACCAAAATTGATACTTACAATTATTGTAAGTCTACAATATCACCAATACTTGCAAAAGATGAAATCAAGCTTAATTATTAAATGAATGACATTTCCTTAGATTGATTTATGGAAGTTGAGTGAAGCAACTAGGTGGAGTAAATTTGAAGCAATCATTCTCCAACACTTAACTCATGTATGGTTAAAGCTCTTGCTCTTGTAACCTATGTTGACCTAACTATCAACCATGGTCCAAGCTCATCAATTGATCATACACACATCTTCCAACAATTAACCACAATGTGGTTAACTTACTAACACATCAAGTAACCTAGGGTTGATCTACCAAATCCAACCTTAGTTAAAGTTTCTCATCCTCCACCAATTAACCAATGTTTGGTTAACTCTCACCAAATATGTATACATATTTTTATATGTCTACACATTCTACACAACTTAACCCAAAGAGGCTTAATTCACACATTCAATACCACTTAGGGTCTATTCACTAACTCCCATATAGTTAACTCTCTACATATATATTCAATATATTTATATATTTACTAACAATTAACTCTAGCATTGGTCATAATAATTAAGTTCGTAATTTTCTCGGTCATTACAATAATTTAGTTCAATCGGGTCAAAATCTAAAATAAGTTATATTCTTTTTACAAAAATAAATAAAAAAATAAAATTATAAGATCGTCTTACCAAATATTAATTTGTTACCATCATTAAATAAGATTTTACTGCTACTTAGATAATATAAATTAAGAATAAAATATTTTTTTATAAAAATCATCTTAACTAACTTGAGTTTGTTACTATTATTAAAATAGAAGTATAATTATATTTCAAGTATAAGTAGAATATTATTATTAATTATGTAAGACCCCGAATTTTATGAAATACAAAATTTAATTTTTCTTCATATAGATATTTTTTTTAAACAATAAGTGGTTAAATCGATAAAGTTAAAAGTTAAGGATGTTATGTGCAAATTTTATTTTGTCGGACAATATTCGCTTTGTCGGGGAATATTCGTTTGGTCGGGGAATATTCGTGCCGTACGACGGCGCCGAAATAATAAATTATTGGTGGACCCCACAACGGAATATTTGTCGGATATAGAAAACGACAGAAGTAACCTTTTTAAATAAAAATAGTCAACGGAACTGTTAAAATACCGGTGATAAAAGAATAGTAGCATACGGTAGTTTATGGTATTTTCTGTAGCACACGGTACTCTACAGTAACACACGGTATTGCATAGTGTCTCATATTATTGGTCTGATAATTGACACCGTAACTGTTACGCATCATTTCATCGATAATTGTCACTGCATAATATTTTATATTATCAATTCAATAATTGTTGTTACACAGTATTTTGCATTATTGATTTAATAATTGTCATTACACTGTATTTTATATCATTGAGTCAATAATTGTTGTTGCACTGTTTTTAAAATTATTGAACCTAATAATTGTCACAGTAACATATGCACAGTAATTCACATTATTGAATCAATAATTGTCATTACACAGTAACGTATGTTTTATTTTACATTATTGTTATCTCTATTATGATGTTATTTAAACAGTTGTATTTCATTAATTTATTGACTTGATATCTAAGAGCTAACTATACTGTATTTATAACAATTAGTCATAATAATTGAATTGATAAAGTTATTTGTTTATAATATAAAGTTAGGTGATTATTAGGTGATATGAAATGAATGGTGTAGATTAAAGTGTGAATTATTGTTGAATAATTGAATTGATTTGTTTATAATATAAAGTTAGGTGATTATTAGGTGATATGAAATGAATGGTGTAGATTAAAGTGTGAATTATTGTTGAATAATTAAATTGATTTGTTTATAATATAAAGTTAGGTGATTATTAGGTGATATGAAATGAATGGTGTAGATTAAAGATAATATAATATTTGAAATGGATGGTGTAGATTAAAAGATGATCTTTAAATGAATGGTTTAGATTAAATGAATGATAAGATTTTTGGCTATAAATAGAAGCTTTAACTTAAGGATTTTTCATAAACTTCCTTACTTGTTCTTTCTTTCTCTCTCTAAATACTTCTTGTGAAAGTTCTCTCTAAGTGTGCTTAAGTCATCTTGAGTATTTGTGAAGATCTATAAGTATACGTGTACTGTTCAAGTTAATCAACCTCATTTAAATCAATATCCAGTCACGTGTTGAGGTAAGGGATACCATCTTTTTCATCTTCCATTATTCAAACATACTATGGTAAGGGATTATCATTATTTGATTCTCGATAATAATATTGTTTCTTCCTTACTCATAAGACGTGCCTTTTATTTCCATGTATTAAATTGTGGGAATAACCTTACGGAGCGGATTGCCGCCTGTTGGTGAATAACCTTTCGTATTCATTCATTATTAATCTCTGAGAATAACCTTACGGAGCGGATTGCCGCCTGTTTGGTGAATAACTCTTTGTACTCAAATTCTATTAAATTGTGGGAATAACCTTACGGAGCGGATTGCCGCCTGTTGGTGAATAACCTTTCGTATTCATTCATTATTAATCTCTGAGAATAACCTTACGGAGCGGATTGCCGCCTGTTTGGTGAATAACTCTTTGTACTCAAATTCTATTAAATTGTGGGAATAACCTTACGGAGCGGATTGCCGCCTGTTGGTGAATAACCCTTTGTATTAATTTCCTTCACCTTTTGTTAATCAAACCTGCTACGGTAAGGGATATTATTTTCTTTCATACTCCTAAATCGAAATTTATTATGGAACTATTGCTTCTATAATTCCTGAAAATATTATATGTTCCATAATAGTTGAACTTCATTATTTCAACTGAACCTTCCTATTTACGTGAACCTTTCTATTGAATTGTAACCGTTATTCTGAACTGTGGATCTTGAATTTCACTCCACATCATGTTGACAATTTGGACATTATTTGAATATGTACAAAGTAAACTTCCGATACTTATTGTTATCCTATTTCTTCTGTTCATCATTTACATCATTCTAATCATCCAAAAATCAAGCTGTTGTGAATATCTGTGGCCGGGGGCACAGATGTGATATATTTGTTGAACAGATGATAGGTTAAAGGCGATATAATAGGTTAAAGGCGATACATCTGTTCGGTGTCTTTTATGGCACGTGGTGAATGTTCTCTTTGGCCCGTAGTGCAAAGATGAACTGTTGTTTGGTATGATTATGACCAAAGGCTGAATCTGGTATAATCATGACCGTTGGTGCTATATTGAATATCTTTGGCCCGTAGTACAAAGATGAACTGTTGATGTGCATGATTATGATCAGGAACTGTGAATTTGTATTATCCTGACTAATGATATTTCAGATGATAAAAGTTGATGATGTTTTTCCTAAAAAGAGAACCGAGTGGACATTATAGTCTGCATTATTCTTCTAATAGATTACTCATTCCGCTGCTATTATTGATCTGAACGTTGTTTAAGAATTTAACTGCAGTTTTTGATATAACCTTGTAGTCTATTGTATTCTATCAAGAACTCAACTGTTGAAGACTAATGATAATTTATTCGTCATTATCTTAGTCATGATATTCTTTACTGGGCTATTTGAGCTCACCCTTTCTTTTGTTCCATTGTTTTTCAACAGGAGATGAAAACATAACAGGGTCTAGCCGGGGAATGGAGTGAGGGTCCGAGGAATAGTTATCATAGTCTTCACGTTTTGTAAAATAGTGTGGCAATAATAGTGAAGACTTAGTTGTGTATTATTATACACTGTATTGTAGTACGTTGTGCTTTGTTGTAATAATTTTGTTGTAGTCTTTTGACGACTCAAGTTTGGGCTGTGTGGGCTCAGATTTGGGGGCGTCACAGTTGGTATCAGAGCCATATAACGAAGAGCCCCGAGCCTCTCGCTGGTGACTTCCTAGGGAAAGGGGATGCACCGAAGCCAGACTCTCCGTAGGGGACGCCTATAGTACAGGTGGCAAACTGATAGGTACCATTGTGAGGTGCTGTCCCTATGGTGGGATGAGAGTCACAGTTGGCATCAGAGCTTAGGGATATGGTCTTTAATGGAGATCTGGGGTTAGAACTAGGAGGGGAGAGACGAATAGAATCAATCACTAGTGTGTCCTACCTAAATTAGATTTATTTTTTATCTAATGAATCGATTTGAATGTAGGAACATGAAGAGATGAGTCAGTTTATTTGAACTAACATTTATTTTGTGACCACAGTTAATTATGGCATCTGGAAATCAGGAGGTTAACTATGAAATTACCGAAACAAATGTAGCTGCAAAACAAGAGGCGACGAATAATCTTCTTACAAACTCAGAGTTGAATCATTTGCCTAAGGCAAAAATTATGCGTGTTCTATCCAGTAAGGATGAAGGTGAAAGCTCTGCTACAGTCGTTCCAGATCCATTCTTAGAAGCAATTAAAGGAAGTAACGAACTTGCGGAAATTATTGCCTTTAATTTACTCACTAATTGGGAGAGTGATATCACCTGGTTATGCTCTATAACAAAGGATCAGAATATATGGACTTTTCATATTAGTCTTTGGGATTTATGGTGTTCCAGCTATGATTTTCAAGATTATTTAAAAATGATGTTTCTATACTTTTGGGCGTTACAATTTAGAGGAATTCAGGTTAAGTTAGTCACTATCGTGGAAACTGCAGTCTATCGAAAATACTATTTTAATGGAAATCATTGGTACCTTACTACTGATGAAGTTGATGAACCCGAGAAACAGTTTGCTAGAAAATTATTCAGTGGTATTCCCATGGTTGAAATACGTGAAGATCCGAATGAAGTATTCGGGATTCGATTTGACGATAACAGTCAAGAAACCGAATGAGGTGATAACCGGTAAGCTATTCATAAATTCTCGTGAAGTCTATGCCATATTAGATACTGGCTCTATCCACTCCTTTATCTCACCTATATGTACTCAACGTTTAAATTTGACTATTGAAAACTTAAATCTTGTCTTATCAGTTGAAACCTCATTGGGAGAAATACCTATTACATTTACTATCTATAAATCTTGCCTAAGTTCAAATCAACAACCTCACATTACCTGTTGACCTTATTTCTTTAGAGATGCATGAATTTGATGTGATTTTAGGAATTGATTGGTTGACTACCCATCATGCTAAAATTGATTGTTTTCATAAGATTATTAGTTTTCATATTCCTAATCAACCTGTCATGCAAATTCAAGCAACTAAACCATTGAAATCTATAACTGTTATTTCTAGCCATAAAGTCATTCGTTTATTGAAAAACGGATGTCAAGCCTTTTTAGCTCATGTCACTGATTTGAACAAAAACACGTCAAACTTGAATGATATTCCCATTGTTAATGAGTTTCCTGACGTTTTTTTTCTGAGGAACTTTCTGGCTTACCCCAAACCGTGAAATTGAATTCTGTATCGATCTTGAACCCGGCACTAAGCCCATTTTTAAAGTCCCACACCAAATGGCTCCCATAGAACACCAAGAGTTGAAAGTTTAATTACTAGATATCGGTATCATTCATTCTAGTACAAAACTTATATCGAGCGAGGAATGCGAGAAGAGTTTTCAAGAACTCAAGAGGAGACTTGTTTCAGCTCCTGTTCTGACCATACCATCAGGATCAGGAGAATTTGTTATCTACAGCGATGCTTCTGGCAAACGTCTAGGCTGTGTCCTTATGCAACATGGAAAGGTTATAGCCTATGCCTCTCGACAACTCAAAGATTATGAGAAAAATTATCCTACTCATGATCTAGAGTTGGCAGCAGTCGTTTTCGCGTTAAAAATCTGGAGACACTACTTGTACGGAGAAAAAGTGGATATCTATACGGATTATAAAAGTCTCAAGTATTTCTTCACCCAGAAGGAACTCAACATGCGACAACGACGTTGGCTTGAGCTGTTGAAGGATTATGACCACACAATCCAGTATCACCCGGGAAAGGCGAACGTTGTAGCTGACGCTTTGAGCAGAAAATCTTATGCAAGTACAAGTGCACTGCTGACAACACAAAAGTGTATTTTGTACGACTTGCAAAAGATGGAGATAGAGCTAAAGACACCAGGGACCCACTCGAAGATTGCTCACGTGCGAGTAGAACCAACTCTAATCGATAAAATTAAAGCTGCTCAAGCTACCGATCCGGAACTGATAAACATGATAAAGAAAGTACAAGAAGGTGCCATTCCCGAAGCAAGAATCGACGAGAAATGAATACTTCGAGTCAACTCTCGACTCTGTGTTCCTAACGATCCTGAATTAAAGCATAAAATCATGATGGAGGCACACAACACGCCGTTTGCAATCCACCCAGGAGGTACCAAGATGTATCGAGATCTTCGACATACATTTTGGTGGAACAATATGAAAAGAGAGATTGCGGAGTTTATCTCAAGGTGCCTAACTTGTCAACGTGTCAAGGCACAACATCAAGTTCCTAAAGGTCCATTACAATCACTTGAAGTTCCCGAATGGAAGTGGGAACACATCAATATGGACTTCGTGACGGGTCTTCCAAAAGTTTCTCAAGGCTTAGATGCAATTTGGGTGATCGTAGATAGATTGACCAAATCTGCTCATTTATTGCCTATACGAGAAAACTTTTCACTTGAACGTCTTGCCGGTATGTACATAAATGAGATCGTGAGATTGCATGGCATGCCAGTTTCCATAGTTTCTGATCGAGATCCTAGATTCACTTCACGCTTTTGGACCAGTCTACAAAAAGCTATGGGCACTGAACTACGTTTTAGTTCTGCATATCATCCTCAAACGGACGGACAATCGGAAAGGACGATCCAGACCCTCGAAGATCTTTTGAGACTTTGTGTATTAGACTTCAAAGGAAGTTGGGATAAGTACTTGCCGTTGGTGGAATTTTCTTACAACAACAGTTACCAAGCAAGCATAGGCATGGCTCCATTCGAGGCATTGTATGGAAGGAAGTGTCGCTCTCCAATATGTTGGAATGAGGTAGGAGAAGCAAAATTGTTGGGACCCGAGTTGGTACGCTTGACGACCGAAAAGATCCAAATGATCCGACAACGAATACAGACTGCACAAGAACGACAAAAGAGTTATGCTGATCTTCATCGGAGAGACGAAAGTTTCAACGTCGGAGATCATGTATTCTTACGTGTTTCTCCATGGAAAGGGGTTACGAGATTCGAAAAGAGAGGAAAGCTCAACCCTCGATTTATTGGCCCATTTGAAATCCTCGATCGAATAGGAATCGTAGCCTACAGACTAGCCCTACCACCAAGTATGTCTCGCATCCATAACGTTTTTCACATATCTATGTTACGTAAATATGTGAAGGACCCAAACCACGTCATTGAGTTAGAACCAGACGTTATAGCAGATGATTTAACATACGAGGAGGTACCTGTTAAGATCCTGGATAAGAAGGAGCAGATCCTACGCTCAAAGGTTATACCTCAAGTTAAGGTTTTATGGAGGAACCAAGATACTGAGGAAATGACATGGGAGCTAGAATCTGAGATGAAATCTAAGTATCCTTACCTCTTCGATATGTCAGGTACGTCAATTTCGGGGACGAAATTTCATAAGGAGGGGAGGTTGTAAGACCCCGAATTTTATGAAATACAAAATTTAATTTTTCTTCATATAGATATTTTTTTTAAACAGTAAGTGGTTAAATCGATAAAGTTAAAAGTTAAGGATGTTATGTGCAAATTTTATTTTGTCGGACAATATTCGCTTTGTCGGGGAATATTCGTTTGGTCGGGGAATATTCATGCCGTACGACGGCGCCGAAATAATAAATTATTGGTGGACCCCACAACGGAATATTTGTCGGATATAGAAAACGACAGAAGTAACCTTTTTAAATAAAAATAGTCAACGGAACTGTTAAAATACCGGTGATAAAAGAATAGTAGCATACGGTAGTTTATGGTATTTTCTGTAGCACACGGTACTCTACAGTAACACACGGTATTGCATAGTGTCTCATATTATTGGTCTGATAATTGACACCGTAACTGTTACGCATCATTTCATCGATAATTGTCACTGCATAATATTTTATATTATCAATTCAATAATTGTTGTTACACAGTATTTTGCATTATTGATTTAATAATTGTCATTACACTGTATTTTATATCATTGAGTCAATAATTGTTGTTGCACTGTTTTTAAAATTATTGAACCTAATAATTGTCACAGTAACATATGCACAGTAATTCACATTATTGAATCAATAATTGTCATTACACAGTAACGTATGCTTTATTTTACATTATTGTTATCTCTATTATGATGTTATTTAAACAGTTGTATTTCATTAATTTATTGACTTGATATCTAAGAGCTAACTATACTGTATTTATAACAATTAGTCATAATAATTGAATTGATAAAGTTATTTGTTTATAATATAAAGTTAGGTGATTATTAGGTGATATGAAATGAATGGTGTAGATTAAAGTGTGAATTATTGTTGAATAATTGAATTGATTTGTTTATAATATAAAGTTAGGTGATTATTAGGTGATATGAAATGAATGGTGTAGATTAAAGTGTGAATTATTGTTGAATAATTAAATTGATTTGTTTATAATATAAAGTTAGGTGATTATTAGGTGATATGAAATGAATGGTGTAGATTAAAGATAATATAATATTTGAAATGGATGGTGTAGATTAAAAGATGATCTTTAAATGAATGGTTTAGATTAAATGAATGATAAGATTTTTGGCTATAAATAGAAGCTTTAACTTAATGATTTTTCATAAACTTCCTTACTTGTTCTTTCTTTCTCTCTCTAAATACTTCTTGTGAAAGTTCTCTCTAAGTGTGCTTAAGTCATCTTGAGTATTTGTGAAGATCTATAAGTATACGTGTACTGTTCAAGTTAATCAACCTCATTTAAATCAATATCCAGTCACGTGTTGAGGTAAGGGATACCATCTTTTTCATCTTCCATTATTCAAACATACTATGGTAAGGGATTATCATTATTTGATTCTCGATAATAATATTGTTTCTTCCTTACTCATAAGACGTGCCTTTTATTTCCATGTATTAAATTGTGGGAATAACCTTACGGAGCGGATTGCCGCCTGTTGGTGAATAACCTTTCGTATTCATTCATTATTAATCTCTGAGAATAACCTTACGGAGCGGATTGCCGCCTGTTTGGTGAATAACTCTTTGTACTCAAATTCTATTAAATTGTGGGAATAACCTTACGGAGCGGATTGCCGCCTGTTGGTGAATAACCTTTCGTATTCATTCATTATTAATCTCTGAGAATAACCTTACGGAGCGGATTGCCGCCTGTTTGGTGAATAACTCTTTGTACTCAAATTCTATTAAATTGTGGGAATAACCTTACGGAGCGGATTGCCGCCTGTTGGTGAATAACCCTTTGTATTAATTTCCTTCACCTTTTGTTAATCAAACCTGCTACGGTAAGGGATATTATTTTCTTTCATACTCCTAAATCGAAATTTATTATGGAACTATTGCTTCTATAATTCCTGAAAATATTATATGTTCCATAATAGTTGAACTTCATTATTTCAACTGAACCTTCCTATTTACGTGAACCTTTCTATTGAATTGTAACCGTTATTCTGAACTGTGGATCTTGAATTTCACTCCACATCATGTTGACAATTTGGACATTATTTGAATATGTACAAAGTAAACTTCCGATACTTATTGTTATCCTATTTCTTCTGTTCATCATTTACATCATTCTAATCATCCAAAAATCAAGCTGTTGTGAATATCTGTGGCCGGGGGCACAGATGTGATATATTTGTTGAACAGATGATAGGTTAAAGGCGATATAATAGGTTAAAGGCGATACATCTGTTCGGTGTCTTTTATGGCACGTGGTGAATGTTCTCTTTGGCCCGTAGTGCAAAGATGAACTGTTGTTTGGTATGATTATGACCAAAGGCTGAATCTGGTATAATCATGACCGTTGGTGCTATATTGAATATCTTTGGCCCGTAGTACAAAGATGAACTGTTGATGTGCATGATTATGATCAGGAACTGTGAATTTGTATTATCCTGACTAATGATATTTCAGATGATAAAAGTTGATGATGTTTTTCCTAAAAAGAGAACCGAGTGGACATTATAGTCTGCATTATTCTTCTAATAGATTACTCATTCCGCTGCTATTATTGATCTGAACGTTGTTTAAGAATTTAACTGCAGTTTTTGATATAACCTTGTAGTCTATTGTATTCTATCAAGAACTCAACTGTTGAAGACTAATGATAATTTATTCGTCATTATCTTAGTCATGATATTCTTTACTGGGCTATTTGAGCTCACCCTTTCTTTTGTTCCATTGTTTTTCAACAGGAGATGAAAACATAACAGGGTCTAGCCGGGGAATGGAGTAAGGGTCCGAGGAATAGTTATCATAGTCTTCACGTTTTGTAAAATAGTGTGGCAATAATAGTGAAGACTTAGTTGTGTATTATTATACACTGTATTGTAGTACGTTGTGCTTTGTTGTAATAATTTTGTTGTAGTCTTTTGACGACTCAAGTTTGGGCTGTGTGGGCTCAGATTTGGGGGCGTCACAGAAAAGGTCTTCGAGGTCGCACGTGTAGCAGAGGAGCAAATGACCTCATTTGCTACCTTTATGATGAAGGGGGAGGCAAATTATTGGTGGAAAGCCAATAAGAGCAGAGCAGGAGAGGGGACGATCGCATGGGCGTTATTCAAGGAAATGTTCTTGGAGAACTACTTCCCAGAAAGTACACAGGCCAGGATGGAAGTCAAATTCCTGGAACTTAAGCAGGGTAGTATGACAGTATCCGATTATGCCGCCAAGTTCAACGAATTGGCGAGATTTGCTCCACACCAGGTGGATACTGAAGCAAGGAGATCAAGAAGGTTTGAGCAGGGGTTGAAACCGTGGGTTTATAGTCGGGTAGCTGTTCTTCAGATTACAAATTTCGCAACATTACTGGAGAAAGCTATCATAGCTGAGGGTGGAAATGAAGCCTTAAATAAGCACAACCAAGAACGAAACAAGAAGAGAAACGATGGAGGAAACCGAGAGGGTAGCAGCGGGGGCAGTAACTCGAACAAGCGCAAGTGGAACAACAACAACAGCAGTTTGGGGACACCCCAGGGAAGCGAATCAAAGAAAGCAAGTAAATGCAGTCAGTGCGGAAAGAACCACACAGGGGAGTGCATGAAAGGGAGGAACGTATGCTACAACTGTGGGCAAGAGGGGCACATCGCTCTTAATTTTCCCACACCTAAGAGGAAGGGTTGTTTCTCCTGCGGAGCCATGGACCATCAGTTTAAAGATTGTCCGAAGAAGAAGAATACCGGAGGGAGTTCTGGCTATAAGGGGAACAACAACAACAACAACAGCAAACTTACCATTGGAGGCCCGGTGCCACAGAACAAACCAACGGCACGGACTTTCAACATAACGGTGCAGGATGCCGTTGAATCAAAAGACGTGGTGTCAGGTATTATTCTGATCAATGATATAAATGCATATGTATTGTTTGATTCGGGTGCTACCTGTTCATTTGTGTCTGATGAATTCACTAGACAGTTAGAATTGCCTAGAGAAAAACTAGGGAACCCAATGAACATAGAAGTTGCAAATAAAGAAGTGATTCCTGTAGAGTATATACATAGAAATTGTTGTGCTGAAATCAGGGGTCAGAAACTGAATGTGAATTTAATTCCGATACGTTTGGGGGAGTTTGACGTTATACTTGGAATGGATTGGTTGTTTAACCATGGAGCGGTAATTGATTGTCAAAAGAAGTGTATACACCTTAAGACACCGAATAGGTCTAAGGTCGTATTTTATGGCAGCAAGTCATCTAGACAATCAACGTGTCTGACGATGATGCAGACTAAGAAATTGTTGAAGAAAGGTTGTGTAGGGTATTTGGCTCACGTAGTGGATACACAAATGGTAAATCCCGAGATGGAGCAAATACCAGTAGTTAGGGAGTTCATGGACGTATTTCCAGATGAACTGTCAGGTTTACCGCCAGATAGGGAGATAGAATTTGTAATCGATTTGGTACCGGGGACAACACCAATATCGAAGGCACCATATAGGATGGCTCCGGTAGAAATGAAGGAGTTAATGATCCAACTGCAGGGGTTGTTAGATAATAAGTACATTCAGCCAAGTATTTCTCCATGGGGAGCACCAGTGTTGTTTGTAAAGAAGAATGATGGATCGATGAGACTGTGTATGGATTATAGATAGCTGAATAAGGTAACAATTAAGAACAAGTACCCGTTGCCACGAATTGACGATCTTTTTGATCAACTGCAAGGGGCGAAGTACTTTTCAAAGATTGACTTGAGAACTGGTTATCATCAGTTGAAAGTCAGGAAGGAGGATGTACCCAAGACGGCATTTAGAACTCGATATGGGCATTATGAGTTTCTGGTGATGTCGTTTGGACTAACGAATGCGCCAGCCGTATTTATAGACATGATGAACAGAATATTCAAGCAGTACTTGGATAAATTTGTAGTCGTGTTCATTGACGATATTCTGGTGTATTCTAAGACGGAGGAGGAGCATGCTGAACACTTAAGAGTGGTGTTGGAGATTTTACGGAAAGAGCAATTGTACGCTAAGTTTTCGAAGTGTGAATTCTGGTTGGAGAGAGTTCAATTTTTAGGTCATGTTATTGACAAGGAGGGAGTTTCAATTGATCCAGCGAAGGTTGAAGCGGTGATGAATTGGGAACAACCAAGGACGTCGACGGAGGTAAGAAGTTTCTTGGGGTTAGCGGGTTACTATCGGAGATTCATTCAAGATTTTTCAAAGATAGCAACACCGTTAACAAATTTAACGAGGAAGACGGTGAAATATGTATGGACGGAGAAGTGTGAGGAGAGTTTTCAGGAGCTAAAGAAAAGGCTTAGTGAAGCACCTGTATTGACTTTACCGGACGATACGGGAGGTTTTACGGTCTACAGTGATGCATCGCTCAAGGGACTTGGCAGTGTGCTTATGCAAAACGGCAAGGTCGTTGCGTATGCGTCCAGACAGTTGAAGGATTATGAGAAAGGATACCCTACCCACGACTTGGAGCTGGCAGCGGTAGTGTTTGCCCTTAAAATTTGGAGACATTATTTGTATGGAGAGAAATGTGAGATATTCACAGACCATAAGAGTCTGAAGTATATATTCACACAGAAGGAGTTAAATATGAGGCAACGAAGGTGGTTAGAGTTGATCAAAGATTATGATTGTGAAATTCTATACCATCCCGGCAAGGCCAACGTAGTAGCAGATGCTCTAAGTAGAAAGAGCAGGGAGAAATTGTTCATATTGACAGATCAGGAACAATTGGTTCAAGAGATGGCTCTAATGGAGTTGGAGGTGAGAAATTCAAATGAGTCAATGGAAGTGGAAGCGAGCCCAACCTTACTAGATAGGGTGAAAGGGGCTCAGGACAAAGATAAAGAGTGTGTCAGAATAAGGATGAGAATGACCGAAGGAGAAGAGGTCAAATTCAAAGAGAATAACATAGGGTTGCTAAGGTTTGAAAATCGTGTTTGGGTACCGCTAGTGCCTGAATTACGAGAGGAGATTTTGTAAGAGGCCCACAGTACGAGATACTCGATACATCCGGGGAGTACAAAGATGTATCAAGATCTACGTCAGCATTTTTGGTGGCCGAATTTAAAAAGGGAGGTTGCAGAATGTGTCAGCCGATGCCTAACTTGTCAAAGGGTTAAGGCCGAACATCAGAGACCAAGTGGATTACTACAGCCATTAGAAATTTCTGAGTGGAAATAGGAGTATATCACAATGGATTTTGTGGTAGGACTTCCAGCAACACAGAAGGGATATGACGCAATATGGGTAATTGTGGATTGACTAACAAAGTCAGCGCACTTTTTGCCGATCAAGATTAAGTTCAGTTTGGATTAGTTGGCTAAACTGTACATCAAGGAGATAGTTTCGAGACATGGGGTGCCGGTGTCAATTGTGTCAAACAGAGATCCGCGCTTCACGTCAAAATTTTGGAGAAGTCTTCAGGAGAGATTGGGGACACAGTTGAGAATGAGTACAACATATCATCCGCAGACAGATGGGCAAAGTGAAAGAACCATACAGACATTGGAAGACATGCTCAGGGCCTGCGTGATGGATTTCAAGGGCAGCTGGGAAAACCATCTACCACTAGTTGAGTTTGCATACAACAACAATTATCATGCAAGCATAGGCATGCCGCCTTACGAAGCATTGTACGGAAGAAAGTGCAGAACACCTCTATGTTGGGATGAGGTAGGAGAACGGCGACTGTTGGGACCAGAATTGGTTCAACAGACTGTAGAAATTATCAAAGTAATAAGAGCTCGGCTAGTAGTAGCTCAAGACCGTCAAAAGAAGTACGCCGATTTACATCGGCAGAAGCGAGACTTCGAAATTGGGAGTTTTGTGTTCATAAAGGTATCTCCCTGGAAGGGGAAGATCCGATTTGGAAAGAAAGGGAAGCTGAGTCCGAGGTTCATAGGACCGTTCGAGATATTAAAGAGAGTGGGTGAAGTGGCGTACGAGGTAGCTTTACCTCCTGAACTGGAGCATATTCACAACGTGTTTCACGTATCAGTGTTGCGACCATACAAGCTAGACTACAAACATGTCATATCCTATGAGCCAATACAAGTCAAGAAAGACTTATCGTTCGAGGAAATTCCTGTCCAGATACTAGATAAGAACGAGCAGAAATTAAGGAATAAGGTTATACATTCTGTCAAAATCCTTTGGAGGAACCACAACGCTGAGGAAGCTACGAGGGAGCTTGAAGAAAAGATGAGGGCTAATTATCCGAATTTTTTTGTGTAGTTAAATTTGTAATTTCGGGGACGGAATTCTTATAAGGGGGGGAGAATGTAATGACCACGAATTTCATTAGTCATTGTAAATATACTTAATAAATATTTAGCAATGAATTTAAACTTTTTGTACTAATTAATTGTACTTTAGATAATTAAATAAATGTACTTATGTATGCGTATATTTATTTAAATAATTAAAGCAAGGTGTATAATTAATTTAAAGCAAATCTAATTGGATTATATTTTAAATCCAAATGAGTTGATAAACTAGGTCAAAAATATTAACCTAGTAGTCCATGTAATTAATTTGATTACTAGTCCATGTAATTAATTAAACAAGCACAATGCTTGATTTAATTAAATGTAGCCTAGAATATTTAAATTGAGCCCAAACAATCTAATTGAATGAGCCCAATATATTTAATCCTAGAGTCCAAAGTGGAGCCCAATAGGAAGTCAAAATTGGTCAAAATTGTTACATATATGAATATACATACATATATATATATATATATATGTATGTATAACTAAAGTACAAAAATTAAAGGAAAAATGGCTTGGAAAATCCCATTTTGCTGAATTTTTGAGGGTCCCACTTGGATTGCTTGATTTCCTAGATTGCTTCTAAATCACTCCTTGTCATAAGTTGTTCAACTACCCTAGTCATTTCATGTGTCTATCAACTAGTCAATCATGCTATAGTAATCTAGTTTAAGGCTTTAATTTCACCAACATAGCTTGATTAGTGAATTGATGATAGATTAGTATATGGCAATAAATAGAATGCTCTACACACTTGTTTTGGTTGTTAGTTCATTTGTTAGTCATTTTCTAGAGAAAAAGTGAGAGAGCAATTATTAGAGAATACACTTGTGAGTTGTGAGAAAAAGCTAGAAAAGGTCTTGGTGAATGTCCTCAAGCTACACAACATACTTTGGTAGAAGAAGAAGAAGAGCAAACAAAACCCAAAGGTTTAAAAGTGCTCTAAACATCTTCTTCTTTCATTTTTGTAGTCTAGATAGTTTTTGATCGGTTAAAATCTATTTTGAACCGATCAAAACTCGTTTTGATGGTTTAGATGTATTTACCTATGTAATATATGTATATTCATAGATCTATGTGTTTATAACATGATTTGGTATGTAAGAAATGCATAAAAGTTGTAGAAATATTCATAACACGTTTTACCGGTAAAACCCTAACGATACATGTTATGTTTAATGTTGTATTTTGAAATGTACAAATTGGAAATTGGATTTTTATGGCTAGAAAGCTAGATCTATGAGTTTTAAAGAAAAACCCTTTTTGAACCTTTCAAAAATATTGAATAACAAAGAAGTTATAGCTTTTACCGCAAATGATGTCGGTTTTAAACCCTAAGTGGTTCGATCCGTAAATTTCGTGTAAAACGTTTTCAAAAAGACGATCGAACCATGGAATATTGTAAAACAAGAAGTTAGGAACACATCAACACTGATTTGGTGTTATTTGGATGTGTAGATTTCATTTAATCAATGTTTGATCAAAGGGTATCAAAACTGTCACAAAAAAATCAAAAAGTGGCACTTACTGCAGTACATCGCCGGGGCGCCGTATGCAGTGTTAATCATTGCGCCGTGGCGCAGTGCACTGTTACCAGAAAAAAAAAAAAAAAAAAACTCGAACCGGGTCGGGTCAGGCCGGTTCGGCCGGGTCGAGTCGGGTTTGGTTCGAGTCAGAAAATAAAAAATGTTCCAAAAATCATTTTAGTATTTTTGGACTTAATAAATATATTTTTAAATATATATATAATTGATTTAATGATTTAAAGGTGTATAAATATTATTATTGAAATAATAATATAATGAAGGTAATAATATATTATTAAATAAATAATAATATTAGAAATTTATTAAAATATTATTAACTGTATAATAATATTATAAAATCAATAAAATATTATTAAATGATTAATAATATTAGATAATGATTAAAATATTATTAAATGATTATTAATATTAGATACTTAATAAAATATTATTAAATAATTAATAATATTATATACTTAATAAAATATTATTAAATGTTTAATAATATTAGATAATGATTAAAATATTATTAAATGGTTAATAATATTATATACATAATAAAATATTATTAAATATTTAATAATATTATATACTTAATAAAATATTATTAAAGGATTAATAATATTAGATAATGATTAAAATATTATTAAATGACTAATAATATTATATATTTAATAAAATATTATTAAAGGATTAATAATATTAGATAATGATTAAAATATTATTAAATGACTAATAATATTAGATAATTAATAAAATATTATTAAATGATTAATAATATTAGAAGTCAAATAAAATATTATTAAATGATTAATAATATTAGATAGTTAATAAAATATTATTAAATTATTAATAATATTAGACAATTGCATGAACTATATTAAATAGTTAATATAGGTTCTTTGTGTTTGAAATATTATCAAGTAGTGATAATATTTCCTAAGTGTTTAAATTACCCATAATTAATAAATTATGTGGTTCGTAAGGCTATAAAGGTCATTATACGTACAAGTATATGATACTAATTTAAGATCAAACTGATTTAATTGTTAGGTCTGTTCAAGGATTGTTAAATTAAGTTGGTTAGCCGTAGACGACGCACGATGCAAGTTTTCTACCCCTTAACTTGTATTTACTATTGCAGATATTCTTCAACCATATATACATTGCAATTATTGTTGAGCAAGTATTCTACACTCGTAGTTATTTGACAGACCTTTGAGTGAACTAATTATCAAAAATTACTTCACATCGTTATTGATTATTGTAGTCGCACATAGTGCTTTTACAACTGTTTAAGAATGTCTAAGTTAATTGTTTCGGCTAGACAAATGCATGTTTAAATTCATCTAATTGAATATTTTAAAAGCTTGTCCAAATCATTGGTTGGTGCGGATTCTTATAGTAAGACTGAGAAAGAACAACCCTAGTTAAAGGGGATTTTTATATTGTTGGGTAACCGAATTTACGCAAGAAAACTAAATGTTATGCATATACATAGGACATGAGAGGACTGATCCCCTCAAGTGTCCCGATATTTTTAACAAGGTGTCAGACATTGTATGTCTGTTCTACCTTAGTAGCAGTTCACGATCATTAAAGACCACCCAGCAGTAAAGAGTCAATCCATTCTTATATTGAACATTGATTTTTGATATCTTTCATAAATTGTTATTGTTGAAAACCTTGAAGTTATTTCTCTTCATCATGATATATCGTATGTTGTTGTTTATAAACTTGCTGAGCCATTTAGTTGCTCATTCTTGCTATATCATGACTATATTTCAGTTAAGCCTGACTGCTCTAAGTCAGACAAAGGCAAGGGAAAAGCGAATGCGTAGTTTAGTAAATGCATGCTAGTTAAATTACTGTTATGTAATTACTTTGTAAATCTTTTGTATTTTCCTTAAGATATGTAATGATTAAGATTAAGGTTAATAGACCTTGGGAAGTGTAACCTTTTGAGAAGAAACCTTTTGTATTATTCCGCGTAGTTTGAATACAATTTATGTATTTCATTGTTGTTAAGTATTGTACAGTGAGAACCAAACCCGAGGTTAATGAACCCGGATTTTGGGTCGTCACAATACTTGTAGAAATTTTTTATATTTTAGGTGTTATTTTTATATTCAGCTGAGCAAGCTATTTATAGGAGAAAATAAATTACTATGCGCGGTAGGTGGGCTGGCGTGCTGCACGTCAGCTTGAGAAAATTTCAGCAGCTGCCTAGCTGCTTTCTTCACCAAACTTCAGCAAATTTTTCTTGTCATTTTCATATGGCCCCCACAAAGGGCCCACATGTTTACTATTCAAAATAATAATAAAAATTATTATTATTTTTTTTAATTTCTTCCTATGGGTCCAACATATATAATAAAATAATGCTACAACAATAATTCAACAATAATGTAAGAAATATTTTACTAATAATTATTAATTTAATAATATAATTTACCGTATATTTGCTACTGTGACAATTATTAGGTTCAATAATTTTAAAATACAGTGCAATAACAATTATTGGTTCAATGATATAAAATTCAGTGTAATGACAATTATTGAATCAATAATGTAAAATACTGTGTAACAACAATCATTGATGAATATTGTGCAATGACCATGTTATCAGATCAATAATATGAGACACTGTGCAATACCATGTGCTACTGTAGAATACCGTGTGCTACAGTAAAATACCATAAAACACCGTATGATACTATTCTCTTATCACGAAGTATTCTAATAGTTAAAGGTGATAACACTGTTGAGTATTTTTATTTAAAAAGATTACTTATGTCGTTTTCTATATTCGACAAATATTCTGTTGTGGGATCCGCCAATAATTAGTTATTTCGTCGCCGTCGTACGACCCGAATATTCCCCGACAAAACGAATATTGTCCGATAACATAAAATTTGCCGATAACATCCTTAACTTTTAATTTTGTCAATTTAACCACTTACTGTTTCAAGAAAAAATATATATATGAAGAAAAATTAAATTTTGTATTTTATAAAATTCGGGGTCTTACATTATCAGTAGTTCGAATCTTGTACTTAGTCCAATATTGAGGCTATATTTTAGCCGATAGGATTTGTACTTAGTCCAATTTTGAGGCTATATGTTAGCCGAAAGTGTTATCTTTTCAATATGAATGAGACAATCTTTTACATATTCTTTTTATATTGCTATTTTGATACGAACACTTTAAATTCATCTCCTAGCCTTATTGGGTATACATCCGATCAAGCTAGCGGAGGGCGAAACAATATAAGTAAACAATTATACATACAGATGATAAGACTTAACTCATAAGAAAAGATAATAAAGCATAATCAGTCAGTTATAACAAAAAATTGATCGAATTAAATTTGAATCATTTAGTTGTAATAAAAATTGAATTGATAAAGTCTTTTAGGACTACCAAAAAAAAATAACATAGTCCCGATAGTACAATCAATCATCGAGAATAATAATTTCCAATTGATCGGGATCATGACATTTTCCCCTACCAAGTTCCCAAGCAAATTCGAAGTCGTCATTAAACTCATTCACCACAGCAGTGTAAATATTTGTTAGAAAGTCATTCAAGGTTTTATACTCATCGATGACCTTCTGCTTGATTTCTAGAGTTAGGACGCTCGGGGAAGCAGAAGCTATCGTTCCCTTCAACCAACAGGCTTCCTTAGCAGCCCAACCTTCAATGATCAGCTCAATGTTGTCTTTAAGATTTTTCATCTGATCGGTTTGGAGCTTGGTGATACTTTCCGAGTGATCGATGAGCTCCTTTTGCTTCTGAATCTGGGCTTCGAGCTCGAGTTGATTCTGTTCAAGAAGGACCTTCTTACGTTCCTTAGCTTCGGTCAGTTCAATCGTTTGGGTCCTCATCTTTTCATAATCTTACAGCTGGGCCTGCAAGTAATTAATCTCCTTGTCTTTATCAGCTCTCACCTTCCGCATCTCTTCATAGTCATTCTTCATGATACAGAAGGCTTCATGTTGAGCTTTCAGCTGAACCCGATTTTTTTGATATTTTTTCATGACCTCAGCGCGCTCTTTGCAGCTCTCTTCTAATTTTCTCTCCAGAGCTTTCTGTTCATCAGACACTTGCAGGAGAACAACATTTCCCTGCGAAAACGTATTCGAATTATTAGGAGAGGGAAACTATAGTAAATTAAAGCCAAAAAGACAACTATGAAGTAAGTCTTACATTTGCATGAAAAGAGAATAACATCTCCATTAACGTCTTCAGATCAGCATCTTCGTAGCCTGTTGCAACAAATGAGACCATTGAGGAACCCAAATTATTCAAACTTGGTCCCTCTTCCGTTCTCCTTTCTTCGGTTACCATTGGAGGATCGGTAGGTCCTTTTTGTTTTTTCATTGAAGGCTCTTGCTCCTCGGTGGCACCTTCCTTAGTGGTTTAAGGAGGGATTGATGGCTCTTTCGGATGTCTGATGGCGGCCAGCTCGGTAGGTGGTTTGCTCGGAGTTCTGTGGGGAAGTGGAGCCTGTTCGGCTCCTGCCTCTAACGAAGATTTGAGCACTAGCCTTCTCCTCTTTATCTTCGGCCTACTTGGCCTTGGCTCTTCAAAGGCAGTTGTCTCATCCCTAGAGGGTTCAACAGTTTCAACCATCGGGGAGGGCTCCATCACCGTCTCGACAACAACTGATTCTTCAGCTGGGCCTTTGGATTTCCCAGCCCTCAAATTGTGGACCGCCTTCACCTTTTCAGCACCACTCAATTTAACCCTCAAGGCCTCAGCCGCCTCGAGTATGGCTTCATTATTGGGGTGCTTTCCTTGATCGGCCACTGCAACATAGTCAGGACAGAGGAATAAGAATCATAATAAATTCATAATAAAGAAACTAGCATGGCAGAGGACTTACAGCCGAAAGAATATAACCAGTTTTGGTTATTAAGGAGATCCCGGTTCTACTTTACAAACGGTTTCTTGGAATATAAGACCTCAAACGCTTCTAACCTTGCTCGATAGATCCGCTTTGGATTCAGCTGGTCTTTGTTCGGGTCTACCGAAGGTCCGACCATCTCAGTGTCCGACCCCTTAATGAAGAACCAGTCCCCGTGCCACCCTTTATTACTCAATGGGGTCTCCATTGAAGTTTCCCTTCCGGGGTTCTTTATTACTGGGAATTGGAAGAATCCATTTTTCTTATTATTGGTAATAGAAAAGAATTGAAAGAAGAAGTCTATGGCTGGGGGAAGGAGGGTCGACTTAGAGGCACAAAAGGCGATAAAGCTGTTCAGATGGATGAAAGAGTTAGGGAATAATTGATTCAAGCTAAGCCCCGTTGTATGTAATAACTCAAGTACAAAGGGCAAAAAGGGAATCGAACCCCGTAGATTAACATACGTCGATGAATAGGAATCCATCCCCCCTCGAGCTAATAGTACATTCTTTCATCAGCCCCGGGCCTCTTAATTTCATACGACTCTAGAATATAGAATTTTATTTGGGCTTGGTCGAAGTGATGGTTTTGGATGGAAGAGGGGGTGTTCGCTACTCTGTATTGGAGGGTAAAGTATTTGCTCATATTATATTCTTCCATGTCCCTCATCCGCTCGATAACTACGGGCTTCCACGACTAACCCTCTGGGATCCCCGGTTCGACAACAGTAACCTCGTCTTCAACTCTGAAAGACGAGGCATGTGCTCTCGTGATTTGTGTGCTTTTAACCATTGCGAAGTATTAAAGATAAGAGGGCAAGGAACTTACTTGATGATGAGATGAGGATCGACGGTGTAATGATCGGAGGAAAGCAGGTCTGGAACAAAGGAATCGTGACCGAGGATGGGAGTCTCTCTCTCAGACATCTTTTCTTCATAAATAACTGCTTCCAGTAAAAATGGAGATTGATTGACCTTCCTTATCTTATTCAACGTTCAACGACCTAGATATGATTGATCTAACGGATGGGGTACGTTTGCAGTGTTTTACAGCGGCGTAATAAATGACTCTGTTCACGTGCTCGTTTTTAGCTATCCAATAGTGTTTTTGAAATTCAAAAAGGTAATCTAAAACATTTGAGTAGGCTATTGGGTTGGACACGGTGGACTCAATGACAAAGGCTTGGGCCTGGTTGGAATATAGGGCCCAACGCATGAAATTCTATTTATAAAGACCCAAGGTTATTGGAATAGCTTTCTCTTCGGTCTGATACCTCCGGGTTCCCGAGTGACTTTCTCTTCGATCTGATACCTCCGGGTTCCCGAATGACTTTTTATTCGGTCTAATGCCTTCGGGCTCTCGATGGAGATTTCCCTTCGGTCAAATGCTTTTATGTTTTCGAATGAGCTTTCCTTTCGGTTCGGAGTTTCCAAGCTCTCGAAGGAGTTTTTCTCCTCTGTTATGTTGCCCCTGAATTCCTATATGATGTTCAAAGAGGATTTGTCTTTGGTCTGATATCTACTGTGTCGATACATCTAGATTCCCGAAAAGTTAATTTTTCTCCGGATTTTTCCGCTTATATATATGTTTGAAATTTTTTAGTCTACTTCCCCAGCACATTTATATACTAGAGGAGTGAGGGGCAATGTTAGGAAGAATATTTCGCTAAGCCTGATCCGATAATTGATATTGGGCTAGGCCTAATGGACCATCAACTTGACAGTCTTTTGTGAAGACTCCTCAGTTCGATAGGTTTGGATTGCGTTCTTAAACCCATTCGAATGATGATTATTCACTACGTCTAATTCCAATTAGAGTAGGAGTCATGTGTCCTAGAGGGTTTAGGATAACTACCTTCCTACTCAATTACAACTCGTCGTTGGACATTCCTAACAGGATTGGTAAGACTCGGGTAGGTATTATAAATACCCGGTTAATGATGAAGAAAAATGTTACAATTATTATTGCTCTACTAAATATTTAGGCCTCCATTGTTGACCTATCTTAAAACTTGTACTTACTCTCACACCGCAGAAGCCCACCGACGGCTCAAGTTGTTAGGACTTTTGTGCATGTATTCTCTCCGGACGGACAGCAAGACAATCGGACATAATCGGGCCGACCTGACCCAACCCGAACAGCTTAAACATGTTCTGGGCAGTGAGTTTGACTGCTGCAACGGTGGGCTAAAAATTAAAAATCCTAATTTATGGATTACCCGACTCTCTTTCACTCAAACTGTAATCAATTTTTTATTTTAAAATATTTAAGGCAAACAATTTTTATTGTACTCGTAGACATGCTTTGGAAACTGGAGTAAACCCTTTATGCCCATGGTGATTACATAGTAGGAGTATCATAATTACCATGTTTGTTTTCTTGCCAGAAAATAATTGTCAAAAATGAGATTTTGTTAAAATTGTGACTATTTTTAAGCGAGTGTGCATATAAATAGGAAAGTTTACTTGATAAAATTGAAAATAATTAATTAATTAATATTAAATATTTCCTAGAAAAAATCGTCCCTCAAATGTATAACAAAATCGATATTATAATTACTGTCATTATTCAGGGTTACACTTGATACTTTTTTGGATAAAATAACATAAATATGTAATAAACAAAAGTTACCAAATAAACTTAATGGAGTTGAATGGAGCCGAAAGCCGCTTATCCCTCTTGCTTTGTGGTTTCAGACTTTCAGTGTAGTCGCTTGATGGGAAATGTTAGCATTTTATCCTTCATTGTATACTACTTACCTTAATTTTATATAATATTAATTTAACATTTCACGCAACCACTTTTTTGATATAAAATAATACTTCTTTTGTTTTACAAAAATAAAAATAAATTCATCTATAATTATTTTTTTTTCACTAAAATAATTTATAATTTTTTAATGATAATAGTATAAAATAATACAATATGCTCAAATTTGTCATTATAATTTAATTATCATAAGATTCTATTAAACTAATAACTTATTATTCTTAGGTTATGTTTGTTTATAAAAAATATATTTGGAATTGGACTATTTGTATTAATTTAACACTATTTTGAATTATTTTATCCCATGATGGAGGATTAAATAGTCCTATGGATTTTTTTTTTTTTTTATCAATCTTAAGACTATTTATGTGAGATTGTATAATTTTATGAAAAAATTGAGATTAATAATTCTCCTCATTTTAAGCTATTAAATGGTTTTATGTGACTAATAGTCTAATATTAAGGGATTAATAATCCGTCATCAAATGATTAAATAATATAAAGTAATATTAAATTAAGATAAATAGCCAAATTCTAAATATTTTTTATAAACAAACATAATCTTATAAGTTAAAAGGAACAAAAATATATATTCTTAATATTAACAAATTTTACAAATGATATAATTTTTGTGTAACAGAGGGAGCGACATGATTACATGTTTTAAAGTATATTTAATATTAATTTCATATATATATATATATATATAATCAGAAGTTTGTATGATTAAAATAAAAAAATATATTTATTCATATGTTTCAAACAGATAATTATCAAATACATTTATTCATTCAATGTTTAATTTTTAATAATAGTTTCTATTTCATTTAATTTAGACTATTTCATCCACTTTTATCAAATAAAATTGCAAAAAGAAAAAACTTACCCAAATTGGGCTTCACTATTTCACCATTGCGGGCCGGTCTGATTTGAGTCAGCTCATCGGGGATTTAGAAAAAAATTGGATGAGCCAGGTGGGTTTCTATATTAATAACTACTTGCTGACGGAGGAGAGAAGTAGGCCCAATCCTCGATTAATAACATAGATTAAAAGCTAACAATTTTCACCTGCATAGCCTCGATTTTTTCTAACAACTATATTCTCACAACAGTCATTTTCAAGATGCAAAGATATAAAAAGAGAGACTTAATGAAACAAATTAAGAAGAATTTTTTCATGTCTATCAAGTCTAAACTCTCAATCTATGTGCACCCTAAAAATCTAAAAGAAAAACTAAGTATTTTAAATGAAGACACATTATCGATCTCTTTTATGAGATACTAAGCAGCAACTCCATTATGTTAGTACATATTTATCATTCTTGCGTTTATGATTGCCCATTTGATTTGATGACAAGTTAATGCATAATTGTAAAGATAACTTTTGATAGTCCTTATATAAAGTGTTGAATAATGTAAAAAGACTTGGGGATTGTTTGATTAGCATTTAATGGAGTTAAATGACTCAAACGATCAGTCATTCAGTGCGTTTGTTTTAGGCTGAATGATTGAATTTGTCATATTTTTTGGCTGAATGGCTAAATCAAATTTTTTTTGCTGAATGAATAAGTCTCAATTGAATGAAATAATATATATATATATATTAACTATCATATTAAGTAATATTAAATAAATTTATAACAACTTTGAATTTTTTCAGAAGGGTAAAAAAATAAAATTCTGTTTTCAAATATGTCAATTATTAAACAACTTTTTTCATTCAGTATTCAGAATTCTATTTCATTCAACTTATTCAGATTACTTAAATATTCAAATTTATTTTATTTAATTTTTATCAAACATCCCTTAAAATTTTTAAGGATACAAGTATTTGTAATTCGTTTAGTCCAAAAAGAATGGTGGTGCCAAAGCTAGAAAAAGAGGACTAAGGATCGTTTAGTTTAACTTGGAATCGTAGAGTTATTTACTACTCTATCAAATCGTTTGAACCTCAAGTAATTTACTATTCTATCAATTTATAGGTTTTAATGAAAAATTAATTATTATTATTGAGTAGTCTTTGGCCGAGTAGTACGACTAACTTATGTAAAAACATGATGTTGGGGGTTCGATCCTTGATGACAAAAAGGAAAGGTGTGTGTGTTGGGAATGTGTGTGTGTGTGTAAAAGTAGGAAAAAAAAATATA